>JAQPZY010001468.1:610000-1871382 GCA_029931535.1 Margaritifera margaritifera | reverse complement strand
ATATATATATATCACACTAGTAATCTGGATGTACCATTTGCTATTGATAAATCATTGACTTCAGTATCATTTTGGTTGGGGCAGGGGATACAGATGACTCTGTTATAGGTTACTGCATGAAGGTACTGTCTGATAGGATGTGGAGGCATTCCCATCTGCTGGTGTGGTTTAGTCACCCCCAGTCCCTGACCAGTTTCTATATCTTTGTTACTTATCAGAGGGAATTGGTCTTGCTGATTCATTTTTCAACTGATCACTGTGATCTTGTCGGTGTGAAGTTTATATACCCTAGCCGCTGCAGTTGTTTATTGTATTTATAGTCTACTGGCTGCTGCAGCTGTTTATTGTATTTATAGTCTACTGGCCGCTGCAGCTGTTTATTATATTTATAGTCTACTGCATTTGTATGGGAAAATATGATTGAGTTTTTCTGAGCTATACTTTACAACTTAAGGAGTGTTTAAATGATCAGAATGATATTTTCAATACTGCATGTCTCACATCTGTTGTTATAAAGCCATCGCTGGACATTGCAGATATCACGTTCAGTCACTTGCTTGGTTGAAAGTACCTTTTGTGACTCAGTGAACTCATCCACATTGTCAGCTTTATCATCTCTACTGTCAAATGACTCAAAAAACTTGCTTAGTTCATCCACAGACAAATCTAATAAAGCAAAAGCTCTGGTGTCTGCTACATGAGCGTACATTGTTTGTTTACAATAAAAAGTAGTTTCTAACACTTGATACTATTTTTAGATACATGTCGTGCAGTATACAGCAGTGCAGTATGGAGAAATACTGCATGATTCTGACAATGCAAAGTTAATGGAGAAAAAAATGAGCATATAATAAATGATAATTGTTGGGACTACAGCATGATGAACTATGATAGAAATAACAGAGGTTGTTAAGACAGTCAAACAGGTTTCATTGAAACATTTGCCATAAGTCAACCATGGTTTGTGTAAGTGTTGAAAACTCATTTGTACCATCTGCCAATAAAAGGGTTGTTGAAGCAGGATTAAAAGAACATTAGTAAATATTTTTATTCTGATGGTTTGTAATACAGGGGGATATAGCTATTGCTATGTCCATTTGTTTGTCTGTCTATAAACATTTTTTATTTCTCAAGTCTCAAACAATTAAAAGTATTTAAACCAAACTTAGTATACATTCAAACAGGTTGCATTGAGGTGTCTTTTGAAACTTAGAATTTCTGCATTTAATATTTTTATGTTACTGTTCTCACTGTTTGGAACACCCTTAATAAGTGAATATCATGTTACAGTAATAAACATACTCTGAAATGTAAATTCAAATGAGAATATTTTGGGTTGTGTTAGGGTGGGGTAGGGAAAGGGATATTTTTAGTTACAGTGTCTGCATACTTTCATACATTTAGGTGTACAGCACATTTTAGCATTAAAAATAGTCAGCATGACCGTAACAATATTATCCCAACCTTGAACACATAGAATTTCAACCCAAATATTTGTTTTATGAAATTTGTTTCAGTGGTTAAAATACTGGAGAGAAAGGAAGGGAAAAAGGAAACACAAGGTGAGTCAGAATTAACAGGTGAATATTTAATGACTATTTTATATATGGAAATGGTAGTGAGTTGCTGTGTATAAGCTATACTTAAGCAGTCTCATAAGCAACAATTTATACACAACAGAAACCATATCCAATTAACTTTATATTTATAAACATGTATCTTTTGCCTAGGGTAACTGTATGCTGCTACTGACGAATTGCAGTTCATTCTGTCAGTGAGTGATTCAGCAGGAAGTGAATTGGGCACAACAGGGTTGTAGAAATGTCATAGCTGGACTGTGGAACTCCCTGACAAAATGTTGTGGATAACCCATGAGTAAAGTTTCTTTAGCGGAAACTGAAGGGGCTAGCGAAGACTGGGCTGTCCAATGAAAGTTGGGGATGCCAGCGGCAACCATGTGGACTTCACTCAGTGGGTTTAGTTTGAAACACAATATAATGCTGACATTAGATTCTTGGGTGAATAAAATAGAATGGAATGAAGTGAATGCCCAAAGAGAACAGATGCATAGCAGCTGTTGTCCCCCAAGAATTGAATAAAGCAGGGAAGCCTGTTGTGTTCAGTGACATAATTAACAGCAGTCATATTAAAAATACTCAAGTAGGAAAGGTATATATAAAAGTATAAATATATGGACAACAGCAAGGAACAGCATGCAGATATTGTCACAAGATAAATTAGTGGCACTTGTTAAAGCCATAGTGATCACTGTCTTTGTATTATTGGGAAAATTATTGCTCATGCATTCACAAGTGCAATACCCACCCACATATGATGATTATTTGTTGAAACTTCCTTTGTCCAAAACAGTCCACAACTGACAAACAAGAGTTTTATTATGACATATAAAGTAAGTCAAGTCTGTGAAATTAGACTGTGACATAAATGAATGATGAACAGATAGCAATATCTACTATGTTCTTACTGCAAAGAATAGACGAGTGGATGCAAGCACTGTCAACACCATGAAAGTGATACTGGTAGGACCACACTGGAGTCTGTACCATAACTAAATTATAATATGTCATGACTATATCACATGAACTGAAGAAGCATATCATGTATAAAAATATACTGTCTTGCACAAATGATGTCTCAGAATGCTTGCACGCATGCCAAAATCCACTCTACTGTTGGACAGTCCTATAATCACAGATGGATAGATTAGACATGAAGAATTCATGCAAACCACTGCCGATGATGCAAATTTTTTTACTACATTATGTAAATTGTGATGGTGTGAAGTTCATGTTCTAGAAATTGAAAAGAAACCAAGGACAAATTAAGAACAAGGAAATGCAATGAGCATATATAAATATTTCGATACGAGTCAGAGTAGAACTCTGCTAGCATATCATGTGAATAAATTGTCTTGGAAGCCAGGAATTATGAAGCCATGGCAAATCAAGGATAAAGACAATCAAAATAATCTCATCCAACACAGGATTTTTTGGTTGTTTTTTTGTTGAATCGAAGTGGACACATCCAAGAAACAGGTAAACAAAGACCACGGGAATGCACAAATACCTCCATAAATTGAATATATTGAATGCACATATGGCCATGAAAGAAGTGGTATGCACATATTGCCATGCTGTGAACACTAGTATCACACCAGTGCACAACTCCACTATACTGGTGATACACAGATATTATTTTGAACTGCACACATGTATTGAATATGCAAAGGCATTGAATCACTATAGAAACTGGATCCACTGAGATTACACCAAGAAGGGAGGGCCAGTGTGAATGCAACACCTCCTGTCCTTGTATGTTGAATGCAAGCTTTATCATGATCTGTGTGTATTACTATGCACTTCTATGGCCATTGCCCTCTGAGCTCTAAAATTAGTTACAGACTAATTAACATGTACTGGCTGGTGGTGGCAGCATGTCAGGGCAGAGACCCACAGTAAATACAGAGAGGCCCATCAAGGGGCCAGAGAAAATTGGATTTTGTATACCGCTTAAACTACATTTAATCAATTAAATTACAATTCAAACAATGCACAATATCTCGGTTCAATTAAAAGTTTATTCTACATTTAAAATAATCTTTGGCATAACGGGCAAATCTCGTCAAAGCACACTGCACCAGTCGAGCTCTGAATTAGCCTGTACGAATAACTCGGGAAGAGAGACTTGGGGGAGAATTTGTAGGGTTGTGAAGAGTGCTCAATTCCTGTATGTGGAGCTGCAAGAGACTGATACAAGGTATATATGGACACTGATAAACGAAACTCGAGAAGTCTGATACTGAGGATTGCTATGATAAAAACAGCAGCCAATACTCCATATATGTGCCATAGGAAGCAGGTATGAAGTATATGGGGATACTAGTTGAATACATTTAAGTACTGACACAAATTGGGGGTCAGAAGCAAAGTTGTGAATGCATGGAACTTGGCAATGGCCCAAAGGAAGTGAAGGGAGCACTGTGACTATGGAACAATTTGTCTGTAATAAAGGCCCCCAATTTAATCCATATCTCACATAACACATCACATATAATTGGAAGCCATTGCTGTCTGGATGCACATTGCACCTTTATGACTCCTTTCAATATATTCTGTAGACTAAGTAGAGAACTAATATTTGTTATTGGAGTTTCTACATAAGGATGTAGGTATGTATGAATACCAGCTACATAAAGTTTTATAGTCTGATATGTCAGTTGCAGCATCTGTGCACAATGAGTTGGGAAGTAAATGAAAGTGTTTTCATTCATAATTGGGGGTAAATTGGATCCTGGAATCCACAATCCTATCATTAGTAAGAAAGTCCTGAAGGTTTAGAAGTCTGTTGAATAAGCAGATCTGGTGCTTGTAGACAAAAGAGTCTGCAGAGACATTCACAGTATTGTTTAGGTGAGAAGTATTCACTCTGGAGGAGAGCACTCACATGGTTGCTAGTCTGCTGTGGGTACAAGCTGCTGGAATTGGGCAAACTGTACATGATGTACACTGTTAAGGGCCTGTGCCTAAAATGTAATATTTGTGGGTGTAAACCAGAATCCAATCACTCTGTTTAATTATATTGTAGTTAGAAAGCAATTACGCAAAAGTCATAATGTGCAACTAAGTAGCCACAAATAAAGTTGACTGAAGGAAACATAACAATTCAGATATGCAAGAAAAGTCCTGTAGTGCATAGAGCAAGTAGATTGAAGTATATGATTCCGATCAGAGTAGTGAGTGCCTAATATGAAATAAAACATTATGTGAAATACAGGGTAGACACACCACTGGAGCATAATGCACTGCAAAATGTAAACAAATCTGATGATCAGCACTCCATAGGAAGAACTTTACAACCTGCAAAAAAAACCCAATTTTTTCTAGTAAAATATGTTTCTTCAATAATACTTATCTGATCATAATAAATTAGGAGAACTACTACTACCTCACAAATCCAGCCCTCTCAAGCTAAAACTTTTTAGCTAAAAGTTAAAAGTTATCTGCCCACCTAGGTGGCAGTTAGCTAAAGTGATCTCCCCTTGATACAGGGATTGGCACCAAATCCTGTGAATACTTCAGTTACTACTGGAGGGGAGTGCACGTTCACTATGTGGATGTAACTGCAGGGAGGCTGGGAAGCTATATGTGTATTATGATCGGGTAAGCATTATTAAAGAAACATATTTTACTAGAAAAAATTGGTTTCATCTTCAAATACTTTACCCGATCATAAAACCTTAGGTGAATAGGTAAGAGGTGGAGGGAGATACATCCCCTTACCCCGGAGAGGCCATCTATGGTCCCCTAAGATATTTGATACAGCTTCTAGATAACCCAACTGGAGAAAAACTCCATATGTCAGGGAACGGCTTTAAAAGGGAGAATTTTTCCCTCCGCAAATCCAGCGGAAGTCATGAAGCTGCATGCTTATGAAGCTATTGAACAACCAAGGAAAGTAATATGTTGTGTCACAGCTATAGGTTCTACCAGGTCGAGCTGATCTTTTTGGATTTAAAGATCTGTGAGAGATACTGACATATCTTGTTGGAACTTTAAATAGTTCAGGTCAACTGATAGAGCATGTATCTTGCTAATTCTGCCTGGCAGTGCTAGTGCGATGAGGAAGCAGGTCTTACATGAGAGGAGAACCAATGAGGTCCTCAAGAGCAGTTCAGATGGAGTCTTATTCAGCCATGTTAGTACCCATGATAAATTCCACTTTGGGCACAGAGCCAAAAGTTTTTGGATGCGTGAAATCGAAATTAGACAGAAGATTAGGTAGGTCTTTGTTTTGTCCAGTATCCTCTCTTCCATGATGACACAGCGTGTCAGAGATCATGGAATGGTAGCCTTTGATTGTAATTGGTGCTAACTGTTTCTCGTCAAAGAGCCATAGTAGGGACTTAGCTATTTGAGGTATTGATGCCTGCAGCAGTGCAATGTGTTCTTGGATACATCATTGGGTGAAGATTCTCCATTTGCCTTCGTATGCTTTTAAAGTGGAGGGCCATCTCGCTCTAGTAATTCTCTCCACCACTGGTTGTGAGAACTGTTTGTTCTTGAGGTTTTTTTTAATATGATCCAGACGTGCAGGTTCAGCAACTCCGGGTTGGGATGAAACACCTGCTGTCATGGTTGCTTGAGCAGATGAGGAAATATTCGATTTTCCTGGGGATTTCTACTGCAAGATTGATGAGATAATTGATCCACAATTTTTTGCCATTTGAGTCGAGCAATCTGGATGAGGTGACACTCCGATTCTCTTGCTTTCTGTATCACCTTTGGGATCAGAGGAGTTGGAGGGTAAGCGTATGTGTCCAGACCATTTCAATCTATTGAAAGGCATTGACTGCCCAGGTCTTCAGAGACAAAGGTTGGGAATTTGGCATTCCACCTTGTTGCAAATAGATCCACCATTGGTCGATTCCATAGGGCACATACATGAGTGAAAACCGATGGGTGAAGAGACCATTCCGTTTGTATTAGTTGATTTTTCCAGGACAGTGCATTTAGTTGGCCTGGAATATGATGAACATGGATATTGATTTGTCATTGATAACACCACTTGAGAAAATGCCAAACAAGAATGCAAAGGTCTGGGGACTTGGTTCCACCTTGCCATTTGAGATAAGTCACCACAGTGAAGTTATCTGATAGAATGAGAACTCCCTTCCCATGTAGAGCATCCTGCCACCAATAAAAGACTTTAAAGATGGCTTTCATCTCAAGAATGTTGATATGTAAATAATGATCCTGAGGGGCCACACTCCACGATCCTCCTGGAAGGATGGAAGGAGGTGTGCACCCCAGCCCTCTGTGCTTGCACATGTACAGACTGTGATTTCCGGAGGTTGCACCTGCAACGGTATCCCTGATGTGAGCCAACTGAGGTTGCCCCATCTTCTGAGATAAGACCTCATATTTGTGCAGATTGTGAGAGGTTGGTCCAAGGGGCAAAGTCTCGGCCTCCATTGGGATAACAGAATCATTTGTAATGGGTGCATAAAAAGGTGACCTAAGATGATGAGGTCCTCTGCTGCATTGAGCAAACCCAGCAGGCAAAGGAATTCTCGGGCAGAGAGATTGTCCTGGATAAGCAAGGAAGCCACCATGGTACCGATTTTCAATGCTTGTTCATGAGGGAGACATACTCTGTTTACCCAAGTGTTGAACTCCATTCCTAAATGGACGAAATGTTGAGATGGTATGAGGTCAGATTTGTCCTTGTTGACAAGGAAGCCATGGTTGAGAAGGAGAGTAACAAGGGGTATCATGTCTTGCTCCAATATATAACTTACCTGATGTTTTTGTAGAATGTCATCCAGGAAGTTTGATGCTACTGTTGTGGAGGTGGTCCCAACATTGGCCATTACCCGGTCCATCAGTCGTGTGAAAACCCAGGGACTGATGTTGAGTCCACACAGGAGTGATCTGAACTGGTAAATGGTGTCTTTGTAGGTGAACCGCAGGAACTTCCTGGAATCTGTGTGAATGGTGACGTGAAGATATACATCTTGTAATTCCAAACTTATTTTGTAGTCTTCCTTCTGGACGACATTTAGAACCCGTCATGATGTTTCCATCGTGAACCAAGGGGTGCAAATGAATTGATTGAGGGCGCTTTGGTCAATAATAGGACAAAGGGTGCCATTAGCCTTTGGGACCAGGAACAGCCTGGAATAAAACCACAGAGAATTTACATTGTGAACGATTTCTACCACCCTTTTTTGGAGAAGGTTGTTGATTTATTGCTGCAAAGTGGTGGCTTTGAATGGGTTGGTGGAGACTTTTGTAGCTGATGGAACCCTGGACAAAGGGGGAGGTGTGGTGAAGGTGATACTTAGTCCATCGGAAACCACTTTCATAGGTCGTTGTGGCAAATACTGTCCCATTCGGCAGTGAAAAATTGGAGCCTTCCCCCTACCAGGATGTGTGATAAAGGCGGCGTGAAGATTATGTACTTTTATGTGATAAGGAGGCTGTTGTTGAGAGAAACACAAGCGAAAATGATCACCTTCTCTCTGCCTCTTGTCCACTTTTGTTCAGTAGACCTGTGGTTTTCGTTGGTTGTAGGGTCAGTAGGACTGCTTCCCAGTGGTCTGTGTCTTAGGGGTGTCCTTGCAATCCTTTTGTTGCTTCCACGGAAAATCCCTCTGCTATGGCTGAGACTGTGTGAGAGGGAAATTGGTCTCTATGGTGGCTTGTTTGTGTATTTTGTCAACTTGACCATTAAAGAGGAGATTGGATGATAATGGTTGAGACCCTAGCTTGGCCTTGTGATGATTTTTAAGAAAGGTGGAGGTAGAGAGCAAGGCATCTCATTCCACCAAGTTAGTAGCTTACAGCATTGGCCAGGGTATGTTCTGCAGCTCTGTTTAAGATGTGGGCCATTCTGGAAACAGACTCCCACACATGTCCTGTGGGATTCGGCGTAGGAGACGATAAACTATGCTAAAAGATTGACATGAATTCCAGATCCAACATAGAGCCCATGGCCATGACGTTGCGCACCAACTGCTGTGTGTCGTTAAAAGACTTCCAATCCATGCATACAGAGTATGTCTTTGCCAGCCCCAAAGCTGCAATGTCTCTGTCGACAGCTGGGGTGTCGATATGGAAAGTTGGAATGTGGTTTTTATGGAATCGCCGACTAAAGTTTGAGGGAAGGCATCATTGCGATAAAAAGAGTCAGTTGACACTTGGGTCCTGTAGTTGACGATGTAGGAAGCCCAAAAGGTCATTAACTCTACCAGACTGTGAAAGTAATTTGAAAGACGGTTTGCCCTTTTTGGTCAATAAGTCAACAGATGCCGGAACTTTCAACCAGGCAGTTAATGGAGAGGGAGGCGGTGGACAGAACTCTGGTGGCAGTAAGTGTAATACTTCTTCAATTGAACCCCGAAAGGCTGAGTCTTTGTGCATCATAGTGAGATCTAACAAAGATGCAGGGGCTTGAGAGCAGGGTTCATTGTCTATGGAAAAGGGTGGAGACGCCGATGTCTCTTGTGCTACCTGCGATGTAACTGGAGAAGAATGTCGAAGATGGCAGCTCACCATGCTCGCAGAGTTTCATGAGTGAGATACAATGACTTCCAAATGGTCACTAAGTAAAGGCTCCCTTTGAGTGGCAAATGCTTGAGAACAGTGTGAAGTGACATCCTTTGGGTACTGAGGCATTAAAATGGGCATTGTTTGCAGTGAGTGCCTAGCGGCACTATGCGGGTTAGACTGATCGATGAGAGTGCCTGTATGACGTGGGTTCGGCAATCTGGACAGAATTCATTCTTCTGGTGGCTGGGAATGGACAATCGACTTTAGTATTGACTCATTGTCATTACAAAGTGGATGCTAAGACTAGATTAGTATAGAAAACTTACCTGTTTGTATTTGACTCACAGAAATTATACAGTCATATTAAATGAGTTTTCTATATTACACACCATACCTGCACATAAAAAACAACTATAGCAATGTGAGGGATGCACAAGCAACCCATGCAGGTACGTACCAAGGCACCTAGGTGTGTGCGGATGGCAAAGTGATGAAAAGACAGAACTTTGTTGTCGAGGAAAGAAAGAAAAGTTGGAAATATATAGATGGAATATATTTCCCTTAGTAGAGAAACTCCAACTTGTTTTATGGTGGAAAACTTCCAGAATCCTGTATTGGATTGTGAACTCTCTCTCTGTTCAAAAGAGAGTGTGCTACTCAGCATGAGCAGAAGTAGTAACTGGAGTATTCACAGGATTTGGTGTCAATCCATGTATCAAGGGGAGATCACTCTAGCTAACTGCCACCTAGGTGGGCAGATAACTTTTAGCTAAAAAGTTTTAGCTTGAGAGGGCTGGATTTGTGAGGTAGTAGTAGTTCTCCTAAGGTATTATGATCAGGTAAGTATTATTGAAGAAACATATTTTAGAAGACATTAGAAATTGGATTGCTCACATCTGAGAGGAATACATCTGTTGAAAGAATCTGAAGGTCACATCAAGAGGAAAACACTGACACGCACTCAACACTAACATATTCCGATTGGTTTGGTTTAGTTTTGTGGGTTTAACGCCATTTTTTCAGCACATGATAGGCGGCCCCGGGGGTCTGAGTGGTCTAAGATCCTTTACAGATCATAGAGTGGTCTAAGTGGCCTTTACAGATCATAGAGTGGTCTAAGTGGCCTTTACAGATCATAGAGTGGTTTAAGTGGCTTTTACAGATCATAGAGTGGTCTAAGATCCTTTACAGATCATAGAGTGGTCTAAGTTGCCTTTACAGATCATAGAGTGGTCTAAGTGGCCTTTACAGATCATAGAGTGGTCTAAGTGGCCTTTACAGATCATAGAGTGGTCTAAGTGGCCTTTACAGATCATAGAGTGGTCTAAGTGGCCTTTACAAATCATAGAGTGGTCTAAGTGGCCTTTACAGATCACTGACATGTGAGATGTCCACATGGGTTCGAGTCTCGCACTCGGCCAATGTGGGTATGTGAGAAAGCTTGCCAGTAGCTTCCTGGGGTTTTCTCTGGTTCTTCCTCCACCAAATATACTGGCCGCCATGTATCATGTGCTGAAAAATGGCGTTAAACCCGTAACAACCAACCAATCAGCTCCTCATAGGCTATACATGGTGGCCAGTATATTTGGTGAAGGAAGAACTCAGGAAGAACCACTGACCCACGGGAAGCTACTGGCAAGCTTTCTCACATACCCACATTGGTTGAGCTGAGACTTGAACCTATGCAGACAGAGGTGAGATGTGAGTGATCTGTAATGGCAAGTGCCTTAGACCACTCTGCCACCTGGGGCCCTTAACATAATCCGAAAATGATCACATCTGAGAGAAATACACGACACACACTACGCACTAACCAGAAGTTAATGCACAAACACTTCCACATAATGAAAAATGAATGTGATGCAAGTAGATGAAGCTGCCGAAAATATGGTATGCATTGAGGAATGGGTGGATCTTCACATGGCCTGATGTGCATGTAGAATGGTGTCATTGGAGGTCCTGATATAATGCACATATGAATTGAGGTCTATCATCTCAGCATTTTAATAAGGTGATCCTTGTTCCCTTCCTTAGCTGCCAAAGTGGCAGCCCCTGTCTGGAATGAGTGGCCATTTAATTTGTGATCTGGATAGCCTAGCACAGGTAGAATATTTAACCTTAGAAACACTGATCTAGAAAGTGGTTTAATACCATGTAATGAAAATAACAGATCTGTTGGCTCAAAACAGCCAACTTGCTGTGGATTGCTAGATAATTGTTTGTAGCTCTCAAGGGGCAAGTACAATTATCAACTGGAAAGAGTCGAATCTGCACCCCATATTGGAAAGGATTAGACTTTGATGCCCTCAGAAGTAAAGCCCCACAAAAATCATCTCCTTTCACCACAGTTTGATTTCCACCCTAGTTGCTGATTTTTGTTTCTGAGCAAGAATTGATTCCAGAGTTCAGCAAAAGTGCAGGATTAATGTGCTTACCATTGAGTATGTCTCATGCACATTGCTGGGTACAATGTCCATTAGTGGTATGTTGCCTACAGGCACCGCATGTTGTAATGTGAGAGAGAGACTTGTGTGTCTGTTGGCATCCCAGCACCTAGCAAGGGCTGAATGAAGGCTGAAATCACAATACAAGAGAAACATATCCTCATCAACCTGACTCAGTGAAGCTCAGCAAGATTTTGATTCTCTTGGTGTCATGGTGCACAGTTCTGAAGATTGTGTTCATGCGGCAACAGTCACTTGTAATTCAGCCAAATGGTGCTTGATAATTGCAGTGTCTGCCATGTTTAGATCATGTGCTGCATCAACTGTTTTGAGG
Source organism: Margaritifera margaritifera (assembly GCA_029931535.1). Lineage (NCBI taxonomy): Eukaryota > Metazoa > Mollusca > Bivalvia > Unionida > Margaritiferidae > Margaritifera > Margaritifera margaritifera. The sequence goes on along the minus strand of JAQPZY010001468.1, from coordinate 1,859,533 downwards.
TCACATGATGATGACACTCTAGCTAAGGATGACTCTCCTGTCTGTTGCACATTATCATTGTACAGTTGAAGAAGATGCTTTTTTAAATTTCCAGTTGATGTTTCGTTCAGCTAAGTTTTTACCAACTTGAAAAAGGTGCAGCAATGTTTAAGTCTTGGATATATTCTCTGCTGGTCAAACAGGTGACAGTTTTTCATGATGTATGAGAAGCCATTGTTGTCCGAATAAACATGTGATCCCAAAACAGGGAATATTTAGTATTGTCAAGCAGAGGAAGAGAAGACAAATTTTGTATTAAATTAAGTATAGCATCTACATAAAAAAACACATCTCTTCAGGCATATAATTCCCTGTGTGAATGTACAGTACTGACTAGTTGCTTCCTCAGGCTTTCAGAAAGGACATCAATTGCAGGTAGTATTTGTGGCTAAACTCCAGGAATCTACTTCATCTGATTTACAGATGGCACTTCTCTTGACACATGCTGGGCCACAGGTGGTGATGAAATATGTCCTGAATTGCCTAAGAATAAATCTGATGAAAGAAGCTTGTTGTCAAGCCATAACATGACTAATGGACTGATTCTGGTCGACAATCAAACATTGAATGGAGTGGATTGAGCTCATATTGTTGCCAGTGGGTACCATGTTTATGTCTGTTCCCACTTTTGGAATAGTGCCCTGCACTGTGATTACCATATCACTGTCTTCTGCCAAAGTAGATCCCTATGCCAGAACCTCATGTACAATTGTCGCACAAGCTGTGTTGACTTGATGTGGAATCTGAAATGTTGAAGGAATTCTCACCATCTTTACATGTGCTTGGTTGCAATCGAGTTGGAATGTCTTGTTCTGTCCTGATGGATGATCAGTAGGCCTTGAATTTTTGGATGAGACATTATCCAGATATAATTGTCACAAGGGCGTTTCGGAAAAGCAGTAATCACTTAAGTGTCCATTGACTCTAATTTCTGCTTCAAGTGCTGAGTGGAGCAGTTAAATGGATTGTTTAAATCATACAGAATGATTTCTGTTTTCTTGAGGAATGTGATGCGATTGTTTACTAAGTTACGCCTTGATGGTCCAGTTACAGTCCTTATAAATGTGACGATGTTACAAAAAACAACAATCAGAAATCAATAGATCCAAATGTGAAGGTAAGTAGTAATTGCATATAGAAGAGGTGGTGAAGCATAAATCTACTGGTCAATAGAAATATAACGTGCTGTCACTCTCGCCATTTCAAACTAAGAATTGTTGAACGAAGACAATGCATGTGACAGCTGGAAATGTTTTGATTGGTTGGTGAATGTGTATTAATATAGGCCCATTCATATCAATGCAGACTATTTTATATGTGGGAATGGTAGTGAGTGGGTCACTTATTACTGCGCATAAACTACTCTTAAGCAATTACATAAGCAACAACTTAAAGTTTCAAAGTATCTTGGGGAGATTTGTTTGAATATTTATATTAGACAGAGAAAAAGATATATTTTTGTTTTTTTTTTGAAGAAAGAAACAGAATATCATCACACATTTGAAACATAACATTTTAATTTTATTTTATTGTATTTTAATTTATATCATCCTTTAGATGTTGCACATAGAGATCAGTTAGTCAATGAATGCAATAAGAAATGGATATTTTTCATTACATGTTTCTATATTAATGTATTAAAAAGCATATAGCAGATATCGTATATTTAATTTTACATCTTCACTTGAAAATTACATGCGGAGGACAAAAGAAGTTGTACTAATATAAGTCAGTTTTCATGTGGTCCATTCAGTTACTCCTTGACATATTCTGTCTCTTATTGTGCTGGCTTTTCAAAAAAAAAAAAAAAATATTTGTGGGAAGAAAAAACATGATTTATATGGAAAAATAATTGACAACATTTTGCATATCACAAAAAGTTTAGGTAAGCATTTTACTTTTTCAGCCAAAGAAGGTGAGTATGTAAAGTCCATGGTAAATTATTTTTATTAGTGGTTTTTAATACTAAAATTTAAAGACATTATTCTAAGATATGGTACTTTTGTAATTTTTTTAAATTATGTCATAAACAACAATAACATTTCTGTTTATGTAGCACTTACTTTATACTAATATCACCATAAAAAATGTAGATCAATAGAATTTTACAGCAAAGAGTGAGGCCAGTATATTTTTTCTATATTGTTTTAAAATGAATATGAAATAAATATATTTAAATTTTTTAAAAGAAGTGGCCTTTGTCAAGAGTCTAATAATGGATTTATGACAATTCTCCTCTGACATTACTTGTATTTTTCATAACAGAATAACCTCATACAGGAGTGCTTAAGTCCAAATAATTTACAACTGCCACTAAGGGAGATTTAAGGATAAAAAAACCCATCAACTTCCACACGGTCTTTTTGATTCCCTGAATATTTTTTGCATTTTATTATTTGTGATTTTTCTTGAAGAAAGGTTCATGTGTTGAGCAGAAATTTTCATAATTATTACATTTATTTTTTTATTTTGTTGTCCTGGAAGAAATGTAATGTGATCAGTATACTGTGATCAGATAACAACCTCACAACCTTGATACTAAATCATTTTAATTAAGATAAAGATGGGAATTAATATTTAGCACAGACTATCAACATTTATTCACTTGAAAAAAATTTAATTATTAAAGTTGTCAGAGTTTTATTGTTATATTTACTTGAGAATTTGTTCCTGTACCTATTTGGAATATATTTTTGTGGGTATCAATTTCTATGGTTTTGCAACAACAGAAAATATTCATATTTTTGCCAGTACTTAAAATTTAGAATATGGTTTTTGTGGGGAAGTGGGGGTGGGGGTGAGTGGGATCCTATTGTCTTCATATGAATGGATCATTGTTTGCAGTATCTTTAAATTTATGGTTTGTAGTTACCCACAGAATCAATGACAATTGGTATCCTAAAACATGGAAGTTAATTCAGAGTATATTGCTACAATATGCAAAAATAACAACAATGTTTCAAATCACACATTTGTGCCAGGGTCTTTTCTAAGGCATGCAATAGGGAATTCATCCTAATTTCTAAAACAGTCATGCAGAAAAATTAACAGAATGCATGAAAATTGTGAATTATATTTTCAAGCCTTACCTTTATTTCTTCATTAAATCTCTCCTATATTTAGAAAATACCCCTCCCCATAATTTTCTGTTCAAGAATTGACCCTCTTGTGTAGTATACTATAATTTTTTTTAAAAATTATATATGCATGTACTTGCTTATAAGTTGGGTCCAACTGCAAACAACATAGACCCTGATCTGCTGTTGCATAATGTGCTGGCAGATCATGGTCTTTGTTGTTTGTTCTGCTGATTACTCCTAACAAACTGCATAGACCCAGATCTACCGGCTCTTTATCTGATGGCAGGTCTGGGTCTATGCATTTTGGATCCAACTATAATATAAGTGAGTATATATATTCTTCAGAATACTAATAGATTAAATTTATCATAGTGGTATTTTATTAAATGGACTGTACATACATGTAGTTGAACTTTTGTTACAGTATATTATAGTATGTAGTATTCACATATGCACAAGTTCAGTGGGAGTACTTGTACAGTATGATAAATGCCACATACATTTAAATGTTACATGTAATATATTGGTGTGTGTTGTGTACTCACTTTCTTGTACATTACTACTCAGTTTTACCGAGTCTTGCTTGTTACAAACAAAAGGTGAAATATAAGTATTGCTTTTCACATAGAATCACCAGCAGCAACTACATACATGTGGTTATTGACTAATCTTCCACATCTTAATAGGTTTTTTTTTTCTTTTCTTGTTAATCCAATATATTTCTTCATCTCACTTAAATAGATTGGTCTCCCCACCTGATAAGTTTTGATTTTTTTGGTTATTGCACAAGATCATAGGAGATGAACATTAAAAAAAAAGATGAATTTGTGAGCAATAAGTCTGCTACTTGGAACAAATACAGTGAATTCTTACATTTTTTGGTGGGTATCAAATTTCATAGTTTTGCAGAAAATGATATTTTTGTTGCTACCTACCGGTACATGTAAATTCATGGATTTGATAAAGAGTCATTTATTTTTCTACCTAATGATCTTTGTTATACCAACCATAAATCCACAAAAATCAGTACCCCACCAAAAGATGATTTCACAGTAGGTTTCTTGGGCCATATATGCTTAGACACTATAGTTCAAAAGGACAAAACTTTGTCGCTTAGACTTCATTTGTACTATTTAAAGGAGGTGAGACATAGAATTGTGCTGAATTTGCAAATTAAATCGAGTTTTAGCACAATGGTTTGGGTACTAGCTGTAACTACATTAAGATCTGCATCTCTAATAATGTAACCATTCATACACATATATATGATTTATTAGTTAAATCCTTAAAATTTCTCTAAATGCATCTTTTTATGTTTAGGCAGCACTATTGTATTAAGACACCTCAGATTTATTCATTAGACTTTTCCTTTGCTTGTTTAAAAACCCTGATATTTTTAGCCCTTTTACAAGTACCATTTATGTGATAATTCATTGGCCACCAGATGGAATACAGTGGTCTGTTTATACATAGCTCCGTAGGATTTTGAAAATGGAAATCCAGGGCCAAATTTCTCCAAAAACTGAGGGTCCTTTTTGATAGAAAAGCTGTAGACTATATTTTTAAAAACCAAACTGGAGGTCCTTTAAGTAAGGGCTCACATTACAGAGAGCTCTGATATACATATATATATCTAATATATGGACCATATCTAATATATCTGATCAGCAAACTCGTCAAGATTTGGTCATTTAAATTAATGAGGATTGAATTGTTCATGAAATTCAAATTCATGCTTAGAATTTATTGATTAGTTTAAGTGAACAAAAATGACATTCCTGGATTTTTCCTCATTGGATTTTTATATATAAAGTTTTGTGGCATTTTCACCACAAAATATTTTACAATATTGGTAATATTTACATATATTGGACTTTTATTAACAATTCATTTCAATCTTCATGAAAAAAATATATAATGATCTTGATTCTTTATATATGTCTGTTTTGATGAATTGATACGTTTTTGTGCAGTGTTGTTTTTTCACACTGCCAACAACCATTTCTTGACAGGTTTGATATCTAAGTTGTGGTTTTCTTTCTCAAAGGGACTCTTCACAGATGAGTGATTAAAAAGTGATACAAATTCTTTTCAGTAGAAAGTATACCAAAAGTAACCTTACTATTAGACTAACTTTTAGCCAAATTGTAGGAAATATTTCAGTTTAATGCTACTATGTAAAAAAAAAATAAAAAATGAACAACTGTTCCTAGTACCTATTTTTCAAAATAAAACTAAAAAACAATGACTGGTGTTCTAATACTGCACGAGCTATAACCTGACATGTTTCCATAAACAGAACTCCAGAAACTAGTCAATTCATAACAACCAAATTAGTATACTGTATATGTAGCAATTGTGTGAGTCGAAGAAAAAAAAAAAGAAGAAAATTTTGAACACTGTAATCAAGGGTAAAGTGGACAATAATGCAGTCTGATTAAAATGATGATCTCTGAAATAATGGAGATCTGATGGATACCAGTATGAGGTCATGTTCTGTTGACCTTTTGTTTCACCAATCAAATAACAGCTTTCACAATTATGTAAGTGAAAAACATCATTTGGAACAACATTTCTAATGATAACCCTTCCTAACATGAAATACAGCGCTTTATCTGATAGTTTTCTAAAAACTTAGCAGTCTGGTATTTCCTAAGGTTACCAAAACAATAACCATTATTGGTGTCTGTCTGATATGCTTCTTATAAATAGATCTCATTTTTAATCAAATTGAACAATGATGTAAACCTAATTGGCAGAATAATGAATTAAACATTGACAACATGCATAATTTTCTAGAGAAACCCATTTGGTTTGGTTCATAATTATAACTGAAGGAGTTTGATAGTGAGTTGTTATCATCAGTACGCCTAATTGAGTATTGTAGTCAGTTTTAGGAGATCTTGTCAGAGGGTGCTACTTAACACAAAATCTTTACAACAGCTTTAGCTAAGCAAGACATCCACAAAGTATTTGGCACCGTATCTTTGTGTTTTTGTTGTGGAGCACACATTAGTGGTGTGGCCCACCTAAGCAGTCACTTTTCCAGCACTTGCGGCAGTGTCATCATCAAGAGTTTGTTAAGGTTTTCATTAAAGCTTTTCAGCAATGCTTTGATTATGGGCATGACCAGCAGACCCTGGACTTATTGTATTATTAATAGGTTTTCTATTATCATCAGCCAGTTGTTATTGTTAGGAAAGAAAATTTAAATGGTTTTTGCAAGATTTAAGGATGAAGTGAAATTTAGTATTATATGTGAACAAGTCGTTTTAAGTTCACAGAAGATATGATACCATATTTCTTAGTGACTTTAAGTTCACAGAAGAAAAATTTTACTATATTTCTTAGTGACCAATAAGTCTCACTTATTCTTGGTGAAAAGCCATCCCCAACTACAAAATTGAGGCAGGTTTTTACCTGAGGGAACCTCATCCAGTGATAAGCACATCCCCAATTTTTCATCATATTTAAAAGGCAGACCCTTGGACTTATCAAAGAAGTAATATTGTTATAAAATAAAACTAATAAACAGTATAATTCTATAATTATGTGTATGAATGGTACTAAGCTGCTATAACCTTTTTGCCTCTGTTACATTTTTTCAGATTCTTGGTGTGCACCTTTTGTTGCCTAATTTTGTGCTTTAGTTTGAACTAGACATCTCCAGCCTTCCACTCTCCATGCACAGAAAGCTGGGTATATATCTATCTCCATATGAATTTATTTGTCTTCTGCTTATGGGTTGAATATGAATTTGAAATGCTAGCATCTTACAGGTACAATCAGTATTCTTGTTGGCTGCTGGCAACAGGTTTAAAAGCCTACTTTTGCAAATTGTAAGATTGTAGCCATCTACTTTTACAATACTGTAACATTTTTTTGTTACATTATTACATTACCCAGTCTTGTACTTTTGATTTGAGCCACCTACATCAAGAGGTAATGTGAAGGCTATACAATATTTACTGAAATTCTGGTTATTTCAGAATTATTACATATGAAAAACAAGACTAATTCATATGCTGATTCATTTAGTTAACATAGTTATGTAATCTTATTGATTTGTGTCTTTGTATATGTATGCCATATTATTGGTTAATTATATACTTTTTTAAAATCATTTCAACTCTGTTTCTTAAAATTTGCATTTGATTTAAAAACAAGAAACTATATACCAATTTTAAAAAATTGTAACTCCATTAACTTTAGTGCATTGATTCAAATTCAAATTTTTATGATGCTCTTAAAACCTTTCTGTAAGATGCTGGTATTTTGTGTGGTGCAGTGCTCCCTCTTCATAACACTGATAATGGGAACCATACAAGTTACCCTCAGTATAAGTGAAGGAGCTTTATACTAAGAGATATTCAAAAAAGACTGTCTTTCATTAAAAACACAGAATAGGGTATTTAATGATTTCAAATCACATTATAATTGTTTCTTGTCAGCCAAAGTGAAAATAATTCAAATAGCAATAATAAAAAGAAAATTCGCACAATTTAATAGGATATATGACCATACCTGTTGTGTATGAGGGCAGCAGTATACTGAGGGGCCACTATACTGTACTAACTGTAAACATCATGTTTTATACTTATGAATACATTTGAGTTTTTGCTAACTTCTGCCTTTTTAGAAATGAAGTTTTATTGATATATAAATGTGAAAGTATCACATATTGCACCAAGTATATCTCACAGTTTGTGCATATTGTCCAAATATATAAAAATGCTTTGCTTTTTCTCTTGAAGAACTTAGTTTCCAGTTACTGTAGAATCATTATTTACAAAGAGTTTACATGTACCATGTATCTGAATATACAGTATAGAATTAGTATTTACATGTACATTGTATCAGAATATGCAGTACAGAATCAGTATCTGCAAAGTGTTTTAGTGTACAGTGTATCAGAATATTTAATTTAGAATTAGTATATACAAAGAGTTTAAATGTGCAGTGTATCAGAATATACAGTATAGACTAGACTAAGTATTTTCAAAGTTTACATGTACAGTATATCAGAATATACAGTATAGAATCAGCATTTACAGAATCTACATATACAATATAGAATCAGAATTTACACAGCTTACATGTACAGTATAGAATCAGTATTTACAAGGAGTTTACATATGCAGTATAGGATCAGTATTTACAAAGAGTTTACATATGCAGTATGGAATCAGTATTTACAGAGTTTACATGCACAGTATAGAATCAGTATTTGCAGAGAGTTTACATCTACAGTATAGAATCAGTATTTGCAAAGAGTTTACGTGCACAGTATAGAATCAGTATTTACAAAGAGTTTACGTGCACAGTATAGAATCAGTATTTACAAAGAGTTTACATGTACAGTATAGAATCAGTATTTACAAAGAGTTTACATCTGCAGTATAGAATCAGTATTTACAAAGAGTTTACTTGATTGGACAGGCCAGATGTAATTTGAGACATAGAAATGTAAGAGCATTTACCCATCTGTGCTTTGTGATACTTTCTGATAAGATCTTGCATAGCCTGTACATACAGAGGTTGATTAAATCAAATAGGAACCTTCGTTTCCTGTTTTCAGAAAATCTTTACAGTTATATCAACAACAATTTGGATTACATTTTCTGTGTACCTACTTGTCCCTTTAATCTTTATCTTTATTTATATCTTGAGGATCTATTTAGGAACTAAACATAAAAAAGACATTTTTGAATTATTCTCTATTGTTATTTTGGAGCAACTTTTTTATAAAAAAATTATTCATGTGTAAGTGAAGGGTGAAAATCTATTGTACATGTTTTAGTTTTCATTTGCTAGTAGAATCAATAAACAAGACAAAGTCTGTTTACATGTATAATGTATGTCATAATCTATTAGTAAATTTCACAAATTCCATAAATTAATTGCTAACATTTGCAACATCATATTTTCACGATTTATAAAATTACAGTGTGCATATTGTGTAACACATTTTTGTTTACAGTCAGCTGTATCACTTAATCAGTGTTGCACCTTAATGGCTGGATCACATGTTTCTCACAGTTTTTTTGTCCTATGTCTCCCAAATCTTGACTTCTGTGTGCCTACTGGGTAGAATTTTTTTTATCATCATCTGTGTTTTCCACTTTAGGGACAAATAAAAAAATTTGCCTACAATTTTTTTTTGGTGGACATCTGTGTCGGTGCTAACAATCACCAAAATCATCAAAGGCAATCAAAAGTTTCGGATGGCAATTCGTTTTAATTAATACAACAAATTTGGCAAATTAAATACTCAGTATTTGTTTAGTTGTTTGCTGAATTTCAGTGCAAAGTCACCAACAGCCGAAAGTGTAAAATATTTTCAAGTTTGAATTAATGACAAATTGGACTCAATTTCTGAAAGAAGAAAATTTGCAGAAATACATAATTTTGTATTTAAGCAATTATAGTTTGAAAAGAAAACCAAATCAGAGAAATTGGAAATTATTGTAGAAAACACTGGTAGATAATGGGTGAACGTAAATTTAAATGACAGCAACATCCGGAAAGAAATATTTTTTAGTGCAGCTCTTTTCAGGTACACCAGCCATTCAGATATGTCAGTGTTTATATGGATTACAGGAATACTTGAATAAACTTTCATTACAATAATTTCAGCTTTCATAGAAAAGATGATAGTGGAGAGCTTACAACAAAGTTAAGATTGCAAAACCTCAAAGGCAAATGAGATTATCTCTTTTTTTTACCACTTTTAAATATTTTACTTTGCCACTTTGAGGTTGTATGTGTCCTCTAGATTTGGAGACAGGGAGACATAGTGTCCCCTGATCTTGGGATCCAAGGTGCAACACTGCTAAATTAGCAATCTTTTGCTTGCGAAAATTATATGATTTACAGTAAATTGTTGCAGTTAGTGACATATAAATAGTATTGTGCAAGTTAATATGTTTGTATGATTGGTACTTTTGCACTTTACACAGATACATTGTGTGAAGAACTTTAAATGACCATTGACAAGTCATGTTTCTTGATGATATTATAGGTTAATTGCTGACCATCTATATGTGGATAAAAAAAAAGCAATCTAAAAGATTGGGCTGCTTCATTTTCCAAATTTGCTGTGAAAAGTGGAGTTACTGATACTTTATTGGCTGCAGGCTCGCCACTTTGTTTTCAGGTTTTACTGCAAATGGAAGAAGTTATATTCCTCCCGACAAAAAGAAGAATAAACTGAATGATTTTGGTAGAAAATTGATCATTTATACATGTCATATACATGTACATATTTTTTTCTAAACATAGTCTTGTGATGATGTTGATTCTCTTGAGAAGAATATTGATCAACCAGGCAATCTTCTGATAATTCCTGCTAGTCTGTATACTACTGTATTATTCATTCTGGTTATATCTTTATCTCCTGATCAGTATATTATCTGTCAATTGTCCTCTCTCTCTCTCTTACTCTTTAGCTATCTTTCTCTTTATCGTACATAGACAAATCCTTTCATTGTGAAATGGATAGATTTAAAGAAGCTTCAGATTTATATTTCCGTTTTGATCTGATTTCATTGGGAATATGAAAAAAAGAACTCAAATTTTGTAATGACACTTTTAGTATGCCATACATTCCAGACACAGAGGTTGAGCAGCCTGTCAGAAAGTTTGCATTTGCTAATGAGGTAGAATATCACTCTCCTGATTTCTCAATGACCAGTGAGAATATTGATAGGCTGCTAAGACAAATTCTCTTTTCTCCAGAAGGTATTTCTCTCATTTAACAAGAACATTTTCTTCCCTGGCACAGATAGAGCTTGGCTTTGCCTCTATACAGACCTCAAAATCCAGTATGTAACTTAAATACCTAAACAGTACATGCTCTAATTCACAGCTGACATTACAACCCTATGGCCACAGAAATAATAATTTGTATATATATATATATATATATATATATATATATATATATATATATATATATACACACACACCACACAAGGGTTGATCCAAAAGTTTTAGAACAAATGCAGTATCTTCTAACAAAGCAACCCAATATAAAAATTTGCCAATCTATAATTGAAAACATTCCAATTTAGGATGTGAGATTATTTTTAAGTTGATCACATCACAGGCTTAGTGACATTATTTTTGTATACATCATATAGTTAATTCAGTAGAAGGTTGTGTGCATTATGTTCTTCAACACATAAGGAATAATTTTGAACCACATGGTTCCAGAGTATACCACAATGAATGGACAATACTATGCCACAGTAATCAGATATAATAAAAATATATGAGGCTGTTTGCCAAAGGTGTCCACACCTACTGAGGGGTGGCTTCATTTTGCACAAGTATAACGCCTTATAAAAACTTGGCATTGACATCCTAAATCACCCACCATACAGCCCAGATTTAGCTTCATGTGATTTATGGCTTTTTCCAAAACTGAAAGATTCATTATGGGGAAACTGTTACAAAAGCAGAGGAGAATTAAGGGATGCAGTCACCAGGTTGCTATGAATGCTGTCATATGATGGACAACTGCACATGTTCAGGACATGATTCACAAGACTTTAGAAGTGCATTCAGTTGATAGGAAGTTACTTTGAGAAAGACTATAAAAAGTATTGTAAACAGTTAAGTAACTTTTCTCTTACAGCATCTGTTCTATAACTTTTTGATCAACCCTAAAATATATATATATATATATATATATATATAGATATATATATATATATATATATATATATATATATATATATATATATTCAGCTTTTTTGCATACAGAAAGAAAACAAATTGCAGAGTTTGATGACCAAAACTTTTTATTTAAAGTCTGATCATTCAAGAAGAAATAAGTGCTTATAATGTAAATAGTCCTTAAAAGAAGGGCATAGTATGAAGGAATTTGTACTCTAGAGAAGGATAAATGAGAGCTTTAAATTTAGAAGTGTGAACAAACCTTATCTAATTCAGAAATTTATATATAGAAAACTAGTATTTTGTTTCACTGTTTCTGTTAGAAAGATATTGTACCCTTCAGTATTTGATCTTCCTTTATTTCACTAGACATAGTGTTTCTAATGACTTGCTTGAGGAATAAATTTTTTTTTAGTGTAGCTTGTGGAATAGATTGCATAGATAGAGGTTCTTACATAAGTGCTCATTTCAGATGAAATTTTTGAAGTGAGTTGAATAAATTTTATCTTTTGTGAGCCTAAGCCAGAAGAAGATTGAACATATTTGAAATGAGTTTCATAAATTTCATTTTTGAAATGAGTTCAAATGTAAGCTTGCATTTATCACATGACAAACAATACTGATACTATGAAGAAAAAAAAACTGCACAACAGTACATTGAAATGATATTCATGTACATTTGGATGCCTAGGATATATTGTAACGCCTTAACATTGTTGTTGTTGTTTGTTGGTTTTTAACGGCACTTTCAGCACTCTGTTTGGGTATATCAAGCCAAGGAAATGGGAGCTAACTCTCATTCCCAAGGATCAACCAAAGCAGTCAACCCAGGCTGGCCTGGGTGAATATCGAACCCACAAACCTTGGATTACGAGTCTGACACTCTACCAATTGAACTATCATGGCTCCCTTTCTTAACTTTGTGTAACTTCATTACCTGATTTTGTGACAACATGAGGTGTTATTACACATGTTGAAGATAGAAAAATATGATATGGGTTTATGAACCTAAATAACACAGTAGTCATGTGATAAAGGAAAGCTAGAATTAACCTTTAATGATGCAAGAAAGCTGTAATCAGCCTTGATGTATCTAGTAACAAGGCATCACTAGAATTGGACTTAACCAGTAGAGAACAAGACAGTGTTTACTTATGTGTTTGTATCACATACCATATGTACATGCATATATATAAGTCTGATCTGACTGCAAAATGCATAGACCCATATCTGCTGCTGCATTAGGTGCCAGTAGATCTGGGTCTATGCAGTTTGTTAGAATTCAAATATAGAACAAACAACACAGACCTTGATCTTTTGGCACATTATGTGATGGCAGATCAGGGTCTATATTATTTGCAGTTTGACCTGAATTATATGTGTGTATATAAGGTTACATTCACATCGTTTGTGTCATAATGTCACTTTTTATATATTGTATTTCCCACTGTGCCTTAATACCCAACAACATCACACTTTAAAAAAAAAACACTGAGTGATGCAGAGGACTTTTCAGTTACATTAGGTATTCAATGGAATCTAAAACTCTTGCATGAAACTTGTTGAATTATATCAGTATTACAGGTCCGACTGCAAGCAACTCTTAGCATATAGTATTATTTGACATAATATATAAATTTCAGACCCAGTGAACTTTCTTGTAAATTCCCCTATGTAATGTAACCACCCAATTTACAGTCTTGATTTCAAGTAATTATTATCCAAGATGGCATGATTCCAATAGATAAACTTTAGTAATTAGATAGCAATTAGACTAGTAATTAGATAGTTGATAGTATTTTATGGATATCTTTTGTATACATATATAAATCACTACTTCCACAAATATATTTTAATCCGTATACCAAAATTTCAGACATTTCTTTGTCTATTTGGAAACCTTTTAACATATTTATAAAACCACATGGCAGTTACTGTAGGAAGGATCATGATATATCACATTCTTTTATGAAAGAAAAAGATGCTTTGTGAGAGAAAAAAAAAAAATTCATGGAAATGTTTGTTATATTACAGTCATTGTTTTTGTGGTGGGAGTCAAACTACAGAGTACATAAAATTTAAAATTTCCACTTATATAAACATAATCTGACAACAAATTGATGGTGAGGTCAATGGATATCTAATGTGTGTATTTAATTAATTAATTAATTAATAACAATAATAATAATAATACTGTATTTATAGATGGTAACTCAATTAGTACAATACTACTCTCCCTTGAGGCCTTCTGTTTAAAATGTGGAAAAATTATGTACAATATTTACAACATAATATAAAGTGTCTGTGTATTATGACAATAATCAAACATTATTAAAGATGTAAGAATAACACTTTTCTTTAAATAACTTTAGATTATCACTCTTTTTGATGTTTTGAGGAATACTGTTCCATATGAAAGCACCTGAATATTGCAGAGACTTTTTTAATGTCTCTAACTTTGGCTTGGGAAGTCAAAGATTCCCTTCATGAACAGATCTTAATCCATATTCAGATGAGTTTGCTGCAAATAATTCCTGAAGATATTGTGGAGCAATTCCTTGAAGAGACTTGTACACTAAAATGCTTTTTTGGTAATCAGTCCTTCTTGATAAGTCAAGCCATTTCAGTTCATGGAAGAGAGTCTTGCTTGGTGCATCAAATGGTTTTCCAAGTATAATAAGTGCTGCTCAGTTTTGTGGTTTTGAAAGTCTGTCAATGTTGTGTTTGGAACAGTTTCCCCAAATAGTGACACAATAGTCAAAAAGTGGCACAATTTAAGCTTTATAATAGAGAATCCTTGTTTCTACTGGAAGATATTTCTTTATCTTAGAAAGTAATGTAATTTTTGAATTTACAGCTTTATATACTTTGTCAGCTTGATCATTCCATTGTAGAAATCTCTCCACATGAACATCTTAAAGTTTATGACTTGCTACATTCTCAATTTCACATCCTTTTATGGTTAGATCTAAATGTGTTTGGCCTAATTGTGCCTGTTATTATGAAGTTATCAGCATACATTTTGTTTTATTTCCATTTATATGCATATCATTTTTGTGACACCAATCTTCAGTTTTATTCAAGTCATGGCATAGGTTTTATTGCACAACATTTATGTAGAATCCAAACAAATGAAGTGTAGAATCATCAGCAAAAAGGTCAACATTTAATAACACTTGTAATGAGGGGTAGATCATTTATGAAGAGAAGAAATAACATAGGTCCAAGGACTGATCCTTGGGGAACACCAGCTTTGATACTTTCTGGTTACGATGTTGTACTTCGTATGCTCTTGTAGATATGAAGCTGACCACTGGATAGTGTTGTCATGAAACTTATATCATTTAAATTTTGACAGTAAGATGGAATGATTAACAAGATCAAATGCCTTTTTAAAATCTTAGTAAACAATTCCAGTTATGTTTCCTTTGTTCATTTTGCTTAACCATACATCTGTAATTTTAGTTAGAGCTGTTTGACAGGAGTGTTCTTGTCAAAATCCTGACTGTTCCTTATGTATAAGCATATTTTGATTTAAATAAAAATATATAGAATTTACTACATGTTTTTCTATTACTTTTGAAAGAGTGATTAGTATAGATATTGGTCTGTAATTTTCTGGATTTTCCCTGTCACCTTTCATAAAAATAGGTGTCACTTTTGCTATTTTAAGCAGGTCAGCATATTCATTTGTTGCAATATTGATGTTTATTATATGAGTAATTGACTTGGTTACCACAGGTGCAGACAATTTAAGTATTCTGGGTCCAATTCCATCTAATCCTGTAGCCAAATGCACAGTGCTCATTGATCCCAGTGTTGATTTATTTATTTTCCATGTTACTATCACTTGAGTGTGCAAGCAGGTAAGCATACAATATGAATAGGTAAACATAATATGAATATGAAACCAAGTAAAATCTGCACATGTTGAAATCTACAAAATTGACTCTTCCTCATGACTTTTAACCTGCACATGTCTAAATGTACAAAATTGACTCTTCCTCATGACTTTTAACCTCACCATCAGTTTGTTGATTGAATCTTACACTCTACAGACACAGGCAGCTGTATGGCTCTGACTATTTGGATTTATTGTGTAGTAATTCTAATAGGTCGTTATATAGTTGCATCATCTTCTTCAGTTCAATTTAGTATACATGAAGTGGTGCAAGTTAAATTTTTCATGTGTTTACAGCCTTTTTGCATTATTTATCCCAATAAAGGAATTTTATTCAATTTTATATTGAATAGATGATTTTATTTCAGTGCACAAGAAACACTAAATCTCATTTCTTAGATTGAACACTTGAAGACAAACCTGCTGTGATGTTCTTTGTATAGCAATGATCAATATAAATGCTTATATCTGACATCATTTATCAAAGGAGCTGATGAGGAGGGTGTCTTTATTGATGCTGCTCAGATTAATCAAAATTTTAAATTTTGGAGTTTACAATCTTAAATTATCAGTAAGCTGTGTGTCCATTGCATCCATGGATCTTTTCTCCACCCCTTTTTATATGCTACTTTGCACAGTACAGGCAATTTCCAAGTCCATATTCACACATGCACTCAATGCATTATAGTGATATTTATGATTTTTTGTTATCTGATTCTGCACGTGCACAGCCTATTTATAGAATTTTGTTTGAAAAAAAAATGATAGCATACTGTATCTTGATATAAATCTATAACTTTGTCATGCAATTTTATACTGAATAATATTACTGTATATTACTCTATAAGGTAGAACTACTTTTTATATATCATTCTTGAATCTAATGCAGAGTTGTGTTTTAATATACATGTAGCAGTAATTCATATTTAGTAAGGTAGCTTATGAAAAATTTTCATATTATGAGCTTGTGACAATAACCTATGTACACCTACAGTAAAGAATTCAGTTACTTGATATGGTGATTTGAAGTACATGTAGTTAAATGTAAGTTCTTCATTCAGTGCTTGAACTGAATTTTCTTGAGTGATCCATTTGTTCACAGTTTCCACATTATTAAAATAAAGTTAACAATTAGATTTTTTGTTTGTCAGGTGTTCAGTTAGTAAATATTCACTTCGAGCCATCCTATTAATTTCTTTCAAAATATTCTCAAGAAAATTAATTGCTGTGAAGTTAATCTAAGTTGGAGTTCTTTCCAAATTTGCATGGTAAAACTTCATTGTAGTTACAGTTACTAATAATTACTTAAATCAATTCTCAAGATTAGGAATAAGTTTGACTTAAAATTGTAGCAAGGCATGGTTTATTTTTTATAACTTTGAAATAGCTTGATTAATTTTAATTATATTTTCTCATAATGTTCAATAGAAAGTTAGATTACTGCATTATAAGGCATGAAATAACATGCATATCAGGGTTTGATCTATTGTTTGTTTATTTTGAAGGTACACAGAAAT
Source organism: Margaritifera margaritifera (assembly GCA_029931535.1). Lineage (NCBI taxonomy): Eukaryota > Metazoa > Mollusca > Bivalvia > Unionida > Margaritiferidae > Margaritifera > Margaritifera margaritifera. The sequence goes on along the minus strand of JAQPZY010001468.1, from coordinate 1,842,317 downwards.
ATTATTTTATGTTGAAAATACATATAAAAGACTGCAATCTGTATGATAGTAATTTGATGTACCATACATACTCGCATAAAAGTCAAGTCCAACTGCAAACTGCATAGACCCAAATCTGCCATTGTATTATGCACTGGCAGATCTGGGTCTATGTAGTTTCTTAGGACTAATCAGTAGAACAAACAATATAGACCCTGATTTGCTGGTGCATTATGCAATGGCAGTTCAGGGTCTGTGTTGTTTGTAGTTGGACTCGACTTATAAATGAGTATAGACAGTACCTCCTTTACCTCTTATTATTTTTCTTAATTCATCATATTAAAAAAAATTACTTTAGGTTTATTTCAAGCACATTGACCTATAAATTTTCTTTTGTTTTTCAAAACCTGATATCAGTTAAATACATCAGCAAAGGATTTTAAAAATCTGGATGTAAGAAATAGATAGATATCAGAAAAGTTGCTCATCCAGGGCAAACTTCATCAAGTCCTATTTAAAATCCAATTGTGAGGGTAGTATTGCAATGATTGCCAATAGTAAGAAAACTAGTTCAGTGATCCCTCACTTTTTTACATACTATCGACTAATCTTCAAGTTTAAGTAGACTTCTACTGTAAGCTTAAGTAACAAAATATTCTTTATTTTTTCCTGATTATATATGAAAACAGAGGAAAAAATCCTGATATGCTTGATTGTATTGCATGGTAGTTTGCTTGTTTATAATTGCATGTAATATTTGTTACAACATTTTACCATATCATATCTAGGCCTGCATCATGAGCCCAGTGAAACCTTTAGTGACAAAGAACCTCGCATGGGTAATGTGACAATAATGTGACTAAAGTGTGCTGCATTGACATTAGATAGTGTGCATGATGCTTACCATTACTAGTTTAATATGCTGCTGTTGCTGCTTATAGTTAATTGATGTCCTAGAAATATTTCACATCAGGAACAGGATCTTTCTGATTTATAATGCAGAAGAACTTGTGTTTGGGATTACTTGCAAGGGTTTTTTGTCATTTTGATGAATGGAGAAACCATTTATGACATTAAATGTTATATTGGATTGTAAATGGAGAATTTACAAAAAGCATTATTGAAGAATTGACACCAGTTGTACTTTAAAGGATTCTTAGTGGACAAAAGACTCCTTTATTGAAATGTGGCCTTAATGTAACTGTTGACAATTAAAATGAAAAATTAAAGAAAACTGACATGTAAATTCTGTCATTTAAGAGCAGATATCCATAATATATGGATGTGTATGCTAAAGAATGTTTCATTGTATAATATTATGTCTTTATCATTTCAATCCTGTTTTAAGGAAATCTGTAGTAGCACTAGCTGTCCTATAGGCATAGTTATTGACTGGTCCATTGTTTAAGTTAAAGTTGAGACAGGGTTCCAGTCTCTCATAATTACTGTATGTGAAGTCATAATGCATCTGTTCTAACCTTATTATTATGATGTTGCAGTTTTGTTCATACAACTTATTTGCAACAAAATTTGTCAAAAATTTTGCAGTGGCATTATTCTTATTATAAAACTATGTTGGTATGAAAGTGCATTAAATCTTCACAAGTATGGTACTTTGCTAAAATATCAACAGTTTTCCTTGTTAGAATTTGGGATAAGTATCATTATTAAATAAACATGTCTCTGACAAAATCTCAGTGAGTGGTGATAAGCTGATAATGTTTAAGCAGTCCCAGATTTGTCCTGCCATTTATATGTGCTCTGTTTTATTCCATCCCTGATATTTCCACAAATATTTCCAGGACATCAGATAGAACTCTGCTGCAAATGATGAGAGAAGGAATGTCAAGAAAAATAAATTTTAGTAGTTGGAACAGTGTCCATTAAACAGGACAGTACATTATTTCAGTTATTCATAAAAACTTAAAAGGTGCTTTCCATGAGTAATGAACTTCTGATTTTGTTTCATGTCAGGATTTGTTGAAATGAGCCCGAAATGCAAACAGATCTATGTTTGAATAAGGGAAATGGATTTTTTTTTTAGCCACACATATAGGCTGATTTTGTCACTTTTTCACATTTGTATTGATCAAGCATGGATAAAATTGTAGCATTGGAGTAAAATGGGAAATATAGTAGAGAACCTCATTTTGTTCTTATTATTAGCTTATATAACCTTCCTTTATCAAAACACCTAATTAAATTATGAAATACCATGCCATAGACAGTTTGTGAAAGTATTTGTTAGAGCTAGTTATTACAGAAGCGTGGGTGATTTTATAGGATGATTGGGATTGCAACATCCTTTTGGGAAAATATTAAATACCATTGCATTGGGAATAAAAATTCAAGGAGAAACTTGCCAAAATTGGGAATTCTATATGATTTTGAAATATTTTATGTTGACATAGGGACCCCATTTAACTTTGAACTTTGATGCCTAATTTGGCCCTGCCAACCTCCCGTGAGACCCCTGAAGAAAAACTACTTGCAGTTGCCTGAAAAAATCCTTTTAAAGTACACTAATTGAGCTTGAGAATGAGTACCGGTAAACAAATGAACTCTAAAATTGTATCTTCAAAGAATTGTCCTGACTTCAAAATGTTGAGTGGAATACAGTTAAATGAGAGAAAGAGAGAGTAATTTATCCCATTATTTATTCAGTCTGACTGGTGTCATATAAAACTGTAATTATAGATATAGCTAAAGAGAGGCAAGATAGTGTAGAAGCTTGGGGTAAAGAGCACACTGCTTGCTTTGTGCCACTTTGTAGAGATTTAGCTAATCTGCCTAACAACTGAGTGCTATGCTGTTGACCTGACTGAAGGAAGTTTGTAAGAAGACCAACTGATTATCTCGAAGAGAAGTTGCCTACTAATTCTAATCCTTCATTAAATATTTAACTTGTTTTGTAAATAGTAGTTTTAGGCAGAAATGATAAATTTATAGAATGCACTGAAACATATGGGATTGAAATGCACTCTTTAATCACTATAATACAAACATTTCTGATTGATTTCTAATGGCTTTTTGGATTAACCACAATCTCACACAGTAAGTAAACATATGGTATGTATTCTAATATTATGTACATCTTTGAGTAGTATTTTTACCTCATTCAACATTAGGTACATGTAAACAACATACTTAATGCAGCAATAATAAAAAAAAAAAATTCTGTGTTATGTTGAGCCAGCCTCTATCAGATTATGTATGTTTGGTATTTCCATTAATATCTACATAACATATTGTATTGACAAAGCTTTAGGTTACAACATTTCTGTTGTTAAATAATTTTTAAAAATCTTCTCAGTTATCAGTATTTTACTGAAAGTAAGTGCCAGATTCACTTTATAGGCATATTGATCAATTATAATATAGGTCAAAATATAGATGTATCTTTCATCTTCATAATCTCACAGAATTAAAAAATAGCTGCTTCATATGTATTGAAACAGAAAATTGGAGCTTAATTGTTTTTATTAGTCTGTATTATACCATAGATGCTAGTATTTCAAACCATCATTAACGATGGCTGCGTGAAGATTATTGATCAACAGCTGTTGAGGATAGTCAGATTTTATCCATGGCTGCCAGTAACCAACTTCCTACCCTGTTGATGTATTTAGTTAAATTGCCTCAATTAAATTAATTAGTTCAAATGGCTATTGTGAGAATATTTGTTTATTAAATATATATTTTATAATTTCAAAAAACAGAGGTGTTCTAACTCTTAGTATCTGAAAAAGGTAAAGGATGGCTATCTGTCACTGCTTTATTGTTGCAAGTTGCAAAAGTTGCATTCCAGTGGTTACCTGATATTTGCAAGTATGTGACAAATTGAAACCTGTTTTTTTGTAAGTAGAAACATAATGCTTCAGATGTTAGTAAAGATTTGCAAGTAATGTATTCATCTTTCAATAGTATTATTTGAATATTGGATTTTGTATGTTCATTAGACCTATGTAACTCTTTCAAAATAGTTGCAAGCAGGAAGCTATTTGAATTTTAAACAAGAAAATTACTATTTTATGGAAATTTTTCATTCTGCAAACTCCAGATTTGTTCCATCATTTGAATAACAATTTTGAAAGAAAAAATTGAGAAGGAGTTTCATAAAAAATATGTACTTTTGAACTGTCTTACAGATTCATATTCTGTCTTTTTATTTGCTGAGCAGCAAAATTTTTGTCATAAATTTGCAAAATTTCTTGCAAATTTTTTAAAGAAATGTTATTTTTATCCCTCTTCTCCAGAACTTTGACATTATTACATCAATGCAAGTCCTGTTCTTTGTCAGTCTATAATTTGAATAAATTATTGTTATTAGTGAGAGATGTAAATTTTATATTAGTAAAATTTACATCTCTCACTAATAACAATAATTTATCTAAATTTATACATGAACTACAAAGCTTTTCCATGTCAAATGTATGCCATCCTTGCACACTGCTTCTTCTGGAGTACTTTTTTAAAATTAAATACCTTGGTTGAAAAGTCATCTATTGTGATGCTATTGATTCTTTGTCGACAAACATGCAAAATGATTTATTTTTAGCCACAAACATGAAATTGCTACTTCTTCATGAAGATTACTTGGCCATTTTTAGTTTCAACAGTTGTGTATCATCTACTGGTGGAGAAACATGCAGTAAAATTACAATATATTTGCCCTTTTATTAATCAGAAAAATTATCTTCTCACTGTAGTGGAGCTAGAGGTAAAAGTGTGGACAATGGGTGAACTGGGTCAACAGCCGAACAAGACAAAACAGGAGACACCTAAGCCAGAGACAGACTCCAAGAGTGAATTCTCTGAGGATCTGACAGGGTTAGATGATGAGTACAAATTACTCCCTGCTGCAACCTCCCCAGGTAAATATTTTTTCGTGTGTATATTTTGATGAAATCCCAGGATTGGCAGAAAATTATATTTTTATTGCTGAGGTATTTCTAGCTATTGCTATATCCGTCTGTTTGTCTGTTAACATGTTCATTTCTGGAACATAACTCTCAAACCATCCAAGGCCTTTCAAGCAAACTTGTTACATGTGTCAAGTAATTTGCACAGAGTTGCCTTTTAATATTTAGAATTGTCCACATTCAGTGTTTTCTATGTTACCATGGAAACAAAGTGTAGCATAAGTAGTATAAAACTTGAGTGGTGGTTGCACAGATTATATATTGCAAAAACAAATTCCAATCATGTCTAACTTCTTATGCTTGCAAATTTAATGTTTATAGATGATTTAATAGGTACAGGTGATTTAATAGGTTTTAGTTATCTGTCACATTTCTTATGACTTATAACACTTACAAGTCATACAGGTCATGTGGGCATTCAGTACTGACTATTTCAGTAATGGGTGTCATTTTGTAGAATTTGATTACACATATTCCTTTAAATGGTGATTATTCACTTTATTTCGATCCTTGTACATCTATATTCCTAGGAAGGTTATTATATACACGCCCCAAGAATTACATATCGCAAAATCAGTGTTAAAGTACATGGACATTTTTGGATGAGGTCAACCTAAAAGTGTAATATAATGCAAACCAGGTTGAATGTCTAATGCTGTGACATCACAATGAAAACTGTGTGTTGAAAAACATTCATACTACCCTGTTATATGTTATGATTAGACCAGACATCCTCTTTTTTGGGCCCAGTTTACTACCTTGCCACCATTGTAAAAGTTCATAGTGATCAGTAATTTTTGTCTGGAAGTTTTGGGATGACAGATAAGGTGCAGAACATTTAACAGTCAGAATTGAATAGACTTTGGTTAAATGATATTAGTATTAAATTTCAAAACAACAATTAATATTTAATTTAAGATGAATAAATGCGCCTACATTACCACATAGACATACACTTTAGTAGTTTCAATAATTATAATCTTTCAGAGCCTAAAATGTCAAAGAAGCAGAAACGACAGAAAACCCTTAAAACTGTTTCCACACGCGAGCCTACAAAGGTCAAACCAGTGACAGAGGAGGAGGAAGAGAAACTGAAGAGAGCAGACACAGGAGTGATGTAAGTCATGTTGGTCATCCATAATGAAATTGATATAAATTATGTGATATTTTTTGTAAATATGACTAAAATATATTTACCTGTATTGGGCTTCGTTGGTTAAGTTACTTAAGATTACAACTTTTCTTGTGAATGGGATAACGTACTTGCAAATCATTCACGAGATCATGAATTTTAAAGGAATTAAAGTCAGTTTATTACATTTTCTTTTATAGAATATATATGAAACTGAGGAAACTATTTCATATAAATGTCAAATGAATGAAAAATGAAATACATTACATGAAAATGTTTGGCCTAAAAAAACTTTTTATTGTTGAGGGTAGGTAATTAATTTTTTCTCTAATTTACTGATAGAAAACTTAGCAAAGCAGGAATGTAATGTATCCCACTTTTCTTGGAGTTTTCATTAGGTACAAAATGTTTGAAATGAATAATGTTATCTACTGTGAATTTGGTATTTTATTATGCAAAGAGTTACATAAATTTCATAATGAATAAATGAGTTTTATATGCTGTTCTTCTGTGGTATCCAATAATTATCATCTGACATTATGATGCTTACAAACATGATTGCTGTTTGATAAAAATTATAAGAGTTTGTTTTTCATGTATGTGTTAACATGGTTCATATATGGATAATTATTTCCCTCATAATAATTTCACACATCTCTTTGAATCCAGTAAAATCTTGCTTATACATATGCCACTTTCTTCAAACTTTTCCATCATGTAGGCCAAGGTAATGTTCCCAAGATATGCAGTATATTTTTGTATAAATTGTTATCCAGACCACCATTTTCCTGGACAAAATACACATCTCTTCATGATTGTGGATAATCGACATTTTATTGTACTCTTACAGTACCTTTTCTGCCAAAAAAATTCAAGCTTAAGAACTTCTCTGTTCTCTATCTTTTATCCTCAAGTTTTTAGAGGAAAAACTTCAGAAAATTAGGACACTGAAAGCAGAGTACAGTAGCAATTGTAGTCTGTGCAAGTAAGCTAAAAGGCACCAAACAAAAATTTGCTAGAATTAGTCAATCTTTGTAACTAAATATGTAGCTTCATGCAAGAGGTTTAGTGTAAACTATCAGTCAAGAAAAACAATGGAAACTTTAGATTTATATCTTGCAAAACAGTTGTTTTAAACAAAGGCCAGTATTTTGAGATAAACTGAATGTGAAAGTTAAAGTTTCTCCTTCTAATATGTTCCCCGATCACATTAACATTAGGAATATAAGCCTGTTACCTCCTGAATCCAGCCCTACTAATAAGATGAAAAATCATCTTTTCTGTCAATATCATATACACAAAGGGCAGTAAGTCTTGCCAATTACCTCCCCTTGCAACCACCAGTAGTCACTAGTTTTAAGCTTTTGCTGCCGTACATACAACCTTGTATGATATACCTTCTGAAAATTCTCCCAATATTTACATGGTTTTCAACCATCCACCCAGAAGTTTGGATTTTTACTGTGTAATTACAATTCTGCTACAGGTGATATACATAATTTTTTTATTTAGACCAATATTTGTGTGAATTTATCACATTCTCGGTCTTTGTTTATTCAGATCATATGCTCCAACATGCTATCATTGATGCATATTGTGATTCATGTTTTCGTGCTGACTGCCTATTGTTCACTCACTCGGTTAGTAACAGGTGTTGTTTTGGAAACTTATTAACACGCTGCATCGTTAATTTATCCTTTTTTAATTGTTCTTGTCATTTCAGTGAAACATGATGACAAAGTGCTCAAAATGTCAGAATTTCAAGGCCCATGATGACATGCATTGCATGCACCAAGTGAACTTTGTCACTGCCATGCATGTTTGCACCTTATGGTCTGAGGATTTATGGTCCACTGTTTTGTTTAAGTCTGTCAATAACAAGGAAAAGAGAGGAAAATCTCGCAATAAAACCACGGATGTAGTGAATATTCACCTTAAGACAGAATCTCTTGCAAGCCTAGTAGGGGACGTTGTTGGCCCCCCCCCTTAAGTTAGACGTATACAACCATTGACCACTACCACATCTGCGGAAGTGGAGGAGCAAAGCGCTGAGGTTTTGCCATCACTACAACTCTGTACACTGTTATTTGAGGTAAAGATGCGTTGACTGGTACAGGAAGCGATGATATAGTAACTTAATTCTGGGCAATTTTTGCCCCTTTGTCCCTCTCTTACATCCATAAATAATTCTGACACCATGGGTGAGTGCCTCCCCTCCCAATTTTTAGGCACCCCAGTGGTCGTAAGTCATCCCACATGTGTGAGCATGGCCTTATGGTCTGTAAGTCCGGGCGCATGTTTTTTTTTCATGAATTCAACGGATCCATCACATAATATGGTAACACCCTCCAGGGCCGTCAGCTGTCTGGTTATCCATATCACCTGCCTAGTAACTGTAAGTCAGTCATGTCAGACACACCTACATACAATTATGGCGATCTTACTGATAGATCCATCAGTCTTGCCAGTCCTACAGCTACACATACCTACAATTACAGGGAGCTTACTGATAGATCCATTTGTCCCGCCATGCCTATGGGACAGTCAGTACCAGAGCTGTCTTTACCACCTTCAGCAGCCATACAGACCATTTTAATTGCGAACCACCTGTCTATACTGGTATGACAAATTTGTCTTACAGATCCAGCTAACCTTATGTTCATGGCTTAACTGTAGAGAAGGTACAGTGATTTGTATAAAGCTGACTAAATTGCATCCTCTTTGCCACCGGGGATGTATTATCTGGACATGAAAGTAGACCCGGACCAGGATACTATACAGAGAGAGTGTGAGGATAATCCTGACCAACAGCCATACTCAGACCCAACCATGGAGCAGACTGAGTTCAGCTTTCAGGCTGCAGTCAAAGAAATATACCAGGCGTTGTCGGCTTTAGAATGTCCTCCACTCCCTACTGCCATGCATGACTATAAGGTCAAGGCCTCAGCAGACATAGACTAAGAGGAAGAGACTCCATCCTTTCATCTGCTTCCGCTAAGATCAGAGAGATCAGTGACCATCCGTCCAGAAAAATATGCCATCCAGGAAAGTTTTAGGCTTTCTTTTCAGAAAGCCAAGTACCAGCTATGTTTTCATCATGCTAGTACAAAACACACTCAGATGCCCTCACACTGAACTTGTGGCATTAGACAAAAATTTAGTAGTTGTCAACATGTCTTCACCACTTTTTTACAAAATGGACAAAAATGTTTTTCATGCCACATTGAAGTTGGTCAGGAATATCGTCACCACGTCTTTGATGTTTTACTTGGCCTCATTGGTGACTTTCCGGCTTGCCAAAATATCCAGCAACGAGGATGCCAGGGAGTTCATGGCCCAAATTGGTCAGATTGTTAACAGGGCAGATAACCTTTTGATGGCAAATGCACTGATTGCCTCATAGAATCTAGACCTGATATGGGACAGAGGGATGATCAGAGACCAAAAGACAAGGGATCTTTTACATCGCAGAATCAGTTCAGATCCAAACCTAATGCAAGGTGGCAACTGCCCAACAAGTTTATGATGCAATCTTACAAAGGCAGCAAGAAACATGGGATCTCCTTCAAATATGTTCTCCAATCACATTAACAGTAGGGATATAAGCCTGCTACCTCCCGAATCCAGCCCTACTAAAAGACGAAAATTTGTCTTTTGTGTCTATATCATATAGACAAAGGGCAATAACTCTTGCCCATTACCTACCATTGCCATCACCAGGTGTTGCTAGTTTTTAAGCTTCACTGTCATACAGTCAACATCATATGAAAAACCTCAGTCAATTCATGCCAATATCGATGTGAAATTTAACCATCCATCCAGAAATTTGGATTTATAATGTGTATTAATCATTCCTCTACGGATCGTATACATTATTTTTGCAATTTTTCCAATATTTTTGTGAATTTGTCACTTTTTCGGAAATTGTCTATTTAGACCGCATGGTACAACATGCTATTGTTGATGCATGTTTGTGATTCATGGCTTCGTGCACACTGCCTATTGTTCGCTCACCCAGTTAGTATCGGGTGTTGTTTTAGTGATTTATTAACACACTGCATTGTTAATTCACACATTTTTTGTTGTGTTTTGTATTATTTTGTCATTTCAGCGAAACATGTCGACAAAGTGTATTATAAATCCAACAAGTACAAGGCCAGGGAAGACACGCATGAGTTGATGCCTTTGTCAGTACCATGCAATTTGTGTGCCATATGGTCCAAGAGTGTATGTAAAGGTATTTATGATACAATGGAGGAGTGTACCCCCATTTTTAGGCAGCCCAGGAGGCATAAGTCCCCCACATGTCCGAGTATGGCCTTCGGACCTGTAAGTCAGGGAGCATGGGGTTTTTAACGGATGCAACGGATACATCCTATAATACTGTATCGCCATCCGCAGCCTTCCATGATTGTCCAGCCAACCAAGCTGGCCATGCAGCCAGTCAAGCCATCTCAGTCGGGATCTTACTGAAGATCTGTCCATCTTGCTGGGCCTGCGGCTTCATCTCCCTACAATTATGGAGATCTTAATGATAGATCTGTCTGTCCTTCCATGCTACGGCTACATACAATTACAATTACAGGGATCTTAGTGATAGATCCGTCCATCTCGCCAGGAATAAGGCTACACAAACATAATATGACGGGATTTCAGTGATAGATCCATCTGTTCAGCCATGCCCATGGCATGGCTGGTACTGGCACCAACTGGACCGCATTATGCATGTCCAGTAAGCGTGCCAACCATACTCCCAGCGAACCAACCGTCCTTACCAGTACGACACATTCGTCCAGTGGAGCTGGCTTACCATATGTTCCTGGCTTACCCACAGGGAAGTTACCGTGACTTACATAAAGATGACGGCATTGCATCATCTCTGCCACCTGGAATGGTTTATCTGGATATGGAGGCAGCACCAGAGCAGGATACTACACACTGTGAGTATGAAGATACACCTGAACAGCAGCTTTACTCAGATCCAACCATGGAGTGGACTGAGTTCAGCTTTAAGGCTGCCGTTGAAGATATATACTGGGTGTTGTCAGTTTCAGAATGTCCTCCACCCTCGACCACCATGCATGACTATAATGTCAAGGTTTCGGTAGAGATCAACGATGAGGAAGAGACTCCATCCTTCCGGCTGCTCACCCAGTCTGCAAAGATCAGGGAGATTAATTACCGTCTGTCTGGGCGAGTCTGTGATCCAGGGAAGGCTAAGGCTTTCTTTTCTGAAAGTCAAGTACCAGCGACATTCTCATCACGCTGGTACAAAATATACTCCGACGCCTTCCATACTGAATGCCCGGTTCAAGAGAAGAATTTAGCGGCTGTCCGTATGGCTGCCCTACTTTTTTATAAAGTGGACAAGAATGTGTTTCATGCCACATCGAAGCTGGTTCAAAATGTTGTCGCCACGTCTTTGATGTTAAACTTGGCCTTGTTGGTGACTGTCCAACTTGCAGAAAAATCAGGCTATGAGCATGCCTGTGAGGCAACAGCCCGAATTGTTCGGATCATTAACAGGGCAGCTCACCATTCCATGGCAATTGCTCTGACTGCCTCTGTGAATCTCGACCTGATACGACGTGATGCATGTTTGAATTCCACGTTGCTCTAGCCATATCACACCCGGGCATTATGGATGATGCTGTTTGGCTCGGCCTTACTCTTTGGGGCCAAAAATTGAGGAAGTTCAGAGGCAGGCAGCTCAGGACCTGCCCCTCCAACTCGCAACCCACCCAGCACAGTCTTTTAAGACCAATCTACCCCTGCCACAGCAGATCGACGATAGGCAAGTAAAGGACAAGGGATCTTTTACATCCACCTAGTTTAGGAGGCAACCTTGCAGGGGGGGGGGGCAAGAAACCAAGTTTCTCCTCCTTCAAGTCTCCTAACTCTCTATGCTTTCCTACCAACCCCACTGCCCGCAGAGAGAGTACCGGTGGGCACCACACTATTGCACTTCACAATTCATTGGATCAACCTATTTCCTCAAAATGAATGGGCGATACAATTTTGGAGGGGCTTCGGTTTTCATTTATCCAACCCATTCTCTTTCTTCTTCTCCCCTTCTAACGGACATACTGTCAGATCGTGAGAAAGACAATATTCTACAACAGGAGATATGGTTGCTCCTCGACAAAAGGGCGGTGGAGAATGTGAGAAAAGCACAATCTCTGGATTTTTATTTCAAGGCTTTTCCTTATACAGAAGGCCAACGGCACGTTGAGGCCAATAAATCAACCTGAATGGCCTCAGTCAATACATTCTTCTACCGAAGTTCCAGGTGGAGATGGCTAGATTGATATGACTCTCCATCAGAAGGGACGAGTATGCCATCAGTCTTGATCTGACCGATGCATATTTTTACGTCCCTATCCCGCCAGTGTAGCGGAAATTTATACGTTTTGCTTACTGTGACAAGGTTTACCAGTTTCAAGTTCTTCCATTAGGTCTAAACATCAACCCCTGGGTCTTTAACACAATCATGGATTGCATCGTCACCCTGTTCTGGTTGACTTCATCTACAGTGACGGCAGCGTACTTGGATGACATCCTCCAGAAACATATGGTAAGTTCTATTCTTCTCAAGGGCAGGAATGATCTCCTATCCCTTTTGAATCATCTCAGTTTTCTTGTGAACTGGAAAAAGTCCAACATTCATCCATCCCAGTGTTTTGTCCTCCTGGGTATGGAATTTACCACCAATCTCAATCTTGTACGACTTCCTCAAGTTCACGTAATACCGATTGTCGAACTCGTTGAGTCCGTTTCCAACAGGACATGGATTTCAGCAAGAGAGTTCTTGCAACTCCTCGGATTATTCAGTGCAGCAGCAGACTTGATCCCTCTCGGCCATCTTTTTATGTGCCCCTTACAGATGACCTTGCTGGCTCAGTAGTGCCCATTTCCAGTACCCTCATTCAAAAGGTCAGGATCATGAAAGAGGTACAATCATTCCTGTGTCAGTGGTGCAACCCCTGTTGACTCACAGGAATTCCTCTGGAGAAGCCCCAGTCAGAAGAGACAGTATGTATCGATGCCAGTACGTACAGTTGGAGAGCCCACCTGTTGTTGGACTTCGATATGGTCAGCGGCACGTGGGAGCTAGGGGAACTGCCTCTCCACATAAACCTTCTCATAATTAAGGCGTTCATCAATGCCTTTCAGTTCTGGAGGGACCAACTCTCAGGGAAAACAGTCTTGATTATGTCGGACAACTCGGTAGTGGTGACCTATCTCCTCAAACAAGGGGGCACCAAATCACCCAACCTTTACGTTCTGCTTTGGCAGTTTCTACATTGGTGCAACCAACTCCATATAAATGTACAAATCAGGCACATTTCTGACAGACTCAGTGTCCTGGCTAACCCTCTATCTAGAAAGGGTCAAGTCATTCATATGGCATGGTGCCAACATCATTCAGTCTTTCATCGGCTTTGCGCACGTTGGGGGTGTCCAATGGTCGATCTTTTTGCGACAAGATGGAATCACAAGTTGACCACCTTCATCTCTCCAGTTCCAGATCCAGAAGCTTGCGCCATGGACGCCAGAGTTGTTCTGGGCCTCACCCATGGTCTTGGTACCGACAATAATACAGAAGTTGAGGGGTCAGAACTGCAAGATGGTTTTGATAGCCCCTCTCAGATGGGACAAGTCCAGAGTCACCGAGGTACTCGATCTAGTGATAGATCTGCCCAGGAAGATTACGGCCAAGCTGAATCTTCTCAAACAACCATGGTTGCAGGTGTTCCACCCCTGCCCAGACCACTTTCTCCTTCACACTTGGTTCTTGTCAGGACAGCCTTATGAGAGACAGAATTTAGACCTCTGATTGTGGAGAGAATCTTCAGAGCAAGAAGGCCTTCATTTCTGAAGCCTTATGAGGGAAAGTGGCGTATTTTCAGGGACTGGTGACGAGTCAATAACATTGTCCCTTTGAGTACCTTGATCCCTCAACTGGGCGACTTTTTTTCTCAGGCACTGTGAGGAGAAAAGGCTGGCCCCATTTACCATCAAAGGCTACCACTCCATGATATCGGACACATTCAGGCATCATGGCAGATGAGATATTGGTCATGATAAAGATTTGTCAGACCTACTAGCCAATTTTGATTTGGATCAACCAAAATCACTCACCCTGTTTCCAAAATAGAATCTCTCCTGGCTTTTAACATGGCTCAATTCAGATAAATTCAAACCTTTAGTCTGAACCTCACTGAAGCTACTATCATACAAAACATGTTTCCTGATAGCCTTAGCTTCGGCATGCCGAGAGATTGAGTTACAAGCCCTTTCAGCTGACCCAAACTATCTTCAGTTCAGTTTGAATGGTTCAGTGGTCCTCATGATGCAACCACGCTTTGTGACCAAAAATAGGTTGCTGGGGAATCAGAGAGTCCTCATACGCTCCCTTTCTTCGATAAACACATCGAGAGCAGCTACCATGCAAGACCCTGTCCACGCCCTCAAGCACTACTTGAAGTGCACAGAGGCAAGTCGTGGCACACGCAAACATCTCTTTCTCCCGGTGAAGGCCGGGAAGCAGACTATCATCCCTCAAGCCCAATCTTCATGGCTGAAATGGGTTATGCGCTCTGCGTACTCTGAAGTCTCAAAAGATCAGTGTTGCCTTAGGAGCATTTCAGCTCATGAAATTAGAGTGATCTCTGCGAGCCACACTTTCAAACATAACGTTTTGATCTGAGCCATAATAGAAGCTGTTGGCTGGCATGCTGAGTTAACCTTTGAGAGTTTTTATCTCAGAGATTTTGCTTCGCAGAGACTAATTTCTGAATCTGGTTTATCCCTGTGGATGTAGCCCAAATGACCATCAGACCCAGTTAAAGCCAACACAGCCTCTTAGCTTCGCTGGATTCGCCAGTTAAATTTTGTTGGTAAGAAGAGTTCAAGAATCCTCCTCTTAACCGGAAATAAGGGTCACAGATCATGTGACCCTGGCTGTGTTGCTTTAAAATTAGGAGAGTGGGTTATCGTTCACATAGGGAATCCAACCTTTTATTTCCTAGAAGGATACCTGAGGTATAGATAGGATGCTCAGCATTCCCTCCTCCTAGTACCTATTCTCCTAACTTTACCGTAATGTGATCAGGGAACATATTTGAAGGAGAAAGCAAATTTTTAAGTAAATTATGTTTCTCTGAGAATACTTACCCGATCACATTACCTGAAAACCCTCCAAGCCACCCTGCCATATGAGCATCCTCGTTGGTATATCGCTCAGCTTAAAAACTAGTGACACCTGGTGGTGGCAAGGGGAGGTAATGGGCAAGAGTTATTGTCCTTTGTCTATATGATATGGACACAAAAGATGAATTTTCGTCTTTTATTAGGACTGGATTCAGGAGGTAGCAGGCTTATATCCCAAATGTTAATGTGATCGGGTAAGTATTCTTGGAGAAACATAATTTACTTAAACATTTGCTTTTCCCTCCACCAAGCCTCCTAACCCTTGCAGTTGACTTGCAACATCCACCGCCTGAAGACCGACAACCATTGGGTACCAGGCTTCTGTACTTCCAATCTCAAAATTTTCGAAGGGCTTCAGATTTTGTTTAACCAACCTCCTCCTCTTTCTTCCCCTCCCCTTATGACGGACATAGTGTCAGATTGGGAGAAGGATGAAATTCAGCAGCAGGAGATCTGGTTGCTACTCGACAAACGGGTGGTGGAATTGTTTGAAAACCACAATCTCCGGTGTTTTATTCCAAGCTCTTCCTTATAAAAAAGCCAACAGCAACTTGAGGCCAATCCTTGACCCAAGTTGCCTCAATCAATACATAATTCTGCCAAAATTCAAGATGTAGACAAGATCGATACGACTCTCCATCAGAAGGGACAAGTATGCTTTCAGTCTTAATCTGACATATGCACACTTTCACGTCTCTGTCCACCAGGCAGTGTGGAAATTTCTTCACTTTGCATACTGCAAGAATGTTTTCCAGTTTCGGGTTCTTCTGTTTTTGTCTAAACATCAGCCCCTGGGCCTTTACCAAAATCATGGATTGCATCATCATCCTGTTCCGGTCAGCTTCATCTACAGCGATGGCGGCATATTTGGACGACATCCTCTAGAAACATATGGTAAGTTCTATTCTTGTCAAAGGCACAAACGATCTCCTATCCTTCTTGAATCGTCTCTGTTTTCTAGTGAACTGGGAAATGTCCTCCATCCAAAACACATTGTTTTGTCCATCTGTGTATGGAGTTTATCACCAATCTCAATCTTGTACAACTTCCCCATGTTTACGTAGTAAGGATCGTCAAACTCATTGAGTCCATTTCCAACAGGACTTGGATTTCAGTAAGAGAGTTCTTGCAACTCCTTGGGTTCTTCATTGTGGCAGTGGATTTGATCCTGTTGGGCTATCTTTTTATGCACCCCTTACAGATGACCTTGTTGGCTCAATGGCGCCCTTTTTTCAGTCCAGTTGATCAAATGAGGTATGATCATTCCTGGGTCAGTGATGCAACCATGGTTGGCTCATGACAGGAATCTCTCTGGAGAAGCCCCAAGCAGAAGCGACAGTATGTACAGATGCCAGTATGTATGGTTGGGGAGCACACCTGTTGTTAGGCTTCGATACGGTCAGCGGCAAGTGGGGGCCAGAGGAAATGCCTCTCCATATCAACCTTCTAGAAATTAAGGCCATCATCAATTCCTTTTAGTTCTGGAAGGATCACCTCTGCTGGAAAACAGTCCTGATTATATCAGACAACTCAGATACCTACTTCCTCAAACAGGGGGGCACCAAATCACCTGACCTGTTTGTTGTGGTTTGGCAGTTGCTCCCAACTCGATATCAATATACAAATCAGACACATTCCAGGCAGACTGAATGTCCTGGCTGACTCTCTCAAGAAAGGGTCAAGTCATTAATATGTAATGGTCCCACCATCAATCGGTCTTTCATTGGCTTTTCACACTTTGGGGGCATCCACTGATTGACCATTTTGCAACAAGGTGGAATTAAAAACTGCCCATCTTTGTCTCCCCAATTCCAGACTCAGAAGCTTGGACCGTGGACACACTGTCAATCAATTGGGAAGGATTGTGGGCCTTTGCCTATCCACCCACAGTCTTGATACTGAAAATACGCATGTTGAGGGGTCAGAACTGCAAGATGATTCTGATAGTCCCTCTCAGATGGGATGAGTCTGGATCA
The DNA here is from genome assembly GCA_029931535.1 of Margaritifera margaritifera. Taxonomy (NCBI): domain Eukaryota; kingdom Metazoa; phylum Mollusca; class Bivalvia; order Unionida; family Margaritiferidae; genus Margaritifera; species Margaritifera margaritifera. The sequence goes on along the minus strand of JAQPZY010001468.1, from coordinate 1,825,095 downwards.
ATGATCTATTTGATTTGGTGATAAATCTACTCAGGAAGATTCTGGCCAAGCCGAATCTTCTCAAACGACCACGGTCACAGGTTTCCACCCCTGTCTGGCTTTTCCTTTTATGCCTGACTCTTGCCCGTAAAGCCTTATGAAAGTAAAAATTTAAATGTTCCCTTGGGGAGAGAATCGCATGAGCAAGAAGGCCTCCATTTTGAATCATCTCTGTTTTCTAGTGAACAATAGGTGTATCAGAGAAGGTGTATGGGGGAAAGTGGCGTGTTTTCAGGGACTGGTGCAGAGTCCTTTGAGTGCCTCGATTTCTCATCATGCTGACTTTTTTCTGGCTGTGCAAGGAGAAAAAGTTGGTTCCATTTACCATCAAAGGCTACTGCTCCATGATATTTGACACATTCAGGCATCATGACAGAGGGGATATTGGTCATGATAAAGATCTATCTTACCTATTGGCCAATTTTGACTTGAATCAATCAAAATCCCTCACCCTGTTTCCAAAATGGAATCTGTCTTGGGTTTTGACATAGCATAATTCAGATAAATTCAAGCCTTTAGCCTGAACCTCACTGAAACTATTATCATACAAAACATTTCCTGATAGCTTTAACTTCAGCATTCAGGTTGAGCGAGTTACATGCCCTTTCAGTTGACCCAAACTATCTTTAGTTCAGGTCGGATGGCTCCGCAGCCCAGAATAGGTTGCCATGGGTGGGTAATCAGAGAGGCATCATAAACTCCTTCTCTTCCATAGACATGTCGAGAGAAGTTGCCATGCAAGATCCTGTCTGTGTCCTCAAGCACTACTTGAAGCACCCAGAGAAAAGTTATGGCGTATTAAAACGACTCTTTCTCCTGGTGAAGGCCAGTAAAAGAGGATATCACCCCTAAAGCCCTATCTTCGTGGCTGAAGTGGGTTATACACTCGGTGTACTCTGAAGTCTCAAAAGATCAGAGTTGCTTCATGAGGATTTCAGCTCATGAAATTAGAGTGATCTCTGCAAGCCTCGTGTTCAAACGTAACGTTTCGATCAGAGACATAATAGAAGCTGTTGGCTGGCATGCAGGGTCAACCTTCTCAAGTTTTTATCTCTGGTATTTACCTTCACAGAGACAAACTTTGAATCTGGTGGGTCCAGTGGCACCTAGATGATTACCAAACCAGTTAAAGCCAACACAGCCTCTAAGCTTTCTCTGGATTCGGCATTGAAAATTTCTTGGTAAGAAGAATTCAGTAATCATCTTCTTAACCAGATATAGTTGTCACAGATAATGTGACTGTAGACTGTGTTGCTTTCAAGTTAGGAGGTCAGGTTATTGTTCATGTAGATAATCCAGCCCTTCTTCCCTAGCAGGATGCCTGAGGTATAGGTAGGATGCTCATCATTCCCTCTTGCTATTACCTATTCTCCTAATGTTAATGTGATCGGAAAACATATTCAAAGGAGAAAGCAAATTTTTAAATAAATTATGTTTCTCCAAGAATACTTATCAGATCACATTACTTTAAAACCCTCCCGGCCAAACCGTAATGTAAGCATCCTCATTTGTATGTCGCTCAGCTTAAAACTATTGACGCCTGGTGGTGGCAATGGAAGGTAATGAGCAAGAGTTACTACCCTTTGTCTATGTGATATAGACAGAAAAGATGAGTTTTCATCTTTTTAGTAAGACTGAATTCGGGAGATAGCAAGCTTATATTCCTAACATTAATGTGATTGGATAAGTATTCTCCAAAAAAAAGAATTTATTGAAAAATTTGCTTTCTCAGTTTTATAGCGGTAATACAACACCTATCACTATTGCCTTGCTTACCGTCTGGCATGCTAAGTCTCCTTGTCTGAGCTCATAATTCCAACCTCCCATTATATAGAATAGTCTAAAAATTTGGAAGAGAGAAAACCCGGAACCAGTATGACTACCATGTCATATGCTCATGCATGATACTCTTCCTGTTTTCGTTGAATGATTGTAATGCTAGGTAATGTACAATTCGCTCTCGGAAAATTGCCTTTGTTTGCATGTTTAAATATGTTTTTCTGCAAATTTGTATAATTTTCCATTTTAATTAAGTGATTTTCCCATCAGTCGTTGCATTATTGGATTGTGAATTTATCTCTTTTGGTAGTTATGGGGACTTTATTGCAAAGTGTTCATCTGTTGTTGCTCTTGTCTGTTCTTCTCCTTTCCCTTATCTGGTGTTAGGGTAAGTAATTCCTCTTGTGTGATAGTTCTGGATTTTCTTTTGAGTACTTACTTTTTTGGTACTGACTTATATCGTTTGCCTAGGGTAAGTATCACTACTTTTTGTGTTTTTGGAATCATAATTCCCTTTGTTCATTAATTTTTTATTTATTAACAGCACTTGTAGGCAGTGCCTTGAATCATTTTGTTCATCAATGCGGGAAATTGAATAATTCATTACCAAGTAATTGCTCTAGGCAGTAAACTCAAATACTGCATTGAAATAATTTGATTGCACTGCTTCATCCGTACTTTTTTGTAATAAGTACTCACTTAGTTCTAAATTAATTGTTGCATCAAAAAATTCCAATGCACTATTTAAAATAAGTACTTGCTTAAAGCAGTACCATTTTGATTGTTGCATCAAATTATTTTATTGCTCTGCTGTGAATAGGTACTTGCTTAGCCAGTATGACTTTAACTATTCTGTTAAAATAACTTCATTTTGCTGCATTGGCAGAATAAGTTTTGAAATAAAATATTTGTATAATATTTTTTCTTTCAGAGAGTACTTGCTTTGGAGGTACATACTCTTCATTTCAGGAATGTCACAAAATGTGGGGAAATGTGGGCACAAATAGGCCCTGTGGGATTCTCACCCCACATCTTTATCTTGTACCAAGTGCATATGAACAGATGGTTCTCCGTTCTGTTATCTGTGGCCTGATGATGTTTGGGACCTGGCTGAGAGTCGGCACACCTATAAAGGGAGGAAGAAACACTCTTATTTCCCCTATACTCCTTGATCCCAAGAGAGTATGGGATCCTTATCTCCTCGATCCCAGGAGTGTATGGGATCTTCCTCTTCCCAAGAGAAGAGTACTGCCCCAGTGGGACAGTTTTATTCTGAGTTCTGCGGAACTCAAAACATAACTCCTTGGTCCTAGGAGAGTATGGGACCATTCACTCCTCAGTCTGAGGAGGGTATGGGATCTGTCTCTTGAGTAGTTGAGAGACGTTACGCCCCTGAAGAGTTGCAGTACTCTGTCAGGGGGTGGAAGCCCACTTAAGATGACAGAGACCTGATTGCACATCCCTGAGAAGGGAAAGCAGTTATATCACTTTGGATTGCCTGATGGAGGCTCATGCATCAGATCATTGTTGTGTGACTGGTCTTTGACCAGTGACAGGTGACATTGCATCAGGCACTGATCACTGGGCTGGTCACCGGTCTTCGAGTACTGGTCACCAGTCAATGGAGTCTCATCAGCAGTATGGGAACAGGGTTTGGATCGATACCCCCTGCAGTCTCCATTCCACCAGTAATCATTTTGGGGATGGGGAATCGGCATATATATGTCCCACTATGGAAGGGGTTCGGATCATCATTACCCCCTTTCCTATGTTCTCTTTGAATCCATACTGGATGTGGGGACATACATTCCAGGGAAGTGACTCTTCCTTTCCATTATTGGTGCCATGGATGCCCATGCTTTGGCCTCAGAGCAGTTCAGATGTGGCAGGCTCTTGGATGAATTTGATACTGAGCAAGATCAACACACATTATTGAGGTGATCTTGGATCTGATTGGCTGAACTTGTTGCCACACTTGAGACTGTATTTTTGATCTGAATTTGAGTAAACTTTGTGAATAGACTTAAATATCAGTATGTCCAAAAAGGCAGAAAGTTTTGGCTTATCATCGATCTTTCCACCCTAAACAGATTTCTTCAGGAGGAACCATTCAGGATGGAGACTACCGCCTCAGTCAGGAACGCCATAAAGCCTGGCAACTGAGCAGTCTCTATTGACCTTGCCTGGACTGGGAGGTTTTCCAGTTTTGATCTCTGCTGTTCAACCTAGCCTCTTTTTTGGAGACCAGAAAAATCCAGAGTAGAAAGCCAGAGACTGACCATTGCACCTCTCTCTGCTGCAGGTTTGAAGGTTTGGGACACAAACCTGGGGGGAGAAGGCCAGATCTCTTCCTCCGTCTCAGTCTGTGCCAACAGGTAGGAGGAGGAAGGGAAGCCAAAGGAATGAGGAGGGACCAACTCGGCCAGTTCCTTTGTGATGAGATGGTCAGTTCCGTAGCAAAGTCATTCGATTCCACCAAAACTGAAAGGACCTCATTGTCCTGCTCCTGCTCCTGAGGGGAGACAGGATTTCCCAACCCAGCATTTCTTTGTTGGAAAACGCTTCTTGTCCCTTATATAGACATATCTACATCCCGCATATGCTCACGGGGAGTGGCAAGACCACACTTACTCGCAGACTTTTCTGAGGGATGGAACTGCTTCTTATCCGTCCCAGATCATCTAGTAGGAGAGGACAGGCTCTTTTTTGTTTGGCTCCACATGAGCAGACATAACTGTGAATATGGGCCTATATTATTAAGCTTAGAAATGTGGCTCGACCAATCAGATGCAAGATCAACTCATTAGTATGCACATATCTTACTCATTATTGAACTTGACAATACAAACATATATTCCAAGTTTAATCAAAATCAGATCAGGAATATGGCCCCCAGAGTAGGAACTAGCTCAGCAAATCAGATGCAAGATCACCTTATTAATATGCATTGATCTTGCTTATATTTGAACTCATCTGAGATTTTGATAATATAAACCTAAATTCCATGTTTGATCAAAATCATATAAAAAGCATGGCCTCCAAAGTGGTAACAAGCGAATGTTGACAAATGGATGATGGATGAACAATAGACACATGGCCATGCCTTAAGGTCACTAGGACTTATGGCCAGGTGAGCTAATAATAATAATAATAATAATAATAATAATAATAATAATATTATTATTATTATTATTATTATTATTATTATTATTATTATTATTATTATTATTATTAACCAGTATATCTTGTGCCTGCTGTTGAGCTTTTACCAGGGTGATGGGAGTAGTTGCTGCCCACCTGAGGGCTCTAGGGATCCCATCATCTAGTATTTCAGTGACTGGTTGATGCACAATGGCCTCAAAGAGTCCGTCTGGCAAGATCTGTCTTACTTCTGGTCCAATGACCTGGCTATGACTCATTCCAAATCTAGAGAAAAGGAGCTAATCTCTTCTCAAGATTTTGTTTACGTGGGAATAAATATCCTCACCAACCATAGGCGAGTTCATGTTTCACTGGACAGAATAGATAGAATCCTGGCTCTTTTGGAGGCACTTCAAGCCAAGACCTTGTTGGTTTCTCACACCTATCCCTCCTTGGCAGACCTGGTTCCTCAAGGAAAACTGTACTTGTGCCCTCTCCAGTTTCTCCTTCTGGCAGACTGCAAACCACATAAGGATCCCTATCAGCTTCAATTGTGCTGGGTTCAGAATTTTATCAACACTTGAGTTGGTGGTCCAATCAGAAAAGGTTTGTGGCTGGAGTCCCAGTACATGCCCCTGAACTCCACTCCTATCTCCACATGGATGCATCAGATTCGGGTTGGAGTGCTCACTTATAGCCATAAAGGGTAGTTCTTCAGGGCATGTGATCCTGGAAAGAAGCTACCCTTCACATAAACAATTTGGAAATGAGGGCGGACTTGTTCAGAACGAGACTGAACAATAAGCTCTCCTTTTATGTCTCCCAGTCCCAGATCTGAGGGCCTGGGCAGTGGATGCCTTCAGTCTAAGGTTGGATTGTCTGTTTGCTTATGCCTTCCCACATTTCAGAATTATCTGCAAGTGCTCCACAAATCAGGACCTCCACTGCTCAGCTTATTCTAATAGCCCTTCTGTGGCCCCAGTGATCATGGTTCAGTGATCTACTCAACCTGTTGGTAGATACACCCAGGACATTACCTCAGAAGAGGAATCTTCTGTAGCAGCACAGGGGGTCTCTTCTCCACAACAGCCCACAGATTTTTCATCTTCTGGCCAGGAGATGGTCCAAGGTCTATGATAAAAAGTGGAGAATCTTTGGTAATTGGTGCAGTAGGAAATGCATTATTCCTAGCTGTCCCTCTCTGAACGCAGTGGCAGACTTTCTTCTCTTCCTGTTTGAAGACATAGAAAGTTTGGTTTCTATTGTTAAGGGCTATAGAGCAGCCCTGTCCAATACACTCAAGTTCTCTAAGGGTCCTGCCATTGGTTTGGACTGTGATCTTTCCAGTCTTATTAAGTATTTTGAGCTGCAGAGACTGGTGTCTAGCTCACTAATGCCCAGATGGAATCTCTTGTATGTATTGTGGGCTTTGTCAAAATAATCTCCCTTATGAGCTGCTAGGCGAAGCTTCTTTCGAGAACCTTACCCTTAAAACTGTTTTCCTGCTCTCCTGAGCATCTGCAAGAATGAGTGAGCTTCATGCCTTGAAGGTGGAAAAAGGATATTTATGGTTCAACAGCAGTTATGAGTCTTGCTTGTCTCCTTTGTCAGCTGGGTTTTTTTTGGGGTTAAACAGCTTCCTATGGTGGCCCCACTCCCCATAGAGATCCCCAATCTCAGTTGTATCTGTGCTGGGGATAATCAAGATAGACTTTTCTGCTCAGTTAGGGCATTATGTTTCTTTTTGGCCACATCAAAAGTGATAAGAAAGGAAGCCTATGTTCCTACCTATTAAGGGCTCTGTTGATATCTTGGTATCCACCATTTCCATGTGGATTGTCCTCACTTTCAAGAGAGCTTATCAGTCCCTCACTGAGAGAGACCTTTCATTCTTGAGAATTAAACCCCATGAAGTCAGGGCTATTGATACTTCATTGGCCTGTTTTAATCATTTCTCATTTAAGGATGTTATGAGAGCCACTTTTTGTCAGTCTCATACCACTTTCTCCTATTTTTACCTTCAGTCTCTGGTGCACCAAAATGAAGGCATATTTTCCTTGGGTCTAGTAGTTAGGCACAAAAAAAGGGAGCCAAAATTCTGACACCTTATAATAGTGGACACCCCTAAGTATATAATTTGTATACCAGTTTTCTGAGGCCATCAGCCTTCCTCTGAACTGACAAATTCAGCAAGGCAATAGTGACAGGTATTAAATTACTGCTATTAAAATGTAGTTTGGGGGAGAGGGGAACTAATTTTAATAATGTAATACTTACCTGTCACTATTGCAAGATTCCTTCCTCCCACCCCACTTTGAGTCAAAGTGGGTAAGAGTATCCCACATGAACCGATGACATGGTACTCAGACTGGTTCTGGATTCTCTCTGTTCTGGATTGCTAGAACATTCCATATAATGGGAAGTTGGAATTATGAGATCAGATGAGGGGACTTGGTGTTGCGAAAGGTAAGCAAGGCAATAGTGACAGCTAAAGTATTACATGATTACATTTAGTTTTATCGCCCCCCCCCCCCCCCCCACTATATTTCTAGATTTTTTTCTCTTTTTTTAATCTTGTGAAATATCTTTCATTTATAGAGCACTAAAGCCACTTCGCAGTCAGAGGGAGAAAAAGAAAGAAGAAGAGGACCAGGAGGATGTAGCCTTGGACATTAGACCACAGCTACAGCAGGCACAAGACATACTGGTTAATAATAATAATAATAATAATAATAATAATAATATATAATATTATTATTATTAGCTCACCTGGCCATAATTCCTAGTGACCTTAAGGCATGGCCATGTGTCTATTGTTCATCCATCATCCATATGTCAACATTCGCTTGTTACCACTTTGGAGACCATGTTGTATATATGATTTTGATCAAACATGGAATTTAGGTTTATATTATCAAAATCTCAGAAAAGTTCAAATATAAGCGAGATTGATGAGTATTAATAAGGTGATCTTGCATCTGATTTGCTGAGCTAGTTCCTACTCTGGAGGCCATATTTCTAATCTGATTTTGATTAAAATTGGAATATATGCTGGTATCATCAAGATCTCGGACAAGTTCGATAATGAGTAAGATACGTGTATACTAATTAGTTGATCTTGCATCTGATTGGTTGAGCCACATTTCTAATCAGATTTTGATCAGACTTTGAACATGGGCTTATATTATCAAGCTCTTGGATTAATTTGATATTGAGCAAAATCAACACACATTAATGAGGTGATCTTGGATCTGATTGGTTGAACTTGTTGCCACACTTGAGACTTGTTTTTTTAATCCAATTTTGAGTAAACTTGGTAAATAGACTTAAATCATCAGTATGTCCAGTGAGTTTTTTAATAAGCTAGATCTATGCATATTAATACATTTCAGTTCAGTTAGAAATAGGTCTCAGATCGTATGCAATTTTTAAAAAAATTCTTGCTTTTAAAATACCTGTTCACTCTCTCTAAATTGAAGCAGAGAAAGAGAAGTAACCCATGCTATTGACTATTGGGAATCATAGGTTTGGGGTTACAGAGTTTTTCACCTTGCCAAAATTATGAAGAGCAGTAAAAAATAAATTATAGAATACAAGATGCATATATTTCAAAAGATCAATTGATTAAAATTAGTTGAATATTACACTTTTGGAAGTAAAATGAATAGTTTGTAATTTATAACTGAAGAAAACATTTGCAGTAGAAATAATGTTAGAGAGAATGTATAATTGCAGGCTAGCATAAACTATGTGCATTGTTGTATAATTAAGGGTCAGATTTCTTTATGTAATTTCATATATTCAGTGCCATTACTTGCATTATTTTTATTTTTTATTTTTAGCATTTAATAAAAAATACCCCAATATGGTTTTCTTCTGATACACTTCCAGATTTATTTACCAATACTAAAGAAACTTTTGGCCTAAAAAAACAACCTGTGAATTATAATTGCAATTCATGTGATAGACATGTGACTCTGTAGGCCACAAATTAAAACTTCATCAGTAAACTTAACTTTTAAAGATCTTGGATGACTTTGATTATGGGCAAGAGACTGTGCATATTATCTTTGGAAATAAATTTTATCAGACTTAAATAAAATGGGTAAACTTAACATGATAGTTTGGGAAATAGTTTGCATAGGTTGTGTTCTTACAGTACTACATTTGGGAGATAGTTTGCAAAGGTTGTGTCCTTACAGTACTACCTAAGCTTGCTTGGAGAAATGGTCAACTCTTGCGTTATGTAAGCCACGTGGGTGATATCATGACCACTTGTGCTTCTTGTTATTATTATTATTTTAGGCTGCAGGTACAACTATATCATCACTGTGCTTTTGAACATCATCAGTGTTTTCATTTTCATCATTATCATCAAGGTTTTAAAATTCTCTGATAGTAACTCTATTGAGTACCCTAGAAATTTAGATTCCATTTTAAGGCTCTGCCTGAAAAGAAAAATTTGAATTTTTCAGTTGATAAGTGGAAACTTGCCTTGGTAGGACAAGCTATTGAATAGGGAATGGCATGAAAGTCATCACAGTTGCTTCCTATGTTAGCTATACTTCCCCAGGTCCAAAACAGATTGGAATAAAATCTTGTTCTTTACAACTGCAATAACAAGCAAAGTATTGTCTGTTAAAATATTTGTATGCATTATGCTGTCAATATAATAGGAAGATCAGTTGTTGGTCTCTCGTGTAATGCCAGAGTCACCATAATGCTTTAATTTTCCTTCTCATCTCTAATAATGACAAATTAGCATTGCCATGGTGGTAAATGTATATACTAAAGGACACAGAATGATTCCTTAAAAACTGTACAAAAAGGTGGGGGATGACAGAAGGAACTTGTTTTAAAGAGTTGACCACCCATCAGATTATAATTGGAAACATAGAAAACTTTGTATTAATCTGGATTACCCCTCCAACCACCAGCACTATATTTTTCCCTCACTTTTCATAGAGCGGGTGATAAATTGGGCTTGTTCATCTGTCCTTTCATCTGTCCCACTTTTGTTTCTGCACAGTAACTCCCTTAATTATTATTGGTTTTCAGCTTGTTTTGATATTGATAAGACTTTAGCTGAGCGCAGTTGTCAGTCTTCCATGTCATCATTTAGCAGCTTTATATACATCCTGATTTTCAGATGTACCCACTTTATTGCCGCATAATAAATTCCTTATTTGTCCCCTGCCTTTCAAAGAAAATTAGTATCCATGTTTCTGTCCATCCATCACACTTTTGTTTCTGCTCCATAACTTTAAAACTATTTGAGATTGGGAGATGAAATTTTGTATATTCACTCATCGTCACTAGAAGGTGTTATGTGCCACAATAGGGTTCCTATTTTTGGGGTTAAGATCACAGCTCGATATTTTACTTTTTCACCCTGCTGCTTGATAACATTAAAGCTGTTTGAGGTTATGAAGCAGTCGGTATTTTTTAAGGTGATCTGATCAAATATTACCAAGAATTCCATACACATGCAAGAAAACAATAGTCCATGTTGATCACAAACTACAATGCTAACATGACCATTTATTTTACTAAGATCTCAGCTATTTTCAAATATTGTTACTGGAAGATGAGTTGTATTGGGGTCTTATCTTCAAGGTCAAGGTCACTCACAGGTCAATATTTAAAGGTTTCCTTTGTTTCTGTTTTATATCATAAAAGTTGTTTGAGATACAGGCATATGCCTCTCATTTTATGGCATCTCCTGTACCATGGTTAAGGTTTTATCTTCAAGGTCAAGGCCACAAACTTTTTTAAAACCTGATTTCTACCTTTTTCCCTTAATATCTTTTGAGATAGGGTAATAAAACTTGGTCACTTTCCTTGTCTGTGTAGTATCTTTACGGCTTATTATGAACATTTGTGACCTCACCGTGGTAGTTGGGGAACACAGATTCACTGAATTTGTCTGTTATTATTTTATTTCAACCAATTTTGTATGTTGTTTGATATTGATGTGACCATGGCTTGCTCAATTGTCAGCATTCTGCATTGTTTATTAGAGTTATAGTCCTTGATTGTCAGACCCACTCACTTTCATTTCTGCACAATAACTCCCTTAATTATTTTTGTATTTCAACCAAATTTTATTGGCAGCTTGATAATAATGAGGCAAACAAAAAGAAGGGATATTAATTTCAGGATTTTAAAAAAAAAATTATTCTGGAATAGCTGTGTTGGTCCAATAGGAAAATACTTGCTTTGCGCCTCTGCAGTCCCAGGTTCCGTCAGTGGTTCTAGCAAATGCAAGATGTTGTAGCTGCCCATCTACATCAGTGTTTTCCTCAGGATTCTCATTTGTTCCACCTGAAGAGCCAACTTACGTCACAACCTGGGCCATTGAGGCTACATAGTACTGGCTGTCAGACTTTGTTGTACAGTCCATGTTAAATGAATAAAGTTTCTTTAAATAAATTAGAATAAATTGTTTTTCATTGCAGGGAAAATTAGTACCCACAGTGAGCCTGGAATGGAGGGAAGAGACAGTTGAGAAACAATACAATCGCGAGACAACCATTGTTGGCTATGTAAAAAATATCAAAAGAGCCAGAAAACTTCAGGTATTTATGATCTTATCTTATACAGCCATTGAGATTTATATATATAAAAAAAACATAGCAACATAATATCATAAATGTTGCATTTGCTTTGATGTTTCTGTTAAATTTTGTTACTTTATTCAAATACTTACATCATTTTAAATAGTCTGAAGAAAAACTATGATGATAAAGCATAATAATAGTTATGATGGAATCTTGTCATAGAAAAAACCCTCAGGGACCAATGTTTTTTATTAAACAGAATCTTGTTTAAGAAATTTAAAAATGGTTAAATTTTCAGTCATTTTGACTGGAGATAATACTTTGTCAGATAAAAATATTGGCTATGTTCACTTTATCATAAATATCTTCAGTTGTAGTTTGTTGAATGATGCAAGCAATCATATGTATAGCGCATTAACATGTGCCAACATGTAAAACATATTTCATGTACATAAAACTTGAATATTAGATAAAATTGATACATTATAACATTGAGTATATTGATAATCTAGATTCCTAGATGATGCATTTATGGACTCACCAGGGACCTCATCAGGAATGATAAATGTATTAGAAATGTGAGTCTTGAAATTAACTGATAAAATAAACACAATTTCTGGCTTTGTATTAGTTCATGATCTATACCAAAATAATGTATGATCATGAGGGAAACACTTCAAAGAGTTTGATAAGATTCTAATTCTTGTCTCTCAGACATATCCTTCAACTTACAATCGGGAATGTTAAACATGTTGTAGGGTTTTTAGACTGCATAGTGGCAACTTGCTTGTTTTTAATCCCTTTGATCCAAGGTTCAGTTTCCAGTTCAAGCAAAGCAAGAGTAAATGGTTGCCCATCCAATATCAGTGGTTTTCTTCACCTCATGCCAGCATGTAAGCTGTCAAGAGTGTATTATAAATCAATTAGTCCTGTTGTACACTCAAAACAAAATAAAGCAATTTTAAACATTATAGGTGCTATTTGTTTTAGGGTCATATGAATGGCATACTGTGTATCCAGTTTGACAAGCGAAGACTGATCTCAGCTGGGTTAGACAGAGTTATCAGAATTTGGGACATTAGAAGTGGTAGAAGTATACACAAATTTCATGGACACAAGGTACATAAGTTTGCAAGTAAATTAAATAAAAGAGTTGAACTATAACTTTATTCTATAAAGAAAGATTTTTGTATAGTAGACACTGCATAAGAGGGAAGAAAAGATATATTGTCCTATTTCACACAAATTCTGTGAATACAGAGGGATAGGAGTAATGTAAAATTTCAACTTAATGGACAGAAAATAATCTAACAAGTATATACAGGGTGAAATGAAATATCAACCCTGTGCTGCCGATAATACTTCTTCAAACAGAAAGTCAACTTTATTTAATGGACACTAAATAATCTAACATGTATATACAGGGTGAAATGAAGTATCAACCCTGTGCTGCCGATAACACATCTTCAAACAGAAAGCCAACTTTATTTAATGGACACAAGATAATCTAACATGTATATTCAGGGAGAAATGGAAATATGAACTCTGTTCAGCAGATAATACATCTTTAGACAGAAAATGATGTTATTAAACATGTAAATGCTGATGATATGTTTCTTCTTGTGAAAAAGAGAAGCAGCATTTTGTTTTCAATCGAACCAGAATAAGATGAAATGAAATGGATAATGAAAATAGCTGCATGTATTTAAATAGGAATTAACCTGTATATCATGATAAGAATTGATGTTATTGCCATCACTTAGCATACATACATTATTGATGTTTATGGTAAAATATTTATAGATGATCCACAATGGGCTTTAATTTCCCACAAATAACTGCAGTTGAATGTTTTGCCTTGTGGAAATTTCCTATGGAGCAGAAGGAATAATACATGTAATATTTTTTAAATTTACACTAGTTCTTTAATGTTTTTTGTTTTTGTTGTTAAATATCAAATTTTTTTTAGGAAACTTGTCATACAATGGGAAAGAACACATGATTTTTATTTTGCAGGGAGGCATTCGCTGCATGTTTCTATATGACAATATTCTCTACACTGGCTCCTGGGATACAACTATAATGGTTTGTAGGATTACAAATCTTTGTTCTTTTCCTTGTATAAGCATGATGAGATTTACAGACCTTTGCAGGTCCAATGGCACACTGTTTAATAACATGGATGAATCTAAGTTTTTATCAACAGGGGACTTGAGATAGACATAATGTTAACAGAAAATCCCAGTGACAAACAACACAGTTGCATTAAGTATTATTCATGCATTCTGTAGTAGCTTAATCAGTCTGAGTGCAGTATACATGTGCTTCTTAAAATCATGAATAGCACAGCTTAGAATGTATACCAACTAACCACCCTATTTCTGGGCAAGTCCATGTTTTGTTGACTTAAATATTCACATTAGATCTATGTATACCTTTAGGTATCACTTTTCTACTGGTCAGATTTCATCGTCAAGGTTCTACATCACAGTTTTGTGTCAAAGTTTTTGCAAGTCAGATGCAGTTTCGATACATTATAGTACAGGGAGCATGTGAAACACTGTACCATGTTCCTTAGAACCCTTTTTAATGGTTTGTTTTGTAGGGGGTTTTTTCCTTTCAAAATTTGCAACATCAAATAATGCTCACAAAATTGCAAGAAAGCTTAGTTCTCATCCAGTACTGTCAAAATTGTTAGTTATACAGGGTTCGCATGGTCATTAGAGGTCATTGAAAGTCATTGAGAAATGAACACCTGATTTCAAGGCCTTGAAAGTCGTTGATTTCTCACCTAGGTCATTGAAAGTCCTTGAATTTTAGAGATTTTGCTTAAATATAAAATATGATGGAAAATTGCTTTTGAGTCATTTATTTAATGTTGTGCAAGGATTAAAAGTTCAGTTTGATTTTTCCATCATCTGCTAGCTGTTCTGCCATTATCAGAATCCCTGGGAAGTAGTCAAACATTATGCATAGTGTCCCTTTTACATGATGTAATTAACTCATGCACACTCTTTCACTTCACCATGTGTTTCTGCTAAGCAAGGATGGTTCATTAGCAACATAGTCATTTTAACGAGCGATCATTGCAAAATGCCGGGATAGTGCACATTCAGCAATAGTTGGCTGCAAGACAAAGACTTCATGAAGTGGCTGAGAAAAAGATGCAACCTTGAAATATGTAGTGCTCTGCATAGTGTGCAAGAAAAACATCAATATTGCAGGAATGGGCATTTCTGCCTGAAGTTGGAACTAATGAAAACGCATGAGCCTGCTGTTTCAATGTCAGCGTTCATAAGGTCAGCGCAAACAATGTCATTTAATTCTTTGTCATTGCTGTTGTCTACATCATAAAAGTCAGTTTCAACTTTGTCAGTGGGTTCAACAGATTCAGTGACTGACAATAGGGGTGCAGTTTTGGTGACATGTTTCATTCAAAGCAGAGATTAGTACTAATATTACTACTCCTACTTCGTGGATGGGGTACTAAAACGTTTCTATATGTATCAATGGCACTTTTTCAGCATATTGTAAGAAAGTTTGAAGATAATGTATACATATCCTGAAACAAATCAAATAGTCTTCTTATTTAATACCAGTATTACAAAATTTTACTGTAGAAACATGAGTAAAATAGCATTTATATTCTTCAAACAAAATTTTCTTTTGGATCTTCTGCCATATTCATATAATAACTACTTCTGTTTTCAGCTTTGTTTTTCGGTGTGCCATATAAGGACATTGCATCCTTCTTTGCAAATGTAAACATATCATAGTAAATATGGCGTGCATTCAATAATGTATCGTAGAATATCCAAATATGGTGTAGCAGGCCTTATTTGGAAAGCGAATTACTGTGAGAATCTCGTGTTATCTGTCAGGGTAGTCAAAGTATGGTTAGTGTAAACATACCAATATATTTTACCCTCATATAGGCTTAATAACTTTATCATAAGCCAAACTTCTTGAAAAAACATAATTCTACTTTGGTAGTCGATTTTTACTCATGTCATCTTTTTATTTTTGACAATAGTTATTTTTCCTCCACTACAAAGTATAGGATCACTTCATAGCTTTGACCTTGTCAAGACTACATCATCATAGTTAAGCAGTGATGTGCTGAATGCTGAAATATTATGGATGTCAGCAGCCTTTTACAGGCAGCAGACAAACTGGCAGATGAAGCAGAAGAGAAGGGGACAATCACACTAATGTCTCAGTCCAATGGACTCGGAAAAAAAGAAAGAGAAGAGCAAGCAAAAGTACTAGAGTTGCAACTGAATGAGACAGTACAGCAGCTAAAAAGCAGTGTTTAATATTTGGGTGCAGTCCCAATGACTTTATTATCAGTTGCATTTCATATTTCATTACATTTATTTATATCTTGTGTTTTTTTTTGTTTCTTGTTTTTAAATTAGTAACTGGAAGTAGAACACTTGATACTGAGAGTAGTCCTTGAAAACTGAAAACTGGTCATTAAGAAGTCATTGAAAAGTCACTGAATTTCAGTTCTTCTGATCTGTATGAACCCTGTTATATGTTGTAGGTATTCATGACTGTTAAACATTTATATTATATGAAGTGTTCAACATGAAATTTTAGAGACCCATTTTAGCATTTTATATTGCATATGTAATACATTCATAACATCATACAATGCAAAGGCATAAAGTCATTGCATTGCATTTTTTGTAGTTTATTTTAATAAAAGAGTAATTACATTGTGAAATGTATCCTCACTTAGGGGGAACTGAAGTATCATTTTTTTTCATTATAAATCATTTCACTAAAAGTTTGCAATATGCTATTCTATATTAAATTACACAGTAACCCCCATTTATAATGAAATCAGGTCCAACAAAATATCTGATAAAATTAAGAACATCACAATGTTCCTAGTTCTTGTATTTATATAATACTTTTCCTAAGTTATACAGAAATTCAGATAAAACAACGTGATTTTTTTGGGTCCCATAGACTTTGTTATGTCCGGAGTTTACTGTACATATTTTTCTACTGAATATTAAGGACATGTGACTTGTCTTTTTCAGGTGTGGGACCTGAAATCCCTGACCAGGAAGTGTGTCCTGATAGAACACATGGGCTCCGTTAGCTGTTTACATGTCGCCAATGATTACATGTAAGACAGGCTCAAATCTTAGTCAACTTACCATATATACTTGCTTATAAGTCAGGTCCAACAGCAAACTGCATAGACCTGGATCTGCTGTTGCAGTATGTGCTAACAGATCTTTTTGTATGCAGTTAGGAGTAATCAGCAGAATAAACAACATAGACCCAGATCTGCAGGCACATTATGCAGGGTTTGCAGTTGGACTGGACTTAAAAGCGAGTATATATGGTATATTTTCAGCTTTATGCATGACACTGTCCATCTTATTAATCTGAAACAAATAAATTTATTCCACCTCAGCTGCATCTGGGCTATTAGAAACATATTTATCACATAATAATGTCATAAAAATCATTTGTCATGCTGTGATGTATCACTTTGAAGTGCAACATACCAATGTCATTTAGTAATGCACTGCCTTTAATATTATGTGATAATTATGGCCCTGGTTGATGCTCTATAGTATTCATGTCCATTCAGCCACGCAAATGCCCATTTGTCCATCCATCAACAATTTGGTTTCCACAAGATTATTTTACTGGGAATTGTTGAATTTTAACTAAATTTGATATGCAGCTTTATATTGATAATACCTCAAATTTGATATGCAGCTTTATATTGATAAGACCTCGAATTTGATATGCAGCTTTATATTGATAAGACCTCAAATTTGAAATGCAGCTTTATATTGATAAGACCTCAGATTTGATATGCAGCTTTATATTGATAAGACCTCAGATTTGATATGCAGCTTTATATTGATAAGACCTCAGATTTGATATGCAGCTCTATATTGATAAGACCTCAAATTTGATATGCAGCTTTATATTGATAAGACCTCAGATTTGATCTGCAGTTTTATATTGATAAGACTGCAAATTTGATCTGCAGCTTTATATCGATAAGACCTCAAATTTGATATGCAGCTTTATATTGATAAGACCTCAAATTTGATCTGCAGCTATATATTGAAACTTTTGTATCTTTTTCATATATGTTACCTGATCATAATATGTTAGGAGTGCATCCACTACACTTGCAAATCCAGCCCTCCCAAGGGAAAAAAAAATGTTTGTTATGTCTTTTGACTTGTTTCAGCAACAGAAATGCTGAAAGGTGGTCTGCTTGCCAAGATGGAAGTCAGATGAGAGTGGTGTCCCCAAGAGAGATTAGTGCCAAATCCCATCAATTATCAATTACTACTTCCACTTGTGCTTGAAAGCATGCTGTTTCTTAAGCCCTCACAAGTGTTAAATTTGTTACTTTTTTTAACAAAGTTTTCTCATCTTTGAGAAATATATTCCAGCTGTTTTTCTTTAAATCTCTCATTCTGTCTACATTGTAGATGAATATATTGTACTTGTTCAGCTCCACTATCTTGTTGCCACAAACAGAACAGGTTTTCATGGCAGTACCTATTATGCTGGTACTGACATGGTACAGTGCCCCATGTAAACCAGTAGCAGATATGCCAGCAATACAGGTACATACTGGAACTGGTTATGGTGGTCTTTCCCAGGATAGCCAGTACTAGACTTTGGCACTAGATGCAAACTGGCTGTGGACCACACTAACTCCAGCACAGCCTCAACCTGTGCCTTTGATTTCTAGGACCAGGTACTGTGATCTTTTCTCCTGGTACATGCCCATTCCAGCCCCAGCTCTGACTCGCACACCTAGTCTAACCAGCACCAGAATCAGTGAACTGTCTTAAGCTACTCAGTACTGGACTCACAGAAGTATTGTAGATTGGCACCAGATAGGTCCATCACCAGTCCTCCATCTGCCACATCCAGGGACTGGCTACGGTGATGTCCTGTTCCCGTTACCAATCCTAGACAAATGACTAAACACACATTTAACACCTGGAGATACCTGTGTTCCAGTATGGCTGGACTGCAGCCTTGTTCACCATCTTGCGCAACATGCTTCACCAGCTCAGTCATTGCACACATTGCAGCGGGCTTTTCTATCACTCCACTCTTACGTGTTCAAAGAGTTGTGCTTACAAGCACCATCTTTCTTTTCATTCTGGCAATGGCAATGTCCAGAGAAGACTCAGCCTTTCATGCATTGATTGAAGAGGTTTTTTTGCATCAACCACCAGAGCTTTGTCTAACCCCCACTCGCTTCATTGTTGACCTGTTATAAAATTCCTGCATTCATTGATCTTTAGTTAAAAGAGACCATTAGTCATTCAGATAACTACACAAGTCTGGTCAGGTTACTGATATACTACATTGCTTTGAAAGGCAGCTTCTGAACTCAAGTGTCAACACGTCTTTCTTTTTCTATCAATGACTTGCATCAGATTTCAACTCTACTTTCTACAAGATGCTTGTTTTTCAGACTGAAGTCCCAGCTGTTGGCAGAGGCATTGCATGCTTAGGAATGTCAAGACCTTCTTCTGTTCTTATGGACTAGAAGTTCTTCCTCGACACTCTACTATTAGTTCAGAATATCACAGCAATAGGATCCATGCACAGCTTGGTTTTAATGGCTATTCTTGCAATCTGAACACAGCTTAAACCATTCAGAACCCACTGGCTGAACACAGTCTAAAGACTTCCATTGAGAACCCCACTGCCAGTCATGATTGGGAGTCAGTTTCTTGTATGGTATTTGTGCTTAACAGAGCATCTCAACAAAAGCTTTCCAGTGCCATAGCTGCATCCTTTAATTTACAGCTTGTGGGAAGAAATGCCTTTCTCTCCACATTGGCTTTCCTGAAAGATCACCACAGAGTTATTCTTCGATCACAACAGCTTTCTTCCAGTCTTCTTTTTCACAGTGAGAATGAAGAGGTCAGGAAACAGGCCACCAGAGTTTCAAACCTCTCGCAGACCCAGTGACCCAAAGCCCAGCCCTTATTTCCAAGGAAGATCAGATAAATAGGAAGAACCCCTCTAAGGCATGCTAAATGGGAAAACCATCTTCCAAGCCCTTTCCCTTGACAAGAACTATGTTTCCAAGGGCCATCAATGACGAGATATGTGGAAATAAGGATCAGTTTCCACCAAGCTTCTCTCTGCACCAGCATTCCTGCAGAAAATAATGTCATGCTCATGTAGTCCTTTTCTGACATCCTGTGGGGAAGACTCCAACACTTTGCTACAGAATGAGAGAGACTCTGCCCTAATGACCCATGGGTCTTGAAAGTCATTTCAGAGGACCTCCAGATCACATTCAGTATTCCTTCCCATTGTCAAGGGCCACCTTCAGATGTCCCAAGATGCCCATACAAAGTCGGCATTCTGTATAATGAAATAAACACTTTCCTTATGAAAAGTCTGATAGACATTATTCACAGCTTACCGGGATTTTGCTCCAGACTTTTCCGTGTTCCAAAAGCTGATGGCAAGCTTTGTCTCATCATAGAGCTAAACTCACTCATCCAGTTCATTCATCCAGCCACTGTGATTCAGAATAGTAATACAAGATCAGGCCTGTATTCTCAATACATATTGAGCAAGACACTCAAGTTCAAGCTCAAAACCCTAGAATCAGGGAGGATGCCTACATAACTGAAACTGAACATGCTAATACAAAATCAGAGTAAACAAAGTCATGAAAGTTTGATTATTAAACCGTCATCCTAATTAAAATTGCAGGATGTCAAAGTTTTTGGACTTTGAGCTTCAGTTTGGCTTTCATACTAAAAACTGTTTAGAATGGAGACTTTACAGTCAGCCGAGATCTCCAAGATGCATACTGTCACATTCCAGGTTACAAGTTTTCCCAGAAATCTCTGAAGTTTGAGTACATGGAAAATTTGTGTTACCAGTTCAAGGCACTCCCTTGTGGTCAGAATATCAGTTCCTGGATCTTCACAAGAATCATGGACAGAGTCGTGTCTTGCTTCTGACCTACCTCCTTGCCTGAATAAAAGGGCCAGAACAATGTTAGAAAGATTTAAAATAATATATAAATCTCCAGAAGAAAGTGAGTAGGTGTAAGGTTTTTTGTGTAAATCTTGTATAACCCTAAAGCATAATGCAAGTATGCATGCTGGTTGCAATGTTGTCTGCTACAATGTACAAAGTTACAGTCTCAGCATATTTTTAAACAGTGTTAACATTTATCTTTGCTATCAAATGTATCAGTCAGATTTTGACGCTGAAATAATCATTATTTAAGGATTCAAAGTACATTTTTGCTCAATTTTCTGATTGCATTATGAGTTATTGTAGAAAATAAGCTGGTTATAACTGATGACTAGCAACATGAACTTTCATATGTTTTATTATTTAAATATTATGTATCAACTGAGTGTGGTATTAATATTTCTGTGATGTTACAGAAATCTGCAACATTTGAACAGGTGTGTTTGTAAACATTAAAACAGCACATAAACTGTATAAAAAAATTTGAAATAGTATAGGAAAATCTTTCATTAACATAAATTCCATGCTAAAAAAATCCATAAATATTATCCTTCATTTAGTGTCACCTTATTGGGGTTTTAAATAGTATTTACTTTCCTTTCAGACTTAACAAAAATATTATTTTCAAATGTTTCACTGAAAAATTAAGTATTTGGTTTAAAAAAAGTTTTATTCAAACAAAAGTTTTACAAATATGGTAGATACAAGTAGCTTCTTTGAGAAAAATCCTAAAAAGAATATAATATCAGCTCTAGGAATACTTATTACTAATCACCAATATCAGTCAAGTTATGTATTTTCTTTGTCTAAAGTTTAATATTTTTAATATGAACTGAGTAAGAGAAAAATATTTATTGAAATGGTAAATCATGTGCAAGGTCCATGCTAGATTCAAATTTTTGGTGAAGTGACCTCTCTCCCACCCAGAATAGAGCGAAGTGGAGGAAAATATGGAGAAGTGAATGTAGAGTTGAAAAAATTTGGAATGTTTTAAACTGTTGCTTAAAAAAATTTGTATTAAACCTTTAAGTCAAATAGTATAAAAACAAAATAAATATACTCATTAAATATTATTCTTTGTTTTTTCCTTGGTTTAAGGCAGTAAATTTGTTCTTTGACTTTGTTTTCACAAAAGACAGTAACCTCAAAAATAGGTTGCTATCCAAAAATGGTTTGTTGGATATTAACCAGTTTGGGTAAGTGGCTTTATATTGATGAGACCTTGAATGAGTTCAGTTTCCGATCTTCCATAACATCACTTACAGGAGTCATGTGCCCTCCTCCTAACAGTGGTTTCTGCAGCATTACTTTCCCAAGGATTGTTGGATTTCAACCAAATTTGACTTGTAGCTCTATACTGATGAGACCTTGAATGGGTTGAATTTTTAGCATTCCATGTAATCATTAGTTCTTCTGGTTGTCAAGGACCAGAAGAGTTTATGCAAAAGGTTTTAACGATTTAACATGTTTTACCTTATTTTTGTATATACACCATTTACAGAATTTTAACATCTGTACCTTTAAACTTCTATCATTTAGTACTTCATGTTTGTGTTTTTGAAAGGCATTATCTTCATGGAGTCCTTATATTTACATTTTGAGAACTTTACTTTTGGTCAGCATTATATAGCCAGTATTGTGCTGACATGCCATTACACCCTACAGCTATTACTACTACTTATGTAACAGTCCAGTGTCAATCCTGCATCTGTTTTGCAGTTGTTTGCTGTCACTACTTCTCCTAAATTACTGGGAGGAAAGTCATGAAACTTGGCATACAGTTTTCCTGAGGTCTACTTGGTTTTAAATGAAAATGGTTCCCTATGAGCATCCAACACATAGTTATATCTGCATTGGTTTTTACTGAAAAACTTTTAGATGGTCCTAAATGAAAATGGTGCCAATCTAAAATCAGACATTTCTGCCATGGTGGCCATCTTGAAATCTTGGTAGCACTATTTATCTTGTGAACATGTTGACACAAACATTGGAAAGAGATATTTTTTTGGTCAAATTTTGTATATTGGAGTTTCTTAAGAATATCTGAGGTGATTTCAGTACTCTGACATTACCAATAGGAGGGAAAAAACAAATCTATCATAAATTCCTACAAATTCTTTTCGGCCAGTAGAGTGTCAAACCCTTGGAGGGACTCTAGTTTAGATGAGTTATGTCCCCTGATTGTCCATTCCCCCAACTTTGGTTTCCCAAGACAAGTTCCTCTGTTTAAGGTCCTGCAGAGCAAATTGTTGTTGGCATGGCCCTTTATGATGTATCTGTCACTTATAGCTCTAGTTAGAATATCAACTTGTTTCATAAATGTCATATCAGTTGAATGCTAATACAAGATACTCTGTATCTCCAGGGTGTGTTCTTGTCATTCTGTTTAGTGTCGTTTCCCAATAAAGTATGCAATTAAGACATAGTTCTTTACTGTTTGTATATCATACACCCAAGTTTGCATCTGGCCTGATTTATCCAGCATTGTTGTAAAATAAAGCTGCACATGGTTGTGTAACAAACACTCCTTAACTATGTGAACAGCTGCAACTTTTTTTCTACTCCCATCTTAAGTTGGGCATATTATGTTACATAGTTATGCATCCATCCATCGACCTGTCAACATTTGCTTGTCCAGTCCATAACTTTGTAATGTTTAAGAGATTTTCATGAAACTCTGCCCAAATATATATCATGACTTGTTGGTGTGTTGCATATGATAGCTATGCCCCGGCCTCAAAGTCATGGTCACAGCAAGGGAAAATGTAATTCTGTGGTCTGTTTTCTTATCCAGGCTGTCACTTTTTAAACTCTACAGATATTTTCATGAAACTTTATCCAAGTCCACACCTTATCATACTATAATCAAGTTAATGGCACAGAGGTCAAAGCCATTAGTAGGGAAAAGGTCACAAGATGGGTGCATCATGTGTCATTTACAGTGCTCTTGTTTTTCTTCATGCCATTAGCAATTAATTTGACCAGTTTTCATCTTCAAATCATAGTCTGTGGTATGCTTTACAGTTGAACAAAGTCACTTGCTTGATCAGACAAGTGATTGGAAATTCACTTGACCACTGGAAAATTTCACTAGCCCTTTTGACTTATGAAACAATCTTTTTTGCTTCTTTTTTCATAATCACAATAGTACTGTACTATGTTCCACAATAAAATGTATGTAGGGAATGGAGGGCACTTTAACAAAGGCTCCAATGCCCATACAATTTTAATTAGCATCATTATGGTCAACATAAAAATCTTAAAACAGTATGGATTACCCGACTACCCATATTTAATTATGTACCTTCTCCCACTCCACTCCCACCCAATTTAATTCTGGAACAGCCCTTGTCAAATTTGAGTAATTTCTGGACATATTTCAGAATCTCAGGTTCCCATGATACAACTGTGAGAGTTTGGTACAGAAGCACCTACTACTGTTTAAACGTTTTGCATGGACATAAAGGGCCCATTACTTCCCTTGCCCTTGATGGTCAGTTCGTGGTCACTGGGTCCATGGACATGTAAGTACAGTCTTGATTGAGAATGATACAGATATTATTATGAATCATGTAGACCCTAACATATATGCTTTTTATTGCTTATAATTGTGTGTCTTTGCTCTTTTAATTGAATCTAATTAAAAGAGAGATCTACTTATCAATAAGTAGATCTGACAGGCACCAATATGAGCTCATGTTCTATTGACCTTTTGTTTCATCAATCAGATTACAAGCTTTCATATTGCTGAAAGTATAAAAAAAAATCATTCAGAAGATATGGTTGCTATCACACAGGAACATCATTTAGAAGATATGGTTGCTATCACACAGGAACATCATTCAGGAGATATGGCTGCAGTGCTTAATCTAATGGGCAATAAAAATAGGTAGCAGGGAGTTGCAAGGGTCAGCAGAACATTAACTTTTATTGGTGCTTGTCAGATCTCCATTATGTCAGACATCTTAATTTTAATCAGATTGTCTTTTACTTCTATTCATCTGTGCATTTATATATAATGTAAGAATGTCTAACTACATTGATAGAGGTAGAAACTCCTAACTTTGATTGCTGATTTGAGTAAGTTTGCTAGTGTGCATAAAGAGGTAATAGCAGAGCTGGAAAATTTTACAAAGTTCATTTACCTGAATTCCTAATTTTTGTGACAGATTTTAAAACAATATGAATATTTCTTACAAATATAATATAAAAGTCTGGCAAGTAATACACAATCTTAAATGACAGCACAATTTATTTACTTGAAATATTTCAAGCATTCTCGGGCAATGAAATTTCCTGTAACTTTTTCTTGAGAGGTCTGAATATCTTGAACCCAGTGCAGGAGGGTATAACTCAGAGAGAAATGTGATTGCACAAAAAGTTGAGCAAGATTTACACAAGCCAAGAAACGAGTTTAACAAGAAGAAATGATTTTTGGCATTTCATTTAGTTCTGGCTCAGATGCTGCACCTTTCAGTTCTTGAGCATGAAAAAATAGTCCCAAACATGAGTTGAATCAATAATGCACAATTTGATAATCAGTAACATTTAAAAGCAGACTTTTTTGTGCAAATTATAATTCAAAGAGCACTGTTGTTCAAAATCAGTAGAACATTTGACACTGACATCTTTTTTCAACACTTGATCTCCAGTGGAAATTCCTGTGTGATATCACATAGTTCACTTGCATCAGGTCAGCTGGAGTAGTTGATGCACCATATACATGAATTTTTATGAGACTGTTTACAGCATTTCCACTGAAAAGTGTGTTGATTCCACTATGGACATTCACCACAGATGCAGTATTAGATATTGCAAATAAAAGTAGCATTCTAGCTGTTGGATAGTCATGTGAAGGAATGAGTACTAGATGCAGAAATTGTACTAAATCTAGACTAGAGATGTTGCTGAGTATAGTGATTCCAGATTTAATGTTTTTGTGATGGGATATTTGCATTGTTTGATTTGGAAGAATGCTGTGGTTGGATAACTTTCTGTCAGTTGGGAGACCAGTATTTGTCAACATTCTTTTCATACGAGAGGTGAATTTTTTTACTCCTATAGGTTGACATTTAAATCACACTTTCCTGGGATTGTGGTGCAAGATCCACATCACATTGTAGCAGCAATGTACTCGTGTTCTAGTTTTACTTTGGCATTCGGAGAATTCTGCGTAGAGTATATTGGCTATATTCTGACATACATAACCATTTTTCCCAATCTCCATTGGGCTACCGATTGGAAAGACAGCTGCCATATTGTAGATTTTATAGTAAAAAAAAAGGGTCCAGAAGGTGGGACAACAAAAATTCCCATGGTCACAGCTAATTAGTAATGAGACTACAGTGCAAGAATTTCATGGGCTTATTTGGACCAATCAGATTCACAGAAAATGATATGTTAACATATGACATATAAAAAATATTAAACTGCAAACACTGAATGTAATGTGTACCAGCTTTGTGGTAAATGTTGAATGCTACATGGAGGGAGAAGTTTAACAGTTTAATAAGTCTGCTGTGTACATTTTCTTTTAATTTCCCAGGTTTTATAGATACAAAATATTGGTTTTAAAAGAATGATACTATGATTAACTTAAATGCTACTAAACCTTTTGTGACTCAGGGTTTACATTTATTTTTTCTATGACAAGCCCAGGGGCCAGGTTAATAAATGTTTTGAAAATACAGTCTAGGCTTATAATGAGACAAAGATATTTTTTTCAAATATTTGCCAAAATTTTGTTGGGGTGGGTTTATCATCAAGCATGGGTATTTCATTGAATAAATATGGTAGTTTATAAGTAATTGTAAGCAGATGGTATGGACCCAAATGGTTAAAAAAATCTATTAAGCTGGCAGATATTTAGTGATAAGTTTAGAAGAAAGTATGGATAATGTTTTTTTCTCCAGATAATAAACCATGTTTAAGCCCCAGTTTAAGATTTGGGAATGGACAGACAATTTTTATTTTGCATCAGGCCTTCATTATGTTTTTGTCCTGTGAGCAAAAACAGAAAAACAATCTTTACAGAACTGCTGAATCTCAATTTTATTATTACTCTCTTTTCACTATCCCATATTTGATACAAATCCCTATAAAAATTCCTTTTTTTTTCTTCCCTTTAATGTTTCCCAAATCTCTATAATAATATCCCTATAATTTTGTGAGACAAGCACATACAGATATTTCTTACACAATTTGTTTTAGAAAAAAGGACAAAATGACATAGATTGAGTCAGCATCATGGATGTACTCAATACAATAGAGAAAAGAAATAGCAGTAATGGATTATGTAGGACTTACAGTAGTTTTCTTCAGTATTATTATTATTATTAGCTAATTTGTGTGTTCAAGTACTTGAAAATGTAGAGTGCAGTTGGTAATACAGCTCTTCCCCATTATAACAGTACTTGGGTCAATAAATGCTGACTGCATTATGTACCAAATCTGAATATAGCAAGAATGAACAAATATTATATGAATCCTTGCATGTGTGTGTGTGTGTGTGGGGGGGGGGGTAAACAAAATGTCAGTCAGATGTATAGTAATAACACATTGGTTTATGTAAATTAGATATTTGGAGGGGGGTATTTGTACATTTCATTTTGTCCAATAATATTGTTTTAAAAAGAAAATAAAGATGCAATACTAAACTTCATGTTGTTTTCTTTCAACCCATGTTGTCATACATTTGATAGATCTGATCATATGAGTAACATTAAACCAATTATGTAAAATATGCACCTTGAATAAGTAATACTGGTCAATCATCATTTCTAATCTACAGCTGCATTGTCATCAAGTTTAAATTGATTTAAATTCATGAAAAATCTCAGTCATATTCGAAACAAATCATATGATTAAATTCCAGTTGCGCTTAAGGCCAATACATCCTGACATTAAGAAAGTGTTTCTTTTTTTTAAAGTAATAGCTCAAAATTACATATCTACCACTTCTAAATACATTTTACTATTAAATAAATGAACATCTATTACTAAAAAAGCGCAATGAGTAATATCATTTTTGTCAGATGGATAACCCATCTTCAGTTCAGTGCACCAGTTACGTATGCTGATTAGCGATTGAACAATGTCACACCATGTGCAGCATGCATTTAGCTATTCTGAAACAAAAAATAATGGAAATAACAAATTTTAATTCATGTATGTAATCCATTTGAAATCCAGTGATGTCCAAAATAATCACATTTGCTCACAAAAAGTACTAATCCAAATAGAATAAGTACTGTTCACTTGCAAGATGTGTATTCTGTACTTTAAGTATTTCATGAATTTATATTGTTTGATAATTGATCATTCTTGTTTTCTTACAAAGTTGATGATGTTTCTCAGGTGCACAATCTTGAATGGCTCAACTTCCTGGCTTTCTAGCTACATCAGTCCTATATGAATTTTACATTCAACAGTGGGGCAGTCCTCATCAATGTTGATCCAGTGTTGAACATCGTCAAGTGATTTAAAATATTCTCTTAGCACAACTTTAGTCCTTGACAACCAGACTGTACATTTTGCCAGATTTAATTCATTTTAAGACATCCAATTTATCTTTCAAAGAATAAGCTTTTTCTTTTCCTGGACATCTCCATTGAAAGATTAAATGTCTCAATTCACTATTTATCCAAGTGATTTAAGAGAGCAGTGTTCTGTCGTAATTGACTTGTAAATACAGGTAATACTGAATTCACTCTTAAATCTAACTGATTTCACAACAAAGTGACACTTCATTGTTTAATGGACCTTATTTGTAGCTACAAATTAGCATACTGGTAAATCAGTGACTGTCACTTTCTCTCTGGTGATTGGATAATGCACCCTGGACTGCAATGAATCACTGAAGTTGCTTGTTTGCATGACATGTACCAAAGACGTGCTGCTGCTAATTCTTTCTGTGATCTGTTGCCATCCAAGTATCGACAAACAATGTCCTACAGTAAGCTGGTCTGTTGTATGATCAGTGAGGTGTGTTTACAAAGATTAAGTCGCTGATCTACTGGTGTGGTGTATTAGTGCTATAGGAAATTTTACAGTCGTGTACTGTTACCAAATACAATAAATGACACAGACCGATTATAGTAGTGGCTTATTAGAGACATGGTTAATTTTGTGTGTGTTATTGCCTGTTAGGAATACAATATCTGACATTGACTGAATACAATAGTGGCTAATTTGAGTCAAACACTGACTGTAATAAACACGTTCTGCCAATGTCCAAATTAAGTACAGTGGTTTTGATGTAAAGTTTTCAGGTAATAAATGTTGAAAATGTTTAAAATTGTAAAGAAAAAAACAAACAAAAAATAATTGATATAATTTTGGTCAAGAGGTCAATAGAGCTAGCATGTTATATCCAGAATTGCAGTATAGCAAAAAATGTTATAATGGGGGAGAGCTGTATTACCATGTCATTTATCATGTCATTATTTGTATATATTCTGGGAGCCTTGCAGGTCAGACACTGTTGCATGATCTTTTTATCTCAGATGGTTTTTCTCATGTAAAAACTTGATATAAAAACAAAACAAATCCTCTGTGTCACCTAGTTATTAGGTTGCAGATCCCAAGTCCACATGCTGTAGGATTGGACTTTGTTTATGTATGATTTAGTAAGATGATGATGATAGTTATAATAATAATAATAATAATAATAATAATAATAATAACAGCAACAACAACAATTTGTAGTAAAGAGAATAACTATAACCCGAAGCTTATTTTTATGTAGCTTCCCAATTCAAAGAAAAATTAATGTAAATACACCAAAAGATTGCATTTTTGTTCATAATCCATGATTGTTTTTAATTATAAATAGCTTAACATGAAAACACAATTTCACTTGGTCTCCTAAAATGCATATATTTATACTTGTATGTGCATGCATCATTACAATTGCAAGGTCTATTTAGATAAAATCAGAGGATTTCAGAATCATCGGTCATATCTCCTCACCAAGCAATCTGTGCTCATTTGATCCCTCCTGGCATGCACAGGTGTAGCTTTTCTAAAATATCTGATTTATGCAGACATAAGTGGTGCAATTGCTAATCAAGTTTCATAATGATCTCAACTCATGATGGGATTTTAATCCTGTATCTTAATGATAAATACTTTGTTAGCATTTTGGGATCTTTGAATTATCTGTCAGATTTGTGGTTGTAATACTCTCAAATGAGATTTAAATTGCCATCATCCAGGTGCACAAATTGCAGACAGAAACCTAATTAACCAAAATATCCCTCTTGCCATTAAGCATTAGATTTCCATCAGAATTTTAACTCTTTTTTTTTTTTGTTGTTCATTTTGTCATGAACTTTATAAATGAAACAAGTTCTTTTAAAGTGGGAACATTTTTAAATTTTGTTATTTTTAAGAAAGAGAGCTTCAGGACAGGCAGTAGGTCACAAAACTAGACCTCCCCACCAAGATTTGTTAAGATTAAGTGCTCCTTGCCTCTTACCAATGCAGTCAAATACTTGGCAAAATTAGAAAATAATACAAGGGAGGGAGCTTTTTCAGCTGCCAAACCAAATGTAAATTAAGTTGTCTGGCTTGTGCTCAGTCTCATAAATCCAGACAAGTTTTTCATGAAAGTTTAGGGTTTTTTGTTTTCACACCACTTTATATCATATTGAATTATACCTTCTTACTTAGAAGTGGTTTTGGACATATGGGAGTTATTCTTATCACACCACGAATCATTACATTTTCTGTTAACCACCATTGTTATCATCATCATCACCATTATTACATAGTGACCAACAAGTCATTGACACTGACTGCAACAACTCACTGTTAGGGTTTTCATGCAAACCCATAACTCTAAAACTACCAGTAGGATTTTGATGAAACTTTTAATTTTCAAGGAGTGGGGATTGATTTTTTTTCATCAAAGTGAGTTCCACCCCACTGAGTGAAGTCAAAGGTCAACCCTAATTTCTACATATTTTGATATGCTATTATGAATGCTATTTATCTTTGGAATACTGTATAAATAGGCAATTAACTTTCTTTTTAAATCAACATCTCCACTGAGTCATCCCCTGTTTCTGTATCCTCCAGCTCCTGGTGGGTTATAACTTGGAAACTTCCCACCCTATAACCATATATACACTATCTTGGTATGAAAAGGCCACATCATTATGCATTGGCTCCTTATCATCTAGGGACTGGTCCTTGGGTCATAACTTAGAAACTGTTCATAGCTCTACTATTTAAGTAAATGTACACCTACTTGGGAGTACAAGGGTAACTAATTTATGCAGTGATTGTAGGTTTCTAGATCAGTCCTTACCTCCATGTGGCCCTGCCCCTTGAGTCATATCTTAGAAACCATTGAAATCCCCACTCTTTAATCATATATACGCTATCTCAGCACGAAAAGGCGAAGTCATTTATGCAACTAGTATTGGCCTCTGGGTCTTCTCCCAACCCTTTGGGGAATGACCCCTGGGTCAAAACTTTAAAACTGTTCATAGCCTTACCCTAAAAATAAACACACACACACACTTACTCAGCATGAAAAGGGAATTTGTTTACAGTAACTGACATAAAGGCAGTAGACTAAAGTGGAGAAAAGCAAGACATAGTGTTCTGCAGAACC
Organism: Margaritifera margaritifera; assembly: GCA_029931535.1. Classification (NCBI taxonomy): domain Eukaryota; kingdom Metazoa; phylum Mollusca; class Bivalvia; order Unionida; family Margaritiferidae; genus Margaritifera; species Margaritifera margaritifera. Next base: position 1,793,937 of record JAQPZY010001468.1, on the reverse strand, counting down.
CTCGTTATTATTATTATTGTTATTGTCATTATTATTATTATTAAACCAGAATCACTGTATTTCTCAGGGGAGGTTACCTCCATAACTATGAGAATGGTATTACGGTTCTATGAAAGTCCTAACTGAATCATATTACAAGTATATAGGTTGCATATTTTCTTCCAAAAGCTCATGTTACATCTGTCAAAAATCACTAGCTGCCCGAGCTTCAAAAGCTATGCATTCTTTGAAAAGTAAATTATAAAGATTTGAAAAATTACCTGTCAAAACTTTGCTGCATATTTTTGATACCGAGGTTGTATATGTACCTATTCTTAACTATGGATCCAAAGTTTGGGGTTCTCATGAAGCACCAGATATAGAAAAGGTTTGTATGTCATTTTGTAAATGCATACACCTCTCCCTCGATAACTCACTCCCGTATAACTCGCAAACCTGCTTATAATGTGGGGTCATGCGTGGATCCCAATTTTTTTCTAGAAAATACCAAAAGAATTGGCCCCTATTTGTTGAATGTGAAGAAAATTGTGATCAAAAATTGGTAAATGAAACATTGATATATCACTCATTTTATTATTGAAAATGGCAGTTAGTGCCCAGAAGTTTAGAATGAACATGGTGAAATTTACAAGTTTGAATAAGAAGTCACATATTTTGTTAGATTTTCTTGGAAAAAATATGTTCTCAGTACACTGTAAATAACAATATATGGCAAAATAGCTATCAATGAAAAATTCTGGAAATTGCTAACAGGTGGCAACACTGTAAGAAATAAACACTAATTAAAGATGTCTGGTCCGTCAAATTCATGTTTTAATTGTTTAATTCTGTTTCAATGTAGTCAGTATAATCATGGTATGTTCTCTTCTATTCAAACATGAAAAGAGATGAATCAACCGTCACATCGATTCCCATGAGCACTTCTGTGAGAACCTAATTAATTGCCAGCTGTGTTTTGATCTACAACTTGGGAAAGTGTTTGTTGCATTGAAACAATCGATTAAAATTGACCTGCTTTGTTTTATCGTGTTTATTGTTGTTCACCCATGGGTGTTTACTAGTAAGTACATTGCTTTCCTTTTTCGTGTAAGCCCAAACAACTCATTTATATTATAGAGTGTCTTCTGCTGTATTAATACTGTTTGTGTTTGATGTAATAAAAGTTTTGATTTTATTGATATCTGACTTTTTCATAAGTCAGATCTAATTTCTCAGTAATATGTCTTAAGTTATCTGCCATTGCAAAGTCATTAGCTTGTAAAGACAACACTCACTTGGTTTTCCCAGTCGACAATCCTTTGATCAAGCCGCAGATTTGATACTTGTTCAGTGACAATTAGAGTCCTACAACTCCCTGTGCACATTTGTCCTTAATCCCTTAGCTTGTGAACCCAGCACCTGCTTCGTTTTCCAGTTGACAACCCCTTGATTGAGCCGCGAATTTAATACTTGTTCAGTGCCAAATAGAGTCCTATGTTCAGTTAACAGAGTATATTTTAATTCCCTGTGATCATGCCGCACAATTGACACCTGTTCAGTTGCGGCATATTCTTTAATAGATTTCACATAATGTATGCTCAAAGTGTCACTTACAGAGTTCAAGCTCATTTTCCAAAAAAGCACATGCAGATGACAGTAAAGACAAGGAATCGGAGTCAGATGATGTTTACGATGATTAGGATGAATTCTTGGGTTTTATAACAGATGACATTAAACAGTGACATTTATAAGATACTGTTTATTTGTAAGACATATGGAATTAACATATTAAAGGATATTGTGAATCAGATCATTCGGGAATACTATTTTTATACTGGTATCATATGTGACCTATAATAGAATTCATGGATTTATCATATAAATGGATTTAAAATGTAAAGTATTATGGATTTCTATAGATTTTATTACATGAAGATTGACAAAATGTAAGTTGTCAATTTATTTGTGACATATTCTATTCAAAAATATAATTGTATTTATTTTACACAGGTATTGTCTTTTTGTTTTTCCCTATCTATCTATCTATCTATCCAGTATGGATTGTTTATTTTTCCAAAGTGCAAGTCCAACTCACTGACGACAAGTCATCCCCTACAGACAGATTTGATTTGCAGAGTACACCTTGACTTAGAGAAATTAGCTTTTTGCAGCCCTAAATAAAAAGGGTGGGGGTACTTATAGTTGAGTCAACTTGTAATCGAGCATTTACTGGATCTATCTATTTATCTAGTAATAGAAGAATAAAAATTTTTAAAAAAACACAAGTTTCGACATTGTTTCTCAAAATAAATGTTTTGCTTTTTGAAAAAAGAAATATAATTTAATTTTGAATGAACAATAGCACTAGAATGCATCCAATTCAACACAAAACAAAGTGACATTGTGCAATGTATTTAGTGGTAGACTTGTGAAGTGTACTCAAACCTCTAGGAATACTGTCTTTAACAATTGTTTATTCTGAAATTAAAGGCAATTTATAAAGAAAAACAAACAACTCTGCTATAAAAGCTATTTATGCACAGTTTATAAAATGAGTATTCAACCATGTAACCTGCTCCCAACCCCCCCAACCCCACTCTATTTTCACCACTCTGTGTCAGTCTCCATTCTTTTCTTAGTTTTTGAAAGGTCCCTCAGTAACTCATGTCCTCGCTTATATCTCATTCTGTGTTTTTCGACCCTGTTGTACACAAGTTATCTAGGAAGAGGTGTAGTGGGAATATACAAATCTTCTCAAAATGTCTTTATCTATAATGAAATGGATAGAATTAATGTGAAAAATATTACACGTATTTCAGATATTGAAATATTGATTTCAGGTTATGAAAATGTCAGACAGATTCCTGAAACATTGTTGCAATTTAGTTGAAAACAGTGACAACTGTGATTTATGAGTAAATAGTGTCAAAAATTTAATTTTTAAATATCGATTTGGTAATGTATGGTTAAGACAAGGCATTGGTGATGAGCAATTATTCATTGAAACATTCAGACAATGATGCAAGACTTAAATGGGGAAATAAATTATAGGAATAGATTGTGTTTATTTAAGTGCACAAAAGGTGATTTTACACATCAACAATTTTTATTTACATGTTTTGATACATATTTAGGATGATAAATATTTAAAGAGGAAGGAATTTATCACAAAGCAAATATTGGAAGATATCAGCATATTTGCTATAATGATAGAATATGCTATTTATGTAATGCTGAAATTGAAAATGAATATCATTTGTCCTATCTTTGTTGAACAAAGAAAAGTTTCATACCTTATTCTGTGTATAAAAATCCAAATATAGAAAAATGTTATGCATGTGTATATTATTGATTCAAGTCCAGTTATGTCAGTTTAACCATCTTCAGTAGTAAGGGCTTGAAGGTTAGAGTAAATGTAAGATGTGAAATATGTAAAACCTTCCAAGTTAGTATTAATACTATTGTATATACTTGAGTGATATTCTATTTCTCAGTTATGTGTACTTAGTAATACACTAAAAACAGTCTTGAGAGATCACCCCTTCTGCAAACAAAAAGTGGTTGATCAGGGCAAGTAGTTGCACAAAATAGGTCTGTGCAGGATGGCCAGTTTTCAAGGTTGAAATTCAAGAAGGAAAAATATCCGTAATTACTGTACATATATTTTTTTCTTTATCCATAGTTCTTGTTAAAATATTACCCCCAAAAATATATAGCACTAAGAATACATCAATCATAAATATAATTTTTATTTGAAGTTCTCATGTAATCTATTGGCATTATGGCATATGAACTGCAAAGTTAACTATAAGATAACACTTACTTATCCTGTCCATAAATTGTAAAGTTAGTTATGATAACACTTAATAAATGTATTTACAGCCAAACGCCAAAATCTAAGTTACCCTTGGCATCAATTATAAATGGATCAGCTCAATAAACAAAAGGATGTAATAGCTGCGCTGAGGTGAACAGATTAATAGATCTCTGTCTGTGGCATGTTTGGCCTCATTTGTGGGTTTCAATAACATCCTTCGAGTTTGAAGATGACCATCAAATCACTAACTGGTTTGATTTCAGTGAGTATGTGAGTGGCTGATCAGGCCAATTTGTGCTCTGAACTGTCTGTGGCACACTTGACAGGAGATACCTCTTGGGTTTGCTTAATCAATTGAGGACGTGCTGCAGTTATGAGATTTTAGCTGCTGGTGCTTCTGCACTCCTGCAATTCTCCTCCATTCAAAGTCTGTAGCTCCAGTATGGATGAGACTGCACCAGGTGGAGTGATCCTGTGCGAGATCTCCCCAAGACTTAGGGTGAATGTTGAAGTGTTTCAAGGATAACTTTAGGGAATCTTTGAAGCATTTCTTCTGACCCTGAGATCGCTTTCCCTCCTTCAGCTTGCCATAGAAGATCTTCCTTGGTAGTCACTCTTCTGACATCATGTGGCCTGCCCATCTCAACTGTAATTTCATCAGCAGAGTGTGATAGTTGCAATGCCTGCCCGTGTGAGAACCTCAGTATCTGGGAACCCTGTCCTGCCATTTTATCCTCATCAGTTTCCTCAGGCAGCCCATGTGAAAAATGGTTCAGCTTCTTGACTTGGCATCTGTACACCGTCTAGGTTTCATAAGTATACAGCAGGTTTGTCAACACAGTGGCTTTGTTGACCTTAAGTTTTGTTTTTAGATAGATGCCTCTGCACTCCCACACATTTGCGCGTAGTCTGCCAAAGGCTACACTTTAGCAGTTCTGGCATTGGTTTCATCATCAATGTGACTGCACATCACAGTGTGCTTCTGAGATAGGTGAACTTGTCCACTGCCAGGAGGGTTTGGACATTCACTGTGATGGTAGGCTCTACATAAGGCTTTCCTGGTGCAGGTTGGTGCATCACCTCTGTCTTCTTGATACTGATTGTGAGACCAAAATTGTCACAAGCTGAAGAGAAATGGTTCATACTATGTTGCATGTCATACTCAGATTTGGGATTGAGGGAACAGTCGTCAGCAAATAGGAGATCATGAACAGTCACTTCCTGTAATTTCATCTTTGCCTTTAGTCTCCTCAGATTGAAGAGCTTCCCATCAGTCCAGCATCTGATGTCGATCCCAGTGTCATAGTCATGGAAGGCATCAGTAATCATTGCAGAGAACATCATACTGAACAGGGTTGGGGCCAACACACAGCCTTGCTTGACTCCATTGGTGACTGGGAATGGTTCAGATGACTTACCATCATCCAAGACACAAGCGAGCATGCCATCATGGAATTGCCGAACAATCATAATGAATTTCTCTGGGGAACCAAATTTTGCCATTGTCTTCCAAAGGCCTCCACAGCTGACTGTGTCAGTGGCTATTGTCAGGTCGATGAATGTCATGTATTGGTTGGAGTTCTGTTCCTGGCATTTCTTCTGGAGTTGACGAGCTGCGAACACCTTGTCTGTTGTCCCTCCTTCTTTCCTGAAGCCACACTGAGTCTCAGGGAGGAGCCCTTGATCGATGTGATGCACAAGGCGATTCAGCAGAATTCTGGCAAGTATTTTGCCAGCTATTAATAGCAAGGAAATGCCCTGATGGTTGTCGCAGGATTGTCTGTTGACTTTCTGCTTGTACAAATGAACAATGGATGCATCCTTGTACTCCTAGGGTATAGTTCTCTGAGTCCACATTGACTGGAACAGTTCAGTCAGTTTCTGTACCATGTGCAAGCCTCATGCTTTGTAGACTTCTACTGGTATAGCATCTGCTCCAGATGCTTTGCCATTTGAAAGCAGGTTAATTGCTTTCACAGTTTCAGTCAGCATTGGAGGATCGGCAAGTGATATGATGATTTCCACTGGCGGCAGTTGATCAATTGCCTTCTCACGGATTGTTGATTGAGGATGTTGTTGAAGTGTTCTACCCATCTTTGTAGTATCTTTTCTTTGTCAGTGAGCAGTGTGGTGCTGTCAGCACTCAGTATGGTATTGGAGATGTTTCTGATGACTGTGGCCCGTAGAGTGTCTTTTGAAGCATGGTAAAGTTTTTCATGTCATTCCTGTCTGCATAGGACTGAATATCATCTGCCTTATTGCTCAACCATGACTCTTGCAACTCTGTGATTTTGCACTGAACAGTCCTCTTGATGTTGTTGAAGGCTGTCTTCTTAGATGATGAAGAGCTGTCTTCTAAACAGGCCTTCTGTAACCGATGTTTCTCATTCAGAAGTCTCTGTATGGCAGCATCATTCTCATGAAACCAATCTTGATGTTTACCAGTGGTGGGACCAATGGTTTTGGATGCAGTTGAGTACACAGAGTCTCAGAAGGATGCCCAGTTTTCCTTGACATTCTCGAAGTTTATATCAGTTGCACATTTCTTCAACAAATGTCTGTTTCACATTCTCCTGTTTCAATTTGGAGACATTAAGCTTTTTGGGCACTTTTTTGCCTTGTGGTCATCTGCTAGGCTGAATCTTGATATTGAGCTTGGAGACTATGAGCCTGTGGTCCAGTCCAGCATTCTGCACTTCTCATGGCCATCATCACTAGGACATCCTACCTGTCTTTTCTCCTGACAATGATGTAGTCATTAAGATGCCAGTGCTTCGAGCATGGGTGCATCCAAGCTGTCTTGTTACAGTTTGGCAGGCAGAATACTGTGTTGGTAATTAGGAGGTCATGTTCAGCGCATTTTCTCAGTAGGAGGAGTCCATTGTTGTTGCATTTGCCAAATCCATTATTGCCAATGACACCTAGCAATGTCTGGTGATCTGTGCCCACTCTAGCATTGAAGTCACCAAGGATGCTGAGCTTGTCTGCCTTCAGTACTTCTGCAATAAGAGACTCCAGGTCTTCATAAAATTTGTCCTAGATCTCATCTGGGTTGGTAATGGTGGGTGCATAGGTGCTTATGATAGTTGCATGTCTTTTTCCAGACAGTGGGAGTCTCATTTGCATTAGTCTATCATTCACACCCTTTGGGAGATATGAGAGCTTGCTGACTAGCTGTGATTTGATGGCAAACCCAACACCAGGTTCACATCACTCATCTTTACTTCTGCCACTCTAGAAGAAAGTGTAGGGGGTTTTACTCAATGACTTCACATGGTATCTAGGTGGTCCTAAATAAAAATGGTACTGCTTAGAGATCCAATATGGCTGCCACAGTGCCCATCTTGAAAATCTTGTTATCACTACTCCTGACTAAATGGTCATATCAGCATGGGGTTTTCAAAGAAATACTTTTTATGTCTGGTTGGTCATATTTAAAAATAGTGCTGATCTGACTTCTGGCTGCCACAATGGCCATCTTCAAAGTCATGTTATTACTACTTCCAGATGGCTGGTCATATCAAAATTGTGTTATCACAAAAAGGCTTCTTATGATGTTTAGTTGGTCCCAAATAGAAATGGTGCCAATCTGATATCCAGTATGGCCACCATGGCAGCCATTTTGAAATTCTTGTTATCGTTACTCCTCCAAAATGGAAAGTATTATCAACAGGAGTTTCCACCAGAAGACTTCTTATGATGTATTGTTTGTCCTAAATGATGTCTTGTTGAAAATGGTGCCATTCTGACAGCCAATATATCCACCACAGCATCTAATTTGAGAATCTTGTTATTACTGAAGAATATCAGAGATTGTTTCAACACTCAGCATTTTAAAAGGAAGAAATGGTGTTATCTTGAATTCTTGGAAATTTGTTTAGGCCAGTAGAGCCAGTCCCTTCAAGGGACTCTTGTTCTATGTTTCATGGTTTAGAACAATCTGCACTCTGCATGCAGACTAAACTTGGCAATCATGGTTGCAAAGGATTAAATAAAGGTCAGTGGTGTTTGTATCTTTTGTGATGTGAACATTCATAGCAGTGTCAGAACCCATTTTTTGCCTAAAAGTCATGGATACTAGTCGCGTTCAGCAGGTGGTCACTCAGTACATTTGTGGTAATAAATGACAGGCTCATAGCAGAGTTTGCTCAAATCAGGTTTTACTGTATATGAATTTATAACCAGTTTTGATAAAGTCTGATAAACATCACTATTACTGAGCAAAACACATTGCATTTACATTTCATTATTATTCTAACATGCTGTTAATGTTTGACATGCTCGCCTCTATTTTAATGTACTACATGCTAATGTTTTATCCATTTTGGGCCAGTAGCCTGCAATACAAATAAAAATTATTATTATTATTATTAGTATTATTAGTATTATTATTATTATTATTATTGTCTCATTTAGAGAGAGTTTGTTTTTAGAGTGCAAGAATGTCTCATGAACTCTGAACCCACATTGGTTCACCATGGCATATTTGTCTAGTTATGTAGGCAACTCACTGGAGATAGTTTTCTTACATATTAGGGGTTAGTGGGCAAAACATTGTTATTGTCTTGTGACAGATATGTTTTTTCTGAATATTAATACTGATAAGACAAGTGATTATTTACAGAGAACCAGTCCGATATTTGTGAGGTGAATATTGTGTATTACCAAAGTCAGTTATAAAACAAAGAAATGCATTATTGATGTATATCAGTCATGATTATACATAACTTAATGTTTAAATCATATTTTTAAGAGAAGCAATATTGTGGCTAGTGTGAATTTTAGAACCTGTCTCAGATTTAAAGCCTATTTGGTAGGTAATATTATACAGTTAAAATAACATTTTATTGTTAATGCTCATTTATGGATTTATGGAAACCTACCATCTAGATACCAGTAGGCATTCAGTTATCAACATAATCCACCACCTGACTCCATCATCCTACTCTCCCCTCCCCCAACAAAAAAAGTGTATTTCTTCCCTCACTCTCTCAAGAGCACAGCAGTGATTTTGTATGTTTGTATGATGCATTTTCAGTCTTTTTGACGGTTTTTTTAATCGCTGGTTCTAGCACATCAAGCATCATTGATTCACCAGTTTTCCCATCCTAATCTCATAACAACAGTCAGTCAAGAATATATTGCATTATTTTGTATAACTTATTGTACAATTGATGTAAAATACAAAATTAAACTCTGTCTTGTTGTCTTGGTCTCTGTCTCTCTTTCTGTGTCTCTGTGTCTGTCTATCTGTTTGTCTTTTTCTCTTGTATACAGACACATGCACACACACAATTATTATATGTTCCCAAATGCAGAATATATATATATATATATATATATATATATATATATATATATATATATATATATATATATGCAAAAAAAGTACACAAATTAATAGATGCATCGAACCAAATATGCTGCTGCCAGGAGAGATAACTCTTCACTCACCACAAATAGTTTGGAAGAAAGAATATCAGAAAATGGCCACTAGATGTGTTTGAAGAGTATGTAAATATCGCTCACTGAAGTTCATAGCGCTGTTTTAACAATCAGCCTGGTTTAAAGTGCATAATTGATGGAGTGAAGGGATTTTATGTGTATGCTAAACAAACATAGGAGGACTCTCCCATATATTTATAGATACTTCTGGAATTTATGATTATTTTTTTTTTACACGAGGACAATCTAACATGATTTAATTTTAACATGTGGCTTAAACATTATGGAAATACTTCCAAACATCTAATGAATTCTACTACTTATGATAGATCATCTTTTCAGTACATAGGTTTTCAAGTGGCAGATGGTTAATAATTGATCAAGATTATCTGTAAACTTAATTACAAATCTCTCACACAAATAGCAACACCAGAAATGTTTTTGCACTTATTGATGAGGCCCCCTTTAATCTCTTTCTCACTTACCAAATTTTTATTGGGTTTTATCTGCAATAAATCAGAATGGTAGAGTATTCTTGTTCCTGATTCACTTATAACAGATGTTTGACTGTTTTCAACTCCTGTTTCATTTGATTATTACTTTTCCAGATGTACCTTATTTGTTAGATGTGCACTAAATATCTCTTTAACCTGTAGATTGGAATCTTCTTTAACATTTTCAGGTGTAATTATTATTATTATTATTGTTATTATTACTAATTTGTTATGTATCGCTCTCACAATCTGAATGAAAGGGAGTTAATATTTGGTTGCATTTGTGGGTTAAATAGTGTAAAATCCCCAAAATAAGCATTTGTGGTTATTTTTTAAACTTGTGAGGGTTGTAAGTGCTCATTTTTTATATACGATTCTACATAATGTAATATATAACCAGTTGCAAAGTTATGATGCTTACAGTTTTCAGTTAGATTTAAGATCATATCACATTAAAGATGGTGAATTACAGAAAGGACTAATACATTTAGCAAGAAAGTAAAAAGAAAAGCCAGATTCTAAATGAGAAAATAAATATTTGTACTGATCACTGGATGAGGAACAGAACAGGCATAAGAAGAGCAAATTTTACATCATAAACTATGTGATTTCTTCAACTCATATATATCATACCTGCCAGAACATGATGTGTCATGTGAAAAACACTATTTTTGACTCCCAAACACGCCAACATGGTTGTGTTTAAAAAAACATGATTTTCAGTTTCAGAGAGAGAGAGAGAGAGAAAGAGAGACAGAGAGAGACCTATCTTGACACCATGATATATGCCCTTAACCTATAGAAACAGTAAATAGTCATGTTTAACCTATAGAAACAGTAAATAGTCATGTTTAACCTTTAGAAACAGTAAATAGTCATGTTTAACCTATAGAAACAGTAAATAGCCATGTTTAACCTATAGAAACAGTAAATAGTCATGTTTAACCATTAGAAACAGTAAATAGTCATGTTTAACCATTAGAAACAGTAAATAGTCATGTTTAACCTATAGAAACAGTAAATAGTCATGTTTAACCTATAGAAACAGTAAATAGTCATGTTTAACCATTAGAAACAGTAAATAGTCATGTTTAACCTATAGAAACAGTAAATAGTCATGTTTAACCTATAGAAATAGTAAATAGTCATGTTTAACCTATAGAAACAGTAAATAGTCATGTTTAACCTATAGAAACAGTAAATAGTCATGTTTAATGCTCATGGAAAACTATCACCTCAGGGCAGTTTATAGTTGATTGTCATAGAGGTGATTAAAAGTTATGTTGGTCAGAGATAAACAACCACCATTGCACAGCTTACTAATTTGACTGCCAATAACTAGGGTAATGTTGTGTTAATAATCCTTTGTAATTGAGCCCATTAGGCTGATTTGCACAGGTAAAGTACAGGAAGTGGAGCAATCCAATTGTTCTGATATTAGGTAAATCAAATGGATGTGTGTTGAAGACACCCAGGTTATTACTCATCATTACATTGAATGATAATGTTTAAGCCATCTTGATGAAAGATTATTGGCTGATTCATTATCAACAGCAATGTTTCTTTTGAAGTCAGATTTTACTCCATATATAACATGCAAAACATGATTATTTTGGTAGTTGGAATAGTATGGAAATGTAATTCATTTTGAGAGCAGAATGTCGAAACGCAGCTATGATTCAGGGGAGGATGAGCCATTGGCAAAGCAAGCAAAGCCCAGCAAAACTAAATTTTATAACTCCTGTTTGATGGAGTTTGACTTTGTGAAGTGTGCGAAGCGCAATCCCTAAAGTAATTAACATGGTTAAACAATCAAACTAGTGTGGCCATTGCATGTTGACACTTCCTCACAGCAATGCAGATGCAGAAAGATAAAAAGTCAAGATCTTGAACAACAGTACCATCCAGTCTTTGATGTGTGCAAAGATGAATACTAATGACACTTGCATCACCTTCCCCACCACTAAACAATTCAAGCAGCAAACTTAAGACTGTATCTAGTTAAGTTTGACATTCCTGGACTCCCATTTAAACAGAAATGTTGATTCCTACAAGCTGTAGTGTATGTAATTGGTGTATCCAATAAAGTTCTCTATCTTTCCGATTGTTGCTACTAGAGAGCTCTGGATCAGATTGGATGATTTCTGTTATCTGATACTGAACACAATTTTTGTTGTAGTTATATTGGTTAAAGTGTTTAAAAACTCTGGGGTCTCCTTATTACAGATATTCCTTAGGTGTTCTTTTATTCTCACTTGGAATTCCCTTATAGTCTCACCTACATATTGTTTGTCTCAAAGATGGCAGGTGAGTAAGTAAATAAATAACATTACATGTGGTACAGTGACCTCTTAACTTTGAAATATATTTGAGGTTTGTAAATGTGCTTCTAAATATTTTAGATTTATCCATTTTCAAGCAAAAGGTGCAGTTAACGGTCTCACAATCTAATACTTTGTTTGTGAACATTTTACCCGTAAAACCTGGGTGTTTACTTGAAAACTCTTATTAATTGATTGCTTAATTTAGAACCAATTCTCTGTGCAAAGATAGGTTCGTTTTGGAATGTCTCCTGCAGAGTCAGGTTGACAATAGGCCAAAGAGATCTTATTGCACATTGGAGAAAATAATTATCTTTATCAAATGTAAAAATAGCTGGTATCACACTATTAGATTTATTAACCTTCTGAGTAGGATTAAGTAGATCTGAATGGTTTTTAAGTCTTGCTTTAGTTAAGGCTTCTGTTAAAGATTGAGTCATGTAGCCTCTTCTTATATAGAATTGGATGAGATTAGAAGCGTGTTTCTCAAAGTCCGATTCTTTAGTACAGATACATTTAATTTGTAAAAGTTGACTGTATGGACCTGACTTCTTGCAATAGTAGGGTTGGTTGAAATCATAAAGTAGATAGCAATGTTTATCTGTATGTTTGCAGTATAAATTCAATAATATTTTATTAATTTCCCAAAATACAGTAGTATCAAGGAATGTGATTTTGTTCCTTGGAGTATTCCATTGTAAATTTAATGGTTTTGTGATAACTATTACAGTATAGATGGAATTTGTTTAATTCCAACTCGGATCCGGTCCAGATCATAAAAATGTCATCTATAAATCTCAGATAAATAAAAGGTTTATATGGTGCTGAGTTCAGCAGTTTCTGTTCAAGATCACCCATAAAGATATTGGCATATGATGGGGCCACTTTGGTTCCCATGAAAGTGCCGCCAATTTGTAGGTAATGGGAGTCATCGAAGGTAAAATTATTGTAGTGTAGTACCAGTTTTAATAGGGCTAAGATACTGTGATTGGAGAGATGATATTTGGGTTTATTTGCAGCCACAGTTCTGGCTATCGACGTTAAACCTTCGTGGTTGGGTACATTAGTGTATAAGGAAGTGACATCCATTGTGACCAAAAAGAAAACATCTGGAAAATTTTGGATAGCTTGAATCTTATTTATAAAATCCGTTGCATCTTTAATATATACAAAGGGATAATTTTGACAAACAATTTTATATGTTCGTCTATTAGACTACTGATTTTTTCAGTATGGGAATTGTTTCCACTAATAATAGGTCTTCCTGGAATATTTCCAGGAATAAAGCTTTTATGTATTTTTGGAAGGAGATAGAATCTTGGAGTATGGACTTTTTCATTGATAAGGTTATGAAAAACCTAATCAAATAATTCCCCTTTATCATGAATTTGAAGCACAAGGTTTTTAACCATATTAAGATGCGTCTCAGTAAGGTCATTCCTTGCTTTGATATAATAATTCTCGTCATTTAACTGTCATACATGTGATAAAAATGAGGGTTCAACTTGGAACAAAGAGGGAGATTTGCAAAATTTGGTCAGGAGTTTTGACCTTAAAAGAGGGAGGTTTTTCATTGACCCAGTTTTTAGTGTGCAAATGGGCAAAAATTACTACTATTGAACAAATTTCCATATTTTTTATATTAAAATATGCCATTCAGTTCTTTCACATTAACTTGTTGCCTTTCACACTCTCCATATATGTAACACAACAATTTTAGCATTTCTTACAAGATCATTGCCTGGATTATATTGGTGGCAGTCCTTATCATTGTTCATCTTAACACTTAAAAGATTATGTAATGTCACTGGATAAAGGTTTCCTCTAGAGTCAGCGTGAATTTTCCTCAGAATGGAAAATGTCCTTTCAGCGTCTGCATTGGAATGTGGCAATGTCAATGCAACTCTGCTGAGTTCACCATGAAGTTTAAATTGTTTCCTGCCTGTGGGTAGAGTCAAATTGCCAACTGTCTGCCAAGACTGGTACTATGTTGGTTGAATTTGGGAGTTCTTCTTTGGGAGTCGGAATGTAGTCCTGAATTTCATATTCCAGTGCAGTTTTCTCACTATGCGTTAACGTCATGAACCTCTCAGACAGCTTCACCACTGCAATACAAAATGCAAAACATTAGAACTTTGAAATTTACTTGCCATGGATATACAATAGGTAAATTAAAATATTATAATATAATAATAAAGTTGTCACTTGCATGTCTAATGCAGTTGGCCCAAGGGAGATTTATCTCTCTGAAATATTATAGAATTTGTTGCAGTGGTTTCATAAGGTTTAGCAAAATTTTCCTTTTAAAGGTACCTATCACTGTTTTCAATTTCCAATTATCAGTGCAGACCTATAATATTTTTTTATTGTTCACCCATCAATAGCTGATAATTATCTGTATTGATCATAGGAGATAAGAAAACCTACCTAATCAGATTAGTGAGTATTTATTGCACTCCCAAGCGTCTAATGTTGTTTTAATGTCAGTAAGATTGTCCACATGAAGCACTGTTGCATACATTAATGATTAGACTTCACACCCTTTGTGACTTTAAGCGTAATTTGCAGAAAACCTTTGTTATCATTATCATCACTATCACCATTATTTAACAATAACAATCAAATGCAGAAAATGATTATCACTTACTAGAATTTTAGACGAAGACAAATACCTCATTCATCCCAGGCATTACGGATTAATTCTTGTACTGTATCCATATTATTCATATTATTATTATTCATTATTCATATTATTCATATTGTTATTATTATTATTATTATTATTATACAATTGTGAATATGATTTTTTATGAACAATAAAATAGTTACACTTTAGTAATACTTACATGAATATTTTATCCAAGCATGCAAAGATGAGTTCTGCTGATCCAGTGTTACAGGTTGGTATTCCAAGGAATCTTGTTGATGTCCTGTTTACATCCTTGTCGAAAGCATGAACTAAGACTCAGCATTTTATTATCCCCTTTATGGGGTTTCTGCATCATGCATGATGTCATTCTTGCCACTGTAACAGACTTTAAAATCAGCTTTACAGGAAGAGCAGAATGCATATTCATGTCCCTTTGAACTCGATTGCAATCACTGAAATTCCCCTTTCCATTCATCACTGAATTTCGTGTGTTATTTCGCTTGCTTGGATTATGGTATTTTGGCATTGGTAGATAATGCACACTAGGCATCTCAACAAACTTTAAACACCGAAGTCAAAACAAACCAGATTTATGACACTTGAGCTTTTGAGTAATCCAACCATAATCAATTAACATCTTTAATCCTGTCCAAAGTACTTTTTATCATACATAGTATAGACTCTAATTCATCTCGACAACTTTGAGCACCGAAGCAGAATAAAACCTTGCAGACAGAATCAAAGTAATGTTTATTGTTTCATGCTTATTGAGCTTTTAAGTAACCCAGCCATAATCAATAAACGTCTTTAATCCTTTCCAACTTACTTCTACTCACACATAGCATAATCCACCTCAATAAACTTCAAATGAAGCCCGTTGACCATGCTGACAGGATCTAAAGATGAAATTAGCAAGTACATTGACTTGCCCTGCTTAAGCCAGTTCAGTCACATGATCATAGACAGTATTACCATAAATATACTACACTGGAGCCATAATGTGAAATAAAAAAGAAAAAGAAAATTTTCAAAAATAAGGTTGCGTATACGGGAGATTTCAGTGAGTGATGGGAGGGATGGGAGACACACCTAAACTCGGGAGAAAAATCCTTCTGTGCGGGCGGTTCACATGTATGAACTGTCTTTGAGCTTCTGTGATGTAATCATCACCGTTTGTTATTACAGTAGCAGAGCCTTTATCGGCTTTTCTAATGACACTTTTATGGGTCATACTCAGTGACCGCCCCTTGAGATCTCAAAAAAATACTTTTTTTAGTATAAAAAAAAACCCAGCACTGTCTGGGAGGTTGGCAGGTATAATATATGTGTTTATTTCTGCAGCAAACTACTGTAAAGCTTGTGTACAGTTATTTTCACACAGTTTTCAGTTAGATTAACAGCAGATTGCAATGACTACCAGTAATACATTTAGTAAGAGAGAAAAAGCAGACTCCAAATCAGGAAAATAAATATTTGCACTGATCACTGGAATATGAACAGAACAAGTTGTAAGAAGATAAAAATTTATATCATGAACGATATTTTTTTGACTTGTATATATGCATTTTTTTTACCAAAAAATACTGAAAAGCTTGCATGCACTTATTTTCACAGTTTTCATTTAACAGCAGATCAGTTTAAAGATGGCTAATTATGGAAAGGTATCATACATTAAGTAAGAAAGAAAAGCTCGACTCCAATTGAGGAAAGTAAATATTTGCACTGATCATTGGATTAGGAACAGAACAATTATAGGAATAGGAAATTTTATATTATAAACTATGTTATTTTTTTAACTTGTATATATGCATTTATTTTTGCAACAAAAATACTGGAATGCTTGTGTGCACTTATTTTCCACATGAGCTGATCCATGAGAAAACCAACAGTGTGGCCTAAAAATGACATTGAGATATTTATGTTGTCTAATAGACTAAGCTGAGACTTTTATCTTTTCAACAGTGTATGTTTTAGCACCATTTTCAAACACACTTGGTTACAACCATCGGGCAGAATTACTAAAGTAAAATGGACTGAATGTCACGTTGAATGCTGATGACATCATGGGGAAATTATGCTTATGTGCTATAAATATGCCACAGTACAACTTTAATTCACTGAAGAAAAAGGAGCCACACACATCTTTTCTG
Source organism: Margaritifera margaritifera (assembly GCA_029931535.1). Lineage (NCBI taxonomy): Eukaryota > Metazoa > Mollusca > Bivalvia > Unionida > Margaritiferidae > Margaritifera > Margaritifera margaritifera. Next base: position 1,777,081 of record JAQPZY010001468.1, on the reverse strand, counting down.
CAAAGTGTGGTATCCTACTGACTTTAGTGGGCTTGCAGTGGTGTCTGTGTTGATTTTGCAAATTTCCCTGGAAATGTGGGTGATTTTACTAATCTATTTAGAACAAAAGCATATTCTGTTTCATTGCTAAATTCTTTAGTTCTTTCTTCTCTGATAACAAATATAATGTCAACAATGTATGAATTAGACAATTACCACAGATATAATGTCAACAATGTGTGAATTAGACAATTAACACAGATATAATGTCAACAATGTATGAATTAGACAATTAACATGGATAGATTGTTAAGAGATCAAACTGAACGCTTCCCACAAACCATGCTCACACTTTCACCATAGGAGTGAGGCTGGTTCTCAAAACGACTTTGTAGATGTTTCCCTGATTTTACATAGTCACCCAAATAAACTAGAGATTTTGTTAATCATGAATTTGTAATAAAGCAGTTAAGGGTTAACACAAGGTGCATTTCTGTCTATTAAACTCATTCCTATCTATTCTCATACATGTGACAGAACCAGGACATCAGATCAGTAGATTTCAAAATTTTGATTCGTAGATTGGATTGGCTTCTAAACCAATAGATTTTTTATTGACATAAATTTTAAGTGTTTTATGGGACTGAAAACAAAAGAAGCACATTTATTTCCATTATATGTATTCTCAATCATGACACTGAACTTCAGACTCCTATGCATATTTTCAACTTTTATGTCCCATTGGGGAGTGGGGGTGGGGGGTGAGGGGGTTGGGGTGGCTTGGACCTGAGTGACAACATGTCTGGAAACAACTTTCATTAGTATAGTAAAATGATCTGCAATGAGGAATGGTAAATTGTGCTGTGCCACAAAATTTGCATACAAAGTCTCTGCAAGTGCCACTTTATCCACTTTTGATCCAGTCTCAAGCAAGGTCTTCAGGTGGGGGGGGGGGGGGCCTGGGGGGCCAAGTTGTCTAAGGCACTCGCCTTCACAGATCACTGACATCTCACCTCTGTCTACATAGATTCAAGTCTCTTGCTAGGCCAACATAGGCATGTGAGAAACCTTGCAAGTAGCTTCCCGTTGGTCAGTGGTTCTTCCTGGGGTTTTCCTGGGTTCTTCCTCCACCAAATTTACTGGCTGCCATCTATAGCCTGTCATGTGCTGAAAAATGGCATTAAACCCACAACAACAACAACAACAACGGAAGAATCATTGCTCCTATGTGATGGTGTCTGTATATGTCTGGTGATATCAGTTCTTCCTCTATATACTATCTTAAAATCCACTTTGCATGAAACACACAATGCAAACTCCAGACCATTGCCACTCACCTACATACACTTAAACTCTGATTTCCAAGCATTGCTGAACTGGTTATAATGTTTTTTAACAGGTGTTTTTTTAGCATTGGGAGAAAGTGGACGTTTCAACATTTTGACATGAATTGACCAAAAGAAACAATAAGAGCAATCCTTAGATATTATTCTTTAAAAAAAAAATACTTACTAAGGTGTTTTTGCCGAATCATTTTTTGGTAGATTTCTCCTTTTTATCTCACCTCTGCCAAAGGTTGGCCGATATTTAAGCAAAGACTCAAAAGTCATCATGGACCACTTTTAATCCCTTTATTACTTATAAAACCTCAAAAAAATCCCGCCTTTGGCTTTAAACTCACCAAATAGCAACAATAGGGTAATCAATTTACAGCGTTATTGTACACATGTTAGCCATTGTTTAATAATTCTTAATCTGACTAGGGTAATCTGGTCACATTCTGACCACAGAGGTCATTGACTAATGCATGACTGAGTAAGATACGGGGAGCAATTGACCGGGCTTATTGTAACAAGTTTCATTATTCTAAAAGCATATAATTTGATTACTTGCTTATATTAAGACTATACGTGTATATGCAGGGTAAATCCTATCGTGTTGTGGCTTATTGTGACCACTGATATGTGTCATTCCGACCGCCATGGGGATATACTGACCTCTGTGTGTGTAACTCTGACCCTTCCAGTTCAAAACTTGTGAGATATAGTTTACATCTCACAAGGACAAAAATATAGGATACAAAAAGCAAGTTCCAACAAAGATGATTCCGGACATGTTTCAAAGTTTTATAAAGAAACTTTTAATGGCAGTCATGTTGGAATATCCATGTCTGTTTAGACCCTGACTGTTTGCTGGTATCAATAGTAATTATATATTGATTTGTATCTGATGCACTCTGGACTAAGCAACATGCATTGCATTAGAGAAAACACACTTTTTAACTCTGTATTCCTGTCTCTCTGTATGTATGTTTGCATGTAAAGCAGTAGGGACATGAGAGAGAGAGAGAGAGAGAGAGAGAGAGAGAGAGAGAGAGAGAGAGAGAGAGAGAGAGAGAGAGAGAGAGATGAATTGGATAATTAGATTGGTGACAACAGATGCAAGATATAATTTTTCTTGGCACAATTCCTCCTAAATATTGATCCAAAATGTATGAGAAGATGTATTAATTTAATTTATTGAGAATAAAAAATTTACAACTTTTACAACACATTGGACTGTTTAAAAAGGATGAATTTATTTTTCATTTTCTTTCTTCATCCCCTCTCCTTTCCCAATCCTCTCCTTCTTTTCCAAAGCTTTTCTCTTTCTCTCCTGCTCTCTTTCTTCTTTGCTACTTTATTTGACTTCAGAATTTCAGCATTCCTCTTTTCTTTCATAGTTTAATCAGATGTCAAAAGTCTGACATGTTAAAGCTTTTGACTTACAATTTTTCCATGCTCAGCTGGAATGGTTCCAAAAATATTTTCAAGATCATTGTTCCACGTGGAACTCCATGTATTGTTTCCTGGGAGGGAATCATAACCTTCTTGTAGTATACATGCACTCCCAATATCAGCTGCAGAAGAGTTGCCACTGGCCGGGACATAAGAATATATGTGGCCTGTAAGTCCTATGCTGCCATGTTTGCTTCAGTTGGGCTGTACTTTTCTATAAAAGTTACGATTTTAGGAAACATGGAATCGAGATAAACTTCAGAGCCAGTTATTGCATTGCTGGGGTTGGATGCAGACTGCAAAAATCTGATGGCACGTTTATGAAGACGATTGGCTCAGAAGGGTAGCTTTGGGTTGAAGCAGATGGTGTGAAAGGATTGATAGTATCAATTTGGCTTGAAACCTGGGTGGGCGATGTGCTGAAAGAGATTGCATGGCTCACTTGTTCAGACTGTTGGTTAAGGACAGAGACAGAGATAGAGAATTGGTCAGAAATTAATGAAGAGGAAGCTGTGCATGAAGGCAGGTTCAGAGGGATTTCCTGCTCATACACTGTGGATGGCTGAAATGCACTCTCTGGTATTGCAGACATATCCACTGGACATATTCCAGTAGCCTGAAAGCATTTCCTGATATTTTGATTTGTAAATGCTGCTGACCAAGTGTACCTAAATAGTCACGGCCATGAACATTATTTATTGTCAGACCTGGAATTTCAGTTAAGAACTCAGTGCAAGCATGATTGTATGCTTTGCTCAAAGGATCAAACACTGTCCAATCAAGAAGTTGTAAAAAATGTGTTGTATGTGGTGGTAGAGAAAGAATGTGAATGTTTTCCTTTCTGGCCTCTTCTAGAAGACCCAAACCTTCATGAGAAGAATGGCTATCAACAGTTAGCAACTGAGGCCTATCTGGGCCACAATGTTCCAGAAATAATCCCTGGAACCACTCCACCCCCGGCATATCACACATCTATGCCTTCTTTTGATAGGACCAAATTGTACCAGGTGAGGCTTCTAGACAGTTGAAGGCATGGAGGGACCTAAATGTTTGTCCATTTACAATTCAAATAGGTGGCATAGCACAGCCTGCAGCATTATTACAGGCAAGAATAGTGACATTTTCTCTACTATCTGATGTTTGTCCTAAGACATTTCTTGTTCTCTTAGTACATACTGGTACTGGTTTGTGTTCCATTTGTTTACCAGTCTCATCACAGTTCCATATAGCATGCGGTTTGATGTGCAAGTTGAGCGTGGAAACAATTTTGCCCAAATCTTCGAAGAATTTCTGCACCACTATTTTATTCATCATTCTAGCATGAGAGATGTTAAGTTTTTCAGGCTTTCTTAATACCAATTCAGTGTGTCTTAATTTAACACCCCTCCACCAATTTTCAGTTGTGATGATTTGCACAGACGAACACTTTTCAGAATAAGTTGGCACATTGTAATGCCAAACCCTTTGGTGAAGGCATCTATGACCTTGTCGACAATAGATTTTTCCATTGCTACTGGAATTGCCATAGGGCATTCTGGCCTTGAAGCAGAGGCATAATGTCCTTGTACATGGTCGATAACTGTCGTCTTACGAATGCAATATTGTTGGCTTGCGGTCTGTTAGTCATGATGCCACTTCTAACCACATCTACAACTTTCTCATGGGATTTGGCTTCTTACTGTATCTGCTTTGATTTAGATTTTCTGGGCATTCTGCAAGAAAATATATCAGATAAATACTAAGCTCGAGGTTTGAGAGAGAGAAAGAACTAAAGAAAATGCCAGACTTTTATTTAAAAAGCTTCAATATTTAACTATATCAAGAAAGAATCCACGGAGCAATTCTTCAATTTCATCGATATCATTTTCAGCACATTTGAAACCAATATCACATCTCTGATGAGGCCCAGTCCTTTTTTTCCAAGATTCTACGGCAGTTTTTGCTTTTAAATAAATATTTCATGGTACAAGATTTTGAGAGAAAAGTTTTGTAATTTTTGCAGCATATTCTCTCTGCAGGTAGGTGGCATGCCTTCTGCATTCTTTATCTTGTTAGACACACACGTCATTTTTATCAAAAGGATTGACTTCTTCATTTTTCAAATAATAGAGATTCCCAATTTAAAGTTGTCGGGGACCCCAGTGATGCATTCCAATCACATAATTATATGGACCGTATGTACACAATTTTCATCTGTAAAACACAAAAGTTCGTTTTTTTATCGTTAAAAGCTTATTATTTATTTTTCATGTTTTTGAGTTTTTTTATAGATAAATGAAGAGAAAGCGATATCGTTATCTAGATAGTTGTGGAGAGAGTTAACTTTTGTTTTCTTTCTTTAGTTTTATACCTTTATTATTCTATTTATCAATTTTTATTTACATATTTATTCCTTGTTTTTTTTTTCTTCCTAAATCCTGTAAATACCAATCAAAAGTCTAGGTTGGAATCGCCCTCTTATGTAAAATAACCTGGTGTAAATCCAACCACTATTTAAAACATTGTAAAATATTGTTATTTGTCATAACTTTGTTGCAGTTTGTACTTTTTTAGTGAGAGAAAGCATTATTTTAAAGCATGAATAACATAGTTATTACATTTATGAAAGCTATACAAACCTTTGTTGACTAATGCCTGACCTGGGTGCTGTATAAAAAATTTCATAAATGCCACTTCTGAACTCATGCAGAAGAGAGAGTGGCGAGGCAATTATGTCATTTTGTCATATGATATCCTAGTTGCCTGGAAACATCTTTACTAATTTGCATACGCATATGCACGAAAAAACCCCAACAAACAGAGCAAGTCATGTGCTAATTTTTATTGTAAACAGTAGACAGTTAAAATTACCCTACTGGTCAGAATATGACCATGTTACTCTACTCAGCATGCATCATTGCATCGGTCATTGCACTTGTGGAACAGTTCCAGTCCCCAGTAGACTGGTTCTTGCTGGTTCTGTAAAGTGACGATAGAATGCATAAAGTGGTAGATTTCAAATATAAAGGGGTATGTGCGGTAGACGTCCTTTAAAATAGTATTTTTGTCCTTCTGCTGGTAGAATCACATACAGTGAAACCCCGCTATAACGCGCCCCGCTATAATGCGAATTCGGATATAACGCGATCGTGGCGTGGCTCCCAAAATTTCATATATTCATTCGCACATGAAATTTTTTTTTTTTTGCAAAGTACGAGATATAGTGTATAAAATGTTAATATTACATTATCATTTTGGGGAAGAGATCGCGTATGAATTCGAGTATAATACGTTTGTGGCATGGTTCCTGAAATTTTATATACACGTACAGGTATTTTTCTCGTACACGGAAAAAAAAATTTTTTTTTTAAGTACGAGAAATAGTGTATAAAAAGTTTATTATCATTTTGGGGAAGAGATCACGTATGAATTCGATCGTGGCGTGGCTTCTGAAATTTAACAATTTCACCAATTTCTTGAAGTGTTATGCCAAAATAAACATTTTCGGAAATGTTACTTATTAATGATCCATGAGTAAAACCAGTAAGTCTTCTCTGTGTTTGTCTTCAATTCATTATGTATACAATCATTGCTCAAACAATAGTCAACATGTTTTTCTTCTTTAACTGCATACACAACCGAGCATCAGACAATGTGGTGGTTGTTAAAAGATTCTCACAATTTAATAAACATCAAAAAACGTAAGCCGCCAACACATGCGCTGGACTTCAATTCATCCTGTATACAATCATTGCACAAACAATAGCCGACTTATGTTTCTTCTTTAACTGCGTACACAACCAAGCACCAGACAATGCGGTGGTTGATCAAAGATTGTCATATGTGGGTGCTTATGTTGAGACTGAGCTTGGGCGGCAAGATTAAAGATTGTAATATGTGGGTGCTTATGTAGAGACTGAGCTTGGGCGGCAAGATCACAGGGAGTTCAAATAACCACTCTCTGTTACTTAGCACTGAACAAGTACAGCTGTATCAAACTCGTGGCTCAATCAAAGGGTTGTCATGTGGGAAAACAAAGACGGATCGATATCAGATAGTAAACGGTGTTGATACCCTATTCATGCTATACATTAGACGTGTATACGTTGTTCTCTGAAAAAAGTAAAATATAGTAAAACCCCGCAATAACGCGACCCCGCTTTTTCCGCGATCGAATATTATGGACCCCAAATATCGCGTTATAGCGGGGTTTCACTTTATATGCTATTCTTTTCATTTCTCTTATTCCATGTTAGCTCTCCACTTTAGACCTGATGCATGCACAAAGTCTCTCTCTTTCTCTCTCTGGACAATGTTTACATGTGCTTGCATGCGTATGCATCAAGCATTTTGTTATGAGTAAAACAATGTAAATATATGCTTTTGTTTCCCCACTTTAGTTCATATGATGACAGTACAAATTATTATTACTGTATTGTATACACTTAAGATGCAAGTTGATGAACTCTTTGAAATGATAATTCTCTTGTGCCAAAAAACTCTGGTCTATGAGAATGATAGCAGTCTTTTCCAGTTCAGTCCTCAATACAAAACAGCTTGTTGATGGTTGATGATTTGTCTACTCAACATTCAGGTTAACAATGTTGTTTGAAACTGACCACCTATACAAAAAGGTTAATATTTACAAAAATTAAACTGTTGTAGTCTATTTCTACCTTTTTTTAAACACTGTTAAACCTGCATGATTGGTGTTAATGCTAAGCCAAAATAAAAAGAAAGACGTAAAAAAGATCAGTTCATGTGGTGAAATTCAGACACATCCATCCGATACATTTTTTTCTTGGACTAGAATATATGTATGGTATCTGAAGACCTATAAGAAAAATGTATGGAGTATTAGGCAGCGAGGAAAGCTGCATACAGATGCAAAATGGTCAGAGATAAGGACTGTATCCAGAATTTGCTTGTCACATGTAGGGTCTGCTATGCAGAAAAATCCTTCTCATCATCTTTCTTTCATCTTTTCTGTGTTCCACATACAGTGTACAATCCTGTTCCTTCCACCCCTCTTTAGCATAGAATTCACAGCCCAGACGAGATTTAAAAAAAAAAAAAAACTGCTGCATTTCGTTCAGCAGCAATGAATTTCTGATTCTGAAATGATTTGGGTCAAGTTTGGGAATAAGATAAACTTGTGTATTACATATGATTGTAAATGTGTCACCAAGTAAGAACATTTCTTAGTACTTATTTTTATTTTCTTACTTTTTTCATTTTTCTTTGTCATGTTTTGTTATTCTTCTAGATGGTAGTAAAAAACACATGATCATGCCATATTTTATAAAATAAATCCTTGCCCTTAAGAAAATAACATACAAGTGGCTTACCATTACTTATACTCATTACTTTATAAAGGGCTTATAAGTTAACTACAAGTGACTTATTCACTTTACTTATAGGGCATTGTTAGTCCGGGATTTATTAAATAGTCTTGGTCTGGGGTAAGTGTGGATAAATTTGGCTGTTGGGAACATAAAGATTTTCTTATATTTGGTCAAACAACGGCTAGCTGACCAGTTTATCCAAAGTTGGCAATCAAGAATCAGAATCTTCAAGAGCTAGATTATATAGAAATTTGTCATCAGATTTTGGCTATAAGAAGTACAGTAAACTTGATTATCCAAAATCTGGGGGACTAGAAGAAAACTTCAAGGAATACCGGGGTTCGAATAACCGAAGGTCATGAAGGTGCAAGTGTACATCAATCCACAGAAATAAAACAAAGAAAGTACCGTTTCGGTTATTCTTGTATTCTGTTTCCTTACTATGTATCTAGGAAGCCATTTCATTGGCTCAGCATAAAACAAAGACAAAAACAGTAGTGAAAATTATCCTTGTCATCATTATAATAATCTGCATGACATACAACAAAGACAAAATTATCGTTGTCATCACCATTTCAGTATGCATGAAAATGATCAACATTGAACAAATTTTAGATCTGATGAGTCAATGGATCACTTAATAAGTTAGTTTGTTTTTCACGTGATATTCCAATTTCCATGGCTTGGTGATTCAGATACAGTGTGGTAAGCAAAGTGACTTCATATAGATTTTTTTAAAAATACACATATAGTCGAATGTAGCTTTCAAAGGGTTTATATGATTTTCCGAGTTCTTTAATCAAACCTACTTTACATAAAATTACACCATTAATTGAATTAATAACAGGGTTATCAAAAGGTGAGTAAGTTTTTGAATTAGCGACAAACAATAAACATAACCCGCTTTTCGATTAATCAGTACTCACAGTTTGGACTGACAGGTGTCACGATTCAAGAAATTAAGCATGCCACTCATGACGGTTTTCACACTTCATATAATGCGTTGTGATTTTAATAGGATTACAGGATTTTGGATTGCTAAATTACTTCAATTAAGGGGGTGTACTCGAATAATCGATGTTCGCATAAAAGATGTAAAAAAAGATATAAACAAAGAACAAATGTAGCTGTGACCGGATGAATAGTTCGGATAATACTGGGTATTCAGATAATAGGAGTTCAAATAACTGAGAGTCTACTGTACTTGGACATAGTAAAAGTGACAACATTTATAAAATCCCTTTTATAAATAAGGATGTCTGCCCATACTTTACATACTGAATCAGGGTGATGGAAGAGACCACAATGCAACCCACTAGATCAAAGGACTTGCTTTTTTTGCAATATGCTGGAAGATGAGTATCACTTTGTATTAGAATGCCAATGTTATTTGCCGCTAAGAAAGAAGTGCATAAACTCTTATTTTTCAAAAGACCCAAGTATGTTGAAATTTTGTAAATTACCGAGGTTAAAAATCTGGAAAATTATATTCATAGAGCACTAATTGAATGTAATAATATGATGAATGCTACTTAAAATTACATGATTTAATTAATTTGTTATTAATTATTATTATTTTTTTTTATGTTCACTTTTACTTTCATTTCATCTCCATTTAATTGTTTAATGCATGTATTACTGTCTCATATTTCACGTATAATGTTCTTACTAAGAAAAGCATTTAGAATACTGCATATATATATATTGATGAGTCTTTCTGTGTCTTTTCCTGAAAGAGCCTTGTTTATATACACACATGTGATTGAAAAAAAAATTCTGTACTTTGTATCATACTCCATGTATTCATGCATGCAGGTATGTATGTTACATGCATGTTTGTATCTATGTGTGTGTGTGTGTGTGTGTGTGTGTGTGTGTGTGTGTGTGTGTGTGTGTGTGTGTGTGTGTCTTTTACTGTTTGTATTAAACATTCCACCATCAATTTTTGTGTAACAAACTTAAATGTATATGTATATACTTGCTGATGGCCAATCAATTGGCTAAATGCAAATAAAGTTCATCATATCACTTATAGGTCACTTGTAAGTGAAATATAGGTGAATGATTGGGATTTTATATGCAAATTACACATTTCACTTATAAATGAGGTATACTTCATTTATATGACTTGTACATTTGTTAGCTTATTTAAACTATAAGTGATATAAGTGAGATGCAAATTATTCACTTACTACACTTATATGTGATATAAGGAGATCCCTGTTAAATTTAATGAATATGGGTCTTACAAAATCCACCACCACCACCACCACAGGGCTTGATAGGAAATTGTGTTCTCAAATTAAAATACAGATCATCAGTTTAATAGAATGTATAGATGTAAATGGCTATCAGTAAGTTCCAACATTAGAAAAATCTTGCACTATTCCATTTAAATGACAATTATGTGAAATGATTCCAACACATTGGCCTGATGTTTGGAATCACCACTTTGGAAACAGCTTGCTCAATATCAGATTTTAGCTGAAATAAAACAAAAAAGTGATAACCATATACGTAATTTATTCTTCGAGTAATAAAGAAAGTTTTTCTTTCAAACGTGTCTTCTCAGGCAGAAGCCGTCATTATCAAGTACACTGAGCAGATTACTGAATTTGCAGTCAGGTTTCAACTCACCTGGCAGCTGTGTAGTCTTCTATGTGAATCTAATGGCCACTCTTGACTACATTGGTTGTTTATCTACTGTATAACACTGTTATACCTGGAATCTTGAAATTTGGCAAGATGATGCATCTTGATGAGTACTAAACCTCGTCTTAAAAGTAGGTCACTGTGACCCATATTTCATATTTCACTGACTTTGGTTCAATTTGATGTTTTTACTGTTAATGCTTTAATCATTAAACTAGATGACTATATACATCTCTGTTAGTACTACACCTAAACCAAAAAAGATCACTGTGACATATATTTCACATTTTACTGGCTTAGTTTAAGTTTTTGCATTTTAGATCATATCTCCATAGGTTTTTGGCATGTAGTTAGAAATGGACCAAGATCACTTTAGACTAAATTTATTTTCTGCATGATAATGCTTTCAGTGGCTACTGGAGACTAGTAAAAGTGGGGTTGAGCTATGTAATCATTGATTACACTCTGGTTTTCTTTGAAAGTACCACTAGCTAGCTGGTCATTTGCTTAATGTGGCATAGCAATGAAGTACTTAAGTGAACCATTTAAATTTCCCTGGACATGTGCGTGACAGATGAGTAATTGACTTTATGACATATTTTCTCTACAATGTAAATATTGGCACATTGTAGGAAATCTCCTGGAATGACTCATAGACACTTACCTTCACATATGCATTTATTATCCAGATTTTACAGTAAAAAAATTTTAAAGACACATTTTAAATTTTTAATGTTGATGATATTTAGCATATTGAAAATTATTATACTTAGAATTATTAAATTCATCTTTTTAAAGGACATGACAGCTATATTATTTTATAATGAGGCAACAAAATTATTAATTTGTGACACTTTCTAAGCATTGGCAGCAACATTTTTAGAATCAGCTTAAGCTGTGACGGTGGATTGTTTGCTAAAGTCATTCATTCTTTTCCTTTCTCTTTTTCTTTGTTTTTATGGACAACTATTTTGTTAAAGCAGATTGCCAATATATGTTCCATCATCAATGGTTTCCCATTCTTCCAGACACATCTTCATTGGCTTGAACAATAAGTGTGTACTCTGCAGACTTTTCTCCTCCATCTTAACTTTCAGGAGTCAGTTGCTTGTGGTATATTTTGTACTAAATAGTGTGTTAGATGAAGCTGTTTTTGCCATACTGGGAGATCTACACCAAATAATGAGTTTTGCAGGTCTCTAGTTACTGTCTCTGATAGAGTGCACAGCTACTGCTCAGGGCTAGGCAACATCCTGTGACTACATCTTATGCTCATTTGCAAAAGATATTTGAATACTTTTGTATGCTCATCTGCGCATCATATCCAAATATATCTTTTATGTAGAGATTAGTAAATGAAATTAAGAAAAAGGGTGTGGGAGGGGTGTGAGATATGCTGTCCTTTATGAACAGGCATTCTTTATATGGAGATGTCCACTAAAACAGGTTTTACTGTTAACTTCTTTAATGGACAAAATGGCCAAGCACTATCGATCGGCCATTAATTGTCAGTTATTGTGCTTTTGAAATGCTAAATGACAGCTGATATAAATGTATACACAGTCAAAATTATATCACTTTACAATCTTTTATTCAGTTTTTATGATATTTTCAATATGAATGCAGAATGCAGGCTCGGGGATGTAAAATAGGTTCAGTGTGCTCACCTGCATTTTGTAGGATGTGACTAATGGAGGCAGGAACTGTTGTTGCTCAGTGGTTAGCATGCCAGACTTGCAACTGAAAGGGTGTAGATTCAAATTCTTCCATCTGATCAATCCAGGTTGGCTGATGTGGTGTGTCCTTGGGTAAGGCATTTAATTCCAATTGCCTTGGCACTAAATAATCTACTTGTGTTGATGTGCTGTAAAACACCAAGCACTTAATTCCAATTGCCTTAGCACCAAGTACCACAACACACCAGAATTTGCTTAATTTAATCATACTTAGAATTAAATATGAAGTAGCAGATAGTAAATGTTTGCTACCTACTTTTTAATGTGGTATAAAAATGGCTTACCACGTGGCAAAAGTTTGTATATTGTTGTTACTATGGAGCACATTTTCTATTATTACCTTTGGGTGAAAATGACACTGAATTGTACATGCATTCAGTTGATATACTATTTTCATTAGTACATAATTATTGGGAGCTGCGGTATCTCAGTTAGTAGAGCATCACACTCATAATTCAAGAATCACAGGTTTGATACCCAACCAGACCATGACTCGCTTAGCCAATAATGTGTTAAAAATGCTGTTTAAACCAACAAAAATAATTATCATCATCACTGTGAAGATAATTGATAGAAAACTCCAGGAATTACTGAAAACATTGATTGTCATTTTGATGTAAACCTTGGCAATTTAGACCTTTATCCTCATCAAAAGAAAGATGTTGGAAAGGCTTTATTTTGGTATCAGTAAAATTCAAACCTTGTGACACTGGTAGTTCTTTCTTTTCAAAATTCTTAGTAGCAAACTTTTTTACCTGATTTTTCACCAGGTAGCAAAACCATACAACTCATAGCAAATTTGCAAGTTTGCTACTGTTTATTTTGAACTCTGAATAATGTTAATATTATTAAAAGATAAACTCTGATATTTATAGAAAATACTATTCATGTATATTCTAATGAGTAGGCAAGTTTATATGGTCACTAGTAAGAGATGAATTGTAAGAGCCTATAGATAACCACACCTACTTATTATAAGCATAACAGTTTCTATAAAATTTAAGTTGTTGACAAGTTTACAACTTTATCAGTGACAAATGTTCAGTTCATGGTGAAATTTTGATGAAAACCAAATGTAGTGCTGTCATATCATTTTGAATTTTTACATGTTACAAAGCAAAAAAAACTACCTATGCATCTAGCAATCATGTACCGTTGCAGCCTAAAGAAATAGACAGTCTTAGTGAGGTATGATTGCACAATGATTCACATATACCCTGGATCAAAATTGATAATTGGCTAGTGAATTTAAAGAAAAATTATTGACTGATGGCCGATGGTACATATAATGAGCCTGCAGGTGATTGGTTAATTTGCATATCTATGATATCTCGCTTTGTGAGATAAAATCTCATGGATTCTTACCTCACCAGGCTGTGATGCTATTGTCCTTCATCTGTTGTCCATCGTGAGTCATCCATTCATACATGTGAACCTCACTGATGTGAGGGTTTTCCTCTCGAGATGAGGGGTGTCTCCCGTCCCTCCCATCACTCACTGTAATCTCCCATGTATGCAAAATTATTATTTAAAATTTTTATTTTTGACATTTTTTTCACACTTTCCTTCCAGTGTAGTATATTTATGGTAATACTGCCTGTGATCACATGACTGAACTGGCTTAAGCAGGCTTATTTCAAGCAGCATAAAAAAATGGTTAACACCCCTTTGATTCTGTTGGCAGGATCAGTTGGGTTCAGTGTTTGAAGTTTGTCGACATGGATTATACTATGCGTGGTCAGAAGTAATTCCAAAAGGATTAAAGAGATTAATTGATTATGGTTGGATTACTAAAGAGCTCTATCAGCATAAAGCAGGGTCAGTTTGGCTTAGGTGTTTAAAGTTAGTCAAGATGTCTAAGCATGCTTTATCTCCAGTGCAAAACTGACAAAATCTATGCAACCAAAATATCACATGAAATTCAATGATGGATTGAAACGGTAATATGAGTGGTTGGAATCAAGTTCAAAGGACATGAATATGCATTATGCCCTTCCTGTAAAGCTGATTTTAAAATCTGCTACCATGGCAAGAATGACATTACGCGTTATGCAGCATATTAAAGCATATTAAACACGACAACAAATATGCCATCACTGAAATCCATGTTCGCAGAATCTGAATCAAATGTGGATAAAGATATACATGCTGAGACACTGTTTGCCAACTTTTTAGTCAAACATAATCTCCTGTTTACGGTAGCTGATCATATTTCAGATTTAGTAAAAAAAATGTTCCATGACTTGGAAATCGCACAAAAGTTCTCATACAAATGGACAAAAACTACTCACAGTGACCCAAGTTTTGGGTCCTCATTGTGTGACAATGAAAAAATCTGCCATTCTAATTGAAAATCCTCCCTCTTTTGAAGTTAAAAATTCTGACTAAATTTTGCAAATCTCCTGATTTGTCCTAAGCTGACTTCTCTGCTCTGTTACATGCATGATTCATTGTTATTTGCAAGTTCTCAAAAACCACTTGACCAATTTGCATAATTTTACATGGAGCAGTCTGACTTCAAGGCCTCTAAAATTTGTTCAAGTAATGCTGATCCATCATCATTTTGCATGCTGTTTCTAAAAACAGAAAAAACTTTAAATAACTTCTCAAAAACTTCTGAACAGAAGTTCACCAAATTTGACAGAAAGTATTCTGGAATGAAGGCCTTTCAAGGTTGTACAAATGATGCTGATCCATAATCAAATATGGCCACCATTAGCAAGAATAGAAAAACCTTTTTGTGACTACTCAAAAACTGCTGAACAGAATTTGATCAAATTTGAAAATGTATCATGGCATGAAGAGCCATCAGATTTAGATACGTGATGCTGATCTGCCATCAGATATGGCCACTATTGCTAGAAATAGAAAAAACTTTCAGTGACTTCTTTTCCAAAACTGCTTTGCAGAATTTGAACAGATTTGATACAAACTATGTTGGCATTAATGCCTTTAAAATTTATATTGATGCTGATCTGCCATCAATCAAATTTGACCACCAGTACTAAACACAGATTAATGAAACTTTAAATGATTTCTTCTCAAAAACCACTGTATAGAATTTTTTTAAAAATTGACAGCAGCTTTCCATGAAGGCATTTCAAATTTGTTCCAAAAATGCCAATCTGCTAGCAAATATGGCCACCATTACTAAAAATTAGAAAAACCTTTAACCTGACTTCTTCTCAAAAGCTGTTGTACAAAATGTAACAAAATTTAATAGAAAGCATCCTGGCATGAAGGTCTTTCAAATTTGTATGAAAGATGCTGATCCACCATCAAATATGATCACCATTACTAACAATAGAACAACCTTTAAACAACTTCTTTTCACAAACCATGGAACAGAATTTGACCAAATTTGACAAAAAGCATTCTGGCATGAAAGGTCTTTGAAATTTGTACAAATGATGCTGATCCACTATCAAATGCTGTTATTAAACTTGAAAAACCTTTAAACGACTTATCAGAAACTGTTGAAGATAATTTGACCATTTGGCTAAAGTATTCTACCAATAAGGCCTTTCAAATTTATACTAATGATGCTGATCTGCCACCAAATTTTGCCACATTACTAAAATAGAAAAAAAAACTGACAGAATTTAACCAGATTTGACAAAAAGAATACTGGCATAAAATCCTTTGAATTTGCACAAATGGTACTGATAAAATATTCAATATAGCCATTGTTTCAAAAATGAAAAAATAAAAAAATTTAACTGACATTAACTGAAGTTGAGAGAATTTTGCAGAAAGCATCCTGGCATAAGGCCTTTCCATTGTGCACAAATAATGCTGATTCTTCCATCCAATATGGCTGCCAATAAATAAAAATTAAAAATCCGTAAGATGTCAGAAAACAATTTTAATAGCAATAATACAATACCTGCTTTTGTTATATCTTTTGTGGCATTTGTCTCCAGTCCAAGGAATTGGAGGTCTAGAATAAAAAACAACATGATCCTAGTCTGATACCTTAGTCAACTTTCCAACAATCGGAATATCGTCCTTCTTTTCTTTGGACTTTGTGCAGTTCTCATGTTTTTAATGTCTGAGTCATCTTTTGTCATTTCGTTTGTCAATAGTATACTTTTCTGTGTTATATTTTTATTTTCTCCCCAGTTCTTGCATAATTTTAGTGTATTAGTGTATCTTTTCATTGAATTTGAGGGTTTTGAGTACCTAATTTGCAAAGCAGTGCTTATTTGTTTTTCATTCCATTGTTAGTAACTGGTGTTAAGGTAAGTGTTATCTACGCAATTCTTGTTCGAGTTCATTGTTTATTTCTTGTATTTCCTTTAAGCATTCAGTATGCCTCAAGGTGTGGGTAAATGCAGTCATAAAAGACTGCTTGGGACACACAGCCCACCTGCTTAGTATGTAATGTACTAGGTGTGTACGCATGGACAGTTGTCCTGTTTGTTGCCTTTGACTTGACAAAGTTTGTGACTTAGTGGAAAGTCACGATGTCTCTAGGGCCAGGAAGAAGGGACCTGCTTCTTCCTCTTCATCACTGTAAGACCACTTTCATTCCCATGAGGGGTCTACAGCACTTCCCAATTTAGGGAAATCACCATCCCCCATAAGGGAGGGATCCATGGCTATTTCCAGGGTGTAGAAATTGCCCACTTCCACAAGGGTGGGATCTCTTACACATGGGAAGAAATTGTCACCTTCTCTGAGGGAGGGATCCTCGGCACTTCCTGGAGGAGGGAAGTTGCCAGCACCCAGTAGCAAGTCTCACCTTCCAAACCCAAGTGAAGAACAGTCATCTTCTTTTTCAAGCAGACCTGTGGTGATCTTGTTTGTCAGAGTTGAGTTCTCCAACAGACTGGTCATTGCCCAGTGATCGGTCACTGGTCACTGGTCACCAGTCACTGAGTAATGTGTTAAGTGACAGTCATCAAAGGTCTGTCACCAGTATGCAGGCACCAAGCACCAGGTATTCCGCACTGGGTAATGTTTCAAGTGACAGTCATAGAAGGGCTGTCATTGGTCACTGGGTACTGGTCACTGGTCACTAGGTAACATCCCAAGTGACAATCACTAAGTGTTTGTCATTGGACACCAGGCACCAAACACCTAGCGCTGGGCACTGGGTACCAGTCACTGGGCACAGAGCACCAATATCTGGGTATGCTGATTGGTACTGATTACAGGATGATGAACTATCAATGTTAGTTGATCAGTGTTGCACATAGGATCCCATGGGCAGGGAACACCGTGTCCCACTCCCTCCAATTGTTTTTATATAACAAACAACATTTTAGAGGGACAAATGAAAATAATAGTACATAATACACTAATAGTGCTATTAAAATGAGATAATCTCATTTGCTTCAACAGTGTTGTCACCTTAACTTTGTGTTCTGCACTGTACTGTTATATTTTCCTTGAACACTTAATGCAATAAAAGTTTTATCACATGCACAACAATGCTCACATGTTTGAATATCTGGTTTACCTGAAATGAGCTGCACCATGACATTTTCCTTTCCGGGTCTTGCTCTCATTTAACTTTAGTGTACACTCATTTTCTACCAACATTTATTATAATAAGTACCTATGTTTCTGAATTACTTTTCTTTTCGAACTAACAAATCATTAATTAAATGAAAAATTTTGTATTTCATAAATTTAGTCTCTTTTGTCATTAATTCAACCTCAAAATAAATTGAATTGTTCTCTCTGTAGGGTTGACTTTAATCTCGAAAATACTTTACACTAACAGCCGCCAAACACTTTACATTTCAACTCAGCCGACTACCACAGACTTTGAATATTTTAATTGCCAGATACATTGTTTCAGAATAGATATTCATTGCCATCTTACAGTTTTATCAACTTTTGCGACTTTGGTCATTGCTAGCGCCAATAGATACATATGTGGACATCCAGTAATGAAAAGTTGTAGGCATATTTTTAGATTTTTTTTTCTGACGAAAAAGTGCACACAATCGGGTGCACAGGGTCAAGATTTGGGGGACATAGGGCAAAAGATTGCAGGAAACCAGCGAGCCCGTGCTCAGTGTACAACACAGGTTGATACAGATGAGTTCCCAGAATAACCAGTCACATCAGTTCCTTTGCCTTTTTTTGGGTCTTCATCTTTGTCCCACCCTATGAGTAAGGAGATGGAGGAGGAAGAAGTATGGACCTTTGACAAGGCAGTAAACAAGGTCTACTGCCTTCTTCCCCCAGATCAGTTTCCAGAATCCTTGGGATCTTTAGATGCTAGGATCCTCTCCAGATTGGAGAGGCTTTTTGGGTCATAGCTTAAATCAACCTTTCATTGCTCCCTTGATCAGCAAATGGTGAGGTAGCTAGCTCAGAAGTTGTCTTGAGGCCAAGAGATGGCCAGACAGCAGAAGGGGTGGCCTGTGCCCTCTTCTGTGCTTTGGCTCCTGGTTTCAGTCTCTGGTTACAGCGTTCATTAGTCTGCTTGGGCCCTTAAGCCCCCAAGATTGGATTCTTGTGCTACCCACATGGGAATTTTGTCAGGGACCTGGGCTCATCTCCCCATTAAGTCTCTTGAACTGAAGGCTTGTACACTAGTGACCATAGCATCCCATGCCAATCTTTTTTAAGGTGTATTCACCTGCATTGCAGAGATTGTTGGAGGCCATTGCTAAGACATTGAGACATTGGGACAAATGCTCTCGATGTCCATGGCACTCTCTGTATAGCTTCTCCACCTCTGTAGGGATGCCGCCATGGAGACATCAAAGGTTTTGCTGGGGCTTAGCAAAAGCTTTTTGTGAGCTGCCCTGCTTGATGCAGAGACGTTATTCGAAGAAGGCTAATCGCAACAGGGGCCTTTCAAGATTTAAGGGATCAGCAACACTGGTCTCTTGCCGCTTTACTAGGCCTGGCTAAATTGGCGAAAAAACATGCCCATTCAGAAGGTCAACACCTCCTCCCTCTAAATATTTTAAGCAGGAGAACCAACAGAACCCAGTTTAAAACTCCTTTCCCCCCATCTTTCTCATAACAAGGTGGCAGGAGGGGCTGGGGGAGGTAGGTTATTGACCCTTTCCCCTTCTCTAAGGAGGGAGCAATTGTTCTTAGAAAGATGCATCCTCTGCTGCTAAGTTCCCCTTTTCTTAACATTCCAGTAGTGGCAGATTAAGCCTTTTTTCAGAGGCTTGGTCAGGCCTCTCAGGCAATCTTTTCCACAATAAAGGAGGGATTCCAGCTTTGTTTTGGGAACCCTCCACCTCTTTAAAGGACCCACATTTTGTTCCACCAGTAGCGTGATGCTGCCCTCCATGAGGAAGGAAGTGCACCGCTCATCTCAGGGTAGAGTGTTGCACCCTCCCAAGAGGGAGGAATGCACCACACCCAACACTTCCGGGATAGTGTGTCACACCCTCTTGAATGGGAGAAGCACCGCACCTTGTTTAGTGATGAAGACGAACTAGGTTCTGACATGTCTATGTCGCCTTAACTGGTCATTGACTGGTGCCCGGTCTGGTCACAAGGTAGTGACCAGTGGAAATGACTGGTCATTGTATGATGAGCAGTCACCGGTGACTTCGGACCGGTGGCCGGTTACATCATCACAGGCCATTGGTCATCTTGAGCCGGTCACCGACTACACCGGTCATCACCCAGGGAATAGGGATTGGACCGAGACACCCTCTCTCAACTCTACCATCATACCCTGTACAGGATTGGGAGTCTGCCCAGAGGGTTCAGACTAGGGAAGGGGATCGGATCGGTATTCCCACTTTCCTATTATCCCAATGAATCCATACGGGATGTGGGGCCCAGAGTAGAGGTGATGCCGTGGCTCATGTTCCGCCATCACCTCCTCTCCAGGTGGCATTCACCAGTAAGGCGGAGGCATAGCATCAGCCATGAAAGACAAGCGGTCTCGTCTTTATCCTGGAACGTCTAGAACACATAGAGCCCCTACTTACCATGACGAATAAGTACGGGAAATGGCGCAGAGTGCACCTATGTCACTGTCTCCGAAGGACATAGTGATGTCCAGCCACTGCTCGGAGTGTTCTAGATGATGATGCATTATCTACCCTTGTTGACTCCAGTGAGATTGAGGTAGAAACAGCTCATTTGTCACCTCCTATCAGGCCCACCAGCTCCTCTCACTTGGATGAATTGGAGGAGATCTGGTCTTTTGATAATGTGGTAACTTGTGCCCAAAGTCATCTTGCACACAGCCCAGGAAGATCCTTTCCAGTTTCGAAAGATCTCCGGGACCCAGCCACAACCAGATCTCCTGCTCCTTCTACATTCCTCAACGATTGAGGTAATGTCACAGAGGTTCTCCACAGGCCAACCTGTGCTAGACAGTGTAGATGCAGATGTGTCTCAAGTGGGTATTATAATTGGAGCCTGGGCATGCCTTCCTATTAAAATAATCAAAGCCATTAGCAGAAAGGCTGGCTTCTGGTCACCATAGCTTCCCATGCAGACCTCTTCTCGGCTACTTCGTTTAGTATGCTGAAGGAGGCTGCTCTGAACCCAGCCGCATTACAATGCCTGCTGTAAGTTGTGACCAAGACATCCCGGAATTCACTTTCTGTCGCAATGGTTTTATCAGTGGAACTTCTAACATCCACCATGACATTGTGCTGGACTCCTCAAAGGTCTTACTTAACCATAGTAGAGACCTTCTAAGGGCTGCTCCATTGGAAGCCGAGAGCCTCTTCGGAGGATTCATCCCCACTGTGGCTTCACAAGATTTGAAGGATCATGAACATAGATCCTTCACAACTGCACCTGGCCCATCGCAATCATCCAGAAAGCACACTAAGGTGAATTGCCCCAGGGGCCACCCACTAAATTCTTCAAACAGATGCAGCCCCGATCCAATGCACGAGCTCAAATGAGACCTCCTCCTCATCAGTAAGGTCCTCAGGAGAAACTTCTAACAACCCACCTTCCTTTCCCAAGGGGAGGGGGGGGGGGCAGACGGCCCTAGGGACTCACACCATCTCCTGCTGTGCACACCTCTCCTAATGTCCCTGTCGGTGTTTGTCTAGGCCTCTTTTCAGAGGCTTGGTCAAGTACCACAGATGATGAGTGGGTCCTTTCTATTGTAAGTGAGGGTTACCGACTTCAGTTTCAGTAACAACCTCCTGTATCAAGGACCCCGATGTTCTTTCACCAGTCCAATTTGGTGAAATTAAAGGAAGAGGTGCACCCCCTTTTACAGAAAGGGGCAGTCAAGAGGTTCCTGAACGATCAGTCTCCTGCATTCTACTCCCAATTCTTCCTGGTCATCAAGAAAAGAGGGAAATTTTGTATCATTATCGATCTCCCCCTGTTAAACCGGTGGAAATACCTCCGGGTTTGCTTGGACCAGCAAGTCTTTCAATTCTGGGTTCTGCCATTCGGAATCACTTCCGCACCCAGAGTCTTCACCCAAGTTATGGGAGTTGTAGTGCCCTATCTCTGATTACTGGGAACCCCGATTCTCCAGTATTTTAACGACTAGCTGATCCATAATGTTCAGGTTCAGTCCCTCCATCAGGATCTGTTCCATTATTAGGTCCACAGTAACTCGGTTGGATTTTTTACCCAACTTTGAGAAGTCAGAACTTGTTCCATCTAAGTTTACGTAGGGATGAACTTCCTCGTGAACCAGAACTAAGTCTGGGTTCCACTGGATCACATAGATCGAATCCTGGCACTTCTAGAGGTGCTACAAGCAAAAACATTGTTGTCTGCTTGCCTTTACCTATCCTTATTGGGAACCTTGAATGCCGCTACGGATTTGGTTCCCTTAAGACATCTCCATATGCGCCCTCTTCAATTTCTCCTTCTCACAAGGTGGGAACCACACAGGGATTCTCTATCAGCTTTGATTCCTCTTTGACCAGACTTTCATCACCATTGCGCTGGTGGATGAATTGGAACAGATTCCTGACCAGGGTCCCCATGCATGTGCCTCAGCCCCACTCCTATCTGTTCGCCGTCGCATCAGATTCCGGTTGGAGTGCTCATGTAGAGCCAGAGGATGTAATTCTGCAGGGTCATTGGGCTCGGGACTTCACCCACATAACAACCTAGAAATGAAAGCCATATTTCTAGCATTGCAATGGTTCATCACAGAGTAAGGGCTCGATGTGTCATGGCCTCCTCCTATAACTCGTCTGTCGTAGCGTATCTCCGATGTTAAGGAGGCACACACGCTCTTTCTCTCAGTGTGGAGGTCTAGAACCTCCTCGGCTGGGCCACCTCGGAGAACATTACCTTCCAAATTCGCCAGATTCCAGGGAAGATGAACATTTTAGCAGACAGTCTGTCCAGGTCACGCAAAACAGTCCTCATGGAATGGACTCTCACTGCTACATAACAGAATCCTTTTTCTGACTATGAGGAAGTCCCTTGTGGACTTGTTTATGACCAGGCTCAACAACAGACTTCCCTTTTATGTCTCTCCAGTCCCGAACCAGAGAGTTTGGGCAGTGGATGCATTCAGCTTCCAGTGGGATCGTCTGTTCGCGTACACCTTCCCACCGTTCCGACTGCTTCCTCAAGTTCTGCAAGTCAGAACTTCCACTGCTCATATCATTCTCATAGCCCCATTATGGCCCAAACGATCGTGGTTCAGTGATCTTCTGTTGCAACACCAGAGCTCCCTCCTACACAACAAACCACACGTTCTCCACCTTCACACTTGGCTCATCTCAGGCGATCTATCTGTAAGAACAAGTGTTCGGGCTGGGTTGCCAGTTGCATCATTCAGGCCAGGAGAGCTTCACCATCCAAGGTCTATGATGCCAGGTTGAGAATCTTCTGTGATTTGTGCAGTAGGAAACATGTTGATCCTACTGTTCCTCTGTAACTTCAGTTACTGATTTCCTTTTTATTCCATTCAAGAAAAGAAAAGATGTTCAGTATCAACTATCAAGGGCTATAGAGCTGCCATTTCCAACACACCTATATTCCGTCAGGGCTCAGCAATCAGTTCAGACTCGCACCTTGCTGATCTCATTAGGTATTTTGAGCTGCAGAGACCTGTCTCCCGCTCTGTTACACCCAGATGGAATCTATGTTGTGTTTTATGGTCCTTAACCAAAACCCCCTATGAAACTTTGAGCAAGGCTTCCTTCAGGACCTCACACTCGTGACAATGTTTTTACTTGCTTTGGCATCTGCGAGAAGACGCAGCGAGATTCATGGATTGTCTGTTGAAACTGGCTGCCTCAGGTTTAATGGCAAGTACGAATTCGTTTCCCTCCTTTGTCAGCCGGGATTTTAGCACGCAAAAAAAACCAGTTACCTGTGGTAGCCCCATCACCTTATAAGATTCCCAGTCACTTTTATGCCCAGTTAGGGCACTACATTTCTATCTAAATGCATCAAAAGGGAAAAGAAAGGGTAGGAAATGTCTTATTGACAAAAATTCTGAGCTCAACAACAGACTTCCATTTTACATCTCCCTAATCCTTGACCAGAGAGCTTAGGCAGTGGATGCATTCAGCTTCCAGTGGGATCATCTGTTCATGTACACCTTCCCACCGTTCTGACTGCTACCTCAAGTTCTGCAAAAGGTGAGAACTTCCACTGCTCGTATCATTCTCATAGCCCCATTATGGCCCCAACAATCACGGTTCAACAATCTTCTAGATCAACCCAGGTCTTTACCTCACAGGAGGATCTTCTGTCACAAAACAGGGTCTCCCACCTACACAACAACCCACACATTCTCCACCTTCATGCCTGGCTCATCTCAGGCAATCTATCCGCCAAAACAAGTTTTCGGGCCGATTTGCCAGTTGTATCATTAAGGCCATTAGAGCTTAGAAATCCAAGGTCTATGATGCCAGGTGGAGAATCTTCTGTGATTGGTGCAGTAGGAAACATGTTGATCCTAGCTGTTCCTCTGTAACTTCCATTGCTGATTTACTTTTGTTCCTTTTCAAGAACAAAAGATGTTCAGTATCAACTATCAAGGGCTAGAGAGCTGCCATTTCCAACACACTTAAATTCTCTCAGGGCTTAGCAATCAGCTCAGATTCACACCTTGCTGATCTCATTAAGTATTTTGAGCTGCAGAGACCTGTCTCCCGCTGTCTTACACCCAGATGAAATCTATCTTGTGTTTTATGGTCTGTAACCAAAACCCCCTATGAACAAATTGAGTGAGGCAAGACCTCACATTCAAGACTGTGTTTTTACTCACTTTGGTATCTACGAGAAGACACAGCATGATTCATGCATAGTCTGTTGACACTGCCTGTCTCCAGTTAAATGGCAATTATGATTCAATTTCCCTCCTTTGCCAAACGGGATTTTTAGCCAAAAATCAGTTACCTTCGATAGCTCCATCACCTATAGAGATTCCCAGTCTCAGTTGAATCTGTGTTGGAGATGATCAAGATAGGCTTTTATGTCCAGTTAATGCACTGCATTTCTATCTAAAGGCCTCAAAATGAAAAAGAAAGGGTAGGAAACGTTTTTTTCTTCCTCTTAAGACCTCTTTTGTCCTCCACTATCTCACGGTGGATTGTCACCGCAATCAAAAGAGCTTTTCAATCCCTTACCGATAGAGACCTCTCTTTTATGAAAATAAAAAGACCATGAGGATTGAGCCGTCACTGCCTCATGGGCCTATCTAAATGACTCTTCCTTGGAGGACGACATGAAGGCAGCATTTTGGCGATCCCATACTACCGTCTTCTACCTAAGCTCATTAGCACAACAAAGCACAAGCATTTTTTCTCTGGGACACCACCTATTTGTAAAGTGGATCTCTCCCTCAAATGGTGAGTACTTTCCATTTTCTCTGTTTTTGATCAGTTTAACACATTAGCAAACCCACCTAACTGACAAATTCAGCTGAGTAATAGCAATGGGTAAGGTATTGCTGCTATTAAAATGTATTTTTTTGGGGGGGGGGTAAAACTAATTTTAATTATGCAATACTTACTCATTGCTATTACTGAATGACCTCCTCACACCCTGCTCTGATGTCCTGGCATAATGTTGTCTGTGAAAAAGATGACTCTTTCTGTGCAGGCGCAGAGAGGTGCACAGGTGCTCTGTGTCTTATTGACAATTCTCCACTCTGTGGGAGGATGTTATTCACATCAAATAGACAAGATTTTTTTACATGAAAAAGTAAAAAGCTGCATAATAGCGATGAGTAAGTTAATGCCTGACTAATGTTCAGTGGAAAAAACATAACTCCAAACCAAGCAGTGAGAAAAACATGAAAGAATCTCAGTTTGCGGAAGAAAATTTGAGTTGTTGAGTGAAACGGGCAAGATAATAAATATTTCAGTAATATTTCAAAGCAATACATCCAAAATAATCTGACTATAACCTCTTGTATTTTATTTTTAAGTATTTTTCAAAGTCTTAAATAGTGGAAAGGAATACTCATTAAATTAATTCATTTCATTTGGCACATTGATCAGGGATAGACAGCAGAGATGTAAGGTTGTAAATCATAAATCAGCGATAGAGGTGTACGGTTATAAATCATGGTGTAATTTTTGCAGTTATGTACCAGAGCTTAGTGTTTATAAC
This sequence comes from Margaritifera margaritifera, assembly GCA_029931535.1. Taxonomy (NCBI): domain Eukaryota; kingdom Metazoa; phylum Mollusca; class Bivalvia; order Unionida; family Margaritiferidae; genus Margaritifera; species Margaritifera margaritifera. Next base: position 1,751,107 of record JAQPZY010001468.1, on the reverse strand, counting down.
CACTTTAATATCTTTTGACCTGCAAACTTATTTTTGCAGATAATTAAACCACCCCCTTCCATGTGTAAACTGCCTTATTTGATGTAGTTATTAAATGTAATAGATTTCCAACATGTTGTGTTTCTTGTTATATCTGATATCTGCAAAAAGAAAGAATCATAAAAGAAAATCTTTTATGTTCTAATTGGAAAGTTGTGTGATACATCTATCATGGGAACATCAAAATTTATTGCAAAAGACCATATAACCCAAGGTAAACTGGTTTACAAATGAAATTTTTTTGTGTAGGTGTAATTTCTAGCCAGCATGTTGTCTATGCAGTCAGAGTGATTCAGCCAAATTGAAGACAGCAGGATAAAAATTGTTTGCATGTAGACATTTAAATGTGAATAGATATAATTGTCAATATCACATTACTTTATCAAATTACCTGCTAGGTCAGAATAAAAAATTGGATTTGATTGGGGTAGGGCTCCAATCGGTACCACATTTAGAACTAGAATGCTCAAACTGCTTCACTTGATTTGGACTATAGAAAGTAAATGTATTTAAAGAGTATCTTTTCAGGTTTTTACATTCGTAGCCTGCCTGTAGCATTTAAAATATTCAAAGCTATAATATCAAGTACAAAAAACCTGATCATTGAAACACTGCGTATTTTCCTGAAAATCAGATGAGAATAACAGGCCTGCTCTGTTTGTGCATATTTTCCATGATCATTCAGAGGAGTCCGCTTTGCAAAACTGTCACAGTTAGATTATTTAAGAATGCATTATGTATTTGCCCAGGTTTAAAACTAAACATATGTAATAACTTTCTCTTTATATAATATCCAGTACCAATCTTGACTGCTGCCATATTTACACAAACATGATTTCATATTTACACAAACATGATTTCACATGTGAAACCCATATTAGATACTGACTTTTTGACAATTAACTCATTAACCCCTGAGCCAAACAGCTAGGTATTCCCCTACAGCATACTTGCAGAGGGATCACTTAGAGCAGTGTAGCCTAACCAGTAACTGTATTCCTGAGACTCACTGACAGTAGTACTTGACTTGCTGATTTTTACAGTGGGGGCTACTTGAAATAAATTAGTTATTTTTTGCTTTTTATTCCTTCAATTAAGCTAAAATTTGGCACAGCTGTTGTCAATAAAATTATGTACATAATGGTATAAATTTCATGCAACATTTAGAAATAAAACTCATCCATAAAGGTAAAAAAGAATGATTTACTTACCAATTTGCTTCTCTTGTCATTAATAATCCATAAAATCCATTATGAATTCACACTAAATAACTGAAACTTTCAACACATGAAATAATTCTATTTTATGCACACAGAAAATCCATTTGTCATCTCTCTTGCAAACTTTAACCTCGTGTGAAAACTGCAAGCAGACGGGCATATTTTTCTTACACTTTGCTTACCTTTCTTCTTAGAATTCTCCACTAAACCTTTAAAAAAATAACGAAACACTTTGAACAAACTCTGAATTATCTTCACCCATGATAACTAAATTCATTTTCCTAAACACCAGCAAGTCTTTATTTACAAAAAGCTCAAAAAAATCAAATTCATTTGCATCCGGGTCTAAATTTGTTGTTAGCCCTGGTGTTGGTCCTGTGAATGGCCTCTTGTTGATGTGTATTCTATCATTTGTGATCCATCAATCACCTCTTATTTCATTTTCTTCTTCTTCATTCTCTTCAACATTCTCATTTTCGTCACTCCCGCTGTCATCTTCAATTGGTATTTCGATGTCACTATCAATCTCATCTGATGAAAATCCTGAAAATTCTCCATCAGAGTCTGTCAGGTAACTTTCTACTTCCAGTGATTGATTTTCATCATTTTGCATCATTTTCAAATCTAAATAACTGCACTATTTATGGCGCTATCAAAGTCAATTTTTTTTATTTCTGCTGCAATGTTTCCTCTATCAATGTAAGCTAAAATTTGATTGGTTAAACTGCCTGCATAATTAGGAAATGGTTTGAAATCAACCAATAGTTTGTGCTGCTTTAACTAGTCGTGCGTGATACAGGTCTAGACTAATACTGCCACTCAAAAGCGGCGCCCAGGATAGAAGCAAGGTAAACTGCACCACATTATCGTGGCACTAGAGAAGATGAGGGAGGTAAAGTACAATGCATTATTGTGGCAGCAGGGGTTAATGAGTTAAATCACCTCCGAACTGCCACACCTTCTTGTACTGTTTGTTCGTATGTTAACAACTGTATGCAGAAAACTGCTCATATTCATGCTTTGAAAAATATCCATACATATTTATGTGTCTCTGTATAGTTCTTGTTTCCCCATCCTTTAATTGACACTCGTTAATATTTATTTCAAAACATTGTTATAGATTTCCACTAACAGCTTTTGTTTTATTGATTTGACAATGGTGATTGTTGACTCTTTGATGTATTTTATGTGAAGGGCAAATTAATTGTGATTACAAACCCTTTCCCCATGTACTGGTGGCATTAGTGCAAAAGAATGTGCATTTTCTACAGACACACACACATACACAGACACACATGCATGCACACATACACACATGCACACACACACACACACACTGAAGATGATATTTTAACTCTTAGACAAGAAGAAAGCTTTCTGATATGTATCCTAGGTGAGCTTGCTCAGAAGTGACCCAGTTTGAGAATTTAACCAAGGTGATGTAAAAATTGAAATATTTGGCAAAAAAAAAAAGAAAGAAAGAAAGAATAAAAAATTCAATATGTTGCAAATTTACTTAAACACAAGTTTTAGGGGCCCCAGGTAGCCAAGTAGTCTAAGGTGCTTGCCTTTACAGATCACTGACATCTCACCTCTGTCCGCAAGGGTTCGAGTCTCGGGCTCGGCCAAAGTGGATATGTGAGAAAGCTTGCCAGTCGCTTCCTGTGGGTCGGTGGTTCTTCCCGGGGTTTTTCCGGGTTCTTCCTCAACCAGATATATACTGGTCGCCATTGTATAGCCTATCATGTGCTGAAAAATGGCGTTAAACCCATAACAACTACAAGTTTTGGGTAACAACAACTGCTAATATGAACAGCACAGTAAAACCAAAACATGCATGGTGAAAGCTATAAAATAAAAAGTACATGATGATGATGATGATAATTATAGATTCAGTCACATGATCATGATGATGATAATAACAGTAATGATAAAAACTATAATGAACTAATTGTAACTTTCATCATCATCATCATTATTATTATTATTATTTCTTAATATAAATAAATAGGGCAAATTCAAAGTAAAACTAAAAATTCTTTTGGTAATCATGTCATAAACTTTAAAATGGATATGATTAAAATGTTTGAATGCTAGAGAGTACAAATTACCACACCCAAAATAGTGTTCTGTACATACATGTAGTTAAGATATAAGTTTTACATACATAAAGTAGTCTGCACATTAGTATCAAATCAGCATTGGTATTGAAAATGCTGGACGATTTAATTTATTGTGTTAAATTCCATAATGCACATGTTTTTACAAAATGTAGCAGAGATGTACACTGCACCATAGTATTCGCCAAACACCCTGGCATTTTTAACCCTTCTTCCAATTTTACAAGCAAAAAATCTGAAAAATATATAAATTTATAATTTCTAACCAATTATCTCCAGGAAGTTAATAACACTGTCATCTTCTTTGCATTTCAAACCACACAGAAGTTTTCATTGCAAACGATGAGCCTGCTTATATTCATTTTCTGGTTCCTGGAAAATTCCATTTTCAGTGAAGGGGTGGAATCTCTGGACTATACATATACAGAAAGTAAACAATGAGTCATCTGCATCCAATATTTTTAATGTTTGGTTCTAATATTTCCCAAAACATTGAGAAATAAAATTATAAAGAGAAAAAGATGTCGTTCAATTTGAAAACATGCACAGTAAGTAGTTTGCAGAATTGTAAATTTGTTGTACAAAGTTCTTCAAATTAGACTCGCCCAAGAAAATATGGATGCCATGTTAGTATAGAAACTACTGTTTGGTTTGAAATGTGAAGAAGCATAGTGTTAGGGACTCACTGGTAGCAATCTGGTTAGAAATTATTAATTAATGAATGAAATGTCTAAGTTTTGTGCATTTTTTTTTTTATCTCCTTTAGGCCTTTAGTTTTTAAAATCAGAAGGGAGGTACAAATTGCCAGGGGCATTGGTGAGTACTTTAGTAGAATATTGTTTGGAGCCCTGTCTCAGACATCATTACATCATGTGACAGGGTGACTCATTAATGTTTGATGAGTCAATTGACCATGTGAAGTTGATTAACCATATGAAGTTAAGTCACTATTTTTCATACTTACAGCTGATTCAGTGCAAGTAGTCATGAGAGGGGTTTGTAAATACATATTTACATTCAGTGTGAACTAATACACAAAAATGTAAAAACCTTGATAGAAACCATTTAGCAAGCTCAGGCACAGATTTCACTGAAAGGGCCGGAGAATATAGTATCTAATCCAACCAGTCCTTGCAAAAAGTCGGGGTTGGCAATATAATAGTACACTTTTTTGCTGATAAGATGTGCGGTTTTGGGCTCTTGTATTAATTCATTCATTTTCTTAAAGAAGTAACAGTTGTAAACAGTAATACAAAATAAACAGTATACAGTCATTGTTTTTTATCTGCTATCACTTCATAAACAGAGCCAATCTATAATTAATATATTTGGTCAGGAGAATTAACTCAAGCATTCCACATACACTAAATTGTTGGTGAAATTCCAGATAACTCGCTTCCTCCTATGGACTCATCATCAGAAATAACTTTTTTATGCAAAAATTGGCAAATATTGTAAAAGTGGCAGATGGGCATATCATATCTAGCAATATTTATGAAGAGGACTCTTATCTTGGGTGAAGTACTGTTAGTTTTGCAACTATGCAACTAGTATGACTTTTAATGTTGTCTATTCCATAGAAAAAGAAAACAGTAGTGATAGATCTTAGTTGTTAACTAACCAGGCCTGAATTTTACCTACAGAACTTAAGTTTAGGCTTTAATTTTAAGATTAGAATTCAGTGATTTGATTGGCTGAAATTCAAGCCAGATTTAAAATTAACCAATCAGATGTCTTAAGTCTAGACTTACCTTAAGACTTGTGTTGGTGAAATTGTGGTCAGGACTCAATTTCATTAACATAAATCTTAAATTAAGTCTAGACTTAAGACATTTGATTGGCTAGTTTTAAGTCAGACATAAATTTCAGCCAGTCAAATTGATGGATTCTAGACAAAATTTAAGTTTAGACTTAAGTGCTTTTGGTGAAATTGAGGCCAAACCATAAGATCAAGTGTATTTATGGTATGGCATTATGTCCATCATGTGTTGTCTGTTATGTGTCTGTGCATATTTGTTATTAGTGCCATATGCAGAGATTTGAAAGGTCCTAATAATCTCTGTACAATTTGGTTAAAATCTGTCCAGTGGTTTTTGAGAAGTAAAAATGGTAAAACCAATACAGATGTATACACAATGTACTAATTAGAATTTTCAGGAGTCCTTTCTTTAACAGCATTGCATTATGTGAACAGGTGGCTCATTGATGTTCAGGACAGTCATTGATCATGTGAAGTAAAGCCACTGTATTCACATTTACTACAGATTCAGGTGCAAGTAGGCATGGGATTTTTAAAAAAAATACATCTTTACATTAGTTATGAGCTGAGACACCAAAACTTTGCAAGAAACCCTTTAAGTAAGGTCACTGTTACAAAAAAATGAAAAGCCGTCTGATGATTTTTTCTCAAAATCCACTCAATAGAATTTAACCAAAGCAATGACAGAGCATCCTACTATCCCAAATTGCCAACTGTTATTGCATTTGGCTATTAGACTGCTGGCAGCCAAATGAGTGATTACAGAACCACTTGGGCCCCTTTGTACAAATGATGCCAAAACCCATCAAACTTAATTATTTTTACTTTAAATAGATAAACCCATACACAACTTCTCAAAACTTGCTAAATAGAATGAAGCTACATTTCACAGAGTGCATCATGACATCAGCACCTTTTAATTTGCAAAAATGATGATTAGTCACAGTCATATATAGTTGCCATTTCTGACCCAGATTATTTGTTATTGCATTTTACTGATTGGCAGATGTCACTCAGGTGAACAATTCTATGCCCACCTGGGTATCTTGTTGTTATAAAATTATCTCTTTCTAAATGATCTCTTTTTTCTCTGATATCTCTTAGTTTGTTAACCAGACTATCTGACAGTCTCTTTTGTGGTAGGAAAGAAAAGCTAGATGTTCTGAATATATGTATTATTGTTTCTTTAATATCCAGTAATGTACCTTCTTTGAGTAAAGAAAATTGGGGCAAATATCATAAATAAAAAATATTTGCTAAATTCTTAGTTATGGTGTGTGTTCTGTGTAAAAAAAATTTTTTGTGTGCTTTCATTGTTTCATAAACACCTGTTTTCAGTGTTTCAATTTGAATCAAAGTAGAGCAAGGTAGCATGAGTGAATTATGCCCCCACCCCCCAAAAAAAAAAATTAAACAGTGAAACTGGTATTTATCTATTGAAATAACCTCTCTTTAGGTCATCATTTGAATTCTGACACAACTAAATAAACAAAATTTGGCTTGTTTACAGCTAAAGGATTCTGCTGACTTGATGCTACAGCATGTAAGTGTCTCACTCAACCAATGGCTGCACTCTCCTGAGATGACATTGTAATGTTATGTTATTCCCTGAGTTACTGTTGGTGACATGTGTCTCTATTGTGCAAGATAAATAACTTTTTTTCTCTATGTGTTGTAAAGGAGACAATACAGGTTCAGGTTACAATCCAAATTGCATTACATAAATGTAGATTCATAGAGAGTGAGTAAGTGAGTGAATGACTGAGATATAGAGTGAGTTAATGAATGTTTAATATAAATTTTGTGTTTTTTCACATTATGAGATTATGAAGAATGGTATGATGAACATCTGGCTAGGTAAATACAGTACTTAAAATCTACAACTTAGATAAGTTCAGATTAAATTATCATCATATAGACTTCAATCATTAGTAAATGGAATGAACTGTTTGCCCGGAGAGCTGGTTACAGGCATTCCCTGCCTCCTCGCATCTGTTTGTAGGGTAGAAGTAAGGGCGTTGAACACCTTGACATAATTTGTGGTTAGGTCAGTGAGTACTTTGAATTAAAACTCTTAATTATCATTTCTGTTTAATAAACAATATTGACATCTCAATCCCAAGTGTGGTCAGTCGTGTCCTTTAAAGTTTTCAGTTTTGTTTTGACATTTATGATGTGAATTTTCTAAAATCAGTTTTGACTTCACTTTATTATTTGTTTCATGATTTTGGGGTCTCTAGTAATAACAAGATGCTGTTTACTGGTTGGGCTGTTAACAATCATTTGTACTTTACACAGTGACTTATAGGAGTGCTTAGTGGAATGATTAGTTCCACATGACTCTTCTTATTGGAGTTCAAAAAACACCTGTGTTAATTAATGGCTCACTACAGAAACTATTTCCACAAAATTACCCATGAAAACCTTTGAAAGAATGTTGAAGCTGAAACATGTAAATAAGGAGGAAATAAAATGCTTTTGTCAATTTTTACACTTGCCATATTCTGTGTAGCTGTCCTGGTAGGTTTGTATACCCCTGCCTCAATACAGGTGTGGGTATATAGGGCTCCATATAATCTGGCCATCCATCCATCCTTGTGTTCCACACAAAATCCTTGTGAACACAAGTAGTCCTGCAGTTTTTTATGAATTGCCATGAAACTTGGTAAATATTTTGGTCATCACCTGAAGATGCACATATTGACAAGTCACTTTGCTACTGCAATTTTTTATGTGCGGAATAAGGCTGAATGTATCATGTTATGATGTTGTCTGTCTGTCCATCCATTTGTCTGTCAGTTACCAATTTCAATTCTGCACAGTAACTCTAGTTATCAACCATCTATATAGTCACCAAACTTTGTACATGGTTTGCAGTTAGGGTAAGTGGTAAGTAAGAAGCCTACCAATTTTGGGGTCAAAAACCCAAAGGTCAAGTCACTGTATTGAAGAAGAAAAATGGTTTCTGCACAATAACTTGAATTCTCCATCATCTACAGTTACCAAACTTTGTGGATGACTTGCATTTGGGGTAAAGAAGAAGCCTGTCAGTTTTGGGGTCAAATGTTCAAATGTTAGGTCACTGTAATTGAAGGAATAAGAATGTTCTTTTTGCACAATAACATTAGTTCTATATCACATACCTGGACCAAACTTTATGGATGGCTTGCACTTGCAGTAAGTTATATACATTGAGGACTATTGAACATGGAGCAGGTGTATAATGTGCCATTCATGGTACTCTTTTTCTAAGAGTTAGTGCCCTTTTTTTTTCTTAGAGTTATTGCCCTTTTTGATTTGTAGCTGAATGCAGTGTATGACAGAATCTTCTGAACACAACTAGTCTCAGTTTTTGATGGATTGATGTGAAGCTTGGTACATACTAAAGTCATCATTTGAAGATGTGAATGCCAACAAATTACTGTGCTCATGATTTTTATTAAAGTTATTGCCCATTTTGACTTGCTGCTGTATATAGTGTATGACATAATCTTGTGACTACAATGTTTATTCCAGTTTTTGTGACATGAAACAACTGAGGGTACACAATCTCTTCTGAATGGGATGACAATCCATTGCAAGTTAACTTCCCAGTGGTACTAACATTCACTTTGTAAATGGATCACCTTTAGCAAAGAGGTTATAAGTGCTGTTCTTAAGGACATGACAGCAGTGTCACTGGAAAACTTAAACTTATGATCCTTAATCCTCAGTACACACACCTACCACTCACTCGCTCACTCGCTCTCACTTGCTCTCTCTCTCTCTCTCTCTTTGTCTTAGTGCACAAAGAAAGTTGAAAATTTACAATAATGCTCAACATATGGGGACCGTTTCTAAAATTATTTTTTAAATGGCTACAACTCTGTGAATTATTTAAAGGAAGTGTTGCTGTCAATTATCCTGTATTATTTAGGTATAAATATTTCAACCAGTGTTTAAATTTAATTTAGGGAAGTTGATAAACTTAGTTCTGTGCCTCCCTTCATTATTTCTTTTCTTCAGATAAATTCCTTGATGTTACTTCCAATCTATCATACAGGACTATTTTAGATCAACTCAGATGTGGTATACAGGTCTGTTTCATTGATATTTTGGAGGAGGAGGGGACTGTTGTCCAAGTATGAATTCCACTTGGGTTCAGATCCTTTTGGAACAAAAATACTTTCAAATCTAGATATAAGAAGGTTGTTCCAAAAGTATTTAATTCAGGTGATATTTGTATTTTGGACAACAGTGAGGAGGAGTGATCAAGGTGTATGAATGTTTAACACATGGAAAATAAACTACATAGTGTTGCCATAGTATTGTTTATAAACATCTACATAATAATGTTGTCAGGAGATTTCATATAAGCATCAGCTACAGCTGCATTCAGCTTGCACTTGAAAAGGGCAGCAGTGCTGCCAAAATATAGTGTTTCATAATAAGTGTTTCACACACACACAGATACAGTGTCACTTGCTATCTAAAGACCCTCAGTATATTGCTGCCCCTCTTACAACATGGATAATGTCATGGATCCCATTAAATTTTGTAAAAGTTTGTTTTATTATCGCTTCTTTACTTTACTTGATTTTGGTTCTTTGCTAATATGAGAACCTATTATAATGCGATTTCATATCATTAAGTACTCTGTTTTTCATGTTTTGATTCACTACTAGGCCATAGTCTTGTTGAAACAGCCCTCAATGTAAGGCTTCCTCACTGATACTGTTGGCCACTTTTATGGTTCCCATAAACAGTATCATAAAGAGGGAACACTACATGTTTTGATATCAAAACACAAATGCGTGCGCGTGCACACACATACACACACACACAAACACACAAACACACACACTTACTTCCCTTTAATATTTCTTTCCTAAGTTGTCAACAGGATGTCACTTCAGCAACAGCTATGGTACATTATACTGGATAAATTGTGCAATAAAAACTGTTTATTTGTTTGTTTGAGGCAATAATAAGCCCTAAAAAAAACTTTCCGAAATTGGGATATTCCTATGCAGTGAATAATTCAGTCTTTACCAGTAAACACTCTATGACTTTGACAGAAAATTAAAGTCACTTAATGCTTGATTAATCTCTATGATTATGCATTGCTATTTTTTAAGAAAATACCTTCAGTAATACCAGTATAACATAATGTAGGTGTATAATATAGTTAGTACTGCAAAATAATGTCCAAAACTTGGTTGAATGCATGAAGGATAAAGATCAAATTTTCACCTCAGCTGAATGAGGTTACACTTCAAAGTGCCTGGATGTATTTTGGGGATTTTTTTTAAAAAAACATGATTGTGTTGGGATGGGGGTGGTGGTTCAAAATCACATTTTTTATATGATATGCTATGACATGGCATGTATGATGAAACGTAGGAAATTTTGCAGTAATTTTGAGCTGCAGTAACTCAGAAACTATTGTTTTGATTTTTCTCAGACTTGGAAGTTTGTATTCTTTGAGTCGGAGCAATAAATCTTGAAAATTTCAGAAATTTTGATACATTTTGTTAAGTTTTTCATCTAAATAAGAGTGGTTGGTGCTTGGAACAAATTGTGTAACAATCAGTTGTTTAGACATTTTATTCATCTAGACTCTGCGGAGGTTTCCAGGAGTTCCTGGATTTGTAATACTGTAATTCCAGATTATCGAAACTTTACATTGCATATACAAGTGCTAATCATTCATAGAGTCATAATTATTACACATACCATATATACTTGCTTATAACCAAAGTCCAACTGCAAACTGCGCAGACCCAGATCTGCCATTGCATAATGCACCAGCATATCTGAAATCTATGCAGTTTGTTAGGAGTAATCATTAGAACAAACAACATAGACCCTGATTTGCTGATGCATGATGGGTTTATGTTGTTTGCAGTTGGACGTGACTTATAAGTGAGTATATATGGTAATTAATTGTCACTTGATGAAATCTATCCTAAATATTTGAAAAAATATTGTGTTGTACAGTTCACAGAGCTGCAGTGGCTCAATGGTTAACATGCTAGACTTGTGACCTGAAGGGCATTTTGGGGTTTAATTTCTGCCAGACAAGGCCAGATTGGCTGCCATGGTACGTCTCTAACACATATATATGTATGTATGTATATATGTATGTATGTATAGATGGTTGGCTTGATGTATATATATATGTATGTTTGTATAAGGTTCATTGTTACATCAGCACAATCCTAGCTATATAGTGCTGTTTAAACAAAAAAAAATGAAAATATAAAGGTCAGAAATGACTAAAATCTTAAGAAAGGTCAACCTTTCCAAGCATAAACATGTACTCCTACAACATAAAAGATAAAAGGTAAAGATGTTAAAATTATTTAAAGGTTTGGAAAAAAGAATAATGGTAAAAAAGGTAAAATCCTTAAAATATATGGACAGATTTTTTTTATAAATCTCATTCTTTTAAAAAGTCTAACATTTGTGCTGGTACATATAGTACATCTCAGAAGCTTCTTAACTGAAGTTATCTCAACAAAACTTCTGTCTCACAAGGTTGAAGTAAATATACTCTAAAAGAATGTGTTCTATTGTCAATTAACATTGGTAAGGTATTCACTCTGGTCAAGGTTCACTCATAAGGAGATATGCATTGGTTAGGTGCTTGTGTTCTATATGAAATTAACACAATACCGCCTCATCACTGCAGTTTGTTCTGTATGAGGGATCCCACTCTCCAGTTACAGGGTTTGATGTTCTGAGCTTGTTTATGGAGTTTTCATTCCACATATTTTGTCAAGTAGATCTTCCTTAAGAAATTAATGCAGGGCAGTTTGGGCTGCTTTATTTGCACTTTCATTACCCATTATATCTTATGTCGCTAGTCTGCCAACAGTACAGAATTCTTTTTCAAGAAACATGATTTGATGAGAAAATCTTGTTTCTGTAAGACTAGGAATATTAATGGGCTGTCAGATTTAAGGTTTTGCAAGGCTTTCATGGTGGAAGGGAATGCATAAATATGATGAAATTATTTTTTTTAAAGGTTTCACTATTGTTTAAAGATTTAATTATGGATGTAATTTCTGCACATAAAAAATGGAGACTGTATCCAGTACCCAGCTTGAGATGGTGTTGTGGGAGTTTTGTAATGGCAACTACAACCTTGTCTCCATCTTTCATGTCATCTCTATACAGGGACATATGGCAATGATAGGAGGCTCAGATTTCATAGAATGTATTTTGCAAAACCATAGGGATGGTGCAGGACTTTTTGAATTGGCAAAGATCAACTATTATCTGGGAGGTTTTAATAACCACGGTTTTGATTTGGGAATGGAGAACTTTGCGGTATTGGCAGGATTAAAATTTACAGCTTCAAGATGAGGGTGAAGTTGTATCAAAAAAGGTGGAATGAAATTTGGTTTCCAATCATATATGAGCTTAAAGACAACATTATATCTGGGTAAGACAACTTACTTAATTTGCATCAGCTCCATACAACCTTTCGTGTGTTGATGTGCCATTAAACACCAGTCAATCATATTACATTATTTTGCAGTGCATATACATGTATACTTAAGTATTCGATTCAAGAAATAATAAACATGAATTTTATTTTGACAGATTAACCTCTTACAAGAATTGTCAATTCTGTATGAATAACATATGTGCAAATCAAAGGTGCAATTCCTTTACCACAGGAAAAGAATGGGGATAGAAATTGTGTAATTCAAGTTCACATAATGTTGACATTTTCATGTCTCTTTTCAATACATCTGTCAAGTTAAATAATACATTATGACTTGTATAGCAAAAAATACACACAAAAAGTACTTTGTATGTATGGAACGTCCAATAATAGTTCTGTGCTTAATGGAGAAAAACAGTGCCAGATGCGCAGTGTCTTTATGACCTGATCTATGTAATAAGATTAACTAAAGTGTCATAACAGTTTTTGTGGAATAATAAGTGAATTCATCCCTTGCAATAAAGTTGTCAGTACTGAGAAAAACGGTGGATTGTAGAATGAAGAGATTTGCTCTATTATGATTATCATTGTTGATAAATGCTTGTGATCACATATGTGAAACAATGTTGATATGATGGCCTTGACTCGAATTTCACACTCCACCCTAAGTAATATCACAGTGTTTGTTAGTGAGGTTTAATAGCCACTTGAAAATTAACATCCACACCCACGTAGATATCATTTTGTTGGGGAAAAGTGGGTCCAGATGAATAGAATTAAAGATATATATATATCCATTCTTGTAATCTCCATTTTAGGTTCTTATGTCTGAGATATTTTGCACCAAAACCATTATAATTGATAGAGACTTGTGTATGGAAAAGCGTTTGATTTAGATATTTGAGAATGCCGATTAATTTCCATTGAGTCTTACTAAACATTTTCATGCTAGGTATTAAATATTTTATTATCCCCTATTTCACCTATATTCATGAAAATCGTCATGTCGATGCATCTCAACTGGAGTAACTCAAACATTCCAAAAGTGTATCACTGTGACCAAATTTGCATGCTTGAGTGACATAACTATTTTCAGCTATTCATTCATTACACCCTCTATCTTGTACCACATATTTCTACACCTACATACATGAAAATTGGCATGAAAATGCATCTCAGCCAGTGTAATTCATCCATACAGAACTAGATCACTGTACCCTAATTTTTATACTTCAGTGATATATATTTTCATCTATTTGTTCATTATGCCCTTAATATCTTTGACCCTATTTTACATGCACTCATGAATTTTTTTATTTTGAACCATTTCAACAAGAGTAGTTCAGCTATACCAAAACTAAGACACTGTGACTTGATTTTCATTCATGAGTGACATTTGTATTTTCAGTCATTTGTTTATTACATCCTCTGTATCTTTAACCCCATTACATCTAGACTAATCAAACATTGTTTCAACACTGATGAAACTTTGTTGATGCATCTTAATGAGTAGTACACTGCTCCCTTGTTTTAGTGCCCCCATAACTCACAAACTTGCTTATCATACAGAGTCAGGTGGCAGGTTTGAATTCCGTCCTTTAATATGCCTGCCATAAGGCAGAGCATATTATATAGAGGAATGATATTTGCTTGAAACAAGTGAATAAAGGATATATTTCATCGAGTAGGTTAAGATAATTGAGTTTTTCACCCACAAGATGAAATATATCCATTATTCACTTGGAGCAAGAAAATTTTCATTTTACTTATGCTCAAATGTATTAGCTTGCAAAATATGTATAAAGTAGCAGATTTCACACTGTATCCTGTGTGATGATGTCAGCGGTTTCCGTTTATGCTCTGCTGTGTTTTGTGTATATTCACACAGAAAATATCAGTAGTAACCTAATTCTCCTCCTAATTCAAGGTAAAAATGTACATAAAAATTAAAACAATTGAAGAAATAAGTATATGCACATTGTGGGATTTGAACTGCATGCGAAGCAGCTGTACTTACCACTAGGCCAAGCAAGCATCTAAAATTAGCTCAGATTTCTTGGTCATAATGTTCTCGATGTCTATTGACAGGGCAGTGAAAATATATTTCTAGTGTTCCACTCCAGTGAATTATCAAATTATTTCTCTTGGAAAATCCAGTAATTCATGGCTTAGCATAAAATAAATTATGATAGTGTCTGTCCATCTGTCAATTCATCCACATGTTACCACTTTAATTTCCACACAATAACTTGAGTTGTCCACCATCTGCTGTCACCAGACTTTGTAGATGGCTTGTACTTGAGGCAAGGAAGACACCTATCGATTATGGGGTCAAATGTGCAAAAGTCAAGGCCACTGTGACTGTAAGAACAAATTTATTTCTGCACAATAACTTGAGTTCTGCAGCATCTATAATTACCAAACATTGTGGAGGGCATGCACCTGGGGTAAGAAAGAACCATATGCATTTCTGGGTCAAATGGTCAAAGATCAAGGTTACTGTGACTGAAAGAAAAACAATGGTTTCTACACAATAACTCAATTTCTCTATTATCTATAGTTACAAAACTTTGTGACTGGCTCACACATGAGGTAAGGAAGAACCATATCGATTTCAGGGGCAAAGGTCAAGATCACTGTCACTAAAAAAAGAAAAATGGTTTCTGCACAATAACTCTAGTTCTCCAC
Source organism: Margaritifera margaritifera (assembly GCA_029931535.1). Classification (NCBI taxonomy): domain Eukaryota; kingdom Metazoa; phylum Mollusca; class Bivalvia; order Unionida; family Margaritiferidae; genus Margaritifera; species Margaritifera margaritifera. Next base: position 1,735,846 of record JAQPZY010001468.1, on the reverse strand, counting down.
TATCTGCAGTTACCAAACTTTGTGGATGGCTCACACATGAGGTATGGAAGAACCATATCGATTTCAGGGGCAAAGGTCAAGAACACTGTCACTAAAAAAAGAAAAATGGTTTCTGCACAATAATTCTAGTTCTCCACTATCTGCAGTTACCAAACTTTGTGGATGGCTTACACTTGGGGCAAAGAAGAATCCTATCAGTTTCAGGGTTAAAAGGACAAAGGTCAAGATCACTGGCTGAAAAAATAAAAATGGTTTCCACACAATAACTTCAGTTCTCCATCATCTACAGTTGCCAAACTTTGTGGCTGACTTGCACATGGGGTAAGGAAGAACACTGTTATTTCAGAGGTGAAAGGACAAGGTCACTGTGACTGAAAGAATGAAATTGGATTCTACACAATAAATTTAGTTTTACATCAAATACCTGGACAAAACTTTGTGGATGACTTGCACTTGGGGTAAGGAAGAAGCCTATCAATTTTTAGGTCAAAAGATCAAATGTCAGGTTAATTGTGGGTGAAGGAAGCAAAATAGTTTCTGCAAAATAACAGTAGTTCTACATCACAGAACTTGACCAAGCATTGTGGATGTCTTACACTTTGGGTAAGGAAGAAGTCAGTTGATTTGGGGGTCTAAAGGTGAAAGGTCAAAGGCCAAGGTGACTGTGACTAACAGAAGAAAAGTGGTTTCTGGATACAAATTTCAGTAACCTCCATAGAGGACTATTAAATACAGGCCAGGCATATAATGTTCTGCTTATGGTACTCTTGTTTCTTATAGCAAAGGTGAAAAAGTAACTCCTGTTTCCTTGTCCTGATAAAAATAGGTAAATAAAACCTCGATATATCACTTATTTTATTGCTGAAAACAGCAGTGCAGGAATTTTGAACTGACATCATGAAATTTGCACATTTTAATAAGAAATCATATATTTTGTATGATTTTCTGTAACACAAATATGTTTTCAATAAATAAAATAAATACAACTAAAAAACATCAATCAATGAAAATGTTGGTATATGCCTACCAATGGCAACACTGTAAGAAATAAATACAAATTAAAGAAGTGTTGTCAAGTGAAATTTGTGTTTTAATTTATTTTTCAATTCAGCTTCACTATAATCATCATAAATGTGAATTATTTCATCAATTCAGATGTAAAAAGAATCAATTGACTGTCACAGTGGTGCCTGTGAGTGCTTCTTTGAGAACCTAATTAAGTGCTTACTAAGGGGCCAAACTGGATTTTTTGTCACATCTGTAGAGTCACCCTAATTTCTTGTGAAAATCACACACCATAGACAAGCAAGTTGGCCAATCTGTGAATTGTTCTTCAAAATTTGCAGTCATATATTTGAAGCTAAGTTGCAAGTTCTTATAAAATGCACATTTTTTTGTCTTTTGTATTTCGTTTCGGTCAATGTTTTTTTTTATCTAGATGTGGTGTTAAGGAATCATGGAAATATCTTATACCAAGTGTTTTTATTAGTACAAACAATATGGAGTTGTACTCAGCCATTTCCGTGTGCTGTCGATGAAGAAGTGTATCGTGACATTTAAAATCGCTATCTTGAGGAATTACCCACTGCAAACATATTATTGGGTTTGGTTCTGGTGGTTCATGAGTGTAATTCTAACTATGAAGCTTTATTTCATTTGTGTTTGCATACAGTGGATACATGTACTGTGATATCAAGAGGGAATCAACTCCAGCTTTTCTGATGCACAAATACTTCATGTCAACTTGGTAATTTTATTGACTTCTTAAGGTCTAATATCCATTAATATTAAAATACATTATATGTAACAAATATTTGTACAGGACAAAGGATATTATAATTCTAGCACTGCCCCCCCCCCCTCCCACTAACTGTTAGTGTTAACTAAAATGTGTAGTCTCCCTCACTATCTTGTGCCCTCACTTATGCTATGGTCAGTATTTGTGGACCCTATTGCTCGCAAGGTAATGAGGAGAGGTGTATATTGCAGTACTATTTCTTTTCTCCACATGATGGCTTAGTCATTAGCTTAGACTCACAACCAGCTTAATGGGTTGAACCCTTTCCAGACCAGTCTGAATCAGCTGTCATGGTGTTTCTCTTTGCAAGGCTCTTAACTCCCTTTGCCTCGGCATCAATCCTCCATACTAGTCTATATGTTATCAGCTACTCCAAATGTGCTTCTTTTGGCGAGAAGATTCGTGTTTATGAGTAAACACCTTGCTAATTAATTTTACACACAAATGACAAATAAATGCATGTAAAGTTCAGGCTTCATTTTTACTTGTTTTTTGTCAAAATTTGACCAAGTTACAGACCCTATTTAACTTTCAAAATTGTTCTACCATCATGTCCTTACAAAATAACTTCTTGAAGAACTTTGAAGATTGAAGGATTGAAGCTAAATTTACTATGGACCTTTGTATTGACAAGGCTTTGATTTCACATAATTCTGTAAACATTTAACAGATTTATTGCCCAGTTTGACTTTTCATATTCACCTTAGAACAAGATGTCTTCAAATACACCTTATTTAACATCGAGCATCCTGGCATGAAGTTCTTTCAGATTTGTTCAAGTGATGCTAATCTGCCTCAAAATATGGCCACCGTTACTAATATTATAAAAACCTTTAAATGACTTTTTCTCAAGAACTGATCAGCAAAATCTGACCAAATTTAAAAGAAAGCATCCTGGGATGAAGCTCAGATTTGTTCAAATGATGCTGATATGCCATCAGAAAAAGTTTTGTCAGAAATATTGCATCTATCATTTGTGTGTAGGAGGAACCTAAAAAGTATTACAACTGCCACTGAAGTTTTACTTTTGTATGCCCCACTGCACTGGGGCATCTTGATGTGGTCATGTCTATCCATCCATCCATCTGTCCTGAGAAGCTTGTTAGTAAGATTCTACATAAACCACTCAACATAGACAAATGACATTTTGCTAGCATATTTATAGGTATATGTAGATGACCTGATTAGACTTTTAGTCCATTACAGCAGTATTTCAATATTTTTGTTACACATTTTTGAACTTTGTGGCCTTGGACTTTTTGATAGAAATCTTGGTGGCATGATTAAACAACAACTACTAAAGAAAGACAAATCCAATTCTTATTTTGGAAGGCCCTCTTTTCCAGGTTTCGACGGTACTGAAATGTTTGCATGATATTCATAAATTTGAGAGAAACTGGAAGATTAGAATGGAGGAAAGGCTGGTACTCTTTTATCGACTTAAGTAAAATATTTAGTAAAATATTGTCCTCTCTCTGGTTAGTAACACCTCTTTTATCCCATGATTGATTATAGTCATAAGTTACTTGGGTCTTAGTATTTTAAACTCTATCCTATTCAAGTACAAATTTGTGGCCCAATTCAATGGTTATTTTACAATGAGACCTCGTATATTAATTCATGGCACTTGAATATTTTGGTATGCTTTATTTCACTGCGATAAATTTAAAGGCATAATTTGTCTCCTTTGTGTGGAATTATTTCTTTTGAAAAGAAAGTTATGTCTTGGTACCAGAGTAAATCTCTACCAAGCACTGTGTCATCCATCATTGCAAAGAGTATTTTAATCACATGAGATATCTGTTTAACTGTTTTATAAACCCATGTTATATTTTTGATAGTTCACATGTGTAATATCAAATTATGATGTTATACAAGATATACTCTTGGGTAACATCCAAGGCATTGAAATTTAATTAAAATCATACACTAAGGTTGTTTGTTGTTTTTTTTAAGTTGCAAGTTATAGAAGAAAGTATCAGCTTATTTTGACTTTGGTAACCCCATGCAGTGACAGTAAAAAACATGAAAGTGTTACAAATAAATTTGAAAATACTTTATTCTGAAGTTTGAAGTAAATTTTCAGTCACAGTCTTGAAAGTTGAAAGGTTAGACTATTAGGTTATGTTTTTAAACAAACTAAAATCTGGGAAAGTCAGATTTTCAATTGAAATTTGAGTGAAAGGTACTCTGGTACAATCCATATAATTGTTGATATAACTCAATGTGTAAAAGTTATATTTATATTGTAAAATTTTAATCTGAATTTAAATACCATATATATTCGCTAGTACTCTGTTCTGAAAGTGAAAAGGCTTTATATTCATATACTGTATGTACTTACTTATAAGTCAAGTCCAGTTGCAAACTACACAGACTCAGATCTGCCATCACATAATGCACCAGTAGATCTGGATCTGTGCAGTTTGTTAAGAGTCATTATGCGATGGCAGATCAGGGTCTGTGTTGTTTGCAGGTGGACTTGACTTTTAAGCGAGTACAGAAGGTATATGAATAAAAAAGCTTTTTCGCTTTCAGAACAGAGCTCTAACCTTGTCATAAAACTTCACTCAACTCCAGCTCTTGCTCAGAAATATTAATTTGACCAATATATAGATTAAATTTGTTTATCTTGTAAGATTTTTAAGTATGGAGTAACAAATACTACAGTAAAATCTGTCTTAAGAGACCATGCCTTCTGCCAACAAAAAATGGTCTGTCAAGACAGGTGGTCACTCATAACAGGTCTGTACAGGAGGGCCAGTTGTCAAGGTCAAAATTCAAAAAGGAAAACTTCACATAATTACTGTCCAGATATTTTCATCTTTATCCATAGTTCTTTTTAAAATATTACATGCATTCATATAAAAAAAAATATTTAGCACTAAGAATGCATCAGTCATAAACATAATTTTTATTTGAAGTTTACATATACTCAGTTGGTATTATGGTATATGAATTGCAAAGTTAACTATAAGGTAACAAGTACTTATTCTGTCTATAAATTGTACAGTTATCTATGATAACACTTACTCAATAAATGTATTTACAGCCAAAAACCAAAACCTAAGTCACCAACAACATAAACAATAAATGGATCAGCTCAATAAACAAAATGATGTTGCATGTGTTAAGGTGAACAGGTGATGAGAACTCTAACTATGGCACATCTGACCTTGTGTGCAGTTTTTAATAACAGTAACATCGACAAAGCAACAAAGAATACAGACCTTTAGAATGACTATAGATTAAGTAATCTGGAAAAAGTAAATAACTCGATAAGAGAAAGACACAAAAACTTCATTCACCCCAATCATTACATATTGTAATTACACAGACAGATTATTTAAGGCAGTACCTCTTGAGCTAAAATGAAAGCAGGTTGAGAAAATCTCTCATTATGATATTATCAGCATTGTGTGGTTTTCACAACAGATAAACAAACAATACAAACCTTTGAACTGACTGTGTGGCCATGATTGTTAATCCTTTAAAGATGGAATGGTTAATGCAATAAGAATTTTTATGACTGTGGAACTGCAATGGCAGTTTGTGACAAGTACATAAGACTGGTTTACAGTCTTTGGGGATACAACTTTACATTATAAATCTAACAAAACTGGTATCCAGACTCAATTGTTTCCCTCATTTTGTTTTTATGCATCTCAGTTCAGAACAGTTTGCACTCTGCATGCAGACTCTGCTCAGCAACCGTGGTCACAAAGAATTAAATAAAGGTCCAACAGTTCTGTTTACTATCACCATTGTTTTAACTCAGTGGGCACATGGTGAAAATAGGGCTGTCATTCTAAAAGAAAAAGAAAACACAGTTGGAAACATGCTTCTAACATAGTTTGCCCTTTGTGCACACTTATTTCCAGTGGTAGTATATCTGATCTACATGAACAAAAAGAAAAGCGAACACCAGAACTGTAACCAGTAACATTATCATGTAAGTGTTCTTTATTTGTAGGCAAGGATATAATGCAACCTAGTTTGCCTAGTCCACTTCCAAGTGGCATTGAACATGCTGGGTGGGACCCTTGGGTGGCCGAGTGGTCTAAGACGCTTGCCTTTACAGATTGCTCACATCTCACCTCGGTCCGTGTAATTTTGAGTCTCAGCTCGGCCAATGTGGGTATGTGAGAAAGCTTGCCAATAGCTTCCTGTGGGTCGGTGGTTCTTCCCATATTCTTCCTCCACCAGATATACTGGCTGCCATGTATAGCCTATCATGTGCTGAAAAATGGTGTTAAACCCACAAAAACAAACAAACAAACAAACATACATGCTGATTGCATCAGTAAACATTATAGATATTAATGACAAGATGTTTGAGAAAAATTATAATTTTCATTTGTACACACAAATGATCTGGACAACAAGAAAAGTAATTATATTTTTTGTCCCAAAAATTGGACAAATGTTGGTATTCTCCCTGAGGCAGGAGTTGTGGAGATAATTTGAAAGTACAGGAGACTCCCACAAATGCAGGAGCTATAATGGTTATCATAAAACATCCAGAACCATTGGCAAAGAAAATTAGGCAGGTATTATGTATGTATGTATGTATGTATGTATGTATGTATGTATGAATGTCTATATGTCTGAATGCATATATGTATCTTTAGAGTTTAATGGCACATCTGCACAGTCCTGGCTATATAGTACCAAGTAAGTTTAGGCATCCCAAAAAAGACATACAAAACAAAGATAAAGGCAAAAAAAGGGTAAAATCCTCAAAATACAGAGTCAAGATTTTTTTTATGTATACCCAACTCTTTTAAAAAGTGCAAGATCTTGTCAGCATGAACATCATCACCGTATGCATCCCAGAGCACAAAGGTTGCCTCCATTAGTCTTACAACATGCAGAGTCAGTGATGTTAATTTTACACAATTACACAACTCCCTTTCATTTTCAAGCATGTGTTTGTGTGTGTTGCTATTAGCCAACTGCATACACACCTTTTGTCAAGTACAGTCTTATAATGCGCAATGACAGTGGAAACAACCAGCATCCAGTACTTCAAGTTCTGGTCCAGCAGTGGACAATTTGTTCTAATACAGTATGCATTTGCATGTAATACAGTTCTCCCTTACAATAAGGCAACTCAGTATAATGCATCCCTTTTATAAGGTGGGTATAGTCATGAATGCCATTTCATTTTTTAATGGTAATATTATGCAGAAAATACCTCAGTGTAATGCAGTCCACTTTAATGGCTCCCATGAATGGCATTATGGTGAGGAGGTACTGTATTTGGCTCTTTATAGCTTTTACACTCATCAGCCCAAGATCATCTCATTTTTATTAACTTCACTCTGGAAAATATTACTATACATATTTTATGGTCAGGAGTTTGTGTATTCTTTGTTGTATTATATTTTCTTTGGGTGTGAATAATTCTAGTTAAAAATAATTTCATACTGACTAATTATATAATTTTCAGCTCATTCTTTTTTAATGAGAAGTTTATTAATGTTTTCATAAGAAAAAAAGTCATGCATACAAAGTAAACATGATTATTATTTGTATAGATTAATTATGTACACAAAAAATTCATAAATTACATGGTACCAGTTTGCTGGTCAATGCCACTAACACCGTTTGAAATATAATATTCTCCATTGACTTAAAATTTTGTATGATTGTATTATAATTAAGCTGGATCTACTCTATCAAGAACAATTTAAGACAATGGCAGTAGGGATGTGAGTTATAGAGAATCTTACATAAATTTTCAGTTCATAATGAATTTATTAAATATAAGTAATTTCTTTCTTTTGGAAGTCTTGTCAATCAAAGGATTGAAATTATTCCACAGGTTTCATAAAATGCAAGTATTATTATATAGCAGATGAGCACAGTTGTACACATTTGACTTATAACATGAAGAAACACTTTTTTTTTCTTCAGTAAACTGCCCAAAACACTTTAATTACATGTAGTACTTGATTTGCATGCATACCACCTTTACGCATCTCTAACACTTAATCAACTGCAATCAGTGAAGACCTGTACTGTACTGGCCTTGTACTATTATTGATGTGTGCAGTTCTGTTTGAGATCAGAGTATAATACACAGTGTATACAACCCTGACATGCCAGAGAATGAAGTGATGGCATATATGGGTCTACACTGTGCACATTTGGATACATATTACACAAAAGTAAATACATTGTGCCTCAGGTGTCTTGTCCAATCTTTATGTGGGACAAGATGATGTGATCTTACCATAAATACTTGCATATAAGTTGAGTCCAACTGCAAACAACATAGACCTTAATCTGCCATCGCATAACACACTGGCAGATCAGGGTCTATGTTGTTTGTTCTACTGATTACTCCTAACAAACTGCATAGACCCAGATCTGCATGTGCATTATTTGATGGCAGATCTGGGACTGTGCAGTTTGCAGTTGGACTTGACTTATAAGCGAGTTAAGATAGTACACATGCATTGTAATATTGGATAGGAGAGAGGTTTATGAAACATATCACTGGTGTCAAAGTTGCTTAAGGTCATGACTGTGCTATATTTGTATGTTTAAAACATTAGCTCAATTGCAAACAGTATAAACCTAGATATACTGTTTCATAATTCTAGTGCAGATCTGGGGTAATACTGATCTTCTTATGACATGAAATGATTAGGTAGACGCTGATCTGCCACTGTATTAAGTGATGGCTACTTGACCAGCAGGGCAAGTGACCTGGAACTTTTACTTGTCCTGCATCAATTTTACTTAACCTACATTGAACATAATACTGAATCTACTAAAATGCCACTTGTCAAATTGGATGAGCATCTTGAAAAAGTTACATGCACTCCTTCAGCCACCACTTATACATGTGAGCAGACAAGTGAAATTTTCAAGGCCTGACATTATGCACTTGTATATGTTACTACATTTGTATGGGAAAATATGTTTTTTCTAAGCAATACTGCACTACATTAGGAATGCAGTATTGATAAGAAAAAAAAGAGTTCATATTTTATAGTAAAATATTTATTATATACTCATTTTTTTTATTTACAACTGATTCTACATGATTCAACATAAACTCATTTTATCTTATTTTACAACAAATGGAGAAAAAGAGGTATTTATCTTTCACAATAGATATCTCTTTTTTGAGGCCAGCTCCTGTCACTAACAGTTAAGCCCCTTACAATGTACGTTCCAGCATCATTACTGGCATGCTAAGAATTTTTAAAAATTGCAACATTGTAAACAAGTATTTATCAATTGAAATTGATACCTCATTTCAATCATTATTTATTAAATAGTGAAAAAGTAACCATTCAAAGCAAATTAGTTTCATTTCTTTTAATTCTGAGGGATACACAACTATATACAAATAAGCCGCAAAGAAAATTCCAGCCAAGTATAAACATGCACACAGCACTGCAAGCTGCATGTGTTGTGCAGTGTAATGTAATGCAGTAAGGAGAAATACTCCACAGTTTTGACAATTTTGAATTCATGAAGAAAAAAATGTATATAATAAACAGTAATATTTCATCAACATACACTGATTCTCTTATTTTCTATTTTTTAGGACATTAAGAATGACTAACATCCAGAGTGGTCATTGTGTCCGTGTGTTTAAAGGCAGCCAGAACCAAGTGTTGACCCTTGTGGTAAGTTCACTTGGCTACCTCTTTTCTTCTTAATCAAAACTCGGGGTTTGGTTTCATTCTGACATATTAAACCAATGTAAACACTAAGAAAAATTCAGGAATGAAGAATAGGCCCCATGCATCCTCCTGTATGTTGAATAAAGTGACTAACAGAGGCAACCTTTTTGCCTTGGGATGAATCCCATGCTGATGTTCCAGCAGAGAAGGTCTTGGATCTTTTAGCTCACCTCTACAAAGTAAAGGAGAGCTTTTGTACTATCCCCAGTGTTGGCATTAGTATCTGCACAGATAAAAAAAAACATACATATATGCAACCTCACTGCATCTCAACCATTCTTTCTTCCAAGGTCCTAAGCAGCAGTTTAGAGTGGGTTTCATAGCACCTACCCCTGGGAAATGGGACAAGTTTCTATATACATGTACGTTAGTTGTACATTCCATTCTTGGTTAAGTTCTTGCATTTACCTTAGGTTTTGCACACCATATACATCCTGTTATACCTGGAATCATGAAACTTGGTGAGGGATGCATCCTGATGAGTACTACACCCCATGCCTGCCATATTCCCAGACAGTGTTAGGGGGTTTTGAAGACTCAGAAAGTGTGTTTTGCATACCTGCCATATTCCCAGACAGTGTTGGGAGGTTTTGGGGACTCAAAAAGTGTGTTTTGAGGTCCCAAGGTGGGTCAGTACACGTGACCTAAAAAACTGACATTGTTAAATTGAGAATAAATTATGTTTTCATATAAGCCTATATAAAATTACTGGAAATTCAAATTTGATTTAAAAAAAAGAAGAAAATAACAGGTTTTATTTTGAAACATTTAATACACTTACAAACCAAAAATAGTTTGTAGACTTACCATTGTCCAGTATCATCACCACACACATGTACCCACATTTACATAAACACAATCACACAGACATTAAATACAAAAATATACCAAACTTCTGTCTTTACTACCCATTGGACAGTGGAATATTTTCTTAATTAGATGCAGTCTTTGCTGCTTTCAATAATTTGGGGTGGCTGGGTGAACGTAATACAGATGTCATTTGTGTTCATCTTGGCACTCATTTGAGACTGGGTGGTACTGTTGTTAAAACTTCCCTGAAGATCTTGTTGAATTTTTCTCAGCATAGAAAATGATCTTTCTGCATCTGCATTGCTGTGAGAGAGTGGCAAACATGCTGGGTGGTGTTGCTATGTCGACAGATGTCGTACACTGCAGAATGACTAATGTCAATATGGTGTTTCCAGTGTGTGTAAAAAATTAAATTATCTGCCTTGCTGCTGCGTTTCACAAAGTCAAACTACGTCCAGGAGTTCTGAAATTTAGTTTTGCTGGGCTTTGCTCGTTTTGCAGATGGCTCGTCTTTTCCTAAATCATGGCTGCATTTCAACATTTTGCCGTAAAAAATGAACCACACTTGGACACTATTCTGACTACCGAAATAATCGTGTTTTGCATTTTATATATGGAGTAAAATGTGACTTCAAAGAATTGTTGCTGCTGATCACAAACTCAACAGTAATCTTTAATAATGATTGCTTAAACATTCTCATTCAAGGCAGTGATGTGTAATCACTTTTGTTCTTCAGCACGCATCTCTGTGATTGTACCTAACTCAAATGAATTGTGTTGTTTCCCTTACTGTACTTTACCGATGCAAATTAGCCTAATGTGCTCACCCACAGCAGTGTTCAAAAGGACTTGATATGGCATCATCCCAGCTATTCTCAGCCAATTAAATAATATGGGAAATGGTGGTTGTTTATCTCTTACCACTTTACCTTTTAATTGATTCCATGATAAACAGCCCCAAGGATAGTTTTTACATGGGCTCTAAGCAGGACTGTTTACTGTTTATACAGACTACATGCTTCACACATGTATATTGGTGGTCAAAATCTTTTTTTGGGGGGTCGGGGTCCCCTAAGTTTATTGAAAATCATGTTTTTTGAAACACGATCATGTCGAAGGGTTTGGGAGTAGAAAATCTTGTTTTTCACCTGACACATCGTGTTATGGCAGGTATGGTTTTGAGTTTTGATGGGCTTTGCTTGTTTTGCAAATGGCTCATCCTTTATTTAAACATAGCTGCATTTCAACATTTTACCTTAAAAAATGAATCACACTTGTTCACTATTCTGACTACTAAAATAATCATGTTTTTAATTTTATGTATGGAGTGAAATTCGAGTTCAAAGAAACATTGCCGCTTATCACAAACTTGGCAATAATCTTTATTAAAGATGGCTTAAACATTCTCATTCAAGGCAATGATGTGTAATAACTTTTGTTCTTCAACACACATCTCTTTACCTATAACTTCAAAAGAATTGGGTTGTTCCACTTTACCTATCCAAATTAGCCTAATGGGTCATCCCACTGCAGTCTTCAAAGGATTTAATACCGCTTCACCCTAGCTATTCTCAGCCAGTTAAGTAATCTGTGAAATGGTGGTTGCTTACATGTGACCACTTTACCTTTGAATTGCCTCTATGATAATCTATTGTATAAACTGCACCGAGGATATTTTACATGGGCTCTAAGCAGGGCTGTTTACTGTTTATACAGACTACATGCTAGGGACATATATAATGGTGGTCAAAAAATGTGTCTCTCTGATTATTTGTTAATTTTTTTATAAGATTACTGAAAGTCGTGTTTTTCGAACAACACAACAGTGTCGGGGGGTTTGTGAGTACAAATTCATGTTTTCACATGACACATCATGTTATGGCAGGTGTGACACCCTCATCACAAAAGTAGGTCACTAATATTGGTTAAATTTTGTGCTTTAAGTTCATATCTCAAGCCCTGTTTAATGCTAGAGTCATCAAACTAGATGATTGTATGCATCTCTGTTAGTACCACACTCTTACGATTAAAGAAAATCACTGTGACGTATATTTCACATTTTACTGGCTTGGTTTAAGTTTTGGCATTTAGCTCATGACCAAATAGGTTATTTTACACCCTGTATACATACTGTTATAGCTAGAATCTTGAAACTTGGTGTGGGGATGCATCTTGATGAGTTCTACACCTTTATCACAAAAGTATGTCACTTTGACCAATATTTTGTGCTTCACTTTTATTACATTTTGTTTTTAAGTTTCTTTTTCTTGTTTTGTTCATGCTAGAATCATCAACTAGATGACTGAATCAGGGATTTTCCTTGATTTTGAATATTGAGAATCAAGGACTCCTGGCTGCAAAAATGGGGAGTCCCTAGGAACAATTTTTTTTACATTTTTAGTATAAAATGAAAACGAAATAGGTTTTTAATGTTGTATTGCATAGAGAGAGAGAAATTTTCTGTACCTGCATTGGAGAGGCAAATAAAGGATCAAAGAAAACTGATCTGTATTTGTGATGTTTGTGAACAGAACCATTTTGTTGCAAAAGATTAATGTTTTGATTAAATGTGTATGTATGCTGTGCAGACAAAAATTGGTGAGAGGGGCAGACACACAGACACAGACTGTCATGGCATTTTAGTGTTGTAAATGTGAGAATCATGATATGCATAAATGATAGACATATGCCTTGTTAGGGGCCCCGGGTGGCCGAGTGGTCTAAGGCACTCACCTTTACAGATCACTGACATCTCACCTCTGTCCGCGTTGGTTCGAGTCTCGGTCTCGGCCAAAGTGGATATGTGAGAAAGCTTGCCAGTAGCTATCATGTGCTGAAAAATGGCGTTAAACCCATAACAACAACAACATATGCCTTGTTCTTCGGACATTGTATATGGTGATAGGTTACCCTCAACACGTTAACTGTGTATTGTATATGTGAATGAGTGTAGAAATTTTCAGAGTGGACTGCATGCTGCATGCTTTTCATGTGAGGCCTCAGCTGTAAGCCAATCAAGGTAATCACTTATGCATGCTTTTCATGTGAGACTTAAGCTGTAGGTAATCACTGATGCATGCTTTTCATGTGAGGCCTCAGCTGGAGCCAATCAAGGTAATCACTTATGCACGCTTTTCATGTGAGACTTCAGCTGTAGGTAATCACTGATGCATGCTTTTCATGTGAGGCCTCAGCTGGAGCCAATCAAGGTAATCACTTATGCATGCTTTTCATGTGAGACCTCAGCTGTAGGTAATCACTGATGCATGCTTTTCATGTGAGGCTCTAGCTGTAGCCAATCAAGGTAATCACTTATGCATGCTTTTCATGTGAGGCCTTAGCTGTAGCCAATCTAGGTAATCACTGATGCATGAACTTTGTCGAAGTGATACTGTGTCTCACTCTAGGGTTATTTAAGGTGGTGATTTTTGCCCAGAAAGTCTGGCTTCTAGCAGTGGACAATGATCTTATCTTCTGAAGCAGATTTTATGAACTATGTTTTTTTTTTTTAAAAAGTAATCTCTGGGGTTTTTTATCGACTCAGTATAGTACCTGTACATTAATATTATAGCAAAGAATGTTTTTTTATTATTGTTTTATGTATTTTATGCCATGTGGCAGTACATTTGTATGCATGTGGTTTAATATCAGCACAATACTGTCGATATAGTGCCGATTAAAAGTTTAAAAAATGTAAACATAACAAAATCCACCCAAAAAATTTATTTAAAACATTTCACTGCCAAGATCACTTTTGTCTGAATTTTGTTTTCTGTATGATAATTATTGTTACAGTGGCCGCAGGAGACTACTAAAAGCTTCACACTGGTGAACTATATAATTGTTGATTACACTCTGGTTAAAAGAGTGCAGTTTATTTGGAGAATTTTACTTTGTATTTAAGGATTTTACCTGTTTTTGCCTTTATCTTTATTTTGTATGCGTTTTTGGAGGTACCTAAACTTACTCAGCACAGTATAGTCAGGATTGTGTTGATGTGCTGTTAAATCCTATACATACTTATAAATACTTAAAAATAATAAGAAATGAGAGAAGGCACTTGATGGATCTTAAGATTTCTTGTTGTTAAGCAGTTTCATATATGTTGAGAGAGAGAGAGAGAGAGAGAAAGAGAGAGAGAGAGAAAGAGAGAGAGAGAGAGAGAGAGAGAGAAACAAAGTTATTGTAGACAGACATTCAGATAGACAAAGTGAAATGTCGGTTCATTGAAAGAGAGAATAATGATGACAATTGCATTAATATGAGAGACAAAGGCAAATAAATACATAAAAAGCTAAACATCGGAGATTTAATCTGTTTGGTTGTGCTTTCACAATTTAGAAAATACATTTTTTTTTTAAACTTGAAAAGTTGGTGATGAATTTACTTCTTATGACTCATACATGTTGTCCATACTGAAAGGCAAATGAGTATTATGTGAACTAGAAATGTATTGCTTGAACACAAATGCCACACACACACACACACGCACACACACACTCACCCCTTTCATAATAGGAGAGTGCTCTACACACCAAAGCACATGTACATGCAGAATTGCACAGCTTTGCAGCCAACAGTGCACAGAAAGCTGATTTAAATGCAAAATTTAACCAGACTCATTAAAGCACAAAATATAGGTTACTGTGACCATCTTCTGATGGGAGGTCCTTGTACTTATTAAGACAATATTCTTACAAGGCCATGAAGTTCACTGACTCAATAGCCAAGTGTACATGGGAAAGAAACTGAAATGCAAACCTAACCAAAGTCAACTCTCATTATAGGTGAGGGATCCTTATACTCAAGGATTATACAATAAGAAATAAGACTGTGCCCAGATTGTGCATTAAAATGCAAATATGGTGTATTTAATGACATGAAATTGCTTATAATTGGTTCTCATGAGTAAAGAACTAAAACAGTGGAATAAATTAAATAGAAATGATAAAACACAGTTTTAAGCACTTTTGAATACTTTTGGGCATTAATATTCATCATTATCATCATTCCTCTTCATTCCCTCTGGAATATAGGGCCTTCACTGCAGCTCTCCATGGTCTTGGGCAATCTGTTTTGCCTCTCTTCAGGACGTGCAGATGGTCTTAAGTCTGGTGTCCAGGATTCTTTGCCAAGTCATGTCTGGTTGTCCTCTTCTGCATTAGCCTTGAGGGTTCCAATCCAAGGCATGGCAAGTGATGTTGGGCTGGTCTCTGAGCAGGGTATGTCCAGTCGATCTCCACTTGCATTCCTTATAGGTGTTGGATATGGGTTTTTGTTGTGTCCTCAACCATAACTCCTGGTTGGGGGTTTGATCTGGCCATCTGAAGCGCAGGATCTGACAGAGACAAGTATTGACGAAGACCTGTAGCTTATGTTCCAAGTTCTTTGTGTGTCTCCAGGTCCCATAGACAGCACTGATTTGACATTGGACTTAAATAGTCTAAGGTTTGCTTTCAGTTGGATGTTATCATTCCTGTTATCATTCCTCCATACTGGTCTGAGAGTGGTAAAGCCATGGCATGCCTTAGCAGTCCTGGCCTTGACATCCTCGTCTGTTCCTCCTGACTTGTTCACAGTGTTGCCAAGGTATGTGAACTTATCAACATTCTCAATGGCTTGTCCCAGTAAGAAAATAGGTGCATCCAGGTTTGTACTGACTTGCAGGAATTTTGTCTTGTTGGCATTGATCTCCAGGCCGGTAGTTCAGGCTATGGTATGTATGTCTTTAATTGAATGTGCTGGGGTGTGCGTGAAAGCAGTCAACTATCATCTGCCAAATCCAGATCTTCCAGTTTTTGGGTCAAGGTCCAATGTATTCTTCATGGTTGGTCCATTGCTATTTTCATCACCCAGTATATCACTAGTGAGAAGATCATTTGTGAAAGTTAGCATCCTTGCCTGATGCCTGCGGAGATGTCTTGATACCAAGGTAATTTGGCCTGATGTTGTCCATCGAACCTCACTCAGTCCTAGGATCTCCAACCTGTATCTTTCTATCTCTTTGGCAACTTGTGTTTTCCCTGTCTCATACTGTGTTCTCACATTCCATGTCCCAATCTTTGTAACAGTCTTAGTGGAGACAAGATTTGTCGGCAAGTCAGTTCCCTCTCGGGTTTGACTGGTCTGCTTCATACACTCTCCTTTTTTGTGTCATTTCCATTGATCCAATGAATTTTATGCTGTGTTGGTTTCTGTAGCATGTTTTTTTTCATGTGGTGGGGGTGCTAGCTCCACACACAACCCTCCTCCTTTCCCACCCGGGCTTGGGACCGGCAACGGCAAAGTTGCATTAATATTACCATCTATGATTGAAATTGTTCCAGTACCTTGGAAAGTTAAACATCCCCAAATTATCGAAATAAACTTGGTGTGAGAGCATGTAACAAACATTGTGGGTTCCATTCATTGGCAACTCATCTTCATATGAAAATCATATTTTTTTTCTTCAATGTCAGTCTTACAATCGTCACTGAATATCACTTGATTCCAATAATTATCAACACTGCAATAAAGCTTCCCTTTACACCTTGTTACACAATTTCTCTAATTTTTCCTTTTCCTCACATCATGTCTAAGATAACCTTTGCAATATGGAGCTCTTTGGACTGACCATTTTGAAACACATTTTATCCTCAACTCACTGAAAATTCCAGTAATCTGTGCCAGTGTTTTCATTCTGTTTTGTCTTCCACACTGAATTAAATCCAGAACATCACTTTGAGTTTTTATTGTTCAAGACTTCCTTTGCATGTTTTGCACATTTGCCCTTTTTTTAAATGAGTCAATCATATGGCATACTTAAGACTTAGGAGTATTCAATTTTAGGCCTATATCTGATTGTTGAATTCCAGATTGACACAAAGTAATAATGGCATTTTTTGACCCACTGCTTCATTAATTCCATGATTGTGTCATGTTGTTTGCCTCATCACTAGAGAGGAAGACGATAATACTATTCCAATAATATACCAGCACATGACTGGCACATGATGAATCCCGGCCTGGTATATAACGTTTGCAGTGCCAAGTGTTTATACTGAAATCAGTGTGAGAGTTGTGCAAAGTTTATGCAAAGTAAATTTATATGGCACTAAGTTGCATCTCTTTTTAAAAGATATATACCTGTTTTCAGTGTTGCAATATTATACATAATCCCTGAGTGCTGGTACACTTGGTGATTGTTTAAAATTGAAACATGGAAAACAGGTAATTTTCTATTAAAATAGATAACTCTTTTTAAGTCATTATTTCTTAAATATTACCACTCTGCCCTAACTTTTTTCAAAGCAATTTGTTGTCTGAAATTTTTTTTCTTCTCACAGATTTGGTTGGTAATTTTATTTTTTTTTAAAAATAAGATCAGTGACCATTTTCATAAAGTAGTGGAAAGTTAATTGAATTTAATACAGTGCCACCTGGTATTTGACAAACAGAAACCACAATGACATACACTGCCCATAAAAGTAAATAGTTGACATTTAAAGATTATCAGGCATAGTTGTACATGAATGTCATGTGTCTGAAAATCAAGATTGCTTAAGTTTTGTATTTAATATAGTTGTTACTTGCAAGTTAACATTGATCAATAGGCATGATAAAAGAAAAATTTGTATCACTTGCAGTAAGATGTTCCATTTTGAAGTACTTTGTTTCCCTGGAGAAAAAGAACAACATTCGCTAAAAAGAAAGGATAAATTTATAAAATGCGTATGCACAAACTTAAATTCAGAATACGGTACTATTTAATTAATCTTGAAAAATCATTTGAATCCATCCTATCTTAGTTGTGTCATGATGCTTTAAATAGCCAGTTCCTTGGAAGTCATATTGTTGATACCCATTCTAAATGTGAAATATCTATAGAATAAAATTAATGCATTTGTCCCTTTGTATAACAGATATAATGTGACTTGATCGAAGAAAAACATCTTGATTTAGTACATTATGAAATTCATATAACATTTACCCTTACATGCTCCTGTCATTTGGAATTTGTAAATCCCACTTTATTCAGTTTAATTGTTATACAGTGTAACCCACAGTAACAAACACCTCCAAATAGTGGACACCTGTTCATAATGCACACTTTAAGTGAAAATCATCTTTTAAATGTCCTTTAAATAACATACACCTGCATAATGTGGACATCAGACAGTGCTTTTTGGTCAACCAAATTGCATATAATGAACATTGTGACCTGACACGTGTGCGGACTTGCCTCCCTTGGAGCATGCCATAAGTGCTGTTGAATGTACACAGATTTGTGAAGCCCAGCTTGTTATGACACACAACTTATTCAGTGGACAATGACCATTTTATACTAGGTCTGATGGCATCATAAGTTAGCATTGATTTCATAACTATTGAATATTATGTGAATCAAAGAAAAACATCTTGATTTAGTAGATTATGAATTTCTTGTAACATTTACCCTTACATAACCTGTCACTTGGAATTTTCAGATCCCATTTTAATCGGTTGAATTGTTCACACAGATTTGTGAAGCGCTGCTTGTTTGACAGTTAATTTACTCAGTGGACAGTAACCATTTATCACTAGGTCTCATTACATTGTAAGATGGCTTGGCATTGATTTTATAACTGATATCATCTTGCTTCAATAAGATTGAAAAGAGTATAGTTACAGTGATGGACACCCTGTTGATAAGCAAAATGGCAGCACTGAATATCTTGTAAATTAAACAGTTCACGAGTGAGTATGGGTCACTAGATTTGGCTCAAATTTAGTATAATGTTAATAGTGTTCACAATTGAAGTCTTTACATAACAAGGTATGACATATAACAATGACCTTAATGAAGAAAATGTATCTAAAGGTCAGTAACACACATGATCTTGTCTTCTTCTGGTTAAGGTCAGTTATCATTACAAGGCCTGTGTTTTTTTATGTTAGTGCAATCTTGGCTTTATAAAGGAAGATTGTAGGTTATAAATAAGAGCAGATAATATAAATGATGACAATTTTACAATTAGGTTCTGCACAACATCACTTTTGATGATGCTACCAAGTGTAAAATAATGTCATGCTGATTTTAAACCTTTAGATGGGGCTAACTGTGTTTAAATGAATTTTTGGTAATTTTAATTTAAAATTATCTGTTGATGACCAGGATTAAAAGCCCAAATGTATGTTTGTGCATTATTATATTGAATACAATTCTTGCTTAATTAGTAACTTATTGTGCATTTCATTGTTTTGTTCACCGCTACTGGATACTGAAATTTTCACTGCTGGATTTGCATTCATAATGAATGTAATAGTGCAAGAAATTTTTGGAGAAGGAATCTTATTATCCCTAAGAGCCTCTACTTTTTTGCATTTTATGCAACAGTGAGAGTTATATATATATATACAACCTGTATGGCACATCAAGAGTACTGTCCCTGTATATAAAATACATTTGTCTATAAAGGATGATTTTGTCTTGTCCCATGACCGTTCTTTAAATTCAGGTTTCACCACATATGTAAAATGATATGACGTAAAATTCAAACAGAAAACAACTGCTCTCCTGAAAGTCTTAGGATGATACGCGTCTTACAGAGGAATACATGTACTTAACACATTAACATATGCTAGTGAACAACTAAAAAAGATTTTTTTTTTTTGTTTAATCCAAAATTTTTCCAAAAGTTAGATTTGGCCCGAATGTCTTTCACAATATCCCATTTGGCCACCACATTGGCATACATGACACATGTCAAACATGTGCCTCGATCATAAATATAATTATATTTGTAATATTCAAAATTAATTTGTGACAAATACAACTGTTTTGTTAACAGACATCATAATAAGTCTTTTGTACCTCTGATATTTTGGCAGTCACCATTTAAAGGTGGTTTGTTCTAACTATCAAGAGCTTATCAGTTTTTTTAGCTCTACTGGTCATAGACCAGAAGAGCTTATGGGATGGTCTGTTGTCCATTGTGCATCCGTCCGTTAGCACAAGTTTGTTATCGCTACTCCTCCTGAACTACTGTGAGGATTGCCATGAAACTTTATACATGCATTCGTCCCATAGTCTAGTTGGTCCTAAATGAAAATGAAGTTGTTTGGGTATCCAATATGGCCACAACAGTGACCATCTTGAAAATCTTGTGATTGCTACTCTTCCTGAATGGATGGTCATATCAAATACGGGATTTACACTAAAATACTTCTTATGATGTCTGGTTGGTCCTAAATGAAAATGATGACAATATGACATCAAATATGGCCACTGTGGTTATTCTTGTTATTGCTACTTCTCCTGAACAGAAAGTCATACTGACATGGGATTTTCATCAGAAGATCTTTTATGATGTCTAGTGATATGGCCACTACAGTTACCATCTTAAAAATCTTGTTATCGCTACTCCTCCTGAATGGATTGTCATATCAACATAGAGTTTTTACTAAATGACTTCATATGATGCTTAGTTGGTCCCCCCCCCCCCCCCCAAAAAAAAAAATGGTGTTCTCCAGATATCCAGTATGGCCACTACAGTGACCATCATGAAAATCTTGTTATCAATACTCTTGAAAAGATGGTCATATCATCGTGAGGTTTTCGCTGAAAGACTTTAAAATCTTGTTATGGCTACTTCTCTTAGATGGCTGTTCATATCAATATTATGCTTTCAACAAAAGACTTATTATGATGTCTAGTTGGCCCTAAATGGAAATGGTACCAATCTGATATCCAATATGGCCACTATGGCAGCTATCTTGAAAATCTTGTTTAACATTATGTCTCCAAAACAGAAAGTCATATCAGCATGGGGTTTCCACTAGAAGACTTCATATGATGTCTTGTTGGTCCTAAATGATGTCTTGTTGGTCCTAAATAAAAATGGTGCAAATCTGGCATCCAGTATATCTACCACAGCAGCTATTTTGAAAATCTTGTTATTGCTGAAGAATATCAGAGATGGTTTCAACACAGAGCAGTTAAAAGGAAGAAATGGTCTTATCTTGAATTCCTGTACATTCTTTTGTGTATTATTATCCATCTGCTAGACATCAGTTATCGGGGCCCCGGGTGGCCAAGTGGTTTAAGGTACTCACCTTTACAGATCATTCACATCTCACCTCTGTCCATGTGGATTTGAGTCTTGGCTCAGCCATCATGGGTATGTGAGAAAGATTGCCATTAGCTTCCTTTGGGTCAGTGGTTCTTCCCAGGTTCTTCCTCCACCAAATATACTCCCTGCTATGTCCTCCCAGGTTGTTCCTCAACCCAATATACTGGCTGCAATATTACCATGTGCTAAAAAATGGCATTAAACCTACAAAACCATTGACATTAGTGATCAGTGGTTCCCCTGCTCAACAAGAGAAACCAGCAGTCTCAGTGACAAAATATCAGAATGATTTTTTATTCAGATGTAGTTATATAAAGAGATAAGTGAATCATGTTTTAAATATTTCAATTTTTATTTACAAATTCAGGCATGAAAGATAATTTGTAAATTTAATGTCAATACATGTACGAAAAACTTTCAATCCTATAATGCATTGCTAAGACCAATATGGTAGATGAAATCTTTAATGTAAACCCATCAGCTTCCATCTGAAAATATTTCAGGTTTCAGGAGTCAGATAATTACAAAGGCATTACTTACTTAACTTACATTATACACGTTTGTGGCCATTTGGCCATGTACGTGTGACAGAATTTGCAAAATGGTCATGATATATGATACAAAATTTGATGTCATGAAATGGGTGTTTTGTCTGTAAAAAAAATGTTAGTATTTAAAGGAACAATAAACAGAACTTGATGTTGTGAACACATCATTTACACTTAACAAGAGAGAGGTATTATTGCTGACTTTTAAATTGATCGTAACTAAAATAAATTTAAAAACTGAAATTTTCAAGCAAAATGTTAAGGACATTCCCAAGTTTTATCATGTCTGCAATGAAGGTGTTATGATTAATTGCTACCATAATGCCCAGTTTTTCACTAAGAGAATTGTCATTGACATTAAAGTTACTAAGAAAGCATAACAAATCATGTAGAGATCCTCAGAATGAAATAAAAAATAAATTCTCTAATTATCTTTCACTGTGTCTGGAATGTCACATTCACATTATGAGTGTTACATCTCAGATCAGACCAATTTTATGCCAATATTAAAAGGTCCTGACAGAATTTGATCTTGTGCAGAAATTGCATATGTTGACCCAATTCATGAAACAAGTTGTAAAATTAAGCACCAATAGAAGTTCTGACATAGTCTTTCAAATTTTGTAAATTGGTTTGGTGTCAGAATGTTACATCTTAGAATCTTATGAAATATTGGCAGCAACTGACAAAATTAGCAGACACTGTCTGTATCAAGCAGTGTTTATTTTATAACGTGTATGCTACCCATTCACAATATCTTGATGTCATAAATAGCACATGGTTTTGTTGATTCACAGATGAAAGGATGTATGTCTACTTTCTTGCCACAGTTGCAGCTGTGTAAATCTGTATGTAATTTTTGCTCAGTCTAGATGCAAAATAGTACAAATAGTTAGAAATTAGTGAACAATTTCAAGTGACATTTTGCTTGAAATTCATGTATAAACAGTTCAGTTGTTGGAAAACATATTTTAAATTTTTGCCCATGTTAATGCTGGATAACCAGTTTCTGTTCGTGTCCACTGTTACATACTCATTAGATTTCAAGTGTAAATAACACTTTGTGATATTAGATCAAGGATGATTTCACAACAGAAATTTTTTTAGGCAAAAAAGAAGATACATGTAGTTGTCAGATGCAATCAATATGAGCAAAAGTATCCAGTTAAGGACATATTAGACAGCCAAGATGTAAAATGTACCCCAGTCCACTGTGCCAAGTTTTGTGTTCATTATTACATCTGCTTCACATTTTTTGAGGTAAATAGCATTTTTAGCCATTAATTTGGGGATCCTTTCAAAAAAGTAATTATTACAGGAAAATTAAAAGATGGCTGTCACATTTAATAAACTTAAGTAGCAACATCCTGTTGATTTCATATTTGATAGACAAGATGTACCATGTACCAAAGTTCACAGTACCTTAGTATGGTGTCATTTGTTACATCTAATGGTTTGAAATGAGTAAAACATAAATATAATACAAAATCTTTGTGATAAAACTTACTCAGCTATAACACGCAAAATAAGATATCTTTTTTGTTTTAAATTATCTTTTGCAAAAATTCACATTAAAGTGAAACTTGTATAATCTAGCATCTGAGTAATTTTGATCCTTTTGGTGAATGTGGCCAAAATAAAGGGTTCACTTTAACCTCTTTATCATGGATTATCCACTAGGTATTCTGTCTCACTGACCATATAGCCTGATGTTTTTGTTCCTCTGGTCTCTGGTTTAAATTTCCTCCAGCTGTTTCTCTAAATCATGGATAAATAAAGGGTACATACACATTGCTCATAAATAATCTGATGGGCCTACACCAAGATAATCATGTACAATATAACAGTAATAAAGTGTAAGTGGTTTTCACATCACATTCCTTTTGTTTTTAAATTGCAATGGTAATGACTTGTATCTAAGAATAACATAAAATGGTTACAAAATAACCCAGCTAACATTAATTATATCAGATATATATTGTAATGAGACATTGGGTTCTTCCAGTGACCAAATGGGGAAGACACAAATATGCAAGTTGTCCAAATTAAGAATAATAAACCAATAAAAGTACAAAACAAGGATGTACAAAAATTCTGTCAATGTTTTTCAGACTGATGATTATTTATTTGGAGAGTCATCTAATGTGTTTCAAAATCTTCAAAAAGCAAATATGGCATGCTGTTGCATCTCCAGCCAATTATTGACTACAGTTTTCATCTACTGATGTTAATTTTGAGTATAGTAAGTAAAATTGGTTCTTTGGTGTCTCTGTTGTCACACTAAATCAGTTGAATATTTTCAATGATATTGCTAAAATTACAGGACTAAGATCCATTGGTGTCTTACATTACATGTTTTGCTGAATCCCACAAAGTTAATTCTTCACACAGTAAAACATTGATTATCCAGACCCATTGAGAGGCATAGATTTTGTCTGGATAATCTGTCATCTGGACAATCAAATTTTGATCAAAAAGTGGAACTGTGAATGAAAGTACATGGATTGAATGGGTCCAGTAATTGTACATTTGACTGCTTATGCATCAGTAATTAAGTAAATATTAATGTTTTGCAGACATATAACATGGTTAAGAACAGAAAAAGTAAAAACAATAAATATATTATAGTCTATCCATGATAGAATGATAATGTAGGTGTAATGGACGACCAGTTTATGTGTGATCTTGTGAACACAAAGGTCAGATGGCTTAGATCAAGGTAACCTCAGCTGACATTGATTTTATTCATACCTGTATCAGTAGGATATTCACTTTTATCACCTGTTAAGTCACTATTGATTGTTGATCAACAGTTAATTACGTAGGCTTGAGCTACACAATACGTTTGATCAGACTGTTGTGAGTCTTTAATCATACTTCATTAGCTTGGGATTTTTGTATGACAAATTACATATTGTTATAGCAGCACACACTTAGTGACAATCAGGTTTAAGAATAAATTTTTCTCTCTATCTCTCTCTCTCTCTCCTGAATACACTCATTTTTACTTTAAAAAGATAATTTGGTTATCCATAATACCACTGTGATTATAACTGTATGAGATTTTATTTGATTGTGTTTGTTTCTGATTTCTCTTAGTCTGTTCAGTGTTGGAGTCATGATCAGCAAATTATTTTCATTTATAGATACATGTACATTGTAATAAGTAAAAGTTTTGGGGGACATAGTAATAGTCCATATGAGCGAGCAATCTGGGTAATCTGCATCCAGATAGTCAATGTTTTACTGTACCTATGAGGAACTAACTCTATTCATATGATAAGGTATCAGTGCTTAGTAATTCTAAAAGTAATTAAAAATGAATAAAAATCTACCATGAGAATGAAAGGTTAATTTCTCATTTTCTTAACATCTGGTGTTGAAATCTTCACAAAACATTTTTTTGCAGTTCATATACTTCTTTCCTCTGTGTTTGTACCTTAAAAGGATGGTCCATTTTCTGTCCCATCCAAGTGTGCAATATGTACATATATGAAAGCACAATCCAATAAATTTTTTACAGTGAAATCAATTTTATTTATTGTGTACTGATGTTCCTGAATTTTGTGATTGTTACAAACCAAGAAAATAAAAAGTTCCAACAAACAGTGATCTGTCTGTGAAGACCCCTGTGTGCTTGGGGATGTAGAATAGGCCTGATACACTACATGTCGTAAGATGTGACTAATGGAGGTAGGAGCCTTAGTGGCTCACTGGTTAATGTTCTGGACTCATGACTAAATTGTTTGGGTTCTAATCCTACCATCAGATCTGCTCAGGTTGGCTACCATGGTGTGTCCTTCAGCAAGACACTTTACTCCAATTGCCTGTCACTAAATAACCTACTTGTGTTGCTGTGACATAAAACACTAAACCAAACCAAAACATATGTGAAGATAATTGTACTCATAAAAGTGGGGGTTTTTTACCCACGAAAATAAATGAATTGACCATAACTAATGCCTTATCAGAGCCAGGGACTTCATAGTGACTGGAATATGACTGTATAATCAGAGAATGTATCTAGACATTCACAGAGAAAGTGACTTCATAGTGACTGGAATATGACTATAATCAGAGAAGATATCTAGACATTCACAGAGCACGGGACTTCATAGTTACTGGAATATGACTGTATAATCAGTGAAGGTATGTAGACATTCACAGAGAAAGGGACTTCAGAGTGACTGGAAATATGACAAATCAGAGAAT
The DNA here is from genome assembly GCA_029931535.1 of Margaritifera margaritifera. NCBI lineage: Eukaryota > Metazoa > Mollusca > Bivalvia > Unionida > Margaritiferidae > Margaritifera > Margaritifera margaritifera. The sequence continues at coordinate 1,709,682 of JAQPZY010001468.1, read as the reverse complement.
GTATCTAGACATTCACAGAGCCAGAGACTTCATAGGGACTGGAATATGACTGTATAATCAGAGACTATCTAGACATTCACAGAGAAAAGGACTTCATAACGACTGGATTATGACTGTATGATCAGAGAATGTATCTAGACATTCACAGAGATAGGGACTTCATAATGACTGGAATATATGACTATATGATCAGAGACTATCTAGACATTCACAGAGAAAAGGACTTCATAGTGACTGGAATATGACTGTATGATCAGAGAAGGTATCTAGACATTCACAGAGAAAGTGACTTCATAGTGACTGGAATATGACTCTCTGATCAGAGAAGGTATCTAGACATTCAGTCAGGTTTTGAGGGGGGGGGGGGGGGTAAGGGTTTAGAAGACTAACATATTCATCAATGTACAGTCAATTCTCATTACAACCACATTTATTATAACATCAAATTTTGCATTCAGCAGAATATTTATGGAAATAAACTTGTTCAACGGTAAATTTTATTGTGATCATGGAATATTCAACTCTAACTCTGACAGCACTTTCCTGGTAATAAACATGAAAATTTCCTTTATATATTGTTCTTTAATGTACTTATTTTATACATTGTTTTTACAACAATGTTGTCAATACTTGGGATTTTACTTATATGGGAATATGTCAGAGGATTGTATTTAAATATTTTATTTCAAGAAAAATAAGTTTTAATTGAAGAAAAATATGTATATGGGATTTTGAAATAATTACCATTATATTTGATATGGAGTATGAATTTATATTTCTGACTCATTCGTATCATTTATACATGCTGGGTTGACAAAAATAAGATAAAGACAATAACTGCTCTATATTTAAGGGATTTATCATTACACTGACAGATTCATTACTGTGACAAAATTACTGAAAATGAGCTTGGTCATTGCTATGAGAGTTGACTGTAATGTCGATCTAACTATGAACATCATATACCTAGACCTGCCATTGCATAATGTGCCAGCAATTTGAAGAATGTATGATCCAGGAATGAGAGTAAAGTTAGCCATTTTGCACAAATAAATTTTGATCATGTAAAGACTTGTTCTCTTATTTCAGATAAAGGGTTCTCTGATCATCAGTGGGGATACCTTGGGTCATGTTTACTTCTGGAACAAAAGCACAGGAGATTGTGAAGCAGCCATCTCAGCCCATGAAGAGGCTATATACAAAGTTGCCTACCTAGGGGGAAGGTTCTTCACAGCTTCAGGGTAAGGGATTTTTTTGTTGTTGCTGTTGTTATTTTCCCTTTGCTGTGATATTTCCCTATTACTTTGATTAAACCACATGGTAAGTTCACAGCAAAATTCTTGTTTTTCATGCACTGTTACCTATGTATAGCACACACCCAAATGTATTTGTATCTGTATAATAATAATAATAATAATAATAATAATAATAATAATAATAATAATAATAATAGTAATAACAATAATAGTAATAACAATAATAATAATAATAATAATAATAATAATAATAATAATAATAATATAATTGTACTTTAGAACATATATGCAGACTGAGCAAGAAAATAATTTAGTATAGTTATGGTAAGTTCTCTAACATTATGATTTTCAGAATTGTATTTTGATATTATATCCAATTCATTTGCTGGCAAGCAGTGTTACTGTGAAATAATTGCCTGCATTATACATATCAAAACTGAAAATGATAGAAGTGTTTTTAAGTGATTTTCACTATGTATTTGTGAAGTTTTGAGTAAAATGACAAAATAATTTATCAATGCATAAGGTCCCAAATGTAAATCATATGCCAGTCAAATAATGTTAAAGTTATTTTTGCATTCAGACTTAAACATTACTATTTGAATATCTGCATGATATGTGCAACAAGCAGTATCACTTTGAAGTACTGACTCATACCTGTCAACTTGTAATTTGTACGTTTTTTTGGGGGGGGGTTTGCAGTGTACGGCCATACAACCATTTTGTACAGTTTTTTTATATTTTAAAAAAAAATCGGGCCAGTCCTTATTTTTGTGCTTTAATCACTACATCTACCTTTATTTGGCCATTCATGCCCTCTGGGCGTACTGAATATTTGATTCTACCACTCTCCGTGTATACATTTACATCCTGTATAACACCTACAGGTGGTCAGTGATAACTAGGGCATATGTGCACGTTCTGTTACCGCTGGACTGCATATTGGGCTAAGCGACCAAATTATCATCAAATCAAAACACCTCAAACAAAACAAAGCCGGTATGATTAATTAGCAGTATTTTAAGCGGCTTTGTTGCACTGTGTTTACTCAAACCAGATCCTCACGAGTGGCTCACTTTGATTTTAATCCAGGGAGTCAGCGTAATTAAATTAATGAAAGGTACTTTACCGACATCAGTGTTGGTTTCCTTTATGAACTGATTAAATGACAGTAATGATTCTTTCATTTTTAATTGATTATAAAGGCAATCAATTTTCACGTGCAATATTGCGTTTGAAGCGAAACATTTACGCTAATTAATGAGCTATGTTCGTATTTAAAAGAGAAAATGTTTGTTATGATCACTTTAGAAGTAGTTGTGAAGCAAGCTGATATTTATTATGTGGATAAAATGAGTTTGCTAAATTATTTTCGCAAGAAAGGTAATAAGGACCATTTGAAGAAGTAAAATTCTTGTGAAAGTGGAGGGATAAAACGTACGACTGCTACTGAGTGTGAGAATTCCTTAAACCAAGAGAGTGTAAAAATTCTAACGAACATTTCACCAAATGGACCAGAGCTTGAGGACTTTAACTCAGACACAGCTATCAACTGCTGGCTTAGTGCTGGTGCAGATGCCAGACATGTACACGGCCATTTTTATCAAAATCCAGCAGCTAAAACATATGTACCAGAAGTAGCCAAACGTATATCAACAACTGTTTTAGAAAAATTAAATTCTTTTTAGAAATAATTATATTGTATATTATTTCATTTGTTCTTTCTATGGATTAAGTATATACATCTCATCAAATCTCGGCAAGTAATTACCATTTTGTGAAAAGTAAGGTGGCCATGTGAAAAGTAAGGTGGGACAAGTGAATTTTCTGAAACCACTTGTCCTGGACAAGTTGATGAAATTTTTTTTTGCTCAGCCCCGTCTTTGGCGTAAGGTTTTTCTGGTCTTTGTAAGGTTTTTTTTGGTCTGGTGTACAGGTTTTTGTCTCGGGAGGTTGACAGGTATGCAGTGACTGATTATAAATTTTGTTATCTGTGTACATGTACTTATATTCATGCTTACCATAATTCTGTTCATTCATTTGTTCAGTCAGTCAGTGTTTAGTTCTAAAAGTTTGTGTGGGAGGGAGACCAAAATTACACGGTACTCCTGCAAATGCAGGGGATGTAACATGTATGGGTTAAATAAATTTACACAGTTTATCAGTTAAATCATACCTTTATAACTTTTCACAGAATTTTGAAGTCTATAAAATTCCAGTTGATTTAAATTTATTTTCTTGTTGCAGAATTATATCGTGCCTATTTCTTGTCCCAAATCAAATACAAATGAAAAATTCTGGCACAGCTATACTAACACTAATAGGCCACCACTTGTTACTGTGAATTCAGTGAATTCATTATTTTCAATGGGATATCAGTTTTCATAGATTTCATAGTTGCTACAAACCAGGAATTTCAAGACCCAGTGAACAATGATCCTTCTGTAAAAACTGTGGGACTCCTTCCCCAATCTAGGAATTTCAAGACCCAATGAACAATGATCCTTCGATGAAAACGGTGGGACTCCTTCCCCAATCCAGGAATTTCAAGACCCAATGAACAATGATCCATCTGTAAAAACAGTGGGACCCCTTCCTCAATCCAGGAATTTCAAGACCCAATGAACAATGATCCATCTGTAAAAACAGTGGGACCCCTTCCTCAATCCAGGAATTTCAAGACCCAATGAACAATGATCCTTATGTAAAAACAGTGAAAGCCCTTCCCCAATCCAGGAATTTAAGTGTCAACAGAAATATAATTTTTCACAAAACCACACAAATTCATGCCCACAAATGTAAAGGAAGTCACAGTTTATAAATAGGCAGAATTTACTTTTGTGCAACAAAGAAGGTCTGACATATATAATATTTTGTTCCATTACCTGCAGAAATATTTCAGGTTATTTATTGAAAATTTGCAGGTGCATGAAAGAAAGACAACTCATATGTAATTTTACAAAATTGCATCTTCATTAGATGTTTCTGTACATTCTTTTAAGTGTCCACACCCCTTTTCATAACATTTTGTCTGCACTTTGAAAAGTTCCACCCCCCATTCATGAATTCCCTGATGTATAAGATTTTCAGTTAAAAAGGTGAGAATCATTTTGATATATCTTTAGCATGATGGAGCTTTTAATAGACCACAGAACTTCATAAACTTTTACCTTATGATTACAGAATGTGACAACTATCTTTTAGTCTCAAGAAATAAATATGTTATTTTAGGATACATCTATTTAGCTTTTTTAATTGTACTTTTACACTAACCATGTTCTCCTATCAGCATTTGGAAAAAAGTGGGCCAGTGTTTATGCAGTTAACACTATGAAAGAATGTGAAAGAAATAATGATAGTCATTTTTCATCAAGTACAATATAAAGTGACAGAAAAATAATACATACAGATATAAGGGTATTGGACTTTTAGTGTAGTGATTTGGATTGTTGTATATTGCATGAATGAACAGAAAGAAAAAGGCGGGTCTCAAATTGAAAATATAACTTCAGTGTATTGGAAGTATAGAAATCACTACCTGGCACAGCAAAAAGTTTAAATTATGAAAACATTTTTACAATATAGGAATGTAGGTAATCAGTGAAAATATGTATACATAACTTTTAATATATAAAGTCAGTAAATGAAAATTTAATTTGATGTCTTTTATCACCCTTATCTTGCATTTCAAATGGATTAGTTCTGACCATCTAGCATTGCAGTGACTAGATTGAGTCAAATTTGTAATCCTTTCTCTTGAGGATTAAATAATTGATATTGACTTCTTTGTCTTATACCATATTTTTAGTGACAGATAACAGTTGCATTCTGCAATCAACTCGTGTTGTCAAGGCCATCTGGGCGGAAGCTCTATATAGGACTTGCTTTGACACCATGTGCATGTCTATATGTCCATCTGTCCACACCTTAGATTAACCTCAATGTTAAATTTTTTTTTATGTGGTCAGTTTCTCAAGTGCTGTTGGCCACATAGTCATTTTACTTGGTATGTGGATACATCTTGATGTATACAACACCAGTTTACTACAAGCTTTGGTGGGTTTGGCATGCAGGATAAGCTTTGGTGGGTTTGGCATGCAGGCCAAGCTTTGGTAGGTTTGGCATGCAGGTCATGGCCAGCTTCTTGCTTTTAAGAAAATATGAGAATTTAGACTTTTAATTTTTTTATTTCTTTTTTGGTTTTCTTTGTTGATGAAAAGAACCAGATAAAAGCTATAGAGTGGAATGCCAGTGATCCAAATGTAACTTCTCCAGACTGTTTGCTCATGCAAATTCTCACTATGACCCCCAAAATGTTATATTCCCTATCGATTAATATCAGTTCTCCTGATGACCTATTTTGCAGACAAAATCATTGTCTCCTGATAGGTCTGGATATTCATTGTGTTAAAATATTCACAGAATACATGTATTTCTTAAATCATTGAAAATAGATATTTTACTTTTAAAATCAAAGAATTTAGAAAATATAAAAAGGTATATGTAGTAAAGTTACATTTTCCATGCGATTTTCTTTGAGTGCTTCTCATCGCTGATTCTTTATAAACCCTGTGGATGTCTGCATATAGATTTTGTCTGTAAAATTGATTAAGAGGAACTATTTTTTATCACATAATGAAACATATAACTTTTTTTAATAAATTGTTTTAAACTTCCATTGGTTTAGCTGGAAATTTGGTCATGGGTGACTAATATTACACGCTTACTTATTGTGACATCATGATATGTTGTACTTTGTATTACATCAGATACAATTATAGCACTATAATGAGTAATATTAGAGTTTTAGGGAGCTCAGAAGACCAGTATTGATCTTGGCCCCTGGCCTCAGTTGATACTGGCTTTCTGTGCTGCATAAAACTTCACATCACACTAAACACAGTGCCATAATTGTTTTATTACATTATCAATACCATATATTAAAAATAGTAGCAATCTTTGTACAAGTTTATCCAGCTATATATGCAAAACGTCTCTTATTGAAAGTGCTGTTGTCAGCTTGCACTGTTCACTGCTCTACACTCTCATGTGCGGTGACTGTGGTGAACTGAAATTGCTATAGAACAAAGAAGCTGATTGGCTAGAATCATTCTACATCAAGGAAACTCATCCATATACTTAAAACAGACTTGCCCTGGTGCAGAAACCAACTGATCGATACAGTATGATATACTGTAAAATTTCTAATTTTGGCACCCTTTTAAGCCCATTTCAGATTTGGGAGCATTTGCATTAAATAAATTTTGAGGGTTTCAATTTTGGGGATGCCAACTTTAGAGATCAATAAGTGACATTTATGAGATGCTAAAAAAAGATTGTAACTACATGACCACATACATTATTTGATTCTTAATACATTTTTTAAAAAAGAGTTCATAACCACAATTTTTGTGGTTTACAATTATCCACCAGCTAATTAACTCCACATGTTCAGTGTGAACTGCGGTAGTTTAGTTGGTAGAGCATCAGACTTATAATCCAACCATCACAGGTTTGATATCTGCCCAGGCCAGCATGGATTGGCTGCCTCAGTGTGTCCTAGGGACAGGCTTTTAGCTCCCATTTCCTAAGCATGGTATAGCCAATAATGTGTTAAAAGTGCAGTTAAAAAAAAAATAAATAAATAAATTCCTGTCCCACATTATCACATCAAAACCTATTTGACTAGTTATTGAATAACTTGGGCAATGGATTTCACACGTTTTTTTTGGAAGGATAATTAAGATTCATTTGTACTTCATTGAAATGTCAGGGTAATACTATAAATTGCTCTGAGGTGTTAACTCTCCATGTACAAAGCGCTGTGACAAAAAGCATATGTTGCCATATTTCTGGTCAGTCTAAATAATTGTTAGGACAAAGGAGTGGATTCCATGCTAAGATGCCTGGTACCATATAAGGTATAAAATTTATCACTTTCATATACATATTTCGGAGCTATTAAATATAAGATAAAATAAAATGAATATGAACTTCTTGTGTATTTTAAAATGAACTATTATCATTCTCATTGACCTGGTTTCATTTCCCCACAACTGTGCAACGGGGTACATTCTTTTTGCAGGATCTACAATGATGAGAAACTGTGGTGTGACTTGAAATAAACTTGAAACAATGTTTTTTTAAAAATATGTTACTCAATAGTTCAAAGAAGGTTTTGTCAGCATTGGTAAATTAACCAGATGCATTGTGCATTGTGTAATGTGACCCAATTCTTGTCAACTTCAGTTTTTTCCTAGTGAAGCCACGTTTTGAAGTGAAAATCACTCATATTTTTAAAAAATGAATTAACTGGTAAAAAGCATACTAAACTGCCTTCTTAAGCAGAGATTTGGAAATATGGTACATTTTGGACACATTTCTTTCAGTTTGGATAGAAAATGTTCAAATTTGGGGGTGCCTATATTAAAGAAATTTTTTTAAAAGTTTAGTTTTTAAGGCAAAAATTTTGGAGCATTGCCTAAATTAAAATAAAGATGGTAATATGGAAAATCATTGACCAATCAACAACTTGGTCAGATTCTCATAATATAATAATATGCTATAATTTCTATGAAGACAGATCAGAAACTTGAAATGGGTTAAAACAATGTCATATAATTTGATCTCATGTGATTAGAAATATAATTAAAACCATCACAGAGCTGTTAAAAACAGCGACATGAAACTTCATTGCTCACCATCCTTTATCAGGAGTTTAATATTTCATTTTACAGTAGTGTTATGGTCATCAATAATTTGTTAATAATTTGTTACTTTATTCACAGGGATGCCACTATCAAGGAATGGGACCTTGTTACCATGACATGTATTCGACATTTGCAAGGTCACAAGGGGCCCGTCAGGGATATCAAGGTAAGAAAAGCTGCAATCAGGACATCCTCTGCCTTTTCCCATCAAATGCCAGAAAAAAAACTTCTGATGTTTAGTATTTCTCCCATGATATGATTATGGGACCAGCCTTATAAATTTCCCAGGTGGGTGGACTTATTATCAGACAAGGATCTAGTAAATATTTGCCAAAATGTTGTAAAACTATCCTCAAGCATCAGTTTATCATCAAATAAATATGGAAGTGTTAGTAATTGCCAGCCTTTCTATAATTAAGTCACATGGTTGTGATAACATTATGTCCTGACAGTGTCATTATGGCACAACAACTCCAAGACATGTTGACATCTTATCACTTACATTGTGTGATAATGTAAAAGAGTACATCTATCGTTGACCTTAGGGTGTTGAAGTAAAGCATACTCTGAATGGTCTCACCATTCATGCATTACTATCAAATGGTTTGTATGTATTTCAAGCTAAGTCCTTTTTTCCCTACTCCCTACATGGGTGCAATAGACCTATAAGTTGGAGGTAAATAATCCAGTACCAGCATTTCTCCATGATAATTATGTATATGAACATTTTTGTGAGTAATAAACACAACATACCTGCATTACATCAGCTATATAATCTATTTATAAAGCAATATAAAAGCTAGGCTTGGTAGGACTACTACATTTCTTATAGTCCATGATAAAAACAATGATTACGGATTGCATCTGTATTGGACTGTAAGGGATATTCTGGTTGTACTGCACTTGCCATGACATGTTCTTGGTCTTGCCACCTACTGGGACAACCCCTGCATTTGGAAATTACTTTAGAACTGGCTGCCATTTTTGTGCTGTAATCCATAAAAAATCTTCATACACCCTAATCATTTCATAGGATAGATTTATTCTAATTATGGATGTTACCACTCTAGGTCTTAAAATAAAGTAACAGAAAGAAAGTGAAACCAATAATGCAAGTAAAATCAACAAGCAATTTATTTCTAGACAATTAAAAGGAAAATTCAAATGACACATATAATAACATGAATTAAAGTTCAAATATTCCAGTAATCATAAGTGTCCTGATCACAAGTCCTAAATATAGAATATTCCAAATGAATTCTGTTAGCCTTGAATGTCCTGATATGCCAATAGTCTTGGATGTCCTGTGTCAGTAATCTTGAATGTCCTGATATGCCTGAATGATGTAATCCAGAATATCTTTGAATGAATTCACTTAAATCCCAAAGTCAAGTATTAATCCAAAATGAGAATGAGCACTTTTAGTAATTCCAATAAATAGTTCAAATAAATAATTCCTCTCTCTGAATTTGTTCTGATTTTTACAACTGTAACATCTGATTACTAAAATAAATTCCATAATAGAGACTGATCTTAATAATATGAAGCGTAGTATATAAATGGAATCTTGTTTACCAAACCTGTATAAATATAAAGATAAGTCACCTGACAGAATATTCTAGAATATGAGTAACTGTAATGAAAATTTCCTGTGCGTACCTGACTTTTCTCACATCAAGACATGGAAAATTCCAATTTAATTGTTAAATGCTATGTAAACAAGACTGACCTTGAACTCAAATGCTGTAAATATGTTGTTTACAAAATGACCACTAAAGTACAACTTACCTCATGGACACATATTATAAATTCAATATACATAACATGGATATGATCTCTTATAGCAGTCATTATATTGGAAAATACTAAAACTGAAGGTTTGTGCAGTTTGTTTTCAAACTGTAATTATTGTTTTCTATAAAACTAGAAAAACTCTTGTTCAACTTGCACATACTATAGCATAAAACAAAAACAATATGATATAAACAGTGTGCATTGATATGGTTGAGGCACTTTACCAGTGTAAACAATAATCAATGGCTCCCAAAATATTAAGTTGAGTTTCTTTAAAAATCTGCATAAATGTCATTCAAACTGAAAGTTTTTTATTGTTGAGTGGAACATCTTTGACTTTAATTTTATTTATTATCTGTCATCTTAAAGATTTGCCTATCTATATATATAATTTCACTACCACTTAATGAAATGGGATCCATGACATACTTGCTTTATAACAGGAATGAGGAGTCATGTAGTGAAGGAGTGCTGTATGTTCATCCCTTTTCAGAAGAGATGAAAATGTTCTGGATGAATCATATTGAATTTGAGCAGGATTAAGCTGTATTGCAATTCCAACTGAAAGCACTATTAATGAAACTTATAATAAAATTGATGATATTGTGGTCACTAGGCATGTTCAAACAGTCAGAACAGGACAATAAAAATACCTTATTCATGCATTATGTGGACAGTTATGTGAACATTTTGGTGGACAGGTGAAATATTTCAATAGAATGTGAATAAATTTTTGTGTTATTTTATATGAATATTAAAGCATAGCAAGGAGACTATTTGAGTCATGCTGCCACCTCCACCCCACCCCATGAAGGAGGTACAGCATCCTCTCTGAACCCAAAATCCCTTAGTGGCTACAGGATTGAGTCACCCGGTAAGGGGAGAGCTTATGATCCAAGTCTATAACATCGGAGGAAGGGAACCAGTCACTGGTCAGCGATTGCTGGTCACCAGTCTGTGAGTACTGGTACAATAATCATTGGAGCCCCCTTGATACAATGAGAGGGATCAGGCCAGGACCCCCCTCCCCTCCTGCTAGGGACTGGGAGTTCATGTTTAGGTGCCAGACAAAAGAAGGGGATCAGATTGGCATCACCCCCTTTCCTATTATCCCACTCAATTCCTATGGCATGTGGGGTCATCCAATGCAGGGAAGTGATTGGTCCTTCCCTTTTATGCAGCCATGGACTTCAGAGCCTTGGCCTCATACTAGAGAGGTTGATGATGCGGTCCATGGACCAACATTTCCCTCTTATGAAGTGGAGATCAAAACAACCTAGGAAGGTCAAGGGGCACTCTTGCCCTCCTGCCTAGTCTACCACCAGGGACAGTCACCTCGCTCCAAGTTAGGAGTTACAGGACAAGGTTCCCCTTACCCCCAGGTCTCCCCTGAAACAGTGACACTGGGCCACAAAGTCCTGCCTCCCTGGAGCAAGAGCATGAAGAAGACATCTTGTCAGTTCTCAGGGACTCTTATGAGTTTTATGCAGAACAGGCTGAGGTGGTGGGCCAAGAAGCGGGCTCACCCTGGCTGCCTCCAGGGGACATCAGCGAAGTTCTTCAAAGTCATGCATCCCCAGTCCAAAAAGCAACCTCAATTTAGACCTCCCCCTTGGCAGTCGCACCCTAGCAGGGGTTACCTGTGAGGCCAAGGGAGGAAGTTTACAAGCCTTTTTCCTTTCCTAAGGAAAGGGGGAGCAACCCTAGGGACTCACTCCTTCTCCTGTGGTGTGTCCCTCTTCTTTTGATTCCCATAGGTGCCAGACTATCCCTCCTTTTAGAGGGTTAGTCAAGGATAATGTACGATGGGTGGGTCCTCTCAATCATAAATGGAGGATACCCGCTTCAGTTCCGGGAACTTCCTTCTCTGGTAAGGACCTCCATGTGGTTCCACCAGTTGAATCTGGTGTGATTAAAGGAAAAGGTGCACTCGCTTCTGCAGAATGATGCAGTTGAGAGGGTGTTCAATGACCAGTCTCCAGCTTTCTACTCCCGGATTTTCCTGGTTCCAAAAAGAGGTGGAAAGTTTCATCTAATTGTCAACCTTTCCACCTTAAACAATTTTCTGCAGGAGGACCTTTCAAGATGGAGACCACAGCCTAATTCAGGAATGCAACAAGGCCCAGTGACTGGGTGGTTGCCATTGACTTTCAGGATGCGTACTTTCATATCCCTATCTTTTCTCCTCACAGGAAGTACCTCAGGTTTTGCTTGTATGGAGTGGTTTTCCAATTTCACGTTCTGTTGTTCGGGCTAGCTTCCACACAGAGCTTTTACCAGAATCATGGGAATAGTTGCCATCCACTTAGAATAACTGTGGATTCCTATCCTCCAGTATTCCACTGGTTGATCCACAATGACCAGTCAGAGTTCCTCAGACAAGTTCTGACTCACTGTTGGTCCATAGTGACCAGACTGGGCCTTTTTGCCCCACCTAGAGAAATCAGAGCTGGTTACTTCTCAAGATTTTGTATATGTGGTTGTGAATTTCCTCACAAACAAATGATTAGTCCATGTCCCACAAGACAGAGTAAACAAGATCCTGGCCCTGTTGGAGGTTCTGAGAGCCCAGACATCATTGTTGGCTTTATATCTATCCCTTCTATTAATCTTGAATTCCACGGTGGACCTAGTTCCCATAGGCAGATTGCACTTGCACCCCTCTAGTTTCTCCTTCTGGCAAACTGGAAATCACATAGAGATCCTCTTACAGTGCAGATTTTTCTAGGAGCAGATTTCCACCATCATTTGATTTGGTGGGCAAATCAGGTTCAGTTTCAGGCTGGAGTCCCCATGCACACCCCGAACCACACTCCTGTCTGTTCACAGACATGTCAGATTCCAGGTGGGGCACTCGTCTGGAGCTGGAAGGACTAGTTCTTCCAGGTACAAGGTCCTGGGAAGAATATACCCTCCGCATCAACAGTTTGGAAATGAAAGCGGTGTTCTTAGCCCATCAAGGGTGGTTCAGCAAAATAAGAAGTTGCTGCATGATGGTCTCCGACGACAACATGTTGGTGGTAGCATATCTCCAACGACAAGGAGGCACACATGCCCCTTCTCTCCTTGTGGAAGTTTGGAACCTCCTTCACTGGGCAACTTTGGAAGGGCTTACCCTCTGAGTTCGTCACATTCTTGGCAAGAAGAATATTTTGGCAGTCAGTCTGTCCAGGAGAGGCAGGGTAGTCCTCACACAATGGTCTTGGCACCAATCAGTAGCAGATTCACTGTTCAAACTTTGGGGGAGACCCTTGGTCCACTTGTTTCTGACAAGGCTAAACAACAAGCACCCCTTTTATGTTTTGCCAGGCCCAGACCAGAGAGCCTGGGCTGTGGACACTTTCATCCTGAAGTGGGATCGTCTGTTCACTTACACCTTCCCACCCTTCAGGATGATCCCACAAGTACTTCAAAAAGTTAGGACCTCCACTGCTCAGCTCATATTGATTGTGGTTCAACAATACTTTTGACTTTCTGGTAGACCAGCCCAGGACATTGCTCCAGAGGAGGGACCTTTTGTTGCAGCACAGGGGCTCTTTCCTACACAACACCCTACAGATTTTCCACCTTCATGCTTGGCTCATCACAAACAATCTATCCTCCAGGACAAGTTTACAAGCAAAGTTGCAAAGTGCATCATTTAGGGCAGGAGATGCTCAACATCCAAGGTCTGTGATGCCAAATGGAGAATCTTTTGTGATTGGTGCAGTAGTAAATGTGTTAATCCTAGTTGTCCCTCTGAGCGCAGTGGCAGATTTTCTTCTCCTCCTTTTTGAAGAGAGACAATGCTCCATTTCTACTATCAAGGGGTATATGGCAGCCCTATCCAACACACTTAAATTTTCAAAAGGCCTGGCCATTGGTTCAGATTCTCATATTGATGACCTGATCAGGTATTTTGAGCTTCAGAGACCAGTGTCTTGCTCTCTAATGCCTAGATGTAATCTCTCATGTATCTGTGGTTTTTAACTGAAACCCCTTTGAACCTTAGGTGAAGCTTCTTTCAAGAACCTTACCCTCAAGACTGTTTTCTTGCTTTCCTTAGGGTCCACGAGACAAAGTAGTGCGCTTCATGCCCTATCCATAGAACCAGGCTGTCTGCAGTTCAGTGGTAATTATGAGCTGGTTTCTTTCCTTTGCCAACAGTTTCTGTTGGTAGCTCCACTCCCTATACAAATCCCCAGTCTCAGTCATATCTGTGCTGGGGATGACCAAGATTGACTTTTATGCTTAGTTAGGGTTTTATGTTTCTATTGGGCAGTCTCTGAAGGGAGAAGAAAGGGTAGGAAGCATCTTTTCCTTCCTCTAAAGGGCTCAGCTAATATTTCGGTTGTCACTTTTTCAAGGTGGATTGTGACAACAATCAAGAGATCTTATCAGTCTCTTGCCAATAGGGACCTTTCATTGATGAAGATTAAAGCCCATGATGTTCAAGCCACTACCACCTCATGGGCCTCTCTCATTCATTGACTTCTAGAAATTTCTGGAAGTTACCCTTTGGGAGGAAGAATTCTCATCATATGGACAAGGGTAATTTCCATCCTGGAAAGAGTAAGCTGTGCAATAGCAATAGGTATGTATTACATCATTTAACTTAGTTTTACCCCCACCCCCACCCCACCCCCCCAAAAAAAACAAAAATAAATTTTTCGAGTCCTGGAGAGATAACAACAAAACCTATGCATGTATAAACAACTTGTTTACTTAGCCTATTTCAACCAGCATTTTCCTTTTGTGGAATCAAATACAATTTGTGCAATATTCCACAAGTGTCACAATATAGCATTGGAGGTATATTTTTCAGGGTGGACTGTTTTTACATATTTAGCAGACTGTAAATAATGGGCAAATTAAATTGTTTACATTATTTCTGCCAAAGTTCACACACAAGCCTCTTACCCTAGGAATTATTGTTCAAATGCTTAGGCTATTCTAATGTTACATAGATCAATGGTTAAACATTAGTAGCAGTTATTTTGGTTTTGATTCATGCTCTTTTAAACATCTTTAGGATGTGGCTTTGTGGTAGTCTGACTTTTTTTCTCAAATATGGATATAATCAAATTAATTTAGGACTAAATCTTTGCAATAAGATATATATATACATTATTTTTGCATATCTACATGAGTGTTATTCAAACTGTGAAGTCACAACTCTAATATACCTTCACTTCTGACAATTCACCAAGTAAAAAATGCACAAAATAGCATTTTAATACCCACCAAAATTAAAACTGCTAAAAATGTTAGATATTTTGTGGATTGAAAAGCAAATATTTTAGACTACCAAAAGAATCTGCTCTTTTCATGAACTTGCATGAAATTTGGATCTTATTTAATGGTGTAACAGTTGATAGAAAAATGTTAAATTCTGCTAGATTAAGAAAATATATTACATACTTAGCAATAATGTCATATCTTTTTGTTGCCATATAGTAGTATTCTTGGTCAAGTCAGAAATTTTTATAAAGTCATAATCTGCAATTTTTGTCATAAAGACTTCATATAGAATCACTTTGAAAAAAAAAATGCAGGAACCTATATGGAATAAAAATCATGGGTGATCAGATATTGATTCTTAAAGTGGTTATATATATATATATATATATATATATATATATATATATATATATATATATATATATATATATATATATATATATATATATATATATATATACATGTACTGACAAACAACAGTGTAAAACTGGTGTGAAACCAGCCCAAGCGCTTTCTGAATCTACTGATTCCTTTTTCAAGGGCACAAAACCACAAAAAACGATTACACAAACAAAACCTGAAAAAAATACAAAACACAAACATGTAAGTACTATAAAGAATCTACATGATGTTAGATATTTACACAGACTATATAATGAAATAATAAATAAGACAAGGAAGGCTTAATGAGGTTGAATGTTGCTACTTTGTAGTGCTCATATGGCGGAAATATTTGGAACAAAGGACCCCAATCGATGACGTACGTAAGTAGGCCAGCAATGAAACCTTTGCGCCATATACAATTGTCTAGTTATATATATTTTATCCCGGATTTAATATTATCTTGAACTGGTGGTTTCTTAAAACTTGCAGTAGTCATATTGTAAAGTAGGATTACATAATTAAGTTTTCACTAATTAATAGCTTAAAAAATGCTTTGAAATTAATTTATAAATGTGTTTTTTATAATTTATATTTTATACAGAAAAAGTGGGTTTAAGAAAGCGAAATGGCAGGAAAATGTGATTCTTGTAACTTGTAAATTTCTTGTTACCTATATACGGACAAATGCCCGTTTTAATTCTTTTTGATTTAAGCCACTGGGATTGAGTGTTCGCAGCCAGCAAATCCAATAGGTTTCTTTGGACTTCCTATTTTCTGTGCTTCAATTTGAGTTATGGGCAATTCCAGTCAGGATTACATCATTGAAAGTATGGCCAGGAGAAGAGAAATGTTCCACCTAATTATGTATGTCATCAATTGGGGTCGTTTGTTATAACCATTTCTGCCATACGAGCACTTCAAAGTAGCAACATTCAACCTCATTGAGCCTTGCTCATCATATTTATTATTTCATTGTATCATCTGTATAAATATCAAGAGCTAACATCATGTAGATTCCGTATAGTACTTATGTTTTTGTGTTTTGTATTTTGTTCAGGTTTTGTTTGTGTAATTGTTTTTTGTGGCTTTGTGCCCTTGAAAAGGAATAAGTAGATTTCGAAAGCGCTTGGGTTGGTCTCACACCAGTTTTGCACTGTTGTTTGTCAATTTGTCAGTTTTTATTTCATATATATATATATATAGGGTGTGTTCCCAGAACTTACTGACTCAACCCACACACAGGATTCTAGATTAAAGGTAAAATATGTGCCAAGATGAACTTTTTTCTTTCTCTGGGTAATTCAGGTGTGAATATTTTCACACCTGCGTTTTACAGGTAAAAATTCAGGTAAATCGCTTGATCAGTTGCAATAATTCATTACCAAGGTAAGATTATACCATGATTAGAAGTAACAAAAATGCTTCTTTTTAGTCTTTATATTAATTTTGTTTTGGTACTGTCATTTTAGGTATTAAAATGTTCATTTTTTACTGTCTTTATATTAATTTGTACTATGATTAAAAGCTAACAACTAATTCTCCCATTTTACTGTCTTTATTATAACCCATATTATACCCACGTTTTGGAAAGAAGTTGTGTATTAAGTTTTTCTTTGGATTTCAGTAATGAGAGTCCCATCAAGAGTCCAATTGCTGTTTATATAGCACTTTTCAAAACCTGGAAAGAACCAGGCACATTTTCATGCATATGTGGGAGCCAGGGACTTCCATATGGTGAAAGAAAAACCCTGGGTGTAGTAGTTTTGTTGTAGCTGTGTCCACCCATATGTATGAGCGTTACATGCATCCATCACATTTCTTAAAACTTACTATTCATGAGACAGACTTTCCTATAGTGTGTAGATTTCTTTGTAACCCGAGGGGCCTGCAGGAGCCACAGAGTCAATTTAAAGGTAAAAAAATACATAGAATGCTTTTTCTTCTCTGTTGAATATGCTTTTCATTTTCATTTTGGTACAGTTCTTAAACTAGAATGAGGTCAATGGCATGCCATTGCATATCCCTACACTTTCAATGTTGCAATACTGTAAATGTGTATTTGTCATTTCATGTCCAGTTAGTGTATATATGGTTATAATTTGCGGATCTTGATAGTTTCCAGGTTATGAGCCAAGGGCAAGCCCCTACCACAGGGACATGACCCAGGGCCTGTATTAGATGTATAAGTGCATTTATCTCCTCATACCCATTAGATGTAACATTTCTTATAGGGTGGGGATCTCAGCAGTTTCCAAGTTATGACCGTTTTGGATATATGATTTCATCTCATGTCCTTCAAACCTATATATGGTTATAGGGTCTAGATCTCAACAGCTTCCAAGTTACAAACTAGGAGCAAGTCTCCTACCCCAGGGGCATGTCCCAGGGTCTGCTTTGGTTATATGTCTGATCTTGTCTCCTCATGTCTTTCAAAACTATATTTGGCAACATCCTTCTGTTCATTTGACAAGACCCAAGGGTGTAATCCAAACCCTTTACATATTTTATATCCAGGGGTGATATCAAAATTTAAAAATCATTGTGCATATACTAACCAGCCCCAGTCATATCCCCAAATTTTAAGTCTGCATCTTCAATCGTGTAGGAGGAGGTACACTACATTGTAAATGGGCAAATGATAGTACAGACAGGCAGGATGATATAATCCCTGGAGTGGAGGAGGGTGACAGTGGAGTAAACAAATAATAAGACATCACTAAGACATGTCATTATGGGTGTCAAATCAAATGTCTGAGAGTATGTATGCATGGAATGGATTTTATACCTCTCACTGACCCCTAGGACCCAAGGGCAATGGTCAAAAGGTAAGGAAATAGGAAGTCACTGAAATATACTTTGGTGGGTATTTAATTGAAGGCTTTTGAGATCTTTGTAACTGCAAAACTTTATGATACATCTTTTCAAACTGAGTAAGTGACTTTCCAATCAGATGTTTTTTGGCTGTAAGTTTTCCAAATTTTATTGCAATCCCATTCCCCCCAACTCCACACCTACCCCTCAGAGCCTCCAAGCAGGGTTGTAGGGTCAAGAATATATCTTAGCCCTTTATTCTCTTGTTCAAGTTTTTATTTTTCTTTTGGCACTGTTCTTAAATAACTCATATCATATCATGTATGTTATAATGTCTTTTTTCACCCCAATGGCCTTTGGGTAGGGGGTCAACAAGGTAAAACAATAAGACTTCACCCAAACATGTCATCATAGATGTCAAATCAAAAGTGTTTGTTATTACTTTAGTATGCAATGAAAACTTTCAAAACTTACAAAGGTCTTTGATAGTATTTTAGCATGGAATGAAAACTGAAAACTTACAAAAGGGTGAAAGGCAGAAGATCTAAAGGATTTGTTATGGTACCATAGATGGCATGGAGAGTGATATTTTAGGGTTGTATTTTTATACCAAACTTGGTATATGATGTCATAACAGGAAGGCACACCATACATGTAATGGATTTTGAGTTCTGGCCCATGGGCAACTGTCCAGGGGTAGAGTGGGGAGAGGGGGCTGGGGTTGGTGTGTGGGAGGAGTAGATGTGGTTTCAATCTGAAACAGACACCATTTCCAAAGAGCAAGTATTTTGCACTGGTGTGCCATCAACTTGTCTTTGTATTAAGTTGTGCTATAATTATTAAATTTTCTGTTATTATGAGGATTTTTCAGAGTTTTTGAAGCCTTACAATAGGTTTTGTAAGATTTTCAGTAGGATATCAATAGGGGTTTAGGGGGTTCAGTTGCAACACCACTATCATCCCCTTTACAGTTAAACTAGTAGACTTCTAAGTAAAAATAGATAAAGTTGGCCATATTAAGCAAAACAAACTACTCCTCTCTCATAATCGACCAACCCACCCCACTCCCAACTGCACCACATCTGCCAACCCCAAGAAATGTCTGTATCCGCCCATGATTTGGAATTAATGTAACTACATCAGTAGCAAATTTTTGAATATGGAAGTCAAAATTACTGATACTAGCAATTTCTTCTTGATTCTTTAACCTATTATTAAATAAAGAGATGTACAATTTTTGAAATTCTGATAAATTTCCCATCCATAAATCACAGTGTAAAAAAAAAAAATTAACTTCCATGTTGCTTGTTTTAGTCCTAAAGCTCACTTAGATTAGGTTTTACAGTCCCAAGGCCAGACCTCATATTGTATAAATACACTAGGTAAAAATATGTGTAACTCATAACATACATGTCTTTTATCATTGTTGATATACAAGGACAAACTCCATGGGGAGATGAAAGGTGGGGGAAAAAAGGGCAGTATGGGAAAATTTATTTGAATGCAGATTGATTCCTGTTTTCTTCAACCACAACAGTGTGATGGAAAAAGCCATACAAATATAATGCAATACTTACTAAATGGGGAAATAATATGACAGGTCAATCTTGACCTTAATATGACATTTTAGCCATGTTTTCATTTCAAAAAAGTTCTAATTATCTTACTGACATTTGACAGACCTTTTCTGTCATTACATTTTTTATATCACTTTTTCTACATCTGTAAGCTTTGTAAATTTATTTTCTCAGTCAGAAAATAGAAATTGATCTCTTGTTAGTTGCAACTAATGAGTCAAAAGTGACATCACAGTTTTTCTTAAACTATCAGCAGTGATGTTATTTATGTAGATCAGAATCAGCAATAAAACTATTATCTGATTTCAGAATAATACTGCCTTACTGTTCATCTCCATTTTAATCATAGTAAAGTTTGATAATCGGAGATTTAAAACCAAGCTAAATGATATTTTATCATTTTAATGTGTTTTGTGAATCTATTTGATGTCCTTTGCTGATTAGTTTACCTTTTTCCTTCTCCCTCATGTGTTCTCTGGTGGCGTTTCATTGCCTTAATTTTTTTTATCCCCATATAATCTGCTAAGTTCATATGAAATAGCATATTTAGCTCTTTGTTATTTCATTTAAATTGTAATTTTTCCCATAAATTCTTCTCCAGTTTTCATTTTTGTATTGTTGAAATGGATTACTTCAGGGTCTATTCTACCACCAAACATTTAGGGTGAAGAATTCACCACTCATTTGAAAAAAAAAGGAGTTAGTTTTCTGAAATATAGGAGGGATTTTATGAAAAAATAAAGGTACATGTAGGGCTTGAAAAAATCATGTGTGATTTTCATGCATTGGTTTGATTTTTTGGCACTATTTTTTAGAAATAAGTGTAAAGTGTACAATCATGCATCCTAGAATGTACCCTGTTGCTATGGAAATGATCTTATCTGAAATATTCTACCATCACCTACTTTATGAAACCATAATGCACATATTATAGTGTAAGTATTCATTTTCTTGGTAAAGCAAGGGAAATTTTCATTTATTATTTCTTAATTAGCATAGAATGGAAACTCAACATGAGCAAGAGGTTGAAGATGCTTTTTTAAAATTATTTCAGACCATATCCCAAATAGATTTGTACTCCTAGTTTGCTAGAGTGGATATAACTCTGAAAGATCTTCTTTTTTCTTTATCTTCTTCTTTGCCAGAAATTGTACAAATGGAGAAAACTAAAAATTGGATGCCTGTAAAAAACACACAAAAAGCAAAATATTTAGGAAGAATAATTCAATTTTCCTGTAATAAGTATTTAAGATAAATAAATGTATTTTCCTATAATAATGTGAACTTGTATTTCTGAAAATTGAAATTAGAAAAAAAAGCACATTTTTTTCCCAAAACTCTAGATTTTTAGTCTGTCATAATATCATAATTAATAATCAAGCATTCCACCACCACCACCACCAAGATAACCCCACCCCCCACCCACCCCAAAAAAGAGAAAAAATATGGGAGGAGATTTCACAAGACCTGCCAAGTACCTTGGACCAGATTCCATTACAACTATTGTAGGGTTTGTTTCAGAACTTCTTGGCCTGACCTTAGGGTCACTATATTGATCGTATAAACAACTATAAGCATGACCTTAGAGAATTATTGTTCATTGTGCAGCTGAAACAGACCTGAGTATATCTAGGTACATTAAGGGTGGATCACTGTGCAACATCTTGATTATCTCCCATTTTACAATACATGTATCTGTCAGAAGTAATCCGACTGCAAAGTGAGATGTACAAGTATTTTGACTACTATATATACATAATATCAGTGTTTGCTCTTTGATTTGATATATTAAATATTTTTTATCAGTGATACTAATGCTGCCACATGTAGGAACTGGTCTGAGTAGGACAAGCTTTCACACCTCAAAGCAATAAAACAGTCTGAAAAAAAATTTCCATTGGACTACAGATACTGTGAGAGGTAAAACCAGAAGTTCAGATAATGCATTCAAATCCAGGTCTGTCATGCACCCTCTTGCCCTGCTTATAGGCTGTGAAAAACTTTATTGAACTGGTCCAGATAAACTCTTGACAGTATAGACTTTCATCCCATGTTACCTGATGAACTAGCTGATCTGAATTATGAACTTTTCCAAAACAAATTTGTTATCTCTTTTGAATTTAATCTGTAAGTACTACTGATATGTACCATATGTACTCGCTTATAAGTTGAATCCAACTGCAAACAACATAGACCCTGATCAGTCATCACATAATGCACCAACAGAACAGGGTCTGTGTTGTTTGTTCTACTGATTACTCCTAACAAACTGCATAGACCCAGATCTGCCAATGCATTATGCAATAGCAGAGTGGGTCAGTGCAGTCTCCATTTGGATTCGACTTCAACCCATTAACCCCTAGCACCACGTTTACGCATCATGAGGTTGTGCCCTACTTCTGAGCTCTGTAACGTCAACATCATTTAAGATACACTGCAGTGGATGGTATTGCAGGAAAGTAGGCAGATGTGGCTCTACAATGATACCAAATAATGTCGACTTTCTACTGGCATTAAAAAATACAGCAAAACAAATGCAATTTTTTAGACCTGACTTTTTTTAGGTTAAAAATTGCCAGTTTCGGAACCAGAGTTTGTGTCCAGATTTTAGACTTGTTGGCCTTAGATCTAAATCAGACCAGTCTGAACTGCACATGGATAGATGAACCATTGCAAAAAGTAGGATAAGTTTGAGATTTGGAGTAAAAAGGGGCCAGGTCACAAAAATCGGGGGGTCAATACAAAAAAAAACAAGAAGTCAAACTTTTAACCTTCTGCACATGCGCAAGTGTAATAGGCAATCAAAAACAATGTTTCTAATACACCTAAGCATCCGGCTAAAAGAAAACTTTCTTAAGCAGATGTGTTTTGTTGCATTCAGAAGTAAACCCAAAAAAGCGTTTCCTACCCCCATTTTAGGCGAAAATGAAAAGAATCTCTCAGGTTAATGAGTTAAAGTGAGTGTATATGGTACTGATTGGAAGATGAAGCTCTATTTGTTAACTTTGTTTATCTTGTGTAGATTGTACAATGACTTCTTACAATCTACTGGTATATTACATTTGATAGTTCAGATGTTGGCATTGTGTGCATGGTCTTTCAGATGGAACCCAGAGGAAACCACTTATCTTGAGTGAACACGTGCCAGAATCTTAGATTGAGCCTAGGATTACAGAGGTGCAAACAAAGATTGTTACCAAGCACTATCCAGACCTTGTAACTCCATACTAATTGAATTTGATCTATCACTTAAGAGTGAATTCATTCTCACTATCAGATGTAAGGGAGGACAGCAAATCTGAACTGTCCTGTGCTGGCATGGTTACTTTTAACTGTGGCACTGTTGATTTATAAAACCAATACATTGATTTTAAGTGACTGTAAGCTGTTTTGTCAGAGTGAATAATATTTTAAGACTTTAAGTAAAGAAATGCATTTTTAATGTCCCTTCAATTTTAATATTAGAATAATGTAAAACCATTTAGCCGCATCTTTGGAATTGACTCTGAGAAGGCCACATTTACGCTTAAAATGTGAAGATGTATGCATCTATGTAGTAGCATTTTGTGTGGCACTGCAGCACAAAAGTGGCTATATGGTGCCAGCTAAAGGTAAAATTAAAAAAAAATTAAATTGAATTACAAAAAAATTTAGCAAGATAAACCCTTCCAAATAAATGTAAACATTCAGTACAACAAGATAAAAATATAAAATGTATATATGTTAAAATTCTATCAAATGTATATATGTTAAAATTCTATAAAATGTAAATATTTTCAAATTATATAAAATGTATATAAAATAAAAGATAAAGGTAACACATGTAAAGTCCTTAAAACATATAAAGATCAGCATCTCTCCTCAACCTCATGGACAATCCCACTGAAAGTGTTCCCCTTTAAGTGCTCTATGGTTTTGTAGCACAATATCCCTCAGTGTTGAATTGTTTGAGAAAAGAAATGAAAATTGTACTCTGCTTTTGAACTGCCTGTATTGTAATTACTGTACATAATAGATATACAAACCCTATATAAAAAATAATTATTGATGTCAGAACTTTATTTTAAGCATCAATTCACATATTTAACTTTATCATATTTGCACTTACAGGTGCAAATACAGGTAAATATACAAATTACCTTTGTATTTCATCTATACTTTAGTTTCTTTTTTAATGAAAAAGTTCAAATATGTCTGAAAAAAATACTCCATTTTTTCTTGGCTCAACCATATATATGTATGTCTATTACAACTTTATATGCAAGTTGTGAAAATCACAGGTGTAGAATAGGTAACAGTTAATGAGCATCCAGTCAAGGAACACTGCAAGAAAATTTACACCCCTAAAATCTGTAATAAATGTTCACAGAGCTTTGCAGTTTTCTTGTTATTTATTCTAGTATATGTCTGTCATCTAGTGACCACTTATGAGCTTACAAAGACAGTCACCTGTCAAGTTCATTACCTGTTCAGGTGTTACTTGCTTTAAATATTAAGAACTATATCCCCAACTCCTCTTTTTTTGTCACCACTGCACCAGGCTTATAGTTTCTGTAACTGTTTCGGATTAAAATTAGTTTTGGACTGAAGTCAACATAGATCAATGAAACTTCTGCCTTTGCTGTGGAGTTAGGTCAGAAATTTCCTGTATGCTGAAGCCTGACTAATAGCTGATACTTGCATATATAGAACATATTACTGATTAAACCTCTATACAGTCACCACTGGTTTATCTGATGAAGGCCATTACGTATAAGTTCATTGGATTAACCCAACAGTTGGATAAACAGATAATACCTAAGGACGTTTGCTGCACACACATGTTCATATAGTGCAAGAACAAAAGAGAGACCGCTAATTAGGCTTAAAGTAGACTTTTGACATGCAGAGATTATTCATATTGAAGAATAGTCCACAGTTAGTATATGTCAGAGTGGAAAAAAGTTGTGGGTCAGTGAACTAGTTTTGCCGCTTTAGGCATCATTGTAATATGACCAACTCAGTTGTATTTTACATAGGATTTAGTGGAGTTTTACCAGAGATGAGACACTTGTACAATATTTTATCTGTTTCTCACATCCAAATTTGTGTTTGCCCACCATAAGGCAGAGCATGTTATGTTGTCTGTGCATCCATTTGTCTGTTACCAATTAAGTTTCTGCACAATAATTTGAGTTGTTCACCAGCTACAGTTACCAAACTGTGTAGATGACTTGCACTTGGGGTAAGGAGGAACCCTATCGATTCAGGCTTAATAGCTCAAAGGTCAAGGTCACTGTGACTGAAAGAAAAAAAATGTTTTCCACACAATAACTCAAGTTCTCCACCATCTACAGGTACTAAACTTTGTAGATAGCTTGCACTAGGGGTAAGGAAGAACCCTATTGATTTGGGGGTCAAAATTTAAAATGTCAAGGTCACAGTGACTAAAAGAAGAAAATTGTTTCTGCACAATAACTTCAGTTCACCATCATCTACAGCAGCGGTCAAACATACGGCCCGCAGGCCGGATACAGCCCACCAGACTCATTATTTTTTATTATTATATATTATTATTTATTATAATTTTATAGCAAATCTGGCCCACCATAGCAAATGAGTTTGACACCGCTGATCTACAGTTATCAAACTTTCTTGATGGCTTGCACTTAGGGTAAGAAAGAACCCTATCAATTTACCATCAAAGGTCAAGGTCACTCTGATTGAAAGGAGAAAAATTGATTCCGCACAGTAACTTGAGTTCATCATAGTTTATGGATGACTTGCATGTGGGGTTGGGAAGAACTCTATTGATTTTGGAATCCAGAGGTCAAGGTTATTGTGATTAAAAGAAAAAATGGTTTTCACACAATAACATCAGTTTTACATCACATATCTCAACCAGACTTTGTGGATAGCTTGCATTTGAGATAAGTAAGAAGCCTTTTGATTTTGGAGTCAAAAGGTCAAAAGTCAAGGTCACTGGTCTATGACTGAAAGGAGAAAAAAGGTTTCCACACAGTAACATTACTTCTACATCACAGACCTGAACCAAACTTTGTGAATGGCTTGAACTTAGAATAAGGAAGAAGACCATTGATTTGGGGGTCAAAAGGTCAAAGATCAGGGTCACTGAATGAAAGAAAAAAAAATTATCTTGATAGAAAATTATTAAACACGGCGTGGGTGTATAATCTGCCATTTATGGTAATTATGTGGAAATACTTTATTGATATATTCTAAATTATATTTTTAGCTTTAGGAAAATGAATGAAAACTCATTGGTCACCATGCTTGAAATAAACTTGCAGCAACTATTTGTATGCAGAATGTGACTCACAGGTATACAGAACATAACGGAGGTACCAAGAGTCAGGGTTGGAATATTTCTTAATTTCACCAAGTTAATGTGTCCTGATGAGTTGTTTCATTTTAAATGAGCAAGTGTACATTTAGCTCAATCTCCTTGCATAGCTACACATTTTTGTGTCAAAATAACATTGGTATGAAAGCCATGTCAATGTTGAACCATTTTATAGGACATCATTTTAACTTCTGAGTGAAAAAACAAATGTCTTTAAAAGAGGTAACTATTTAATTATTTTATTTGTTTATATATATATATATATATATATATATATATATATATATATATATATATATATATATATATATATATTCTGTCCACATTTGTGAGGTAACAAAAGATTTTTGTCCAGTTTATTAATGTCATAAAACCCATGGTAAACTGGTTGTATTTTTTTGAGTATACTTGTACCTGAATGTGTGCAAGTGTGAAATAACAACTGCGAAAACCTGTGAAAACCATTGCTTTGGTTATATATCCAATAGTCAATATTCTTGATTACAAAGCATAATAAATGAACTTTTAACTGGTCTCACTCGATTTAAAAGGTAAGACAGTTGATAATAATGTCAGCTTAATGAATGGGTAATAAATGTAATTCAAACTTTTCATTTCCAAATTAGAAACCCCCTGCAGTCTTGGGGATGTACGGTAAGTCCAGTGAGCCCTCCTGCTTGTTGTCAAAGGTGACATATGGAGGCAGAAGCCACATTGGCAGAGTGGTTTGAGTGCCAAACTCACAAGCAAACGGGTGTAGTTTCAAATCCTACCATCAGATCAGCCCAGGTCGGCTACCAGGGTGTGTCCAATTGCAAAGGCACTTTACTCAAACTGCATTGGCACCAAATAACCTGCTTGTGTTGCCGTGCCATAAAACACCAAAACAAACCAAATTAAAATGTGGTAGTTAGAATATGAGTCTGTTGGTTAAACTGGTATTTTTAAGCAAGAAAAGAACCAGTTCAGAATATATTGTCACATAAATGCTGTCAGAGCCATCGTTCGGGGAAGGTGATACGTGCGACTGCCTGGGGCGCCATGTGCGGAGGGTGCCGTTTCGTGGAGTTGCAGTATTTTTTCCGAATGGGAGGCACAAAAAGGCAACACTCGCCTGGGGTGCCGTTTTGTCCAGCGGAAACTTGAGACGGCCCTGAATGCTGTGATAGTTGGTCAAACAGAGGTTGGATAAAGGATACATAAGCACTGTGAAGAAGAAGACATTTTGTAGCCATTAGATTGTCCTTTATAGACAGGTTTCACTTAAGTACAAAAATTATAATTTCCTGGGTAAACAATCTTAAAAGTAAGGAATAGCATGGAAACTTGTACTTATTTACTCTCTGGCTTGTTATGTCAAAAGTTCCATATTTTTAATGACCTAGGTTATTTATTATTTTGGACTCACATTTGACTCACATGTCATTGGGTGGGTAATTATTTTGCATTGTTTCATTGTGTTACTAATATGTTTACAATATAGTTGTTTGAGCTTGATGTAGAAGTTTGTTATTTAATATGTAAAAGGTGGAGCCATTTAAACAGAAACTTGGTGACATTGCTGAAATGTGAAAAGTTAGGCTGGTATAGGTGGAACAATAAATATAATCTTACTTCATTCTTTCATCATCATCCTGTATATGCTTGAACTATCAACTAAGGTATGGAGTTTCAAGGGCAATAGTGTTGTGTCTCTGGCACCATAAACCTATCCCTTGAATTTGTCCACCCCATATGGTTTAGCATAGAGGCTAAAGAACCGGTGGTGAATAAAGGATCAAATGACAGTTCATGGATTCTTTCATAGAATAATAAGATACATTGTTAACAGCATTGGTACAAGCAATGACCCTTACACTGTACTGATATCGATAATACAAGTGCAAATCGTGATGAGGCAACATGCATGGGTATCAAAGTGTGAAGCATAATGCCTTTGCCATATAATGCTTAGTGTTTGTGTGATATAATGATCACAGTTTAATGGGGCTTAATCTCACAGAGTGCAGAAATATGTTTTTAGGTGCTACATTGATATACATTCAATTACCATCCTTCTGTCTCCGTCACCTGCCTATGGTTCTTTTGCGCCAGCTTCACATTTTTCTTTTCATGGAACTGTTTATTACAAGTTTACATGCAAATTAGAACATATCTCCATCCCTCAATAATTATAGGAGTATTATTTGCCCTTGTTTCATGAGTCATTTTTGTATTACTTACCCATCTTAACATTTGGTGTAATGTGTAAAATTTCTTTAAATGTTCATTATTAATGCAACAGACAAAAATAATAGTTTCCATGTTTGTTTTTCATGCCTTTCTATAATTGGCTTAAAGGTTACTGAAATTGTATTGCATTTTGAATATTTGAGAGGCCAAATGTAATTTTATTGTAAATTCACCCAAATGTGATTTTTATTGTATATTATTAAACAAACATGATATTATATTCAATAGAAATAAAATTTGGAATTTTTTTTTCTTCAGATTAATAAAATGTTTGCATATTTTCTTGTTCTTTATCATCTGAACAACAAATTTTCCATCCTCTCACACAAAACCCAAATACTTAATGCTGGTAAAATTGGTTTGGTACACAGATCAAATTTAAACTGTATTGGTATCAAATTTCCAAATAATAGTACAATTACAGTGGTCCCTGATCATAATGTTCAGCCATTATAACAGGTTTTGTTTCCTTAACCCGACCACTATAGCAGGAAGACTTCTATTATCACTTTAGTGTGTGTGTATGTGCATGCATGGTTATGTGTGAACAAAATATTGCAAGAACCCCTTTAATAAAATTCAGTTAAAGTGAGCAAGATTATTAAGAGCGATTTAAGGAAGATTTTTGTGCAGGTTTTGTGGGTTTAACGCCATTTTTCAGCACATGATAGGCTATACATGGCAGCCAGTATATCTGGTGAAGTAAGAACCCGGTAAAGCCCCGGGAAGAACCACCGACCCATGGGAAACTACTGGCAAGCTTTCTTATATATCCACGTTGGGCAAGCCTGAGACTTAAACCCACATGGACAGAGGTGAAATGTCAGTGATCTGTAAAGGCAAGTGACTTAGATCACTCGGCCACCCGGGGCCCCCATATTTAAGGAAGAATTGATTCAATTGTTAGGGCTTGTTTGTCAACAACTTCTGGAGTAATGCCATGATGAATATTATAAATACTTTGTTCTAAATTTAAGGTTCAGTCACCCTGCACCTTTGGTTTGCTTTTGTTTTGTGTGGTTTAATGCCATTTTTCAGCACATGATAGACCATACATGGTGGCCAGTATATTTGGTGAAGGAATAGCCTGGGAAGAACCACTGACCTGTGGGAAGCTTGTAGCAAGCTTTTTCACATACCCACATTGACCAAGCCGAGATTCGAACTTAAGCAGACAGAGGTGAGATGTGTGAGTGATCTGTCAAGGCAAGCTCCTTAGACCACTCTGCCACCCAGGGCCCCTGCACATTTGGTTTTCATGGCTATGCTTTGGAAACTCACTCCAGATATAGCTTCAGGAAGATGGAGTAACCTCTCCATTGAAAATATTATCTTGTGTTTCAGTACAACTGACATGGGAGGGTAGGGTTTGGCATCTACAAACATGGCCCTCTAATTATTCTTGTGTTTTGAAGTCCATATTGGGATGTTGATGTTGCCAGAAATTCTAATAGCAAGGTTCCTCAAAGTTAAGTTTAAAGAAGTTCTGTACCAACATTTAGTTAATTTTATCCATAGCATTAACTGGCTGAAGAAGGGCCATAGCATTTAGTGAAGTACATACAATAGATTAATATCATTACAAGTCCATCAGGGTTGGGGAGCCATGGTACGTAATCCAAGAGTTGTGGGCTCAATACCTAGGCTAGCCCCAGTCAGCTGCCTCGGTGTGACCTTGAAAAATGCACTTAGCTTCCATTTCCTGAGCATGATATAGCCAATGTGTGAAAAGTGCTGTCAAAACCAACAAAAACAAAGCAAACCATCAGGGTGGGTAGGGAGAATAACTCCCTTCCTGTCTGATAAATCGATTATTTTTACATTTATACCACCTGATATTAATTTCAGTAAGTTCCCCTGGAAAGCAATTATGTTCTTAACAGATATGATTCAAGGCTCTCTAACAGTAAGAGAAAAGGTAGTATTCTTCCCTTGATTCTTGCATGCTTCTGCCACAGTGTTTGTCTGTCCTTTCTTTTAAAGCTGCATTTCCTTGCAAAAAAATTGAAAATTGAAATAATGGCATCACATTATTCTAAAACTCTCCTAATGAATAGTGATCAAAGTACAGCTCTCCCTCATTATAATGTACTTCATTACAATGCAATTCATGGTACCACTATGGACCCTGTGATCAAAATCATACTAACGTATAACAATATGAATTGAAAGAAAACAAGGTGAAGCTTAGTGTTATATCTTTATTTCCTTTTTAAAACACCATTATTTAACAAATTCCAATAGTTTCCTTCATACAACAGTTTAGTATAGTATGTTATGAATAATTCTTAGTATATCACTGTTCTATATATACCATGGTTCTCACTATAACACAGTTCGGTACATAACGTGGTCAGTGGTTATGGACCTTGACTACCACGTTATAACAAGAGAGAGCTGTATTTTGAACAAAGGTACACCAAAGTCAAGGAAAATCAGAGGAAATCTGAACAGGGACCTAAAACATAAGATGATTTAGCATTTAAATAAGGTACGGTGTTCCCATTACATTGCTTGTCATACATTCATATCATGATGTCATCAAACCAGCAATGAGGTTACTGTTTCACATGCAGCTGTTCACAACCAACTCAAAGAGTGGCAAGCAAAGTGTAGAGAGTGCATGCTGTTACCGTCCAAGTGTTACTATAAAAAGGAATTGTGTCCAACCTAAAACCTGGTCTACTTATTAGAGTGTAGTAGACCCGATCAAAAGGAAGACAATCATCAGAACACCATGCATGTTTAAAATTAATGGAAAGCAAGTCTTGTTTTAAAAACATCATATCACTGAGTGTAAATAAAATTAACCACTAAATGCCTGAGTCTCATAGTAGGGAAGGTAAAAAAAAAGGGATGTAACAGTAAATCGCAATTAAATTGTGTTCCCTGGATGCAAATTTTTAATCTTTGTTTGGGTGATCTTGTGTTATGTGCTTGCGAACAGCAATAACATATGATTAAGTTCGAAAAGAAATCATGAATATTCATGAGACATTTGTGCCTGTGTATGCCCCTTACATGAAAACTGGCACTTAATTAAAAGTAAAAACAGTTTAACAAACTTTGGAAATATGGATTTATCATTGATATTTAGCATATACAACTAATTTACAGACTACTTTTAATTTTTAATATTTTAGAAATTGCTCTTAATTGTTATGATGTTATTAATTTTAAAAATACATGTATTCATGAAAAAATGTGGCTTTTAAAAATCCAGGGTGTAATAGGTAAAGAGTAGTTTCACCTTATTGGAACTCTTAGTGTAATCTTAGAAATAGCAGCACCAGGTAAAATTGGTGTCATCAGCTGATCAATCAAAGTATTTTATTCCATAACAACACAGGAATTGTTATGACATTAATAATTTTAAAAATCAATGTATTCATGAGAAAATGTGGCTTTTAAAAACCCAGGATATAATACACAAAGAGTAGTTTCCCCTTATCAGAACTCAGAGTGTCATCACAGAAATGGCAGTGCCAGATAAAATTGATTTCATTGACTGATCAATTAAATTTTTTTATTCCATACAATTTTTGCATCTGGGATATTGTACAACACAATTTAAATTGACTCATTGTCACCACACAGTTGTGATACAGGACTTCAAAGGTATCCTTTAACAGCATTTGAGCCTGTCTCTATGGATTTCTTATGTACGTGTACAATCCTGATGAAGAGCACCCCAGAGTCATGTGAACTTGATCTGATTCTGACATCACTGCTGCTTGAGTGCTTAGATTCAATATTGCTTCCACTAACTGATGTTATTAATACTTCTCTCTCTTCAGGTGAATTCCCATCATTTTTCAAAACTGCCATTGTGAAGCCTTTTTGAGAAAACCAATGCTTGACCCTAACGATTTAAAAAAACTACTGCCCTGTTTCTAACCTCCCATTCATGTCAAAAACTTGTATCTATTCTGAATTTAAATAGTCTTTTTAGCAATTTACAGTCTGCATATTGCTATATTGCCTTCACCACAGTACTGAAACTGCCCTTCAGAAAGTAGTTAATAACTTTCTCTCTGCTTTGAATAGTGGAAAGACTACAGTCCTCACCCTTCTTGACTTATCTACAGCATTTGACACAGTAGACTATGATATATTACTTCACTATCTCCAGCATGTATTTGGCATTCATGTTGCAGCCTTACTATGGTTCAAGTCATATTTAATCGACAGGACACAAATTGCAGAAATGGAAAATATTCCAGCCCAGTTGATCTATGTTTTTGTGTTCCACAGGGTTCTGTTCTTGGACCCGTTTTCTTCATTCTATACACTCAGTCCCACTCAAGTGTCATAGATTGTCACCCAAATATACAAATCTACCCACCCAACTGAAGCTGATGCTACCATCCAAGGCGTAGAGAGGTGCATTTCCGATGTGAAGTCATGGATGACATGTAACAAACTGCAAATGAATTATGATAAAACTGAAGCCATTCTCATTCCCATCCTTTACCTCAAACAATAAGTATCAGCAACACCAACATTAAATTCACATGATCACTTTGAAACTTAGGTGTCACTCTGGACTACACTCTCGCATTACACCAACATCTCATGAACATATGCAAGGCTGCATACCTAGAGCTGAGACACATCAGCTCCATTCGCAGTTTTCTTTCAGTTGAAGCCACTAAAACACTTGTGTGTTCCTTAGTACTTTTTAGATTTGACTATTATAATTTTCTTCTGTCAGGTTCATCTCTATGTCTACTACAGAAACTTCAAAAAAGTTAAAAACACAGCTGCTTGGATCATCCTTAGAGTACCAAGAACCAATCACTCCTCCCCCCTGTTCTGCAGCCTCCACTGGCTACCTGTTTGCTCCAGAATCAAACATAAAATCTGTTCTTCATGCTACATTTTGTTGACTGCCTCGAGTCCAAAATACCTATCTGACCTCACCCATGTGTACACCCCTTCTAGATACTTACACTCCTCTTCTGACACTCATAATCTCATTATTCCCAATCAAAACCAAGTCCTACGGACAACGTTCTTTTGCATACCAGGGCCCAGCTACCTGGAATGAATTGCCTGTTGAACTTAGACACAATGACACTGTTATCTCGTACTAGAGTGCTCTTAAAACTCACCTATTTTGACTGCAAGAACAGACTTAAGACTTAAGAATGTGTCCTTAACTTAATTATTTTCAGCATGTTTTGTTTGTAATTTCACTGTGTTTGTTTTTGTAATATATATATATATATGTTAACTAATATTGTAAAGCACTTAGAGCTTCTAAAGATTAAGTAAGTCCTCATGATTATTATTATTATTATTGTTATTATTATTATATTATTATTATTACTGTACCATTTTCTTTACTTGTGTAAATACTAAATTAAATGCCTATTATTATTTAATATAGCTTTTTAGTCATTTAACACAATAATCACTTTAAAACTAGTGAGAGACAGAAATCGTTAACATTTTGTAAAAAGCTCAGAAACTTCAAATAACATTTTCTTCCTTAAAAATGAAAATATAATAAAAAGGAATGCATTTTTGATAATGACTCATCAATATCTTCAAAATGATATATACCGGTAAAGTTTATATTTGTGGAATTTGTTTCTTCAAAAATTCATGTTCCCATACCTACCCTTAGAAGAGAAAAAGAAAACTGTATCAGTGTGTCAGGGGTTTCAACAGAAGCTGGTAGCCAGTGATTTTTCGCCATTATTTGTATTGGAATTGCCATTTACAATTCCAGAATTTAGAAAAAGTTCATTTTAATACCCGGTAGTTTCATAATTCACCACCATATTCCATCAGAAACCGTTGATAAAATTATGATCATCTTCTTCCAATCTATACAAATAGGTCTTAGTCTAGAAAATGCTTGCTTTTTCCTTTTAGGCATTATTGGAAACAACTGCCCAACACATGATTCAGTCTTCGTGAAAGAGAACCCTAAATGTTCAGTCTCTTTTCTTTTGTGCCCAATCAATCACAATCAAGAGTGGTAATCATTCAGACCAACACAGCTATTTCTGCAAAACAAAAATATGTCTCGGTATGTTGGCGCAGTAGTTTACTGAAAAATCATATATTTTGTTTGCCAGAAATTTCTTCGCAAAAGAAACTGCAAACTATTTGGATCACCTTGGCTATTTCTACAATTGGATTGACCATAGGATTGACCAAGAAGTTGCAAATAAAAGAATAGTTTGATGCATTCGCAATTTCTTAGTCAATCCGTGCTTTGTAAATAGCCAAGGAGGTCCAAATGGCAGCTGTCAGCATACATTTGAGGTATGATCTGTAGGATTGACCTCTAAGTTGTGAATGGAGTGGTAATCATATTCTGATTGGAACATCCTCAGCCTTTTCCATCGAGTTGAGAAAGAAACATGGCACAGGATGGTGGCAGAAGAAGACAAAATCACAATTGGAACATCGTTGGCCTTTTATGTCATGACATATGTAGTGCACTCTGCCAGAGGCAAAACACCAAACCAAAAAATAATATTTATCTATATTCCTACAACACTATCCGAGGTTATTTCTCAACTTGATGGAAATGGCATAGCTATGTTCCAATTGAATCACATTCCAGCAGTGAAAAGAGGACAGATGATGATACTAGACAAATGGCTAAATAAATAAACAAAAATAAAAAATAGTTTGCAACAAATCATCATGCGGTATGAAACAGAAATGAAATAATATAGTCTAGCAGATGCTTACATATACAATATACAAATTGTATGTAAGCTAGGTCTTATTTCGGGATGAAATGACAACACTCGCTTGTTAGTTGTGGGATTTATCACAGATGAAATAGTACGAGATAAACCAGACTCGAAGAGTATAATTATTTCTAATTATATTCAATCTCTTGTCTTTCACTTGCGTGAAAGACAAGTGCTTTAATTATTCACGAATAATTCTGCTTAGATGTTGTCCGTCTAAGAACCAGAGTAAGAATACCAGAGGATTTTGTTAGTGTGGCGGGGAGTCGATGTTAATACTCGTGAAGCCCGGGAATCATGCATCGCAATCAATCACTCACTCGCTCACTCACTCATGACGAACACGCCCATAGGTATACGACACGAGTCCTGGGTCACATACTCCCTCCCTACGTGTAAATGTCTCCTGACATTTAGCAAATTTGTGCTTGCTGCGTAAAAAGCACAAGAACAAATAACCCTGCAGAACTATACTTCAAGTCTTTTAAAAAAAATAGAAATACTATTAATCATACATATGAAATGATTACGAATACAGAGCTTAATCAGTTTACTCTCCCTGCAGATAATACATAAAACTACTGAAATTGGAATTGCAACTAACTATTTAAAATAATAACGACTGAATTGTCGTCTTAAAATATACTTGCTGTATTTAATTTACATTAATTGGACTATCTGTAACTCATACGTAATAAACCATTTGCGCGTACGCCCACTGGCCTAGCCGGTCGGGTGGTTTTCGGTCTCTCGTTGAACACCTCAGCGGTTGCTGGCCTAAATCTTCCTGTGGCGTCGGTGGGCTTAGGATCAACCTCACAGACTCGCAGTCCGGGTCTCTCTGTAACATGGTCGGGCTTCGAACTGACCTTTTGGCAGATATCTCTGGGGGACTGAACTGAGTACTCTCATGCGAGACATGAGAGGGAGTAGAAAAATTACTCGTGGGTTCACTTAAACTACTGCCATATTGCCTAGGCCTACTGGTTTGAAAGTTTACGCTTTCAAGAGGCTGGCTAATATGGGGATCAATAATAGATGGTGATCTACTATCAGGGGCAGTTCATGTAGAGTGTTCACGCAATTGAACATTCTCCTTTCCTTCCCAACCGGGTCGTCTGCGTGGTATCACATACCGGTCGGTGTCTGAGTCAGAACTCGAAGATTCAGAGCTCGACTTTAAAGGGGTAACTTTTGGTACACCCGGTTTCTTCTGAACTGGTTTCATGGGGACTGGATCACAAGGAAGGTAGTCAAAGGGCAAAAGCATATTACGATGCAATGTGCGCATGGATTTCGAACCATCGCCCCTCCTTACCTTGTACACGGGTATATCTAAATTTGGGATTGATATTACCTGATATACATCTTTGGACCACTTGTCGGCTAATTTCTGTTTCCCTTTTAGTCCAACATTGCGCACTAGGACTCGGTCCCCTACTTCAAGTTTAGACTCTCGGACCTTTTTATCATACTGGGGCTTGTTCTTAGCATGGCTATTGCTCGACTCCCTCGCTGCGGCCGTGTAAGCAAATTGGAGACAGTCTTTCAGTTTTTCCACGTATGTGTGAGGCTCTGCAGCAGCCTCGCCACTATCTGGTGTAGTGCCCAGATATGCGTCGACCGAAAGCCGGGGGTGCCACCCAAACATAAGAAAATGGGGCGAAAATCCGGTGGAATCATTCTTGGTAGCATTATATGCATGGACTATTGGAGCAATGTAAGATTTCCAATCTTGTTTTTGCTCTTCCTCCAATGTCCCTAGCATTTTTAAGAGCGTTCCATTGAAACTTTCGCAGGCACCATTCCCCTGTGGGTGAAACGGGGAGGAGCGAGACTTCTGTATGTTCGCTAATTTGCATAGCTCCTTTATAACTCCACACTCGAAATTACGTCCCTGGTCGCTGTGAAGCCTTTCTGGGAAACTGTAATATCGAAAGAAGTGTTCATAAAGGGCTTTAGCGGTAGTCTGAGCTGTCTGGTTGCGGCAAGGAACAGCCTGAGCATACCTGGTGAAATGATCAGTTATCACCAAGATATTCTCAAACCCTCCCTTAGATCGCTCAAGAGACAAAAAATCTATGCAGACGAGCTCCATCGGGCGAGTGGTGTAAATTGGGGTTAATTTGGCCATTGCCCTAGCCAGGGTCTTTCTACGTATGCATCGTTCGCAAGACTCCACCTTCGATTCACGTCCTTCTCCAGACCCAGCCAATAAAATATTTGCCTAGCTAACCAGAGTGTTTTCTCCTTGCCCTGATGACCCATATCGTTGTGGATACCTCTCAAGGCTAGGCTCTGGTATGACTCTGGGATCACGAGCTGTTTGATCGATTGACCATCAAGAGAAGTGGTCCTGTAGAGAACGCTGTTTTCAACTACAAGGCGGTTCCATTCGCGGAGAAATTTTCGCACAGACACATTTTCTCTCCGGAGATCCTCCTCCCTGGGCCGAAAACGCTTACTCTTGAGGTCAATAACTTTCACTAGAGTTTTATCAGTCAACTGTTCTCTGTCCCACTTGATATTATTAAAATGTTTAGATGGAAACACCTCATCGGCCGAATGAGGCGCCGGATCATCTGAAATACTCCCTATCAAGGGCACCGAGACAGTGGCTGCATGGCAAATGGCTTCCACCACGTCTGGGAACATTTGTGGTAAACGCGAGAGACTGTCGGCGTCAAGGTTATTTTTGCCAGCTCTATACTTGATGGAAAAATTGAAGTTTGCTAGAGCCACAACCCATCTATGCCCTGTAGCATCGAGTTTTGCCGTTGAAAGGAAGTATGTTAACGGGTTGCTGTCCATGACCACCTCGAATGATGAACCTAAGAGATAGTCATGGAATTTATCTGTCACAGCCCATTTCAACGCCAAAAATTCGAGCTTGTGAGCTGGATAGCGCCGTTCACTGGGTCTCAATCCACGACTCGTGTAGGCAATGACTCTTTTCACATCATCTTGCTCTTGATATAGGACCGCGCCTAAACCAGAGCCACTAGCATCCGTATGTACGATAAATGGTTTAGTATAGTTGGCAAATGCTAAGATGGGGTTAGTGGTCAACTTGTTTATGAGAGTTGCAAAGGCGGTTTCTTGGGCAGTGCCCCAAGTCCAAGGAGCTGTTGATTTGTCTTTGGACTTACTCTTTCGAGACGCTTTGGTCGTGCCATGGCCCTCTAATAGAGCATTTTATGGTTGTGCTATCTGCGAGAATCTCTCGACAAAGCGGCGATAGTACCCTGCAAACCCTAAAAATTGACGTAGCTCCTTAATGTTTTTAGGTTTTTGCCAATTCCTAATCGCAGCGGTTTTCTCTGGGTCAGTCTGTATACCTCCCTCAGATATAACGTGACCCAGATACACGACTGAGGACATGAACAACTCACATTTAGAGGGTTTCAGCTTAAGACCGTGCTGACGTAAGCGTGCGAACGCTGCCTCTAAACGTTCCATGTGCTCGTCGAACGTCCTGGAGAAAATGAGAATATCGTCTATGAAAATGAGGCATTCTTTGAGGTGCATTTCTCCCATGCATTTCTCCATAAGACGCTGAAAAGTAGCCCCAGCGTTGCACAGACCAAAACTCATACGGTTCGCCTCATAAAAGCCGAGCGGACCCACCAAGAAGGCTGTATATTGCTTGTGTTCTTCCTCCATCTCAACTTGCCAATAGCCTGACCTTAGGTCCAGCTTGGAGAAGAACTTGGCCCCTTGCAATACATCGACAGTATCATCAAACCGTGGAAGCATATAAGCATCCTTCTGAGTCTTTGCATTGAGAGTCCTGTAGTCTATACAGAAACGGTGGCTGTTATCACATATCTGGACCAACACAACATTAGCGGAGTAAGGACTATCAGATTCCCTGATTGCACCAGCATCTAACATTTCCTTGATATGCTGACGCACCTCCTTATACATCCCAGGGGGTATTCTCCTGTATGGCTGTTTGAAAGGCTTATCGTCATCTAGCACTATCTTGTGTTTGATGAGACCAGTCTTACCCAAGTCTGTGGGCCCCCTTGAAAATATGCAGTCCCATTTGCCCAATACTTGCCTGAGTCTATCCAGTTGCTCCGGGGTCAGATTTTTGATATCGATCTTAACCTTCAGATCTTCCAGAGGAGAATGTCAACTGTCTTTGGACATGCTGGGGGTAAAATCAGAAGCTAAGTTGTCAACAACTTTGACTTCACTTATCTGGCATATATCAGATTTGTGTCTTATCGTCACACATTTGGTGGACTTATTGCCAAGTTTAACCTGAACCTTGGAATATGACCCCTTTTGATCAATCCTGATCACCCTTGGGCAGACCGTAAACTGTTTAGAGTTTCCCAAGTTCTCTGTAACTGCTTCTGCTATATGAGCATCAACATTGCGGGCAATGCCGTTGATAGTAATGGTTTCATACGGCGCAAAGTTGACGGTGTGCGTATTGGTAGATCTTACTGTAAATGACTTGCACTCAATGCTATCAATAGCAATTTTCCATGTATCTGGAATTCTATCTGTAGGAGGATTATCAATCATGTAATCCCTACATAAACGTATGACATTTGTTCCAATAATGACAGGACAGGTACTGTTGGACTCTGTATCTGGTACAATTAAAATGGGGACACTGAGTTCAAAATCAGAAAAAAACGGCATTAAAATCGGATACTCAATGTATCCCAGATAACTCAGAAAAGAGCCGTCAGCAATAGTCACTTTGAGACCAAGCGATTCAAGAGAGTGAAGCACTGGCTTATCACTAAGCGACAAATAAAAACTATTCGATACGGTAGTCACCATGGACCCACTGTCAATAAGGGCAGTAACTGGAACATTGTTCAAATAAACAATACTAGTGTTGGAAGAACCAACCAAGCGCTGAAATAGCGTATTCTGGCCTTTAGGATGGTTACCGACCCCTGTATGACCATCTACAGAGGCGGTTACTCTTTTAACTGCTGCACTCCTCTACCATAGTCACGCCCTCGGTTGCTATTACCTCGGTTACCGTTTCCCCGATTTCCCCGGTAGTTGTCGTGGTCTCTATTCATGTAGTGGCGTCGGTTGTTTTCGTCATCATTTTGGCCCTGTCTTTTGCTGTTATCCTGCCCTTTGTTAATTCCAGTCAGTTCTCTGAGGAGTATCGACTGTTCATGCAGCTGTTTAGCAAGAGCGTTGATTTGAGATCCTAATCTCTCCTCTCTTTGCTGGATCCTTAAGTCGAAATCTCTCTTTACCTTGCATCTCTCGTGGCCGCTTTCTACCATGGGCTGGTGGTGCACTTTCTTAGGGGGGGTTGGGCCGGCATCCTTCGGCAAGTTCAGCTGCTTGTCGACCATCCTAATTTCTCGCAGTAACTCGTCATAGTTAGTGATGGAGTCGAACTTATGGCGAGTGTGGCTCTTAAGTAGTTCACTCCTCAGTGAAGACCAAAACTTCTGTCTAAGGAGGCCATCCTTATCCTCTTCTCTGATGTGGCCTGCTTCGATCGCAGTCTGGAGAAGTGTCTCCAGCCTGCAACCGAAGGTAGTCACCGACTCCCCTTCTCTCTGGAAAGAGTTGAAAAACTCTTGCATAATCATGCCTTGAGTTGACATATCTCCAAAGGCAGTATCTAGGCGCTTCAATATGGCTTCAATGGATGCTTTCTCGCCTAATGCTATGACGGTATGTCTCGCCCTGCCCCGCAGAGACCGTCTGATAGCCTGAATCATGATTGTTGGGGGATATTCAGGTATAAGGCATTTCACCTCGAATCTCCAGTCATAGTATGTGACGTCACCTTTCTGCGTGGGTTCGTCCCCCGAAAAAAGGGATCTTTGGTACTACGGCAGAAGTGGGTGGGGTGGGTGTAGCAGTGGCTGCGGGTGAAGTACCCTGATAACCACCAAATAGTGCTGAAGCACCTATTTGGACCTTAGGCTTAATGTCCATACTGGATATACTAAGCTGCCTGGGCAAGCCTCTCCCCATACCTGCAATTGGAGTGCTCTGCGACACAGGGGTAGGTGGGGGCATATAAGATTTGGCTGGGGTTACACCAGGTTTAAGTGGGTCCCCCGTGGGCATCAGCACGTACCCACTAGCATTCAATGCCTGCATCATCACCATATCTGTCATGGGGTTCTTACCTGTAGCCATATTGAAGAGAGATCTAAAAAAATCGCGCGTATATCTGATCACGACAAACAAATTGCACCACCACGACTGGATGTTTAACCACGATTCAGGATAAAAAATCAATCTAATTTACCAACAATAAAAAAAAACA
Source organism: Margaritifera margaritifera (assembly GCA_029931535.1). Lineage (NCBI taxonomy): Eukaryota > Metazoa > Mollusca > Bivalvia > Unionida > Margaritiferidae > Margaritifera > Margaritifera margaritifera. Next base: position 1,668,362 of record JAQPZY010001468.1, on the reverse strand, counting down.
ATAACGGTATACGTTTCCTCAAGGTGGATATCAATGTCACTACCAATTTTACTTTATGTATTGAAATATGCTAAAAAATAACTCCCTAGAAACTGTCTGGCACGCATGACAATCTTGCACGCAAGCTTGCACATATAATAAACATATAATGATGTATTAGCTAGGGAGGTCAGAGAACTGTCTAGTCAATTTAACAACAGTTCAATCAAGCAGACAGAAAGTACACATACGCATATCAATGATAATTGCTATAATGTCATTGGAATGTCCATTGAATCAACGCAAAATTCTATTTGGGTATTTGAGTAACAAACAAGTCTTTGCATTTGCTAACAATTATGCTTTGGCATGTTATAGCCAATATGTCAACGATATTGAATAAGTGAACAAAAATAATTGAAAATAAAACTTACAACATTTCGAAATCCAAGAGTCCTTCCTATCACACTAACTTAACAAATAACACGGAACACAAAACAAACATCACTATGCGTCCTATATACTGTATATATGTAGAAAGTATGTCCCCGGCATCTCCACCATATGTGCAAAATTTTCCTTTTCGGGTCCGGAACAGAACACTAAATCACTTGGAAGCCATGCTGGAACTTTCCAATTGGACTCCTTTTCGGGTCTGGAACAGAACACTAAATCACTTGGAAGCCATGCTGGAACTTTCCAATTGGACTCCTTTTAGGGATCCCTTAGTAGCGGCCCTTCGGTCTGGTTTACCTGTAAATACGATCTTCTCTTTCCCACTGTGGTCCCACGGTGGGCGCCAGATGTAAGCTAGGTCTTATTTCGGGATGAAATGACAACACTTGCTTGTTAGTTGTGGGATTTATCACAGATGAAATAGTACGAGATAAACCAGACTCAAAGAGTATAATTATTTCTAATTATATTCAATCTCTTGTCTTTCACTTGCGAATAATTCTGCTTAGATGTTGTCCGTCTAAGAACCAGAGTAAGAATGCCAGAGGATTTTGTTAGTGTGGCGGGGAGTCGATGTTAATACTCGTGAAGCCCGGGAATCATGCATCGCGATCAATCACTCACTCGCTCACTCACTCATGACAAACACGTTCATAGGTATACGACACGAGTCCTGGGTCACATGTAACAGATGATCGACATGTCAAACATTTTGCTCACGGTTTGACCAAAATATACCAGATAAAGGCACACAATGAATATGGATGATCCAAGACCAGGTAACATTGCATCAGACAGTGGGACAAAAGTGGATTTAATGGGAGATGTGGAAAATGAAATAGGCAAAGTCAGAATTTTGGCCATGGGCATGGGTTGGCCTCGATGTTTGGAGTCTGAGTCTGATGTTGATGAATACGAGTTTAATGATGAGTGTTTGATGATGAATATGATTGCATGCAATGACTTGTCAGTATCACTCATAATCATTGTATGTAATCATGTTCAGGTGAAATAAAAATTAAAATATTTAATCCAGAAAATTGTCCTTTGCTTCTGTTTTTCAGATTTTTCTTTTTAATTCGCTAAGATATTCATTTTACACCAAGTTCACATTTCTCCATCAAAGAGAAACAATTTAAATTGAGTTCACAGGGATTTTTCTACCATTCTCAAAATGGAGCCCAGGTTAAATGGAATTGGGAATATTTCTGCATAAAAATGACAATAAGGGAAATCCTGATTTTTTTTTACACACTGTTAATTCACACAGATTGACAAAGAAAAGATTCTTTGATATTAAAATAATTCAGTAGCCCAGGGTCCATGATAGGGGATGACTTAGGCAAATTAGAGTCACCCTAGATCATATCATTTCACCTAAACAGTCCTGTAAAACATAGTTCACTTCACCTTGCATTGATTTCACAACATTTCCCCCACCACCATCACCACCCCCTTTTGTTTCAATACAGTGCATTAATAATCAAAGTAAACACTGACTTTTGTGTAAGATTTCCCTTCAAAGAGGAAGGTGGAAAGTTAGAAAAAGAAGTTGTATGCACTGTAGTCAATTTTGGTGTTAATTTGACAGTTATATATGCCAGAAATTACATTGCTACTGTATCTACAGAATTCCAACCAAAAAATTTGCCCATGATCCTTGAAATACTGATTGAAAATTTTTAAATTTGTAGCCCAATCAGAAGCAAATAATGACTCAATGGATGGATACAGGTCCAGTACTAAGAAAATTATTAATTTTATCCAATATTTCATCCTACAAACATATAAAATGAGAACTTCTACTATGGAAACAGTTGCTGATTTTCAAGGTGCTTTCTTATGTTATACAACAACTATAGTGAAGCAAAAAAGAAAGCCCTAATAGTTTTATAACGTGTTTTCACTCATTAAGGCCCAAAGATGTAACTTTGCATCTTGAGATAGTACTGTTCTTCCATGATCTGTGATGTTATCACAGTACATGATAGACCCAAGTGGGTTATATTAGGAAAAAAGAACAAGGATGTAGATTCACACTCGTGCGAAGTCATGTAGACATTCAAGGCAGATTCAAAAATACATCTGAAAAAATAAAATTTTTGAGACCTGACTTTCATTAGACAAAAAATTGACAGTTCCAGAACCAGAGATTTTTGTCAGGATTTTAGACTTCCTCTTGTTAGATCTAAAGCAGACCTGACCAGACTTCACACGGATGGGCCAAATAGCCAATCCAAATAAAATTTCTCCTAAGCAACTGTCGATATGAAAGTCTCTCTGAATCAGATGTGCTTGGATTCAATTGGAAATAAGCTCCAGGCCTTAATGAGTTAATCAGCTGACATGAAAATATACAAAAACAGAGTTTAAAGTGACTATTTTGAACATTATATATTTTTAAGATCTACACTCACTTCTCCCTATTATCACCCTATTAGAGAAGTCATTTCACTTAAATATTAAAGTCCAGCATGGACCCTGTTAAAGTTTGGCCAAGGTAACTTTGACTCTTTAGATCTCTTGCTACCCCTAATATAGTAATTTTTCTCCCAAAGTCAATACAGTAAAGAACTAGGATTTTTTAAAAGTTCCGATTGGGAATTTTTTACACTAAAATTGGGGAAAATGGACAGTTTTTGGCATAGGGAAGGAGGTATGCATAGGTGTGTTAGCCCTATACACATGATGTACAATACCATCTCATCTCTGCAATTTGTTCTACAGAGTATGAGTGGTGCCACTCTCCACTGTTGGATTTGATGTCCCAAAGGTTGTTTGTGCAGTTTTAATTCCACATATTTTGCCAAGTAGATAGAACATGCTGATTTATATAAGATTTAAAAGTCATTATATGGAATCTTTCACTCACAAATGGGTGACTGCTTGACAGTTTTGGCTACTTATCTACTCTTTCATTACCCTTGACTTAATACCAATGTGACTGGGCAGTCACCATTTGCCTCCATTATGTGTTTTTTATGAGGGGTGCCACTCTTCAGCTATGGGTTTGATGTTCTGAAGCTTGTTTGTGGAGTTTTCATTTCACATAGTTTGCCAAGTAGATAGAACATGTTGATTTATATTTTAATAGCAGCAATATCTTACACATCACTATTGCGTAGCTTTTACTTTTTCATGTTGAAAAACCTAATCCATTCAATGTGAATACCTCCTCCCACATAGTGGAGAATTATCAATAAGACATGGTCCACTCGTGCACCTTGCATACTCATGCACAGAACGGTCATCTTTTTCAAGGACACCATGTTAATGGATGTGTCGTAGATCATGACCAGAGAAAAATTGCTTGTTGCGAGTGTTTTACCGATTTGTGGACTTCCATTCATCAATATTATATCTCAGTGTTACATTCATCCAATCCATATTCTGTTATATGCCGGTAACCCCAGCCTCCTTTTAGAAATTAGTTCTGGAAAGGACCTCTTAGGTTACCATGTTGTATCCCACCCTTTAGGGGTAAGGGTACACCCCTTTTCTTATCAATATACAACTCGTTATGGGCAAGTCTTCTGTGTTAAGAAATAATACAACTGAGGCCCTACCCTAACTTAGTGGGACTTGGTATTCCTATTTTTTAAATAACTGATTAAACATCAATTCAGTGTTTTCTCCTTTTCACCATTGTATATTAATAATTATTCATTTGACTCATGTTGCATTGTTATTGTGTGTGTCTGCATTGTTCCTAGAGAACAATAAAGGTTTACAATTGAAATATTTTAACTTTACTAAGAAAAGACAGGTCAATTCCTAATGAGCGAGTTCATTGTTTACCGTATGCATACACTGGGTGTATATAGCACACACTGTATACAAACAGGTGAGTTTCACATATGACATAATAACATATTGTCATTATTTTTTGTTCGATTTCAGAAACTTTTTGTTTCAGAGAACAATGTCAGGACAGTCTGTGGGAAAGTGTGGCCACAGGAAGGGCCCTCGGGACACTTACCCAGGCTGCCTCACATGTTCAGAACGCACATGAAAGAATTGTTGTGCATTTTGCAAAATATGTTTTAATGAAATCTGGAATCTGGTCAATTCCAGACGTACTTATAGAGGCGGAGGAAACCTCAATCCCCCTCATCTGATGATTTTTCAGGTTTCTCTCTTGCAGAACCCCAATGGGCCCACTGCAAATGACTAGTTGTTCAGCTCAGAAGAACACTCCTGGGTCCCAGGAGCTTCTGGAACCAGTCTCTTTGGAGACAGGTGAGGTCCCTCTAGTAGGAGGGAATGAATGTTCAAAGAGTGGATCACCTCCCCCCAAAAAGGAGAAGTCAAACACTCCACATTCAGAGAAGCATGTCACTCCCTTCCATGAGGGAAGAGATGCACCACTCATGTCACATCCTGCATAGTGTGTCACACCCTCCCATGAGGGAGGAGCTGCACCACACCCAACACTTCTGGGGTAGCGTGTTGTGCCCTCCTGAGTTGGAGGAGCAGGTCCGCACCTTGCTGAGTAATGAATCAGATGAACTTGGCTCTGACATATCTATGTCTGGTGACCAGACACTGGTCACCGGTCAGTTTGTCTAGGTGACCGGTCAGGGTATGGTGACCGATCAATGTTCAGTTTGTCCTGATCAGATCATACTGGTCACCGGCCACCAGTCGGATCATACCAGTCACCAATCTTTTACTAGTCATTACACCAAGGCGGACCAGTCTGAATGCCCCCCTTTCCCCACTACTGTCACACCCTATGCAGGATTTGGAGTCTGTCCACTGGGTTCAGACTAGGGAAGGGGATCAGATCAGTATCCCCCCTTTCCCTATTATCCCAGTGAATCCTTTTGGGATGTGGGGCCCTCCACCTCAGGGTAATTTCTCCTTTATGCCTCCATGGGCTACTCAACACTGGACCCAGAGTAGAGGTGATGCCATGGCTCGTGTACCGCCATCACCTCCTTTTCAGGTGGCATCCACCAGGAAGGCTGGAGGCATAGCATCATCCAGGAAAGACAAGCAGTCTTGTCTTCCCACTGGAACTTCTGGAACACATAGAGCCCCAGCTCACCACAATGAGCTGTGGGCAGCAGTGCAGAGTGCTCCTATGTCACTTCCTCCACCAAAGGGCATAGTGATGCCAGCCATTCTCCTGCTTGAAGTGTACTAGATGATGATGCCCTATCTATCCTCGTTGACTCCAATGAGTTTGAGGTAGAAGCAGCACCATTTATGCCTCCTATCAGACTCACCAGTTCCTCTCAGTTGGATGAGGAGGAGATCTGGTCCTTTGATAAGGCAGTAAACTTCACCTCATACCTGCGAACTTGTGCCTGAAACCATCTGGCACACAGTCCAAGAAGATCTTTTCCATTTTGGAAAAGATCTCTGGGGCTCAACCTCAACCAGACCTCCTCCTTCTTCCTCATTCCTCTATGATTGAGGAAATATCACAGAGGTTTTCGATAGGCCTGGACATTACTTGGCGACATAGAGGGTGGTCCATTCCTCCCTCTACCTTGAGACCTATGTTCTCTGCTTTGAATTACTGGGTACATTCCCCTAAGTGGCCTACTAAACCTTCCCAGTTGGATGCTGGTTCATCCCAAGTGGGTATTTCAGCTGGAGTCTGGGTATGCCTTACCATAAAAACAATTGAAGCTTTTGAACATAAAGCCCAGCTTTTAATCACCATAAGTTCTCATGCTGACCTATTCTCAGCTACTTCATTTAGTATGCTGAAGAAGGCCACATTGAATCCAGCCACATTACATGTGCTGGAAGCTGTGGCCAAGATGTCCTGGCATGCGCTTTCTGTGTCAGTGGCGTTATCGGTAGAACTTCTGCACATCTGCTATGATGTTGCATTGGACTCCTCAAAGGTCTTACTTAACCACAGTAAAGACCTTCTAAGGGTTGCTCGGTTGGAAGATAAGACCCTCTTCGGAGGACTCATCCCTACTATGGCTTCACAAGATCTGAAGGATCAACAACATAGATCCCTCACATCCGCTCCTGGCCCATCACAGTCGGCCAGGAAGTGTGCTAATGTGAATCACCCCCAGGGGCTATCTGCAAAATTCTTCAAACAGACACAGCCTCAGTCCAATCTGCAACCTCAAATCAGACCTCCTCCTCAACAGTCAGGTTCAGGGTGCGTTCGGCAATGAACCGCTAGGAGGAAGTTCTCTAACCTGCCTTCCTTTCCTAAAGAAGAAGAGGGAGGGTGACAGCCTAGGGACTCACACCCTCTCCTGCTGTGCATTCCTTTCCCAATCATCCCTGTAGGTGCTCATCTAGGCCTCTTTTCAGAAGCTTGGTCAAGCATCATGGATGATGGGTGGGTCCTTTCTATTGCGAGCAAGGGTTACCAACTTCAGTTTTGGGAACAACCTCCTCTGTTAGGGACCCCATGTTCTTTCACCAGTCCAGTCTGGTGAAATTAGGGGAAGAGGTGCACACCTTTTTGCAGAACGGAGCAGTTGAGAGGGTCCTGAATGATCAGTTTCCTGATGATATTCTGGAATCTTCCTGGTCACCAAGAAAAGCGGAAAGTTTTGTATCATAATTGATCTCTCCCCTATAAACTGATTTCTTCTGGAGGAACCTTTCAAGATTTCTTCTGGAGGAACCTTCAAGATGGAGACCACCTCCCCAATCTGGAACACAATTCGTCCGTCAGATTGGGCTGTTTCCATCAACCTTCAGGATGCCTATTTGCACATCCTGATATTTCCTCCACATCGTAAATACCTCCAGTTTTGCTTGGACCAGGAAGTTTTTCAATTCCAGGTTCTGCCATTCGGAATCGCTTCCACACCCAGAGTCTTCAGCCTGAGTTATGGGAGCAGTAGTAGCATACCTGCGATTACTGGCAACCCCGATTCTCCAGTATTTTGATGACTGGCTGATCCACAATGTTCAGGTTCAGTCCCTCCATCAGGATCTGTTCCATTGTTGGTCCACAGTAACTTGGTTGGGTCTTTTACCCAACCTCAAGAAGTCGGAGCTCATTCCATAACAGGACTTTGTTTACATGGGGATGAACTTCATCAAGAACCAGAACTTAGTCCAGATCACACTGGATCGTATAGATCAAATCCTGGCACTTCTAGAGGTGCTATGAGCAAAAACATTGTTGTCTGGTCACCTTTACCTATCCCTGTTGTTTTATGGTCTTTAAACAAAATCCCCTATGAACCATTGAGTGAGTCTTCCTTTCAGGACCTCACACTCAAGACTGTGTTTTTACTCGCCTTGTCATCTGCAAGAAGACGTAGCGAGATTCATGTCTTTGTCTATCAACACTGGCTGTCTCCGGTTTAATGCGAATTATTAATCTGTTTCTCTCCTTCGTCGGCTGTGATTTTTAGCAAAAAATCAGTTACCTTCGGTATCTCCACTACTTATAGAGATCCCCAGTCTCAGTCGAATCTGTGCTGGGGATAATGAAGATAGGCTTTTATGCCCATTTAGGGCGCTATGTTTCTATCTTAATGCCTCCAAAGGGAAAAGGAAAGGTAGGAAATGTCTGTTCCTTCCTCTTAAGGGCTTCGTTGATATTTCGACTTCCACCATTTCACAGAGGATTGTCATCACAAATCTAAAGAGCTTATCAGTCCCTTACCGATAGAGACCTTTCTTTTATGAAACTAAAAGCCCATAATGTTTGAGCCGTCGCTTCCTCATGGGCCTGTCTTAATCATTCTTCATTGGAGGACATCATGGAGGCAGCATTTTGGCGATCCCATACTCCCTTCTCCTCCTACATCCACTCATTAGCACAACAAAGTGCAGGTATTTTTTCTCTCTGGCTCATAGTTGTGGTACAAAATGTGACCCAGAGGGACACCAACATTCTGCAAAGTGGATCTTTCCCTCAGGTGGTGAGCACATTCCATTTTTCTTTGTTTTTGATCAGTTTAACACATCAGCCTACCCACCTAACTGACAAATTCAGCTACGCAATAGTGACAAGCAAGATATTGCTTCTGTATTTCGATTTTTGGGGGGTCAAACTAATTATAATTATGCAATACTTACCCATCACTATTGCAGAATGCACTCCTCCCACCCTGCTCTGATGTCCTAGTGGAATCGTTGTCTGTAAAAAAGATTACTGTTCTTGAAATGGTTATGCGAGGTGCACAAGTGGAACGTTTCTTATTGACAATTCTCCATTCTGTGCAATGATGTATTCACATCAAAAAGTAAAAGCTATGCAATTGCGATGGGTAAGTATTGCATAATTAAAATTAGTTTTACCCACTCCCCCCCCCCCCCCGCAAAAAAAAATACATATTTAAAATCATTATATCGAATCTTCCACTCAGAATGGGTGACTTGCAGGGCAGCTTTGACTGCTTATCTGCTCTTATTTTACTCTTAATACCATTGTGATTGCAGGGCAGCCAAAATTATAGAATACTTTTACCAGATTTTATGAGCGAATAATGTGTCTCATTGAAGACTTGGGATGCTAATGGGTTGTCATGTTAAAGTTTTGCAAGGTTTTCATTGTGGAAAGGGAATTGTAGCAATTGATGACATGGATTTTTTTTAGAGGCTTCAGTTATAATTTAAAGACTTTAGTATGGCTGTAATTTGTTTAGGAAAAATGGAGGCTCTATCCAGTAACCAGCTCAAGTTTGTGTCATTGGTGTTGCAAGGGCAGCTGCAACGTTGTCTCCATCTTTCAAACCATATAGACACAAGGATGTATGGCGGCAATGTGAGGCTCTGATTTAATTGAATTTACTCTGAGAAACCAGGGGGTTGGTTGAGGACTTTCTGAATTGTCAAAGATCAGACATTAATTTGGGGTTTTTAATAACTATGTGGTGATTTGGAATGGAGAGTTTTGCAGTATGGGCACAATTGATTTTTGCACTGCTTGTTGAGGGCAAATTCATATGCCAAATGATTCTTCTAATACTGTGCAATACTTTCAATGTCACTTTAAAAACTGTTTACTCATCAAAATTTACTTCATCACCAATCACTAAAAGAAAGTTGAAGATAAAAATTGAGAAATTGAAATTATTCATCGTCTTTTGGGCATCCCAGTTTGTATAGCATCCATTCTGAAGCATGTATTTTTCTTTTTCATGTACAGGTTGTTCCTCTTATTTCTATGGAATATTACTGACCTACATCTTTTTTGTTACAACTTAGATTCTGAATGTATATAACCTTATATCAAATGTGGATTACATTACATCACCCTATAGACTGATACTGTATTGTTTCTATTGAGAGTGCACAGTTGATCTTCTGTGCTTGAGACACTTCTTATAACATAAGCATAAATTTTTCTGCATCCTGTAAATTTGAAATTATTTCGAGGAGGCACCTCAATGAGGGCAACATAGCTTTACAACATTGTAATACAAAATGGAGCAAAAAGTCTTACACTGGATTAGATTGCATTGTTTTTTTTTTATATATTGTTTTGACATTTCAGGCAGATGCTATACTTTTTAGAACCACTGAATCTATGTCAATGTTTTCTTCAAAATGAATATTGATCTGTGATTATTTATTTAAAAAGGAGATAATGGATGATTGACTTTGATTCAGGAAGATTCTCCAGCATTTGTGTCACACCTCCAGTATTTCTAGAATTGATCTCCAACAATATACTCCCAAGTTCAGCAGGCATGATTGTAGACAATTTTTGGATGCCATCAAAGATTAGCTACTACATGTATCTGTAGATATTTGACACTAAAGGTTCACTGAGCTTTTAAAGTTGTGATCAGAAATCATTGGCAACAAATTTTTTAATTTGATTGCACCAGAATATGAAAAAAAGTAATTATTTGGTAGGAGCAATAAGGTAGATGAGAGCATTCTTGAGGAGTACCACACCTTCTCATCAGTATTATACAGTAATCAAAAGCACATTAAACAATCACTAGATGACATCTCCACTTAGCCTGTTCAACCCACCACAATTGTTGCATGCTGATGTGTAGGTATGAAATGCCACAAGTGTCATCATCAAACATCAGATGGTAGAATTCTTCTCCAGATTTTCCTAATGTCTGCTTGACATACAGAGAGACAAATATTACTGACTTGTAAAAACTGTTTATTTTATTTGATTTTTTTGTAAATTACAAAATGTTTGCAAGAAAAAACTTAAATGAAACAAGACATAAAATTTGCACAAATTTTATTCAGACTAAGACTACATAGTTAAATAATATGGACAATGTCAATCTGAAAATTGCAAAAAATTTGTTGCTGATTTGCTGAATTAAGTAAATCGATGAAAATGTAACAATGTGAACCTATTATTAATTAAAATATTAAGATAATAGTATAGAATTATTGACCTTCATTGAGGTGAACATGAAGTTTTATGAACCAGTAAACATCATATTTACCAATATGATGGGCTTGCTGGTCCATAAAACTTCATATTCACCAAAACAATGGTATATAATTGATAGCTGTACTGTTCATAGACCAGAAGAGCTTATGGGATGGCCTGTTGTCCATCATCCATCTATTCGTTAGCACAAGTTTGTTATCACTACTCCTCCTAAACTACTTGGAAGATTGCCATGAGACTTTACACGTACATTCATCCCGAACTCTAGTTGGTCCTAAATTTAAATTGTGCTCCTCAGATATCCAATATGGCCACCAAACAGACATCTTGAAAATCTTGTTTTTGCTACTCCTCCTGAATGGATGGTCATATCAGGATGGGGTTTTAACTGAAAGACTTCTTATGATGTCTAGTTGGTCCCAAGTAAAATTGGTTCTGCTCGGACATCCAATATGGCTGCCATGGTGGCCATATTGAAAATCTTGTTATCGCTACTCCTCAATGGATGGTCATATCAACATAGGGGTTTCACTAAAAGACTTCATATGATGTCTAGGTGGTACTAAATGAAACTGGTGCTGATCTGACTTTCAATATGACCACCACAGCAGTCATCTTGAAAATCTTGCGAATGGATGGTCATATCAACAAGGGGTTTCACAAATAGACTTCGTATGATGTCTAGTTGGTTCTAAATGAAAATGGTGCCGATATTAAGTCCAATATGGCCACTGTAACATCCTGAGCTTTACTTCAGCACAAAGCCAGCTTCGACTTGATGTCAACTTGGGATCCCAATCATGAAACAGGAGAACTATTCAAGTTTCAACAATTTAATAAACACTAGTAATAATAAAGATGAACTGTGCACTGTGTAAGAATGATTTGAGTATAAAATTATCAGTCTTTGACATTCCAGTATAAATTCTTTTTTTGTGAAATGGGTCCAAATAAATTGATATAATTTATATGCTCTCTTACTTTTCAAATTACACATAGACCTCTTCTGTTTAACAATGTATATAGATTAGAAGACTTAAAATCCAGGAAGAAAATCTCAGAATTTTCAGTGTCGGAAATAAAACTGCATATGTTTGCTATGTTCTAGAATGCATGAATACTTGAAATATAAATTTTAGAAAAATGTATGTATTCCTTATTGCAAGCAAAAGTCACTCCAATGGGATTATACACATAATGAATGCTCCTTGTAAGAATACGATAATTTGTAAGAATACTATAATGACTGCTCCCTACAGTACACATTTATCAGTTACCGTAGTAATGTTACTGCCACTTTAATACACTTCCATAGTAGACATTTATTATGCAATAATATATAATGTAATATCATTTGTCATTCAATTCATATAGAAGCATAAAACCAGTCAAATAGTGCTGTGGCAGAACAAGCTGTATCATATGTATACACTATTATAACAATGCTAATACTGGAGCATCATTTGCAAACAGTAAGGAATATATTTTATTCATAAATATAATTTAGCACGTTTTTCTATATCTTTCTTTGAATATGCAGTATCATGGAATACTTTATATCATTGCGCTATACTGGATTCTCGATAGTTAACATACCACTTTATTTGTGGACAGCTCCGTCCCAGCACATAGAGGTAGTTAGAACTTTAGAGTTGTCCCCCTCATATTTCTGAATACCAAAGGCTTTTATGTCTGTTTAACCCTGTCCTCCCTTTTTTTGTGTATTGGGTATTTTCCCAAAAAAAAAGAATTTGGAAAAAGAATTTTGAATCAAGGTTCCTCTTGCTTTTTTTTTTTTTAATTATTAAATACCATTTTGTAGATTCTCCTTTTTTCTATATATTAATCAAACTTGTTTTTCTCTATTTATTTTGTTTTTCTGGGCAATATTTCTTCTGTTTCCATTGTCTCCTCCAAGTCCGAATCTGTTTCTGTATCTTGGTCTGATTCTGTGTTCATGGGTTGCCCCTGAGATCCGCTTTTCTTCCTTTCTTTTCTTTATCTTCTTTGCTTGTCTTTCTTCTGCTTCTTTTGCCATTTGCTCTGTTTCTTGTTTTGCTCTTTCTTCTCTCACTCTTTTTTCTTCTAGCATTTTTTTTCTATTCTTTTTTTTTTCTCTTGCTCTTCTTATGCTATTCTTTCTTGTTCTTTTGCTGTTTTCTCTTCTAATATTTTCAATTCTTTTGCTTCCCTTGCTATTCTTTTTTTTCTTCTCTTTCTTTTTTCTCTTGTTGGTTTTTTTCCTCTAATGCCTTTTATTTCTCTTCTTGTTCTTTCTTTGCTGCTTGTTTCCTTTCTTCTTCACTTATTCTTCTTTCTTCTGTTTTAGGGCCCTGGAGTGAGGGCTCTGCTTTCTACAGTTGTAGTGACTAGTGAGTCATAACAGGTCTTCATGCTTTCATGTACTCTGTGGGTTAAAATGCATCTGCCATAACATGGCACAAGCCTGATATTTATAACCTTGAGACCCATTGGTCTTATGCAGAGATTGATGGGGAAAAACCTCAGTTGTAAGCTCACAAGGGAAATGCTCGAGTGGTTCGAATGATACTTAACAACACCTTAACATATATGATGAAATAGAGATAAACAGTTTTATTTCCCTTTAAATATGTATAATTTATTAAATATTATGAATTCACGAATTATTGAAGATTATAAATAATCTTAGACATAGAACTTTTTGGCTATGTCTGCCAGTATCCAAATGGTGAATCCAATATATATTTTTTCTTTAAAATATGTTCCATTTCAGAATTAATGTTGAATTATGTCCCTTTGTACAATTACTGTAGAAAGTTTTCAATATTGTCATAATTCATAAAATTAAATTTAAAATAATACAAAATAATATTAAAATATTGTAAATTAATATCATAAATAAATAATTAATAAAAAATAACTATAGAAAGTATTATACATTTTTAAGTTGTACAATACTTTTGTTTTATATTATTGTCAGTTTTATGCAGATAATTAATAAAATTATAAAAGTTCAGTTCCAGTTTAATGGGTTAATCAATTTTCATTATATATAAAGCACAATGGAAATAAGAAATTATAAAAATCAAAATTAGAGGGAGGCCTGGGTATCCCTCTACTTGGATATAAAAAAGTAACTAATGTTTTAAATAGGATAAGAAATATGAATAAGGGAAAAAATATGCATGGTCGGCTTTATACATCTACTTTTACGGATATATATTAAGTAATCTACTGGAGATTTACAAAAATAATAGACTGACCAAACTCAGAATCCCCAGGGAAATTGAACCACATAAAAGATATCATTATGATATACAGAAATATTAACAGAATATGGATGTAAAAGAATGATGGAGTCCTATATACAAACATAGTACAGGAATTTAATGGGAAAACTCAATTTAGGGTAGAAACCACAAACCCAGGGATACAATGGGTGATAGTGTGGAGGAATTGGAGGAATATAAAGTAAAAAAAAAAGCCAAAGTCATATGTACAAGTCTATACATGAAGTCTGGTTCACAGGAGAGTTGGCTCTGAAAAGACACATGACAAACAAAATTTCCTCATGTCCACTATGCCACAGAGCAAATTTCACAAAATTACATGTAATATTACAGTGTAAGGAAACGGAACAAAATAGAAACTATTTGATAGGTAAAATAATTAACCTAAATGAAGTGTATCACAAAGACAATCTTTTATATACTAATAATATTAATGACAAGAAACTTTATGATGAAATAGTAAACTTATCACTTATACAATGATAAGGTGTGGGAAAGAAATTTTAAATGCAACTAGCTTGATATAGTAAACATACAGCACGGGATTGTTGGATATAATATATTAACTATTAACTGAGCAAATTTAATTAGGTCATTTAAACACCTTCTAAAAAATAAACTCCACAGTAATATAAAATAGTAGAGATAAAAATAGAGTGCTCTCGTCTGCCTGAATACGGGGATGCGTCATAGAAGTGGGGGACGGGTATGGCAAGATTGTTCCCATTAGGGAGCGGTAAATGTAACTGGGCCGGCCCTGTCCTTCGCGGTCGGTGACTCATCCTCCAAGAATGAGAGAGATGAGAGCACCCCACAGAAATAACCTACTAACAATTGGCCAACTTGCTGGGCTAACATAATATTAATACAACATTTAGGAACAAAAAGAACCAAAACATAAATACAGGGACTATGCCCCGAGTAGGGAATGAGGAAGGGTGAAATTGCTATGGACAGACAAGCGAGAGCCAGTTGGGAGTCATACCAGAGTTTCTGAAATTGAGGGCATAAAATACATCATTATAACGAAACATGAACATGGGGGAACAACAATAAAATAAATAAACTAAAAACTGTGAGTATACACCCAGAAGCATGCACTACATGCAAGCATATGCAACAAACTACACTGTTTTCTATGTTTTGGGGTTGGGTTTTTTTCTATTTAATTTTCATGCTATGCCAACATCATCTTGTAACTTATATAATTGAAAAAATCATTAAAAAAATATAGAATTAGACCATGAAATTAAGAGACCAGGAAATAACAGAATATAGGTGCTGTGACAGAGATAGAGAGGTATAGCACTCCCATTAGGGGAGATGGTTGTTTGGAGAACACCCACCTATCATCGCCACATGCTAGAAATGTGGCATCCCTATCTCGAAAAGACTTTTCTTCTTTCTCAATATACTTTGCTAAAATCTACCAATTTTTTTCATAAATAAGTAAAAACTGAAATATTTGACCTATTATCGCCAGTCCAATCAAATTATAGCAATCAGTGAAATATATATAGCAACCACACATATATAGCATACACTGGACAAAAAAAGATCCCTGGCAAGGATCACTAGAATAGAGGACCAACATGGTAAATAAACCAGCCACAAGGTGTAATGCCTGAGGAGGGGAGTACTTGCCAGAGTAAATTGTTCTTTATTGTGCCTAGGAACTCTACAAGTCCTATATATCTTCATATATGTATTCAATTTTATCCCCATATTATTGACTATTAATTAAGACATATGAAACGGTGAAAGTTATTTTTAATGCTGTGACTTCTGAGAATTATTTTAACATGAGCCACACACTATTTATCTTTTATGACACCAGAATTGATTACAGCCACCATGGCAACCATCTTGAAAATCTTGTTATTGCTTCTCCTCCTCAGTGGAAAATCATGTCAACATGGGGTTTTCACCACAAGACTTTTTATGATGTCTAGTTGGTCCTAAATGAAAATGGTTCGGCTCAGGCATCCAGTGTGGCCACCACAGTGGCCCTCTTGAAAATCTTGTTGTTGCTTCTGAATGGAAAGTCATATTGACATGGTGTTTTCACCAGAAGACTAGTTATGATATCTAGTTGGTCCTGAATGAAAATGGTGCCAATTTGACCTCAGATATGACCATCACAGTGGCCATCTGGAAAATCTTGTTATTGCTACTTATCCTAAATTGATAGTCATATCAACATGGGGTTTTCACCAAAAGTCTTCTAATGATCTCTAGTTTTTTTGTTCTAAATGAAATTGGTGCTGATCTTTCATCCAATTTGGCTGCCTCATTGCTTAATTTAAAAATCTTAATGATTCAAGAATATCAGAGATGGTTTCAACACTCAGCAATTAAAAAGAACAAATGGTCTTATCATGAATTCCTGGAAATTTGTTTTTGATAGTAGAGGTCAGTTCCTTCAGGGGACTCTGTTTTATTACATGATTTAGCACACAACTTTGATGTTAAACTTGTTTCAGAATGGTGAAATTGCCATTTCAGCTGGATAAGACCATATAAAATTGATCATGACGCTACATGAAAGTCAATGACATCACAACTGTGCAGTATTCAGAATTACTATAAAGCTTGTGATGTCATGTCATCTGATTAAAAGGCATTTCTCACAGGAATCATGTGATAATACATAATATCAAAGGAAGTAAGTAAGTACATTGTCTTAGATAGTTTCGATTAATGACCACCATGCTTTAGAGACCAACAAAATTGATTTACTGTCTATACTCACTTATAAGTCAGGTCCAACTACAAACAACACACCCTGATCTGCTGTTGCATAATGCGCCAGCAGATCAAGGTTTATGTTGTTTGTTCTACAGATTACTCCTAACATACTGCATAGACCCAGATCTGCCTTTGCATTATGTATCAGCAGATTTGGGTCTATGCTGTTTGCAGTTTGATCTGACTTTATAAGCGAGTATATACAGTACCTGTCTGATACCGTAGATACTTGAACAGGACCTCTAAATTTATGGTGATGTTATATTTGAGAACAAAGAGTCAAATCTCAATGCCTGAAGCATCAATTAAGTTGAACCTTAATATGGCTTAGAAATGTTCTCATATCTCCGTATCTTTCTTCATATGTAGAAACAAAGTTAAGGACTTCTCTGCAGTTATTCTGAACCTGTATTAGGGGACTATATGTCTGTATAGATCACATATTCACTCAACTTTATATATAAAGACTCCTTAATTAACTCCCTGTTCAGTGATAATTTCTCTTTTCATTCATAGTTTAAGAACTAAAACTCTTTGCCTTGATGTGTTTTCCAAATACATGTACAATCATTACTTTTAATTATTCACTAGGTCTAGGGGTTTCTGAACATCAAATAATTTAAATGTCTCTTTACTTCTTTTTTGTGCATCTACAGGTAAATTCTGAATATTGATTATTCAAAGTTCTTATGTCTTTTGAGAGAGTGTGTGTGTGTGTGTGTGTGTGAGAGAGAGAGAGAGAGTGTGTCCCCAGACTTTTGTGTGCTTTTATTAGGATTCGTAGTTACCTTTATTCTGTCAACACTTTACTGTAACAGAACTTTAGAAAGCCAACTATGATTTATCTCCCCTAGCTTAAAGAGACATTAGGATTGGCTTTCAATGTACTATTCATAATGACAATGCACACCTCATGATGTTTCAGTCATATAACTTTGACACTTGATAGGTATCTTTCTTATGAATGCCCTCGATCTTGCGCTTAGATAGCTTTCTTTTGAAAGGAAAAATATTGATTTCATTTGTCATATTAAAAGCAGTTATGTATATATCATTATTACGTAAAGACAGTATGGAAAGTTGAAGAAGTGTATTATCAAACCAAATTACCACCATTTCAAAGTCTTTGCTACAATACAAAGATAAGGGACAGACATTCCACAGAAAGTATCGAAGGATGAAGGGTTAACTAAATTTACAGCTGTCTTTTAAACCACAGACATATATTTAAGATGCAAAAGTTCGTTTTATGGCACAATGAAAGCTTGAATAAAATTGAAGTCTTCATTTTCATCCTATTAGAATATTTTCAATATAATTTGAGACAAATGTTTACAATTCAGAATGGGGGAGGGGGACAAAAAAAGAAAAATACATGGTAGTTACTTCCAATAATTGGTTCATAGACTTCAGAATCAATTGTGCACCTTTCTGTTCTACTATTTCAATTCCTGATTTATTGTTTTACCCACTACAGATAACCACCTGTAATTACTTTTTTACAAAGAATAGAACTCTAATATTTCTTTCCCTTATCTCTGTATTGGAGCAAAGACATTAAAAAGGTGGTAATTTGGTTTGACAATAGAATATGAAAAATTCATGCAACTGTTTGAAATGAATAAAATCCCAAGGAAATAAATTATTTCAGTGTACAGTCTACATTGAACTTGTTTTACATGTGATATTTGCATGTGGTGGAGCCAATGTCTGCAGTAGTAATTTTGTTTTAACACCACTCAACAAGTGATGTAACTTTTGCTGTTATGGCAGGCTTGACAATATGGCTGTCATTTCCGAGACATTAGTTTGTGATGTTCTTTTTTTTCTTTAAGATGTCAGTTTGTAATTTATGAAATCTGGGTAAATACACTTTATTATAACATCAATTCCATCATAGTTAGATCTGCAGCTAATGAAAAAAAGGCACAGTAGTATAATTTATGGTACTGGGAATAGTGGGAGATTAAAGGTAATGAGAGAATATTAATTTACCATAGAGGGTTCAAACAAGCATGGGAATAATATCAATCATAAGCTTTTGATAATCAATTCCTAGACTTCCATCTTGATTCCATCACTAGTTATCAGCATTTCCATTTTCTTATGATTCAGTAATTACTATCTATACTTGCTTCTAAGTTAAGTCCAAATGCAAACAACATAGACCCTGATCTGCCATCACATAATGCGCTGGCAGATCAGGGTCTATGTTGTTTGTTCTATTGATTACTCCTAACAAACTGCACAGACACAGATCTGCCAGTGCATTATGCAACAGTAGATCTGGGTCTGTGCAGTTTGCAGTTAGACTTATAAGCAAGTATAGACGGTGTTACTAATTATCATGTTAAATTTGTATAAAGATAAAATTTATATTTATTTCAACAGTGTCTACTTTTATGTTAATTGGAACACTTGTGAGCAAAATATGCTGATTTTTCTTATTATATGAAATAATTAAATGTGTACTCAATAATTAAAAAATCAGCCTGACTACAAGATTTATGAAGTTGAAAACTCAAAATACAGCAATACAGTTGTACAGTACTGATGTACTGCTTACTTCCTGCTGAGTAACAGTGGCATAGCAAAAAATTCTGGGTCCCCCTGCAAAACTTAATTCTGGGGCCTCCTCCCAATTTAAAAAGGTTTTTTTATGGGAATTTTAGGCCCCCACTGGGCAATGCCACTGCATGGTAAGTCATTTGGTTGGGCATCTGACTTGACATGTCCTTAGGAAAGACACTATGCTCCCATTTCATCAGCATAATATAGCCAAAAATATGCTCAATGTGTGGTTAAAAACCAACCAACCAACCTGCTAAATACTTGCAGCTCTCATGCTGTATGATACAGGAATTTAGCTGTCATCTACATCTAGCTGCAACACTGCTGAAATACTGTTGTACAGAGGAGGTCAGCAGCTAATTACAAGCACTTCTGATATATTCCTGCTAGTTGTATCCTTGCTGAAAAATATTTTGCTCAAAGAAGAAGAAATTAAATCGTAACATCAGAAAGAAATATGTCTTATACCACCTAAAAAACCTGATTCTTGTTACTTTCAGCTGTACTCGAAATACAGTCGTCAAATTTAACCAAACAATCTTTTAAAGTGGAATGTGAAAAATAATCTTCAGTTAGATTATAAGATTTAAGACCTTCCTACTAAGTTTTAGCAATGATAGAAATAAGTGAAAAAATTATTTATCTTTTATTTGAATTAGCTGAAACCAACTGAGAATATTTAATTATTACTAAAAACAAATAATGATATATATCAGTTATATTAGCTCAGCAGGGGATTGAATAAAATGATTGAAAAGTCTAATACTTCAAACCCCCACTTGGAATACGTCCTTGAAGTCTGTCATCTTGCCTAAAATATTGGATCAAACATGATATTAGTATGCCAACATTTTTTCTCCTATTTAGTGAATCAATGGATTATATTCCTGGGCCCCTCCCACTTATGAATTTCTAATTGAAACAGATTGTAATTATGCTGACCAAAGTAACATTTTTCATGACCAATATTCCATTGCTTTGTACTGGAGCCAATGTCACACCATGTATGGGGTAGTTGCATAAATGTGTTTAGTCATGGCATATACAGGGTATTACAGTAGTCATGACATATACAGGGTATTACAGTAGTCATGACATATACAGGGTATTACAGTACTCACGTCATATACAGGGTATTACAGTAGTCACGATATGTACAGGGTATTACAGTAGTCACAACATATACAGGGTATTACAGTAGTCATGACATATACAGGGTATTACAGTAGTCAGAATATATACAGGGTATTACAGTAGTCACGATATATACAGGGTATTACAGTACTCACGTCATATACAGGGTATTACAGTAGTCACGATATATACAGGGTATTACAGTACTCACATCATATACAGGGTATTACAGTAGTCATGATATATACAGGGTATTACAGTAACGATATATACAGGGTATTACAGTAGTCACGATATATACAGGGTATTACAGTAGTCACGATATATACAGGGTATTACAGTACTCACGTCATATACAGGGTATTACTGTAGTCATGATATATACAGGGTATTACAGTAGTCACGATATATACAGGGTATTACAGTAGTCACAACATATACAGGGTATTACAGTGGTAACGATATATACAGGGTATAACAGTAGTCACGATATATACAGGGTATTACAGTAGTCACAACATATACAGGGTATTACAGTACTCACGTCATATACAGGGTATTACAGTAGTCATGACATATACAGGGCATTACAGTAGTCATGACATATACAGGGTATTACAGTAGTCACAACATATGCAGGGTATTACAGTAGTCATGACATATACAGGGTATTACAGTAGTCATGACATATACAGGGTATTACAGTAATTATGACATAAATGGTATTACAGTAGTTATGACATAAATGGTATTACAGTAGTCATGACATAAATGGTATTAGAGTAGTCATGACATATACAGGGTATTACAGTAGTCATGACATATACAGGGTATTACAGTAGTCATGACATATACAGGGTATTACAGTAGTTATGACATAAACGGTATTAGAGTAGTCATGACATATACAGGGTATTACAGTAGTCATGACATATACAGGGTATTACAGTAGTTATGACATAAACGGTATTAGAGTAGTCATGACATATACAGGGTATTACAGTAGTCATGACATATACAGGGTATTACAGTAGTCATGACATATACAGGGTATTACAGTAGTTATGACATAAACGGTATTAGAGTAGTCATGACATATACAGGGTATTACAGTAGTCATGACATATACAGGGTATTACAGTAGTTATGACATAAACGGTATTAGAGTAGTCATGACATATACAGGGTATTACAGTAGTCATGACATATACAGGGTATTACAGTAGTCATGACATATACAGGGTATTACAGTAGTCATGACATATACAGGGTATTACAGTAGTCATGACATATACAGGGTATTACAGTAGTCATGACATATACAGGGTATTAGAGTAGTCATGACATATACAGGGTATTACAGTAGTCATGACATATACAGGGTATTACAGTAGTTATGACATAAACGGTATTAGAGTAGTCATGACATATACAGGGTATTACAGTAGTCATGACATATACAGGGTATTACAGTAGTCATGACATATACAGGGTATTACAGTAGTCATGATATATACAGGGTATTACAGTAGTCACAACATATACAGGGTATTACAGTAGTCACAACATATACAGGGTATTACAGTAGTCACAACATATACAGGGTATTACAGTAGTCATGACATATACAGGGTATTACAGTAGTAATGACATATACAGGGTATTACAGTAGTTATGACATAAACGGTATTACAGTAGTTATGACATAAATGGTATTACAGTAGTCATGACATTTACAGGGTATTACAGTAGTCATGACATATACAGGGTATTACAGTAGTCATGACATATACAGGGTATTACAGTAGTTATGACGTAAACGGTATTAGAGTAGTCATGACATATACAGGGTATTACAGTAGTCATCACATTTACAGGGTATTACAGTAGTCATGACATTTACAGGGTATTACAGTAGTCACAACATATACAGGGTATTACAGTAGTCATGACATATACAGGGTATTACAGTAGTCATGACATTTACAGGGTATTACAGTAGTCATGACATATACAGGGTATTACAGTAGTTATGACATAAACAGTATTACAGTAGTCATGACATATACAGGGGTTTACAGTAGTCATGACATGTACAGGGGTTTACAGTAGTCGTGAGATATACAGGGTATTACAGTAGTTATGACATAAACAGTATTACAGTAGTCATGACATATACAGGGGTTTACAGTAGTCTTGACATATACAGGGTATTACAGTAGTCATGACATATACAGGGTATTACAGTAGTCATGACATATACAGGGTATTACAGTAGTTATGACATAAACAGTATTACAGTAGTCATGACATATACAGGGGTTTACAGTAGTCGTGACATATACAGGGTATTACAGTAGTTATGACATAAACAGTATTACAGTAGTCATGACATATACAGGGGTTTACAGTAGTCATGACATATACAGGGGTTTACAGTAGTCGTGACATATAGAGGGTATTACAGTCAAAGTTTATTGAACAACTTCATTATTTTGCTATTTTACATCAAATGAGTACATCAGTGCTCATTTGATGTAAAATACATGTAGCAAAATAATGAAATTGTTCATGAAACTTTTAAATTTTTTGTATGAAATTAGTGGATATGTACTGACAATTTAAATAAGACATTAAGAAGTTAGTATGCAGATGCTTTGTTAAGGATGTCCACTTTTGTAAAATCAACACTTTCACATACATGTGACAGAACCAGGATTTCAAACCAGTAGATTTACAAATTTTGATCAGTAGATTGGCTTCTAAAAAGGTAGATTTTTTATCTGCATACATTTTACGTGTTTTAAGGGGATTGAAAACAAAACAAGTTCATTTTGTCACATAATATGTATTCTCTTCATATTATAATAAAACACAAATTTTGAACATGATTCAGATTCAGAATCTGATGGAAAATGTTACAATAATAGTTAGTTAATATGAGCCAGTATATTGTTAATTAAATGAAAAAGGAAGAGTTGTACATCTCACAGTTCACTGCAAAGATTTTTATAAAATCCACAGGCATTTTTAGTTTCCTTCACAAGATCACTGTCTGGTGACCAGTGGTGACATTCACTGTGATTGTTAACCTTCACACTTAGCAGGCTCTCAATAGTTTTCTGGTCCATATTTCCCCTTGAATCACTCTGGATTTTCCGAAGAATGGAGAATGTCCTCTCTGTGTCAGCATTGAAATGTGCCAATGATAGGACAACTACACTCAGTCTGGAAAGAAGTTCTAACTTAAGTTTTCCTGTTGCTGGGTTTCTGAGGCTGCTGACTGATCTCCAATACTGCTCCAAGCTCATTTCACCCGAGGAGTTTTAATCAAAGACTCACGGTCATCATGGATTACCTTTGATCCTTTTATTACTTATAAGACCTCAAAAAAATATCCCGCATTTGGCTTTAAACTCTCCAAATTACAACAATAAGGTAATCAATTAGCTGCTTGTTGTGTACACATGCTAGCAGTTATTTAACAAGTGTAATCCAACTACTCAAACATGCACCGTCGTAGCATAGGTGGAACATTTCCGGTTCCCAGTAGACTGGTTCTGGCTGGTTTATCTAATGTGTTGATAGAACGTGTAAAAAAAACCGGGTTTTTAAAAAAAAAAAAATTTCCTTGAGATTTTCAAAAGCGGTAGATTTCGACTACTAAACGGTATGTGCGGTAGACGGCCTTTAAAACGGTATTTTTGGCCTACCGCCGGTAGAATCACATGTATGCTTTCAGCATAGCTTGAAATGACCTGATTACTAGGTTATGACACCATCAATATGACATCACTTAATACCTAGGTGTATCATAGCACTGTGAATTCTGGAAGAGATTGAATGTCAATTAATGTGGTTGCAACATCTTTCTCATATTAAATAAGGAAGAATAAAAATGCTTATTCAGTTTTTAAAATTTTTAATAACAGTCCTGCAAAAGAAATGATAAAGTCAACAAATTTATATGAGACCTTGGGAAATAATTAGCACTTTATGACCAGCCATAAAATGGCTGTGGAGGCTTTCTGTTGCAGAAAACTGATGTGATCTCAATAATTGTTTCCTACTGAAAAAAGTCACTCACCAGCATACACTTTTCTTTTTGTATTTGACAAGAGGAGTCTGTGATCAACCTATTCAAATTTGATGAAATTAAAAATACTCATTCAGCTTTTATTTTATAGATAATCGGTGATGGGAGTGCTTTTTCCCATACTTTTTGATGTAATGACAGTTACTTTCAGATAGATAATCAGCTAAGAGAAGCACTAGAAAATGAACATTAAACTTGTACATTTTTAAGTGTTTTAGGATCGCTTGAATCCTTATCTATGTAAAAATATCGTTTTTTCAAAAAGTTTAAATACCCCAACATTTCACAAGCTACATGTATCAACCTTAAATAAATTTCTGAACAAATATAATAATATAACTTTAAATCATCTGGATTCATCAAAAATTAGTTTTTTTTTTACTTTGATGTTAAGTCCTAACACATGTGCATATCAAAATATGAAACTTGTTTATGAAAACAGATATCAATCAGAATAATTTATTCACATCTAGGCCAATTGGTGCTTGTGCATATTACAAAATTGATATTCTGATATGATATGGTAATTAATGGACCATTACAATTACATAATGTAGGCATATATCAATAGTAAACATAACAGTACAGAGAGATGTAAATATCATGATTTTTTAAAACACCTTTCTTAAAATGCATATATGTAAAAACAAAACAGATTAATACAAATTTCACATAATTTTGTGCTCTTTGATGTCAGTGGAATATTTGATTATTATTGACCTAATATAAAAATATTAATATTTTTTCTCTTTGTATCATCATAATAGGGACACAAAAATGAACTGATACAAAATAATTTCAATCTTTTAGTATCAGTTCTTGATGAATGTTTTTTTTCTGTATCATCTTCTTAAATGTAGCTTTCATTAAATCTTACATATTAATGTATATGGCAAAAATCTCTCGGGATGTGTAATAAAAAAAAATGTGTAGAGAAGTGTACCTGACTGGCATCATGAGTTCCCACTTCCAAAATCACTGACTGTTGTAACTATTGACACTTATTGAAAAGGCTGTAGAAATGACAAGTTTTTGGACAAATTTAAAAATTTATAAAAATGTTCAGCTTTCAGTCTGGTTCTATCTCTTGTGTTTATCTGTGAAAAATATACAACTATATAGGAAATGCATGAATTTGAATACTACTCATATATCATGTTGCAATGCTTTTCATAATAGAAGTCTAATGGCAGCTTAATCTGTCAATAATTGACTGTACATATTGTAGCCTCTCAGTTTTATCTCACCAGCAATGCATAGGTGAGACATATTTGTCACTTTTCCAACTGTGTTGGCATTGTTGGCATAAGTATCAATGTTAAATTTGTATGCCACCAAGATGGGAGCATCTATCATTTGAGTTGTCTTCAGGTGGAGTGGTGGGGTGGATATGTGTGTCTGCAGACATCTGTAATTAAAGTGTTTCCAGTACTTGTGGCTCAGTAACCCTTGACCTGGTTCACTTTGTACTTTTATATTGGGAATATAATGTCATCATATATTCCCCATCTCAAAGTACCACTCCTACCCTTGGTTTAGCACCTCAGTTGAGCCATGGGGTCAAGAATTATAATTACACACATTTTGGTGACAGTTTTTGGTTGAAGTTGTTTTCACCACTTATATTTCATTACCCCTTTACCTATTCACTTCATGTTTAGAATATAACATCATCACATACACTCCACACTCCTCAAAATACCATTCCTGCCCATGGGTTCTGCCCCAGGGTGGGATCATGAGACCAAGAATTATATTTTGGACACATTTTTATGGATTTTTTATTAGATTCCCTGGCCAAAGTGTGCTTATGGTATGGTCTTGCATCCAGCATGTGTTGTCCATCAACAAGTGCTTGTTTAAACTTCTTCTCAAAAACCACTAGACCAATTTAGAGCATTCCCCCATCATATATTGCTGTCATTACTAAAAATAGAAAAACCTTCCAAAACTTCTCAGATACTGCTGAAGAGAATTTGACCAAATATGACAGAAAGCATTCTGACATCAAGGCCTCAAAGTTAGTACAAATATTGCCGATCTGCCATTAAATATGGCTGCAATCAGTAACAATAGAAAAATTGTAAAATGACTTCTTCTCAAAACCAACTGAACAGAATTTGACCAAATTTGACAGACCATTCTGGCATCAAGGCCTTTTTTAATCTTGCTCATATGATACTGATCCACAATCAGATATCACCACTGTTACTAAAAACAGAAAACCTTAAAACCACTTTTAAAAACAAAACTGCTGAAAAAGTTTGATCTAATGACAGCATCCTGGCATAAAGGTCTTTCTGTTTTGTACAAATGATGCCAATTCACAATGAAATATGGCTGCCATTACAATAAATATAATTTTACTTTTAACAATGACTTCTCAGACTGATGAACAGAAGTTTACTACTTTGACAGAAAGCATTCTGGCATGAAGGCCTCTCATTTTTATAAAAAATACTAAAGAATAACAAAATAACTGGAGGAATGGTGAGCAATTTTCTCATGTAAATATATCCTCCCATTCATCCCACCCCTACACAATGATGGAAATGAGGCTAGAGTCAAAAAAGGTGCATAACTCTTCTGAAAATAGTGTGAATAAAATAATTGGTCAACATGCATATCTTCTGAAAAGTGCAAAGATTTGTCAGTATATGCATATTTAGATGATGACAATAATATATACCAAGTTTCACAGCGATCCATAAAAAAGCTGCAAGACAAGCTGCATTCACAAGATTCTGTCTTACACTGCATTAAGCTGCAAGGGCAATAACTCTAACAAAAATTGCAAGATCAAAGTGATTTGTTGATATGCACATCTTTAAATGATAACTATAACATGTACCAAGTTTCATGGTTGATTCGTTGAAAACTGCAAGCTCAGTTCTGTGTTCACAAGATTTTGCCATATGCTACATCAGGCTCCAAGTCAAAAATGGCAATAACTCTAACAGAAATTGCAGGAGTACAGTGATTTGTCAGTATGCTAATCTTCAGATGATGATTATAACATTTCCCAAGTTTCATGTTGAGCCATTAAAATCAGTGAGATTAGTTGCATTCAGAAGATTCTGTCATGCACTGCATGTCAGAAAGTGCAATAAAGTGATTTGATGATATTCACATCTTCAGGTGATGACTATAATATATACCAAGTTGCTTGGTAATCCATGAAAAACTGAGGGACTACTTGTGCTAACAATATTGTCATACTCTGCATTAAGCTTCAAGACAGAAAGGGCAATAAGTCTTAGAAAATTTGTGGCAGTACATTGATTTGTCTATATGCACATCTTCAGATGATGACCATACTATTGTTATTACTGCTTCCCCATAGTTGATTGTCATGGGGACATGGGGATTTCACTACAAAACTTATTATGATATGTAGTTGGTCTAAATGAAAATGTTTTGTATTGTTTTTGTTGGTTTTAATAGCACTTTTAACAAATTGTTTATGTCAAGCTGATGAAATTGGAGCTAAGTGCTATTCCCAAATGCACAGAGGCAGCCAACCCGGGCTGGCCTTTGCAGGTATTGAACCTGTAACCCATGGATTGCAAATCCAATGTTCTTCCAACTGAGCTACCATGGCTTCCAAATGAAACTGGTGCCAGTCAGACCTAAACTATGACTGACATGGTAGCCATATTGATAGTCTTGTTATAGCTACTTCTCTATGCTGGCCCTATAGACAGGAGGTTTTCACTGAAAAACTTTTGATATCTATTTCATCCTAAATAAAAATGGTGCTCATCATGGTGGCCATCTTGAAAATCTTGTTATCACTACTCTTCTTCAGGGAAGATCATATTCACCAGGGGTTTTCAGTAAAACACCTACCACTTTAAGTAGCTGTTTAGAATGAAAATTATGCCAATGTGACCAGGACATAGTTTAGCAGATGTTAATCATATGTGTTGTGTTTTATAGTGTGTTTGATTTACATATTGTATTCATATAATCTTTACAGCATTTCATTGATTACATTTTAGCTTCGTAATCATGTAAACTTCTTCCACTTTAACCCCATTTGACTTTTCAACTTTTCCTCTTAAAAAGCAAAAATACACTGTAACTTTTTAGCCTTTAATGGTTCTATATAGGCTTTTATGAGTAGATGTGCCATTAAACATCACACAGACAATCCAAGTTATGGCTCCAGGGAGTAAGGACAGACCAAGGAACAAATGCTGAATTCATAAAATAAATTCCAATAGTCATGCTAAATAAGCATGTTTATACTTTTAGGGTTGAACTATGAACAGGTCCAAGTTGTGACCTACAGTGCAGCGCGATCAGTTCCCAGGTATAGGGAGAGACCAAGGGTCCAATTCTGTATCTTTGTATAAATGACTTGGCTTTTTCATTTCAAGAAAAAGCATTTCTATATATGTGGTTATATGGTGGGCATCTCAAGAGTTTTCAACTTGTTACCTACACTAGTGGCAATATTAGTTACAACGAAAGTTAACTACCTACTTATGCAATATTTAAAAAAAAAAAAAGCATACCTCATAGCAAATGTGCATTGAATTCCATCAAAATATGGGGAAATTAGCAAGTGACTTTTGACCTCCCACACCCCTCCCTCTTGTGGGTAAGGGACTTCATTTTGATTTTAAAAAAGTATTCCCAACACCCAAACATTAGGTTTAGCAAGTTTCATCAAATTCCTGCTTTAGTCGAGTTATGGACTTGATCGAAAACTTCAACATTGAGTTGATGCTGCTGATGATGACACAGATGATGATATCAGCATCACTATTACCTCACATTTTTCTCAACCCAAAAAAGGCTAGACAAAAACCTAGAACTCATGAGGCTATTTATGCAGATTGCATATACATGTACTCAGTATAAATGAAAGCTGAGAATTGATGTGAGTAAATTGTGTTGAATTATTTTGAAGAAAAAAAATTAATTTGATACTTTGACAATCTAAGATTTATTCATTTAAATTAAAGAGGGAGGAAATACTACAAACAAGATAGGAGAAGAAATCAGGACTGTCTTTCAAACCAATAAAGTCATACCTTAGGTGCAAAAATAGGTCAACCAGATCAGTAAAAGATGTGCTCAAAAGAGATCATCCTGATTAACTTTGATTTTAATTGCTGGATAAATTTACTTTACAGGTGGCAGAAGTCAATAAAATTTCCTGAGGTCAGCATCAACAGCTTTAGATTAGCAGGTCTCAGAGTTAGAGGTCAAAATCAATGGGGTAAAAATCTATACATGTGCAGGTGTTCGGTCAGAGCCAGGTCAAACTATCCAATTCAGTGGTGCTTAAAAGCCACTATTAAATCTGAAGACAAAGCATCAATCTTGATAGAATTTCAGTGGAAATACTCAAATGTACAAACTAAGGGTTCTTGTAGTGTGTGTTTGAAAATAGGCCTTCAGAGACCATTTTCTGTTTTGTCCTGTACTGTATCCCATTAGTGGTGATGTTGGTTGATTTAACTTCTTAAATTACTTAAATTAGCTATTGTTTCCTTTTTTTTTTGAAGAAAACCAGGGGACTTTGTAATCCATCAATCCTGATTGGATGTTTATTCTTAACTGTAACTTTTTTTCATATGCAACCAATTTTTGGCAACCTTTTACCTTAATATGTTATAAAAAGGCAATCTGTTTTTGAAAGTACAGGTGTTTTGTTTATACCCTTGTTTAAATGTTATGACCTCAACATATTAGCAGTAAATTGTGTACCTGATATACTGGGCATTACTCCATAATTGACCAGTGGGAAAGCACTTCTAATGGTTAACTCTCCCATTGACAGTTTTTCATTTCATGCAGTAAAACAGAAAATAACAACACAAAACTTCAACAGTCCTCGGAATGTCTTACATATTTATTTTAAGTCAAGAAAATTGTCGTTATTTTATGGAGAAAATGGCTGCTTATAAAGGTACTAACCACAAAATCTTTTAGTAAATATAAGTATGATATACAAATATTGTTTAAGAAAGACAGATCCTTGAATGAGAAGAGTTCATGGGTAGAAAAATCTATTGCCCAGTAACCTGTGACAACTAAAACTTAAAGCTTGGCAACCAAGTGACTCAAAGTCAGAACCCAGCAGGACAACCAGCTTTTGATCATAAGAATTTCAAATAAGTATGTTTGCCATGAAGCAAAAACAACAAAATGGGCTGTCTACATAAAATGAAAATAGGAACTTTGACCTTCATTTTCTTATAATTTTGTCAACATTTTGAATGATTGAGTTATCACTCTTTCAGTTGAAATTACTTTTAAGATTTTTAATTGGACAACCAGATTTTTCAGTCTGTTTGGCAGGTGGGAAACTTTGCTTTTTGAAAAGTTTTCTGCCCCTTGAGTGTATACTTGTTGATATATTAGATGTACGAAATACATGTAATTCTCATACTTTTTTTTAAAGTATAAAGTAGATCTATCATCCTATTCAGGCCTACATTTTAACATAAATTTCTTTGTAGCCAGAAGGACTAGTAGATTCAGAAATTTACTAGTTCTGCTAAATCTTCATGTCATCCTTTACTAGCTGACTGGCGACAACTGAAACTTTGCTGGCCATCAGACTACTGAAATTCTGACAACTGCTAGTCTGACAGTAAAGTTACTAGCCTTGGCAAGTGGACTAATGCTAACTTTGAGCCTTGTTATTGTTTTCACAATACTTTTACTGATATTTGTGACTGATGCTGTATACTATGTATGCTATATTATGCCTTTACACCTTTAGTTATATATCAGAGTTTGTGACAAGTGTAAATATATTTTTTTTTTTTTTTTAGTTTCAGCATTTTCTGTGATCAATTAAAAAAGTTATGACACTGGGATTAGAGGAGTAAGAACTCCCAAAATTCACGAGTTGAGCTAGTGTACCTTTTTAGTAAATGATATTACTGACATCAACCTTTAGAGAAACTTCTGAGCCTCTAATTGACGGATTACCAAAGCAGAAATAGCTCTGCCTCATTATCATGGAAGTTTATTTAAAAATCGATGTTTTTATTATATCAAACACTCCGTTAAAAGTATAATGAAATATCAGTATATATATTGAAAATTTTATGAAATTGGAAGATAAATTTTCAGAGCTGTTCTGACAAGACAGATAATAAGCTTTAAGTCTGGTTGTTGTTATGTAACACTTTAAGGCCTAGTCAGTGATAGCAGTGGCCAGTGGGCAGTTGTTAGATGCCATATGTAAACATCTCACTGACAGATGGATGGAGTCAGTGATCCATCATTTGGTCAATAGCCAATGTGTAATATCTGGTAAATTGCTGTTTTTTCCAGGTTATATAGTACACTGGTGGGTTGTTTGAAGAATCATATGACATCTTCTACAAATGTTCAACCAGTGCTACTCTCAACAGGATTTCACAAAGGCTACTTCACAAACTTAAAGATGTGAAACTAATCATTTTAATTTAAAACTAATTTGTAATACACTGTGCTAAAAAAAATCAATTTTTATGAGAGACGTTATATTAATGTCAGAATATAAAACAAAACAGAAAAACAGATATTAACTAAAGAAACTGGGCCTAACTTACCGAGAATGGTAAAATTTAAGAAAGAAGCTCTAAGGGGGTAATAAATGTGTTGCATGGACTTTGACAGGGTGTATGGAATGGTACAAGCCTCCTAAAGTCAGTATTTATTTTGGTTTTGCCAAAGGAAATACAGAGATCAGGATGGTTGGACCATCAAGTACACCTTGCCAAAAGATGATGCAGCTGATAACATTCACTGACTTCCCAAGACAGTTCTAATATAATTATTTGTTGGAATAGCTTTTACATGTATTTCTGTATTGTTTAAATAAATGTGCACCTGTTGTTGCATTTTTCCATATTTATGATATATCACACAGTGTGAGAAAAAAATCTCAGATTTTTGGAGCATCTACCAGTCTCACTCCTAAATTTGTCACAGAATAAGAGATTTAGTATGCTAAGCTTTTCTTGGTGATATTTTGAACCAGAATAATATCTTGCAGTAGGGCAGGTTACAAATTAGGTGGATATGATTCAATGCATAATGACCTCATACCTGAAAATAGCCTGCATGGGCAGTGTCTTAAACCCTATGGATAAACTTTGTAACATGATGGCTAAGTTTCAGTATGTGGAGTTAACTAAAGACGATGTTCCCGGGGTGAAATTACGTTACAGCCTAATAGAAAGTCACTCTTTTATACAACTGAAAGGGTGGTTACAATGTCATCTCCCAACAAGTGGAAATCGAAGTAACTTTATTTACAAAATAGATCACTATATTGGAGTGCAATGCACTTCTTATAGTATAACTGTCAGACATTAAGTACAGGTTTTTGTCTAGCTAATAAATAGCTTATAAACTGTGGACTTTGAGATGAAATCAAGCGATAGAATGCTTCTAAAGATGTACAGGCTCACCAATGTTTATCTTAATATTTTTTTTCTCTGATATCTTGGTAAATTTATTTTTAAGAATTCATAGTGTTCATCATGAACTAATACATACCTGCCATAACATGATGTGTCAAACGAAAAACAAGATTTTTTTACTCACCCCCCCCCCCCTCCAACACGGTCATGTTTCAAACTATACGATTTTCGATAATCTGGGGGGGGGGGGGGAACAAGACATTTTTTGACCACCACTATACATGTCTGAAGCATGTATAGTCTGTATAAACAGTAAACAGTCCTGCTTAGAGCCCATGTAAAATTATCTTTGGGGCAGTTTATACGGCTGATTATCATGGAGTCAATGAAAAGGTATGGCGGTCAGAGATAAGCAACC
Organism: Margaritifera margaritifera; assembly: GCA_029931535.1. Lineage (NCBI taxonomy): Eukaryota > Metazoa > Mollusca > Bivalvia > Unionida > Margaritiferidae > Margaritifera > Margaritifera margaritifera. The sequence continues at coordinate 1,634,992 of JAQPZY010001468.1, read as the reverse complement.
ACCATTCACAGATTAATTCATTGGCTGAGAATAGCTAGGATGATGCCATGACAAGTCCTTTGAACACTGCTGTGGAAGAGCCCATTAGGCTAATTTGCATAGGTAAAGTACACTAAGTGGAACAACCTAATTTGTTTGAGTTATACAATCACAGAGATGTGAGTTGAAGAACAAAAGTTATTACACATCATTGCCTTGAATGAGAATGTTTAAGCCATCATTATTAAAGATTATTGGCAAGGTTGTATTCAGTGGCAATGTTTTTTTGAAGTCAGAATTTCCTCCATATATAAAACACAAAACATGATTATTTCATGTGGTTCATTTTTAAGGCAAAATGTCAAGATGCAGGTGTGATTTAGGAAAAGATGAGCCATCTGCAAAACAAGAAAAGAACAGCGAACCTAAATTTCTGAACTCCTGGACAGAGTTTGGCTCTGTTAAGCACAGCAGCAAGGGGGAGCAATTTATTTTGTTCACACCCTGCAAGCACCATATCGACAATAGTCATTCTGGAGTGTACGACATCCATCGACATAGCTACACCACCCAGCATGTTTGCCACTCCCTCACAGCAATGCAGATGCAGAAAGATCATTTTCTATGTTGAGAAAATTCAACAAGATCTTAAGTTTTTTTTGAACATCCAGTTTCAAATAAGTACGAAGATGAACACAAATGGCATTGATATCACCTTCAGACCCCCCCCCAACTATTGAGTATTGAGAAAAGAAAAGTCTGCATCTAATTAAAAACATATTCCATAGTCCAATCAATTTTAAAGACAGAAATTTGGTGTGTGTGTGTGTGTGTGTGTGTGTATATATATATATATATATATATATATATATATATATATATATATATATATATATATATATATATATATATATATATATATATATATATATATAATGTCTGTGTGGTTGTGTTTATGTGAGTGTGGGCACATGTGTGCATGTGTGTGCTGATGATATTGGACAATGCTAAGTCTACCAACTATTTTTGGTTTATAAGTATATTAAATGTTTCAAAGAAAACATATTATTTTCTTTTTTGTCAGATTTGAACTTCCAGTAATATTATATAGGCTTATATGAAAAGATAACTTTTTCTCAATTGGACAATGTCACTTTTTTAGGTCACATGCATTGACCTCCCTTGTTACCTCAAAACACACTTTTTTAGTCCCCAAATTCCCCCAACACTGTTTGGGAATATGGCTGGTATGCTAATAGTAAATTATTTTTGGAACAGAAGTTAAAAAAACTCTCTGAAGCAATATCACCTTCATATCTACCTGCCTCAATATTAAGTTTATGGCTAGAACATCTAAGTATAGAAAAGTCCAGTGGAATGTAAATAGGTAATCCTCTGCATAGATATTTTTCAACATTCGTAATGACTTGTATTCTTTATAATACATAGAATTTGTTGACTGATTTACCTTTTCATGCCAATTTTGACACATGCAATCTTTTTAATGTCTGAAAAAGTTAATGCATGAAAAGTTTTAAATTGTGTATAATTTTCAGGATTTCCTCCACTACAGCTATATCAGTTTAATTATAACTATGTGCCTTAAGATTTTTCTGATGATTTTTTTTTTCTTCTTCTAAATAATTATTATTGATATTGCCATCAATGATATAATTTATTTAGTTTTCAATTTCACTATTTAGTCTTATAATGAAAGGAATGTACAATGAAATAGACGAACAAACATAGGTAGGTGTATATAAGTTGGTATGTAAAAGAGTAGACATAACAATAAAATGAATGAAAGAATGAACAAATGAATGAAAAAATAGTAAATGAATGTAAGAAAAGATAGACAAATAGGAGAATTGCAAAATATATGAATTTACACATGAATGAAAATAAACAAGAGGATAATAAAGGACCATAACATTTCACCAAACGGACATTATAATTTTACTGAAACCAGGAATAGAAATACAAGATGCAAATTACAAAAATGAACAGAGGTTACTATTGAACGGGGGTTTTATAGACATAAGCATCACATTGTGTACACTCCACTTTTGTTCTGTTTGTCTGAAAGCAATATGGCGGTGCACACCAGGTCTCATGGGCAAATGAAATCAAATTATAGTTATAGCAACAAGGTGAATTGGTAACCTGCCCTAATAATGTTGTCATAATATGATGCATGTCTGAGTAAACCAGTCATGATTTTGTGTATATTCCACACAATCTGCATTTTATTCACATATGGTAGAAGTGAACACAAAGGATAATTAATAAATCCCCAAACTATACCCATCTACCACCAGCTGTCACTCAGTTATTGTTTATTTGAAATTCGAATGGGCTGCTAGCCAGTCTTGTCATGGGCAACTTGTAATCCCTTATGTAATGACACCTGTTGTGCTAAACTTGTCTGACAATGAAAACCTCAGCTTCCCTAATGGTTAGACACCTGGACAGTTTGCACTACATAACATGTATAAATTCAACATTTAATAACTTCACTATTTCATCTAAATGAAACTTTATTATCAACTAAAAAATATATCTCTAATTAAATTTTAAAAAGGACACCTTTTGGTTTTTACAGAAAGTGCTAAGCTAATGATGAGAAGGCATAGTTATATTTCGGTTCTGGCAATTCGTCAGTTGGTTTTCATTTTGCATCCATGCAAATGGATGACCTTGGGGGAAAAAAAGGTCTCACAAAATATACTTAAATCTCACAATATTTTGTCAGATTTAGTCTTAAATATACCTGGTAGCCTCCTTTTCTGCACATACTTGTCTTTGAATGGCTGTATCCAGCCAAATTGAAAGTATTTCACAATGCTTGATGGTTGAATATTTTTAATATTTTTATTTCCTTCTTCAGAATATTTCAGTTGGTTCAACCACATCCTATTTCCTTGCACTGTGTAACTTTGACTTAAAAAATCACAAAATTTTCTACTTGCGTTCATAAAATTGCACAAATCTCTTAATTTTATAATCAGATTTCATATAGAATTCAGGGCAAAAAACACGAAATTGTTGTTGCCGAACAATATAACTTGTACCAGGCTTCCAGACAAGAGATTTTAGTATTATAAGTTACTTAGATATCCTAAGTTACTATTATGAAATTAATGATTACCGTTGAAATGTTAGTTTATTCTTCATATGCTGCTTTCCTGAATTACAAGAAGATTCTTTCTTCTTTATTCACTATATATAAACGTAAAATGTGTTGAAGCAATATTGTCCAACATGTGACCTTCATAAGTAACATTTGTAATTTTTTAACATTATTTGATTGTGTACCTTTTCTGGGCCAAATTAAGGTAACTGACAAACTAAAAAATTCATTCTGCTTTTTAAGATCAAAGAGATTATAGTTCATCAACAATTGTCACTTTTAGATCAGGCTCAACATTATTTTCTATGTATTAAAGTATTGACAGATATATATACCATCTATACTCCATTATAAGTCAAATCCAACTGCAAAGTGTACCGACCCAGATCTGCCATCACATAATGTGCCAGCAGATCTGGGTCTAAGCAGTTTGTTAGGAGTAATAAGTAGAACAAACTACAAAGACACTGATCTGCCAGCGCATTATGTGATGGCAGATCAGGGTCTATGTTATTTGCAGTTGGACTCGACTTATAAGTGAGTATATATGGTAACTTATGTTTCTCATACCTCTTAATTTAAAGCAGCCATCACTGCCCAGGCTGCTTTATTATCCTCTGGCACTAAAGCAAGGACATAAAAGGGGTCCATGTCTGTCTGTCAATTAATTAGCTTGTAAACACTTCAGCATCTAATTAATTTCAACCAAATTTGTTGCGGGGCTTAATCTCAACAAAAATTCAGAGGAGTTTGATAATGAGTACATTTGATCATTATTTTTCAGAGTTATTGCCCTTGATCGACCATAGCATTCACATTTTTTGGCTTGATTCCAATCAAATTCACAGCTAAGCGTCATCTTAACATGAGCTTGAATGAGTTCAATAATAAATAGATTTTAACTATATTTTACAGAGCTATGGCCCTTGATCAACTTAGATATCCTACTGGCTTGTGAACACTTGAGCATTCACATTTTTTTGTTTGATTTCAATCAAATTTTGCTGTGAAGCTTCATCTTAAAAAAATTTGAGTAGGTTTCAGCTTTTTCTTACAGAGTTATGACACATGATCTACTTAGAATAAGCACCAATATCGCTTATGAACACACCAGCATTATTGTCTGATTTCAATCAAATTCTCTGTGAAGCTTGACCTTAACAAGAGCTCAGAAAATTTCAATGATGACCAGATTTTGACACTATTCCATAAAGTTATGGCTCTTGATTGACTAGAATAGGCATCCCATTCACATGTGAACTTTCTGTGATTCACATTTTTGTTTGATTTCAACCAGATTTGTTGCAAAGATTCATCTTAACATGGTCTTTCATGATTTTGTTCATGATTATATTTTGATGATATTTTATTTTAGTTATTACCCCTTAACAAAGTCTCACATGATGTTTATGATGATATTTGCAAACCTATGGCCCTTGAATGCCTTAGAATAGGCATTCCACCGACTTTTAGCACTCTAGCATTCATGTTTTTTGTCCCCCACTTTTCATAAAAAAGGGGGAGACATTAAATTGGGCCCATCTGTTGATCCCTCCATCCACCTGTCCTTCCATCCCACTTCTGTTTCTGCACAGTAACTCCCTTAATTGCTTTTGGATTTCAGCTAGATATGGTGTGCAGCTTCATACTGATGAGACATTGGCTGGGTTTTTATTATCAGCATACTGCACCATTGTTTAGCAGAGTTATAGCCCCTGATTGTTGGACCCACCCACTTTCTTTTGTGCACAGTTAATCCCTTGATTATTTTTGGATTTCAGCTTATTTTGGTTACCTGCTTGATACTGACGCAGACAATGGCAGAATTGAATTTTCAGCACTTTGCTTTATCATTTAGAGGATTTGTAGTCCCAGATTGTCAGACCCAGCCACTCTTGTTTCTACACATTAACTCCATTAATTATTATTGGATTTCAACCAAATTTGTCATGCTGCTTGATGTTGACAAGACAGCTTAGCTTGATTGTCAGCCTTCTGTGTCATTATTTAGCAGAGTTACAGCCTCTTATATTCAGACCCACCCACTTTCCTGCACAATAAATCCCTTGGTTATTATTTGATATCATGAATTTTGGTATGCTGCTTAATATTGATGAGACTTTGGCAGAGTTCAGTTGTTAGCATTCTCATGTTCATTTAGCAGGGTTATAACCCCTGTTCATTCTACCAACTACTTTTCTTTCTGCACCATAACTCCCTTAATTAATATTTGCTTTCAGCCAAATTTGGTATGCAGCTTGATTTTCATCAGATCTTAGCCAAGTTCGATTGTCAGCATTCTACATTGTTTTATGGAGCTATAGCCCTTGATTGTCTGACCTGCCAATATTCATTTCCAGCACAGTATAACTCGCTTAATTATTATTGGATTTCAACCAAATTGTAAAGGCAGCTTAATGCTGATGAGGCCAACAAAAAGTGGGGGACATTAATTCCTGGAATTTGCTCCTGTTGTTTTGGAGGCGGGTGGGGTGGGGGTGAGTTCATCTCAAATTATCTAAAAAGCTTTATCTCAGTAAGGTTTCAAATATGTTTGATGATCAGCAGATATGGACCATTTTTACATCATTCTGGCCCATGAGTGACTTAGAATATCCTAATGGTTTGTGAAAACTCTAGCATTCACATTTTTTTTATGCCAGTCATATTATTTATGAAGCTGCATATTACCATGATCTTAGTTAACATCAATTTCAAAAAAGATTTCAACCATATTTGGATTGTTACCTGTGATTGGTAGCAGATGGCTGGGGACAATGGCCATGTTAGTACCAACTTTTTGTTCTTGAACATTTAGAGCATATAAAAAAGTCAAGCTTGAGCTAAAAATCTGAAAGCAGATATAAGTTAATGTTAAGCATAATATTTTCCTGTCTGTTAGTATTTCTGTTTAAGTTGGTTTATTCAACATATTCACAACATAATATTTTCATGTTTTACCAACTGGCAATTCATATACCCTAAATATTTGAAAATAAGATGCAGTTTACAGTAATCATTTGTGAATTTTGATTGGATTATTTTAGAGAATGGCATATTTTGTGGTGGTCATATTTTAGAGTAAATATATTGGTGGACAGAAAAAAAATGGTTTCTGAGAATCTAAAATTGCTTTCTTTATATACTCGTGTATAAGTTGGGTCCAACTGCAAACAACATGGACCCTGATCTGCTGTTGCATAATGCACCAGCAGGTCAGGGTTGTTGTTTGTGCTAATGATTGATCCTAACATGCAGTTCATTATTACATGAATATCAATTAATCAGACTAAAATCGTTGGTTTTTATTGAGTCTACAATACATTCAAAAATGTGTTCTGATATTTTGAAAATTGAATTATAAAGCATATTGTGTAAAAGGTATTATGATGGCAAGGAATGTCTCACTCTTTGATCATTTCCTACTTGAAGAACAGCCACCTGCAAAAATTAAATAAACTTTTACACTCTAAGAGTGCACCTGTCAGAAATTCTAACAGATTAAACACAGCTTACTCCCATGTGTCTGTTGACTCTTGTAGTCAATTACCAGTGACCAGTGTAGTAATTAACAAGTCCTAATTCTCAAAAACAATAAATCATTAGTTAATTGTGTGCCTTACTTAATAAGGCATACTCATTTTATGCAGGTATGGATTTTGTTTTTGATAATAACTTAATTTGAGAACCCAATACTTTGCAAATGATTAATTAGAAACATGCTCAGTAAGCAAGGAAAATCACTCATGTCCTCAGATGCCTTCAAGACTATCCATGACAGTTTTACCACCTATAAAGTTAAGTGTAAATTGAGAATTGGGGGAGGTCTAATATTCAGTGAATACCACCTGCATTCCAGATAAAAAGCCACAGATTTTTTTCTTTCAATGTTAGATGTACACTTTAAAATCCTGTCTGTTCCAGAAAACATTAGACCCTTGCTTCCCTAGAACAAGTTTAAAATTAACTTTTCTTGACACCATCTTCTTTAAATCTGGATATGTATCCACCTACCAGGTGCATAGTTTGAACTCTATATTTTTTTCTTTTTTACACTTTTGACCAGTTCACAAGCATGTGTCACTAAAATGGTTAGATTAAAATAGATAACATTAGTCGCTTGTGTTACACTGTGATCAGCTTTTTTACACTAAACTTGTGATAAAAAGAATTTTCACTTTATATTATCAGATCTACTGTTAAGTATGTGAAGTTCCATTCATATTTCACTTTTTTGTCATATTGATACTTCAATCAGCAGTGGGTTCAAAAGTTTACTAACCAGAGTCATCATTCATTTCATATTTGTGTACATATAACGGACAAACATTCTACAAGTTCAGCAGTATTTTTATACAACTGTTTTTGTTGCTGTTTTGTTTTGTTGGTTTTAGCAGCACATTGTTGGCTATATCATGCCAAGGAAATGGGAGCTGAGTGCCTTTCCCAATGACACAGAGGCAGCTGACACAGGCTGGCCTGGGTAGGTGTTGAACCTGTGATCCAAGTCCAATGCTCTACCAACTGAGCTACTGTGGCTTCCTTGTTTTTATAGATTCTAATCTTTGTGCATCCTATTTTTCTACAATACTATGTTTTACTCTATTTTCTGTCAGTAGAATTAGTGTTTAAGGGGAGAGCAAACTTCTTTCTGGTTTCTTAATATTCAAACATTGTTGATAAAAAAATTACTAAAATAAGAAGTATTAGCCAATATTGGATACTAAATCTAACTTCAAGAGCACCAAACTCTGATTTCAAGAAATGTTTACTTTGTTTTCCTATCATAACATCTTTAAACACTAACATAAAAAATACAGAATGCTTAAAAAACAACAACTTATAAACGTTTCTTTTTTGCACCATAAGACAGCCCATAGTGAAGGCTTATTTCTTGCAAAATCTTTCCAGATTTAAGGAAAACTGAAAATTATATGAAAATAAATTTAGATTGGACTAATATTCATAATATTCTTAACTACACGACTCTTTCACTATAAAGGGGCCCTCGGTGGCCGAGTGGTCTAAGGTGCTCGCCTTTACAGATCACTGACATCTCACCTCTGTCCTCATGGGTTTGAGTCTCGGCTTGGCCATTGTGGGTATGTGAGAAAGCTTGCCAGTAGCTTCCCGTGGGTTGGTGGTTCTTCCTCCACCAAAATATACTTGCTGCCATGTATAGCCTATCATGTGTTGAAAAATGACATTAAACCCATAACAACCAACCTTCACTATAAGGCACCTCAGTAAAAGGCAGTCCCTTTCATCAGGTGGTTGATATATATAAAAAAATACCTCAATATAAGGTGAATTCACCAATAAGGCAGTCCACTTTTATGGCTCCTATGATATGAACAGCATTATAGGAAGGGAGTACTGTACATGGAGGTGGACAGTCCAGATACTTTTTGTGGTTTTCTTCTTGTAGTTTTTACAATTTTCAAAATCCAGGCAAAGATTGCAAAAATTTGGCCTGTTAGAAGAGATGGCAATTAATGAAATAGTAATGTGATAAAAAAAAAAAAAATGATCTTTTTAAAAAAACAAAAAAGAAAGCATCAAAGATCTTCAAAGATTCAAAAATTTCCAATTTTCTGTTTGCATTGACAGTTTATAGATAGAGCAAATGTGGATCGTCACTACCAAAAGATGACCTTCAATTTGCTACTTTTTCCAGGATTAAGAGGGATGACATGCAGGTATCTTAATCCAGTTCACCACAGTGTTTTGGTAGACTAAGTGCAAGTGACATATACTTGGCACCTTGTTATTTATTCAATTTGTGCCTGAACTTTTATTAGACTTTAAGCCACAGTTAACTATAGTATAGCCTCCATGTGACAGTTACCAAGAAGGGTATCAGGTTATGGACCTTTTGTTTCTGTAAAATTCCTTGCTCTTCCTGCCAATTATTTGGTGGTATGAGCTCTTCCATTGACTAAGCCCTCACAAGGACAGGAAGAAATTTGTCCCATAGTGGGGGAGAGAATCTTGAATCATCACACATTTAGAAAGAAATTCACACAGCCTAGTGGGGGATAATATTGAAAGCCAATCGTATTTCATTGTGGAATTATCATGTATGTCATTGTTTGTATGGCTACAGCTCAGGTTTCAAACAAATTTGGAAAAATTGGCAAACTTGGGGCAAATTTAGTGATTTTAATTCTCCTGCCAAGGGGGCTGTCTGTAAATACTGTAGATAATGTACATGTGATATTAATAATTCTATACAGTATATAGTTATGCTGAGAAAAAGGAAGTGGCCATATATTCTTAATAAAGCAAAATTGTTGAATATTTGTTTTTGCATATCTGTTCAGACTACTTTCCACACAAAAACATAATGTTTATTATCTTCAGTCAATTTGATGTTCAGTGACTAAATATTCTTTCATTCAACATTATGATAAATGTGCAGAGACTATTTTTATATGAGTTGTGCCTCAGTTTAATTCTTTTCATATGATCTGGCAGTATTCAGGAGAGAATATCACAATGCATTTTGGCTGGACTGCAAAGCAACCATTGTCTGAAGATTGATTGTATATCTATCTATCTACCAGTCTGCCTGTCCAGCCAACAGGCTGGCTTCAGCTTTTTAGTTTAGCAGGGTTTGCATTTAGCTCAGTTTCTGGTATATGTTTTCTGCAGTTATAACTTAATATGTTACTGGATGCTTCATGAAGAGTATTGCAGTGTTGAGTTAAAATCATGTCACTGTGACCATATTTGCATTTATCTTAGTTTCTCATATGTTTTCTGCAGTCATGTAACTGGATGCATCCAAAGGAGTATTACACTGTTGAGGTAAAATCAGGTCACTGTAAACATATTTGCATTTATCTTAGTTTCTCATATGTTTTCTGCAGAGTCACATAACTGGATGCATCCAGAGGAGTAGTACACTGTTGAGGTAAAATCAGGTCACTGTAAACATATCTGCATTTATCTTAGTTTCTCATATGTTTTCTGCAGAGTCATGTGACTGGATGCATCCTGAGGAGTATTGCACTGTGGAGGTAAAATCGGGTCACTGTGAATATATTTGCATTAAGCTCCATTTCTTTGACTTGGCTTTGCATTTCATCACAAAAGTCCTTACATCAAGAAGCTTTAACTAGTGTTAGGACTGCTGTCCTTGATTAACAGAATCAAGAGTCATCAGAGTTGCCCTCTATACTCTATGCTTTTTGTATATACATGTACTTGTTGTTTGAGATAAGATTCTCTCAGAGAGCAGTTTTTCAAAGCTTAAGAAATATGTACCTATTTCGGTCATTACACCATGTATTTTGGCAATATAGTTTCAGATGAGCACAGGTAGACATATTTAATCAACTGTCACTAGAACAAACAATTTAATTTTTTTTTTATGTTTCCATTATTTCAAGAAACATGATATTCATTTCTGAATTGACCCCTTAAACATGTAGTTGTAAAGTTAAGGTTACTGACATGCAACATCAGTGCCAGCTATGGTTTCAATGCATGACCAGTATGGTGTGAAGACATCTGTGCATGTGCTTCCCTGTTTATTTATAGGGGTTGTTTCAAATTACCGGTAGCTTTGAAATGTTTTGGACTTTGTGTTTTTTTTAGTGCAGTTTAGAAGCTAATAAAAACTAAATCAGTTGTTCTGGTGACAGTTTATTTAGTATTTGGAACTATTAGCAATTATCATAATGTAATCTAGGTACTCCTATCAGTCTGAATTAATTACAATGTAAAGTTTCTGCTCATTTGAAGTCATTGGAACCTTAAGTATGAGCCTTGGAATTCTTTGGCCATAGAAATTATGAATAAAATTGGCACAGAAATGTATTTTTCTACAATTGAAAACAATCTCATCAGCAGCACATCCAGAAATCCATAAGGAAGGTGGGGTGGAACCCCATCAAAATTTGAAGAAAATAAAATTGGATAGGTGTATAATGTTCTAAAAATGTACAAAAACTATTGGATGGGAATGCAAGTTTGTCCAAATGTATTGGAATTATATTTAGCTCACCTGGCTATAAGGCCAAGTAAGCTTATGGTATGGTTCTTTGTCCATCTTTTGTAATTGATCATCTGTTCACAATTGCTATTTACATTGTCTTCTCAAGAACCACTCGACAGAATTTGACCAAATTTGATGGAAAGCATCCTGGCATGAAGCTCTATAAATTTGTTCAGATTTGTATGCCAATACACCATCAAATGTGGCTGCAGTTACTAAAAATAGAACAACCTTTAAACAACTTCTTTGCAAGAACTGCTTGCAAAATTTGACCAGATTTGACAGAAAGTGTCATGGCATTAAGCTCAAATTGTTCAAATGATGCTGTTCCACCATCAAATATGGCTACCATTACTAAAAATAGACAAACCTCTAAATGACTTCTCAAAAACCACATGACAGAATTTGACCAAATTGACAGAAAGCATCTTGGCATGAAAAGCTTTTAAAATTTCAGAAATGATGCCAATCTGCCATCAAATATGGCTGCTGCTGCTACAAAAAAATTGAAAAACCTTAAATACCTTCATCTAAAAAGCCACTTAATAGAATGTTACCAAATTTGACAGAAAACGTCAGAGCTTGAAGGCCTTTCACATATGTATATAGAAATGATGCTGATTCCTATTCAAATATGGTGGTCATTACTAAAAATAGAAAAACACTTTATTTAAAAAAGTGCATCCTGGCATAGAAGCCTCTGAATATTTAAAAAATGGCGTTGATGTGCTATCAAATAGGCATGAAGGTATGCAAAACTGCAGAAACCTTGAAACAGTTGTTTTCACAGCATATGCAATCAAAAGCATTGGAAGAAATTTCAACAGAAAGCAACCTACTGATCTAGATTCTTTGGCCAATTGCTCTTACATTTTGGCTATTGGGCAGATGTTAACAGATGAGCAATCTCAGGCCTGCTTGGGTCTCTTGTTCTTGTTTGCATGCAGATGACAAATTCAGAGTTGATAGAACAAAACAAGACATTTTTAGCCTTTATTGTCAGATGTTATTTTTTCAAAACTGTTCATCAACAAACTGCAGGGCAAAATTTATCGGATGCAGTTTCACCCACTGTACTCTACACTCTGTGAATGCATGTTGGTTGTCTTTTACACAGCCTGCTTCACCAAGTCTTCAAGAGCAATAAGCATTGAACTGTCTACAGAAGAGGTGTTATCAAATACACAATTTAATGATCTGCTTTATTTGTGTTTGTGTCAAGTGGACTGTGGTCATTGCTTCAGGAAGAAGGAGTGTATAGCTACATTGTCTCAGCAAAGCCATAGAGAAACAAGTCCTTTTTTTTCTCTGTTTATGTGAGAAGCTTATGTATTATTTTCTGTGCAGATTATCTCCCTTCTGGCTGTTTGAATTTTAACTCCTTTGCACATTACATTTTTTTAAAGAAACTAACTTGTTGCATTGCACAGTGGTATGTTGTTTGAAACACCTGCAAGCTATCAATTTCTACCCACCTATGAGAATGTGAACAGTCACAAGGTTTGGACATGGGTTTTGAGTTGTCTCCCTTAATTTACCTCCCCATTTTTTCCTGTGAAATTGAATGCAGTCCAAATTGCTGGGCATAATCATTCTAGGTATTCCACATCTGTAACACCTGTGCGCTATCATTGCCTACCTAAGTGTGGGAAATATGTTGATTTCAATTCGGTCTGACATATGACAGATAGGGGTGTGTGATGCCCCTGTTATTAACATGGCACTCTAACAGCCATTTAAACTTCAACAAAGATTGTATTTCAGCCAGCATTTCAATGGGAACATCTTTCACAAGTAGCTCCTGAATAATGTACCTGAAGGAGCAAACTAATTACCTACCTGTAAATTATTTTCACTGACAACCTCTTATCCATCAGATTTATTTGATTGTGAAATTTACACAATGCTTATATAGAGCATTCTAGGCACTTTTCTGGTTATTGGAAAACGGATCTGAGCCAGTATTATCATAGGAAAACATTTGATCAATTGTTTTTTTGTTCAAAGAGCTCAATATTACCTGTAATTATGCATGATTTTTATATATAATAATTCCAGACTTTTTCCCTTTTACATTGGAATGGAGTCATATAATTTTTGGCACCTAATGATACCCTTAAAAGACCTGGTACTTATTATCTGTATTTTCTGCCTATTTTATATCTTTTATATTTTTTATCAGAGATACTAAATTATTTTTAAGTTTTTAGTTCATCATTGTGGAGGAATTTTTTAAAAAAAGAATTGTATTTTTTTCAAACATTTCAGTTTACTTATAAACACAATCACAGTACTTGCAAGTAAAGTACCGTATATACTCGCTTATAACTGCAAACTGCCAAGACCCAGATCCACCGTAGCATAATGTACCAGTAGATCAGGGTCTATGCACTTTGTTAGGAGTAATCAGTAGAATAACATAGACCCTGATCTGCTGGCACATTATGCAATGGCAGATCAGGGTCTTTGTTGTTTGCAGTTGAACTCAACCTTTAAGTGAGTATAAATTATACCTGCAGTCTAAAATGTTGTGAAATAGATCAGATGTTTCAGTCTTATCTTTGTCCTTTTACATGAGTTCATAAGTATAATCTCTCAAAGATAACCAAAAGTCATAACATACAGGATAGTGCATAATATATATGGTGTTCAATTTTGGTGATTTTCACTAATGGATGAATCTGCAGAGATTAATTTTGGTACTATCTTGGCAGCAAGTTAAGGGCTGGACTTCGACAGACTAAACACTGTGCTTAGGGCACCAGCAAAGCAGGGGCACCAAAAAAAAAAAAACAGAAATTACTGGGTTTTTTTAAAATTACATATGGGAGAGCACCATAATCTTTTCAGTGCTTAGGGCCTCTAAAGGTCTTAATGTGGCCCTGAGCAAGTTCATAAGTTTTATATATATGCAAATGTTGATATGCTTTTAGATTTAACCTGTTTGATTTTTCCACAATTATAGCCAAAATTTAACCCCCCAGAGAAAAAAATTACTGTAATGTAGCTTGTGAAAAACTTCTTTCAGGTTTTTTAGCATTGATAAAATCTGTATAAAATCTTCAGGGAGAAAACAAATGCACTTTATTTTATTACTTATTTGAAATCACATTTTTTGTTTTTTTGTTTCTTCTTTTAAAGTTTCAACTCCTAGACCACCAAATTCCAGTTCTTCTTTCGAAATACAAGATTGTATAGCTTATGACCATTTTCAGATTTAGTCTAGTCAATGTATAGTCCGTATTTTTATGTCCACTTTTATGAAGAGGTGTGGGATGTATGGGACCTATTACAGGTCAAGGTATTACTGTTATGATTTTCATAAGAGCCTAAAATATTCACATCTTTTATTTAAAATCTTTATAATAAAAAGTTGTAATTTTTTTTACATAATTTATTTTGTAATTTTGATACTATTTCAGTCAAAATGTTGATAAGGCTATATGTGTCACAAATAATGTGACAAGTTTTGGAACCCAGGGAACCTTGGCATGCAGAGAGAAATATCTCCATTAGCTATCCATTATGGATGAAGTCACTTGTGTAGTAACAAAAATAGCCTTGGCTATGTTGTGTGTGACCCTCTGATCCATGCTGTAAATATTTTGAATGGGAATTCATGCTTGCCAAACATGTGTTTATCCTATTTTTATGTTTTGACATTATGTTTGCCCATATGTTAACATTCGAGACCACTATGGCTATAATTTCATGATGTGTATATGTAACTTGGATTTCCATGTACACTTTTGCTGAAGAGATACATAAAACATGCATACAAAAACCTGATTTACTGGCACACAGTTCTGTGGCAGGTTTGATTGACAGTGTACTTCTGTGCCTCTCCAAATCAACTATGGCAATTGTTTTGTTGACCTTTTCATTCATTCATATTTTTGAAGACCTCTGCAGACTGAGTTTTTTCATGAATTAGATTCGAGTCACAGACCTTGCTTATTGGTAGAAATGAACACTTAACAGTACAATCTATGAATGAAACTCAGTGAATGGTGTATGTATGTATGTATCTATGTATGTATGTATGTATGTATGTATGTATGTATGTATGTATGTATGTATGTATGGCTCTGACAGTGTTATCTGTGATCAGCTTATGACACAGACAACATAGAAAGGCCTCACCCTAGCTGTCAACTGGATTTCAAGCTTTCGTGGGAGGTAACACACAACTTGACATTGAAATCTTTTTTCTTTTTTTCAGCAGGAGAATTTTTCTCTTCATAGCACATATAGATTTACATATCTGAATAAGGTTACACTTTTTCCAATTATGGAGGAATTCCAGCTATTATTTCCAAATTATTGACCCTTTTGTTCATTCTGCTTGTGGGTTTCACTCCATGTATCAGTAGGGGGTAAGGCTTGACATATCTACGAAAGTGAAGTCGTTGGCGGGGCTTTGAACTTTCGCTATGTGAGGCATTTAATTTCTCTATGTGTCGACCTATCACTGGGAAAGCACTTATCTGTATCAACAAGCACCTGTACACTGAAATTAACAACTACTATTGTCAGACATACATTTTATCAACTCATGAAATTAGACTGCCTCAATTAACCTTTTTTACTTTCGAAGGTCTCTCTTAAATGGAACAAATCTCATAGGGAGGTATGAAACAGCCGTCTTTCAAAATCATATCTGAAAGAAGAATGAAAGGAATTATTTCAGAAATTTTCTCCGAATTTACTAATTTCATGTAATTTCTTTATTCAAGTTTGCTAATCATTTCTCCTTTTTCTAAAATACTTTTTCTTTTTACATATATGTATATTTTTGATTCACAACACAACTTCCATGCTGTTCAAAGAAAAAAGCATTGATTTTTATATTGGGGTTTTATCTGTTTGTCTGTTCTGCAACTTTCAGATTTCTAGTTTGAGCAATAAGGAAGCAGATTGTAACATAATAATACTGCTATTTTATCTAGTCAGCACCAGTATACCATGATACTGTTATATACTCTGCACCTACTGGAGTTGCTTGTATTTTTACCAGCAGATTGGCCTTTCAGGTCACCTGTATTTTTACCTACAGATTGGCCTTTCAGGTCGCTGTATTTTTACCCACAGATTGGTCTTTCAGGTCACCTGTATTTTTACCTACAGATTGGTCTTTCACGTCGCTGTATTTTTCCAAACAGATTGGCCTTTCAGGTCACCTGTATTTTTACCTGCAGATCGCCTGTTTTTTTTAACCCGCAAATTGGCCTTTCAGGTCGCCTGTATTTTTACCCGCAGATTGGCCTTTCAGGTAGCCTGTATTTTTACTACAGGTTGTCCTTTCAGGTCACCTGTATTTATACCTACAGATTGGCCTTTCATGTCGCTGTATTTTTACACACAGATTGTCCTTTCAGGTCACCTGTATTTTTACCCGCAGATTGCCCTTTCAGGTCGTCTGTATTTTTTATCCGCAGATTGTCCTTTCAGGTCACCTGTAACAAACAAGGCTTCTTCTTCTCATTCTTCTTCTTTTTGGTCTTGGAGCATGATTTTTTTCAGTAAGAAGGAAAAAAAACCCCACTTAATGACCTCCGTATGGACTCAAGCCCACGACAACTAGATTCAGAGATATTTTTTATACATCGTGCTGTGCCCTAATCAACTCTGACCCCGTGCGGACTCGGGGACGTAGAATAGGCCCGATGCATCCTCCTGCATGTTTGTAAGAGTCGACTAATGGAGGCAACGTTTTACTGTGGGATGCGTCCCGTATTGATTTTTTTTTTTTTTTTGGGGGGGGGGGGTAACGGCGCTCTTAACACATTATTGCTTGGCGGGTATCGAATCCGCGACCCTTGGATTACGAGCCCGACTGAGCTACCACAGCTCCCTTGATGCTCATTCTGAGAAAGTCTTGGACATTTGAAAAGAGTTAGGTTTATATAAGCAAAATCTGACTTTGTATTTTAAGGATTTTACCATTTTTTGCCTGTATCTTTATTTTGTATGCCTTTTTTGAGATGCCTAAACTTGCTTGGCGGTATATCGCCAGATGTGTTAAGATATATTGTTAAACCACATACATACATACATACATACATACATACATACATACATACATACATACATACATACATACATACATACATACATACATACATACATACATACATACTCTGCCATTGTCACTCACACCTAACATACACTTTCAATTTGTCTGCAGTTGTTGATGAACAGTTTAAAAAAATAAAATGTCTGACAATAAAGATTATAAATGTTTTGTTTCTTGCTTTCAACTCTAAATTTGACATTTGCATGCGAACAAGAGGCCCTCACCTTGCTGACATCTGTCCAAAAGCCCAATGTAAGATCGATTGACCAAAGAATCTGGATCAATAGGTTGCGTTCTGTTTAAATTTCTTCTAATGCTATTGATTACATATGTATACATACATACATACGTACATACATACATACATACATACATACATACATACATACATACATACATACATACATACATACTAATCAGCTCTGCCATTGCCACTCACACCTACGTAGTGAAAATTGTGTGACATGGTCACAAATGCTACCCGAGTTTTTTGCTCCTCTGGCCGCAAGGACAAGTGAGCTTATGGTATTGCCCTGCTTCCATATTGTGTCGTCCGTCGTGCTTCGTCCGTCAGTCAACAATTGCTTGTTACCACTCTGGGGTCCATATTTCTGATCCAGTTTCAATCAAACTTGGAATATGGGTTTATATTATGAAAATCTCTGACGAATTGGATAATGAGCGAGGTTCACGCATATTAATTAGGTGATCTTGCATCCGATTGGCTGAGCTTGTTAGCACTCTGGAGGCCGTATTTCTTATACGATTTTGATCACATTTGGAGCATATGCTTATATCATCAAAGATCATGTACGGGTTCGATATGAGCGAGATGCACTCATATTAATGAGTTGATCTTGCATTTGATTTGCTGAGCTTGTTGCCACTCTGGAATCCACACTTCTGATCCGATTTTAATCAAACTTGAAATATGGGCTTATATCATCAAGATCTTGGATGGGTTCGATAATGAGCGAGATCCGCTTATATTATTGTGATTTTGCATCCGATTGGTTGAACTTGTTACCACGGTGGAAGCCATATTGATGATGCGATCTTGATAAAACTTGGACTATATGCTTATATCATCAAGATCTTGTACAAGTTCGATAATCAGCGAGATCCACTCATATTAAATAGTTGATCATGTATCTGATTGGGTGAGCTTGTTGCCACTCTGGAAGCCGTATTTCGGATCCGATTTTGATTAAACTTGAAATATCATCAAAATCTTGGGCAATTTTGAAATTTAGTGGGATCAGCGCATATTAATGAGTTGATTTTGCATCTGATTGGCTGAGCTTGTACCACTCTTGAAGCCATATATTTGATCTTTTGGGGTTACTATCATCAAGATCGTGGATTACTTCAGTTATGAGCAAGAGATTGTACATATTAAGTATGTCTTTACATTTAGAAACAATTTTTATGATATAGTAAAATAAATCAATATTATATAAAGATTGGGAGATGGTTTACATAGGATGTGTTTTTACAATGCTACATAAGCCTACTTAGTAACACGGTTAGCTATTACGTTATGTAAGCCAGCCCACTTGGACCGCTTCTTTTTTTTAGTACTCTTATCCAGCGCTAAAGATACCAATTAAATTCACCAGCTGTTATAACAGTGGTAACAATTATATCTGTATGATGACTTTATGCTTCCTTTAGGGATAACAAATTACAGATAGTATTTTTCAGAACATTTGTTGAAAATAGGTTTTATAGGCTTAGTTTAAAGCACTATCTTGCAGTTGGAGATCTGCAGATATTGGTTGGACTTAAAGTACTAGTTTAAGGACATTATAAAGTGGTAGAATTTTCAAAAGATATTACAATTTTTGATTTCGTAGGAAATGCCACGCTTGTGAGTAGGTAAGTGTTTGTATTTTTGCGTTGGCAATTTTTCAGTTATCTCTTTTTGTTCTACCTGTGCTTGTAAAGACAAGGCTGTGCGGAGACTGAATGTAGTCATTCTTAGATCAACGAGGTTTCCAAAAATTCCTGGTGACCATGAAGATTGTTTGCTCGTGAAATTGAAAAATCTCTTTTATCGATAGTTGTGTCAATTTTGCATCCTTGCAGAAAGTCGTAAGTGACATATAACTTGTTATCATTAAGGAAGGAGCTGAATCACAACAGAAGTCAGTAATAGAGGTAACGCTGTGAACAGTATATTTGTTGTTGTCATTTATTTTTTCATGGATGCAGAAGGAGGCTTGAAATTATTATCTTTACTTTTTTATATATTTCTCTTCACTATTTTTGGTTAAAAAAAGTATAAATTTTAAACAGCTACAAAAATGAATCTAGCTTTTATAACCAGATTTTAAGACATTCCTTAACCATCAAGTAAGAGCTCTCCTTCTCATTTACAAAGAACAGCCTATTTGCAAATTCCACAAGATAAAAGAAGGCAAACCAAAGTTAAGGCTTTGGTATTGTAACTGTTATTAATGGGACTCATTACTGCATTAATATAAAACTAAGACTGGAAGAGTTGGGTTCAGCCAAATACTTTAGCATGGAGGGGTCAGTTCAGAGAACATGGTATGAGTTATGACACCTCAATTATCATTAATAATTGTCTCATTCACTCACACCTGTGAAGTATAATGAATTAGTTAGGCATGCAGCCAGATCATATAGTTATTACTAGAAAGTTAATTGATTATTTCATTTCATGGTTTATTAGGCTGACGTCTTTTGCACTTGCTTCACTGTTTTACACTTGAAAGGGAAAAATTATACCTGGTGACTTAGAACTCTCAACTTGATTGATTGCTCTAATTGAATATTCAAAACATTTTTAGCTGTTAATCTATGAATGATAGACTTGTCACAGGGATCCAAAACAACTTTTATAATATCAAAATTTTTAATTTACATGTGATTTTTAGGGAATAATTTGATTTAACAAATTATTCCTCTAAACACTTGACTAAATTCTTATGTTGTTTGACTATAATTTAAGTACAGCACTTGAGTTATGTTATGCTTGAGTAATCTGGCATCTTCTATGTAACATTCAGATCCAAGTTATTTTTTCCTCCTTTGAACTTTTATTTCTATTTTAAACATTGGAGCATTTAAACTGCTACTATGTGTACTGATTTTTATTGAAATTTTGTACTATAAGTAGATGGTGGTGAATTACTGATAATGCGTGTAGCATGAGGGGATTCATATATAATTTTTGTGATAAAGTAGACAGTCATATATTGATGTTGTTGAATTTCTGGTTATAGGATGTAAACAAGTTGTTTACTTAGAATGCGAGGTCAGGGTTGCTTTTGTTTACAATTATACTGGTTTTTCCACTAGAATTACTGATATTGGTCAGGTAATCCGTATGATTTTCTAGAAAATTCTGTCTGGTGACCTGTGTCTGTATATAGGGAGTTTGATAAGCTATATTTCATTCTTGTTCTAATGGTCAGTCTATGAAGAATCATTTTAATAATCAGATGTTTATAGATGTGTTGTGAAAGTCAGAGCAAATTCAGAGAGAGGAATTATGTATTTAAAATATTAATTGGAATTACTTAAGTGCTTATTCCCATTTTGGATTGATATCTGACTTTGGGATTTTTATAAATTCATTCAAAGCTATTCTGGATTACACCATTCAGGCATATCTCGATATTCAAGACTACTGGCACATCAGGACATTCAAGACTACTGAAATACATTCGGAGCATTCTATATTTTGGACTTGTGATTAGTACACTTAGGATTATTGGATTATTTGGACTTTAATTCATATTATTGTAAGTGTCTTTTGAATTTTCACTTTAATTGTGTAGAAAAAAGTGCTTGTTGATTTTACTTACATTGATGATTTCACTTTCTTTCTGTTACATATTTTTAAGACCTAGACTCGTAACAGGTGGGGTGGGGTGGCAGGGAAAGAGGGACACTTAGGGCAAAAGGAGCACTTTTGGAACAAAGCGGCATTTTGTTTTCACACTTAAAGATGATACAAATAATTAAATTAAGAATTTCATCTTGTTGGAAGATGAAACAGATAAAAGCACATTCATATGTTTATTCTACAATAAATGAACAGAACAAAGTGGAATAAAATAACACAGTTGGTAGAAGATGTGTGTGTGTGGATGTGTGTATATGTGTGTGTCTCTCTCTCTCTCTCTCTCTCTCTATATATATATATATATATATATATATATATATATATATATATATATATATATATATATATGTGTGTGTGTGTGTGTGTGTGGATACACTTTAAAAAACAAAGAAAAACTTCCTTTTAGATTGTGGATTTTTCAGGTAAAGTTATAAGACTATTGTGATGTCATAATAAATTCCAGTTCATCAGTAATGTTAACACACTTTCTGATTGGTCAAACATAAATATTTGAGGCCATTAAACCATGATAAACTGTCAGAAGTTATAAGACTATTGTGATGTAATAACAGTCAGTTTGAAATAGTGGCATAGAGAACTATATTATGGTAATGTTTAGCTCTGTTGGTCTAAAGCCAGAAGAGCTTGTGTGCTGGTCTGTTCAGTATCTGTTTGCAGTTTGTTGTCACTACTCCCATAAAAACATTTTGGAATAAAGTCATGGAACTTGGCACACAGTTTCATGCTGAGGTAAAGTTGATTCTAAATTTTAAAAAATGGTGCCCTTCAGACATCCATTATGGCCACAATGGCACTCATGTTGAAAATCTTAACATCACTTCTCTTGAACAGATGGTCATATATTGACATGTGGTTTTCACTGAATGACTTCTATATGTAGATGGTCCTAATGAAAAAAGTGCTGATCTGACCCCCAACATGACCACTGTTGTGGCCATCATGAAAATCTTGTTATTGCTACTCTGCCTGAATGGATATTGGCATAGGTTTTTCTTATAATATGTAGATTGTCTGAAATGAAAATGGTGCTTATTTTGACTTCCAACATGGCCACCAGGAAATCTTGTTATGGCTACTCCTAAACACATGGTCATATTGACATTGGATTTCCACTAAAAGACTTCTTTGTCGCAAATGAAAATGGTACCGATCTTACCGCCAACATGGTTGCTATGATGACCATGTTATAAACCTTGTTATCACTACTCCTCTTGAATTGATGATCATATTGACATGGGATTTTCATTAAGCAATTTTTGCTACATCTGTATGTAGTTCACTTGTGCTCGGCCTAAATTGGCAAGCCAATATCATTGGCCGGTAACTTGTAAAATCTGTGTCTCCTGATTAGTTAGCCATGTATTGGAGTGTGTAATAGAGAACATATGAAGCAGGGAACCAGATTGATGGGTGTGGTGCATCATAGGAAAAAAAGTACCGAGATTCAGTACTTTCACCAAGATGGAGGTTGCTGGTTCTCTATGGTCTCACGAGCACCGAAAGAGTAACGCAGTTGTAACTGAAGTATATGTAGAAGGTCCTGTTTGAAAATAGTGCTGATTTGACCTCAAAAAATGGCATCCATTGTGGCACAGTGGCCATCTTGAAAATCTTGTTATGGTGCTGATCTGACTTCAAAAAATGGCAATGCAGTGGCTACCTTTAAAAATTTTGTTATCACTTCTCCTCCTGAACAGACAGTGTTATCAATATAGGGTTTTCACATAGACACTTATTGCAAAATATAATTGGTACTAATTGAAAATGGTGCAGATCTGACCACCAACATGCCCATGCTATCATGAACAAGTTTGATAACTTAGTGTCAAGTCCTCGGTCACTGCTTCCATTTTTGTACTTAAAAGAGCTTATGAACACAGTGACTTGTATATATAAAAATGAATTTTGACCAGATTTTTTTATCTAGTTGTTTTTTTTAAACAAGTTGAGAGTCAGCACTCTTGTATTGATTTCAAGGTCAAAGGTATTGAATCAGGTTTTTATCTGTAATGGGTTGTGAGCATGATAACACAAGCAAGTATGAATATTTTTTATGAAACCCAGTTTGTGGGTATATCTGAAGAATACCTTGAATGATGCCAGTACAGTAACTTGGGTTTTTAAACAACAATGGCCTGTGAATACAGCAGTTTAGAACAATATTAATCTTGGATTTAACCAAACTTAGCATGTGGCTATATCTTGATAGTATCTGAAAAGAGTTCAGTGATCTTCTGTCACTGATATCAGTTCAGAATCAAAGACCATAACAAAGATTTTGTACTGCATTTATCCTGTTAACATGTTAACTGAAGAATATATAAGTAAATATATCATGCCCCACCATGAAATTGGCAGGGTATATAGTGTACCCTTGTCCAGCCATCTGTCGATCACACCTTGGTTATTTTTTATATTCAAGTTATTTCAGGTATGGTGGTGGGGCATTGGTGGTCAATGAGCACATTTCTGGTTGTTATCAAATTTGTTATGTTGAAGTTTCTCAAGAATATCTGAAAAGGTTTCAATGCACAGCAAAAAAAAAAACAAAAAAATGAGGAAAGAAATGGACATCTGATGGATCCCTACAAATTCTTTTTGTCCAGTAGAGCATCAGTCCCTTTGAGGGACTCTTGTATTCAACAAAGTTTAAAAATGTGTAAGAATAGGAATAACAGGCTTGTGTTTTAAGAATTAGAGGGTGTTAGTACTGTATATACTCGCTTATAAGTTGGATCCAACTGCAAACAACATAGACCCTGATCTGCCATTGCATAATGCACATTATGCAATGGCAGATCTGGGTCTGTGTAGTTTGCAGTTGGATCCAAACTTATAAGCGAGTATATGATGTAATTAATGGTGGTTCACTTTTGGAAATATCCATTTTACTGGTTCTGCTGATGCTTCTATGTGAAAATTCAATTTGAAAGAGTAAAGCCACCATTCACATCCTCAAATCATGTTTAATTCCCCAAATTTTAATCTCGGAATTAATCTTATCTATTATTATTACTTTCTCTTCAGGCGTCTGAGAACAGGATAGTCACCTGCAGTGACGATGGCAGTATACGCATCTGGGACATGTATGACCCACGGGAAAAGATGAAGAGCAAAGAAAATATTAAATAGTGATATACCTTTAATTTAGTAAAAGAAATCACAAAGTTTGTGTATCACCATTGCAATGTAATGCAGCTTGAAAGCAAACATCACAACCGGTATATACTGATTAACTAATGTCCATCATATCTTTGTTAACTTTCATTCTTCACTCTTCATTCTAATATCACACAAATCAATCTGTGGAATATTAGACCTTTGAACTTTTGTATATGTAATAGTATGCAATGCAACATCCAGTCCATTTAAGTGTGCTTCAGATATTCTTATAGAAAACCTCTAGGTATATTATAAAAAGCAAAAATCCTTCTCTAACGTAATGTTGTTTTCCTTCTGTGCAAAACCCCTCAAAGCCACATTCTCACAACCATTCTTTACCTAATATTTCATTTTCATGCAGTATTTCTTATCCAAGTGCTGCAACTTAGTGCATGTATTTCAAGTTTAGCTCCATTGTAATGTATTTGCAATTACAGGTAATAAAACTTAACAATTTCAAATATTTAGGATTAGTAGTTATCTTTTTCATGGGGACTAGAAGTTTATCTTATCAAGAGAGCATCACCCTATAAGAGAGGAGGACTTCATAAAGAGGGAGGGATAGATATTTTTGTTACAGGTAGTAGTACTCATATGTTCATAATATGTTGTACAGGGTAGTTTCTCAATATTTTTGCCACATTATGGTCACTGGGTGTAAAGAAACATATTCTTAGAGGTATTTTGTACAAATCTTTGTACTTATATTATCAGTCAGTACATACCATATATACTTGGTTATAAGTCGAGTCCCACTGCAAACAACATACACCCTGATCTGCTGTTGCATACTGTGCCAGCCAATCAGGGTTGATGTTGTTTGTTCTACTGATTACTTCTAACAAACTGCATAGACCCAGATCTGCTGGCACATTATTCAATGGCAGATTTGGATCTGTGCAGTTTGCAGTTTGACTCGACTTATATGGTAGTCTTTTGACAGAATCCTTTTATTATTCCTATATCACCAAGAAAATGACCAGTAGTCTTTTATATCATCTTTTGGTAAAGATGGTTTCTATTTTTTACAACAAAAATTGTGCCTTGTGTTCTAAAAGATGTTTTTATGCTAAATTCTCTCCATGGATACTTTTTTTGTATGTAGGAAAAAACAAAAGCCATTGTTGCATGCCATTGATAAATCAATAAAAAGATGTGAAGATTTTTGTGAGTTTTGTGCATAATATTGTATTTATTTAGATCTGTGATCAATCAAAATAATTTTTAATTTGAACTCTTACTAGCATGCAGGGATATTTTTGTAAAGGTATATTATAACCGATTTTTTAAGCTTTTTGCCAGCAGTTGATACTTGTTATGTAAAATCTTTTAGCAATACATTTTATCTTTGTCTTTCATCTGTTGATGTTCTTGTATTTGTATATTTGTTGCCAGTTTATTAGATAGGGTTAGTTTATTATGTAAATTTAACTAGAACAACGTAAATAAAATGTTACCTTGAATAGTATTTATTTACCTATATTAATCTGAGTAAAATATGTCACAAAAAAGTACAGCTTGTACCTCGCATTACTTTATTGTTTATCCATATGTTAATTTTGTTTTTGACATAGTCAGCATACTTTATTGTTTATCCATATGTTCATTTTGTTTTTGACATAGTCTGTATACTTTATTGTGACATATTTAGCATTTGTATCTTCTACAAATTGTAGTTACCATATATACTGGCTTATAAGTCTAGTCCAACTGCAAATAACATAGACCCTGATCTGCCATCACATAATGCACAGAGAGATCAGGGTCTGTGTTGTTTGTTTTACTGATTAGTCCTAACAAACTGCATAGGCCAGCTCTGCTGGTGCATTGTATGATGGCAGATCTGGGTCTGTGTAGTTTGCAGTTAGACTCGACTTATAAGTGAGTATAAATGGTACATCCTGTTAGGGCTTTGTAGCAACAATCATTGCCTGTTGTTCAAATGTAGATATTTTGCTCAGACCTCAAAAGTGTCAGTTTCATACAATAATGATTAACTCTACTGAACTATTATGAAACCTAGAAATCCAATGACCTAATCTTATCAAAGTAATATGGATTAAATTTTCCTTTCTTAAAAAATAATGTCAATGCAAAACAAAATTTACCTTTAAAAAATGTAACTGTAAACCAACTGAGGTAACATCTTCTGAATATGCTTCTTTGTGGAGAGGTACTCTTCAATTTTGGAAAACAGTTTTAGTCTGCTCAGGTACTGGAAGGTTAGACTTCAGAAATGTCCTGCCTTTTCTAATGTGCAGTTTAACATTCACAAACAATGAGGAGTACCTTGGTTGTCAGAGTTAGTCATTTTAAGCACTGTATTTAAATTGAAAGACCTCTTTCCAAGCAAGACCTTTAGAATAAACATTCGTCAAATTAAAATAAACACTATCGAAAACAACAGTATCTCAGTACAGCACAAACACCAACCATGACCACCCAGGTGTTTATAAATACTAAACTGCAAAATGTCATATGCATGATAATTTTTCCAGTCCACAAAAATGTTTTTAAATAGAATTATAATTTACAGCAAAGCATATATACCTGCACATGTCTATGTCAACAATAGGGTCATCATCCTACCTTACATGAACAACCAATGGCAATCAGGATAAAGGAGATAACTTTTATGGCTAATAACAGTATCTCTGAAGAAGCACATTAATCACTTAATCAACTGTATCTGTAAATTTGTGTTTATTGATATCCATTGGAAACTTCATTATTTATTGATGCAACTTCTTCGACTCCATGTGTTCTTGTTGACCTTGTGGATTTAATCCTAAAAAAGTCAATTATTAATTACTGAAAATGAATTATTGATAAAATGAGGATCACATAATTTGTCAATAATTTTGAATCAAACTTTGAATGGCAAGAATGGTATATTTTGCACCACTTCTTAGCCACAGTGTAGACAGGAAAAAATGGACTGTGTCACCTTACTAGTATGTTGTTTTCCATCCCTTGTTCATAAATTATATGTTAAGTTGCATAGTTATGCACCGAGATATACTTGAAATTTTTGTTAGGGTCATAGTGATTTATGTACATTGTTTATGGTTAATGTTTATATATTGTTTTTTAATTAATATATAACCTTCATATTTAAGGTAACCTGACCGTTAGGCCAAGTGAACTTATGTTTCAGCCCTACATCCAGTGTGCATCATGCATTGGTCTGTAAAACATTTGCTATTGTATAAGCTTCTTAAAACCCTCTTAACCAATTTCAACCAAATCTGTCAGAGAATATCTTGGCATGAAAAGCTTCCAAGTTTATACATCAGATATGGCCACTGTTACTAAAAATAGAAAAACCTTCAAAAAAACTTCTTCTCAAAAACACTCTACAGAATTTGACAGAAAGCATCCTGGCAAATAAGGCTTTCTAATTTGAACAAATGATGCTGATCTGCCATCAAGTATGGCCATCATTACTAAAACTAGAAAACATAAACAAAACTTCTTAAACAGATGTGGCATGAATGGCATTAAAATTTATACAAATGATGCAAATCTGCCATCAAATATGACTATGTTTACTAAAACTCAAAAAAATTAAACAAACTTAATCTCAAAAGCTGCTCAACAAAATTTTACCAACTTAGAAAGTATCCTGACATAAAGACTATTCAGTATTTGACAAAAATTACGTTCATATCAACTATGGATGAAGATACCAAAAAATAGAGAAACTTGAAACATTTGTTTTAATCACATATGCAATCAGCAGCATTGGAAGAATTTTCTACACAGTGCATCATACTGACCCATATTTCTTAGTCAAATGATCATGCATTTGGCTATTAGGTAGATATCAGCCAGATGAGTGATCTCAAGTGAGCTTATGGTGTGACCTTGTGCCCAGCATGCATTATCCATCATGTAGCATCTGCAGATTTGCTATTGTAAGTTTTTTCTCAAAGGTGTCTGAGCCAGTTTCTGTCAAACTGGGCAGAAATGTTTCTGAGGACATGCTTTACCAAAATTGTGTTCTGGGTATTTCCCCTAGCAAAGGTGTGGCATCCATAGCAAACAAACTGGAAAACATATTTTTGATTTCTTCTTTTGAACAGCTTTGCCAGTTTTTATCAAACTTGGTAGGAATGTTTCTAAGGACATGCTCAATCAAAGCTGTGCCCTGACTCCCCCTAACCACCAGGTGGAGAACCTATTATCAACTTCTTCTCTGGAACAGGCAAACCTATTTTGAGCAAACTTGGTAGGGGTGTTTTATATGGCATGCTCTGTCAAAACTGAATGAGGTAGCTCCCCTAGCAACAGTGTGGTTTCCATAGGAATCATATGGAAAACCTATTTTTGACTTCTCCAGAATGGTTGAGCCAATTTTGGTCAAACTTGATGGGAATGTTAGGACAGGCTTTATCAAAATTGTGTCTGGAGAGGCTCCCCTAACAATGGTTGGTGTGCCTTCCTTAAAAACTGGGTGGGAAGCCTATTGTTGACTTCTTCTCTGGAACAGCTGAGCCAATAGCAATCAGACTTGGTAGGAGCTTTTTATGAATCTTAACAAAATTGTATCTTGGATAGCTCCGGAAGCAATGGTGTGGCTTCCATAGCAACCATATGCAAAACCAATTTTCAACATCTTTTCCAGAGTCAATTTTGATCAGACTTGGTAGGGATGTTTCTTAGAACATGCTGTATTAAAATGTGGTCTGGGAGCCTCCATATCAACTGTGTGGCTTCAGTAGCAACTGGGTGCAAAACTTGTTTTTTTATTTCTTCTTTAAAAAATGGTACAAATGTTTTTCGAACATGCTTTATCAAAGTTGTGTTCCAGATGGCTCCCATAGCAATGGTGTGACTTCAATAGTAACTGAATGAAAAACCTATTTTCAACCTCATCTTCAGAACAGCTAAACCAATTTTGATCAACCTTGTAGGGAATGTTGTTCAATCAAAATTGTGTCCAGGTTGGCTCCCATAGCAACATTGTGGCTATTATTGTAACCATATAGAAATCCAATTTTCAGCTTCATCTCTGGGACTGTGGAGCGATTTTGATTAAACTTGGTTGGAATGATTCTTAGGACATGGTGTATGAGAGCTGTGTCTAAAGTGGCTTCCCTACCAGCCAGATGGAAAACCTACTTTTGACTTCTTCTCTAGAATGGCTGAACCAGTTTTGATCAAACTTGGTAGGGACATTTCATAGTATTCTACTCTACCAGAATTATGGTTGGGATGGTTCCCATAACAATAGTTATGTTTGGAGTCTCTTCCCTGCCAAACAGTGTGGCTTCCATAGCAACCATATCATAAACCTATTTTCAACCTCATATCCGTAATAATTTTGTCCATTGTGATAAAACTTGGTAGGAATGTTTCTTAAAACGTGCTCTATCAGATTTTTGTGTGGGGTTGCTCCAGCAGCAACAGTGTGGCTTCCATGTGGAAAACCTGTTTTAACTTTGTGTCTGGGACTGCAGAGTCAGTTTTGATTAAACTTGGTTGCAGCAATTCTCAGGATTTGCTCTATG
This sequence comes from Margaritifera margaritifera, assembly GCA_029931535.1. Taxonomy (NCBI): domain Eukaryota; kingdom Metazoa; phylum Mollusca; class Bivalvia; order Unionida; family Margaritiferidae; genus Margaritifera; species Margaritifera margaritifera. The sequence continues at coordinate 1,605,232 of JAQPZY010001468.1, read as the reverse complement.
AGAATTTTGTTTTTAAGTGGCTTCCATAGCAATAGTGTGACTACAATAGCAACCAAATAAAAGCCTACTTTTGACTGCTCTAGAATGGATGGGACAGTTTTTTTATCAAACTTGGTAGGGCAGTTTCATAGGATACACTCAAGCAGAATTGTGTTTGGGATGGCTCCCCTTGCATTGGTGTGGGTCCCATAGCAGCCATATGGAAAATTTATTTGCAACTTTTGGGAACCACAGCAACTCTGTTGGTAGAGTGTCAGACTCATAATCCAAAGGTCATAGGTTCAATACACCAACCAACCAACATCTCCAAAATAGTGAGCCAATTTTGATTAAAAACTTGGTTCAAATGTTTCTTAGGACATTTTTTTTGTTTTTCATTTTGTTCATTTATAGGCACTTTTAACACTTTTATTTAGCTATATCATGCAGAGGAAATTGGGAGATAAGTGCCTTTCACTAGGACACAGCACGGCAGTTGACCCAGGCTGATCTGGATGAGTATCAGACTTGAGACCCTTGGAATATGAGTCCGACTCTGTACCAACTGAGCTACCATCGCTCCCTTCTTAGGACATGTTCAGTCAGATTTTGGTACTAGGTGGCTCCCCAAGCAGTGGTATGGCTTCAATATTCAACCTCTTTTCAACTTCTTCTCTAGAATGGCTAAGCCAATTTTGATTAAACTGGGTAGGAACAATTCTTGGGACATGTTTAACCAGATTTATGAACAGATTGGCTACACTAACAATAGTGTGGCTTCCTTAGCAAGTACAGTGTAGTTGGAAAACAGCCAAGCCAATTTTGATGAAACTTGGTAGGAGTGTAAGACATGCTCTACTGGATTTTTGCATGGGTTGGCTCCTGGCAACCATGCAGAAAACTTATTTTCAACTTCTACTCCAGAACGGCTAAGCCAATTTTGATTAAACATGTCTTCCATAGCAACCAGGTAGAAAAACTGTTTTGACTTCTTCTCCAGTACGGCTAGGCTAACTTTGATAAAGCTTGGTTGGAATGTTCCTTAGGATATGCTGTGCCAGAATTGTGTTTAGTGTTGCTTCATTAACAGTGGTGGTGTTTCCATAGCAACCAAGTGGAAAACCTACAAGTGACACTCATCTCCCATTAAGTATGGCTCTTGTTACTAATATACAAAACAACTATCAATGAATAATTTTATCTTCAAAACTGCCTTACCATATCAGACCAAATGTGATAGGTAGGGTCTTAGAGTAAACACCTTTCACATTCATATAAAAAATGCCAATGTACCATCTAGTCCAGTTTAAGTTAATCAAAGGAGAAGCACAGTTAAACAACAAATCGAATATCACTAATTCCTACCAAATAGATGGAAATTTTTCTGAAAATGGTGTCTTTCAGTTCCAGGCACCGGCTTTATTACTACTACATTTGCCTTTTAGATGAATTTATACCAGGAGAGCGATATTGGGCCCATTTGGGCCCCTTCTTTTGCAAGTCAAAAACAGGAAAGTTGTCAAACTGCATGTTATATTTCTAGCAAACAGCATTATTAAACAATTTACTTCTATCAGTGAATATAAACAGATTTTTAGGGATGGTAGAACTTGAGATGAACATTCAGAAGAATAGTTTTCCTTTAAAGAATTTCACATACAGAACATTTGAAATTGTATGTTGCATACTGTATAATATTTAGGCATTGCTTATTATTCATGAATTCAGATATTGGAATTTTTACTTGTTGATCCCTGACAACACTTTCAATAAAAATTCAAAAGATGATTCCTTTGAACACTATGAAATAAAATTCAAATTTTATTAAGGCAGGCCTATGATATTTCAAGTTTTTACTTTTTTTAGTCCACATTTATAAAAGGGAGCCATCGTAGCTTAGTTAGTAGAGGGTCTGCCTGATTCTGTCCATGGGAAAGGCACTTGGCTCCCATTTCATTGGCATGGCCTAGCCAGTAATATGTTGAAAGTGTCAGTAAAACCAACCAACCATATTCATTAAAATTTCCTTCAAATGATTTGTTAATTATTCAACAAATATATTTATAAAATAGTCTCATGTTGTTTACAAAGCAAGAAATAAATGAATAAATTCATTCAAAATATGTTCAATGCTAGACATTTCAAAAAATTGTCATTTATTATGGAACCCTGTTGCATTTTTTATATACAAGTAAACCTAAATAATTCAAGCATCTAACACTCAAATAAAGTGTCCTAGCTTGAAGCCTTCTGTTGTGTGCAACTTCAAAAATGGGAACATATTTTTTTTCTCTGTCCACAGCACTCCAAGTTTTCAAAATTTTACCGTTTCCCTGATTTCTCAATGATATCTGCTTTGATCTGTTGTAAATGCAGCTATTTTTATTTTTAAGAATAAAAGTTTGAACAAAGTCAGATATGAGTAAATTTACAAGTTGTTTTATTGTTGTGACTTTCACAGTTTAAGTTAAAATCATGCAAATATAACCATGCAGAAATTGATGGATTAAAACAATTTGTTTCATCAAGTGCCAGAATTACAAAATTAGACGTGCGGAATGTACCATAAATAGTAAATTAATTAAAAGTTAACACTACAGAAATTTCTCTGTATACAGTATTTTAAATAGTCATGTACATGTATTACTTTATTATTTGCTATGTAATTCTCCTAGATAAATGAAATTTTAAGAAATAAATTGCATTTGATCTTACTGTGTCTTTCAAAGTCATGGTATTGGTGCTTTGTTATGGAACATGTTATGGATTGCTGTTGATTTTTGTGCCTGTTCTGTTATAAAACTTGCTTTTTATTGTACTATATATAATAACCTTTGCTGTTTAATGTTAAAGTGTGCATATGCATAATCGCTGACAAAGACTGAAGAAATATGTATGCACTGAATTTGTATCAAAGTGTTTTCCTGCGATAGAAATTGTACCAAACAGTTTTTTCTTACTTCCAGAATTCTGTGTAGAAAGGTTGTTACAATGCATTTACATTTTATAGAAAAATTTTGCTTTCTTAAGTGTGTTATCATTTACTTTTTATTATGTATTCGATGTTGCTATAGAACTGAAGAATATAAAGTGCTTTGTAAACACTTGAAATGCCTTTGTAATACCTTTTTCTTTAAAGTATTTATGTCAAATAAACCTGATTGTGGTATACATATGAAGTTTTATGTGAAATTGCAGGTGCAGTGGCAAGTTTACTTTTGGATAAAACCTTATACAAACCAATGGAATTTCTTAAATGTGGACTTGAGACTGAAGCCTTAAAGTTTTACATTTGTAAAACTTTAACTAGATCTGAATTTTGCCAACAGAACTTAAGACTAGACTTACATTTAAGTTTAGAATCTTATAATCTGATTGGCTTAAATTTATGTCCGACTTAAAATTGACCAACCAGAAGTCTTAAATCTAGACTTAAGACTTGTGTTTGTGAAATTGAGGTATGGCCCCATGCTTTCAAAATGTTTCAAGTCTGTTTCTTGAATCCAAGCTTAAAGTAAAATAAATAATAACATTCTGTAAATTTAGTCTGAATAAAGTTAAAATATGAGAACATTAGTGATTTTTCTTGTTCGGACTCTTCTCTTTGCAAGCTAGATTTCATTTATATAGAGATGCTTCAAGTACAAGTATAAAACTTGGGATTTATTAGAGTGAGTTCAAGTTTTATGCTAACTTTGAGAATATTAATAAAAGGTTGGAGAAACATCTTTTATAAATCCTCTCAAAAATCAGAAATTATACTTTTCTATTGGCAAAATAGATTCGCTGTAGAAGCAATGGAGGAGTATTGCAGGCTACACATAGTACACTGTATTATAGGACTTTATAGTGACTCTAAGGATTGCAAAATATAGGCCATATGTATTCTGAAAAGGGGAAATTTGAGGTCATACCTACACATATAGGTACTGGTACTTAAATGAGGTAATGATTGAAAACACATGCTCAAGACAAAAATATGCTAAGGGTGATTTTTATGGTAAAGCCTAATAAACAATTGTCTATACTATTCAGCATTACTTAGTATTTATTTTCATCTCACCTGCAAAAAATTGGCAAAGCTTATGTATCACTTTTCCAATCGCCTTATTTTCTTTGTTCCTGTGGGCATCAGCACTAAGTTTTTGTATTTAGGCCCATTTCATTGACACAGTTGCATGTACAGTCATGAAACTTGTTGTGCACATTTATATAAGTACCAGACATGTCATCGATGGCAATGAAGGTCACAGAGATAAACTTTTCTTGCTCAGATGATCATACATGTGATTCTATGGGTGGTATGAAAGAAATATGGTTTTAAAGGCCATCTACTACACATACTGTTTTATACTTGAAATCTACCGCTTTTGAAAATTTTTATATTTTTTTTACAAATTTGAAAAACAAACCAGTATTTTTATGTGTTCTATCCTCACGTTACAGAATAAAGTGACAACCAGTCTAATGGTGACTGGAACTGTTCAACCAGTGAAATGATACATGCTGAATATCCCATTGAGAATTGTTTATGCAACACCTGACATATGTACACAACAAGCTGTAAATTGACTACCATAATGTTGTAATTTGGAGAGTTTAAAGATAAAGGTGGGATATTTATTGAGGTGTTATAAATAATAAAGAGATCAAAGGTGGTTCATGATGGCTTGTGAGTCTTGATTAAATCTTTATTAAAAATTGGCCAACCTTTGCTGGAGGGGAGATAAAAAAGAGAGACTGACCAAACAATTATTTCAGCAGAAACACTTGCATAAGCATTTTTTGTCTTTGTTTTTTTGTTTTGTTTAATTGTTATTGTGTTTTTCAAGATGTTTTAATAGGAATATTTAAGGGAAGCTCTTGTCTAGTTTTAGTCAATTTATGCCAAAATGCCGAAGTGTGCGCTTTCTACCAATGCTAAAAACTATCAGCTATGAAACATTACAACAAGTTCAGTGATGCTTGGAAATCAGAGTTTAAGTCAGTGCAGGAGTAGCAAAGGTCCTGAGTTTGCATCATGTTTCATGCTGAGTGGATTTTAAGATAGTATATGTGGGAAGATATGAAATCACTTGACATATACAGACACCATAGCACAGGAGAAATCTGGACCAGAAAATTATTGAGAGCCTGTTGTAAAGTGTGAAACTTAATGATCACAGTGACTGACATCATTAGACAGTAGGCAGTAAACTTGGGAAGGAAACGAAAAATGCTTGTGGATTACAAATCTTTGCAGTGAACTATCAGATATATAATTCTTCCTTTTACACTTAAATGACAGTTCCCAGGCTCATATTAATTAATTATTATTGTTACATTCCCATCAAAATCTGATTTATGTTAAAAACTTGCCATTTCATTATAATGAGAAGAAAATACATATTATGCCAAAAAATGCACTTGTTTTATTTTCAATCCCCTTAAAATGTGTAAAATTATGCCGATAAAAAATCCTACTGATTTAGAAGCCAATCTACTCCTCAAATTTTTGAAATCTACTGATCTGATGTCTTGGTTCTGTCACATGTATGGATGATTATGTTATGTTTTTGCATTAAACTCCATTTCTTTAACACTGCTTCATGTAGCATCATCATGCTTAACTAGTAACTAGTGCATTCTTTTGAAGACTTTTTCACATCCCTTAAAAGTATGTCACAGTGACCTATATGTCTCAGTCTAGTGTCTAGTTCAGGTTTATTGATCATGGAACTGTTATTCAGTGTGAACTGATCCAGTTCAGAGAGAAAAATGTGTAACGGGTAGCCTCTGCAAATTTTTTTTTATATATCTTTCATAAACATATCTAGGTTTAGTTCCAAACACTTTTTGGCTTTTGAATTGGTGCTCATAACATTCTCCAACTTAATGGCACAGTGTGCAAGTCACCAGAGCCTTGTGTAAAGAGCATTGAACCACTAAAATTGAACTTTTCTTTTAATCATGGTCATAACTTTGCTATAAATATATTTAAGCAGAATTTAATTCACTGTAATTTACTCCAGGTAGGCAATCACTTCGTGCACAAAAATATATCTTTCAAGGAATATGAAAACTGTAAAGACTTTTGATTGAACCAAGTTTTACAGCAGAGTTCATCTGTTATCAAAACAATAAAGATTGTCTCTATTACATGAATTTTCTTGTCCGTGTTTTCTATTGTACCAACAGAAGTATGTTATATGTTATACAAACACCAAAGTAATTGGTGCAGGTCTTTTTTGTCCCAACTGATGACAATGTTAAGTATCGCATAGATTTAACGAATCAACTACAGTAAAACCTGGCTTGAAAGACCACTGCTATGAGAGACCACCTGTCTTGAGAGACCAGGTTCTCATTTGACATTTATTGATTATATAGTGTCGTGACCTGTCATAGGAGACCATCTGTCTTGAGAGCAAGATTTTTTCACAGAGAAGGTGGTCTTTCAAGAGAGAAGGTGGTCTTTCAAGACGGGTTCTACTGTAAATGCATTCAGTACTCTGTTAAGACTCACACTGACATTTTTTTGTGGTAGAATGCCAGGTTTTTTTTCAAAGATATGTTGTCAGGTGCTAAATAATTTTCTCTGCAAACATAGCATTGCCTATGCCATTGATCCAGGTGATTGGCACAATACATATAAGGGCCATTTCAAGTATCTTACCATTCAACGAGTACATTGGAACCTCTGAATATAGAACTCTGAAAGCCAGAATGACAATCTAAATCTGAAACTGAACAGATTAATTATTCCAGATATGTAGACAGCAAGACAATTTCACCTCTGTAAATCATAACCTAAAAAAAAAAATCAAAAGTTACAATATTTTCCTTGTTACATTGCTGTTCTGTTTTAGAGGTTCCATGGTATTCGTGTAGTGAAATTGAGAGACTCAGTATTTGATTTCTTCTAAGTCAATTTTGATGTACACATAGACAATCTTTATTTTATAGTTGGAATAAAGATATAAACCATGTAAAACACTTAACTTATTTAACTATTTCTGCTGACTTGTAACACTAACAATAAAGCATGAACTCGAGTTATTTCCACTGACCTGTAGTACTGTAACAATAAAACACTAACTCCTTGAGCTATTTCCTCCCATTTGTAACACTGTAACGATAAGACACTCGGAGCTATTTCCATCCACTTGTAATACTGTAAAAATAAAAGACTAACTCCTTGAGCTATTTCCTCCCACTTGTAACACTGTAACAATAAGACACTCGGAGCTATTTCCACCCACTTGTAATACTGTAACAATAAAACACTAACTCCTTGAGCTATTTCCTCCCATTTGTAACACTGTAACGATAAGACACTCGGAGCTATTTCCATCCACTTGTAATACTCTAAAAATAAAAGACTAACTCCTTGAGCTATTTCCTCCCACTTGTAACACTGTAACAATAAAACACTAACTCCTTGAGCTATTTCCTCCCACTTGTAACACTGTAACAATAAGACACTCAGAACTATTTCCTCCCACTTGTAACACTGTAAAAAAAAAAAACACTAACTCAATAAGCTATTTCCACCAACTTGTAACACTGTAGCAATAAAACACTAACTCAACAAGTTATTTCCACCCACTTGTAATACTGTAACAATAAAACACTAATTCAACACTCTATATCCACCCATTTCTAATACCCTAACAATAAAACACTTAACTCAATGAGCTATTTCCACTGACTTGTAGCACTAACAATAAAACACTAACTTGACAAGCTATTTCCACTGACTTGTAACACTGCAACAATAAAACTCTAATTTGAAAATCTTGCTATTGCTATTACTCCTGGATGGAAAGTCGTGCTGACATAGGGTTTTCAACAGAAGACTTTGTATGATGTCTTGTTGGTCCTAACAGAAAATGGTGCCAATCTGACATCAAATATGGCCACCATAGCAGCCATCTTGAAAATCTTATTGCTATGCTTCCTAAATGGAACTTAATATCCACACAGGGTTTTTCACAAGAAAACTAATTATGATATCTATTTGGTCCACAATGAAAATGGTGCAGATCTTACCTCAAATATTGCCACCATGGCAGCCATATTTAAAATCTTGATATTGATACCCCTCCTCAATGAAAGTTGTATCAACATGGGGTTTTCACGAGAATTTGTATGGTGTCTAGTTGGTCCTGAATGAAAATGATACTAATCTGACATCCATTATGGCCACCATGGTGACCATCTTGACAATCTTGTTATCACTACTTCTCCAGAATTGACGGTCATATCGACAAATCATTTTTACCAAAATACCTTTTGTGATATCTAGATAGTTCCAAATGCAAATGGTGCCAATCTTAAAACAAATATGGCTGCCATGGTGGCCATCCTGAAAATCGTTCACTAAACCTCCTGAATGGATGGTAATATTGGCATGATATTTTCACCAAAAAGTCTTCTAATGATGTCTAGTTTGTCCTAAATGAAAATGGTGCTGATTGTAATCCAGTATGGCTGCCACAGTGGCTAATTTGAAAATCTTATCGCTCAAAAATATCATGATGGTGTCAACACTTGGCAGTTAAAAAGATAAAATGGCTTTGTCTTGAATTCATGAAAATTCTTTTCGGACAGTAAAGTGTCAGTCCCTTCAAGGGACTCTTGTTTGGTATGGGAGATAGCGGAGATTTAAGCCCTTTTTCATGCCATTTGGTTCAATATACCTTACAGTAAAATTATAAATGGAAGTTATAAAAAGAAATATATATGCCATACTCCTTCAGTTTCAAGGATATACATTTCAGATTTGTGCAATATTTTTATATATACTTTATTTTTAAAACACATTGATCTTCTGATTTAGTCTTCGGAGTTTGTACAAAAAGATAATTGTGTGCGCAAAATTAAAGGGTATACAAAATTACATGAATACACTAGCACAGCAAGCATGTATGTACTACCGATTGGCTGTTGTAGCAAAGACATTATATGTATATATTTATCGACTGCATGCAGCGCACTTACATTCTTCTGCACCGATATTCCATTTACTGATTACATTCATAAAGGTTTTTTGATTTACATCTTTCCCAATTTCACTGTGTAGCTGGTTCCATGCTTAGCTGTATAGGATTTGAAAAAATATAAACCAGATCTTGTAGTATGTACCCCTGGAATATCTACAAGAGTTCAGTACCTAAAAGAAAATTTATTGTAGATGTCAAGGTCATGTCAAAAAGGAGGACTATATGTGCTCAAAATTTAAAAGACTTCAAGACATAATTTTCCAGAGATTGAGAGATGTAGTATTGGGTAAAATTATTTAGGAATGTGATAGGTGACCAGCAAAGACCTAATTTATGAAACACAAATAGGCTATAGCTTATTTCCAAGAATGATGTGTCTACTTGGATAAATTTCTTGTTGTGGAGTCTAGGAGTGGTTAAGTTGCTGTTGAAATGCATCAACAGCAGCAATTACTAATGCCTGTACCTTCCCAAGATTTACTGTCATCTTTATACACCCACAATGAAACAGAGAATATTATGTTATCATGTCCATCAATCTCTCAGACTGTTACCAATTTCATTTCTGCACAACAATTCAAATCATCCACCATATAGTTACCAAACTTTGTGGATGGCTTGCACTTGGGGTAAAGAAGAGCCCTATCAGTTTTGGGGTCAAAGGTCAAGGTCACTGTGGCTGAAAGAAGAAAAATGGTTTCTGCACAATAACATTAGTTCTACATCACAAACACAGACCAAACTTTACCATGTGGATGACTTGCATTTCGGATAAGGAAGAAGCCTATTGATTTTTAGGTCAAACGTTTAAGGTAACTGTGACTGAAAGAAGAAAACTGGTTTATGCACAAAAATTGGAGGTATAGACCATGTACATTCACCGAAAGTTTTTGATGACTTACACATTGGATGAAAAAAAGCCAACTGATTTTTGGGTCAAAAAGTCAAAGGTCACAGTCACTATGACTGAAAAAAGAAAAATGGTTTTTGCATAATGGCATTAATTCTCGACCATGTACCTTGACAACAGTTTGTGGAAGGGTTGCTTAAGGTATGGAAGAGGTCTAATCATTTTGGGGTCAAAAGGTAAAAGGTCAAGGCCATTGTGGCTTAAAGAAAAATGAGTTTTGCAGAATAACTTTTGTTGTAGAGCAAGTTCCTCGACCAAACTTTGTGTATGGCTTGCACTTAGGGTAATGAAGAAACCTGTAGATAGGAATAGTGGCATGAAAACGTAAAAATATATGAATTGACAGTATTTTTATGTACTGCAAACATCTAGAATTTCCAACATTACCCCAAGATTTTTATTTTTTTTAATGTCGTGCTTATAAGACGACCCCTACTCTGCATGAATCGAATTTCAAGTAAAAAACTTCGACTTATAAGCGAGTATAAATGGTAAGTCTAATAAGAAAATAATGGTTTTTGCACAGTAAGTTTAGTTCAAGACTGCATACCTTGATGAAATGCCAGGGCATTAAGACTCATTGGATAATAACCAACCATGCCCTACTCCTGCCTACATAGAGGACTATTCAATACAGAGTGGATGTATAATGTGCTGTACACTCTCTTCTTTTTAACTAGTGTTTTGGAGATTTTAAAAATGAAAACACATACAATATTGATTTTTGAACCAAACATAATATAGTGTAATATTTAAAATTACATTCCTTTTGGTTTCTTGCCTGCTATAACATTGTGTGAACACATGATTCTAACCATGTCCATCCTTTGATCCTCAATGTGTTTGTTATAGCACAACTGCTGTCTTTTAATTTCTGTGTAAGATCATAACCTTCCTTTAAAGATTTTGCACAGAAATATAGATCAATACAGAATACTTCATGGGGTCTAATATCTCTGTGAAGGTTATCGAGTTATATTTAATACCAGCCTTCCCATGGGATCGGAAAATTAGACTTGTGATACTGGAGATATTTATATAAAAAGTCGCTTGGAGGATATCATGTACAACTCAAAATAAATTACGAAGTATACTCACATGATGATATTTATTGCTCAACATATTATTGCACTGAATGTATTTCACAGCAACCATGTTATTATACCCCCCACCAGAAGATGCAGGTGTATATAGTAATCCTTGAGTCAGTCCTTCTGTCTGGGATGGAGGCACAGTGACTCAGTGGTTAGCATGTCAGACTTATCACCAAAAGAGCATGGGTTCCAATCCTAATCTCAGATCAGGCTGGGTCAGCTTCCATGGTGTGTCCTTGGGTATGGCACTTTACTCCAATTGCCTTGGCACTAAATAACCTACTTGTGTTGCTGTGCCATAAAACACCAAATCAAATCTGTCTTGCACACAAGCTTGTTAGCACAGTTAGTCCACAGTTATTAATGGATTGCCATGTAACTTGGTCAATATTACGGTTACCATTGGAAGATGTACATATTGACAAATCACTTTGTTCCCACAAATTTTTATGAGAGTGATTGCCCTTTTTGTTCTGCAGCTGAATGCAATGTAGAGCAAAACCTTGTGAATGCAACTAGTCTCACATTTTTTAATGGCTCGCCATGAAACTTGGTAAATGGTATGGTCATCATTCAAAGATATGTATATTGAATAAATTGCTCCTCAACTTTTGTTACAATTATTGCCCTTTTTGTCTTGTAGTTTAATGCTGTGTATGACAATTTCATTGGCAATACTAGTCCTGCAGTGTTTGATGGATTGCCATAAAATGTGGTAAATATTATGGTCATCACCAGAAGATGCACATATTGACCAATCATTGTACTCCCACAATTTTTGTACAAGTTACTGCATCTCTGACTCACAACTTAATGCATTGTTTGATAGCATTATGTGAATGTAGCTAGGCTTATATATTTCAATAGGAAATGTTATGATAATCATTCGAAGATGAACATATCAACAAATCACTTTGATATCAGTGATTTTTGTTAGAGTTTTTGGCCTTTTTAACTTGGAGCCTGTAGTAGTGTATGACAGAATCTTGTGAATGCAGCTGGTCTCACAGTTTTCAATGGATTGCCATGAAACTTTGTGATGTTTTGGCCATCATCAGAAGATTTGCACATTGACAAATCACTGTGCTTTTGCAATTTCTTTTGGAGTTATTGCCCATTTTGTTCTGCAGCTGAATGCAGTGTTAGACAGAGTCCTGTGAATGTAATCTGTTTTGTCATTTTTTATGGATCACTGTGAAACTTGGCATATATTATAGTCATCATCTAAAGATGCAAATATTGACAAATTGTTGTGCTGTTCTGATTTTTAGATCTTCTGGTCATAAGAGCTTATATCTAGTCTTTTGTCTGTCATCTGTTGTCCTGTGTCCTGCATCCAGCATCTGGCTTCTGTTAGCACAAGTTTAAGTTTGTTATCATTTATTCATCCTAATCCACTGGGAGGACTGCCATGAAACTTAACAAACATATTCATCCCAAAGTCTAGTTTGTGCTAAATAAAAAATAGTTCTGATCTAATATCCAATATGGCTGCCATGGTGGCCATCTTTAAAATCTTATCACTACTCCTTCCGAACCGATGGTCATATCAACATGGGGGTTTTCACTAAAAGACATCTCATGACATCTAAGTGGTTCTAAATGAAAATGGTACTCCTAAGTCACCATAGTGGCCATCTTGAAAATAATGTTAACATCACTCCCCCTAAATGGATGGTCATATTGACACAAGGTTTTCACTGCATGACTTCTTGTGATGTCTAGTTGGTACTATATGAAAATGGTGCCCATCACACATGCCCTCATACATCCAATATGGCTGCCATGGAGGCCATCTTGAAAATCTTGTTACCACTTCTCATCCTAAATAGATTGTTGTATCTACATGGGGTTTTCACTAAAAGACTTATGATGTCTACTTGGCACCAAATGAAAATGGTGTCAATCAGACCTCCAACATGGCCACCAAATATTTTTATCAGTACTTCTCCTAAATGAATGGCTATAGCTACATGGGGCTTTCACAAAAAGACTTCTTATCCTGTCTGGTTGGGACATACAATATGGACAGTATGGTGGCCATCTTGACAATCTTGTTATAACTACTTCTTTCTTGCAATATATTGTTGTACTTGTATAATGATACTTATACAACCTCTGAAATGGCTGCCTTGATGGCCATCCTGAGAATCTATATGGGTACTTCTCCTGAATGGATAGTCGTATCAACATGTGGTTTTCACTAAAACACTATAGCGATATGTAGCTAGTTGTAATGAGAATTATGCTCATGTGACCTTCACCATAACACCATAGCCATCTCAAAAATCTTGTTATTACTACTCCCCTTGCATGAATGGTGACATTGACATAGGGTTTTCATTCAAACACTTCTTGCAATATTTAATTGGTTTTTAATGAATATGGTGCATATCTGAACACCAACATATCTACACTTTTCTGAAGGAGTTTTGAAAACCAGACCTAATTGACCTTGGTGTCAAGTCAAAGGTCACTGTTTGCATTTTTGTACTTCATAGCACTTTTGAACACAGTGACTTGTACATATACATGTACAAGTAAATTTTAATGAGACTTTTTAATTTAGTTGCATTCCAGTGAAAAAGGTGATAGCATTCTGACATTGATTTTAAGGTCAATGGTTTTGTCTTAGGTTTTTATTGTTCTAGCTTGTAAGCATGATAACAAAAAACAAGTATGAATGGATTTTTATCATTTAACCCAGTTTGTGGCTATATCTATAGAATACCTTGAATTATACCACTTCTGTAACTTTGTTTTTTTCACCAAAAAATAATTACTTTAAGATTTAACTAAACTTAGCATGTGGTTAAATCTTGAAATTTTCTGAGACAAGTTTGATGATCCTATCCATAATATCAGGTTCAAGGTCAAAGGACTTGATAAAGAATGCTGTACTGCACTAACAGGTATACTGTGACTATGTTAACTTCAGGACAAGAAAATAGTTTTTTACCAAATTTGGTATGTTCAAGTTTCTCAAGAATATCAGAACTGGTTTCAATACTTCGAGAGAAGAAACAGTCTTAACTTATATCACCATAAATTCTTTTCAACCTGTAGAGGATCAGTCCTATTGAGGGACTCTTGTTGTAAGAGTCATTGACATTTTTTTACTTACAACTGTATGCAATATGTGACAGAATTTTGTTTGTTTTGAGTGGCCTGCTGTGAAAAACAGTGCACATTTTGAATGGTCATAATCAAGAGATATGCATGCTAACCAATCATTGTACTCACTGTTTTCAGAATTTTCCTATTGGACATGGAGGTTATTTGATACAGGAAGGGGTGACAATATTTATACTAATACAGGTAAGATACTTTAGATTCAATGGCAAGGGTCTTTTTTCAACAACAGTCACTAGATACTAAGGTTCCACCTGGTTATCATATCAAACGCCGACATGAAAAAGGTCTATCACTGATTGAAACCATACTATCAATTTTGTAATGTCTCCCCATTAACAAACCCAAAGTATGCCCCAAAACCACATTGTTTTCATGATGCAATCACAAGATCTAATTCATGCAAGAGATTCCAAATTGATCAATGTGATATCTCTTGGGTATTCCCTGGAATGATTACACGAAGTATATTGTCAATGCCAAAGAATTGGATTTGTTTTCTGATACCCAAATCATTGCAATTTGGACAGGATTTAATTGCATGCTTTCAGACTTCACAAATACATGCACAACTCTTGAGTATGCTCCAGTGGTTGATTCCAAGCCAAGTGATATGGAGAAAGTGATGGTAGTCATGAAGAACTGCAAGCACATGACCATTAAACGATGTCTGCAACATGTAATCAACCACGGACCAATAACTTCATGCATTTACACAGCAGGTACCTCCCAGACAAATTTAAAAATCACATAATTCGTTTGGGTGGTTTTCATTCTTTGTCCTTTTCAGTGGTGCAAGTAATCCTGTACGGTGAGATATGCCGTATCATTAGGACATTAATTGCCTGTACGAACAGAAAGACGGGGTTGGGGGGGGGTCGGTACCGTACCGGTAAGAATTAAAATCTACTTGCACCACCAGTCTTGCTGTCTGTCTGTGTGTGTGTGTGTTTGTGTGTGTGTGTGTGTGATTTATGGTAGTTTTTATTGGTAGGTTTCATATTTTAATCAGCATATGACAAAAGGGTCTGTAAATACGACAGTGAGTCCTTGTAAAACAAATATCGGAGTAACTTACAAAGAGTATGCATTACAAGTTTTGAATTTTTAGTAAACACTCGACAATATAGGCATACCACCTTGGCTTTTCCATGTTCATTTTCCTATCAAATATTTAAACATATTTTTTTTTAAAATACCGAGATAACAAAAGCCATGAAATAGATGTATATTTATCTATAATTTAAATAAAAGATTTCATTAGAATCCATCAGCAATGTATGCATCATGTCAGTAGAGTACATAGTTTATTCAAAAACATGTACTTGTTAACTCGTGAACAAACATGCTACCTTCTACTGGCACTGGCAGGTGTGAGGCTGGATAATGTGCTATGTGTCATTGCTGTTTTTACCAAATCCATCCATTGATCCATGAATAACTTGAAGATAAAAAGGTTGTCCCTTATTAACAAATTACCAGTAATATTATGTATATAATGTTACAAGTTTTATTATTACACGATATGTTTTCAAAGACCTTCACATGTAATTGACAAAACATACACTGACTGAAAAAAAAAAAAAAAATTACACAGGCTTCTTAGCGTCTTTTGAGACAAAGGAGACTCAGAGACATTACCGAAAGGAATGTCATTGACAACTCAAGTTGAAAAATCCCCAAATTTGTGCAGCTTAAAAATGAAATTATTGATTTACTTTTAAGAATTGTTTTGAAGATTTGAAAGCTTTACATTGGTAGACAAGAGCAAAAGTAGGAAAAATTACATCCCTTCTTGTGCTATTTTTAATGAATATTTTCGGTTAAAATAAGTATCAAAATAGTATGTTATACCATGACCTAATTTTGAAGAAATGTATGCATCTCCTTCTTGTAGTAATATTGATATTTAGTTGAAAATGCCGATGACGAGAGCATGTAATTAAGTTTGTACCGTTTTACGTTCATTTTTCCCTTGGAAATGAATGAAGAAACATCATAATAATTTCTCATACTGTATGTATTACAAACACCATAAAACACCTTTTTTGTCAGCGTGAGCAACGAAGTGTGAAGCACTTAGAATTGTGCATACCCCTGACAAGGTCTAATAGAAACAAAATATAGCCGATAGTTCATATTCAACGAAATGAAACTGTGCTACTGTTCATCATTTTAATAACATCACGATGCGTAGCCATGTCCAGCTTGTCATAATCGGCTGGTTGTCAGGAGGAAAAGCACATGCGTAGGGAACGATTTAATTAGTCAACTTGAAGTTTGCGGACCGAGTTGTGGATAGGTCATTTTGCAAACTTTGGGGTGACAGCGGTCTTCGAGATCTCCTCGTAGATTCAGAAGTATATGCAGCATGTACAGGTGATCAGATACTGACAGGCAATAATTTAAATCGAGTGGTGCGAACTCTCTCATTGCTATATGAAGTACTAATGGAGTTTTGAATATGCTCATTCTTTAATTGCGCGAGGCAAGCATGCATTTAGAGAACATGCCTGAATCACTGTGGCAAACTTTTTTAAATACCCAGGTTGCTTTTAAAAAAGATTACTCTGATCCTGGCAATACTGTAGTAAAAGTGAATGTGGCCTTTCAATAGTATATTTGTTCCTTATATTCGAGTGCCGCATGGATGGATGTGAATGTTTAAGTACTGAGACGTGTTCCTCGAGGCCCTACAAATTCTTGAAAACATGCAAACAGAAGGATAGGACTGCGGTCTCGATATTTACATACAAAAAGTGTCATGTTGCTCTATATCTTTATCTCCAGTCAAACCAACTATTCACCCTGGATGCCTGTGTATATTTTGGATATGGTGAATATTCCAGAACAGTTCAAAATAACTTTTAAATCAGGCCAGTCTGCATTGTATGCAGGCTACATCAAAAGTCCAGAAAATATTGCTGAGTGTTGCTGATGAAGGACAAAACTGATTGAAAAAGAAAACAAAAACGTGTACACAATTCTTTGTCACAGGGTCAAAGCAGAAGCTTCAATGGTTCTATCAACAGATCAAATCATACAACATTCTCAGACATGACACGAAAGAATAAACTTACTTGCGCCTCTGGCATGATAGTCACTGTGAACATCAGTCCAGAACTAGTATTTAGCCGTGCACTCACTCTTGCTAGTTGTTGAGAAGATGTCACCCTTGATAAAGTTTGTCCTATCCCCAAGGACTTGTCCCAATGGCATTGTTTCATGAAGATGACAGTATGAGAAAAGCGGACAGATCAGAACTAGCCCACAACATAGAGCAGGAAACTGAACGTCGATAAGATTTTCTTCCATTTGACAGCATTTATAGTGCACATTCGGGATGGGATGACGGTTATTTTGAGTGTGGATGATAAGATAAAAAGTCCAAAATTGGCATGTGTTTTAAGAGGTAAACAATGTTATCGACGTATGTGACAGGTTTGATCTTCAAGACTATCTACAACCATGTAAAGTCAAGGGAATGGGAATGCAGGGGCAAACGTCAACTGGCTGCGAAGTGTATCAGGTTCTTGAAGAACTTTCACTAACAAACAGTCACTGGTGAGGTTTATATATAACTTGTGCGAAAGCTTCGAGTTCCTCAACTACTGTCACACAGAATTCAAAGTTGTACATAGCCGGTGGGTTTCATGTACCCCAGAAAATAAAATGTGTGATATTGGATGGCCTCCATTCCTATCCGGATTTGCAATACAAACAATATGCACAATATACAACCATTCGCGCAGCACCCAAGAGGAGACAGGTACACAAATTATTATTCACGCAATGCATGCAGCTAAGACGTTTTGCGAACTGCAAGAAATGGGAAGAATTATCCTTAAGTCCTCAGATATTGATATATTGGTGTTTATTGTGCCTTATTTCGCACAATGCAGAGTTTAAAAGAATTTCGGACCCTCACTGATACAATAACAAACAGGAATGATCTCCACCGACACCTTTAAGTTCATAATATTTACCAGTCTCTTTCTGTTGTAATATCTCAGATACTAACAGCTGTACATGCATTAACTGGTTGTGATTCTACATCCTCACTGTGTGTGATAGGCAAACTTGCGCTTTGTAATATTTTCAAGGAGAAATGTAATGAATAACATGAGTTTAGTTCAGTTGGAACTGATGTGAATCCAGTGTCCACATCAGCTGCTAGAAAATTTATTGCCATGTTGTACGATCCAAAACGCAAGACTTCATGTATAAAGAAGAATGTCACATGTTACGTCTGTGCGTAGTAATCCCCCAATGGTTCAATAGAAACCAACCCAGTTACACAAAAAAAGGTTAATCTTCGATCATTTTCTTTGTTACACACCGTAAAAGCACACTTCTTAAGAGCTGGAAAAAGAATTGACTGATTCAATCTCCAAACAAGACACTGCTGCGCTTGAGGGTCATTACTATAGCACAATCCCGAAATATGGTTCCCCTTTTGGGGTTTAACAGTTTTATTATTTATTTCTGTAACCAATATCTTTAGTTCAAGATCATCTTCTTTGAAACTCCTTAAGAATGGATGCCCCTTAAAACTATTCCACTCTTAACTGAATAATATAGTACCCCAATGAATTTGACTCTTCCACATTCCTTAATTATAAAGTATCTAATCTGGTGGTATGTACTTATAACCTGATCAGGAGTTCTATTACGCAGCTCTGTGTAGCCTCTACTCCATTTTATGGCAAAATCACACGTCAGTCCTGACATACAAGTAAACTGGTTTGTTACATTTCTCTTTAATGTGCCTATTTCAGTGTTTAGTAAATCAAAGCACTGTGATGTTGTAGCTGCACTCCTATACAAATAATCTAGTGGAATATCTGGGATATTATCTTCAAGTTGTTGCAGTCTTCAATCTTTTCTATCAGATAACAAGATAGTTATGTAATTACTTTCTTTACTTGGCACATATACTGTGTTTTGAATAAGAAAATTTTGTAGATCAGTAATGGACATTGATCAAGCCGTTATCAGAATATAAAATAAGGGGTAGGTGTGTCCAAAGCATGTACAGTTGTACAAACACAAGTCACTCCTGACACAATATGTGTATTCGCCGTAAATATCGATAAATAAGGCAACTGTTGTGCACAGATGTGAATGTAATTGCGCACAAAGCAGAAAACTACACATCATTGTAACAGTTTCACTCTTTATCATTGGGTCTGATTTTAAATATTAAGCGCTTTCTTAACAGTAATTGAAAATACAAACAGTATAGTAATTGTGGATAAGGCAGCAGTATAACTGGTTCGCTGTGACCCAAATATCGCTTGTAACCTATGGCGGACGAAAATAGCCTCACTAAATAGTTTGGTTTGCAACAATCAACTGTGCTTACAGCATCAATTACAATAAAGAAATACTGAATAACTAAAACTCAATGCGCTTAAAGATCATTATAAGTAAAGATGCAGCAATTTAGGTTCAGACTTTGGGAAGCATGTCCATACACTTCAATCACAAGACACAGTCACATATTTGTGGGGTCCCGCTAAATTCCGTTTCCTTTTCTAGATTTATGTGGATCCGATCCCAATTCTGACACCACCGGTACAATTTTTGATATTGGATAATCTTCTTTATTACACACAGCAAAGCACACTTATTAAGAGCGGGGGAAAGAACTGACTGATTCAGTCTCAACACAAAAGAACACCTCCGTGCGTGAGGTTCATTACTAAACACAATCGAGTACAGTTCATCGAAACTTGAATAAACTGAATCTTTTATCTTGCAAGTCTTTTCAGGTTGCCGCCTTGTGAAAGTTGTTCCAGGAAACACGTCTTAATTAAGAGTTTCCTAGCAAACCAAGGTTTGTATATCTTCACATGTTCCAAGACCTGTCCCCGTTGTATGAGCATAAAATGAGACTCAAATCTCCTCAATTAAAAGATCCTACTTAGAGTTTCGAAATCTTGTTGACATTTGGAATATATGTAGAGATACAAAAGATTTGATACTCCCAAAGTTTTCGTGATTCTGACCTGTACCTTACTACGAGTTGCGCATAGCCCATGATAGCATTGCTGGGCAGCATTATAATTTCGAAATTCATCAAATGAATGACATGTGGGAGGAGTTTGTAATTTGTTGGCTACAAAGGAGAAATATAAGTAGTAGGAACAGGGTTTAAACCAGAGAACCCCGTATCTTTAGCCAAGTACATTACCACCTAAGCCATCTAATCCGACGTCCTCGGATGATACCTCAAACACAGTGGCTCTAATCACAGAATGAACCAATATATGAAATAAATGAGGTTCATGTAGAAATTAATTTTAACGCGATTCATTATCTTCTATACAGTGGCATAGCAACCGCCCAAGCAACGCCCTCAACTGGGGAGGGGGAGGGGAAGGGAGAGGCTGGCCTAAAATTCCCATCAAACAACGTTTTTTATTGGGAGGAGGCCCCCGAATTAAGTTTTGCGTGGGGGAAGCAGAATTTCGTGCTACCCCACTGAACTTCTATAGTTTCATCTGGCACAGATATTTTGTTCAAACATCTCATTACATTACCTCAGTCGTATTAGAGGCAACTCAAAATATGAGCTTCGATATTGCTAGAAGTCACATTATGTCTCTGTTTCAGTGTTTGTAGAAACGCATTCCTTTCAGCTCTACATTCATCTTTAATTGTTTTTATATTAGGTTTTTATTGCAGGCAGGGGGCGAACTTTGATGCAATTTGTAATAGCACAGAGCTATGAAGGACACGGTCTCATTTAACATGTGCCACATGCAATGCTAGATTCCCATTTAGCATTGTCACTTTCCTCATTTTTCTAACCCACTAAAGTTCCAGGCTTTCAAATTTCATGTTTCCCCTACATAGAAAGCCTTCAACTTCCACCATCATGCGTGTCTTAAAATATAATTAACTCGAGCAAATAATACATTACGCAGCAAAAAATATTCCCAGATCGTATCAGCTAGTTTTCAACAGCACGTGGTACATAAAACCTGCTGTCTCATCGCGCGATAATGTGAGAGAAAGTGGAAGAACTCACGAGCAGCATTTGATAAATTCTCATTCAGACTGTTCAGTCGCGTGGACAAGTCTTGTAACGTGATACCTCGTGCCTCTGAGAAGGTTCTCTAGTCACGAGCAGAAGTTCATCCCGCTGACTGTCATGCATTCCAATTCTGACACTAAATTGTACCGATCAGGATGGGAGATCCATTTTCTAACATGTTCATCAATAACCTTTGTATCAAATAATGAAAATTTGTCGTAGGACGTAATGTTAAGTATCCTGGATTTATTTTTAAACCACCTGGTCACACGAACTAACAGTTTCGGCCGTCTCAGCTTTATTGCCATAAGCTCAAGATATAACGTTACGTAATAACACGCAGTGATTACTCTAATGTATACCTCACCTCACATAACTGAAAATTAACTCAATCACGACAGAGTTTCATCTTTAAAACTGTTCAG
The DNA here is from genome assembly GCA_029931535.1 of Margaritifera margaritifera. Taxonomy (NCBI): domain Eukaryota; kingdom Metazoa; phylum Mollusca; class Bivalvia; order Unionida; family Margaritiferidae; genus Margaritifera; species Margaritifera margaritifera. Next base: position 1,583,666 of record JAQPZY010001468.1, on the reverse strand, counting down.
TGAACTGCAAATCAATCAAAAAGAAGGGGTAGAGTTAACATCCAGAGACATGAGCTGGTGAGCTTATCAGAATAGATGATAGCCCACCTATTCATAGCAACAGTGCAGAATATATAAGTGCATTTGTAACTATAAACTGCAGCGTAAATTGTGCGACGGTATATTATGTCTTTCTTTAGATCGTCGATCAGCTTTATGCTTCTTAAATGAAATGAACAAATCACTCAGTATTCAATGTTTTATTATGATCATGGTGCATTTTTACCTATTTTGGACTGTAAATGCTGGCTTTGTTTCTAGGGTCAAATAGAAACACACAAGAGCCAGTTTTGCGATGTACAGAAACATAGGCACTATACAATCGTAAACACAGTTTAAACCAGTGAAGCATTTTAGTTAATAGTAAATACATCCACAGTACTTGACAAAAGTGAAATTTAAAATAGTACGAACTTTTTTTTTACATGGCTTCCCCCACGTGTAAATCAATTTAAACCAGAAATGACTAAAATACATCTTTGATTGGATCTATGAATAAATCTATGACTGGGTTTGGACAGTACTAGCTTTTTAGGCAAAACAATGAATGATGCAATCTGAAACTGGTATTGCGTCATACATTATATGAATTGCAGCATGTTATTCCTAGAAGTCATGCATGATGCAATTATAACTAAGCTTACATCACTCTGCTGAAGAAATTGCCCTATATCAGCTTTACAAATCAAACAGAGTCGTGCTCTCTTATTTGTCAGTGTTTGATTTTGCAAAGGGACACATTTCTGTTTAACCAAAGAGAGCAGAGATGCCTCGTACTTGTGTGAACAATGCAGATAACTTCTGCTATGTCTGTGGTGAAATGACTTTTGCATCACAAAAGCGCAGTATAACCACTATGGTTAAGAAGGCCTATCACCTTTATTTTGGCTGCAAAATTGGAGATCAGGACAAGATGTGGGCCCCACACATATGCTGCAACACTTGTGCAAACAATCTTCGCCAGTGGTTGAACAGGAAAAGGAAATCCATGCCTTTTGCAGTGCCAATGATTTGGAGAGAGCCAACAGATCATATTAGCAATTGTTACTTCTGCATAGGAAAGGTGTGTCAAAGAAGAAAAAGTGGACTGTGCATTATCCAAACATCCGTTAGCTATACGCCCAGTACCCCCACGGAGAAGGACTGCCGGTTCCTGATGCACCAGAATCATTCTCACTTGAGTCAGACGAGGAAGAGGAAGAAGATGAAACTTCTAGTCCTGAACCATCAATGTCACATGACCCATATTTTCTCCCATCCTCCTCCTCTGAACCACACCTCATAACACAAGGTGAACTGAATGACCTTGTCAGGGATTTGGAACTACCCAAGAGTAAGGCAGAGCTGTTGGGCTCCAGACTACAGCAGTGGAATCTCCTGGCAGATGATGTTAATGTTTCCATGCTCCGTGACCGTCAAAAGGATCTTGTCCCATTCTTCTTCATGGAAGGTGATCTTGTAGCCTGCAACAACATCGATGGTGTGATGGCAGCCCTCAACATCGTTCATGATCCAGATGAGTGGAGACTGTTCATTGATTCATCGAAGACGAGTCTTAAAGCTGTTTTGCTGCATAATGGCAGTGTTTTGCCATAACTCCAGTTGGTCATGCAGTCCATATGAAGGAAACCTATGAAAACATGAAACAACTTTTGAGGGGCATAAACAATGACCAACATCAGTGGCAGCTTTGTGGCAATTTCAAGGTTCTTGCTCTCTTGCTTGGTCTGCAGACTGGATACACAAAGTACCGCTGTTTTCTCTGCGAATGGGATAGTCGTGCGAGAGATTCCCACTACATCAAGAGAGATTGGCCACTCCGACAGTCATTGGAGCCTGGGATGAAAAGTGTTCAGCATCCACCACTTGTTGAATCAAGGAAGATTTTGTTACCACCCTTGTACATCAAGCTGGGTCTGATGAAGAACTTTGTCTAGGCCATGGACAATACACAAGCAGCTTTCAAGTACTTCCGTGGAAAATTTCCAAGGTTAAGTGAAGCTAAGATAAAAGGTGTCTTTGTTGGTCCTCAGATTCGTGAACTTCTTCGAGATGATGCATTTCACCGTGCACTGCATGGCAAGGAAAAGACGGCATGGAAAGCCTTCCAGTTAGTGGCAACAAATTTTCTCGGAAACAACAAGGCAGACAACTACAGGGAGTTGGTGGAAAACCTCCTCGAGGCATACAAAAGCCTTGGTTGCAACATGTCACTAAAGATACATTTATTTTTTGCACCCTCATCTAGATTTTTTTTCCACTGAACTGCGGAGCAGTGAGCGACGAGCACGGCGAGCGATTTCACCAGGACATTGCAACAATGGAGAAACGCTATCAGGGCAAATGGAGCACATCAATGCTTGCTGACTATTGCTGGACAGTGACAAGAGATGCTCCATTTAATGAATACAAGAGACAAGCCAAGAAGCGCCGAGTAGACACTGAATAAGGACTAAGCTATGTACTTATATATATATAATACTTTTTTTACTTTTGTTTCAATATATTTTTTATTTATATAACCCTTTTGCTGTTTTTTAAAGTGTTACATAAACAGGACAGGTGAAATATTATCATGTAAAGCAACCATAAACACATGAAAAGACCTAAGTTTACAATTTATGATTAAAACTCTATTATGTACACAATATACATAGACGTAAAATGTAAAAATTTAAATATCTTGGAAACAGTAGCCAATCAGTTGTTTTAATTATCATATTTGAATTCTGCACATCAAAATCCCAGAACAAGACGACTTCCAAAAAATTGTGACCAGTGTTATAAATCTTTGATGAACCCGTTTTCAAACTTTTTATTCAGAAATTGTAGTAGTAACAGCTTCGTTTGGTGGCTCACGGCACATCAATACAAGTTGGCTATTTAGTGCCAAGGCCATTGGAGTAAAGTACCTTGCCCAAGGATGCACCACGGTAGCCGACCCTGGATGATCCAATAGTAGGATTCGAACCCGCACCCTTTAGGCCACAAGTCCGGCACACTAACTACTGAGCCACCGTGGCTCCATTAGTTGCCTCTTACGACATGCAGAAGGGTGCATCGGGCTGATACTACATCACCGAGCCCGCAGAGGGTGTAGTAATAATAGTAATTGTTGGTAATAGTTGTTGTGGTGGTGGTGGAGTAGAAAAGAAGATTTTGTTTACTTTAGTGTTTTGCGGCACAGCAACACAAGTAGGTTTTTTAGTACCGAGGCAATTGAAGTAAAGTGCTTTGCCCATAGACACACCGCTGTAGCCTACCTGGGCTGATCCGATGGCAGGATTAAAATCCTCACCCTTTTGGTTGCAAGTCCAGTACGCTAACCACTTAGCCACCGCAGCTCCTGAAAAGAAGAAAAAGAAGTAGATGATGATAATGATAATGATAATGATAATACTCTTAATAGCTGCAGTTACATGAAGCCAAAAATTAAATCATTTTTTTAATGTAAAAACACATGAAAGATGACGAGGACGGGTATTTTTCTGAAATGTAAAGAGCAGCTACATTAAAAGATAATAAAGTGACCAACACTTCAACTTAATTTTTCTAGAGCCCGGGTATATTCCCCTGACATAAATGAGTAAATAACTGAAACAGACAAAAGGTAATCAAAGTGATGTGACAAGAAAGGACACTCTCTCAAAAACGGACAAACGATTTGTTACATTTTTAGCTGAAAATTCCATACTAAGGAAATATTTGAATTAATGCTCCTACAACCAACAAGCAGTTAAAAGAGACATTTACCATGACCCGTTTTTTATGGTCAGAGCATAAAACTTACAATTTCAATGAACCATTACTCCCTCTCTTGTCCTCTTCCTCGACTTTGCTGGTAAGACATAGCATTTATGAGTTTTTAAGCCATTTTAGTTGTTATCAAATCCCCATTGACTATTCATATTCATCAATTGTCTGTGTATTAAAGTCTTAAATCTGCTCCTGAAATGGGTAAAACACCTGAAAAATGTGCGTTCACAAATTATTTTGGCACCTGTTCATTTTGTAAATTCGGGCCCCAGGTGGCCGAGTGGTCTAAGGCGCTCGTCGTGACAGATCACTGACATCTCACCTCTGTCCGCGCGGGTTCGAGTCTCGGCTCGACAAACGTGGGTATGTGAGAAAGCTTGCCAGTAGCTTCCCGTGGGTCGGTGGTTCTTCCCGTATGTATAGCCTATCATGTGCTAAAAAATGGCGTTAAACCTTGAGTAAGCTATCATAAACTAGGACGATAATACTCTCCGTAAGCTGCCCATGGCATACTTGAATTTATGTGCATGATATGCAAACAGGCGCAATCTGTCGTATCTAGCAAACAGAGAGAGAGAGAGAGCATTCAAATATGTAGAAACTGCTTCAACATTCAGACTTTCGATTACTGACTTAGAACGAAAGACATACATATATGGTTGTGGCGGACTACCCTCGTTACAATGTGTCCGCTTTATTGGGTTGGTTATCGTTATCTAGAGGATGATCGACCTCGGTGTTATTGCCCGGATCGAGTAAATAATAATATAAATAGAGATCTGAGCAGATATATAGAACAGAATAACACGAGCCCCCGTACATGAAATATAACAATTTAATCAATTACATAAACAAACTGGGATAATACATTACATTATGAAGATACGCTTCTTTTTGAAATAAATCATTTACTGAATTTCAACACAAATATACTTATGCAAATAGCCGATCTGTTTTAAACGATAGAATTAGTTCATCATAAAATCGATTGTACAATCGAAGTCATTGCCCTGTCTGACTGCATAACCTGCGATAAGCCGGTCACTCCAACTTCAACGTTGCTGTTCTCTTTGTTCTTTCACTTTTCCCCTCCTCGCTCTCTCTATCTCGACTCTGTCGGCCCTCAACTTTGTGTGGGTAGGTAGGTAGGTAGGTGGATGGAGCTATTTCCCCTTGTGCTTTCAAGACTCGCTCGCTTCTATCGCCAGAATTGTGTCCGTCAACTTTCCAGACATCCGGTCCTTTGAATAATTGTTTTTACGAGAGAATTTCTTCTAAATTCAATCTCGGAGTCAATAGCTATTTTCTCTTGCAGAAAAACGTAGACTGATTAAATTTTGCGATGGGGCATATTAAAACCATGAAATTTCGTGTGGGAAACACGCCCCTTATTTAGTGTAGCCAATCAGATTAAACGGATCTACCGCCTTTTATAAATATGCGACAAATTCGGTCACCGTAACCTTCTAGATTTTTAAACAACCGATTCTGGAGAATTTCAAACAGATAATACTACTTCCACTAGCTTGCAAATGGTTTCTGTACCCTCTAGACTCTGACATTTTTTATCTTTAGACCTCCAAATAACCTTCGTACCGTTAGGACTACAGTGAAGGCTTAATTAAGAATCATTTTCGCATCCCCCCCCCAAACAGGAACATTAAAACCATTGCAGTCTAGCGATTTAATACGGTATCTTTCCTCATAAATCTAATTAATTGTTCTCTGTCAAACTAAAATGTGCTCTACAGAAATCGACAGAAATTTGCACCCTTACAATGGGTTTTTTTTTTCTAAAATGTTTATTGAGAGTTTCGTCAATGGTCAGAGTGTTATTCATATAGCACTTTGCAATAAGTTGGAAGTTCCAACTATATTTTCACACATTTCTGGGAGTCTGAAACTCTATATATGAGGTCAATGAGAAACTCTGAGATACATAGACAGACGAAAACCCAATAAACCTTTAGGCAGACAGACAGGCAGAAATATCAGAAATTTTAGAGCTGTGAAGCATTTCTTTACCAACTGCCGTTTCAGTTCTGATTGAGGTTTACTCTTTGCCCAAGCAAATGCTTAAGTTGATTCAGACAAAATTCATTGCCGAGAGGGCGAGAAGAAAAAAGAACAAAGCAATAATAATGGCCAGAAGGATCTAAAATAAAATGTATCATAAATCAGGTGAAGAGAAGCCTCTAAAAAAAAAGATGTAACAAAGCTTTGAACTATGTGTGTCAGAAAAAGGCTGAGGCTAAACTAATGGTTGTAAATGACTATACAGTGCGCTTCTTCCCAGCATGAAGCAGGTCATTTGATATTTTAATCAACTTCATTTCAATCAAGTGTTACGGTCACTGATCACAACAGACAAGTTATCTTTGTCTCTCCTTCAATGCTCATTTATGTAATGTCTTTGATATTTGCCAATATTATTCGCGGGACTTGATTGAACAGTGTTACATAATTCCAAGGTGAAGGCATTTATTGTGGAAAATGAAACTGAAGTGTTTAGTCTATAAAACCTTGCTATAAAATTAGAAAAATTACAATTTAAAAATGATTAAACGGAACAATTACTCCGCTACTATACAGAACGATAGCAAACAATTTGCTGTTCAGTATTAGATGTATGCGAGTAAAATTGGGTTATGAGCAAGGGTTGTCTCTATAACGTTTTCTACAGACGCTTTGTTTGGGGGGTGGTTGGGTGTTATTCTCATCCAACTATCGAATATTGGTGGAGGTTTTTGTTATTCTCGTCCAGCTATTGAATATTGGTGGTGGTGGTGGTGGTGGTGGTGTGTGTGTGTGTGTGTGTGTGTGTGTGTGTGTGTGTGTGTGTGTGTGTGTGTGTTCTCATTTAACTATAGAATATTGGTGGGGAGGTTGTTATTCTCATTCAACTATAGAATATTGGTTGTTGTTGTTGTTGTTGCTGTTCTTATTCTTATCCAACTACAGAATATTGGTGTGGGGTTGAGTTTTTTTCATCCAACTATTGAATATTGGTAGTGGTGTTGGTTGGTTGTTATTCTCATCCTACTATAGAATATTGGTGGGGTGAGTGTGCTATTCTCATCCTACTATAGAATATTGGTGGGGGGGTGTGCTATTCTTATCCAACTATAGAATATTGGTGGGGGGGGGGGGTGCTATTCTTATCCAATTATAGACTATTGGTGGGGGTGTGTGTGCTATTCTCATCCTACTATAGAATATTGGTGGGTGGGTGTGTGCTATTCTCATCCTACTATAGAATAGTGGTGGGTGGGTGTGTGCTATTCTCATCCTACTATCGAATATTGGTGGGTGTGTGTGTGCTATTCTTATCCAACTATAGAATATTGGGGGGGGGGGTGCTATTCTTATCCAACTATAGAATATTGGTGGGTGTGTGTGTGCTATTCTCATCCTACTATAGAATATTGGTCGGGGTGGGGTGGTATTCTTATCCAACTATAGAATATTGGTGTGGGGGGGGGGGTGCTATTCTTATCCAACTAGAGAATATTGGGGTTGTTGTTATTGTTGTTGTTCTCATTCAACTATATAATATTGGGGGTGGGGAGGTTTTCTCATCCATCTATAGAATATTTGTGGGGAGTTTATTTTTCTCATCCAGCTATAGAATATTGGGGGGGGGGTATGAGTATATTCTCATCCATCTATAGAATATTGTTGTTGTTGTTGTTGTTGTCATCCAACTATAGAATATTGGGCGTGGTGGTGTCATTCTGATCCATCTATAGAATATTGGGGGTGGGCGTAGTTTTCTCATCCATCTATAGAACATTGGTGGGGAATTTGTTATTCTTATCCAACCATAGAATATTGGGGAGGGGCGTAGTTTTCTCATCCATCTATAGAATATTGGGGTTGGGAGTAGTTTACTCATACATCTATAGAATATTGGGGTTGGGGGTAGTTTTCTCATCCATCTATAGAATATTGACGGGGAGTTTGTTATTCTCATCCAACTATAGAATATTGCTACTAAGGAATCAGAGTTAATGAATGAACTATCAGGATTCATTATGAATTGAACTTGTACACTGTAAGTAGCTTACCGATATGTATTTTACAAATCTGAAAAAGTATTATGTCTCAATTTTATGAACGTGTGTTTGTCTTTAAGATTGTTCTCAGCTGCTTCATTTATAATTGTAATTTACCGTATAAATTGAACAGCATACTCTGTAACATTAACCTCTCAGAGCTTGTTACCAGATTATATTAACTTAGTTGCAGCTTTAGATTTATTTGCAATTGTAATGTTTAATAAAGATTTTGTATTTGTCTGTTCAATTGTAATGCTTAATAAAGATTTTGCATTTGTCTGTTCAATTGTAATGCTTAATAAAGATTTTGTATTTGTCTGTTCAATTGTAATGCTTAATAAAGATTTTGTATTTGTCTGTTCAGTTGTAATGCTTAATAAAGATTTTGTATTTGTCTGTTCAATTGTAATGCTTAATAAAGATTTTGTATTTGTCTGTTCAATTGTAATGCTTAATAAAGATTTTGTATTTGTCTGTTCAATTGTAATGCTTAATAAAGATTTTGTATTTGTCTGTTCAATTGTAATGCTTAATAAAGATTTTGTATTTGTCTGTTCAATTGTAATGCTTAATAAAGATTTTGTATTTGTCTGTTCAATTGTAATGCTTAATAAAGATTTTGTATTTGTCTGTTCAATTGTAATGCTTAATAAAGATTTTGTATGTCTGTTCAATTGTAATGCTTAAAAATATTTTGTATTTGTCTGTTCAATTGTAATGCTTAATAAAGATTTTGTATTTGTCTGTTCTGTTCTTCTATGCCTAAACTGTGAACTGCTAGGCCATATCTGTAAGGTGTCTGTTTTATAAAAAATGCACAAAAGAACTCAGTGAGTCATAAAAGGATATCATTTTACGATAATTTTTATTGTTGTAATTTTACAAACATTCGTTTTCCCTTGTAATTGTAATGTACGAAACAACACCATCATAGACAAGTCTGGGCGTTTCTAGGTAGGTGCATGCAAGAAGACAATTAACACAAAATAAATGATGTCTACATCAGAGATTTTTGCTGTTTTTACATAAATTATATTGTAATCTCGTCTAAAAATTATTTCAGGAATAGAAAGGCAATCATTCTCTTTGCACTCTGGGGTTAAATGGTACACGGCACGGCCAAATTTAAACTTGTAAATTGCAATTAATGGCATATTTGTCTACTGAAGCGCTTGTTCAAGGCAGATAACAATGACCTTGAGACAAGAAGAAGAATTGGCCACGGAAAACAAAGCGTGGACGATGAAAAATGTGTCTGAAGATCATAATGCCTTCGGGGAAAATTTAGGGAATGTCTGCAGTATAATATAAATTTAGTTTCATACAAGCAGATACCATACCATATAAGCAATGTAATTTTTCACAAGATACAAACACGATTAATCATATTTTCAATGATTATAATCTTCATAATAAAGACGCAGGGAAGTACTGCTCAGGTTAACCAGATTCTTTGACCATTTAAAATCCATTAGTCTAGGATTTACCCTTCCAGATTGAAATAGAGAATACTGAACCGTCATGACAGGTACCAGCATTACCCAGCGCAATGTTAAAAAGGTTTGCTTTTCAAATCCGAGTTAATGGGATCGAACTCGTAGCAGAAATGTGGAGACTTTGATGGTGAAATCGACTCAGATGGCTCACGTGTTAGAATTACGGAGTTCCGCACGCAAATTTTAGGAGCAACGCGTGGTTTTACCATATAAAGAGTCTTATAGGCATACACAAATTTCAGTCTCTCATATTAAGTCTTGAAAATGGGTATGTGGCTGGAAGAGATATAATTTTATATCTTAATAAATAGAGTGAACTTCAGTTAAGACGCTCTGGTGGCGGATCACTTGACTAGAGTTAGCAGAGTTCGGGGTTCGAGTTTTGGTCACATGGGACTTAATATTTTCTCCTGTTACATTTTGTAGCAGAGAATGGTATTGCCACTTTATTCGTACATTCATCACATATTGACAATTAGGTCACGGATAAATATCTGCATAGTAGGATCGTGTGGCTGTACAAGACACCACGACGTAACTCTGAAAGAAAGGGAATATGTGACCGGTGTTGTCGGCCCACGGGTTAGCTCAGGTGGTAATACCTCTGGCAAGTGATATGCAGATTCCACATTCGAAGTAATAAATTCAGTCGTGCACTTTCTTCTTTACCCAATAAAATGCCGTGTGAAAACCTCGGTATCAATCTATCAAGTGTGAAATGAGAGAGAGAGAGAGAGAGAGAAATTCAACCAAAGTCATAAAAAGCATCTGTACTTCATAACTTCATAGCATAGATAATGAATCCAGATCTTCAAGCATTAATTTCACACTGAAATTACTGTAATACAGTCTCTCGTGATGTAAACTGATGTAACACTGTTTTGTTTACATGGTCCACTTGCTACTTAACAATACAAATGTAGCTACGATATTCGAGGGAGTACTCTAATTCATCATGAACAAATCTGTTCTTCTTTCATACGAACACCATCTTTTCAACAAGGAAATTACAGAGCAATATTACGCTAATTTATGATACCGTAACTAACTATAGTAACTCGTTTTTAGGTCTTGTACAGACATTTTTACTTTGTACAAGGGCAAACTGCCACGGGCGTTTGATTTTATCAGTCGAAATGGGGAAACTAATGATAACACCCTCCCCTACTCCCAATTAACACAAGGAAACTAACTCTCGAAGTTCACAGTCTGACCCCTCGATGACTCCGTTGTAATTTTCCTATACTATCTGCACACTTAGTCACTCATAACTCACACCACCATAACCTTTCCCCCATGTACCACTTATGATTTTGATTGGCCACTTTTACGCGAACTTTATCCGTTGCTTCGTGTCTTGCCACTATGTCACGGTTTACGAATACTACACTCGAATGTTGTAACAAGACAAGACGTAGCAGTTATAAGTTCCTTGACATGGCAGTTATCACGGCCGGTTATAATAATGCGGATTATGCCCACGCTAATTGCATATAAACTGAAATTCTTAAATATGAACGTGCAAAATGTCTAAGATTAAAGGATCGTACGCATAGATTAAAGCTAGGAAAGGTTAGTTGACCACAGAAAATAAATAGATCAAGCAATGAAAGCTGATAATTTGATACAGATTAAATGAAAATAGATATAAGCATAAAAATAAGTAGGTAAACAAGCACCACACACAGTAATTTTTTTCAAAGGTTAAGAAAATATTTGAAAATCAACAAAACTAATACATTCATAAAATAAAAAATTGAGTTAACCTGAAGAATCAGGAACTATAATTTCACATCTACATATTCATTGTCACAAAATTGATTTGATAATGCCATATTAATTAAATTCACAAACTATAAATGTTCAAGACATGCATAAATAGATGAATGTATAAAAAAAAATCTTCTTTACAAACAGTTATAAACTAAAGAATATCCATAATGTTACTTTGACATCATCTATGGCATTAAATCAGTCAAAAACCGCTCATTTGAAGAGGTGGTTGACTCGGTTTTGATCCCTTTAGGCCTTTGACTTTAATGGTGCATATAATCTCTCTAGGCTACCATGTTTGTTTTAGGAAATAATATTTGTTGCAAATAGCAAGTTGACATTTATTCCCCAGATATTCCAAGATAAATTTTCAAACATCCTATGATAACCACATTGGAGAATTTTAAGGCAAGATGTAGGATAATACAAGATGAAACCAAATGTTTCCACCTACTAGAAACAGTGTATATCATTGTATGTTACAATTATGAATACAATGCGAATAGTAATCTTACTGGATATCACGTGTAAACAGATACATTGAATAAATACACAAATCAATACTTGAAAGCAACATATAGGCTAGCCAAGGAACTGGCAATTTATTTATTTATTAATTTTTTTTATTTATTCAGTTTAGCATAATATTCCCTCCCTTTTTGTTACTAACCCCCATTTTCTACACCCTTTACAGCTAGCCCCACCTTCAGGCAGTGAATATAAAATGTCATCATACAAAATACAATCACTTCCCTGAGTTTGTGGTCTCAATTTATAAAGTGTAGACAGGAAGCGCGCGATATAAAATATACTATTTGCATATTTGAGGCATGTACTTCAAAAATCGAGGGGAAAATGGATACATTCATCCATGACAATCAACGGCTAAAGGTGATGAAATACAAAAATATAATATAAAGGGATCTGAGGAACTGGGAACTAGTATGTTACAAATCATTAAGTCATGAAAGAATGGATTGTATTAACGAAAGTTTCACTCATATCAAATATTTTCTTGTAATTTTTTTCTGAAGAAAATAAATACTTTGGACACGTAGAAACAGAAATTGTCCCGTGTGACCATATATTTACCTCACAACTCCAAAGCAGGTGCGCTGTGATATATTTGTACAATCTATACCTGTATCAATACCTACATAAGTACTTTTACATATATCTGTAAAATTGTATATTTGTATGGAGTCAATAACATGGTCAGTTAACGCTCCTTGTCGACTAATAATGCAGGTGTCCTGTGATAAACATGGAACTTTTGAGTACATCCGAACTAAATCGTTTCTTCTCGAGTTCCAAATATACTTCCCAAGGAAGTCTAATTAATATTTACTATATAGCTTCATGGTAGAGGGACATAACAGGAATACGAGGGAAATATAAAGGGAAGAAAAGAGGATGGAAGAGAAATTTATACTCATAGCGGACTTTTCAGTGATTCTTAACATCACTGCAATAGTAAACTGAATGGAGAAAGCGAAGCGGGTTAGAGGATAGAATAAAAGGATAGGATAAAATTCTATTATACAGGTTCGCGCTTTCTCCCAACGCATACCCAGCTTCACTATTTCTCAATGTATTTTTCCACGGAGGTGAGCCATGTTTCATTAGAATGCCTTTGTTCTAGGAGAAAAGCCATTTATTCTTCATAATTTACTTCTTAAACGTATAGTTCCTACGATCGCGAATCTCACAGGTGAGATGTATGTCATTTTGTCTGATCTTTATATGTTTTATTCCAGTTAATTAAAGGTATAGCGATGGAAACGTTCAAGCAATTTACCAGTCCTCGTTTGAGTAATGAAACATTTAGACATTTAGAGACTCTTTAGTGCACAAAAGGGAAAGAAAATAGCATTGCTAACATTGTTGTGATTGTTTGTTCGGTGCTTAATGCACATCAACACATGAATGGTTATATCGTGCCTCGGCAATTGGGTTGAAGTGCCTAGCCCAGGTAAACACCGCTGCGGCCCACCAGGTGTGGTCTGGGCAGGATTCCAACCCACACCTTTCTCGTCGCGAGTCCGCACGCTAACCACTGAATCATCGCGGGTCCTTGATCATTGTTGTGAGTATTCATATATCATAAAGTTGCAGAAATGGCACCTAACACACAGTCATCAATCTCTTTCATGCACCGCATAATGCCATGACGAGAAAACTGTGAGTGGGACCTTCCAGTTATGCGTGGGTGGCATCTAGAATCCAAACAAAACATTACGCTGTCCAGCTATATCAGACATTGCTTTTTTATCAAGTTAAAAAAATATAAGAATTTTATTGGAACAGTTCATCCCTTTTTGTGGTCTCTGAAATGTTTGTAAAAAAATTGGCGATTTGGTACCGATATTTATCATGAATTAAAGCAACATGTTGTAGAATATGCGTGAGCTTTGAGTTATTATATATATACTTCTTTTATCTCTCATGCATACTCAGTCAGATATGAATTTCTTCACGAGAAATACAGGTACGGTACCAAATCTTCAATTTTGGCAAATATTTTTTTCGGAGTCCGCAAAAGAAAAAGTGGTGAACTTTAATATGCGCACTTGGTAATATTTTCTATTTTGATATTAATATCGATGTAAAGACTAACTAGCAAACATGTAATTTTAAGTGTATTTCTTTAGCACAAATTATCGACAATCCCAGGCTGTGGATTAAAAATTGTAAACATAACGGCAATTTCAAGGAAATAGCTTGAGGTATCTGCTTCATTTTCGAGTTCAGTCCCTTCGTTGATAGTGCAATAATTAAAAAATGAGTTTAGTTTAACTGTATCTGTTTTATTCTTCTAGCAAATTGATGCCGGCCCATCCAAAGGAGATCCTTGGTAACCCTATAAGTTCCGGCGCAGTTACCAATATTTGTGTCATTATACTATTTTTGTGGTGTTGGTTGAATTCCCTAATTGTTCTTACATGAACGACCTGAGAATCCTACTCCACTCAAAGGATAGGTTGTTGGTTGTTTTGATGTCAGTTTGACTCGCGTGTATGCTTTGTGTCACAGCCTGTATTATCTAGGGAATGAGTGTTCCCTTGATAAATAATTCACTCTCCTTTGCTCTGTGTTTGACACTATTTGACTTTGACGTTAAACATTGTTCATATTTTTTGTTTTCCTTTGATTCGTCTTTATTACAACTGACACTTTTTTGTCTTCCTGTTTTTTTTTTGTGTTTTTTTTTTTTTTTTTTTTTTTTTTTTGTTAAAGCTTTTTCTGTCATTATGGACTATTAGTCTCTCTTTTCGACACTACTTAGATCGATCACACAAATAAAGAAAAGAAAATCAAGGCGGAACATTATTCAAACAATTACTTGAACCATTTAAGAAGCAAAACTGTTCCTTTGGGATTTAAAATTCATGTTTCGCCCCCTCTGGAAGAATAAACCTCTAGCTCTTTTTACAAGAGTTTGAACTCAGTTCTCAATACCGCATCTCTGAAACTCCTTGACCTCTTAAAAGCGTAAAACTCTTCATTGAGCAGAAGAATGTGAGGCCAATATAAGAGTCCAAACCAAACTGCTCTGAAATTTTTTTTAACCATAACAAGTTCTTTGATGTTAAATAGAAAGTAAATCTGGGATAAGCAAATTAGCAAATTTGTATGAGACATTGTTAAAGGAGGGGAATCAATACCTAAATTTTTCACTGATAGCTCAAAGAAAAATATAAAAAACAAAACATTTCGCAGAAAATCGTTCGCATGGTGTAATACAAACAATCTTGTGAATTTGTCAGTAGTTATGGGGGACAAAATGGGGGATGGGAATTGAACTTAGAGGATGGTATTAAGGAGTCCAATGGGAACTGAGTGTGACGGATTAATGGGGGGGGGGGGGGGAAGACGAACTGAAGCGGTCTTGGACGGGAAAAACACGTACTTTGTAACAGAGCAAACACCCTGCCTAATTACAGACAATGACTTAGTGTTAAAGGAATCTCTAGGAGAGAAAAGGGTTGGTGGGGACAGAATCATTACATGCTTATACTTACTATCCAACATACTACCACCCATACAAAAGGGGGTGGGTAGCTCATATACTTATATTTACAACCCAACACACCATCGCACAAAGAGACAGGTTAGGGTATTTATGCTTTTTTCATACAAACACACCAATACACATACAAAGGGAGAGTGTAGCTCACATACTTGTACTTACTGTCCAACACACCATCACGCATACAAAGAGAGATGTTATTGCTTGTTTACATACATACATACATACATACATACATACATACATACATACATACATACATACATACATACATACATACATACATACATACATACATGCATGCATGCATGCATGCATGCATGCATGCATGCATACACACACACACATACATACATACATACATACATACATACATACATACATACATACATACATACATACATACATACATACATACATACATACATACGCACACATAAATCAGATATAGACAAACACAAACAGAAACAAGTTGGCAATGAATGATCAGTATTCCATTTTCTAGGATACTGGGGTGGCCCTAATAAGGTCTAATAGTCTGCGTAGTATGTTAACCAAAGTTGGTTAAAACAGATGACATCTCTTGACTCTTCTCTTCCGTAGACTTCTTCACACCAAGGCTCCGTATTCTAGTACTCTTTTCAAACAGCTTTGTCTCTACACAAAGATCCTCACAAATACAGTTGACTCTGTTCGTTCTTTCACCACCCACTTCGCGTAGATTGGGTAGTCTGGACTAAATAGCATGGTAGAGATGTTAGTCGAACTTCTGACACTGAGCCACATCTTGCTTCTTTGAGAATAGACGACAAGACTGATAAAAAAGGAACTGAAATTAGTTTTTGCACGTTAGCAACTGTAAGGCCTCTTTTTCAGACTCAACCAATCAGAAAGCGTCTTATATCTACCAGTCAGAACGAGGAAACTATGTATCTGTTGACCCATTCCATGTAGAAAAATAGCATTTCAACGTTTAACTACGTCAAACTGAAGTTGAGTTCAGTGCAATACAGAACCTTACCATGGCTGAAATGAAGAGTAACGTCAGCAAACACAACAACAACAGCAACAAAGATGACGATGCCGAGACAGTTGCACTCGGACAACGAAAAGGATTTAGGCAGTTAGAACTCATGATGGAAAGTCCATGATGTTTTTTAGACCATTTTCAAACGGCCCTAGACGAGATACTAATTATTGACTGTCATATATATATATATATATATATATATATATAGATATATATATATATAGATATATATATATATAGTTATATATATATATATATATATATATAGATATATAGATATATATATATATATATATATATATATATATATATATATATATATGTGTGTGTGTGTGTGTGTGTGTGTGTGTGTGTGTGTCTGTGTGTGTTCACATATAGACAGGATTTAAGAAAGTTGGTTTCTTGCTTACTTTGGGTTGAATTAGAATAACTGCACATTTTAAACACGTCATTGAACGAAAGTCCATTTGTTTGTTTTTTGGTGGGGAGAGGTAGGGGGGTTGGTGGGGTGGAAGTTGTTTGCTTGTTTGTTTTGTTTTGTTTTTCTTTCCCCCAGCCTTTGACGGTGTCGTGTTAGCTTCTTGGTTTGAATTTTTTAGAAGGAGTTGCTTTTTCTTCTCTTTCTAAATCTCTGCCACTTCTTCCTCCCTCTTTACTTTCCTTATCTTCTTTTTTCCCTCCATTTTCCTTTTCATTTTGGACACTCCGAGGACCAGTGTCCTTGGCTGTGACACACTTACATTTATATTTGCTTTTGTCTCTAGACCATGTTTCACGGTTCTTGTTGTGAGTGGTTACTTTTCTTTAACGTAATTGACATTCAATGCGCCAGTGGTCTTTCTCTTGACGTACATAACAGGTATCTTCACTTTTATTTCGGGAATAGTTTTAAGTCTGCATAGGTATTGTTGGATAGTATGTAATTCGAATCACTTTCAGTCAATTCTCGTCAGAAGTTTGATTTTTTGTGGCTCTTCTATCTTCACGAGTTGAAAGTCTAAGTGGAACTGACGATATAACTGTCTTACATGGGGATTCTTTATATAATGAGAGAGAGAGGGGGGAGGAGGGAGGGAGAGAGAGTACAATAAAATCAAACTTGAATAGTCCACGATTGTGCAACCATCACACCACTCTATGGAGAAGCCAGACTCAAAGCGACGACGACAACGTTCTGTGTCACCCAACGCAAAGAGAGCAGTGTTGGCACAAGTACATGTTAGCCATTTCGAAGATGAGATGATCAATCCGTATGCATCACCAACACCGTCATCGCAACCGAGGGAGTGAAAATCGTCTAAGAGTGAAAGTCGCTTTGTAGCTCACGTAGATTATTTCCAAATTCAACCTGCCAGCAAGGTTACTTCCAGAATAATTCGAACGACAGCATACACTTACACTATCAAATTTAAATCAGACGTTCTCGCACGGAAAGTAGCTTCCTTTATCACAAACTTGTTTGGGTCCATGTTTTTCGAATTGGAATGACAGTGTCGAGCTGAAGATCAAGATAGTTTGCGACTTTCTATCATCCATAACAGTTTGAAATCTCCTGCATGAAATTAATTTAGCAGAGCTGCGCAATTAACAGCTTCCGTGATCATCGATAGAAATCAACACGTACAGCAATCTAACAACGAATTTGACATCACCGATGGAGAAACGAATGTGTATGTGACTCACGTTTGCCTCCTTCAGGCGGTTGATCACGTTGCAAAGTGTTGTCCGTGGACGAAGTCCCTACTCTCAATAGTAGTATAGGTCGACAACGACAAAGACAACACGTGGTTAGCGCGTCCCATCGTGGACGCTAGAGTTCACACAGAGAAAACGGAATAGAAAAAGTATACGGGTAAACATTAGAAAATCGGACTAGTCCAAACAACGAAGAGAAGCAGAGACACTTTTAAAACAAGCTGGGATTTGTAAAGAGACCGTGTGCGGACCCCATGAGATCTAGAGAATTCAAGAAGTGTTAGCCCCTCACTATACTTTGAACGTTTACCCAAAAGTAATACGCGGAGATATTCTGTATCGGTGCCCTAATTTTCCAGACTGAAAATACATTCATGTACATCATGTCCAATATCATTTTAATGCTATTACCAATATCAATGGATTTCTCGGATACGAATACCGTTGTGATAAATGTGACAAAGGATTCAACAATCGAGAATAACATTTACATTGTGAAGAAAGATGTCGTCACTGTTTGACGTCGAGTTCTTGTGTTCTTGAGGGGACAAAAAATGATTCAATGTTTCACACGCATACGTCAATTTGTGAGTCAAGCTGTTACGACCAACATAGAATGAAACAATTCAAACAGAAGAAAAGTGTTTGTTAAATACTGGAAGTGTGTCAACAATGTGAACATAATCTTCGTTCCAATTTTAAACATTCTCACGTTTTGTGCAGGACAGAACCGATGTCCTATTTGTCATCACCTCGTCGACTTTGATCATAAATGTTGCATTCAGCGATACGTTAACCAGGAAGATAAAGGGAGGGATATCCACAACAAGAAGAGAAAGAAACGGAACTATTCAGTAGACATTATCTTTTCTGACTTTGAATGTTTACGAGAGACTGGCATTCATATCCCTAACTTTTGTGTGACCCACCGAATCTGCAGCGAATGTACTCAGGAATGTCTCTTATGGCACTGTCGGAACTGTAGCGTGCTGCCAGGCATACAAGAAAAGATATTTGATGGAACCAATACTCTTTCTGATTTCACTCATTGGGTCTTGCACCCCACTAACAACTGGGACGAAGAAGCTGTAGATCGTTACGGCAACTGTCACAAATACTCTTCAGCGATTGCTCGCTCACAATATGTCTGGATACTACGCACAATTTCTCTTTAAACATTTTGCAGAAAAAGAAACTGAATACCCATAAGGGACCATGAATGGAGCTAAGATCATTTACTTGAAAACAGTTCAGTTCAACGATTCCATGAGTTACTTTGCTATGTCTTTGAGTAAGATGCCTAAAACGTTTGGAATGACTGAAATGGCTGAAGGATATGATCCTAATCTTTTAACACCGAGGAAAATGAACACCTAGTGCTACACCATTTGCCCGAAGCACAATACTACAACCCAGACAAAATGCTACCAGGCTTTCTACACATGGTACCAGACACCCTCTTCTGACACTTTTGGCTTTCAGTAAGAAATGTTCAACATTCTACGACACTGATATGGAACATTTCGACAGTTGTTTCTCATGCACAGTGTTATCGATGCTTTGAAGGAAGCCTCTACCATCGCCAAAGCTTGTTGATTGGAATACCGAAATAATTTCAAGCCCGAGAACACGGTAGCTAGTGTACCGCCTCAAACATGTCAATCGATGAGCCGATATTCGATAAAGGCTTTGCGTTGATTACATTACTTATGCGAAACTCAAAACAAGTGGATACCACATGCCAGAAACGGCGAAGAAAAGAAGATTAGTCCTAATTCGGTTGATGGTTATGATTTGAAAAACCCAAAAATCGTGAACGACATTCATAGATGTCTATGACACAGACGTGAAACTTGTAATCCGTAATCCGTATACTGGGTTTACCATCGAAGATCTACACACAAAAATCACCAAGGACGCCAGAAAATATAGCCCAAGGATACCTCGTGGTGGAAATGTGGGAGCACGAATACGACCGATTTATGAAACGGGACATAGAATTTCGACGCGTCGTTTTAGTGTAATTGAAATCGAACCTTTGGATCCTCATGTCTGTTTGTTTGGAGGACGGACAAATGCTGTACGTCTGTTGTACCCTTGGGTCTGTAAATATCCTCGATTCCCGACAGATCACACAGAAATTCTTACAGAGCATATTGAAGTAGAGCGCATCTTCAGTATAAAGACCTGATCAATTGCAAAGTTCTTCCACCAACGGACTTGTACCATCCTGTGTTACCTCATAATTGCAACGGAAAACTTGTGTTTCCATTATGTCGCACGTGTGATGAAACTTGCAATCAACGCGCTTTGACAGGAACGTGGGTGAGTGTGAAACTGTTCATCGCTCTCGAATGTGGAGACAAGTTGGTAAAAGTGCACGAAATCTGGCACTTCCCTACCACAGAACAATAACAACAGTACCGATCGAGTCCATGCATCTTTTCGGGATACATCAACGAGTTCCTCAAATTGAAACAAGAGGCTAGAGGTTATCCGTCGTGGTGTCACGCAGAAAATGAAAAAGATTTAAGTGATGGTACCGGTCGGTGGATGGAATCGGATTGGATCTCAGAGAAGGAAGACGGGCTTTTGCCAAAGTGATGTTAAATTGTTTGTGGGCAAAACTAGTTATGTACATTGATTAATATGGATGCTATCACCCACATATTGAAGGCGAATGTTTAGGAGTGTGGACCCTTCTCGATTTTACCAGTGGCGGACCAAAGAATTATGGCTACTAGTATCGAGATAAGAAAGAACACCATCACACGAAATGTAAAGTGTATATGCTACAGGTAACTTCACTCCCTCTTGTTCCTACCCTCAAGACTGCTCCCAAAACCGTGTCTGAGGCATCAGTCCTCAACACAACGACTTAACTAACTCGGACAAATTTTTGATAGGAGAACCTCAGGTTTTATTTAAGGGCACTAAAAGCTCTTTCCTGACATAGGCTCCCAAGACACTCTATTTGGTTACCCCTTCTTTGTCAAATGGCGGCGAAATTGGGAACAAACATTCTATAAAACCCAACTTATCCAAAAAATGATCGCACCTGTTCTTAGATTCGGGCTTTAAAGAGGTCCCAATTGCTTGAATCTTGTCAGAATGGGATATTAACTGCCCTGACCCACTTATTATCAGGTAACACAAAACATTTCAAGTTTGAATATGCTATGCTGTATATGGTGGGTCTCGCTGTGAGCTTAGCCCTCCGAAGTTGTTCAAATCGGCTACTCAATACGGAAACATGCTGCTTCCAGGTATGAGTATATACAAGAATGTCATCTGCAAATCTATCTACATTTCCCATCCCGTTTAACAGCTTGCGCATAAGACGACAACGGGTCGCACAGGCATTTACCAACCCAAAGGGTATGACGTTTAACTGAGAAAGACCTTTGAGGTTGAAAAAAAACAATTAAGTTTCGGGCATTGCTAACAATCGGTACCTGCCAATATCACTTATTAAGATCCAACTTGGATATATACCTGTATCCTGCCAATATTTCAAACATACCCCCAATATTCGGCATTCGCTCCGCTTGAAACACGATGAATTTTTAGTTGCAAAAGTCTATACAAAAACGGATTTCTTCCTGACCAGTATTACAGGGGATGAATACTGGGAGTCTGAGGATTCGATAATCCACATGTCCAGCATTTTATTTACCTTCTCATCAAATCTTCTCCTGTGCATTGAAAGGTATTGGATAACCCTTGATTCTGATTGGTTGGGAGGTATTTAATTTTATATCGTGCTGTAGCAATTCAGTATGACCTGGCCTATCGGTAAATACGTCTTGTTATTCGCTCAATATATTTGTGATTTGTTGACGTTCACAGTCGGTTAGCTCCGGGCATACGTTAACACTCTTCACACCTTCCTTCCCCACTCACTTGGTACACTCTAGGAGAATTCCTGTACTGGGATCTTGCTTTGATTTATCACATTATTCGTCCTCTATTGTCGCAGTACATACTCCATTTAATACCCCTCTACTGTCACCTCTGACCTCTCCACGTACTGTTTCAGCATGTTGGCGTGAAATGTTTTCAATCTTCTTCCAATATCTATTCCATATAATCCATCTCACCCTTCACTTCTTTAATCTCGTATGGCCCTTTCCGCTGCACCAGTAATTTAGTCTGACGAGTTGGGAGAAGTACCAATACCTTGTCCCCCACTTCTCGCCCTACGGTTGTAGTATTTTGCGTACCATCTACCCGACTTTGCGAGTTCGTCGCGCGCTAACCGACACGTATTTTCCAACTTTTTGCGCAAGTCTAAAGACATATCGATACGCTGATTTCACTTCATCGTCGGCGACATCACCTGATCACAGCTTGCGTAGGATACGCATGGGACCACGAACAGTGTTGTGTCTCAAACAGTCAAAATCCCAAACTCTTCTGTGGTACTTTCATAATAAGCGAATAGAACTGCGTTCAAACATCGGTCCCATTCTTGCGGCCTTTCCACAGATATAACATCTGCTTCTACCTGCAGTTAAATGTTTCGACTAAAACGTTACACATTGGGTGATACGGCGTTGTAGTTAACTGTCTGATTGATAAAAGCCTTCTGACCTCAGCCATAAGCTCTGAAGTAAACTGAGTACTGTTATGTACATTGAATTTATAATGTGTGCTTAACTTTGTCCATTATAGTAAGGTTGTAATTATTTGTACTTTAAAATACGGTTACTTGTCAACAGGATGTTGACCAGCATATGAGTTCAAGGCCGGACTTCTTTACTATTAGGCTGGCTTTCTCCATAGAATGACTCAAGTCCTGTTATGATGTGGGTCAATAAAAAATATGTGTATAATAGAGACTTGATGCTCATTAACTTGACTCCTGTTTTAGATCAGTCTGTGGGAATCCATTTGTGATTATATTATACATTGTGTCATTGCAATCAGACATAATTCGAGAGAATTATTTATTTAATATGTATTCGTTTGAATTACTAAAGTGCTCATTGACTTTTGAATTAATACATTATTTTGGACTTTTGTGAACTCATTCAAAGACATTCTGGATTGTATCATTGTGGTATATCAGGACATTCAAGACTATTGGAACTCATTCGGAATATTCTATATTCTTGGACTTGTGATTAGGACATTTAGGATTATTTGGAATTTGATTCATAATATTGTAACTCTTTTGAATTTCACTTTGTATTATAGGGAAATAAATAATTTGTTGATATTATATACATTGTTGGTTTCACTTTCTTCTTGTTACATATTTTTAAGATCTAGAGTCGTAACAGTACCACAATCCGCGAGAAACTCTTCCGGCACCCCTAACCTGCTGAACATATCTACAAGTGCCTCGGCCACGCTCGATTTCGATACTTGGTAAAGCAACAGCCTCCGGGTATATTGTAGTGTAATCTACAAGAGTTAGCATATACCGATTTTTAAAGTCTGTAACGGGAAAGATGGAATTCTGCCTTTTGGGAGACGTCATGCCATCTACAAAATTGTGCTACATCATTAATTACCCCAGGCCAATAGATTCAGCTAACACTCGATCAGTCGTTTTTCTTATGCCTAAGTGACTCGCCATACTAGATTCGTCCGTCACGTTTAGCACACGTGACCTATATTTATGGGGAACGATCGACTAAAGAAATGTCCTACCACCTGGTGCGTTAAATTCCCTATGCATTAACCCTGTACGGTGTAAAAGCTTCGAGCTTCCCCTACTATCACCATTTTCTGTCTAACCGCGCCCAAGGACGAGTCACCTCCTTGTTTTTGTGCAAACTCGTCGCACAAAATATCAGTGACTGCCTCATGAACTTTCAACTTGTGGAAGAGCTGTCCACGTGCCAGCATCTGTGACCTAGTTTCAATTGTTTGCACAATGGGTATTCTAAAATCTGGCCAAGCAGAGTGTCTAGATCCCTCGACATTTCCAACTGTCAGGTGATAAATCGGGCTGTCTTTACATAAAGCTTCTACCATTCATGTTAAGAAGGGCGTCTCAGTATCTAAATTTATAACCGGAACACGATCAAATATCTTATACAAAAACATGCACGGCGATTTCCAATCCATCCTTGGTCGTCCCCCATGTGTCTCTGCTTTACAACTACTCCGGTACATCCGGTGTCGAGCAAAAAACCGTCACGTCTTGACCGTTAAGCGCCTTAGCGATACCTTTGGCTGTTGGTACCCTCGCGTTGGGAAAAAGACAAGTGCAGATAGACTGTATCACTTCACGATCGATCTGAACATTCACACGCGCCGCAGACTCGTATACAATGCTCATGTTACCTGTTTCCAAATTATTACGCGAGAAGCTGTCGCGCCTGTTAACTCTGGGCCACACTCTACTTTCAATAGCGTTTTGGACAATTGGACGAAATATGAATCGATTTTTTTCCATGTATAACATTACCCATCGCTACGGTCGACACCTTTCCCTGGCTTCAAAATTATCACTCTTGTTTCCACCGGCAGCTTCCATTTTCCTGGGTAACTGGTCTTTAGGCTGCCTGCTTTGTTTATTGTCCTTTGAGACCACGTTCTGGGTATCCCACTCCACACCTCCCTCCGGGCTTATGCGAAAATCATCAGCTTGTGTAGCCATATGAAACACAGTGGTAACGAATTTTTGCATCAAAAACAAAAACAATTATATATCACATGTATTCAATAATTGGTTTCTGAGTGAAAAATCGGTCAACCCCTCGGCCGTTTTATCAACGGTCCCACATTCCACCTATCGTTGCAAATAGTTCCCCGACCTACTCACGAACCAGGTAGACGTTTAACCTCTTTCTGGTTTACTATACCTGAACTTCTTCCTAAACCCTTGCTGAGTCAATTCGTATCGTTTCAAAAGAGCCTGTGGGAATTTATCATAATCCAACGCGTCACTCGAGGGAAGACGAGAACATACAGAATCTAACACTTTACCTTTAAATTGCGCGCTAAGATGACGCAATCAATCATTCTCTTCCACTTCTGCGCAGTGGCGTACCTTTCGAACCTATACAGGTTATCCGTGTCTTCCTCGAAAGGAAATAATTTAGGACCTTTTAGTTTCCCTGTGTTGGGGTCATGTTTTAATCCTTTCTTAGCCTATAACAACTATATTGCCCTTTTGTGTTCCTTCTCCAATTCCCTGTCTTCTAATTCTATCTTTTGTCTTTCTGCTTCTAACCTACCGTGTTTCTCTAATGCAACCCTTTCCCTTCCTGTTTCCCTTTCTAATTGTATCTTTCTATATTTCCATTCCCTCCTCTCCCTTTCTGTCTGCCACTCTAACTATGATTTTTCCTTTTCTAACTTCCTCTTGAAGTCCATTTGTTCTTTGACGCCTGTCTCTCCATCTCTAACTTTACCTTGTCTATCTCCCTTTCCTTAGAATTCTGTTTCCTCTCCCGGACCTGCTCCTCCCGAACAAATACTATAAGGGAATCCTTCTCATACCCAAACTGTTTCCCCATCTCTAAAAGCTCTTTGACTGACGTCATGATTAAAATCAATGATAAAATCACCAGTCTCAAGTACACTATACTCGATACCATATGAAAACAACATGTAATTATTTAAATGGCAAAGCAAAACAGTCGCATCTTTCTTCTGAGGGAAAATGTATGCGCGTTAAGCACGCTATCATGGCCTCATCATAAATGCTACAAGGACCGTACAAAAAAAAAAAGACTCAAAAGGACTCGCCCCACTTGCCTTGTCAGGGAAGCTACCTTCACGATTAGAAAACAAAAAATAAAAAAAAAACAGACAGTACCGGATTCTGAACCTGCATATTATTGTACAAATTCTACAATTTCTAACACTAATCCATGCCCACTCTGACACCATTGTCACAGGATAGACCGAGTGGGTTGGGAATTAATGAAGAGACAAAGACTAGTTTTGAAATTAAATATTTATTTACAATGTATATATTTATAGTTATGAATTCGGTTCTACTCTAACATATGCACTTCCGACACTACCTAGTTAAATTTCGATCTAGTGCTCGATTTAAAGTAAACAAATGCTCATTACAATTAGTCGACAAATGCACTAAATACAGCAATTTTTTTGACATGCTGCATTCAAAATGAAGTATTGAGAAATTTATCCACACGTTGCTCTGTTAGCGATACACATTATTGTGTACATATCACAAACGTGAATTATAATATTCTGTGCACTTAACAGGTATGAAATTGCTCTGTTCACCTTGACAGATGTAAAACTGTTCTGTTCGTTTAATGAAATTATGAGTATGTTGACGTCATGAAATTATGAAGCTATGATAATCACATATTAGATGAATGTATGAAATTATAATGTTCACAAAACATATGAATATATCAATACATGAAATAATATCGTTCATCAACGGATATGAAGATGTGATACCATGTTATTCATATAACGAATATGAAATTGTGAAAATTCACCGTCCAACGACGGATATGAAGTCGCCCTATTTCACTATAATAGGGCGTACACAAGGAATGATTCCCTTCATTAGATTACTTTCCCGAAGGACCCGCCGGGATCATTACTTCCTCGCAGACACAGGTTGAAACATGAATCGTCGACTCCTCAGACGCTGATACTCTGTGTGTGTGTGTGTGTGTTTGTGTGTGTGAAATTACACAACTGAACCGTGTAAGACATAAGCCATAAACTATAGCGTGTTTTAGTATAAACAGCACTATACATGTTATGTATGCTTACACATGAAAAGACATAGTTAAACATTAAAACTGTTCTCCATTATTAATGACTATATGGAGTTACACAACCAAGATCATACATGAATCTATTGACAACAAGAATAGTCACACGGGATTCTAAAAACAGAATGCTTCTCGTCTTTTACTATATGCAACATACATAATTCAACCCAACAAGTCAATTCAGATAATAATGTGACTTAACTTGAAACAGACTATATTAAATCTGATAGCATTGTGTTGTATTGAATTTGACCTAAGGGAAATTAAGGATAATTTCCAAAACATTTAATGTAGCATACTATTATACCTATCAAACACAGATGGTAGAAAGAAAAGAACAACATCTACAATTATTACATACCTCTGCAGCTGAAAGACAGCCATCTTAAAGAAGACAGTTTTCTGACAAAGCATCCATTCAATGTAACTATACAGAAAGGTTAGCACTCTAAATACTTGTACGTGGCGGAAACCACAGACGTAAAACAGGAGGCAAGTGAGCTCAATTGCCGGCACTTTTAAATCCATGAAACTGTAGTTAGACATTCTGACACCACCATTAGTATCATCACTACAGAAGCCAATCTTTTTCTTTCGGATTTCTATGGTGTATTGTCTGATTGGAGCTGCTACTAAATTTGCAACAAAGTGATCAGCAATTGTGAACCATTTTACTGAACAGTTGTATTGGCTACCTTCTTTACAAGCCGTCATTAAAATATACCAACGGTAAAAGTAGCAGCAACGTCAGTCCCAACAATAACATAAGCAACAACAAAAGGCACATAAATCTCTTGGAACTGTTGAAAAGTAATCCATCGAAATTGGGCGACTCCTCGAAGACGAGAACCATCGAAATGTGAGTAATCATTTTTAATTTCACTTTCCCCAGTGACAGTTCTCTGGATGTATTTCCCACCAACCAATTGTGTCGTTTCACGGTGAAATTACACCAGTCTACGCAACGACAAGAAAGTTCATTGGGAAGTAGCTTTTGTGAGAAATCATTCATTCTGCTCAAGTTATGAATATTACCGGGAATCAAACGTATTTCGTCGTGAAAATAATCGAAGAAAAAGTACAAGGTCAGTTGGATAAAAAAAGAACCTGGATATTAAGAAAAAATATTACAATTGGCAACCAATTCACAAATTAATTCGTACGAGATGAAAATTCCCGAAGGAATTTAATTTAATGCTCGACATCTCTTCGATACGATTTCAACTCTATTTTTCACGATCAGTTTCGCGACGCACTCCCCAAAAACCAACAAACGCACGCTCTCATCGTTACGAAATGACCTCGACGCTATCAAATTTTCTCCCACTGTGTTTGCTATTCTGGGTGGAAACATCGACCTAGTTCCTTACTCAAAAGATATCAACACCAACAACAGATTTTTCAAGTATTGTTGATACCCCCATCGAACAGAATGACGGAGTTAATCTGATATGTATTTACTCAGATGTTGTAGAATACAGCGTGGTGGTAAACACGACTGCTTCATTGCTGAGAGTCATTCCACTTAAAGTGGATTCTGAGATAGCTGCTTACGATAAAGGAGGAACACCGAGAATGTGTTCAACCGCACGATCTTCCCGTCAGTATATCGTATTTTAACAGTGTGAATATTGGTATCAAAGATATCTCGAACAAAATATTGCATTAGCCAAATGAAACGTCAGTCTGAAACTTCACTTTCGCAAACTATTTTCGAGTGATTTGTAACTCATACATCTAGTGTATCGAGGAGTTGCTCGACAACGAGGACATGGTTTGGGGAGTATGTTCAAATCAGTCTTTCGTACTGTCATACCGGTCTTGAAACCTTTCGTCCACCAAGGACTGCATGCTTTGAAACGTCATGCCCTAGAGTATAGAAAACAACTCATTCAAAAAGTGCTGGGAAAATGTGCTGATCCAGACAGGAAAAAGCCCTTTGGACCGTCTATAAAACCACATCGCAAGAGGAAACCGTCAAGGAACATTGGAACCCACATCTCACTAACCAATGTTGTCAACCCTGAAATATGTTCACTTTTAAATGTTTGCATAGCACTGTACATTGTACATTATTTTCTCTATTCATTTGCCATGTTACATCTTAAGCATTGTGCATGAAAGGTGGGACTACCCTATTCCTCACTGTTCATTATTTGTTAAGTGACTGATATTGTAAATACGTTGAGCGGGACCTATTCAAGTATTGAATTTGATAAATAAATATCGTCTGTTATGATTATTTTCTTTTTATAATCTCTCTTTCTCTATCTCGACGAATTTCTGTCTTTTTTGGGGTGTTTTTGTTTACGACCCCGTGACTAGTCCTGACATTTTATCTGTCCTATTCACAGACAGGCAGACACACACACACACACACAACCCAAGGATCTTATCATTCACGTCTGCACCTCTCGCATTTAAAGTAGTGAGTTCGTCCGTTTTGCCATTCGTTGTTAACCACTGAAGATGAGTACTATAGACAAAATCTATACAGCGCTGATTTATTTGTTAAGTGTGAAGTACCTCCTGGACCGAGTGGAGAAATTGGACTTGTTTCCGGGAACAAAATGAATTGTCAGTAGAAGTGGAGTCCATTTCAGGATGACCCAAAACATTCTTCTCTAGACTTTAGAAGAGGAAAAGAAGGAGAAAGAGCATACGAAAATGGAGAGGAAAATGGAAGACAGATGGAGGGCGAGAGGGAAGAGCAGCAGGAGACGCAACCAGTTCAGACAACGGAAGATTGGGAGGCTGAAGCTGGTCAACCCAACCTTAGGCTATCATTCTCAGTAGATGTACTAAAGAAAGATAAGTGGAGGATGATATGTGCTGCCTGTGGAGCCCGGCCTGTGAAATGCAATCACTTAAAGCAGTCCCTCTCAGAGCTAAACCAACGGCACGTTTCATGGCCACCCCAGTATTCTAGAACATTGGATACTGATCGTTCATTGCAAACTGCTATGTCTTTGAGTTGTCTATGTGTGTTTGTGTGCGTGTTTGCATGTGTGTGTGTGTCTACAAAAATAAACCCTGCTCCCTCATTTTGTTCATGTGATTGTATATTTGTGTATTATGAAAACAAAATAATAATAGACCATATTCCCCTTTCCCTTTGTATTCTTGATGGTATTTTTAATAGTAAGAATAAGTATGTGAGGTACCCACTCTCTATGTATGTGTGATCGTATGTTGGATAGCAAGTATAAGTATGTGAGCTAACCCTCCCTTTGTGTGTGCGATGGTATGTTGGATAGTAAGTATAAGTATACGACTTACCCCATTCCTTCGCATGTGTGATGGTATATTGGGTGGTGAGTATAAGTATATTATTGATCCTTTCCTCAACTTCCTCTTTCTCACATGTATATTCCTTTGACATTAAGTCATTGGCTGTAATTAGGTAAGGTGTTTATCGGTCAAGACGAATGTGAGTCTGTCTTAATGTTATTCTGTAACAATGTATGTGTCAAATTTGTATAGCCCCCCTCCCCCAGTGTCATTCGTAATGTTAATTTCTCTTTGCCCCCATAGTGTCACAACCGTAATGTAAAGTCCCATTTCCCCCATAGAGTCCCAATTCCCCATATCGTCCCCCATAACTACTTTTATTGTCTGTTTAATTGTTCAATTATGATATAAATCTCCCCTCTAAAAGCCTCATTTTTGTCTAAGGCCCAAAACTTACAAAATATTCGAGCTTGAAGAAGACTTCTGAAATTTTCATAGAGAATGAAGCTCGAGAAACTATTCAGTGACTTTGATAATGACACAGGTTCAAACTATATGGAAACCCAAAGCTTATTCAAGCTTGCAATGAAGCATGGGATCTTCTTCTCTCCGCTCCTTCACCAACTAAATATCTCCTCGCGCTTTTAAGCTACGTTTTAAAGTTGAACAATTCTGTGTTGAACGATTATCATTCCTACGAGTTAATGGAACTGCAATGGGCACACAAAAAATGTCACCTTCACATGCCAATATTTTTAAAAGGAGGCTCGAACAATAGGTCCTCAATAAGGAACCCCAAAAAGCTCTAAGTTGGTGCAGATTAAATGATAACATTGAATCAAGTGGGTTGAAATCAGAGATAGATTAAACGATTCTTCAAATTTTTCAACAATTTCCACCAAACTATTAAATTCACATAACAGTCATCAAGCAGGTCACATGTTTCATGAATATCCAATCCACGTTTCAGGACGAGTATAGAAACCGACTTATACTTCAAGCCAACTGACTTGCATCAATAATACCTACTGACGACCAACTTTCAGCTTAAATACGTCCAAAAGAACCTTCCATGGGCCTTTGAGTTCGAATAAAATGCAACTGATCGGACCCAAAGAATTTCAAAAACAGAGTCGGGGAACTCAAGGGTTGTATTAGAAAGAGATGAGACAAGAGGATACATCGACAGAAGCTCTGCTAAGGTACAACACCAAATTAGTTACTTCACGCTTCTCCTTAGTAGCAACATACTACCCAGATGTCCCAAAGCTACAACAGATCATCCAGAGACAATGGTACCTAATCGAATCTTCAGACCATTTTAATGGCATATTCATTGAGGTACATATGTTTGTGTACTGTAGACCCCAAAACATAAAACATCAAGTGATACGAGGCCAAATATCCAGGTCTTACCTCCAAAACAGGCCTATAGATTTTGTGAAAACAAACGCTGCCTCATCTAGAAACATATGCTTGAGACCAAAACATTCATATGCTCGACAACAGGAGGAAGCTTCAACATCAACCAGAAAATGGGATGTTGTGGCAAAACCGACCTGCAAGAACTGTTATGTTCCATATGTTGGTGAAACTGTGGACTTTAGAAAGATGATGAACAACTAGAAGGCCACATCCGCAATAAAATGAATGCAAAACTCGCCAACCACTACAATTCAACCGGACATTCTGTGCAATCCATGGAGGTGTTACCTATTGAGTCCAATCCGGTACAGAACAACGTAGAACGCAAACAGAACAAACGGAAGTAGATATGTTGGATTCTACAGTTCAAAAACGTACGGTGAATTCAGTCTAAATTAGAAAATCTAACCTGCCGACTGCAGGTTTTCGATACTCACGAACAAACACATCCAGTGACGGCGCGAGGGTTCGAAGCACCCGGGGGCAATGATCTTGAGTGGGGCCCCTACCGAGGCGCCCGGGGGCAATATTATTTAGTGGCGCCCCTACTTTGCCATAGAGAACAGTTTTTATGTCAATTGCCAACCTCCCCCCTCCCATCTACGCCCCGGTTACAGCTATAAAAAAAAAGCTCTCGACGGCGCCCCCCCCCCCCCCCCTCCGTCGCGCCGCCACTGAACACATCATCACCACTCCTTATATTTCCTTTTACATTAGTGTTTCATGACCTTCATCCTACTAACGCTTTAGTAGTAGTAGTATTAGTAGCAACAGCAGCAGCATTTAATGGTTCATTCTTTCTTTAATTTTAAATTCTTTTTGCATACCTATTAGAACCCTTTGCTCTTATAGCTTACTCAGTATAAATAATTTTACCAGGGATATAATTCTCAGAGTTGAAATTTTACTTAATTAGGTTCGGCTAGGTGGTTTCTTTTTTGGGTTTTTTTTTTTCATTACCGCGCCCCTTCCTCGTTTTCCGCCACTTCACGCTTATAAGGGCGGATTCAGGGGATGGGGATGGTGGGGCGGGCGCCAGCTTTCGCCACACTCCCGTAAAAATTAGCGCGAATTAAACGGAACGTTTCCTAGAGTAAGTTTTCTTTACAGTTAGATGGTTAAAACTATGCCCTAGAAACGCTTAAATTCAGGAGCTTCCGAGGATTTCGCCTCTAGGGTCCCCACATGGGTTTCCGTCTCACAGACCCCTCGTCTACTTGCTTACGGCCCCCCACCCTCACCCCCAACGGTATCTTTCACACTCGCTAGACAGTATCTCTATTTTCATCACTTTGCTTGTTTGCATTTAAATTTTAAAAAATTTATTTAAGATTATCAACACCCCTAATAGATGTTGAAATGAAGTGCATTCCTTTTGAAGTTTAATTTTCCTAAGTTGTTTCTCTTTTACTTCATTTGATCTGTAAAATAGTTATCTTGCAATTCTTATCATGTAGATATATTTTTTTATTTTGTCTTAAGTGTCTCTTTTGCCCCCCACCCACTTATTGATTACCCCGAAACGTTGGGAAACCAATTAAGTCCCCGCACCGTCACCAAGTTTGCATTATTACACACACACACACACACACACACACACACACACACATATATATATATATATATATATATATATATATATATATATATATATATATATATATATATATATATATATATATATATATATATATATATGCAAAACAAATATATATATAAAATTAACGCATTTGCAGTCTGTCATGGAGTACTGAAATGGAGCTATGAAAGGAAAGCATTTATGTTTTGTGTACATTTATATATAAATGAGACATAATGAAAACTGGATGTTTTCATGGCAGCTTTTGGCAGGGATCTCCACCCCCGAAAGGGAAGAACAACGGTTGATATATAATGAGATTTTCCATGACATTCTTGAAACGGATGTAAGAAGGTAACATAATATATATTAATGGTATATTCTCTCTCTGATACCTTTTGCTAATATCAGTACTTTCTTACTCATAGCATACATATATCACTAAATTTATTTTATTCAGTGTAAAATACCGAACTCGTTCATTACGTGACCACCTGGATACAAGAATTCATGTGAAGAACTCACCAACACTGAGATAACCTCGCACATGTCAGATATCCTCCATGATTTTCCTGCGATAAAACACAAAACTATAGATTCCGATAATTAGCAATGATCGCATTGTGTAGATAAATACTTAATTGAAAATTTATATGTGGTGCATTGTGTCTGTGTGCATGTGGCCAATGATTTATCTCATTGGCCCGCACACGAGTTTAGATTCTTCATGCTCGCGAGGCCGCTTCTATCAAGGTTGAGGTCAATAAAGTGTGAAGATGATAGACCATTGCTTGTAAGGTGTCAAAATAGTATCTTTGATCAAACGTAACGATATACAAGGTCAAGACTTTTAGGAATTCATCCATCTATTTATTTGTAAGCACTGGGTTTGCGGTTTTGAGCTTAGATATTTACAATGTGCGTTTAAGAAATGTATTTGTATAATAGATAAATCTGATACGGATGCGATATCTTTACGCATCGCGTTTGTCATTTATGTTTTGATGAAATTAAGCGATATTCCATATTTAATATGGAATATCTTGAAGAATCAAAATGACACTAATTTTGGCATATTATCCGTTACATCTAATTTTTTGTTTTTCAGTTTAAGACGCATATCGATTCTGTAATACATGTACAGTACTATACATTGTATTATACATATATTGTTGATGAACTTAATTGTGCGTTCCAAAATTAAGCTATTTTATTAATGTAGGAAATCTGAACGCATGTATAATGATTTCGAAGATTTTCTGTGAAGAATTGTCCTACACTTCTGCTTTCTCTGCTAAATTGTTAGTAATTTTCTCGTTTTCTCCTATGTTTTTCACCTCTACGATACATCCTCATAATTATTGTGTCGATTAAATATTAGGTTAGCCTGATGTTTCCATCGAGATGGATCTTGTCTCGTTTTTGCTTTTGAGCAAGATATCATTTTATATAAATCTGTTCTTGCACATCTAGCCGGATATTCGTCCACCAAAAAACGTATCAGTTTGGGAAGTATCAATATATATTATTATCATCACAGTAACGGGATCTTGATTGCTAGATCACGTCGAGTTGTCAGCATTAGAAATCCGGATCATTACGAGACGTGAAGCATCGAGTCATGATCTGGATTTTGTATGCAGACAACGAGACGCAATCAAAATCGCATTACTGTGATAATGATATTTTTGTTATATACCTATCAATTTTCAGATAATTTAATAAAATCACTACATGTAGCTGAAAAACACAAGAAATTGCTAAACAGTTCAACCTCTTTAATACGAACTTCATCTTAAAGCATAAACTGAATTACTTTTTGAAAAGCTGGCATGCGCATGAATATTAGTTTTATGAATGAAGCTTATGAAACAATGCTCACTCAGTTTGACTACCATCACTGTCAATAACACGAATTCTTTTACACTTGGTGGCAGCAGACTCATATATGTGATTTACAGTTATTGTGCAGTTCTCAAATTTTGCATCAATGAAGATTTCACCAGTTGATAGCGGCTGAACTGTTTCTGGTGACACATCGTGAGAGGCTCCGATGGGGAGTTGACGAGGGAATGACAACATTATTTTGACAGTTATTTACAGCAGGATTGGACAAATTGTTGGAACTTGATGATACAGATTTGTTTCAGAGAATGTTACTCATTTATAATTTCAAATTAAGCCATTATGCGGAAAATTCACTAACGTTACCAATTATGAACTTCCGTAAATGGTTTGTACTGTACAACTGCCATGTTTTATTACGCGATTTCCGAATGTGATCTTGTTTCAGACGAAACTTTTGGCTATATGTTACTACTTCAAAATAAAGTAATTATTTTGTGTATGTGTGTGTGTGTGTGTGTGTGTGTGCCAAAAACATGGTTTAGACCTTTCAGATATTTTACATATAACGCAAGGTTTCTTAACTAACGTCGCTGTTAGTGCTTTGTTTACTGCTAGTGTTGGCATTCCGTCGTTAGGGGCGCTGCTATTGTCACCAGGAAACCTCTAGGATAAAGAAGTTCGAGCCTCGTTTGAGAGTATGGTAATACGGAATTAGAAAACGATAGTATCGTTTTCCTGCTTGTAGGAAATGACGGTAAAATTCTGTCTCTTTCTTTTGTAGAAAATTGATAGGTATAAAATATATAAAATTACCTTCGAGTCTCTCAATCGGAACATCCTTGGCCTTTTCCGTCAAGTCGAGAAAGAAACCTCAGATGTAAATCGCCGCCATTAAAAACTATATTCCGAACATGGAACAGTATGGCGGCGGAAGGAGACAAAGTCACAATCGGAACACAGGGCCTTTTCTGTCTCAATATATGTGGTGCGAATCACCAAACCCATCAAATTTATGTGTGTTCCTACAACTACATTTGAGACTATTTCACGACTTGACGGAAATGGCCGAGCAATGTTCCGATTGCGAGTCGAAGTTATTTGAGTCGCATCGGAAAGAGACAACTATGTTCCGATTGACGAGAATCTGGCATAGATCTCACGGAACCACGCGAGAGTTCTGGTTGACCGAGACTATGGTAAAATATGTTCTGCAGTGTTTTCCTCCGCATATTAGGCGTATTCTCTCACACTCTTTACAACTACTATAATTTGTACTCGCGAATTTCATTTATACAGGTTGCATATGCTCTGCAAAGTCCTTTTGTAAAACATAAGTGTATAAAAATTTTGAAAAGTCTGAAATGTTACTGCTATGCTGAATGACGTGCGTATTTATTGTAAATCTAAAGCAAATGTTCCAAAGATTTTCCGACTAGTACCCAAAAATATAGAGCTTATCGAAAACAAAGACAATCTGTATATTTTGATATGGCGTCTTAGATGCGAAAATAATCTGGTGTTTGAGAGGTTCTTGTACTTTGATAACAAAAAAGTCAGGCGATTTAATTTTCCTGGATCACTGACATTGTTGACATTTATGTCCTCGAACGAACAGCACGTATTTCAATGTCAAATTAAATGTATTGTTATTGGTTGGTTTTCAACGGCACTTTGAGCACATTATTTGCCATATCATGCCGAGGAAACGGGACACACCGAGGCTGCAGACTCGGGTTGGCCAAGGTGGGTAGCTAACCCGCGACCCTTGATTGTATTCTTAAGAAGAATTTTAACTCATATTTGTTGAACACTTATAATATTAGCATGAGATGACCCCTTCTTTTCACAGAAAAAGATATTTTGTTAACATAATAGTCGCCTAAATAGGTTCCAGATTTATTCAAACTGTACAATACATTACACAGAGAGGATGCAATTAACCATAGACTGATCTGGGCATCATGAATGACTATTTAAAGAAAAGGTTTTTTATGAATGAACTTGGCAAAGGACTGCGTGCAAAGCAAACCCTCTGGTAAGTGTTTTGTTATTTTATCTCCCCAGTGTCCGAAGCTAATTTAGATAGTCTTTAGGCAAGGAAAATTATAGAATTATCTCTTCAATTATACTTTAAGTGTAAACCATATGTCTGCCAAATCGATACTGCTATTTTTTTAGGAGACATTATGCAATCAATTCTTGAACTCTGGATCCACTTTATTCTATATCTGTAATTTAAAATAATAATAATAATAATAATAATAATAATAATAATAATAATAATAATAATAATAATAATAATAATAATAATCCGAGAGAAATAAGATCTTACTGGGGTCTTATCAACTGAGTCCGAAACATAAAAATATGAATTACTAATATCACCAGTTATACGGCAACGATCAAGTTTTACATCAACATCTGGCACTATGACACTTTTTTTTTTTTTTGGCAGAGTCCCCGTTAATTCATTCTTAAATCCAAAATTGTGTCCTGCATGCATAGGACAAGGCCGATGGGAAATTATGAATGAAACGCTGCAATAAAGGATAGTCATTCATATATGGAGCGGTTATTAAGTCACATAGACATACGCTGTGAAGTATATAATTGTATCGTAATAAAATAAAATTCATTACACTAAGATCTCACAACAAATAAAGATCTAAATCATTAAAACTCGTCTAAATGGCATATGGCCAAGTCTCGGCAAGGTAAACTCGTCCAAATGGCATATGGCCAAGTCTCGTCAAGGTAAACTCGTCCAAATGGCATATGGCCAAGTCTCGTCAAGGTAAACTCGTCCAAATGGCATATGGCCAAGTCTCGTCAAGGTAAACTCGTCCAAATGGCATATGATCTAGTCTCGGCAAGGTAAACAGATATGTATATTCGAACTGTTAAAAAAGCCAACATATTATGAAATAATTGAAGCCATCGAGCATATAATTTATCAAAACTAAATTAGAACCTAAGTGAAACCATCAGAAACCTTTCAACACTGAGACCTCAACAGAGTTTAGGACTACAAAAACCAATTTATATATTTATTTATTTATTTATTTATTACTCCAGATACATTACGGCGGCAAGTATGAGAGCCTTGGATTCACTGTTAAGAATTTATAATTTAATATAAATATAAAGTATTCATAACAGAACATGAAACATAGTTTACAATTATCAGATTAAAGAACAATGATCATTTCTCGAATTACATGTGTCTGAAGTTTTTAAAAGAGATAGAGAGAGAGAGATGTTTGCGTACGTATTTGTGCTCTATCTATCTATCTATCTATCTATCTATCTATCTATCTATCTATCTATCTATGTATATATATATATATATATATATATATATATATATATATATATATATATATATATATACTATTCCCTTCCATTTAAGATTACTTATTATCTTTTAGTTTTCGTTCATTTTTTGCTTACATGAATTTACAGTCATCCATTCTTCCAGCCATGTATATATACAAACTTTTATAAATACAAATATACAGAAACATATTGCATACATACATATATACTATACATACATACACATTTAATTGTAGACATTTAAGTATGTAAACACATTTAGAGATATTAGTACAGTGAAACCTTGCTGGACCAGACACGATAGAGGATCCCATGATATAGGGGTTGTATTTGTGTGGAAATGGTCTCTTTGATAATAAAAAGACAACGCTAAATTAATCCATATATACATCTATATTTACCAAGATGTAGACCATGTAGACCAAGATGTAGACCATGTATGCATAGAGGAAGTTAGTGAAGGAGTTATGAACTAACTTATGTATCTGTGAATAGTTTTTCATCAAAGTCTGAATGTAAAAATGCCGATATCCATGTCTAAAATGCCTATATATCCATGTCTAAAATGCCTATATATCCATGTCTAAAATGCCGATATCCATGTCTAAAATGCCTATATATTCATGTCTAAAATGCCGATATCCATGTCTAAAATACTCATATAGCCAGCTTCCTAGGAATCTGTGTCCTTACCTCTCTAGTAAAGTATTTCTCCCATGCATGTCCCAAGGAGGCCAGTCTAATACATTTTTCCAAAAGTAAGATTAGGCTTATTTATCAGACAAATTTATCTTCAAAGATTTTATACCGTGGGGTCGGGGTGGGAGTGGGGCTAAGGTCGGTCTTTATCAGCAAGCATGGGATTATCATCGGATAAATACGATACAGCCAACCCATTGGTATATGAACATAGATATGTAAATGTAGGTAGGTAGATAACGCATTTAAGTTAAGTAGAAATATTGAGAGAAAAAAAAGCTGGTAAGAGGCTCCTTGACTGGACCCATAACTCCGTGTATCTTTCAAGTTTGTCCGCTTTAGGAGTATTTTAATTTACATAATGCATCATTTACCAACAAGATTTATATTAGCGTTTATTGGATTTTGTTATTTTATATTCTTAAAATTGCATGAATAGATGTCAATTCGCCAATCTCACAATTTGTTCTTCTATTCTCTATTTTATTTTTCTAATATATTTTATTTCTGCTATTTGTTTCGTTTTAGTCTATTTAACCCACTGACCAATAAATGACAAAGTTTTCTTTAAAAAAAACACCTTTTCAGTAGGTTTATAATGGCAAATTTAGTCCCAAACCGCAGATGTCCCACTAGACGAGCAATAAATGACCTTAAGTGGGTAAATTTAATTGCGGTTGAGCCATATAAAAGCTTTTGCGATATGTATTCTCTGGCGATGTTTGCACACCTGGCGATAAATAAAAAATCGAGCACATAAATTTGCCGAGGTTGCCGTGCATAACTGTTTTCGAAATACACTGTATTTTCTAATAAGTGTTAATATATGTTATGGAATGGAAACAAAATAGAACTTTTAAAGTTTTTAATTTGCTGCATTAATGTAATTTTGGTAAAGACAAATTCTCTTTTTCTTATCTTTTCGCTATAAGACAGCAATATATATATATATATATATATATATATATATATATATATATATATATATATATATATATATATATATAAATATAAATATATATATATATATATATCTATATATATATATATCTATATATATATATATACACACGAATATATAAGCACCAACCCCTATACCATCTCGAGCATGCACACATCACCAAACAATGATGCTACAAAGTCGGTGGTATAGGCCTTCGAGAGTAGCAGACATACCCGTATGTCGACCCAGTAATTAATTCTCATCTAGTACACAGTCCATCTTGATTCCTACTACAGAAATCAAGGTATATAGAAGTTATTTTAGAGAATTACAAATATACACCAAAAAGAGCGGAAAGTGCTATCCATAGATTCTACAGGAGAATACTTGATAACATTAACATAATTTTTAAATACAAATAAATAATATTATTAATTAGTATTCCACAGAGATTCGGACCCGGATCCGCGGGTTACGGCACCCATCGCCTGGGTCGACACGTGGGTATGTCTGCTACGCACTAATGCCTATACCATCCGCTGAGTACGAATTAAAATTTTCTAACCTGTATGATAATATTATTTATTCGTATTTAAAAATTCTGTTAATGTTATCAAGCATTCTCCTGTAGAATCCAGAGATAGCACTTTCCGCTCTGTTTGATGTATATTTGTAATATATAAAAACAATCAAAATTATAAAAGAAAATATCAGATTAATTATCTTTTGAAAATGCTGGATGAGCTTGGAAACGAGACTGCCGATTTTACCACCAGGCACTGTCGCGCTGTTTCACTAAATAGGAACGGAATGGACACACTGTACACGCTTGATTGCACATCTGGCGATAGAAAACGGATTTTAGGAAATTATAAGAAATCAAATATGTGAAGAATGCCCGTTATTATGATAGTTACAAGTACTGCAGCAATGCGAGGAATAATAGCGAATGTGCACAATCTGATTAAAATCGAGATCTCCAACATAACGGAGATCTGACAGACACCAATACGAGGTCATGTTCTGTTGATCCTTCGATTCACCAGTCAAATTACATTCGTGAAAGTGATGGACTATAAATATCTCGTTCACGGCCCAACAACCATATTGCTTACTTATAAGGAATTCCTTAAAAATTATTCCAGCAAGATTGTCCTCGTTCGGAAACTCTTCTCACACAAGAGACAGTTTTTTTCTTAAAAACAGATTGTTCACTGGTACGTCAGTGACACTATTCGCAAAACAGTGACGTCATTTCCATAACGGCTAGTTTGGAATCTCCCACCAACACCACCACCACCACCAAACTGCAGTGATTGGTTGGTAGCATCACATCGATGCGGTGTATTATGGGTAAAGCGTACGAAATTTTTGTACGTTTTTTAAAGATAGCGGTTGATAGCTATCAGCTAGTCTTGTTCAACCATACCTCTCGCGTGTCTCAATGAAATCTCCGCCAAACAAGGGTCTGGAAAAAAAGAAGCAACAGCTGAGTTTTCTTCGTAATGCCAGAACGAGGCTTTAACAAAATATGCAAAAGTGATTTGATTGGCTGATGAGATGAGGGAACGTAATACATTATTGTGATGATAAGATGTCGTCATGTTTTGGGTTAACTTGGACAGTTTCTTTGTCTGATTGAGAAACGCCTCGCTGGAAAATGGGGGAGAACACAGATACACGCTAAAGTACGGTAGGCAAAACAGAACAATGTCAAATAAATTATTATACTTTTATGGAATTATTTGCGTAAGTTCAGTAAAAGGAAGTTTTCTGTTGATTTTATACTTGAAAAAAAAATTGGGAATGTTTCAGTCAAAAATAAGTCATCTCAGTCGAGTCCCCCTCCATGAACGCTATGAGGATGTGTAATTTGCAAATTACGTCATTTGGTAAACAAGGTACATGTATATGCAATGGTGGCTACTATAGTATTTCTGAGGTCTTTGTCCAATCATTGGCAGAAAGGCCCGAGCATATTATGTTTGGTATCTAAAGATAACTCGCCCCCGAACACACTCTTCACAGCTCATACTCATACTATCATTGCTGGAAGGTTGTTTGGATCCCAGGGTCATCTTAACCTTAATACATTATTTTTGCACAGTAATACACGAGCAACTGGACCTTATCTCAGTTATCAATAACTGAACTCCAAAACAAACAAAGAAAAAAAATATATAAACATGTAAGGTGGTACACGTGCGCTTCATTGTGACGTTATCGGTATAGTGTACCGTCTGCCGCGTGATACCTTGTACCAACGTCAGCCAGAGGTGGTTTAAGGCACTGGGGGGCCCGGAGCACTTCAGCTTTGAAAGGCCCGGGGCACTTAAGATATATATATATATCTATAAATACACCCTGAAAGCTGTCCTTAAACTGTCCTTTATATGTGTGTAATTATTATAGCTATATTAGGCTAAGCATTAGATGGTTTAGACCTATATATGGTTTATTTAAACACATGTAATTTTATCCACGGCAACCAGGGGGGGGGACCCATGACTTGGAGGGGGGGCCGGGGCTCATGCCCCCTGTTCCCCCACCTTAATTGGTACTGTCGTCAGCTCTATTATCCATCTCTACAAGAAAATAATTCTGATATTTCCTCCTACGTATTAAGTAAAATCTTCACATTCTGCACTAAAGCCACTGTATTGAAAAGATCGCAGAAAATGCAATTTAGTTTGAATGTGGTGCAGTTATCAAAGCGTACGATGTTCTTCAAGTGGCATTTAACCACCAAAGTTAGATCGTTGTGACAGTGGCGTTTTCCTTCCAAAGGGAGATAATCAATTGAGAGGCATATGCATCCTAACACGAAATGCTACGCTTTATCTGATTGGTTACCAAAAGTAAGTGGACCGGAAATTCCAGATGTCACCAAAAAATAAACCTTTAACGGTGCCAATCAGATCTACTTATTAATATGAAATAGGTCAAACCTAATAGGGAGGAAAGTTTACTGGATATCATGTGTGTGTGTGTGTGTGTGTGTGTGTGTGTGTGTGTGTGTTCTGACTGGCGTCGCGTGAGGTCATCGAGATGTGACGTATTGTGCCTGTTCTTTGCCTGTGTAAAGTAATGTTACTGAGTTTGAAAAATACTATTTTTATATTATCGTTGAATTGAAAATCAGAGTACAGATTTAAGAGATTTCTGACGCTGATTAAGTCCCATGGCCAAGAAAATAATCTGGTGAACTCGTCTTTGTTCGCTCTTTTCCGTAATGGAGCATGCACAAACACAAGAAGATAATGACCGAAACCATATGCACTTCCGGTGCCGCTGTTTTCAAATTGCTATGGGGTATAGTTTTTACATTCCTTGTTTTACGTATACCGAGTACACGTTATCTAAAGAGCACGCTACGCGGACGGAGCCGAAGATTTCAATCAGATTGCGACATTGTAAATACTTGCAAGTTCTCAGCCCAAAGTCTGAAGCATTGTTGGAATATAAAACTTTTTACTATAGGTTGTGAAGATAGAAGAAGCTGTATCTCGTCATAGCGCTTTAAATATCATTGCACTGTTTCTCGAAAGGAAAGGAAGCCTATTTATCATGAAAGTTCAAAATTGTGGTACCAATCAACTCCTTGAACTGACCTAATTTTCAGAAGTCTTGTTCAACTAGACATCTCGCGTAGCTCAGTCCGATTCTCGCCAAATGAGGGTCTGGTAAA
Organism: Margaritifera margaritifera; assembly: GCA_029931535.1. Taxonomy (NCBI): domain Eukaryota; kingdom Metazoa; phylum Mollusca; class Bivalvia; order Unionida; family Margaritiferidae; genus Margaritifera; species Margaritifera margaritifera. Next base: position 1,540,314 of record JAQPZY010001468.1, on the reverse strand, counting down.
AACAAAGTGAGGTTTCCTTGTAACTCTAGGACGAAGTTTTCCCAAAATTTTGAACATGATTTAATTGGCTAATGAGATGATATGACATAATATATCAATGTGATGATATGTTTCGCGTCAACATGCACAATTTCATTGGCTGATCAAGACACACCTCCTGCGGTGGCGTCTGATTACAATGTGGTGTTATGATGTGAACTTTGCGTGCATACTATTTTACTGCAAAAATAAGGCATTAACCTTTACCACTTTACTTGATAGGGAAAGCTGATGGCTGACTGAGGCAGAATGAATCTGTATTTCATATTGTTCTTCTTATGGCCCCCTCTCTCCGTCCCACTCCATCCGTATATCCTTTTCTGTTTTAATGTCATCTGCAAAATTAATGTTGAAGGTTTCCTTTTTTTTTTTTTTTTTCAAGATCTTGTTAAGAGGTTAGGCAACTCAATACGACAATGACAATGCATCACCCGTATATTCTCCACTGCTTTTTGTGTGTGTGTTGTTGTTACAAAAGTAGTGTTAATGATTTCTTTTTAAAGATCTTGTTAGAATGTTGGACAGTTTAACAAGACAATGACAGTCCAACTTAGAATTTTGCTATGTGTATTTCCGCTTTGATTTCATGCTACTTGTCATGTCTTTAAAAAAACAACCTATGTTATATATTCCAAAAGAAAGCCTTAGGGAATACACTCTTCCCAATTGAAAATCCACCTTTGTTTTGTTTTAGATATCAACAAAATTGAAAGCTTCAGGATCTTGTCTTTTTATATTTCGATAACTGTTACTATAGATGATATTAAAACAAGCAAAGAACAAAAGTTCTTTAGAAAAGATTTACTGAATACACTTTATAGTCAACAACATAACCTTGAAAAAGAATCGCTGTTCGATATCTCTAATGTAGTGACTTTTGGCTTCGTAAAAAACAACACAGATTTATTCTGGATTGAACATATAGGTTTTTAAGTCTGAGGAAGTGCTATATTTGTTATTATTACACTTTATGTAGGCAGTGCTATATTTGTTATTATTACACTTTTATGTGATTTATGTTTGTTAAGAAGTAAGTATAGCCAGATTTTGATGCCCTCGGAACTCTAACGCCTTCAGGATAATATAGAATGGTGACATTACATGCACTAACACTCTTGGACCAAATATAACTCCAGTCAAATTTAACATCATATGTAATTGTGGTACGTGTAATTGTTGTACGTGTAATTGTGGTACTTGTAATTGTGGTACGTGTAATTGCAAGCTTGTGAGCGAAAATTCTTGATCCCCAAAGTCAAAGTATGTATCATCTTTGAATTCGTAAACTTTTGTTTGTTTTTTAAAGGCACCATTAACACATGAAAGGCTGTATCGTGGAAATTGGAGTAAAGTGTCTTACCCAAGGACACACGACGGTGGCCGACATGGCCTGGTCTGGACATGCTTTGAACCCACACTCTTTTGGTTTCGAGACCAGAACGCTTACCAATGAGCAACCGCGGCTCCGTAAAGTTACGGTTAAAGTATTGTTTGCAATAACTAAATTCAGTCATATGTACAGTTGAATTCTTGTTTACAATTACTCAGATGAGTCAATGTATAGTTGAATTCTTGTTTCCAGTAACTAAACTGAGTCAATGTACAGTTGAATTCTTGTTCACAATAAATAAATTGAGTCAAATGTATTATTTAATTTTTTTTCACAATAACTAAACTAAGCCAAAATGTATAGTTGACTTCTCGTTCACAATAACTAAACTGAATCATAAGTATTTCTGTCTGTGAGTCAATATCCTGGTAATGTTACTATTATAGAATAATTACAAAGACCACAAAGCGATGTTTACAAGTTGCACTTGAGCATACAGATTCATATGACTAATCAACGATTTAAAGGTCAAACAGTATGCTCGCTGTCGCCTAAATTCGATCATGAGACCCAGGTTTCACAAAATTTATCAAAAGTCAGCTTGATATTGTTATTTTCAATGATCATGCTTATGATACTGAAACAATATTTTTTCTTCTCCTGTGTGTTTGTGTGTGGGGGTGGGGGGGTGGGGGGGGTCATAGCTAGAGATTGTAGAAAGAACAGAAAATTATATTTTATTTTTTTTACATTTGTTCAACTGGAAATCATTTTATTTTTACAAAAGAGTAATGGAATTCCTAGCAGTTTAGGAAATTACTACATATTTCTGAATAAAATAAAGATTAAAAAAAATAGAAAATACTCATTCAGGAGAATTCAATACATTATAACTGACTTAGTAAGAAGGATCTAAAGAGCATATCCTCAATTGGAAGAAAATGTGTTATTCTGAGTGAAGTTATATCCAGAATATGATAAGTATCTCGCATACTTCATTCATGTGCTTAAATTTCAAAAATTAAATATAGTATGTTCAAAGAGCGATGAGGAGTTTTGTAAACATGGTTTTAAAATCGTGTAATGATACTGATATTTTCTTCATCAATTCATTAAATGTGATTTTATTGCAAACTGACGCTAGAGTGAAATCCTAATTCCAGCTGTTAAATAATATTATAAGTGCTTTGCATAAATTAAGTAATGTTTCAAATTTAGAATATAAATTTTTTCAATCATCAGGTCAGAAACCTTTTAAATTCGTAACATGAACGTTTCATAGACAATGTATTTTAATATAAGGATCTTAGACTCACTTCATTTTCTTTACTGTTTTGTGTATTGTCTGTCTTAATGATGATTAACGATAAATATTAAACTTTAACTGATGGACAATAGTGCTTTAGTTTTTACAGAATCCGAAAAACTCTCTACCTACTATGAGATGATTATTTCTCATATTCCTCAGCTCTTGATCCCTACATGACTAATAATCCCTATATGACTAATAATCATAAATACACAAGCTCCATCTCTTCTACATCACTACTAATACAATATTTTGACTTTCTTTACAAGATCACTTCTATCAAATTGTATGGTTTTAAATATTGCCTTGACTTTAGGTGTGCACATGGACTGAATTTCTAAAACTTTCACCCAAAATAGAGGCCATATTGGATATTTGAATAAGATAAATGGACTGATATGTTTCGACATTTGCCATGCAATATTATGGCTCATACAGTCAATATTTGTAATGTGATCCAAACTCTCACTAGCGCTTACTTTCTTCACGAGTTTTACTAATGCAGACATAATTATATAGAAAAATGTGGACTAGAATTTGAGCTTTTGAAATTTCACTAATGGCGAAATATACGTATATTAATCAAAGTCAAAATAGATATACATATCATCAACATGCTATAAATCAATGTCATAAATGGATATTTGGTGTGAAACATTTTTGTTTCATAAAAAAAAGACTTTTAAAAGACTTTCTGGCCCAACCTGTCATTATAGAAGCATGCTTAGTGGGTCTATCTGTTCATCTCATCAAGTGTCAAATATATATGAAACAAGTTATTCCAGAAAACTTGACAGGCCATGTACGGCTAACTGTGTAACGACAGTTTTAAAAGCAGTATTGAACTTAAGAAACTCTTTGATCTCGAGATAAATGTTGAGAGATGGCAAATAAACTGATTTTCAAGAACATAAAGAACATAATTGATCACGATGGTATTGTGCCAGCAAAGTATGTTTTTCATTTATGTTTTTTTTAAATTTCGATATGAACTTTTATTTATCATGTCCTTTACTTTAGCTGGTGTTGTTAGCTTAATTCATAGAATTTTTATCAACCTAATCGAAACTTTATAATACCCGTATTGGTGTGAGTCTGATTAAGTGAAAATGCTGGAAATGATTCATGGAGGAAACTGTGGAGTATTAGGCATCCAGCTCTGAAAACAGCAATAAGCTGGTAGCAACCTTTCCTTTGATAACTATAGGGTATCTGATACAATGGATTTATCTTACCTACAAATATATCGCAATAGGAGAGCTATATTTAATATATCCAAACAATGGAATTCCCTGTATAGACAAACTCTCGGATTAATTATAGTTGAGTATGCGCCGTCGATAGGCCCCTACAGGAAATGTAAAATAAAATTTAAAAAAAATATAACAAAAATAAAAAGAACAGTGGGATCACAGATTCTTTCAGAGATCTCGATGAAAAGAGACATTCCATAAAGACAACTTTTCAACATAGATAAGGTTTTCATCCAATAGACAGTTTAATATGTTTTAATACACTCGCGTAATTCCTGTTAGTTTCTCCTTCGAAATCTCTTTGCACCAACTTCTTTCCACCAAGGGAAATAATATACCATTTGCTTTTCCTTCTATTGCAGTCTTCTTAACTCATTGAATGCGAGAGACACAATTTTGCGTCATGAGGTAGTACCCTTCTTCCAAGGCCTGAGATGTCATCACAGTTCACGATAGGCCCAAGCAGGTGGTATTAGAGAAAAGAAGGAGGATGTAGCTTTACACTAATATCAAGTAACGTAGACATTCTACGCACATTAAAAAATACATCTAAAAAAAAAAATAACAAATTGAGACCCGATTTTCTTTACTAAACAAATCAGCGGTTGCAGGACCGGAGTTTTTATCCAGATTTTAAACTTTCTCTCGTTAGATATAAAGCAGATCTGACTAAACTTCACATAGACAGATGAACCTTTTGTAAAACAAATTGGGTAACTTGGGAATTTCGGGTAAAAGGGGACAAGCAGGCAAAAATAAAGGGTCCAATGCGCCAATTTTTTTTTAAATTTTCTTTTTTATATCGAATTTTTACCCGTCTGCTCATGCGCTGGCCTGATAGCCAATCCAAAACAACCTCTCTTAAATATCTAAGCAACTGTCGATAGAAGAATTCCTCTGAATCAAACGTGCTTGGATTCCATTGGAAATAACATAAAATCTTTCTCTTCTACCCTAAACATAAGTGAAAACGAGAAAAAGCTCCTGCCTTAATGAGTTAAAAGCGGTCCAATTACACTATAACTTCTACAGAATTTTTAGCGTCATGTGCATACAGTTTGGAACCTTTTCGTTTTCCTGTTTTACCGTTTCGCTTCCGTACCGTCTCAAAACAAGTTTCTTCATTTGCACAACGTTTCTTACCATATTGTACCCTTCCTGACTGTTTCTGAATTTTTAACTGCATTACCTGCAATTGCAATTAAAGATTACGGTTTCGAACCCCATTCGTACCGTGTGTACTGTTCCTAATGGTTTGATTATCATATTGTCCCGTCTTTGCACCATTTCTTACAGTTGCACACCTTACCATGACCTTACTTGTTCACTTTTCTACATGTTATGAAAGACGTTTCATGATTGCATTAACTCTCGCATAGCTGTAGAAAGAGAGTTAATACAGAAAATAGGTAGTATCAAACATGTTTGCTATTTTTACGATCTACATACGGTAGGACATTTTCAAATGTTTGTGTTTTTAAAGGAGTCTATATTCGTTGACAGACTTTTCATCCGGTTTTACTTTTAATACAGGCAATTTACATGTATTCATACTCTAATGGACTTTTAATACAAGCAATTTACATGCATTCATACTCTAATGGACTTTCAAGCTTTACTTTTAGTACAGGCAATACATGTATTCATACTCTAATGGACTTTGAATGAAGGATTTGCAGTAAGGCTTTCTTACCAACACATAGGTAGGCAATTGTTTTGGAGTCCGCACATCTGTATATTGATTACCATGATACATATATTCACATATACATAAATTGACAAGTTCTTCATGTGACCGCGACTAGACAACATATATAGAATGATAGTTGATGTAGAAATAATCATTAAATAGCACGCTTTATTCGGCGAAGTGATTCTTTTTGTCCGTAATGGCGGCTGAAAAAACCTAATACTGAGTCCAATTCCAAAATATTTTTGAATTTTATATGCTGTCAAAATATTATTCCAGATAGCTAAGTGTGAAAAAGCTAAACGGCGAGAAAGGCATGGCACCAACAGAACAATGGGAAGAATCCTGTAAATAAGTATTATGCATTGTGCGTTGCATGGCATCAAAGACAACGTCTGCATTCCTAAAGTATTCGTACGAATAATAAATTAGCCCTTAACCTGACCAAAAGCTTATACCAGGCCAGATGGAATTTCAGTTTATATGTTCGAAGTTAGCATAAAAGATGTAAAAGAGATATTAAATATATAAAATCACAATTTGATGATTATCAAATCAAATGAATCCCGGTGAAATAAAAAGTCACATCACCTGGAAAGATCTTCAGTGCCATAGTTGCTCATGTGAAATCAAAGACTAAATATCTGTAGCCCATGTATTGCAATTTTGATGACATTAAATGTAATAATCACACTTCACGTCTTGATTTTCTATTATTATTATTATTATTGTTTGTGTTAGTAAGTTCGAAAATAATAACATGATGGTATATATTATTTACATTAAATCCTGCAATTAATAAAAGATTCAGTGTTTGCACTTTTGTATTTGTTTGTGGATTTGCTGTTTGTTTGTTTGCTTGTTTGTTTGTTTGTTTGTTTTTGTAAAATTTACAATATTTTTCTCAAACTGGTAAAGGTCATCTTCCCCAAGTAAATGAGATACAGGGGAAACACTTGGTTCCAGATGTACCAGTTTATAATTTAACAATATCATGAAAATTTATAGTTTGTTCTATGTCATATAATTCCACTTCACTAACTATGGAAGTATGGACACAAAGTAGATTTTTATTCATAGCTCTTCGCATCAACGTGCCCGCTTTTGTAAAGCAAAATTTTCCTAACAGCTAAGTAATACCGGAGAAAAGTGAATATGGCACTCATGTGGGTAAATTTATATTAGACCTGAATTAAACGGTATGATTTAGAAGAACCTATGAGATGCACTTTGCCTGTAAATTATAATAACTGACAAGCATAAGATTGTGATGCTATCAGTTCTATGGTTGGAACATGCCTTTGAATTGCCAGGGTTCCTTTCATATATTGCTAACTCAACCGTGAGAGATTATCGTCTGAAACATCTTTGACAAATTCATAATTCATCAATTCACTGGATTAGAATGTTTCTAAACACCATCAAGGTGTCTTTACAATCAGTACCTCTAGATTACATTTCAATCATTTCAGATATCATACTTTACATATGCTTGTCATTGTAACGACAAAAAGCATAACCTTTTCGGTCGTGAGTGAAAGGGTTCATAGCACGTGTGCCACGGTCATAAATAACAAACGTTCTTCGGAAGTATTGTCTAAACCACACCCTATATGCATCGGTGACTGTTGAGCACTGATGACGATGACAAGAGTAGGGGAAAATGGCTTCTCGGTTTAACTTATTTTGAAAGGCATTCTCTGATCGCTCCTTATTGAACAATAATTCCCTAAATAATTACATTTTCTCTTTTACTCTGTGAGACAAATACAGGGGTAAATTATCTTTATTATCCAGTAATTTTGTGTGTTGATGATGTCTGATGTCGAAAATAACAATTATATATAGACTGTGTAAAGGTTGTTTTTGAAGGGGTTGTTTTATAATATTTTTTTTGTCAAAGGATTTCTTAGCTTAAGTAGACCTTTGGAAGATAAGTGTACGAGAGTTCTTCATTGACCCGTCTTTTAATAAACAAATATTTCTATTTTGTGGTTTTTACGGATGATTATATAAAAACTAACACCAGATCAATTTAAAGATTTTGTGCCAAGTTATGATATTAAACATTTGCTTACACCTATCTAGTATCTGGGTGTACAGAGGACTGAGATACACTGACGAGATTCACTAGTTTAGACCGCAGATTCATTTATCTCTCACTGCAATAAGTAAAGTTTAGCAGACTATATCGTTTTTTCTCTACAATTATTAATATTATTTTTTTTTCTGTTTGTTTGTGGGGTTGTTTCCTTTTTTTTTTTTTTTCGCAGATGTAGCTTGTAAACAGAACTGTATAGATTTTAGCGATATAAAATACAATCTATATTTTGTGCTAATTTTGAGCACCTCCACCCTCATAAATAGCATTCTGCGAAATCCTCAGCGAAAATTCTTCTACTCCTCTTAGCCTCAGTTATATTAGCAAAACTGTCCAAGTAAAATTCGTTTTACCGTCCATTCGTATGAATGCTGACGTTCAAAATGTACTGGAATTTAAATCGAATCACTCTTTTTCTTCTTTCCATGGTCAGTATACATTTATTCCACTTGAGTAAACTTTTCAGAATATGGTACATTTTGGAGATGAAAGTGGCGTTGATGTCCTGGTCTGTCCTTTCAACATTTGTCTTTGTAGTAGAAGCCTCTGTGAAAATGGTTTTATCGTACATCTCTAGGGCCAGGCAAAGTCATCTCGTGCCATTTATTACATAATCTGAAGTTTTCCACCGACAATTATAGTATTTTGTTTTTCTTTAATTCAGTTCACATGGATGTTTCGCGAAAACGAAGAATACCCAGCAATTTTTTTTTTTTTTTTTTTTTTTTCATGATTGGAAACCAAATATATGATCCATTTATAATCAAAGCTGGTTTCTAAACGTGACCAAGACAAGCTCATTTAGGACAATGGAAATACTGAACACTGCCATTTTGTTTTATTTTAGCTAACAGGATTATTTCCTTCTGAAATTCCATTTGAACATCATTGTTTGGAATCTGTATGTGGCATCTGATGATAGATAAATATACTGGAAATACGTTTGCCCTAAATTAAACAGTATTTTATTTGATTGATATGAGAAAGAAGATAGTCACCATCAACGACGCACTCCATATGGAATTAGTTTTATATCCAAGTCTATAGAGGGCAGCATTCCTAAGGTCAGAAATTTTTTAAGTGTTGGGTGAGGCGTATTTTTTAGGGGATTTAATATTTTAAGTTGATCCAAAACAGTTTATTATTGTAACTGAATTTAAGGACTTAATTGTTTATATCTAAGTAAATCTGACGACATTCCCTGTGTTTTATAGACGAGACGAAAGGTAAAACCAGGATGGGACACCTTCAGTAACTACTACAGTTTTATCTTAGCCAAAAGGCCGAGACCTATGCTCTGAAATATTCTCCTTGGGCTTTTTCTTTGTGGAAAAAAGAAGAAAAGGAGTGGAAGAAAAAAAGATTTTTTCATGAACGTGCTTATATGTTTAATCGACATGTATTTGAATCAAGGCAAATACAATGTTCCTGCTGCCTTCTTATTAGAAAACAAAACTGCGTAGACAGTTAACGGAATTATCTTACTCATGTATCCTATTGCGTCACTTTGGAAATTGCAGGATTTAGTACGCGATGATCTTCTAAACAGAAGTAAATTTAGCTACATCATGGGCTCTGCAGATGGCAGTTTTGTATCATGGAAGCGTCATACTGCCCACCAGTATTCAAATCGATCAAAATTACTGATAGTGAAAACTATGATAAATTAAAAACTCACTGTGGTGTCATCAGACTCTTTGAACATTCCCATTTGGTTTAAACATATTTTGTTTTTTAAATTATGCAAAAAGAGTCGGGTTACAAGTTCTCACTACATTAGATAAGCCCTTCCCCATACACAAATAGTGGTACAAATTAATTTAAAAACAAAACAAAACAACAACAAATATTTTTAAAAACAAAAACAAAAACAAAAAAAACAAACCCAGCAACAAGATGTGCTAAAGGATAAAAGTTTGAAAAAGGGTGAGAAAAAAAAAAATATCCAATGCAAGTAAACAATGGTGTTACTAAACTTCGAAAAGAATTTAATTTAGTATATAACGCACCTACATCAACTATCACCTGGTCATTATACTATCTGAAAACAAAACAAACGAAAAAAATAATCCATTTATATTAAGAATCTAAGGAAGAAACATTAGTTAAAACGCATTGTATCCTTAATGTACATTTAAAAAACAATGAAAGATATTTTTTTAAAAATTCAGTTCCGATTTCAGGTGAGCCAAATATAAGAATGTTTGTAGAGATGTGAACGAACATTTCGTTAGGACAAAGTATTAGATGTTTGCCTTTGAACTGTGTGTCGAGTGCAAATGAAAATATAATAATATGCACTCTCTGCTTCTACCCCACAGTTGCATAAAGTAGTATCTATCAGGTGATTGTCATACTAATCTTTTTTTAAGGTCACTACATTGGTTTCTGATCCTAGTATGAATAATAGAGTATTTGCGATCACCAGAAAGATAATAAGAGGGAACGCTATTGATATGTGGGATAATATACTCAATTTAAGAAATCGCTTTCCGTTTTGAGATTTTCAGGTAGGGTATTCCATATGAGAATTGAAAAGGTAAGGAAAGACATTTTTTTTTTATTTCAAGTCTGTCATTTAATCTAGGGAAGTTTTGTCGGTTACGTAAATTGTATCTCTACGTTTCTCCCACCAAATATTCTCATTTATAAAAGTGACCACAAATTAATAACGATGGTCAGTTTACTGAATCAGGGTCATTTAAAAAAGTAATAATTTATGTATTAACAAATGTTTACTGCTAGTAACTTCTTTTAATAAGTAACAGTTATTCAGTAATAGTAATGCTGCCTTTTTGAATTACGGTTATTTAAAAATATGTCATTGTACAGTGAACGTTGAATACATTAAATAAAATGCACTCAATATACTTAAGGAAAAAAATGACAGAAAGAGCAGTTTATCTCACATGTACCAGCTAATTTGGAAACAAACTAATTGTCATCTCAAAGGCGTTTATTTTACGGCTTAAAATGACTAAAGACGGGAACTTTTAATCGATGGCTTTATTGGTTTTAAGTGGGCATGCTAAAATGTTTTCCTACAACAAACGGGTAGATCACAGGGCAGGGAAAGAGTTGTAAAGATTTTAAATCCACAAATCCGTTACAAGGCCTAAAAGTAGTGTTAACCTCTTTGTAAATAATCATTAAAGGACATGTGAATTAAACAAGTATGCAAGATATGTCGTCCAGATCTCAGGTGTACGAAACCTTTTAAAGTTTGCGAAAACGTGCTTGAGGTTTCTAATAAACTGTTTGTTCTTCTTGCTATGTCATCTTCAATGTTGTCACTCCTGTTTACTTGTGAATTTTTTCCGCCCCCTGTTTCACACTTACTTGAAGGAGGGAACAAACTTCTACAGCAATTATCACTCAGAAAGGACCACGCCACGCGAGCAACGCACCATGGACACGGGGTTTGGGGCAGAGAATGTGTTTAGATTTTCACAAATCTCTTGTAGAGGAAAACGATATGTGTATGAGATCCTTTCTGTCATTTTCAATTGCTGGTACTTTTCCACAGGTGCTCACCATTTACAACATTTCGTGTAACCACGAATGCCAATATTCAGCCTTATATTTTTTACTGTGAAGAACGTGAAGTCAAATGTCGGCGATAAACATATGATGCTGTCACGATCTTTAGATAGTACAGGAGATATTAGCATGAAAACTTAGCTGATGATCCACTTTGATGTGAGAAATCGTAACATGTCGATAAAGAACGAAAGAACAAAATAAAAATGACAGATTTTGTCAACAACTAAAAAAAATACAACAATATATGAAACCTTATGTGCATCGAAAAGACACGACTTTACACATATAACCTGCTGACCTAACATTTTAACTATAAGTACTACTAAGGGTCAAACATAAATAGTTCATCAAATAATTTTCTTGCAACCCAGTGCACAAGAGCTTGGTACATAAACTTCAAACAGAGACACAATGGAATGGTAAAATTACCCTGCCTACTGGATCGAAAATTGTTATGAGATGACAATTTATATCATGTTAGATGTTGTTGATTTATTTATTTACATACATTGACACAGTTGGGATCGTGCAACAGGCCACGCCATAACATATGACGGCATGGTACTACTTGTGAATAATATTATCAGTGTACATACTTATGATGACGTACCTCTACTACTACTACTACTACTACTAATAATAATAATAATAATACTGCATAGATGATTAATTACGCCCACAAAGCATAAGATCGGGTCATTTCACTGATTAAAGTGAGTATGATATTTTAGAAGTTGTTGTTGTTGACAATGTACCAAACTCGGTTATAATTCAGTACCAGAATTCGGCGTCTCCTGTACGAAAATGGCTATAATTCAGTACCAGCATTAGGCATCTCCTGTACGGAAACGGCAAACAAAGTGTCGTAATTTTGAAACGACTCTGTACTACGGAAATTCAGAAGAAAGGACATGCCAAACGGGAGTTTCTGAACTCTTGCTGAACTTCAACAACTAAATAATTCATATTCACAATATAAAGTTTGATTTTCTAAACACTGGCTTTAACCTACCGTATAATCCTAAACGCTAAACAAAGTAGTTGCTTAAACCATGACTTAAAATTTTAATTTAAGAAAGGGATACTTACATATCAGTGATAATTGAAAGGATTCCGTGAACAAATGAGTGAGAATTAGCTAACGAAATCCCTGCTTTTGAAGTTTTGACAATGGAATAATACTGAACTTGAAAACGAACAAAACTAATCTAAAGGTATGGAAAAAACATCGGAATGTTTAAATCAAGTTTATACCTCGACAAACTATAAGCATTTCTTCATAAATCAAATGCACTTTCCTAACAACTGCATATAAATCTTGGCAAAATGCATTATAATTAAATAATTCAGATTAATCGATATAACGAGAAAAAAATGAATATGTTTACTGGAAGAAACACTTTGATGTCTTTCAATGATTTTTAAAAACTCCATATCGCGTCAACAGTACCTAATGATAATTGCATATAATTTTGTTTTCAAATTTGACTATACTTGTGGGATTTTTTCTATTCATCTCCTTTTTCAATATAGAAGATGACAAGTAAGCTAGCTATTCGTTTATATTCTCAATCTGCTTGTTCGATAAAAGCCAAATAACTTGGCTCAGTTTTAAAATCATAAGAACTTCAAAGCTGAGTAGGGTGCGTGCTAATGCTGATAATATGATTTAATTTTTCTTCTATTGTGCCTTTAAACACGGGCTTTTAGTCTTTGACACATATTTATGAGATATCGTAACAGCTAAATGTTTTCGAGAATTGTTTTCGGAAATAACGGAAGCACGAAATGACTGGGGCATCCTTTGTGTTGTGTGTGTGTGTGTGTGTGTGTGTGTGTGTGTGTGTGTGTGTGTGTGTGTGTGTGTGTTTCACTATCCATATTGTAGCTCGAGCCAAATGATAATGCGCATTGTGATAAAAAAGGACATATTTTCTGGGTTCTCACAGCATCGCAAAATGATGTAAGGAATTATTGAATGCCAATAAAATTAACGAATATGCGGTGAAATATGGCACAGCTCAGTCTTACACAGGTACAGTGAGTTGCAGAAATGTTGAAATCGTTTAGCAAGACGCAGGTGTTTAGTTAGCCCTTTCCACCTGTTGTTCAGAAATACCGTTAGACATTTCCGAGCCCATCGCCGGGGTGTACGGAAATGATAGGAAGAACGGATTAGTTGTGGCGGGCACATTGCAACTGAAATCTACATAAGTGCAGACGCTTTAATCGGACATTGGATTCTGATAACTGAAAAGTCATAGAGACAATTATTTGTTACCTTCTACGGCGACTGAAGATCTTTCGGTGAGTTCCTAGTTTTTGCACACAAGTGTTGCCTTTAATGTCTTGATGATGAAATAGAAAATTAGACTTGACAATAGTTGCTAGGAAATTGGCTCCTGTAGTATGTTTGTTCTTGCTGCTTCATATTTCGTTAGCCAGAGGCGATATTTGAAATTCTTTCGAACAAAATGTCAGGTGGGTCGTTAAGTACTGGGGTAGTTACTTTTTAATACACGTGAGTCTGCCCTCATAGGAATTATTTACATGTGGTTTGTGCGTGTGAGCTGGATTTTTTTTTCTCTACATTGTAATGAATTTTAGTGAATTTATCTTTTATTGTAGAAGCTTAATTGACGTTTCTTTTACCGTATTAAAATGGATATGTTTGAAGAGAAACATGAAAATACACGAAACTGTACACTAACAAACTGTACACTAACAAACTGTACACTAACAACCTGTACACTAATAAACTTTACACTAACAAACTGTACACTAATAAACTGTACACTAACAAACTGTACACCAATAAACTGTACACTAATAAAATGTACACTAACAAACTGTACATTAACAAACTGTACAATAATATACTGTACACTAACAAACTGTACACTAATAAAATGTACACTAACAAACTGTACACTAATAAACTGTACACTAACAAACTGTACACCAACAAACTGTACATTAACAAACTGTACAATAATATACTGTACACTAACAATCTGTACACTAATAAAATGTACACTAACAAACTGTACACTAATAAAATGTACACTAACAAACTGTACACTAACAAACTGTACATTAACAAACTGTGCACTAATAAACTGTACACTAACAAACTGTACACTAATAAAATGTACACTAACAAACTGTACACTAATAAAATGTACACTAATAAAATGTACACTAACAAACTGTACATTAATAAACTGTACACTAATAAACTTGACACTAACAAACTGTACACTAACAAACTTTACACTAACAAACTGTACACTAATAAACTGTACACTAACAAACTGTACATTAACAAACTGTACACTAATAAACTATACACTAACAAACTGTACACTAATAAACTGTACACTAACAAACTGTACACTAATAAACTGTACACTAACAAACTTTTCAGATCAACGCACATGCAAAATAAAAATTTATGATATGGGCGGCAATTATTTTTTTAAATTTGCATTATTTATATAAAAAAAATCTTTTCATTTATTAATATATCATTAACTGTAGAAAATAAAGGTGACAAGCAGTCACTGCATTGTATTATTTTCGTCCTGAAGGACAACAACAGTCTTAAATTAAATGTATATGGTCTCCAAAGAAAAGGAATAGGTTGCGGATGAAGTGCAGGAAAATTTTATCCAAATACATGAAGTTTGTGTCGAAACCAAAATGTGTACGCAGCGCATTAACATCCCTGTTTTAATTTCTATACAGTGACATAAAAAATGAACGAAGACAGAACTGTGTGATACAACGAGTTAGCAGAAAATGGTTTTGCATGTTGCAAAGTACGCACAAAAAACTATTCATGATGATACAGTTTCTTTCAAACCTCTTAATTAGCATAACACTTAATTTTCAAGTGCATCATGCAACTTCCACCTGCCATCTCACTTAAAAGTATCTTTTGATTTCTTCTGTAAACATGTAACTGTCGAAAGTATATATATATATATATATATATATATATATATATATATATATATATATATATATATATATATATATATATATATATATATAAAGAGTAGCGAGTTGTCAATTGCAATTGCAAATGTTCCATTGTCATATTATTTCCACTTCTTTGATGATACACACTCTATTATTACAGGGAAGGTTATTGATTCTATTGTCCATAGTGAAGTTTTGATCCACTCCTCTTTTGTATCTTCAGATTCCGCTTTTGCAGTAAAAACAGTCTAATTGAATTTGTCCTTTTTTTTTGGCACGATAGCTTTTTATTTTATAGAGCTTGGATTATATGGAATGTCTCTCCAAATGTCTCTCCTTTTTAACTTTACTGGTCAAAGACCAAAAGAGCTCATAAGATGGCCTGTTGTCTGTCGTCTGTCCGTTAGCACAAGTTTGTTATTGGTACTCCTCCTAAACTACTTGGAAGATTGCCATAAAACTTTACACACACACATTCATCCCAAGGTCTAGTTGGTCCTAAATGGTCCACAGCGGCAATTTTGAAAATCTTGTTATCGCTACTCCTCCTGAACGGATGGTCATATCAACATGTGGTTTTCACTAAAAGACTTTCAAGATGTATAGTCGTCCTAAATGAATATGGTGCTGATCTGTTATCCAATATGTCCGCCACCGCAGCCATCTTGAAAATCTTGTTATCGCTACTCCTCCAATACGGAAAGTCACATCGACATGTGGTTTTGACCAGAAGACTCCTAATGATATCAAGTTTGTCCCAAACAAATATTGTGCCGATGAGACACCGAATATGGCCGCCACAGCTGTCAGCTTGAAAATCTTGTCATAAATATTCCTCCTGAATGGAAAATCATATTACGGTATTCACCAAAAGACTTCTTATGAAGTCTAGTTGGTACTAAATGAAAATAGTGCATGCCTAACCTCCAATATGGCCGCCACGATTAGTAAACAGAAAGTCATATCGACATGGTGTTTTCACTAGAAGACTCCTAATTATGTCTAGTTGGTCCTAAATGAAAACAATGCCAATCTGACATACAATATGGCCACCATAGCGGCCATCTTCAAAATCTTATTATCGTAACTCCTGCTGAATGGATGGTCGTATCGACATGGGTTTTCACCCAAAGACATCTATTGATATTTAGTTGGTCCAAAATGAAAATGGTGTCGATATTGTTCCAACATGGCCGTCACATCGGTTATATTGAAATTTTTGTATTGCTAAAGAATATTAGAGATAGTTTCAACACTCAACATATGAAAAGAAGAAAAGGTCTTATCTTAGATTCCTGGAGATTCGTTTCGGCCAGTAGGGTGTCAGTCCCTCAGAGGGAGCCTTGTTTCTGTTAATTCATGCTGGTCCGCCCCTGTGTTCTCCTTCCTTTGTCCAAAAGTAATCTTCAGAAGAATGCATCTTTCTCTAAATTCGTTTATGGAAGAGGTGATAAAAAACTAAATACGTTTAAGAAAGTTGCAAATAATAATCGCACCATAAATCAGACGTCATATCGTTTAAGTAAGAAAACATGTTTAAAGATTAAGCAAATGCCATCATTTACAGAAAACAGATGTTTTAGAGATGACAAGCGCTTAATCAACGATCCTAGTCGTTCATATTCTGGGCAACAAACTCTGGTGCATTTCAATTTAAATATGAGCAGTAAGGCAATGTGGTTGCAAACTGCTCCCCAAGTGGCACTCTCCCTTCTCTTGAAATGTCACTTCAACCATAAGCTGAAAGCTGCCACTTTCTTACAGAAGGTCTGCTCTCGTTTTTACTTCATTTCGCAATGGATTCTCAAAAAGTAACGGAAAATATATAAATTTTAGGCCTTGAACCAGCAAAACTTGCACTGTTATTTCAAACTTTTAACCTTTTCTTACCCTAACTTCAACACAAATATGACTGAAATGACAAAATGAGGCTGACCCTGGGGTGAAACAGTCCCTGCAGACAGTGGCGTTGTTTACCTACGTCACTGGAAAGCAGCTTGAATGTGGTTTGTTATAGTACTATCTGTAATAAAAAAAAAGATCTTTGGTCTGCCTTCGATCAACTGCAAACAAATGATCTTAGGCCTGACTTCGATCAACTGCAAACAGTATTATCTGTACAAAACAAATGATCTTAGGTCTGACTTCGATCAACTGCAAACTGAAACTGGTTTGGTCCAGAAGCGTTTCGTTCCGTATTCTTTTTTATTTCCCATTGTAGTTTCAAGATTGGTGATGTTTCTTTGGACGTCAGTGGTGCTAAAAAGGGAATAAAGAATTCGTTTTCACTTTGTTTACTACTGACGAAGCTTTCACATACTTTTTCGTGAATTGTAGAAAATATAGATAAATTTGGCCTCAAACCTCTTTTTCAATATCGA
This sequence comes from Margaritifera margaritifera, assembly GCA_029931535.1. Taxonomy (NCBI): domain Eukaryota; kingdom Metazoa; phylum Mollusca; class Bivalvia; order Unionida; family Margaritiferidae; genus Margaritifera; species Margaritifera margaritifera. The sequence continues at coordinate 1,522,684 of JAQPZY010001468.1, read as the reverse complement.
GAAAAAGGTACACGCGCGTATGGTTGCCCTCGCAGTAAGAATTTCCTAAACACAAAGAGTTTGAGCGTATACACGCAGCAATATTTTTGCGCGCGTTGTATCCAATTCTAGTCATAATCTTTAATCACTCATGCAAAATTATTGTCTCTGAGCACAGTGACAACCTATGATTCTGGTTATTTGTCCTCGAAAGGGTCAATAAAATGTCAAAAAGCAATTATTGACGAAAACGTGCCTATCCCTCCATGTTTTTATCTTTCTTCAGATCAACAGAATTTCTGACACCAGAATAGGACCATAGAATTGTTCTAATGTCTTTCATTCATACATTTCTTTTTAAAAAATCGTTTCGATGGATAGCAACAAACAGTTTTTTTTAATAGGCTAAATAAAATGTACTTCGAGACAAACTTTCACTCATTTCAACGAAATATCACACACACACACACGCACACACACACACACACACACACACACACATATATATATATATATATATATATATATATATATATATAAACGATCATGTCTTGTCTAAATATAAATAAAAAAGTTTCAATTTTGGTATATTTCGTCGTTCATTATTACATCTATTTTGTATTAATTTTCTGTACATTGTTGCGACTGAATTATTACGATGCGTATACCTTGCTACTGGTTGCAAACGTTCAAAGCAGATATCATTTTTACTCATTTGCTTGCTTGCCGGACATGTGACCGAAAGGGTGCTGGTTCGAATCGATCCATCAGATCAGCCCGAGATGGCTACCGTGGTGTGGTGTTGGGCAGGGCACTTTACTCCATTTTTCCTCGGCACTACATAACCTACTTATGTTGCTGTGCCGTAAAACACCAAAATCCCAATCAATCATTTGTCTTATGTCACCAAAAATACTGCCCTTGCGAAATAAATCTTCAAAGGAAAACTAACTCTAATTTTTATTTGTGCCTTGAATGAATATATTAAATGAATGTAATTATATACCATTTAAAAAAAAAAATCTACTGCTCTGTTTTAAAGATACTACCGATTAATATAAATAATTCGCGTTTATAGTCTCGGCTATGTGAGTTCCTATGATGGATATAGTTGTGACGTTACTAAATAAAATCTGGTCTATCACCGATATATTGGTCAACCAATCACTGTTGGAAATAAAGTTTGTTTTGGAACTATTGAAAACAAAATGGCGCCAAACAGCGATATGTAAGTATATGAGAAACACTAAAGATTAATTCAGATTAAAGATATAACACGAAGAAACAAATTATAAGGCTGTCAAATTTCTGCAACCTACGCCTGGAACCTACCGCTTGCCACTACCACAAGACAATTATTACTGATGTGTTACGTACATTTAGAATTTTATCAACATACTGCGAGATATTGCTAAGACGTATACTTTTAATATAAAATCAAATTATATCCAAAGTATCTCAAAGCTTACTAAAATCTACCAACACTTCGAGTCACTCTCAATCAACTGACAACTTGTCTCATAACCGGAATGAGCTTAGCAACGTCACGGTACGGACAATTACTGCTATCACAGGTGAAGAGCTTACGAATATTGCGGCATCCAAGGCACCGGGATATTCGTCGACTGCGGAAAAGAAAGTCAGAAACTATTACTTTAAAAAGTGCTAAAAAGCAGAATATTGGTAAGTATGAATTTTCCACACATTTTGTATAATAAAACCGTTTTGTTACAAGCAGTTCGTTTTCCTTTAATTAACCGTGGATGCTCAATTCCGTTGCTTCAAACAAAACTATATGGTAGTTGCATGCTTCACATGATGTAAAAGGATTTTCTAAACTAAAAACAAATCACGATCTGAGAACTGTACTCTTGGAAGTTGGGTTATGTACACCAACTGTCAGGAGTTTTGATGATATATAAAGAAAAGAAACATATGGAGAAAGCATACAAATTTCCAATTTTTGTTAATATTCGAGTCTTACTTTACGTTTTAAACAAATAATTTCAGTAAAATGTCAATTTACATCACGTAAATCGCTTGACGTTTGATTAGTAAATATATGTTGCAAAATTAAAGGTATCGTATATAAGTCGAGTCCAATTGCAAACAACATAGATAATGATCTGCCGTGCATAATAGCAGATTAGGGTGTATGTTGTTTGTTTTACTGATAGATCCTAACAAACTGCATAGACGCAGATCTGCCGGCATATTATGCAACGGCAAATCTGGATCTATGCAGTTTGCAATTGGATCAGACTTATACGCGTGTACATACGGTAATCATGGTACATGTATGTATATATACGGTAATCATGGTGCATGTATGTATATATACAGTACAGTACAGTAAAACCATGTCTCTTTGAGATTACTCTCTCTCTCTCTCTCTCTCTCTCTCTCTCTCTCTCTCTCTCTCTCTCTCTCTCTCTATATATATATATATATATATATTATATATATATATATATATATATATATATATATATATATATATATATATATATATATATATATGCGTGTGTGTGTGTGCATTTACTTGGCTACCGTGCAATAACCATACCACTTTCTTTATCTATGGTAAATACATCCGTGTACGGGATAAAAATTTGGTGTAATTCGGAAATTTGACAATTGTATCAAGAAGAAATCTGGCACAAATGTGCTCTTGCCTGAATTATACCAGTTATAAATCATTCTACCAAGAAAATTTCTTCCGATCTATGGGTGACATAGTGGCACCTCATTAAACTGATCTTTGCAAACTTTTATGAAGTTAAATGTTTTAAGCGAAATATTTACGATTTCGATTCTGTTTGGATTATTAAAAAGTGACGAGTGTTTGTCCTACCATAAGCGGACGAAATTCTTGCATTTTGTATAAAAATACAACAGTCCTCGGAGCTTTCTTTGCTACAAGGTCGCCAGATTTTGAAGAATCGGAAAAGTAACTTAAGTATCTTATCTAAAGACACTATAACTAACCTTGAAAGATGATGGGCAAAATGTGGATATTTTACCTGTCTGTATCATATCGGTATTGTGGTATGGGTTTTAGGCATCACATAGATAATATCATTTGTGTATTGTAAGTGATTTGCACAACAAACAAAAAGAAGGATTTGGGAGAAATTAGTTTCGTATCCATGCAACTGTATGGCAAGCGTCCCTCTTGTAAACAACATATGTATACATATTAAAGCAAATTAATACTCCGGGCGATCAAAGTTTTGTATGTTCGTTGTATTACACTAGTAAAAAAATCAACTGCTCTCGCCATATGCGCACGCATCTTGCTACAGCTAATCTGGTTGACTCGGTTCTCAGCTGATACATTTGTTCCATTTGAGCGTAGACGGTAGGTAAAATACAGTTGAATGTTTTTGTACTCACCGATAATGATGTGCAACCGATATTAGTAAAGTGAGATGAAAAAGTAACTTCAAAACTTGGGAACAACAAGGGTGGAGGTGGTGAAAGACGTATTCAATACGTTTATCTGTCTTGTGTCAGCCTAGACAACTCACCGAACGTGTAGAGATAGTGATGTGCAGATAAATCGCTTTAGTGCCAAAAACCTAAGATTCGGGCCAAAAGGAGAAAATCGGGGAGAAATTATGTAGATTTTCTCATTTAATCTGAGTACCAGTCGGTAAGTGTGAGGTCAGTATAATTTAGTGTCTGCGAATGTAGCCGTAACATAATTTTTTTGATAACTCGGAAAACGTCTATCAAAGGAAAACAACAACACAACATTAAAAGGTACAAGGACTGCGTCAATACTTCATGAACATTTAATAAGTTTGCACTAAAAGTGTGGACTGTTCCAACATAAAATATAACAGATGTAATTTTGAAATTAGGTAGCAAAGAATATTGATTCAATACCAAAAAATCAAGAGAAAATGTGTCACAAAAATAATCTATCAAGATAACACACAAAAAACAAAAAAAAAGCCGAAAATTCTCGGTTTTAAGGAATGAAGCCCTTTATTGAAGGTAAACCATTTGAAATTGTGTGGTATATTGTTCATTCCCACATTAAAGGCCATCATCTCTCTCTATAAGTAATGTTGTTTTGAAGCTGTTTTTCAAGGATCTAACATACCACCGATATTTAACAATTTCTGTTATGCTTGAGCCACTTCTTACACAGATTGACCAGGGTTGCAAATCCTACCGGACTAGACAAGGAAACTGGGTTGGGGCGGGGATTTGTATTGTTTTTCTTTTTTTTTCTGTAATGGAAAAAATAGTCATGCAAATAAAGTAAAAAAATTACGATTTATAATGTCTTGTGAGTCTTCGGGTTTTCAGGGTACAGCACATAATTGCTCCCCATTTAATACGTCGAAATTGATTTTCAGTATGATCAAAGACACAACCAAATTATCATATGCGTGTCAACGGGTCAACTACGAAGAGGCAGATGGATAAATACGTAAGAAAAGCTGGAATCAGGGGTGGGAGAAGGTCCGACGAGTACTTTTCCATCACAGACAGGCATTAGAAGTAGGGAATGTTTTTTTTTTTTTAATTTTGGATCTTGTTTCATAAATACAGACCACAAACTAATTGCATTCTGCGCACAAATACCAGTGCCAAAGGCATTAAGTCATTGAAAACCTGGTTTGGGGGTCATATGCTCTCGTAAAATTAAGTCTGTTAGGTTGATGTCTAATGCATTTTATATTGGTTGATGATAAAACTATTATCTAATTTAAATGCCTGAAACATCCTTTTAAGTGCGAAAACATACGAAGAAACTCGAGTGACCTTGGTTCTGGATCTGGATTTACATTATCTAATTGATTGGTAAACGTGCATTTGGACTGTAGCCCGAGCCAACAAGCGACACCATGCTAGTTTTAATATCATTTTCGCATAAAAAATATCACACTCATATTCATTTATTCTCGCTGATAGCACGATATGTTATTTGTCTGTCTATTTGTCTGTTTTTTCTCTCTGCCAGTCTACTCGTTCATTATTTCTGTTCATCCGTCTGTCCTTCCAGCTATTATTGTCTACGCCTCTTTTTCTGTTTGTATGGGTGCATGAATAGAAAGAAGATAGATATTGGATGGCATTTTACTAAATAATGTGGTCTATTTGTATTCGATACAGTGACAATCGAAGACACTTGGGTTCAAATATGAACAATATATGCTTATTTTGAATAGACACGTACTTTCGTCAAGTCTATTTTTAAATATTTGTTCCCCCCCCCCCCCGTGCTTTGAAGGGTACACGGTGCTAATTAAATTCCCATAATAAACATATATAAAACACCTTAATATTGAAAATTCAATATATCCCAGTTTCTAAATACTGAAGACAAATCTATATCTCACAGCAAGAACTACCCTTGATGCACGCTTCTGAACTGAGAAAACCATATGAATCTCGACGTTTTTATAAACATTACATGTGCTTGAAATTGGTATCGCCTATTCCGTACTTTAGGAATAAACTACTGCTTTCATTATTGGCGTTCACAAACCAAAAACAGAAAAAAAATCAGTGCATGAGTAGAACCTTTCTCTCCATCTCATTTCAATTAATGATTGGATCAGTTTTGAAAAGATAATTCCACTAAATTTATTTACTTCTCGTTATCAAGCAATCATAGCCACTCGTATTTGATGTTCACACATTTCTAGACTGGTTCGAATCTTTCAGTAAAATTAGTATCGTGAGTCTTGAAACCTTTATGTTTCGTGTAAGTAAGCTTTTCCTCGTCAACTTTCTCATGCTTCGTTTCTTTTTTATTTCTCTACCAGTTTTTCCACTTGGACGACAAATGAATCTGCCAAGATAAAAACTTGCATTGCTATTGAATCTCATTGATCTACATACTCTAATAAATCGGTCAAACCCTTTTCTTGCTAGCCTTGACAAACACTGGAAATAACACGCAAAACTAGTCTATGCACATACCATTTGAAACGAAGCTGGATTACTAGTAGTTTCATTCTTTCAAACAGCAGACAAGCATTTATTTGATAGAATGTTTACAGGCCAAGGTATATTTCACATAATTGGTTGGTCATATTGTACTATGTTTGAAGCTGATATTGTGTGGTGAGGCTCATTAGGCAAAATCACATTGATGAAAATAGAGCACAATGATCAGCACTTTCATGTGCACATGATAGAACAGAGCGATATATTAAACAACGGAACTCTACCACTACCACCACCGTCACTACCGCTACTGCTGATGCTACTACTACTATTACTGCTATCGCTACAACAACAGCATCTTCTACTACTACAACCTCTTGTCTCTATTGTCACAGTCGTCGTCATCGTATTTTTCGTCATCGTCGGCGGCGTTTTTGGCATCATCATAAACATGGTGATGATGATGATGATCATCATCATCATTCCATTCCTCCTTCTCCTCATCATCATATGGAGAATAGCGCAGAAACAATAATTAAAGCCATTAGTCAGAGAATCTGGGAAAGGTATATGGGATAATGATCTGGCATATGAGGAACGCACACAAGTGGTTGCCCCCACAGTAAGGCTTTCAAACACCTGTGTGAGTTTATCAGCGAGCTTACCTTGCGGATCAGTCATCAACGAGAATCAAAACACAAAAAACAACCCTGTAAACAATTATCTAAAAGAGATCTACAAAAAGTCGCACTTGTAGCATCTGCGAGTACTTGCTGCTGTTTCTGCTATTGGTAAACCTGCGTGGGTACGCAAGTGCATTACCGCCCTCTCAAGATTCCCGCTGTAATTTTCTAAAGTCGTTCGTCGACGGAGGTTAATGTAAACTTTTGGTCCGGCCGATTGCCGCCCGATACCCAACGATTTACTGGGCCTGTATATTCACTCGCTTTATGCCTTGGTGATTGCAGTCCCGATCGTTGATGCTTAAATGCATGGCAGGTGGTCGCCTATTCACGAACGAATGTTGTTTTCCTTGGAATATTCTCTTACCGCTACTTTTCCAACACTTTCAGGCAATACAATGGATTCCGAAAATCGCTTCTGAATATTGCAATAACACTTATCATTCAACTTATTATTTAGTTTGTTCAATCTCGGAATTTTTTTTTTTTTTTTTTTTTTAACACTTGGCTGGGTTAGAACGATGTCTGTCTAGCAGTGAAGGCTGGTGTCTAGGCTGACCATGTATATCATATGTTGCGCCTTAAAAACCCTTGAAATATTATGCTATCGTTTATGCTGGCTGATGTCCTAGTTTACCGCTCATTAATTTCGTGCATGATGCTCTCTCGGAATATGACTTTAAGAGTTAAAAATAAATTTAAAAAATATATAAAATATTCCGAGACAGAGCCTACTACTTATCCTGAGATTTATGTTAAAATTTTAAATTTAAATGTTTCTAGAATAGTTCAAGATAATAATGTTATAAACACGTAGTGGCCAAACTTTCGTGTTTCTTCATTTTTACATGTACCATGAAACGTAGACCGTTACGAATTCTTAGTGCATTCATTATGAAATGGTATTTGTCAGAAACATACAAAATCCCGATTTAAACAGATTCATATATCACCCACCAAGAAGATTGCGATGCAGCGAACAACGGAAAAACAGATGTGACTTACGCATGGTTTTGCCAGGCTTTAAATCAAAAGAACAGATGCGAAAATAGCAAGAATTCTTATATCAATTTCCACTCATCCGGAATGACATTTGCACAAGCAATTTACACCCATCTTTTTGACGAGAAAAACAGACAGACCCCCTCGTTTACGCCAAGACTTGGCACTACTTTTTGTATTCCTGCGCCAAGGATGCAGTATAATTCATTGCCACGATCTTCACATCAGTTGAACCCATGATTACCAGCATCTGTCAGCAGAGCGCCGCCATTAAATCATTGTCTTCGTTTCAGTAGAAGTTCCATTTTCATACAAAACAGTATATAGACGAGATTAGGAGCGTAATGATGAAACTGAAAACAGTATTAGAGAAGTTGTTTTACAGTGTATATGGGTGAAGTTGAAGTATAACTTTCGGCAGAAAACGCGATAAAATGGAAACAACTGTAGAACAATGAGAGATATGTGAAATATTTACTGCAAAATAATTATACCTTGAACACCTGGGGTTTTACATAGTCGACTTTATATAGTTAGACAACGATTTTACTATATATCAGATTTTTAATTTGTTGTAATGCGAAATGTTAATCAGAATGCGATAAAAACCACTATGAGTGAATGTTAAAACAAAATAAATAAATAAATAAATAATAAATAAATAAATAAATAAATAAATAAATAAATAAATAAATAAATAACGGACGTTATGAGTTTTAACGGTGGATATGGCCAATATACAGACATAGGGTGAAACCACGATAATTAAATTAGACAAAAGTAGATTAGTGAGAAAACTATCCATTACGATCAAGAGAAAATAGCATTCATCTCTTGCGTTCTTCTTTTCATATTTTAATGACCGATAAAATACCAGTTGAATGTTACCAAGTTCTCCTAAAAATGCAAAATACGTGCTATTTTTAAATGTTGTAAATTTGTGTATAATTCGGTGCTTCCAGAATACATTAAAGTAAAATGCCTTTAGGAGAAATAAGTTTTAAACGATTTTAAGGTTTGTAAGAACTGAATTTACATATCAGATGTAAACGTAATATAAGCAGGATATAACGAACTATGAATGCATGTAAGTAATCTTAGAGTCGGGAGAGGAATGTTTTAAATATGTTTTACGGTAATTTAAATGTTCACACAAAAAATCCTCCAAAATTAAGACTCTATCTATTTACTTGTCACGATACGAAAATTGTGTTCTTTAAGAAACAGCGAAAGTAGCAAAAAAAAAATTCTTTCTGAATAAACCTTTCCTTAAGTTTAATAAGTCACAAAAATGAAGTAAAAGATATGGAATTTTATATATACACCGTCCACGATATCTACTCATCAAGTTTCAAATTACGGTGGTCTGTGACAATTTAGATCGGAGTGCGTAGAATAAGTCAAATTCATTTTGGTAATTTACCAGTCATGGTCGCTGTTTGTATATAGTATCTTCGCTTGCATCCTTTTTTTTTGACCTGACAGAGTTCTATATTTTCTATAGAATATGCGGTCTCGGGGGTGTAGAACAGGTCCGATGAAGCTCCTGCATTTCGTAATAGGTAAAAGGTGACTAATGGAGGCAACCTTTTTGATCTGGGATGCGTCCCGTCATGATTTTCACACTGAGAAGGTTTTGGTCTATGATCTTTTAAAAGTTTATATAAGAAATTTGACTTTGTATTTAAAGGATTTTACCTTTTGGCAGTTTAAGAGCAATACTGGTATATAGCGTATATGGTTGAATCTCACGAGAATATATGTTTTCACGATTACTTCTAAATCTGCCTTCCTTAAGAAATTACCATATACCAACCGATTCGCATCGACAGTAACTTTCGTCTCTGATGCGCTGACGCAAACAGTAACTTCCAATACCAGCGACAGAACTCTGATACAATATAGTCGGTATCCAAACTAACTGAAAAGAAATAAGCTGCATTGAGAGTAGTCTCATATTGCAGGGATGGCCAGTGTACTGGTCTTGCTCATATCAGTTGGAATCGTATTTTAAAACGGAGAGTATGTTCCCATGTAGTGGTCGTTTAGTAGCAACACCTTATAGACATGCGTTACTTTTAAGTCATTTTTAACATAAGGACATGACACTTGTTGTGACTGGTAGTGGACTTTGAAGATCCTGATGTGTGTTTCGGTGGTCTGACCAAATGAACCTGTTCCAACCGAGATTTCATGGTCCAAAATGTGTTCCTGTTTATGTGCGAAAACAGATTTGGTCAAACCAAACCAGAAGAATTTTTTTTTTTTTGGGGGGGGAGGGGGAGGGGATTTAAACGTAGTCTATTTCAATTCTATAAAGAAAATGATATGTTTTACTACTTTATTCATTTATTTATTGGTTACATTTATCTTTGGCGATATGCAATTTGCTTGTGTCTACGGATGCTCACCTATTAACCATCTTGTTACATTTTCATAGCAGAAGGTTAGGGCCGGTTACACTTTGGTCGGAACAGCGACGTCACACGACCACAACCAAGTCGCCAGAACAACCAACCGATGATCAAGGTGAAACATTTTCATGGTCAGACCATCGACAAAACACAGCCCTGCTTTATATGAAACGCACTATACTCAAAATGTGCGCGGCTAGAGTTGTATTCGCGGCGATAAAGGCAGCCGCTGCTGCGCTCCATCCCAAACGATATTATGCTGTCATGGATCTCCCGACGATTAAGTCTATTTGTTTAATGTTACCACAAGTGATCTTTTATGAGTGCCGAGAGCTTTGTAAAAACATTACATTGTGTGAATTTTACTCTCAATTAACTTAAAATGATAACCTACAAATTTTGTAACTTTCGTGGTTGCTACAAACCCCGAATTTTAATATCCAACGAAAAATATCGTTGCTATAAACCCCATTTTTTTATTTTTTTATCAGAGACATATCTAAGAATTTCAGTGCCAACAAAAATGTATTGCTTGCAAAAGCACGAAAAATAATACCTACAAAAATAAATGAATTCATAGCGTTTAATGTCGCTTGGTATGCAATGTCAATTTACCAATTTATGCATCTTCTCCTGATCAGTCAAAAACAAACTGCCTTTTTATAATGACTTTGTATGGCCTCGATTATTAACGAGCTCTCGTTCGCGGTTACGACAGAAAGAGAATAGCAACGCGGTTACAATAAAAAGAGAATAGCAACGAAATACAATCTACGAATTTGAATCATTTTATGTTTCAGATGATCGACTTTCACTTTCAGAAAGAGAAAAGGAGAGAAATAAAATAAACAGAAATTAAAATTCTCAACTGTTTGGTAAGATTACGATAAAAACATGCTCTTAAACTGCCACCGTAATCAGACAGAGAACGCTTTCAATGTTCCACGTCATCTATTTTATTTTCATCCAACCAGCCGCCAAGCTTGTGTGTTGTATTTGAGCTATTTACACTCTGAATAAAGCAAAGTAATTCTTGATGTAGACAGATCTTTACATGGTACGTGCTAAATAAAGGGGAATTCTAAATAAAATGCAAAGGCTTTCACTTCATACTGCACATGCTCTGATTACAAGCCAACACTAGCGAGAACTAGCATTACCCATCCAAGGAGACATTGCTACGAAACATGTGTACCTTCTGATTCTTTAATGCAAAAGCAAGAAAAAAAAGAATTGTTTTAAGACTGAAGTAAGTTATATTTCATTTTTATTTTTTTAATTTATTGGAAGCACCAGACATTAGTCATCTATGCCACATAGCCACAAAAGACTGAGTAAAATGAGTTCTTTTGAATTTCTGGTATGTCTGTAATGGATTCATTGTAATTTCACAAAACAGGTTCAGTTCAGTAGATGGTATGTCTGTAATGGAGTCATTGTAATGTCACAAAACAGGTTCTGTTCAGTAGAGGATTACCGCAGAGAAGAAAAACAAAGTTATTTATCGTGTATACTCGCATATAAGTGGAGTCCAACTGCAAACAACATAGACCCTGATCTGCCATCGCATAATGCACCGGCAGATCAGGGTCTATGTTGTTTGTTATTTTGATAACTCCTAACAAACGGCATAAACGGCATAGACCCAGATCTGCCGGCGCATTATGCGCCGGCATATCTGGGTCTGTGCAGTTTTCAGTTGGACCCGACTTATAAGCGAGTACAGACAGTAACCCCGTTGAAAAGGGATGTGCTTCAAAGCACACTTCATGTATCCTTGTGACGTATTCGCACACCTGAGAAAGCTTAAGTTGCAATCAAAGACTCTCAATCGCTTAACGCAACATGTAATCAAATAATTGATATATAGAGGGTGGTTGTGATCAAGCTGAAGTGCTTGTTCGTCGGCAATACGGTCAAATTTTAACATATCTTTCTGTCATGTTTTTCTTTCGAAAAAAACAAAACAAAACGCAACAGCAGAGACAGCTGTCAAGCTAAGGTTTATACAGGTTGCACCTGTGCATTAGCTTTTACAATGCTGTTTTATCGTCCTGCCAACGAACACAACATTACATGTTCAATGGTTTTTGTTCCCTGAAATGTAAATATTGTCAAAGAAAGGTGTCCTGTGTTTTGTCTATTATGACAAGATTCAACATAACAGGGTGAAAGCATGTAAAAAAAAAACACCTTTTGAAGTTATATGTCCTATCAAAAGTGTACTTAGAAGACTTACAATTATATACGAGTATATGAAACATTTAAATCAAATTCTAAAATCTTGAAAACAAGTTACATCCTTGCAGGTATGGAATAATACTAAATGCTCTTTAATAATTCAAGAAATACTTTATTATTTATTATTTATTTTGGCTCAGATTAGGGCAACATGTATGAACAATAAGTACCCTGTCAAAATACTAAAAAGAAATGCAACGCACAACAATAACGCAGAATCAGAAATACCTTTCATAACATTTAAAACTACTAAATGCGGTAAATTCAGCGTGAAATAATGTAAGTCATGCTCCAAGTCGTTACATTTAATGTTGGATCTAATTAATTGATTTCCTTCGGAGATTGTGCTATTAATTAAAGACAAATGAAGTATTTTGGCATTGGTTTGATTTCTGATGGAAAAACAAAAGGAAACACAAACAATTTCTTGCGAAAATAGTGATAATTATAGCCGAACAAACTGGCGTGAAAGTAACGAAATGTTTAATGATTCAGGAATCTAAAACTGTCGCAGAGAGGAAAGTAAAGTAAACTTTCGTTTTATGGAGATCGATTTAAACATAAAGGGAACCTTCGTTTGATGGAGATGGACTTAAACTAAAGGGAACCTTCGTTTGATGGAGATCGACTTAAACTAAAGGGAACCTTCGTTTGATGGAGATCGATTTAAACATAAAGGGAACCTTCGTTTGATGGAGATCGACTTAAACTAAAGGGAACCTTCGATTGATGGAGATCGACTTAAACGTATATAGTAATATAATAAGTCAATACAGTGATAAAGACTCTGCACTTAAAACGTACATGGATCTGTTTCATGGCGATGTTTTCTTGGCAAACGCATGTTTTTCTGTCTTCCGAAAAATGCTGCGCACCTTATCATCATTGTCTATGTCACAGTCATCGTCGTCGCTGTCATCATTATTACCATTAGAATCGTATCATCATCATCGTGGTCTTCGTCATCGTCATCGTCATCACCATCAGCAAATTCATAGTTCTCATTTAGTTTACAATATTTCACCTTCTTGCATTCAAAACATCAATGAGAGAAAATTCGACAAGGTTTCAGGATAGGAAATAGAGGCTGAGAACTCCATTAGGCAACCACCTGTTGAAACTGAATACCGAGAACGAATGCCAACTTTTTCTTAATACACAATCACACGTGGTGCTTCTTGATCTGGCTCATTTTTCTTCCTCTCTTTTGAAATTCCTGTTCTGCTTTGCTTTGCAGTGTATGGTGCACACGATGTTTATAAACAAGCTGGAAATGATGAAACCCATCAAGATCCACGTGTATATCATCACAAGAGAACCTTCGATGAGATGTGCCTGAAATAGACGGGGTGGAAATTTCTCTACTCTTGGTGGAACGAACACCTGCATGGCGCATTCTGGCCAAGCCGAGAAAAGCTGACGTAAATTTGGCTTGTGACCCAGACACGAATGTTATATTCGTCTGAAACGTGTCTTTGTATTCCCTCGTTGTATTGTTTCTGAAACCCGAAGCTTAGTATCTGACATCGAGTCCGGACCTTACCGACACTGATCAGTTTTGGCGGCAATGTCGCAACTGACGTTTTTATTTGACATGGCATACCTGATTTGGAGAAAGTGTCGACGTCAGGAGGAAGTGTAATTACAAATGACATTATCTGCTGCAAGAATTGAAAATACCTTTACTAGAGAGATGATCACGGAAATCAAGGTATGGAAAATCTTAATATTTTGTAAATTCTGTCTCGCTGCTTTAGAAACATCACATAGTAAAAACAATGCTATTTTTTGGTGCCTAAAGCGTAGTTGAAATACAGTGATTCGAAATTATAAATGCAATTATGCATCGTATTAAGCTGTTACGAAATAAAGAAGTAGTCCATTTTGTAACAAATTTAGAACACTTGTTGCTATCTAAAACAGGTAGATATCATTCAAAGAGAAGAGAGTGTTCTAAGTATGTTGACTGCCAATTCAAAATTACTATACAGTACGCTCGTAAAGGGCTATGTCACTGTCACTTGCGACTAATTCTAGTGCATCTTAACAAACGACAGTTTCTCCCCTAATCACCTTCAGGCTACCTGTTCATGATCCTGAAACATATCAATCAATCAATTATCAATCAATTCCGTAGCGATTCAAATTCATGCCTCTTGTTTGTTTCACGATGAACGTGAAACTGATTTTTTTTTTCCAAAAGTTTCAAAATCTTTAGTATTTTAAGATTTAGTGGCTTGATTGTAATTCTGGATAATGTCACCTTGGAAGAAATCACTGATAAAAACGGAGAACTTTCGTGTCAAGTAATTGCCTAGTTTACAATTGACATTTAAATGTTGTATGTAATAGAAGATTATGTAATTTATCGCTTTGAGCAACTAAATCGTGCAGCTCCGATTGCTCGATTTCATGGAGCATGGGTCATTTCTAGTAAAATGATTAATGTATCAATTTTGGTCGAAATTTAGTTCTGCACCATTAATGTTGTTTCGGAAAACAGCCCCAAATTTGGCAAGAAATCATGTAGACAAATTATTCGATCATCGATTGGGTTAGCAGAGACATTCCCAACACCCGCAAGATACTCCTCGGACAATCTGTTATCGACCATGAACTCGCTGGTGATGTCCTCAAGTTCCTACTATTGTTTCTACTTGAACATGTCAAGATTTAGACCCGTGTCTTGCTGACATTTTAATGTAAGACATCAAATCTTTTTCATAAATCAAGGACGAGGAAAGTTCCATTGTAACGTTTCTAAGCAAGTCTCTTGTTTGAGATGAACAATCTCTCAAATAGAACGTTAGTCGCTTGTATTTTAGAATTAAGTTTTGGCCAGCAAGAAATATATCTTTTCTGAAAGTTAATCGTCTTATTTCCCTCCCTTTTACTTTAATCTAAATGAAGCAATGGTCGTTCCTATCGTCTTTGGGCATTACGATTAAATTAATCAAGTTAACACGAGACCTGATATCGTTCTCTTCGGCCACTCGTAGTGGACAATCTCTTAGGGATACAGCAAAATGGAAATCATCTGTCCAGGACGCAGTTAAAATTTATGATAAAATGTAAAAGGGTTTCTCTATAAATATGGAAGCATTCATTAATGCTGGAAAGCTCTGTGTGTGTATTGTTTTTTTATTTATTTACTATGGAGTCACATCATAGAATACAGGATGGAGTTGGACTTATCAATTTTTAATTCTTGTTTGATATTTGATATACTAAAACGGATTTGTGGAGCCTTCGATGGCTTAGTGCGAAAACAGTGCTCATTGTGCAAGTGTGTAAACTTTCAAAGAAGCAGTGAATAAGGTCGTTCTTGAATTTGAAGTATAAGCATATTAAGAGATTTAATAAAATTGAAAAGAGTATCACTGTTTCGCACACATATCAAACTGACTTTTACTTAGGAAAGCCAGAACTTTGATAAGACTAAACTGAGAAAGCATTACACCTTTTTTATACTTTTTATTAGATGTTGTCCAAAAGCTTTTTTATAACATGCGTATTCACTCCCGTAATTATTACAGGAATAGATTTACAGTTTTAGGAATAATGTATTTCGTGGCCTTTTGATAATATTGCCCCGTTTGTGCCTTTTACTGCACCACCCCTACAACTATTTGCGAAATTTTAAAAGCCAATAAATTCTCATAATTTATTGTTCTGCGATCCAACTTCGCGGTACCTGTCCAAATCATGAACAACATTTCTTTTCTCCCTTAAGCTACACTTTGGCAGACAACGTAAACAGATGTTCGTCTGGCGTACCACCAACGGATAAGAGCCTGCACGTGGTTTTCGAGATTCAGCGTTAATTGATCGGTACTTGAGCGAGAGTTAAGTAAGATTGTTTGTCACTTCTCATAGCTGGGCGATGTAAAAACGATTGGCATGTTGGGTTGCATTCATTCATGGTGTTTTAGTTTCCCATCTCTATGAAATGATGGTGATCACCGTTGACCTTAAACAGCACTGTATAAAAAGATGTCGACATGCCATACCTTCCGATTCAAAGTTCTGAAGTGTTCGGATGCGAGTGCAGCTGATACTGCTAGCCACCTTGACGAGAAATAATAGCTTTTCCTGCATTGAAAAGCAAGTAAATACAAGATATACAGCCCCGTTGAAAGGCATCTTCATCGATTTAGACATTGAGATGATTCGAAGACTTTTGCCTGATAATGGCCAATCGTATTGCCAAAAAATCTTAAACATTCCCGGCTTTTACTTATCTGAAACTATGATGTAATATCTATTTGTTTTTCATAAGCACTTCCAGTACACTTGTTTCGGTTAGGACAGAGAACTTATTCTGATAATAATCTATATGTAAAGTCTTGTTGTTATTCTGATAATAATCTATATGTAAAGTCTTAAAACCGCAGTATGAAACGAGTCTTCAATCAGTCGTTTGTATTTCCTGAACAGTAAGGTAATGTAAAAGTCGCCCTTTTGATGAAAACATACTGTAAATTATCTACAACAGTTTATGGCAAACTTTGTTGTATATTTGTATATATATATATATACATATTATATAAAATGTCTCTCGGTGTTTACTTGTGTGTGCATGTGTGTGTTTGTCTGAATGCAACAGTTTTCAGTCATCAATGTTTGTGGACACAATGCTCTCTGTGTCGAATCCATATTGTGTTGCTTTTTTGTACACAAATCAATACAAATACCTTTTTTGTATGATACTTGTTTCCCAGCTGCATGTGATATATTTGCCTGTACATATGTAAATAATTGAGGGAGATTAGTTTTTGTACTAATTGTGTCACCCTTATGAAAGGAAGAGTTGTTTATTATTATTATTATTTTTATTATTATTATTATTATTATTATTATTATTATTATTATTATTATTAATATTATTATTATCTGAACAGCCTATACGCCCTGTGAGCTTGGGAGTGAGAAGAGGCCCGATGCGCTCTCCTGCATGTTGTAAGAGACGACTAATGACTGCAAAATCGCAGTGGCTCAGTGGTTTGCGTGCCAGACTTGCTATTGAAAAGGTGCGGGTTTCAATCCTACCCATGGGGTCAGGCCCGGGTTGGCTACCAAGGTGTGTCCTTGAGTAAGGCAGTTTACTCCTATTGCCTCGACACTAAATAACCTACTTGTTTTGATGTGCCGTAAAACACCAAACCAAAGCAAACCAATTGAACAGGCTATTGGCTGTTTCATCTGAACTAAATATCCTAAGTGTCATTTACGTCGCGGTATTCCGTATAGCACAAACAGCCAAATAACCATCGCTTCTGCTCTTAATGTTCGCTAACATAATGAAGTTTAACACGCTTCATTATCAGGTTTGCTTTCGAGTGTTTTATTAAATATTGGGATACATTTTTTGTTTTTGAGTGGTTTGAGATCATGTGTTTATAAATCAGAACACTATTTACTCCTTTCCACACTGCACCTACAGTTACAGAACAGACTCAGAGAGTATATCAAAATATTTCTCAGGCTGTGTCTACTATTATAAAGTTCCATATCACCACCCATCTGGCCAGAAATAGCGAAACCCATGTGTTCTGTACTAAATTTGTGTCCAAATAATGTACTTTAACATAAACAAATATCACAACTTAAAGTGGTGTATTTTTAATTAAATTTGTGGGGAAAATAAGATTGATATGTACTTTCGTTACTTACGGTGAGGTATTGTTGCTGCTAATTTGTATCCTCGCGTACTTCAACACAGTCACCTTGCCTTTGGTTCGGCGAATCGTGGATCTCCTTCCAGTGTTAAAAAATAGCTTACTTTTTAGTGACACGCCCTATATGGGTGATTAAAACTAATATATTAACTAAATATAATGATCGCACATGTTGTTGTTTTTTTGTTTGTTTTGGTTTTGGTTATTTTTTTTCAACGTGATTGTTGTTAATTGTGTTGCTACTGCTCCTGTCTATGGACATGTAAATATAGTAGTGCATTTTTTGTAATGACCGAAAAGATGCAAGTCGTAAAAGCAATTACATGTAACTGAGTATTTGACCTAAATGTGGAGAAATCTTATTGTTTGTTTGGGATTTAACTCTCAGCCTTTTAAAAGGGCATCATGTAGAGGAAATTAGTCATTACTTCTGCACCCATAATTCTCCCACTACATGATCCATTTTATACAACTAGTCTAGAAAACGTAAGAAATATTTAACCCGCTGTATAAATTAAGAACTGAAATATTGTAAATGGCCTGGAGATAACCACATATTCGATGACATGAAGGCTCTCAATGTTTTGGGTTGATGATGTTCAGTTACTCACACGACCATTGCAGAAAGTGATGGTTCATTCATCTGTCATGAATCATTATAAATATTCGTGCATGTTTTTCTTCATTAATTTCGTGAAAAAATATTACATCAGAATATAACTCATGAAATTCATCTCGCAGTTAATGATAAAAATTAGCTGAAAGAAGATAATCGTTTCCAATGACAAGGTATATTTTATGTAATTACCCAAAGACAACAATTATCATTGAAACAGACAATTTGTATTGATATGTAGCCTGTCCTGTTACCAATTATCATTGAAACAGCCAATTTGTATTTATATGTAGCCTGTCATGTTACAAAGCGAATTTGTATTGATATCTAGCCTGTCATGTTAGAAAGCTCAATATATTTGTCTTTTTTCAATAACAACTCCCAAAAATATCCGATTTCAGTATCGCCTTGTTAAATCGTATGCGTTATCATTGCTCGGAAAAAGACGAGCACACACACACATACACACACACACACACACACACACACACATATATATATATATATATATATATATATATATATATATATATATATATATATATATATATATATACTGCTAGCTCACTCAAAAATAACCAAATGCAAACATACATACAGACATACATATATACATGTACAGTTACATACATACATGCATAGGCAGGCAGACATAAAACGTACACATATACTGTATTCTGATAAAATCCAGGCGTGAGCCTATAATAACCATCAAAATACATTATCGAAGACTAAAAACACAAAGATTACTTTGTACCTCCATCGAGTCAAATGATTCGTGAGGATTTCACCATTTTCTATCTAGTTGACATCATGAACCCAGATATAGATAGTTTTTCATCTGGTTTCAAATTTTATAACTTAAGGTCGGCAATAAGTATAGTAATGAGTCCATTAATGGCCTTTACAGGTGTTGATGTTTATCTTATCGGCAATAGAGAAACCACTGATAGCCCGTAACATAACCTGTGTTTACAACGAACCCCCAGTTACTGACACCGGAGACGCGCCAGTTACATACGCTTGCAGAGGAGATTTGAAATCATGATTTCGGCATTTATTGTTTTCACTGACCTTAAGCAATTTGTCCTCCTTCAGGATTTATATATGACGTATTAGGTGTTATATTAAGCTTCGAGAGATGAAAAGTGGAGGCTGCGATATTGCATAGAAGCTGATCACACATGCGCATCCCACCCACCCCCCCCCCCCCCCGCAACCTCGGTTCATTGCGGAAATGTTGTTTCTTTGGCGGAATAACAGTGGAAATATAATTTTTTGGCAGATCTTTCTGTTGAAATCGTCGGGAAAAAAGTCTTTTACTGCTCTTCTAGATTCAGTATCGTGTTTAACGCCATCATGCATATTTATTGTTAATACATTTTTCCTATGGAAAAAAAGGCTTAGAGATAATTAACAGAACTGCTTAAAAAATATTGAAATCATTTGCAAACGTTTTGTAGGACAATTGGTTCTCCCTACCCTTTCAACTTTGCCGATTTCACCCAGATCGTAATCTGTTCACTTGCATTTATTCAATCCCCCCCCCCCCCACGCACACACACTCACAAAAAATATTATCTTACGCATTGTTCAAACGTATTCGTAGCATTTTTCGTTTCATGATTTAAAAAAAAAAAGAAAAAAAAAAAAAAGAGAAAAAAAGACAAGAAACGCCAGTCCAATATTACCAACACCCCAACAAACATCTATGTATGGTGGGCATCCGATGTTAGGTTACTTGCAATGCCCGCCCACACCAATTTAACATCAGCAATTCGGAGTTCTTTTCATGTCCTGACAGCTTCTATAAATCCTTGCAAATCTGATAATAGCTTCTTGTCTTTATGCATCGAAGTAATTCCGTTTTCTTCCTTTCGTTCATGGCAGTGGCGTAGCAACCCCCGCAACTGCGGGGGAAGGGAGGGGGGGGGGGGCTCAGGCCCAGCGGGGACCCAAAATTTCCGTCAAACAACTTGTTTTATTGGGAGAGGGCCCCAGAATTAAGTTTTGTAGAGGCGGGTGGAGGGGGCAGAATATTTTGCTACGCAACTGGTTCGTGGATTTAATTTTGGAGGTTAATTCCTTGGGAAGTATATGAATCGATCCCGATATTTTAAGATGGAAATTTGTGATTATCACTTCCAAGTATTTTGTACTGGTAATATTGGTACACGTAAATGTATGTATATGTAATTTCACTAGAGCCTTAGTCGGTCCTCCAATACAATAAATACAATGTGAAAACTCCCACGCCATTTATTGGTATTGCCGTTCTTCCGTAGAACACTTTATAACCTTTACTTATCAAGAGAAAATATCATTATGTTAGTTATCATATGTTCCAAAATGAATCACATTACATTCTTACAGCAGCATCATTAGGGATGATGAAGTAGATAAAAATGCATGTTTCTGGCTAAATATCTGCGTGCACATTCTTTCATATTCCGGATGCTTTTGTTTATTTATTATCGTCTAGAAATAGAAAGGTGAAGACCGATGCATAAAGATCAACTGGCGCAGACCACAAAAGGAGCACGCTTGCCAATTATTTCTTATGATATTAAGCACAAAAGATAAGATAAAGAGATAATCTGTACGTGTGTGTAAAAACAATATTTTCTCTCAATAACTCTATAAAATATGAACCCAAATGACAGGTGTTGTGTAATCTGGCAGTCCGGGTCACGTTTATGGGTTCTTCAGCATTGGGAAGGCATGAGTCAAATATGCTTCTTTACTTATTTAGCGGAAATAAACATTCAGCGTGATGGATGCCAAAATTAAACCGCCATATTATTGGTGCTTGATATTTTAAATAAAACAACAAGCTATTAATCAAAACACGGGAATAAAGATATATAGAGATGTGGGTACGTTAATTATACTTCCTGTCTACTGCCGCACGTTCCTACATAGATGCATACAAAGATAACGATAAAAATATAGAGTTAAAGCGATATATATATATATATATATATATATATATATATATATATATATATATATATATATATATATATATAATGACTTTCAAGTGTTTACTGTATTCATATTCCTTGATAAGTATGGGAAGACATGATGATAATGATCTCTTTACTTTTGACATTTGGTTCTGCACTTGTTGTCCCGAAGGACTAAGGCGCTGACCATTTATCTTTCGGGGTGGAGGGGAGGAACTGAGATTTTCCCTCTAGCCAGAGTATTTTTGTTCTGCCTATTAAAAACTAAATTTAAAAAAACAAACAAAAAAACCCCTCCACAAATAACATGGAGTCTGGACAGACATCGACAGTAAAAACATTTTCCAGCCAAGTGCGACAGGATTTTATTTGAAAAACAAAGATTGCACCCATAGCCTAAGTAGAAAACGGCTGTTGCCTCGTCGACAATCGATCTCATATTGTCATCTACATCAAAGTAATCCTTAAGCATTGGTTTCGCCCTATTTATTTTTAAATAACAATAAATAAACAGAATATACAGAATATGAGGGAATGTGCGGAACGAAAACTATTATCCAGAAACATGAATTTTAATCTACATCATCTTGAGTAAAGAAGCTGCCGACAGAGTGACTCATTTTGTGAGATAAGATGGCCACCGTTAAGATGAGTATTTCCCGAAAAGAAAAGGTTATTTTATTTGTCTTTCGGATATGCAGGAATTCCGATGTATGCTTCCCCGGTCTGTCATTCGGAATATCTAGAGCTTTTCTGTCAACAGAATTTACACCTCAGATGCGATTGTTCGAACTACTTGCCACATCAGATAGGTTGCAGTCATTTATTTCTTCAGTTTAATACACTAATCAGTGCCGCAATTTTATTTCGGTCCATGCAGACTAGTTTTTACATTTTACTACGAATATATCTGTCATTTACATTTGCCTGGCGAACCGTTCTAAGATGATACTGCCTTTACACCACAATGTTAGTTGTGACGTCACGTAATGAAGTGGTCGTTGTTTGGATTTATAATATCAAAGTTGCGTACCCTGTACAGTTTACTTACATTCATATGTATAGATTATTAAATGAGTATTGAACAAATATTGGAACCAAGGTCATGTGGCGGAGTATGCCCGAGCTTGTGAGGGCATTCTGCACCACATAAACGAGGGCCCAATATTTATTAATAATCAGTCAATAACCTTTTTATTTTATACTTAAAAACAAGCATATTAATCATTCTGCCATGTTATAGGAATAATACAATTGAAAAAAATATTTCAAGGTTTTACTGAACAATTTACAGGTCGTTCATTTAATGAATGAAACCTGAACACCGCGCAGTAACACAAGCTACTTTACTGCTATCGAGTTGCGCTCGTACATGGGGTGATTCTCATTCAACACTGAATGAAACTAAGCTTGCTAAAGAGGATGGAATGTCATGTAGCCAAACAAACACAACGAAATATTGATATTAGGAAATAATGACCTAAAACAGCAATGAAAATTGAAGATATCATTATGAAAAGATGAGCCAGAAAAATTCAGTCTTAGGATATCGTTCTGATTGTCATGCTGCTGTCATGGTGGCGGGTAAATTTGAAAGTAGAGCGTGCGTCATGATTGTTTCTAGGGTAATGTGATCCATCGGTCTTGGATAATACCTCAAAAAACAAAAGGATAGAGATTCATTTTGGAGTCGCTTGTGTTCCATTCAATTCCGGGTAAAAGATAAAACTTTGCGATTCAGTGTGGATAAAAGTACACTGTATCAAAGGCCAGTTTGACTCTCTCTCTCTCTCTCTCTCTCTCTCTCTCTCTCTCTCTCTCTCTCTCTCTCTCGTACTAACAGCAGCAAATAGCGATCACCAGCCGTCCATTTTCAATATTTTTATAAATCATATTTATTTTGTATTTTTCTCCTTGCAATTTAAGTCTTTGAATGTATTCAGATTTTCTTTATTTAATCTGTATAATACATATTTTTATTTGGATGAGAGCTAGATCTTCTGATTCTCCAGCACTTGTGGCAGGTGGAAAGGTTACAGTCTTTGTCTGCATCTGGTTGGTCATCAGATTTTGACGTGGTCAGCGTTCCACGTTTCCGTTGCCATTTTTATTTAGCCGTAGCCTGAAGTAGTTCATCGAATGCGGGCACGTGTTTACGATAAAAGGAAGTGGTGTGTATTTTTACTTAACTACGGCCAATACTGCTGGAAATTGACCTGCAGCAACAACGTTAAACTAATGGGAATATTTATGAAGTATGTAATAATGTTAAATATCACACGGTTTAAAATTTACGACTTTTATCACAAACTATTGTGGCGTTCACTTATCACAACCAGATATTGGAGATATAAGTGAACGACGTAAAATGCGGCTGAGGGTGTTCATGTAGGAAATTTACGCATTCCGAGGTGGCTTTCGGCCACAGTAGAAAACCCAGAGGTGTTCCAAATGTCCAGTCTGCGTGCGTGAGCGTGGGTATGTACGCGTGCGCGCATTTTCGGTTACAAATGAAGCCAGCGGTATTGCTGTTCTGTCTAAAACATGCAGTTATGACAGAGAATGCAATACATACGTTAACTATTTTTAAATGATTGCGGCTTGTTAAGTAAAAAGCTCATTTTAAATGTCTACTTCTGCCAACGTTCAAAACTTTTTCTCATTTGTACCTCGCATGTGCCACAATTTCACGCTGTTCCAGGTAAAGACTCAGAGTTTCGTGCTATATGTGGCATGAACGGTATTTTTGTGCAACTGGACTATTTCACGATGCTTCTTGAATACTATAGACTATCACGAGGCAATGCATCTGGCTCAGGATTCTGGAAACTTTTTTGAGCATGACACTCAAAATAGAGCTCAATATTCCTACACCAGAAAACGGAATAGCGCATTTTAGGCGGATTTGTGAAAATGATTGATTGAAAGATTATTGGTGTTGAATGGCACATTGACACATAGAAAGTTATATCATTACTAGGCAAATGGAGGCTGACTATGCCTAATACAGGATTCGAGCACACACCAGTTTGGTCTCAAGTCAGGCACGCTAACCACTGAGCCAAAGCAGTACTTTTTTTAAATGGATACATTGGCTGGGATTATATATATATATATATATATATATATATATATATATATATATATATATATATATATATATATATATATATATATATATATCTGTGTGTGTGTGTGTGTGTGTGTGTGTGTGTGTGTGTGTGAATGTTACAATACAGTTCACGATCCTTAATATTTTGCTCTTTTTTGTGCCGATATCGCCAAAATCACACCCCCTCCCCCTTCATCGCACCCCTCCCCCCATGTAAGTGTTGTACATGATGATGCAAAGGGAGACTTACGTGTCTTTGAAAGTCAGCAAGCAACAATGAGAGGGACCAAATTTAAGAACAACGTGAAAGTTGTACCATTCTTTTTTATTCTTGCTAGAGTCATAGAATGTTAAAAGCTTTGAAATTTGGGCCTGATGTCATGCTGAGAAAAAAAAAATAATGGGATAACTGCAGCAGGAGTAAGGAATGTCTCAATTTTTTAAATCTCCTCAATAGTCCAATAAAACTTCATTGTATTATGCTGCTCCTACAAAACTTATTGCAACTTCCTTGCCATTTTTAACCTTTAATTACGCCAGAAAGTCATCATGTTTGATTTCGACCAGTGACTACAAAGGAATTTAAGAAATTACTCGAAAGACGCAGTATACTTAGAATAAGGATCTTGATATTACTGTCTTTTGGGGAGAAAACTAATCCCAATTTTTTTATTTCCTTTCGCTTAAACTTCAGGATGGCACAGATATTTACTTTAAATTTATGTTAACTATTGCGATTTTTCAATGGATTAACTATTGCACAATTTAGATAAGAGTATCTTGTCATTTCTCGGGTATATAACTGTCTGTTAAATGATACAATTCAAAACATCATTTATTTTAGCTTGTTGAATAAATACAAAAGTTTATACGTACACCATACGATGTTCTTATAGAAATTTAAAAGTACAGTAAATTTTGTTCTATTCTACTAATCTTCAGTTGGAATTTGAAGGTCGGCACAGGTGTGTTTGTGATCTGGACCCATGTGCACCGCCAACAATGTCACATTGATAATTTACAGATCCAAATATCATAAACTGAGACTTTTGAGTTTTATTGCTTCGAAGCAAGATTAATTAGCTACACATTTTAATAAACTTAATCTAATGTTTATCCTATGCCCAATCTGAATTGTGTAAAGTCTACTTATGAAAAGATAAAAAATAAAATAATAGGTACAAAAGTTATGGAAACAGAAAAAAAGACTGATAAAGGAAATTAACAGACTTTGAAGAAAACAAAAAACTAAATCTAACTTGTTTTACCGACCTAATCAAGTTTTCCACAGTTTAAATACAAAAAAATAATATTGCCTTAAATTAGTGCGTGAATGTTCAGGTGATATTTTTACGGTATTTCCTTATTATCGAAACACACTCTGAAAAAGGAAGCTCAATCTATGGCTGCGTAAGTGGACTTTGCAATTGAATAATTAAAGAATGGAAATTTACAAAAGAAAAGAAAAATGATTTGGCTCAGTGTGTGGTAAGGTCTACATACACATTGTCACAGTAATGAAAACAAACGCTGAAAAATAGATTTAAATTTTTTTTCAAGCTGTCCTTTCTAACGAGAAAATTGTGGAGAACTTGCAATTGTCAAAAGATGAACAATTCCTGTTGTTCAAGAGTTTAATGATGGGGAAGACTGAATAAAAAGCAAACTGTCATCGTTCGTGGCAAGAAAGCTATCTATCATAACATATATATCGCACCTTCTCTCATGTATAATAATGTGTATAAAGGAGGATGAATACATCATAAATCCGATAGTTAATGTAGTTAATTCCGTCCTATTTCAGTCACCTTTATGTCGAATCATTCGATAAAGGATCTCAAAGAACTTGCATTTAAGAAAAAGAAGTTACAATTGTTGAAGGAGCATCGTAGCAGATTTTGGATGATAGCAACTGGCCATGTTTTTTGGGTCAAAAATTATGTTTAAAGATATTGCAATTTTTGTAGCTTGCATTGCTATTACAAATGTCCATACATACATTATAACTCCATCACTAGATACGGTCCCTATATGAATTTAAATATGCGGTTAATTCATATTTCTGCCAACCTTATGTTGGAACTTGTCCACCTGCACAAACAAATCCAGCCAGGTGTGCAAACGATCCAGACACGCGTGTACCGCCAAATATGTCACGAAGATAATTTACAGATCCAAACATTATAAACTGAGACATCATAAGTTTATTGTCTTTATTACTTGACATTTTTGGGCCAGTGCCCATCTTTTAGAACAATAGTAATTTAGGCCTCTCTCTGAAATGGATAGAATATGAAGAAGTTATCGATTCGTGTCCTGGGTGACAAAACAAAAAGAGGCTCTGTAAGTGCCGAGATATCTTATGATCAACGTTACATCAAGTGGCAGCCGAATTGTATGCAGCAGCATACGCATCTTGCTTAAGTTAATACCAAGACTTAATTGATAGTGTACAATCTTCTTATCATGAAAACAAAGTATCCACAAGGAAAGCGAAATTTCCTTCGTAAACCAGAAGAATTTACTCAGTATTTGTGTCCGGGAGAGTCAACTAAATCTGAGGCTGTTACAATGACCTCTGCAAGTTCTTCACAGTATAGATGTGGAAAACTAGAAACAAAAGGAATATAAATGACTGATTGTAACATTGTGAGTGCGAATGTTAATGAACACATTATTACAGTCCAAGAAAAGAGACAATCCTGAGGTCCTAATAACGATAAATGTCGAAATGCAACCAGAGGATGTTACTTGTATCACTGCATCAAAGTCTGCGCAAAGTGGAGGATTATTATTGATCGTTGCCAAGGACAAGTCCTAAGTAGATGTGAAACAAATATTTAGGCTCAAGGTCTTGGCTGGCACACACACATACCACACACACATACAGAGAGAGAGAGAGAGAGAGAGAGAGAGAGAGAGAGAGAGAGAGAGAGAGAGAGAGGAGGTTCCAAAACTTCCGGGAAGAGGGGGATATAAATTGCTGTTTTCTATACACCCCCAAGGGGTTGGACGAAACATTTATAGCTCCCCCCCCCCCGGACTAATCTAAACACTTATTTACCCGGCCGAGAATCGGCGCAGGCTGTGGAGACACTAGTTTGTTTACAATGACAGTTTCTAGGCGCCATAGTACGCCCATTAGCCAAAATGTGTGCTGGCTGTTTTCATATTAATGCCTTCGTACAACTTGGCTGTGGTGGGGTTGGGTATATACGCGGCTTGCCAAAACGAACATGTTAACAACAATATTGATAGTTCAGAACTGCAAACATGCAGTCTGTATAAAACAAGGGCAATAGCATGTGAAGCGGCTACGGTTCTTTCAAATGTCCTAGCCGTTATTTGAAGGCAGGGTTCATCCGACAGAGACTCGCTGGGGGTAGGCCTCGAGTCAGGATGTTGTTGTTGTTCCAATGGTATTGTTGTTTTGCGTTGTTTGAACGGCAAAAACAGAGCTTATTTGGAATTTCCAGTGAGACCTTTTATGATATCTTCGCGAACTTCTGCTTTCCCGCGGGCAATCAGCTCGTTTTTTGCCACTTCTTCAATCACAACTAACGTTTAGACCTTGGGCGTGCTGGACCGTATTTCGTTTTTGAGCACCACGTATTTGTCATGTTCGTCGAGTATGAGCTTAATCTCCTCTTTGGAGATAGCATTATCTACCATCGCTTTGGACACGTGATCCAAGATCATATTAAGCTTAGCTTAGCCAAGACGCTGATTTCATCGTACTTTTCAGATTTTATGGTGTGGCGGCGGCTATATAAAATTTCCTGCAACGGAAATTAGACCACAGCTCAAAACAGCGATCTCAAGGACAATCGCAATGGGGGCGGCAATGATGGTTGACAGGATACCAATGCCTGCCATACCGGTGCCCAGAGACACGGCCCTCAGTGCGGTGTAAATGCCATCCACCACGTTTTCTGAACACCGGTACTTTTTGGTAGAGACCACGTCGCCGTTTATCCTCTGCACGTAGGGTATTTTCAATCTCGCAGATCTTTTTCAGGGGAAAATCTTGTGGCTCATTGGTCTTTGTGTACAGCAACATTATAATTCCCCTTTGAGGAGCGTGATATAAAAGTTTAATTGGCCTGATGAGGCTGGAGGAGGGGGGGGGGGTTGCTGTCACACTAGCACGCACCTCTAACCAGTCGCTTTTGCATACTGGCAAGACGGCGATGCAGTGAAAGAAAATGTCTGTTCCCTTAATATCTTCGATTCGGAAATGTTACTTTCTGTAAAAATCTTGCTAGCACACTTGCCAAGAGTCACAATCTGCTCGTGTTTTTTCTTTCCTGCGTCTGTTGATTTTTTTGACTGACCACCGTGATGCAACAGAACATATATTTTTCGAAAATTACACCTTTTTTAGTCTTGTGAGCTGTGTGATAGAGGGAGTTACCTACCCCCGAATGAAAGGTTGTTGCAGTCGAGGGATTTGTCAAAATCGCTTCGCCAAATACCACATTTCCATTGTAGTAGCAATCACGCTCGCGACCACCCGAGGAGAGTACTTTTTGTTTTTGTTCCTAGCTGGGCACGGGTTGGCTTAGGGACCTCTGGGTACCCCCAGTGCTCAATGTCCATTTGCTTTGCATCCTCGTTCAATCCCAGTTTGAACCGGTACGTGTCAACCCTAGGTTGGCGCAGAGACTCTTTCACCACGGGTGTGTATTTATTGTCGATGTTAGGCACTTGTTTTGCGAGCTGCTCCAATACTCCGTTGTCGATATCAGGATGGCAAGCGGCATCGATGATTCGTGTTCTATGTCTGGCTGCTCCCCCATGTCTCGTTCTTGAACATATTTTTTTATTTGGCTCGTTCTTTAACATATTTTATTTAAGCTACGTGAGTTCTAATTGCGAAATCCAAAGATGCAAGTTGTTAAATGACAACATACCATACTACCAGTCAGGCTTCTAAGATCCGCCTCCCCTTTGAGCTGACGTTTAACGACTACGCCAGGGTGATCCAGAACACTAACAAAGGGGCGAGCTACATCATCAGCGGTATCTTGCTGAAGTTCGATGTCATGACCAACGCAGATCTCGCATGCATGATTCAGCAGTAGTATATGGCAAAAGTGGCTATATTGTACATCCGAGTGCTGCGCCATCGCAGGGCGGTGATAGACAAGAAAGACTCCGTATGGAATATCAACCTGAGCACGTCGGCCAAAAAGCAGGAAGGCGAGAATCGTGCTCTTCAAGGACGCGACACTAAGCGCTGAGTTCGCATGCGATACTGAGTATTTCTACAACCTCCTTATCGGCAAGATGTCGGTGACGATCGAGGGCGTCTCAAACCAGATATATGCTCATGAGCAGGCACGACACCAGCAGTGGGTAGAGACCCTAAAATAATGGCGAGGGAGTCAATCAAGGACGCGGAGCTGTGTGAGATCGATGTTGGTGACTTCTATCAGAATAAATTTGCTCTCGTCATCGACATGAGATCGACAGAAGACTACGCGTTCCATGCTTCAGAAATACGCCTCGAAAACGCGAGCGAAGGCGTAACGCTGCAAACAGAAAAAAAAAACGATCCAGGCGGCAGGCGTGTTAAACATGTACTTATAAATCATCATGGACGCGCAGACGCGCAGCACAGCATACAAAATGGATAGTTTCTGTCAGCAATCTATTAGCATCGTTGCAAGCCCCGCACACCACCGGTAGGGCAAGCACCACACCCTGGAGGGAAGCCTGCACGAGTTTTTTGATAACTTACAGCCATACTGCGCCATGATTGTCGGCCGCCGCGGTTACAGCATGAGCCTGTTTGCCTGCAAACTGCCCGAATCGGCTTTAAAGGACCACTATTATGCGCCTGAACAAGGCATACGAAAGGCCGCGGGTGCGCTGACAAAAATAAAATAAAAACCCATAAAAAACGACCTTGGGCGCCTAGACTTTTAAGACGCAGCAAAGGCCGTTACAATTACAGCGCTGAGCCTTTTGACGCAGGACATGCTAATTAAACAAGGCATGATTCTACTAATATCATCAAGGCCGTATAATGGCCTATGTTGCTCTCATGGTCGGCGGAGTGATTGTTAATGCCCTCTGATTCACTGGCTCAAAGTTTCTCTTCTCTGCGGTAGATCCAAAATAAGCCAACGAGGAAACAAGGCACAGAAAGAACTCCAATCTGCGAAGTCTAAGTATCAACGTAAGCGCAACGAGCGTCTCGATTAGCTCAATGAAAGAAAGCAAGATGAACAGCTGGCTGAACGGGCTTGCTTAGACGTCAATGAATATGCACGCGCGTAGCGAAGGTTAAAAAAAAAAAAAACAGGCGACGACCTGCGGTTCGATCACGAGCCCGAGCTTTCTGACTTCTACAAGCCCTCGCCCGAACAACACAAATACGAGATGATGTTTGTCATCATAGGGTTGGGAGATGAACGTACAATTATGTACTAATTCGTTAAAAGGAGGCCAAATCTTGTACACCAAGGATGCTTCCAAAGTCGCCGACGCGTTGGCGCATATCTACAAGCAAAGACCGCTAAAGTGGTCAAACTGCTGCAGGTTGGTCACGGTCTGGAGTTTATGGATGCCGTGTCGCAACTCTTTGCCAAACACAATGTGCAGGTGAAGCGGAGCGAGGCCAGCGTCCACCGTGCGCAGGGCATTGTGGAGAAGTTCAACCGTCTTTTAACCGAGTGGCTGTCTGGCATCAGTACGCCCTGGAGATGTCGTTTTTCGAGAACGAGACCGCAACGCTTAGCATTGCGCTAGTTTGGGGACTGACTGCCGTTGTTGCCACCCTAAATGGCTAGGCAACACGACTCACAGGAAAAAAGTCTATTGATGCCATTCGTGCTACGTCTGCACGGTCAGCGACATCTGCAGCGTCAGTAATGCGGCCGGTTGGCCTGAAAGAGAAACGCTTGCCCTAAATTTATGTGGTGTGGTACCTATATATGCGTCTAGTGAGCTGGAAGATGGGCAACGCAGTTTAACGACCCTGTGTGGTCTCTCGGGATGTGCACCCTGGCTGATAGGTTTGATATCACAGGCCAATCATCTATATACCATCGTTCTGTAAGTGGTTCTCCGCGCAGAAGCTTCGTTCGCGAGAAACTACAGATTGTGCCTGAAATTACTCAGCTACCACCTATGGGCATTCCTGGCCCAGGCCAAAAAGTCCGTTCAGGTACTCCTCCTCTTTGGCATGGGCGAGAAAGGTCGGCGGAAGCGGATTGGTACTTGGCGAAAACAACCTCACCCTTGGCGCCATATAAATATTTACAGCAAAATGTTTTGCAGACCTGGTATAGACAGCTAGCTAGCGATGGAAATCGAAGTGTGGAGTGTGTTGCGTGACGTTGCCTTTTCCGCCACAACCGATGAGGTGAAAGGGCCGCTGCGAAACCTTGGTAACATTGCTAACTGGCGCCTTGAAGAGTGGCGGCAAAACCCTAAGCTTCTTAAGAAATTTGCCAACAGCGTTCTTGGCGGCCGGCATAACTACCTGTTCCCTGTTCCATTTGTAGGCATTTGCGGCAGAAATGCTTCTTTACGTTACATTTGTTGTGATGCCTCACCATGCGCCTCAAATGATACATGCGAGCAGAAATAGGTCCACTCCGCGTGGCCTTACTTTCGCTAGAATGTAGCAGGTTGAGGCCCTTTTCCCAGCCAAAGGCGCTCACTGCGATTTCCGTTTTGAGGCGCTCGAACTTGTGGATGTCGCTCACCTTCGCTTGAAAGTCCATCCCCTCGAAGTTTGGCTCTACCATGTGCTGGCGGTACTTACCTGGTCGGTCAACGTTAGCACCCGCTGAGTATAGATCTGACAGAATAGCTCACTCGAAACAGTGGTTGTCGGTGTTTTTTACGTTTATCACAGGTCGTGGCGGAACACATTTTGGCGTTGGAATGTAGCTCCGGCCTCAAAACGGGCGGTACTGAGACACGCCTAGATCGAGTGTCTCGCACCTCACGAAATGCCGTCTGGAACCCTCGCGCATGTATTCTTCGATGCGCCGTTGAATTGTGGCGTTGGCTTGGACGAACAGCTGCTTGATCTCGTCAATTTGCATGGTTGCGGTAGCGCTAGTCCGGAAATAGGCCGCCACATTAATGATTCTTTCTAGATCAGGTCCTTCATTGTAGACGTTCTGCTGGCCAGGCGCACCTTTCTCAAGCTGTGCCATCAACAGGAGGCTGAACTTCAAATCGGCAAGCTATCTGAGCTTTCTGCCGATCACGTCCCGCACACTAGGTGCCATGGCATTAAGAAATGCCAAAGCGTCTGCTTCTAGCCTGTTATTTTCTGGCACGACGGCGTGGTAGTCTTCGCAATCGCGTCAGCTCTACCCTGCTGCTCTACAAAGACTGACAGGGCCTGAGGCTCAACCATGCTCCTAGAAGCCGGAACTGGAAGTTAGGCTGGAGCAGGAGGCTCAATGCTGTTAGCCAGATCGTTTAGATATTCCGCCGCCCAAGCTGCAAACTCCTCTTTAGCCAGATCGTTTAGATATTCCGCCGCCCAGGCTGCAAACTCCTCTTCTGGCTGTCGGGCACTGGATCTTGGAGCCGGGATAGGAGGCTCAACCCTGCACCTAACAGCCGGAACTGGCCGTCAGGCCAGAACTGGTTTCGGAGCTGGCTGATGGGCCCCGCCCGCCAGTAGTGCGTCCAACTCGTCATCATATTCACTTTGGGTTATCTGTCCTCTTCGGAGCAGCTCATTCAAGCGTGTGATAGTAGACATAATTTTGTGCTGATGTGATGCTTTGTATAAAGCATTCATAATTCACAAAAATAAAATTCATATATAAGCAATCGATTTTTTGCTTGTAGTGCACTTGTTTCTGCCACTAAACACCATCCTCAAGATGTATACTCTTTCGCCTATATTTATTTAAATAAATAATTTGGTTTGAGCCGACCTCGTGGGGGCAACGGTCGGCTGGGCAAATAGAGCAGTAGGATGTGTGGCAGAACTGCATTTCAAACTCCCAGTTTCGGACAATATAGGGGAAATTAAGTGTTTGGGTCAGTCTGTGGAGGGCTGTAAATGTTTGGACTAGCCCCTGAGGGTGGGGCTGGTATAGAAAACAGCAATGTGTGTGTGTGTGTGTGTGTGTGTGTGTGTGTGTGTGTGTGTGTGTGTGTGTGTGTGTGTGCGTGTGTGTGTGTGTGACAAGACCTTGAGCCCCAAAATATGGTTCACATCTACTGTCCTAAGAATTACCTATTTAGAGATTAAGCGTACCAAATGCGAACGATCCATTGCATGCTGTTGTCATTGCATCGCATTGTGCTTGTGAGATTACGAGCAAGATTCTTTGTATCTGGCATGGTAGAATTTTATTATTTAAACGCTGAAAGGAAGGTTAGTCAATACTAAAGCGCGGCTGTGAAACAAGTCAGTTCAATAGCACGTCTGTTATCTGAGAGGCGTTCCTTGTAATTGAACAATTTTGTACTTAGTGGTTAGAATGATCAGAAGAGCGCGAGACCGAATCCTGCCCGGAACAGACTGGGTCGACCGCTGTGGTGTATCCTTTGGCAAGGCA
This sequence comes from Margaritifera margaritifera, assembly GCA_029931535.1. Lineage (NCBI taxonomy): Eukaryota > Metazoa > Mollusca > Bivalvia > Unionida > Margaritiferidae > Margaritifera > Margaritifera margaritifera. The sequence goes on along the minus strand of JAQPZY010001468.1, from coordinate 1,488,538 downwards.
CTTTACTGCAATTGCCTCGGCACGATATCAGCTTTCATGTATTGATGTGCCGTTAAACACCAAACCAAACAAATCTTTACGTGCATGAAGATTTACATATTTATAAACTGTTTATTAATTCTTCTTTGAATTCATGGTTACAGAGACAAAGATTTGAGAATATGATAGGGGCTGATATTCGCATAGGCTTAAGTTGCATCATTAAATATTATGGATTTAATTTATTTATACTCCCTCTTCGAGAAAGTGAGTGGTATATAGGATACACTTTGTCCGTCCGTCCATCCATCGGTCATCCTTGTCCAGATTGTAACTCCTATACTACAGCCATACTTGCCTTAAAGGTCATCTGTTTTATAAGGTAATCACCTCTGTTGAAGAGCCGCTTTTTCAAGGTCCTCTACACATGCATTATTGTAGAAATAAACCTTTAAAAAGTAACAACCTGTCCCAGAAGGCCATTTTTTTCTCACTCCCCAGGTGGCTGCTATTGACATGTTTGACTGTACTTCACGTACTGACTTCAAAATTGCACTGTTAAGAGCATTTTGGGATGAATATGTGTCGCGCAACGTGAATGGGTCGCTGTGTCCAACTTTCCAGGATTTGTTAAACATTGGTTAAAAATCGTATCCGAGCTCTAATTCCAATACTTTTTTTTTTTTCACCTGACACCAATCTTGCATTAAAGTTGCATTGTAGAATGAACGTGTGTCGCGCAGAAACAATGGATCAATCTGACCTACTTTTCAGGATTTATTCAAAATGTCTTTATCATTGTGGATATCCTTACTGTCTAGGCTGTAACTAAAATACTATTACACCAATTGAAACCAAATTTACACAGTGTGTGCACCTTGAAATGAATAGGTGTCAAACAAAACTAGTTTGTTGTGGCCTATTTTCCAGGATCATGCTAAAATGCCAGCACCTTTTCACCTATTGCCTCCAAACTTCCACTGATGGTGTATCTTAGAATAACTGTGGGTGCACACCAAATCTGGGTTATTGTTACCTACTTTCCCCAGATTTATTGAAAATTTCTTACAATTGTGTCCTTTCTCCCTGTCTGGCTGCAGCTTTTATATTCATATCAACATTTTGGTGGAAATTTCAGACTGACCCTTAGGCGTGTTTTTCTATGCGAATGACTTCTAGGGGTCAATACAGGAGGGCTAAATGTGTTTAATTTATTTATATTGCACTGGATGCTTTTTAGAGTTACTTTCACCGAGTACAATGTTCAAAGGGGAAACAACTCCTACAATACAATTCAATTTAGTTGACTATCCCGTCCCCAAGTGTTTGTGATGCCACGTAGACTTGTAGTATTGACCTGCATCGAGCACAATGCCACCTACATGACATTAATCAAATTGCTGGTGAAAATGATGTCGCGAAGAGTTGCATCTTATTTTGTTTAATAACATAATACCTTCCCGCACGGTTAGATGCATCTTGATATTAACCCTGCTCAGAAAAAAAGTCAATTGCTTTTTCAATAGGATGTAAATAAATCACGAGAGAGAGAGAGAGAGAGAGAGAGAGAGAGAGAGAGAGAGAGAGAGAGAGAGAGAGAGAGTCAGTCCCTGTCTGTCTCTCGTTTAAATTACTTAAGCATCATTTCATCTATCTGATGCTCTTTTTATGGCCTAGAAAGTACGATAATTGAACTTAATATAAAAAATAACTGGCTGCACTTTCAAATGCCGAAGGGAGCAACATCAAACACATTAACTTTCATCCATCTCCGGCACCCATCCTTCGTGCATCGGTGAAATCCACCAAAGCAGGTGCGTGGCATTTATATACTTTTTGATGTTATGTAGGCGGACATCACAGAGGAATTATGACAAAGCTATTTTTCACATAAAAATAATTTACTTCTCACAGAAAGTGAGTCTGTTTTATTTTACACGGATACGTCTGTCGTCAGTCGTTCAGTTGTTCCTCATATCTTATGTAGTTATGTAAATTACATATAATAGTATAAAAATAAGTAAGACGAAAATTCAACATTTCTCGAACGAATTAGGTTTACAAATTATTATGCTGATTAGTAATTGAATATACTCGTAAATTCATAGTAATAATTCATAAATTCCTCGTAGTCACTCGATAAAATCTAAACATATTCTGAACCGGTACGCAAATACTTACAATTATCAGTCGCAGTAGTATACGAACGCAAAGTAATTCTAAATGTTTTAAAACTCGTTCTAATAGAGATTACGTGCTTAAGTTCTATGCCATTTTATGGAGCCGCGGTGGCTCAAGGTTAGCATGTCAGATTCGAAACCAGAAAAGTGCGATCTCGAATTCTCACTAAATCAGGTCGGGTCGGCCGCCATGATGTCTATGGCAAGACAATTTGCCTCGGCAGGATATAACCCTAAATTGTGTTATGCGCCATTATACACCAACCAATCAATCAATTTGTGTGATGCAAATGGGCGGAGAAGTTTTGAAGTTGAATTGGTCTGCAAGTAAAATGACAGAAAGGAAGATCGGAAGGCATGTGCAAATTGGATTTCTGTATAGTTTGACGGTAATCTTGGTATGCAAAATTTTATACATAATAACCAAGTTATTACACTTTTAAATTTACCAAGACGATTTTATGTATGTAAGGAAGAAGTAAATTATTACATGCACAAATACTGTCGTTTCGGATTAAGCGTAGTTGCGCCTGCCTTTGTCAAACGTGAAATTAACAATTCCAGGCGACCCTCGTTGCGCACCTGGTGCGTACAGTACGTTTCTTACGGAGCAAGATTCTCAAAATTCACGACTGATGACAACAAGTGATATGAAGATATTTGATGTATGCATATAAGTTGTTGCAGCTAAACGACCACTTCATGGGAACATGATGCCTGCTTTATGTTGTCATTTTAACTGAAAGAAGCGGGAACAGTAGAAATGCTATTTCTTCCATCGGAGGTAACTCCATCTACAGCTTAATAATTTTAGCTGGTTTCGGATACAGGCTATAGCATGAAGGTACTGTCGCAGCTGCAAGGAAGATAATGTTTACCTTGGCACGACAGTAACAAAAATACGGTAAATTCAAATCGGTAGTTTATTTTTCTTTATTTTATACATGTATTATCAATAGACGCCTCACATATATACCAAGTATTTTGCTTTATGTGAAAGTAACAACGTGTGAGTTACGTAGAAATTTACTATCCCTCTTAAATTACTTAAGCTCTCGAAATAGTGCCCAGACCTAACAATTGTTCTACACTGATTATTTGGGGTGGGAATGGGTTGGACTGCATGATTTATGTATACAAATTATGTATACGCCATATAAAAAGACGGCTGTGAAATACCCGAGTAACACCCATTCAAAGCGCAGGTGCATGACCCAAATTTGTCCGACGTTTTCCTTTTTAATGGCAGCGGCACCGCCTTTCCCTGTCATTGGTAAACAAAACATCGAATGTTTACCAAAAACCTAGAATTACAAGTTCGACAAGGAATCTATATTGGTTCAAGTCAACTTTACGTTAAAAAACCAATACCTTTCTTTATTGTTGTCAGTTGTTTATTTACAACGTAGTCAGTGATCTCGAATAAAACGGTTTGTCTACCTTAAAAAATAGAAGGTGTTTTTAGTAGGTAAAACATCGCCGCCTGTGGTATTTGTTTCTCATTCCTTGTCACTCTTTCAAAATTTTTATTGTGTAAAATTTGGTTTGGAAAATGTGAAATAGTAACTTTTCTCTAAGATATACAAACTGGATAGTATATAAAACTAAAATATTAAAATATAATGAAAGCAAATAACCAAAATAAAGACATAAATATTATTCTCGTTTACCAATATTATTGTTATGACTTACTGGCGGTGATTTTTAAGAGCACCCTGCCTCTTCCGCAGTTGTATTATATTCCACAATTGTCTTATATATACATTTGGAAACCCTCAAATACTACGAGAGAAGACCGACATTGTTATATGTGAGATTAGGAAATCCTCAATTACTGGGACAGGAAACCGCCATTTGTATTCACAGCATCATCATTTTTACCAATTGTATTTCATTATTTCGTGAGTCTCTGTTAAATTATAAATCTTCATTATTCAAAATTTACATCAGACGACAGGGTGTCTGGATTTGGAGAATGAAGATGTGGTCCAAATCCGTTGAATTTTTTTCAGAAATTACAAAATAATCTTTATAACTAGACGAATCTTCTATTCTCTCCGACAAAAAATAATTATCGCGAATATCAACAAATTCTTCCTTATGAATGGTAATTATCGCGAATATCAACAAATTCTTCCTTATCAATGGTAACAATGACGGCGACCTCATTTTAACTTTCTTACAAACACTAAGTCTTCATCATATCACGTTTTCTTTGTTGTTTTTTGTTAATCATGAACTTGCATTTGACAATTGAAGTTCCCAACTCTGATCATTGAACCACAATAGGTCAGTTGGTAGGGCGTCGGATTTGTAATCGAAGGTCACTGCTTCGATACCTGTCTAGGCCATTCAGGGTCTGCTGCCTTGGTGTGTCCTTGGCGAAATGCACTTAGCTCCAATTTACTTGGCATGATATAGCCAATAATGTGTTACAAGTGCCTTTAAAACCAAAAAACCAAACCTGATTATTCTGTCATGTATTCAGTACCTTTCGTGATTCGATCCTACTTTTATCACATGAAAGGTGATTACATTTGGTTTGTGTGTATTGACTGTGATATATATGTAATTACTATATAGTGTCGAACTGTTAGTTACTATCAAGGAATCGGTCATTTTTATTACGATCTGAAGCCTCGTGGTGTCCTACATATGTATGTCGACCATTAGTCGGATTTCGCAATGTCAAAAAGAACCACGCACAACCACCCCCATATATTCAGAAAACCACCCTCATAGATTCGGAAAAAGGTGGCTTTGCGTAGATCAAGTAAATCATATTAATCTGGAATACATATAAATACCGCTTTCATCTTTTTAGCTCATCTACTTCTCTTTTCAGTTATAAAAATCAGCAGACGTCAATCATCCATATAATCACGATGAAAACTACTTTGATTTTGTGTACAACTTTGTCAGCAACCATGAAGATACATAGATCAGACTCACCACATCACAAACATAAAAAAGACAAACAACTCCCAGAACACAGCCATTACATTCTTTTGAAGAGAATCCGCCCATACACAAAACCTGTTAAGTTTTTCACATGTTAACCATTGACATGTTGAATCTGTGTTAAATCACAGAGTTATCTCTCTCCATTACATCACATACGTTTTACTGGCGTTATGGAAGGAAAGATTGTGAGAATTTTCAGCCATACTTCCGGTTACTACCAAAAATCGGCGCCTCAAACAGATAGTAGAACAGGGCTGTCGATAAAGATGAGTAAAACTAGATAGATAATGATTTCGGCAGAACTTTTCGATCAGACCAAACGGGGCCTGCACAGTTTCTTATTTATTTGATATTTATTGTGATATGACTCGCTGAACGAAAGTGAGAATATGTGCTATCTTCGTACATCTTCATCTCATCAGATACTATATCTCAAATAACGTTTTTTAAAAATTTATTCTAACACAGATAATCTATAGAAATATGCTTTTCTGATAATTTCCTTCATTGTTTATCACAAAGCAATATTTCCACGAAACTCTTGCGTAAGGAAAGCTTCTGTTTCTATTAATTTTCACAGAACTTAAAATAAATTCAATATCAGAAGTATCTATTAAGGCCGATAACACGATTTGTCCTGTATGTCACATGCGATGTCTGTGTATGTGTGAATAAGGTTATTAAGGTAGATTACTACGAATTATGTAATGTAACTTTCAATGAATAATTGTTAGGTTCAAATTTTGACTGAAATTATCGGCTTTAAAATAAACTATCCCCGAAGTACCACTAGCTTGGTTTACTACAGGCCTGTGCAAACTTACGGCCCGCTGCCTGGTTTTATCCGCTTATTTACCTCATAGGGTGTGGCTTTAAAAATCGCTTATCCGGCCCGCGCCCTGGAGGAAGTTGCACATGACTGGTTTATTATGTAGGTCAAAAACGTTTTGTCTGCTCGTTTTTCTTTCGGTCAGCTCAGTATCGATCCCCTCTTCCAGCACAGATCACGTCATACGTCGTCTTAAAATAAATAAATAAATATCCTATTTGTTTGAGGTGGGCAAGAAATTAAAAAATTCGTTACGGTCATGTGGGCAATCGTTTAATAAATCTTGATGTTTTAGATATCTCGTAGATCTTGTGCCTGTGTAATTGATTTCGACATAATTTATATCAATGGAAGCCAACCATATTTCTTTGTCAACGGGCTCCATTAAGAAAAAGAGCAGGAAGAGGTACGCCGTAGTTTTACTGGCACGAATGTTTTATGCATGGAGATCACTCTAAGATAAGAATTCTTGCCACTCTTTTACACTACTTTTGTAATTAAGATATAGGCAGTTGAGAAGTTCTCCTAAATGAGGTTATCGCAGCTGTGACAAGTTCTATCGAATAGCTTGCATCAGAATAGGAAAAGACGGGGGATGAAAAGAGTGTCATTAAGTTTTGAATTTGTCATGAATCAATGCGCAAAAAGTTTATGATTTAATACCCTTCATTATCTTTTACTATAATGTACGCAACATATTTCTGGGAACTCGATATGAAGGATGTACTGAGACCAATCTTAGATTAAATGTAGGGATGGAAATATTTATTTGGAGAAGAAATCTTGAAAAGGCCTCCAATCTGGCCCACAACTAAACCTAGGATACCTTTGGAAAATCTGGCCCAGAACTAACCTAGGATGTCGAGATAAAAAAAAAACAATACTATAATTAAGTCTTAGATGTGGTGCGGTATATCAAGACAACTTTACACAGCACACTAACACAGTCTCCAGTTGATAACAGAACAGAAATAAAAAAAAGCATGAGCATATGTGTAGGTAGTTTCATAAACATATGACTGGCTTCAAGTCTTCAATGAAGCTATCCCGATGCTGAGATTATGGGAAAAAATCATAAACTCCTTTCTCCTTTAAATGTGAGTATGTTTACAAATATTGCAAACATAAATGTCAACTACAGTACACCACTTTTAAAGTCCACACATTTCACATGATAGAAGTAAAAGAGTTTATCTCATTATGAACGCAGAAGGACATACCAAAGACAAACTTAAATTAATACAGTCCAAAATGAGTGCTAAATACTGCTATTTCCAATGTCTGTCCGACTACTTTTACTCTTTTAATTTATCCAACTTCGGACAAATTGACTAAATTCACAATATATCTGAAATTTATCAGAAACACAGAAACTTTAATGCGTTTTTTTTACCCCCACCTTCATGTTCAAGTATCTATCTTTGATTTTTGACTTTAAAACAATCCAAAACTGAAACAAATGGTCTACTCATTGTTTCAAAAACATGTCTATCAACAAGAAAAAGTGTCAGAACATCCTGAACTTCAAGCCCTATGTCACATATTTGACATCTTCAAATAAAAGCATTCTTTCTAGAATAACTCTTGATCAATGCCCTCGTTCAAGAAGAGCGCCTATTTCCTGACCAGACTCGCCAGTGTGCCGAGACAAAGCCGTGATGAGTGACCATCAGACAGCTTAGTACACCTGTAGAGGTGTCACCGTATACAACCGTGATTAAGTCAAGGTATTCACATTGACAAGCCAAGGATAGAAGGTACGAAGGGTTGTACAAGATGGCTACTAAAAACATATGCGGCTCAATTTGGGTTCCTGTAGTACGGATTACACAATACTTCAGTCGACCTTTTTCAACCCTAATACTAGTACATCGTCCAATATTGGTTGGATTCTACACGTTCAGAGGTGAAGTAGAACCGGTGAATAGCTACTGTATCATGAAAAATCAATCGGATGTGCCCTCGGGCTGAAAACCGAACACCAGCTATCAACGAGCAGGAGGTCTTCATTTTGATGGCCGCTTTTACGTAAGCCTTTCTTTGGTACATTATACGTGTAGCCAATGACTGATGTCCCCCTTTGTCAATCCATCTAAAAGTAAAATTTGATAAAATGGAGTAGATTATATGTAGACATCTAATATAAAGCAATTTTGTAAAATAACCTTTAACCAGTATAAGACATTAAAACTGAAAGACGGTAGAGCAAAATAATAGTAAGAAGAAAGAAAAAAAACAGGATAAATGGTTTATGCAGTTAACCAGTAAAATAACTAGGGAGGTTTGGTTGTAAAAATTCGAAACTAAGTAGCATCTCTCTGTCTGTCTCTGAAAATTTACTTTACAAAGGAAACTGAGCCTCAATTAATACTTAAAACTGACATAATTGTAGTCAGAATTGTTCTTCGAAGTGTTCAAACAAGAAATAATAAACAGATTAGGTTGAAGTTTCGGTGTGTGGAAAAAATGCTTTATTTGTAGTGTTCCTATTACTTCCGCATTCGCAAGCATTTAGCCCTAGCTGAATCCATTGTAGTCAACGTAAAATATTTTTTTGCAAATAATTGTGACTCTTTTGCTTAGTAATGCCTTCTTTTCAATTAATATTATCTGTGTGTATGGCAAGGACATGAAGATTTCCTAGTATTTTTACTAAACATAGAGGATCATATGGATTATATCATTTGGCAGTTTTTTTTAAAAAATAAACCTGTCAAAGGAACCAAACATTAGTGTTAAAGAAATGACAAAAACGTACAAGAAAGGAATTGTACTTTGGGGCTATAACTTGTCCACAGACACCAACGGTCAACAATTCGAAGTGAACAGTGTCATATTTGATAAATTCAGATGTAAGAAACAGCGCCAAAATGACTATTTCAGGTCGCCAGAAATCCTACATCAGACAGACGTAAGTTGGTTTTTCGGCAACATCCGACAATGACTTGAGCACTCTTCTTTCAGAAAAAAACAAACAAAAACAACTCCGGTCTGTCTATAACTTCCAATTCCCAGAGGCGCTTTGATTTAGGACTGTTAACGAGCGTGTGTCACTTTCTGTCGAAAATGCCTGCCTCAGGGAAAAGTACGTGGTGATGGCCATCCATTTGCCCTAATTTGGCCTGTTGATGTATGGGGATATAAAGATAACAAACATGCCTAAACATTTACCACACTTCATCAATTTAATAAACCATACATCATTAGGTAATGACAATGAACACATTGATCGAGAGACGAGATATGCATCCGTTCTTGTATCTGGTAAATTTCACCAAGAATTTGAGACCAATTTGAACATGATATGCGTTGGCTCAATGCGGGTTATAATCTTGCCCAGACCATGTTATATCGGAACTTTACTCCAGTTGCCTCGATACGATATAATCTTTCATATGTTTATGGAGCATTAAACAACAAGCAAACAAACTAATTGATGGAACAAATATACAAGTGATTCGATAGTAATCAAAGACCGTTAGCACAAGTGGACACATTCTCGAAACTGCAGTTGATCGAAAGACATTAATGTAATCTCTCAAATTTGACATCGTATGTAATAATTTGTATATCATCATTTTTGGTTATAAATAAATTCCGAATTGTTGGTTGCTTTCATTCTTAAAAATTAGTTTGTCTTGTTTTCCCGTTGAAAAAAACATTTTTCTATTTTAAATGTTCTACAAACCTCTTTTGTGTCCTCGACGACAGACACTGCAATTTTGTACACTTTCCCCCAAGTTTTTTTCTTTTAAACGTAGAGCTGAGATGATGGAGACGGGAACAACACAAAAAGTGCCTCTCACTTTCAGGATATCTTGTATTAGCTGAATCTCATGATTTATCCTGGAGATCAAAAACATTTAAACTTGACTTTGAGCTTGAGATTTTGTGTCAACCAAAAACAAAGGACTTTTGATTGGCTGCGGGTGGAACCTCAAACTCAGAGTTGTACGACCTCTAAGTCTGGCAAAGAAGATAATCTAATTTTCAAGGTTTGACGGCTAACCAAAATGACGGCAGAGAAACTATGTTATATCCGATTTCCTATTACAAGAAATTACATGCTGTCATGAATAGATGTAATCTTATTCTGTTACGGTTTTCCACACTTCGATTTAACACCTTTGAATAGTATCTTCCATTTGTTAGTGAAGTAAGAATCAATCTGATAGTTCAGGCAGCGCTGACAGCCTTGCGGAGGCATCAATCAATTCCTGATATAGCGGCTTACGGTTTCCAACCCCAAACCAAAACGAGTATAGCAAATCTGAGAAAGGTGGCCATCAGAGATTTTGTTAGCCATATTCATCAGCAATGGTGACGAAGCAAAAAATCAGAGTAATCTTTGTGTTCATGAATATTACTATGCTTTCAGCAAACGATTACCTATATTGTAACATGACGTCGTGACCAGTAAACATCAGAGTTCATACCTTGATGCTAGTACTACAACTTTAGGTTCTGATGAAAAAATACATTGCACCAAATCAACCGATAAGATGGACTGCGTAATTGATGTAATTTTGTTTCTGAATGTCTATCATAACATTTTTGCTTTAAAGTGAAAGGTAACGGGGCGCTCAGGTCAAAGTTTATGTTGTTACCATTAGGTTTAAAACATTATGTCTAGACAACTGTTCAGGGCCAATGTTTTTAACTTTCAAAAGGATGAAACAGTTTACCGAAGGCAACATATGTGCAGTAGCCTTTCGAGAAAAGAAGAACATTTTTGGATTTAAACAAAATCTCTTTCTTGATGGCTGGAAAAGTGTGCATGTTAAACATAATTCTATGTTGGTTTGTTTGTATACGTTCCTGTTCTGTTTGGGATTTTCTTCCTCAAAGATGTGGCTTGTTTGCAAACGCATTTGCCTGATAAAGAAAAAGGTGTTAAACAAAATACAGGAAAAGCTTGAGGCAAGGAAAGATCAAGAATATTTTCTTTCAAATCAGTATATGAATCACTAGCAATGGGGTTCGCTTGACTGTCCTCGTGTCGATCGTCGCCCATTGGATGCCCTTGCAATGGGTTCCTTCGACTCTTCTCGCGTTGATCGTCCCCCGTTTTAAAGGATTTTTTTCTTCTGAACTTTTTACGAAGTCTCTAAAATACTCCTTTTTTCAATTTGTGTGCATATTTAACGTAAAAACGCTGAATTACGAAAGATATGCAAAAATCTAATTTTTTTGATAGAATGTAGTACTCCCTTGTTCAATTGTGTCTCTTACTATTCCTTAAAGGGCTCAGTCCACTCATTTATTTTTCATAGACATCGATGTCAACGTTTGAGAAAATAAAACTATTTTGTGCACTAGATGGCCCAGTAACATAATACATGTATTTCTTGACTGAAGTTGGCACAAACTTTCCGAACCATCAAAATGGGGTGCTCCCGGGCATTTTTTCTACTTAAATGTCCCTAAAGTGGGATACCGGTAGAAGCCACGGTAATCAACAGCCTCGCTCCGGGTAGCACATAATAAATTTGGCCTGACGGAAATAATCGAAATCATCTGAGTGCAGAGTAGAATCTATAAAGAATTTGCAATATGGCTGCGGAAGGAGACACAATCACAATCGGAACTTTGTCTGCCATTTCTGTCGCAACATATAGGGTGCTCTTCGCCGGATGCGAATCACCAGAACCCATAAAATGTATGTGTATTCCTACAACTACATCCGAGGTTATTCTCGACTTAACGGAAATGGCAGAGCGATGTTCCGACTGGCTCCTGACAAAAGGTTACAGAGCTATTAACTGTACAGTGTCAAAAAAGAGGAGTGATCTGTGATCTTTACTTTGCTCAATGGACAGCGTGAAATACTGGACATTTTGATACGATTTTGGCAACTATTCCATGCCATCGAAATATTATTCTCTTTGTCGGAAAAGTTCAACGCACCGCACATTTAGGTGTATGCCTGGTTTATATTAGTGTCAAATATACGCTCGTAAAATGAGTTGATAAGAAGGGAGAGCACTCTTCGAGTCTCTTATCAATCAAGAAGTCAAATACGGTCCTATTTGCAAAACCCTGCAGTTGTGTTAGGCCTAAATTAACTGTCCTTGTCATTATTTCTCAAATGAGCAATATTTCTCTAAATTGCAGAAACACTTAAGGCGTCCATAATACCGATCCACCCGTAGTAACATGGAAAATATGGATAAAGCTTAAAAAAAGGAAAATATCCGTTAAATTCTATTTAAATGACATGATGGACTATACCAGTCATATTTTATACTGAACACATAGCCATTGTCAAGTCTTGTTTCATATAGTCATGAATTCCGGGCATATCTACCCATTTTCCATAAACAGTCAAAAGGCAATTTTTCGAGTATAATTTTCAGTATAATTTCGTAAAATCGCAACAAAGCGACTTATTTTATAACAATAGACCATTACATGCAGTTGGAACGAGTTTAACAACCTGTTTTATCTGCGTGCTAATACATTACAGGCATTTTCACAATAGGGTTTAGATCACTAATTCATTTTCCGTAGACATCAATGTAAACGTTTGAGAAAATAAAACTAGTTTGTGCATTAGATGGCACCGTACACAATACATGTATTTCCTGATTATAGTTAGCGCAGACTTTCTGAAAAATCAAATTGAGTACTCCACGGCATTTTTTGTTTCAAGATAAATGTCTCCTAAGTGGGGTGCCTGTAAAGGCTACGTTAATATACGGTCTCTAAACTGATAGACGGGATAAATTTAGCCCGACAGAAAGGGCTGAAACCATGTAAGGGCACAGACATAATCTTTGACGAATTTAAAAGCACTGATAAAAGTCTCTGAAAATGAAGAGAAAAATTACAGCCAATGTTCCCATGTCGAAGTAGTAAGTACGATTCCAATGTTCCTCCATTTCAATACTGGTACTCTGCTCAATTAATAATAATGAAATTATAAAATGTTCAGGGGCAATAGTTCAACATAAATCTAATTGTTGATGAGTTCTATCATAAGAAAATCGGAACATGCCATTCAAATTAAATTAAGAATGATCGTTTCCTTTGTTACTCGTCTGCTCATTGAATCGTGCAGACAACATAGCAAAATCTTTATATTCGCTTTGAAATATATTCTGTCTTTATATTCGAAAGGCTGTATTTTTTAATTTCATGCATTGCATACAAATAGAAACGTATAATTATAGCAAACACAGCAAACACTAATCTTATTAAACATCTCACAGCAACTATACAATTCAATTGCTTTTTAACAAAATATTTTATTTGAATATGACACAATTTTTACAGAATCAACAAAAGCCGTCATTGAAAATATTACATTTCGTCCTGTTGACCTGTCATGTCATCAACGCAATTATCGTTCGTATATTTCCACTCTTCAAAACTGTATAGTGAAGCTAGACAGTGGTGAGTTTATCTTCTCCTGCTGCGGCGGTGAAAGACTTCTGGGGAGTGCTACTAATAAAACTCAAGCAATGTGATTTCCGACTCTGTCAAGTGCTTTTAAAGTAAAAATACAAATAAATGTTATTCTACACGAAAAGTCTATAGCTTGGAGCACAATAGATTGAAGTGAAAAGAAAACAAGTTTTCAAGAGAGGGAGAGGGGAGATCCTAAAATAATTACTTTTCAATACCCCTGGGTGGTTTCAAATCCAAAGTTCTGGTAATTTATAAATTGTCAAAATTTTGCAGATATGTGAACAGAAGCTTTGTACGTATCTCGATTTCCAAACTGATTCAACCCCTTGGTTTTTAGTAAAAATCCTGGTGCATCGAACAAAACATTTGTAAGAATTAATAATTTTCTACTATCTAAATAAATCTAAATTGCAAAACTTGATACAAAACATAATCCTGTTTTAATACAACACTATTTCTTCCCTGCTTTTGTTGAAACTGTCATGAAATTTTCCAAACATAAACTGTTCGCTATATATACCTATCATCAACTAAAACATGAACAAAAACGTAATACTCGTTCCCATCCTCTACAATCAATAATTTGTATTGGATTGGTATCTCTTTAATGTCAATAATGATTCCTTCATCCATATTTCAGTGAACGTTTTTTTTAGAAAAGGATTGGCCCTTGTCCTGTTTTACAGGAAAACAAGCTTGTTTTTCGATATGTTGAGTATGTTTTAACGATTCGTTTCTGAACTGCAGTCTTCGTGGTGACATCATATATAGTTGTGTCTTCCTAATTTTGAATATTCTCCATTTAGAAAAAGAAGGAGAAAGACTTCTGGCGCCTGCAGTTTGTATTCTCAGTGGGAACGTTGCCAGAAGAAGAAAAAGAAAAGAAGGACAACATTATTTAGATCGACTGACTGTTCAAACGGTGATAAAACATGTCGTATATAAAACGAAAATTAATTTTGGATTCTTTGCACCCAAGATGCAAATAATTGTGTAGCCATTCTGTTTCCGTTTTACTCGTTTATTCCTTCTGGTTTTATTTAGTATTGAACAATGTAATTTGTGTTTATATGCAAGTGTCGCTTTTAAAATACCCAATTAGAAGATCAACAATATTAGCTAATAGTTTGCTTTTTTAAATTCCAGCATGATTTCGTTAAGAATCGTCTCGGCATTTCATGTTTTATTTCTTCAGCTCTTGAACAGTTCACATAGGAAACTACTTTCTGCAAGGGTTTAACTTTTCTATTTGGGAGGGACTTTTTAGAGTATGATGCTAAAAACAGAAGAGAGTTCTGGTGTTTTACACGCCATTTGAGGGGTTGATATCAACAAACAGTATATCATTATCACTAGTAATGTAATACAACATACACAGCAGGCTTGTGAATATAAACATCAAGCTACTAGAGCCAGCATACAAGTTTGGAAATTCTTTCCTTAGCGAGCCTACACCATACGAGACTTCCGAGAAGTCAGTCTTGGACATGAAAAGAAAACGACCTTACAAAATTTTAGTTGACTAAAGGTGCGTTTTTGGTCCGGCTTGCTCGATTCGTGAAATCAAGTTTGAAATTCATTCTATTGTACAAAAATTTACGTTGGTAAATATGGGGTCAGAATGTCATAAACAAACACAAAGAGTATACAGGTGAATACGGCATTATTGGCCAGCGACTAGCTACTATAACCGACCAACATGTGTTGTTATTTAAATGTATCTCTGGCACTTAACATGCATGTGGCGTCTTTAATTACGTCAGCCTAAGATTCGCCAGGTTAGACGAAGTACAACTTCAATTTAAAGTAACTATTGATGTTCACTCCACGCTTGGTTTCCATATTTAAGATAAACTCCTACATTTCGAAGTTAAATATGTGTTCTCCAAAATGAAATAAGACCACAGAGATAAAGAAAGAAAACAACGAAGAAAGAAAGAAAGCAAATGTCTACAAATAGCAGGAATGAAATGGA
Source organism: Margaritifera margaritifera (assembly GCA_029931535.1). Classification (NCBI taxonomy): domain Eukaryota; kingdom Metazoa; phylum Mollusca; class Bivalvia; order Unionida; family Margaritiferidae; genus Margaritifera; species Margaritifera margaritifera. The sequence continues at coordinate 1,473,201 of JAQPZY010001468.1, read as the reverse complement.
GGGAAGGGGTCTAATTAAGCTACAATTTTACACCTTGAGAGCACATAGAAAACTTAGAACTTTGGAAGAGAAAAAGGGAAAGGCAATCGACAAATGATTTTGGAAAGTTGTACACGTCACTGCTTCCCTCCCCAGGGACGGAGGGGGGGGGGGGGCGGCGTCTAACAATGAAAAATTAGTGCGAAACAACTGGAACGTTTCCTAGAGTAAGTTTTCTTTACAGTTAGAGCCCCCCCCCCCCTTTGATATTTCTGGATCCGTCCAAGCTGCCCCCCTCCCCCAACTTTTAGAAGTGACCATCAACCAGACTTGGGCTTAAAAAGCAAGCATTAAACAAATACATACCCTCGTAAAACAATATAACATGCATTCTTAACACAAAAAAAAGACCAATAGTGGTTGAATAAAGAAAATAAGAATAGTCAGTTGTGTCTTCCTAATGCAACATTTTTATATAACACGAGAAAATTTTGAAAATATATGCGAATGATCTGGTGCATTGTAGGTGGCTCAATATTTTTTTTAGAGGACCTAGCTTATGTGAATTTATCATCGTAAAAACAACCTAGTCCCATTCGTGAACATTGCAGATTTACAGCAGATTCGCCAACATGTCTTTAGACGGGCATTTATGGAGGATAATGTACTATGAATTTCATTGTGTATAACAAAGTTCTGCCATTATTCACTTTTGTTCACAAACATATCATCAAACGACGCTGGAATTTATTTTGCGCTTCTGTAGTTACTAATATCTGTCATTTATATGTAGATTTAAAAATATATTTTATTCTATCGTAGTAATAAATTTACATTTTACCTATTTAAGAAGAACTCAGAATTTAATCTTCGTATAATGTACATGACCGTTTCTGTCAGATTCCGAAATTATTATCATCATTGTTGTTGTTGTTGTAATTATCATTATTATTATTATTATTATTATTATTATTATTATTGCTGCTGCTGCTGCCGTCGAGTTAGTGATATACTCTAAATATGAATTGATATTGCATCATAGGATCATACAAAAATATCATCCTGCAGCAAGAGTGACAAAGTAGTATTTTTTTTGGGGGGGGGGGTCTGTTGTTGGTTTTTTTTTTTTTTTTTTTTTTTTTTATTGTTCTGTTGTACAATGAACGAAAATTTATATAACAAAAATAATCACATATTTACCGCACATCGACATATTTAGTGGAAAATACATACATATTTACCGCACATCGACCTATTTAGTGGAAAATATTTTGAAGAAAAAACATGTCTCCATATCGTCTCCACAACAACGATAATTGCATACTTCATGCACATCCAAAAATCACTCCATTAAATCCACCTCCTAAATCATCTCGTAACATTTTGAAAATTGGGCTATTATTTCAACATTTTCTAGTGACTACATCAATCTCACCGATTTGGGGCTTGTTTCCTCATAATAAGGTTCAGTGACACCTAAATTTAATCAAAGAGCTTTTATATATCAAACTAGGCCATTTCTTTCATATTAACAGTTCCATATCGTTAATGAACTACATAAAAACAAAAACAGCAACAACAACTACACACACACACACATATATATATATATATGAATATATATATATATATATATATATATATATATATATATATATATATATGAATATATATATATATATATATATATATATGATCTAACAGCGCTGATAAAGGTTCGGGTTCTCGGTCTCGTGTCCTTTGCCTTTCCTGGTCCACTTAGATTTAGTAACCTATCGGATAAAGCATTGCATTTCGTGTTTGGAAGAGTTATTGTTAGAAACGTTAAAAATGTTATGTTCCGAATGACACTCACTTTTATAAACATGAAAATTATCATTCGATTGGCGAATCGAAAAGTCAACAGCACATGACCTCGTATTGGTGTCTGTCAGATCTCCGTGATGTCGGAGATCTCGATTTTAATCAGATTGGTATGAAGAGTGGGCATTTGCTTTTCTTTAGGGTTGCTCTCCAATAGGAAGAATCACTTAGTGAAAACAAATATATAGGTTATATTTTTCCTTAAAAGAATCCAATTGAATCGCAGAGGTCAATTAAAAGAAATCCTTTCGATCTGGAAATTTGCTTCTCGAAGCGTGGCGTTAGCAGTGACTAAGGTCATCAGAAACGTTTGTAAAATAACGACATAATGGTGGGACCTCTTTCTCAGCAAAGATATAGAGAGTAATTCCTCCTCCATAATGACTGTATAAAGATTGGCAAAGCATTCTCTTGAAATTGCTGTAAGACGACTTGTTCAATGAACTGCTATTTTAACAAATTCTCAGAAATAAACACGTATTAGATTAACTACTTAACCAAGAAATGCATGTAAAAGTAAAAACATATTGGTTTAACTGCTTCATTCAGAAACGCCTGTGAAATGACATTTTGGAAGAATTTTGTGCACACAAGTACTCGTGGAAATAAAGAAAAAATATCTGTTGAACTGCTTTCTTCCCGAAATGGTTGAAAACTTAAAAGACATTGATGGAACATTGTCCTTCAAACGTTCTTGTGAAAACAAAATGACATTGGTGGAACATTTTCCTTCAAATGCTCTTGTGAAAACAAAATGAGATGGTGGAACATTTTCCTTCAAACGTTCTTGTGAAAACAAAAATACTTGATGCATGAATTGCTTCCTTCATAAATACGTATAAGATTTAAAAAAAAAAAAAAAAAAACATTTGTAGGATGTCTTCCTCCAAGAAGACTTGTGGAAATAAAACAAACACACACACGCATTATATATATATATATATATATATATATATATATATATATATATATATATATATATATATATATATATATATATATATATATATATATATATAAAGTGCGTGCGCGCGAGCATGTGTGTGTTGGGACCTCTTATTTCATAATTGATATATTTGTGAAACAACTTTACACATAAAAAGATATATTGGTTGAACTGCTCTCTCCAAAATAAAATAGTGAAATTACACATTGGTGGATCTGGTTTCGTCACAAATGCTTGGTAAGAACATATTTGTGGAGTTGTTTTCTGGATAAATGCATGTCACGATAACATTATTGTCGCTGCTTCCTCTATTACCACGATAACTGAAGCAATATGTACGAAGAAAATATTAATTTGTAAATCGACAAATAGCTAAAGTTCGTTGATATTTTCGAATTTTAAAAATATGTTACTGCTTTTAATGCGTTTGAAACCATACACCAACTTTGACGAGCATACTTAAGATCAGTCCCGGTAACGGAACTAAACCCAATTGCATCACTACTGAAAACCTCCATTTTTTTTAAAATGTGAAAACATCAAAGCTATCATATACTATCGACAGGAAATATAATTATCTTTTGAGGCAAAACGTTTACTATTAACATTTAACTCATTCATCTGACTTGCTAGCTTTCAAAATAGTTTACTTTCTTTACTTTTTAACTTAATATAGGAACGAAATTAAGCTGTTCGGTAAACATAATTAAATGAGTTTAAAATAAAGGCAAAGGAGAACAGATTATAATGCATTTGTATCTCTATATTCCATGGTATAAATACTGTATGACAATCATCGTTCACACTTACCATAAAGTTTTACTTTTCGCTTTCTTTTGGTGGTAATTATGTTATAATCTATAATTTATATAAGAGTACCTTGGATAAATTTAAGACCGTAAACTGGAATACTCAATATATCATTATGATTTTGAGTAATCGTCCGTAAAAATTTAAATTTATATAAAGTAGCATAAAAAAAAAAAAAATCTCCAACTTGCGCACTCGAACTCCTTGAACTCAACTTCTTGCCTGTCGAGCATCATAAATGTATCATTTTCATACAATCATACAACTAATTATTTTTTTTAACAATAATTCGAATGAAAATATTGAAACTCTAAAAACACATTTTACTTTCATATTTGCTAAATAAATAAAAATACAAAATAAAAACTTAAACATCGAGCTTGGACTTAAAATGAGGAGCTTGGTGCATACAGTGCTAAATGTGCCCAAGAAGGTAGTTGGCTGCCAACAAATTACATTGAATCACAGTAAAAAAAATAAAAACTAGATTTGTGTTTGTAAAGTGGGGGTAAAAATATCCTATAATGTCATGAAAAGCTTCATTTGTCTACCTCACGTGTGTTTTTTTTTTTTTTAACTTAATCTTGCAAACATGGATTTGGTCAAAATATCTAAGTCCAAAAAGTCTTAAAAAATGTTTTTCAAATTGCAAACATTTGCAGCAGTGGCCTTATAATCTAACCAGGCCATGAACTTACGATTAAAATAAAGTGTGTAACATTTCACGCCTCTTAGTTTAATAGCTTTTGTGCTGTCTCGGTAAAACGTACAGACGGACAACAGCAACACAATATATACCTTTCTTCTTTTGAAATGTGGACATATAAATAAAAGACAGGGATATCTCGATTTCGGTATATAAAATTTTTTTAAAGAGCCTCAGCAGATATTTTCGGTAAAACCACTCCCTCATTACAGATAACAGTCATGAATATGGGTGTAATTTAATAACTTCTACAGTGAGGTGCGAATCAAGGGTCGTACTACGATCCAATGTAAGATCAAAAAACTGGAATAAGAGAGGGTTCCAGTGAAACAACTTAACTACTGTATGCACAGATGACAAACTCCAAATGGTTTGAAATGAAATAAATTTGGAAAAGACTGAGAGGAAGAAAAAAGTGAAAAATTTTTCCATCTATTTATTTAAATCTGCACTTTTGGCTCTCAACTGGTACCTGCATTTTTTTCCAAACATGCATCAATTTCTGAAATTACAGCGTATCGAGTTTAAAAATTTCTTATCTATAATTTCTATAGTTAGTGTGCTCGTCAACTGGAGTCATTTTTTTGGAAGGATATTTTAATTTTCCTTGAAACTCGACTGTTTCTTGTCTTTTTCTTTTTGTTGAATTCCTCGATTCGTAATAATCAAGCTAGCTGATGACAATAGCAAATGAAGTATACGTTTCAATATAGCGCGGCTCTGAAGCTACGGTTGGATATCACACATCGTCTTTTAACATTCTATTCGGAAAATTCGTCTGCGCAGGGGATCTTCTTGCCCCAAGATGAATTTGATTAGCCCTATCAGTAATAGAATTTTAAAATAGATAACAGTAAAAGCGGAGATCACAGTTCAAGTATCCCCCGGGAATCGCTGATTACAAAAGTGGGGAGTTTAATGTCAACTGGATGGCATTCTCTCATATCAATTCCCCATAACATAGCATTGTACACGTGTTTTCCTCTGGGCTACCGTCTGTTGAGCAAGATATAAAAGTATCGTATTATGGGGATGGGGACAGTTTATATAAAGGTCTTTAGGGCACGAACGCAAGAACTTTTAACGTTTATCCTACAAACCATCGGCATATGAAGATTAAAGAGGCCAAATATTGTGACGTGCCATAGTGATTTCATCACACAGTTACATGTCATCCCGTTTCTGTTTACATGGCTGATTATACCTGGATTAAAATGCCAGGGAATTATTTGATGATGATGTACATAGTAGCCCAAACCACGCCTTGATATGTGGATATGTACATAGTCTGTGTCACGAGTAATAATAATAATAATAATAATAAGAAGAAGAAGACCCTAATCCTAACACTTTACTTGACAAAGAATTTCGAAATAAAGGTGATGATGAATACGAAAAGTACAATGCATCACGAGGGCTATTTAAACGGGAACTTCATCAAAATATTTTACATGGAACATAATAAATGCATCTGTTTCATCTTTTAAAAGCCATAATTATTTTACTAATCAGAGCTATTCACCTCACTCTGCAAAAAAGTAACAAATAAACAAAGACATAAAAGGCACGTGTCAACTTATATACAATTATATTCATGTAGTGGTGGTGGTAGTTGTTTAATGGCCAACAATAACAACGAATAATAATAATAATAATAATAATAATAATAATAATCGACAGGTGATTTATAACTCTGACAGGTGCCTTACGCTTTGGACAGATCCTTTCACTGAGTTGATCGATTAGTGTTACTAGCAAACGTTAGCACTCCTTTTCTACATGTTTGACAGCACTATGGGGTATACCCAATGGTTTCTCCTTTTCCAGCCTTTTTGTATTATAAACCGAAGAGAAACTTAACAGATTTAAGAGGCAATTGTCCCTTTTATTCAATCTCCGTTGACCCAGCAAACAAGCTTGTAAGTATCAAAAATGTTTTGAACAATAACATGCTCGCTGTAATATACGTGTGGAACATTTTCAATTGACATGAATGAAAATTCATGTGAATTAAACTGAATAAAATACATATTTCTAATATGTAAATACCCTTCACATGTGGATGTTTTTTTCTTCTCTCATACCACATGTTCTTTCAAACGCCAGGTGTGCCTTTTGAATAATGAAGCGAGTATTTTAAATTTCATTGATTGAAGTTTATTGTGATAATTGTCCACCGCTTATTGTCCGTTGCGTTTCAAAAGAGTCATTTTAGAATTGGAGTGTTTGTGAATACTATAAAAAATGAGCGTTTTGCAAGGAGATCGTATGTACACATTCTACACGCATGCGCGAAAAAAAAGACGAGCGGCCGATAAGAGTCGAGTAAAAAATATGGATCCGCCCTCAGCCAATCAGGTGTGTGCTTCGACTCAAAGCGAGAACTCAGTTTATTCTAGTAGCATTGTGTGCTATGATATAGAAGCTACAGGTAGAGGTAGGAACGTTTTCGGTCTGTCAATTCGCATATAAATGGAGATTTGAGCGATCTAAATTGGAATTTGAAAGGAAATCGATAACAGCTTATAGAACAAAGCAATATACAGATTATGTTTAGTTTACTTATGCGCGTATGTGTATTCCAAAAACTGCCTTGGCTTACCAGTTTTTGAAGAGTCTCGCAGGTTTACCACTGCACTCATCGGTGAACAAATAGTCCACGTTTTCGTATACTCAACAAGTCGGATAGTTTAAAATGTGAGATGAAACGACGACAGCAAATATGTGGATGCAAATTTCACTGGATTTAAGATGGTGAGATAGTTTCACCTTGAAGTAAAATATATACGTAATGGGTTACAGCTAATGTGATTGAGACAAAAGTAAAAATGCTATGTTCATTTTACCTGTACCTTCAACATCTCAAATAAGTTATTCGCTTAATGTGTGGATGTTATACTCTCTTTATTCAACATTTACTTTGGAGTTTACCGACCAGGATCGCCGAAAGGGTGTTGAAAATTAAACAATGTGTGATATTCGTGCCCCGGCTCTGGACGGGCTAGATGTACGTTAGCGTTGTAAGTATATAAACATTTTTTCTTCCGTTAAATAAAGATTGCAATAACTGTCTCCATTCTCCATTCATAGACAGTTTGTAAGAAATAGAATGAGAGTTGGCATAACATTTACCTGTACTACCAAACTTCAAGGACGATGAAATACAAGTTTCTGGAGACTATAAAGGGTCATAAATAAATCATGTGCATATTTTTATATCTGTATATTAAATATTCAAGACGGTTTGCAAAATATTGCTATGTCATTTAATAATCCATTTGCGCTCGATACTATAAATCGAGGTCATAGATTATCGAAAATTCAATTCGGAGAGAAATAATAATAACAACAACAACAACAATAATAATAATAATAATAATAATGGAAAGATAAAGGGAAAGAGAGAGAGAAAAGAGTAATCCTTTCATTTTTCTCATCAAAGACAAACTTACTGCCTCAGTTGCTGTTCAAACGATTAGCCAGAGGAGTTTATTGCTTTGGGCCTGCAGGTTTATATGATTATTATGGGATATGTAAGGAACACGACACAATAAAGAAGCAACAGTCATTAACCTATACCCAACCTTTGTACAATTCAGCATTAATCTTTACTTGTTTTACACTACGATGCACTTCTGTGCCACATCTCTTTAGCCTCATTGGAATAATCTGAATACAGAGTTACACGCCTCCCGTGCTATGCTGAAGGCGAACATAGATTTCTTGGCATAACTTTCTTAGTCCGTCCTTCCACTCGTCTGTTTGTCTGTTTACCCTCTCTCTCATCCTAAATTTATAAATAGTTTATGAATTACTATAAAAAAGGTTAGGTGAGTCTATACAATACTGTAGATTATTGTTGAAGTCAAATTTTTAAATTTGTTCGCGTTACATTTGTAAAAATATATTCATAACAACGTTCCTGTTCTGAAAATTATCAGGGCCTTTTATCTGAAAAGGTGTCTGATTTCCTCACATCCGATCAGAGTGGTTTTTTTTACCATATATCCAAATTAATACACAAACACACACAGACACAAACACACACACACACACACACACACACACACACACATATATATATATATATATATATATATATATATATATATATATATATATATATATATATATCACACGCACACACAAACCGGCCCCTCTGTAAGCCGGGTTAACCTGTCCAAATAATGTGGTGCCAGTGATGCCCTTATAATATTAACTAGACTTCTGTATTACTATGCACCTCTTTAAAAAAAAAACACACACAAAAAAAAACGGTTGAATCTCTTGGTGCCATTAGCATCCAGATCTACTGCATTCTTAGCAGTGGCGTACTAAGGGTAAAGGGCGCCGATGATGGCCCAAAGGGCCGGAATACGAGCCCGAATTTTTATCAGCTGTTTTTGCGCAGCAAGACCCTCTGACACCCGGGGCAACCGCCCCCCCCCCACCCCGTTAGTACGCTACAGATTCTTAGATGGACATTTTGTCTTATATAATTTAATATAAAGAACCCTATGTCTCTTTCTGGCATCTGACGGGGTCCGGTGTGACAAACTGACAGGTGTCTGACACATTTTACTGGTGCAATGCTATTTTTGTGGTTCTTGCGTTAAATCATCTGAGAAACATCCTCAAAGTTGCGTTCAAAGAAAAGAAAGATTTTGACTTGCACGGAAGTTGGGTGTATATTTTTATTTATTTCTTAACCATGCTTTTCATACCAAATACCTTTTGTTTTGTTTACCTGTAAATGTCAAACCACAATTTTCGTATCGTATATGTTAGTTAAATAATTGACAATCACTTATGAATATTTACAAAAATGGCCACTTTTCTATGTATGTATGTGATGTATGTGTGTATGTATGTATGTATGTATGTATGTATGTATGTATGTATGTATGTATGTATGTATGTATGTATGTATGTATGTATGTATGTATGTATGTAGCTATGTATGTATATATGTATGTATGTATGTCATCATTATACCAATTCAGCCTATACTTTGAAGGTATATTTAACTTTAAGGTAGTTTCAGGGACAGGTTATTATAACCACTCTTGTGCATAATTTAACTGTCAACAAGTGCAGAATCTGTTCCCAACTCCCACCAGTGTATATGTAGAAACGTTTGCTTACTGCAATTGTCTCCATGCAGAAGCTATGTTAGAAGTTATTTGTATCATCCAAGTACCATACGATCCTCATCCAAGTACCATACGATCCTCATCCAAGTACCATACGATCCGTAAGTTAATTTTAGCAGATTAAAGCTTCACCAGAGTTAATAGTTGTGTCTTGTATGGTTCGTTGGTTGCTCCGTTTTATCTTTTATTATTATTATTTTTAAGAATTTTTTTGGGATTTATTTTATTCGTTAAAGTACTGTATGGATCATTCCATTAGGGACAGGCAAGTTAAATGGATATGAATATTACCGTAGACCTTATCCAGAGGATCTCGTCTTGCCTGGGTTCTGGAGTATGTAATCTTTGGTGCTGATTATAATGATGGTTCTCTCTCTCTCTCTCTCTCTCTCTCTCTCTCTCTCTCTCTCTCTCTCTCTCTCTCTCTCTCTCTCTCTCTTCCTTGCATTTGTTAAATAACTGGCATAGTTTGTGCTTCGGTGCAAAGGCATCTCAATACTATCTGGCACTGTGGGGTATGGCATACCCCGTCACACGTGCTGCACACTTTCAGTTTCAACCAGCGGAAAATTGGCAGTTGAGCCTTGCTGCTTGTTGATTGGGTACCATCTGACGAGAAAAAGACGCGTACAGGCATTTGTAATAATACTGCGTTGATTGTTGTTTCCGGATAGCTGGGTTGACGGATACCCGTTAGTGAAATTTTCAATGTACACTGTAAACCGATACGGGTTTAGGTCTTACCATTATAGTTGTAGGGCTTCATATCTAAATCAATTTCTTCTGCACAAACAAGTCTCGATTTTATCTTCAAGATAATTGGCGAGGAATGTGAAGGTCTCTTCAGATAAGCAACACGGGGGTTGAGTAAGGAACAACGGGTAGCTTTTGAAAACCGGAAGGTAACGATGTGGTCAGGCAGAAGGGGTTAAACAATCCAAGAATTACTCAGACATGAGAACAACAAAACAGCGAATATCGTGAATTTTAACTGCTCGTAAATTCTATACTCCGGCTTGTTTTGACTTATTGGTGGTTTTCTTCCAATTTTAATATTTTGTCTGCTCTATTCAATGTCCTCCACAATTAAAAGATGTTGAAATCATTACTCCGTGTTCTGTATTGACCGATATGCGGTTACACGTATTATGTATATTTAATCTTTTCTTCTGCCCATAACGAGTCTTTGACTATGAAAGCATGCTAACATAGTGATAATTAAGTTCGGTCTGTAAATACTCGCATTTTTTCTAACTATCACAGTTCTAAAAAACTTTTCTTTAAAGAAAGAATATACTGTATTCTGATTTCCGACTTTTAAACTATAGATTCGTGGTAGCAATGATTTCGTTGTGAGGGAACAGGCCTGGCTTAAAGCTGAGCGACTCTAGTTAAAATTAATAATACTGTCACTGTCTTCGGAGCCTAGGTTAATAATTTTCTCTGTGGAAAATCCCCGCCTATTGTACATTTATATAGGCTATATATGGCGGCCAGTATATCTGGTGGAGAAAGAACCCGAAAAAAATCCCGGGAAGAACCACCGACCCACGGGAAGCTACTAGCAAGCTTTCTCACATAACCACTTTGGCCGAGCCCGAGACTCGAACCCACGCGGACAGAGGTGAGATGGCAGTGATCGGTAAAGGCGAGTGCCTTAGACCACTCGGCCACCCGGGGCCCCTTCATTATAAACTGTCCATCTGGATGTAAATTGTATGCAGATATTTTTCCTTGGGGAAAATTCACAACACGCAAGTACGATTAACAAATATTTTCAAACAAGCTTCTTTACGTCAATGAATTTTATGAATTTAGATTATTGTATTTATTTTTTCAATATTATTCATACTATTTACAAAAAAAAAAAAGAAAAAAAAAATGGAATACAGACAGATAGGAGATGTTAATTATTATTCTGGTAATCCGAATTACACTATCCGCCAATTCAACCACTTTTTTTTTTCTTTTCTTTTCTGGCAGAACTTCAAAGTGTTCATCTACCTTTTTACGCCATTTTAGATTCGTGGAATTTCAGTGTACATATACTTTGGATACCAATAGGTATTTGCTTTGTAGAGGGGGTTTCTGCGGTAAGGTTGAGTTTAGTTGTGTCTAGTCGAGGTTGAAATGTCACATAAGAATTCAGCAGTACATTTAGAAGCCTAGTAGACAGAGCAATTTCTTTTATTGAAAACTTAGTCACTTGATCTATGTGAAAGGCTTCTATTGACTTTGAAATTGCTCGATATTGTATCACTGGGGAACACACTTCTTGAATTAACCTTTTGGTTTTAGTAAAAAGTCCGCGACAACAGGTTGATGAATTTATTATCCATAATACCCGCTCAGCACAATCCCTCAAGAGCCCTGCGGGATCTTTATTTGAAAGTTTTATGAATGTTCATTTCGCCCAATTTAAACGTCTGGAGTATCAACTCTGGCGTTTCCAGCCAACCCGACCTCGCTATCTTTGTCTGTACTCAACTCCATAGTACATATGTATCGTTAAAGGCGATTACGCGCTTTGTCCTAATAAGTTACCAAGCTATTTGAGATGACATCCGTTACGGGCAGATTAATTTGGGCACGACCAGTTGAAACACTGCCACAGATGTCAAATCTTGATTCAGTTGTAAATCGGATCTCTGATCGAAAGAATTCATGCTTCTTATCAAAGTAGAAACTGATCTACCTCATTATACGAAGTCCCGAGGCGTTTCAATAAACCATAGTCAACGTGCATGTCCCAAAGCCACGTTATACTAAACTACTCAAATGCATACTTATATCTGAGGGTCAAAGTTGTGTCCAAGGAAAGAAAAAATTATATTTCTGAAAATTCATTTTTAGTGCATATGTGATTACTTCTTGGAAGAAACTGTCAATGACATGTAACGATAAAACGATTCAAAGTCGAAAACTTTTGTCCAATATACAATAACTAAAGACTATATTTTCATCAGGATATACCGCTTGTTTGCAGCTAATTTTTCATGTTAACGTTAGTATATGGAGCACCATAACATTTGTTCCCATGTTTTTCTACGTTTTACTTCAATAATTAATAAGTTCAGAAGAAAGAAAATTTGAAATAAAGGCCTTTAATGAAAGTATGAACGATCCAGATAGTTTCATCTACATGAAACTGGGCCCAGATCCGTATGTTTTATTTATAATTGCGTTCCTTCTAAATATGTATACATTCAATATTGCCAATATATTTTTTTCAACAATATCACCCCCTAAAGCCCTCTTTTACGTGCAATAAATAGATTGAGAAGATAAAAATGGGGAATTTTCAGTTAATGACTCAGGTTTTATAGCCTAAGGCTCACTCTAGTCATAATTATTAATAGAGGCCCTGGTTTATTTAGAGATCAGCTCGATTGAAAGTTTCAACACTCAAGTCTTTGAAGGACTTTCGATTGATCTTAGATTCGAGGAAGTGGGTTAAAGTCATGTGAAATTTGCAGTCATGTATACCTGTGAATGGCTGTTAAAAGCAAACAGATAATTGTACATAAATTTTCCACTTACGCCATTTTAGGCACAATATTTGTAATAGCTCTCGCAACGTAGGACATGGATTCAGTCACGGATACTGGATTGTCTACCTTTTTCAAATTTAAACTACCTTGGTTATACAATAGCCATACTATTTTTATATTGTACTTTCTTAAAGATGCAGATGTATACCTGACGTTGTCATTAAGCTGTAAACAAAAATTTAAATTTTTTTTTCTTTAAAAAAGTGCAGGCCAGTGAAAACAATCAATCATGATTGAAACTTAACTGCATTATTCATGTAGATGTGAGTTCTGTGTGTCTTCTGGTTCGATATTTTAAAGCTAATCTCATGAGGAAAGTCTTCTAAATTAGAAACAGAGGACCCGTTTAGCAATCTCAAAGTACACTCTTGCCATCTAGCAATAGACACAAGCGATGAGTGAGTTCCATTAGAGACCACAAACTTCTGCACATGAGGAGATCAAGAAGTCGAGTTCGGGGTTTTAGCATTTCATAGGATGTGGCTGAAAAATGTTTGCTCAGTCACTCTTCTTCTAGAACAAGAAGATTATTTGATTGTATTTTCAGTCCTGAAACAATGTTCAAATAACGTCCTAAATCTTCTACATCTTTCAGGTATGTGTAATCATATGTAAATATCGTTGAAATTAGAATAATTATATGAAAAATGGCATTAACGACGACTCACTGTACCACTTGGACAAATGCTTGAATGTGTTTCGCTGTTTTATCTGTAGATAGAATCAAAAGAAACCTTGTAGTACCTCCCCCCCCCCCCCAAAAAAAAAAAAAAAAAAAAAAAAAACTTGAGCCAATTTAAAAATTCATGTGTGACCCATAATCTGATATAAATTATAACTGACATTAATCTCCTGCTTATTTATTTCTCGTACATCCTCGGAAATAGATAGTAGCTCTTTCTAGTACGTAAACATTCCCTGTGCTTCTCATTCATCCCAATCGGTGAGTCATTGATCACGATAGTGCTGTTTGAGCAAGCACTATCGAAGCTAATTTTTACAAGTTATATCGTACAAGTTGAAACCATTAAAGAATGGCATGTATTAATGCCGACCGTGCAGGCCACAACACCACTAGAGAACAGCAAATATTCGTGGTTTTAGTCCCATCGGACGCTTGTAGTTGGGAGTCTACGTTTCTGCAATAGACCTTGACTTACCGGCACATTAAGAAATGGAATATGTGAGATAACGTGGTCAGTGTTTGAATAGTTTTTATTGCATCTTACTCACGAGGTGAATACAGTAAAAATCTTCAAAGTACAATCTTGCCAGAAGCAGTATCCACAATTCCAGTAAAAGATTCTTGGATTCGTGATTTAGGCACAGTGAGTGAGTGTTCCGAGATAGCATCTCTTTTCTATGGTGAGGGGAACCTCGTGTGGAACATCAAAGTCTTCTGACATGCCCGGAGTCTTATTTCATTAAGAGTTGTAAATTCTTCTGTCGAACTGATAAGCATGTAGGAATTTAAGTGAACGAGCAAATGCACAGCACAATACAATCACTGTTTGGGTTAAGTCTGTGATTTACTCGGGTAGTTAAATAATATTTATGATTTCCCGTAGTTTGATCCGACATTCTCAATTACAAACTCTATAAATAAATAAATAAACAAATAAATAAGGACAACAAAAGACAAGTGGATGAGACATGCAAGAAAAGGGACAACGAATTAAGCATTTAAACTAAACTCTTCATTACTGAAATATAAATAATAAAGAATACTGCAATAATAACATAGAAATCCCGACCGTCACACTGGGCATGTGTAATTCTCAGTTTATTTTCTCTATGATACAGGTTTCCTCTTACTTACCGTTTAAACTCGCTTATAAGTCGAGTCCAACTGCACACAACATAGACCCTGACCTCCCGTCGCATAATGAACCGGTAGATTAGTCTATGGTGTTTATTGTACTGATTACTCATAACATACTGCATAGACCCAGATCTTCTGGTGCATTATGCGACGGCAGATCTGGGTCTGTGCAGTTTGCAGTTGGACTCAACTTATAAGCGAAGAAGTTGATTTTGAGTCTATCCACCCATAACCCAAAGCATGTCAAGTGCATCAATTTTTAGTAGAAAAGAGAGGAAACTATGCTGTTGTAATGGAGACCTTTTCTCGTCCTTATCCTTTGGAACATTTAGTGTTAGTTATCAAGGTTACGAAATATCACTAACCTCAGATTTCTTTCTTCTTTTTTATGTACTCGTTATTTAAAATAGCGAAACAACATAATTATCAGATCTTCCAATTAAAGTGTAATTTTATATTAAAATGTGAAGATTTATTATGGTTTTACAGTGCATTTTGATCGTTTAGTCTGTATTAAAAATGCAGGTTTGGCTCCCTCAATTCAGGAGATTCATCAAGTCCCAACCAAACAAACTGTATCGTTCTTTAATCTCGGGGTTGGATTACAAGTACATCTAGCATGTTGTCAAATCTTGAACAACACTATTAACGACTACAAAAGATACGTTTAAGACTTGTAAAGCCGTGTTATCTTAGGTCATGTAATACATGAACCTTCATGCATTAGTTCAAAAACGCTGTGTTATGTAGAGAAACACTACTGTTGTTTTTCAATTACATTCGAACGTTTCGATACAAATAGTGTTGACTTAACCAGATTTTGGATCGGGATAATCCTGGTGGAATATTGTTACAAATGGAGTTTAGATAATCTTAGTCAGCTATCGAACGCCTTAACCCATAACTGTCTGTCAAATAAATGGATAGGCACGGAAGAAAGCAGGGTACCAATTGTGTGAACTTATCTCCATTCCAGGACACACAGACATACATACATACATACATACATACATACATACATACATACATACATACATACATACATACATACATACATACATACATACATACATACATACATACAATGGATGGGGGACCGTACACACTTGGCTGACATACGATATAATGGCAGTTTTCTGTTACATTGAAAATTTCATTACTGCCATCCTTCGATAACAGTTATACATGATTGTCTATATAAGTGTAACTCCTACTGTTTGACATTATGCTTGAGTTTTTCCACCTTTGCATCAATCCAAACTTCGTAAATATGTACAATCAACAGTTAATGAATCTGTTAATTTTTAATAGTCTTGAAAATATTTTTGCCCCATTTGTACAAACATGTAATAAATAATGTGTATTACATGGATACGTAACTGATCCATGGACAAGTAACTGTTTTTAGTGTAAAACACCAAGCCATTGCTAGTATTCCAAAAGAAGGATCGATTGATGCTGACCACGAAGGAATCCATAAATTTTCATGATATCTTTAGCAAATCCATGTAAAAATGCTTAAAACTCTGCCTAAAAATTGACAAGTATTTAGTTATTAAATAGATTCATCTGTCTACATACATGTTATGCATCTGTGTCTACATACATGTTATGCATCTGTGTCTACATACATGATATGCATCTGTGTCTACATACATGTTATGCATCTGTGTCTACATACATGTTATGTAAGTTGTTGTTGAGTCTGATTTGTCATATGTAGATTTTAAATATTATAGGTCCATAAGTAATGATTTTTCCAAGGAAGGTATGTCAAAATATGACTTTACCATTAGAGAGTTAAAGCACCACCCATGTCCTGAACTGCACCATTAAATTTACGATCAGTTGTGACTTGGTATTATAGGGACACCTTATCAGTTTTTGACACTGAAAAGTCTGAATACCAACGACCATAAGTACACGCTGCAGACCGTGATTTATGATGGAGGTCGTAGGTGGAAAGTAAAACCGGTCCAGATAATCATAATCTCTAAAGCATGTGGCAAAGCAGAGAGCCATTCATATGAGTCGCCAATTTGACGGCGGCAAAAGCTAGATCCGAAACTTTGCGGTTTGGGTCATTCCAGGAGATCTGTGATCTATTTCTGCAACCAGAGTTTTATTTTACATCGTTTTGTTTGTCAGTTCCATCGAACTTATGGTGTAGATTTAGCGTACTGTTTGGGACTTCAATATATATTTTTCTATTTAGGTTCACTAACCGTCATTCTAGGAACTCAACTCATTCCAAAGCTTGTCGCTTCTTAATTGTAGCTATATTGCAATACACCAATCCTGCGAAATAGGAAACAGCCAATCGTATCTCAAAATTAAAGCTATATTATTTCTCATAAGGGCACTGACTTGGAATCAATTCTAAAATAATCCATTCACTAAGAATAAAGGTACAGGGTTTCTCGACTAAATGAATCAGTAGGTCTTTATCTTACCACCATACCTTTGACATTTCTTGACCATTTGAATGGTGCCCCGATATGCAGGTGCTAATTTTAGCAACAGCAAAATTGATTCTGTTCCAAATTAGTAATATCAGTCGCATAACAGACAAGGCTCTTTAGACGTAACTAGTCTCGTTCATTCAGACTTCTCGTGTGGCTCCATGTGATCTCCGCCATACGCGAGTCTAGTAAATTCCTTCACTGATCTCTGTCACCGTAGAAGGTGCTTCGGTTACACTTTGTAGACGCGAGACTACAAGACATTTCTTTCTATCTGCTTTTTTTCCCCATCACATACTCTCTGCTATCATTCAACCAAAATAAATTGATAGCTTAAAATTACTCCCTTCAACATCACTTTGTAAACAGATGCTTGATGCAGAAGGCGTGACTCAATCAGCCAATGAAACTGTCCACGTGTACGCTAAAAATGACCTCATATCATCATCACAATGATGTATTATGTCGCCTCATCTCATCAGGCAATCAAATCACTTTTCCAAATAATTGGAAAGCCTTGTTCCGGGGTTACAAGGAGAACTCATTTTTTTTTATCAGACCCTATGTTTGGTGTTGATCTGACGGAGATTAAACTTTTGTAAAAAAAAATAGCCTTTTGGAGACCACATTGGACTCATATTTCTACACAAAATCTGGTTTACATGAAATTAATGAACAACAGTTTTGCAGAAGTCTTGTAGAGACAAATACAGCCCTTGTTTCGTTCGAAAATGTATGTGAAAAAGCAAAGTTGATGCAAGCTCTTGGAGGATGACTTCAAAATGTGTTTGTCATATTGTGGGATAGACCTCGAATCGTATCCTGTTTTGTGGAGGATATGGGCGTTGGCATTTATTTAGAACAAAATTTAATACTATTGATACAATTTACCACGTAGTTGCTTGAGCTATGGTAGTGAAAAGACAGAGAAGCTCCACGTGATTTTTATTCCCTAAACTGATGCGAAATAAGGGTATAACCGTGTAAAATATACGTACCATATAACATGAGCCCAACTTGAGAAGCAGTAGCCATTTAAATAACGGCATAACTACGCATCACACAATGGACTCTGACAAGTGGTTTCTACGGCAATGTCAATCACAGTTCATTCCTTTTTAAAATAATATCTTCCTTATTATACATTAAAAGGAAACGATTTCTACGGTTAAGATGACGAGCAAATAATGATTCTAGAGGTTTATCTCTATCTCTCAAAGCAGTAGGCAAAGCCTTGAATGACTATGATGTATAACTTAATCGCCTGGGGCACAATGATTTATCAAATTATCAGTACAATATTTCTAGATTTACTTTTCCCATTAACATTGACAAATCATTCTAAGTCATATCTGCCGAAGGGATCTGGGGGCAGATACAGGGAAAACTACTATCTACTAGACATTTTTACATCCCTGTGATTTACTATGGATGCCTTCTTTATCCGCATATGACGTGAATTCAACTAAGGAAATCGCACAGATATGTCTTCGCGTGATGCACCGGCTGATCAGATCAATGTAGTTCACTTGAAATTATAAGTACAACGAACACGTTGGACCTCGACCTGCCAGTCCATGATGCCTTGGCAAATCTGGGTTGACGCTGTTGACAGTTTGCAATAACTCATACTCGAGTAAACACAGCAGAAGTCTTATGCCGATGATTTATGGCATGCGCACTGCAAAAACGGGCTTTATTAACTCGTCTACATGTTGATGTTATCGTTGGGCTATCCTTTCAAAGAATACTATAGATCACAGAATCATGTCCGTGAAACTTGGCCCTTCCGGCCTTTATTATATATCTTCCAGCATCGATATAGCCACAAAAAGCTGGGAGCGACAAAGAAACCCCGGCAAATCCACAAAAATGGGAGTTTGAGGAATTCGCATTTCCCAGTTATGCGACACTAGACTCAGTGATTCCAAACAAATCTTTTAGCGATGCCGCTATTTTTGGTACTCTATTCTAGTCTAGGAAGAGAAGAACAAAAATTATATTGTTACAACAGCTAGAGACGACAGTTTTCGAATTATCTGCGTCAAAAAATACACGATGTTGTCGTTGAGCGACATTCTTTTTGACCATCATAGTTTAACTCTGTGAAGGAATTTAAACAGCACTTGCATCGGACTTTATGAAGTTTGAGTATAATTCGGCTTAGTGTACTCAATCGGAGTCTGATTAAGGATGGTCGCCTGTTACATGTGAGAGTATTTTACTCTTTGAAAGAAAAAAGTGATATTTTACATAGCTACGGGTCAGTGAATTCCAAAATCACTTAAAAATGGATAGTTTGGTGTGCATTTTCTTGCGCTACTTCTAGCTGAATATCTATCCCCAAGTAAGTGTCGTCATGTAGAAAAATATTAGAAAATGTTCCCTTTCACTAATTGTTCATGCAATAATATCTTAATGAATATTGAAAACTTCATCAAAATTTGCACAGTTTGAAGATCAGAGACTTCTTTTATCAAATGCACAAAGAAAAGCGTCTGCTGCTGAGTGAATTGTGTCAGTATGATACAGTTATTATGATCACGTCGATTTTCCGCAACAGAAAGTCTTTGCGGCCAATTTACGGCAGGTCGTAAATCGCTAAAAATTTATCAAGGTCTCGTATACTTTTCGTTGACTTAGTCACTTCCTTTCACAGGACTAATATTGAAATTATAAAAATTGTATAAGCATTTTTCTTTTTCATTATGTAATAAAAGATAGAAGTCGCAACAAAGCCATTTTATGTCCATTACTCGTCCAGAGTTCATAGTGCTACGATACACTTAGGTAACAAGCGATGGCATATCGATGGCGTCATAATGTAATGATCACGCCATTTCGAGGTACGCAATTAGCGTTGATTTTACAAAAGCCGATATCCTTAAATACCTTGACCATTTTAAATCTTTTGTTGTTGTTCTTGTTGTTGAAGTACTCCCCTTTACGATACCGCAGGACTCTTGGAGTCCGCATTTGACTGACCTGAAGACGTATTTCGCACACCTAATTTTGTGTATGCACTACGTTATGCTGAAGGTTTCTCAAATCCATATTGCGAAGGATATCAATAAAAATAAAATGTATATTTTGCCGAAACGTAACGTTTTCAGTTAATTTACAAAGGTTCCGAAACATATTTCAAAATTTAAAGAACATGCTATATTTAGTCACTGTGCATCATCGCTGCTAAGTAAATGCCTCTGCTCTCTGGAAATTTACTATCCAATTTTGGATATTGTCCCGACGCCGATCAGCTTGGCGGAAACGTATGTATGTTACGAGTCTAATAAAATAGTTCCAAATACTTGGCCCCTTTACTTTGGTTTGTTGTGATGACTTGCTAAGGTCAATCTAATATGTGTCTTGATTGTAATTTGAACTAAGTAAAATTTTTCATGAAAGAGTGTTAACATGTATTTTTGCGAAACGTAAAAATGCCCATGCTCATTGGAGCACTTCCATTGTCAAATCTTCAGTTTCGAAGGTGCGTAGTTTGTGCATGTTGTCAAGCTCTTCAATTTCGGAGGTAAGTAAATTTTGCACATAGTCCGCAATCCCATAATGCCTAAATGGACGTAATCGGTTTTGGAAAATACCGGAACTTTGGAAGTTTTATATTTAGCAAATAATGATGGGACAAATTGTGAATTACGGTATGCCACTAAAGTATTGAATGCTTCTATGAATATTGCCTTCGACCGCCCGCCTAAGACAGATATATTTTCCATCTCTATCACAATAAGTCTTCCCGTAGCCAGACACCGTTGGGACCAAAACTTTCGGCCGTTTTATAGAGGCGGCCGTTATAAAGATATTATAACGGTCTTATTGAGACCAAAATACGAGGCCAGTTTGCAGAGGAACCTGGATTACATAGGGGCAGGGTTGGGAAGTTTCAGTGTACATGGATTCGGCCCTCTTGCTTCTATTACATGTAAGTTTTGCGTGATAAAATTAGATATACAACAGGTTTCCTCTCCTTGACTGTCAATGGAATTTAGAAGGGGCAAATTACGTATTTTGAAACGTCCTTTATAAGTTTTCTGTGTGAACAGATCCAATTTCTAGCCTGGGTTACCCGGTCCTCTCCGGCTTTCATTGCTATGCAATTGAAGCTAAACTAGAGACATGGCATAGTCCTAACGGTGGGTTACCTCCACATACAGCCTGGATAATGCCACTGCCACCACAAGCTAAAACTGGCAAGAAACTTGCAGAAAGGCTTTATCTCAAATTAACTTTTCTTTGCAAACAATTTGCCATAAGCAACAGATAATATCGAAAATTAACGCATCAACTAGTAAATGTAAATGTATAGATTTTTTCGTTTACAAAAATTCATTGCTGAAATAACAGAAAAGACGTTTCAAAACGAGGCTGACCTGGGGGGGGGGGGGGGGCAAACGGTTTGTGCAAGCAATGGCATTTATGACGTCATTTAAGGAGCAGTTTGGGGTCTGGAGAGAAATTGTTGTTAAAGTAAATAAGACGCCGCACATTTTTTGGGCGCTAGTTGGCGCCATGAGCGTTGAATAAGGTATATTAAATAAATCATGAAACAAAGCATGCCAATTCACACCTTTAAGGTAAATAAAAGCAAAATGTATGTTAGTCGGGAAGAGTGCTTTTAAGATCAAACTGGTTGTGTACTAGTGTAACATGATCTTTGACTGCGTGTACATAATGACGTCATGCACTCGATGATGTCAACAGTTATCGAAGAATAATGTCAAAAGATATCCGCTTGATGTAAAATAAAATGTACAAAGGGGCGCAAATTCGGTCGTATTTCCCCAGACTGATATCTGCAAATTGTGTATGCAGATACAGCCTGGGCAGGCCGAGACTACTATCATACAGGCAAACTGTCCTACTTTTCAATCCTTGAAAATATTGTGATACTGGTGGACATTCTGACAGATTAAAACTAGATGTAGGATGTTAGTGCTCTCTTTATGTGGACATGCAATTTTCACCACTAAATCAGTAGAACCCGACCAGCTCGCGATCGGCCTTTTTTTTTGGGGGGGGGGGCTTTAATCCCTGTCTAAAGACTGTTCCTACAATGTGATCTGCTTTCTAGTTATCTGTGTGTACGTTGTTAAAGAAAAAATGGCGCTGTGTGCATCTGCCAACATACAAAAAGAATTCTTTCAATCTAACATAGGTTAGCGTGTCGTCTGCAGTGAATGAGTCCACCGCATGTTGAGGCTTCGTTCTTGAATTGAGTTGGGCGCACAATAACTCTGCATGCATTTGAGTGTTCGTTTTTCTTTCTGTATATATGTCACGGAAGAAAGATCAGATAAGCGCGGTTTTGATCACAGTAAATGTGATTTACCGTATACAAGTATGCATGAATTAAATCTCACCGTTTTACTGCCCTAGAAATACTTAGGAAGACGAACAATGAGGACACATCAATGCATCATAGTCATAAGAAGATGTGAAGGTGTTTGTGTGTTGGTGTGTGTGTGTGTGTATGGGGTGGGGGGTGAGGATGTAGTATTTGTTTTTATGTTAGAAAAATTGGTGCAAGTTTGGTATTTTAAGGAGTTAATGTTAATTGTTGGCAAATGCAAAGAATGTAAACCATTCACAGTTTAATGTAAACTTGGAGAGGTGCAATTTATTGACGCCAGTCAAGGAAAGCCTGGGTAGTGAGTGGTTTAATTTACCTCTGAGTTCATTCAAATTTCCACTCAATGGATGCCTCATTTAGCGTTCTGAAAATCTGCCGGCGGAACAAGTAACCACAATTTGCTTTTCTAGCGTTTTTATTAACGATATAATTTAAGCCAAATTAAGGACGAAGAAGGACATTGATCATTTGAGTGCTGGCATTCATTAAATAGCCTCCCTCTTGTCTATTCAAGGGTTGACATAAAAACAGGTTTGTCACAATTTTGAGGGCTTCTTTTCACTGATTGTTACTTTCTTTAATGTTTCGTTTGATCTTTCAATGGATGTTAAACTGCGAGTGTTGAAATAAGCGGGCGTACACCCATTCGGCGTACCTCGGCGAGCCTCTGATTACAGACTTGCACGAAGAAAACAAAGGAGGTTAAATCGTATTCCCGCTTCGCGTGACTTATCGAATGGGGTCAGCGCGCATTGTTCGCGAGGTACGTATCGAATAACGTACGCGATCTTACAACCGAGTTCAGATTGCTCAAAAGAATCTTATCTCTCGTACTAGAGAGCGCTCGGAAGTGCGATTGCGCCATTAGGCTATTGTAATAAGATTAGAAATATTGGTGATGACAATAGTGATTATGTTATATGAGCTATGTAGGAGGAAAGGAAAGTGGTATAATGTTGCTGTTAAAATACGATATGCTTCACGACATGCATGCAAACAAGGATTTATTTACCATGATGATTAATGAGAAAGAAATCTATTTTTACTCATTTTCTTTCCAATTTAAAACGCACTTACTTTGACAAGAGAGGTTTGGCATTGCTTTGTGAATCAGTTTTGTACGCTTCATTAAATACTTACGTGCACTGTTTCCGGGAAATGTACATAATCAAATTATATAGATTAACACGTACACATAAATACACACAAACATACATACATACATACATACACACACACACACATATACATACATACATACATACATACATACATACATACATACATACATACATACATACATACATACATACATACATACATACATACATACATACATACATACATACATACATACATACATACATAGTACTTCCTTCCTTCCTTCCTTATTACAAATTGAGTCTGTCCTCTCATCATCTCAGTTTGAAGCAAAGGTGGATCCAAGTTTTTTTTTTCTTCTGTGAGAGTTCAATTTTAAAAAGGGATGGTACGTGTTTAGGCCAACTTTTTTTTTCGAGAAAAGTTGACTACTTTAAGTGGTGTCAACTAAAGCTCCCCCTCATCTTCTCTATCTTTCACCTCTGTCTCTGTCTGCCTGTCTCATACATTTTAGGACAAACGAGTTGCACAATCAGTAAACCATTGCCAAAACATTAATAAGGAAACGCTGAATTGCCTAGCTTTCTTACTTTCTTCATAATGTACTTTTTCTCCTTCCATACGGTAAAATACGGCAAATATTGTAAATTTACGTAAACAAATACAAGTAGACCTTAAATGAATCTCCCACTGTTTCGACTGTAGTATGTTCTAAGCAAAATATGTCTCATGCTATCAAGCAGATGTTTCACTTTGTCTCTTAGATACGATGGCCGATAGCGGCCGACAGATTTACAATGTAAAGAAACTAAAATTTGTACATGTACACATTTTTCTACAACTTCAAAATAACACAAATTTGTGCATGTACACATTTTAACAAATTTCTCTTACTTAGAGTTATAATTGGTCGACATAACTAAAACTAATTAGCACTCCTTTCACAATAATAAATTATAAAGAACAGTGGTGCTCTCCGATAAGGAATTAACCTCTCGTGTTACTTATATGTTGGTCTGGAGCAACTAAGAAGGCCTCTTTTTGTTTATACGGACACATTAGGAAACAAAGGTTGAGAAAACATACAATAACATTTAGAAAATCAACACAGTTTGAAGCAAACATGAGTACATTTTCTCTCTCTCTCTCTCATTTCAAATGTTGTACACCACAGAATTTTGATTGATTTACCATTTTTAGAATATTTTTTTTATTTAAGTATATTTAATAAATAACAACCATATTTGCAACCATGTAGTTCAATGTACTTAAAATTAGTTAAGCTTAAGTATCATTTAGCTTTCATGCTGTAAAATGTATATTAGTTTGTGACTTTTATTGGCATGGAAGCGGATAAAATTAACGTCTTTTTTGCGTCGCCAGAAAGAAGGATTCTGAATTATTGCTTTCCTTTAACGCCCAACAATGTCTGTATAAATGATTAATATTGCATCCAATCGTTTACAAGAATGTCTGTATAAATGATTAATATTGCATCCAATCGTTTACAAGAATGTCTGTATAAATGATTAATATTGCATCTAATCGTTTACAAGAATGTCTGTATAAATGATTAATATTGCATCCAATCGTTTACTTTCAGGATTCTGAGATAAATACTTATAGCTTCCTACAACTTGTATCCAATATTCTTCTTTATTTCTTAGGTCTAAAAGTTAGCAGGCTTCCTAGGAAAGGAAGAAACATGAGTAACTGGAATGTTTGCTTCTTAGTTTCCCGAAGAATATCGGAACAAATTGTTTATATATTACAAAACTTTTGGATTGGCTGACAGCAAATAGCCGCCATTTGAACTTTTGTTATAAATAAATAATAACAGGGTCATTGGATTAATTATTTATGATACGAAAAGCTATAGAAACATTTTAAATAATATATTCTTTATATTATTTTATCTTGATTTCAGTGATTTTTTTTCATCCACTACGCTGATAAAACTGCACGTACAAGGAAATATCGACTTTATTAGATAAAAGTCATGGCATAAATCTGAGATAAAGTTGAAAATACATTATTTCGTCACGCAGTTACTTCTGATTTAAACACAATCTGTTGTATATAAAAATTTTTTAAAAAGAATACCATTAATGAACATTTAAATAAGCCGATGAACAACTGCTAGTTGGGTTTTCAAAAACTTTACAAGCCTTTTCTTAAACATTCTTCATCAAATTACTCAATTACTCTGCGTGTTTAAAAAAGTATGTTTAACAATATGGACATCAGTTTGAGAGTCTCAGGGTCATCATCAAAAATATATGTCGGCTTTTTAGTAACTTCATTTAGAGAACAAGTTGCTATATAAATAATTTTGATTCCAGAGATTCAGTGTTGGATAAAACTGAGATCGATTGCGATTAAGATTCCATTTGTCTGCATGTTTTAAAACTCAAGCACCCAAACTCTCCCTTTC
Source organism: Margaritifera margaritifera (assembly GCA_029931535.1). NCBI lineage: Eukaryota > Metazoa > Mollusca > Bivalvia > Unionida > Margaritiferidae > Margaritifera > Margaritifera margaritifera. The sequence goes on along the minus strand of JAQPZY010001468.1, from coordinate 1,447,009 downwards.
GCTCTGTCTCTCTGTCTCTTTTTCATAACTACGAACCACTGTAATGCCCTAAATATAGAACATATTATCTATCAATAGGCATATAATTAAAGTCTTCTCCACGTCTAAAATGTCTCTCTTTCAAAGAAGCAGATATAGTCCCACATCCACGACCAAATAAACTTAAAATACCACATGTTGTGTGCCATGTTAAATTCAGAACATGGTACATACTATGTCTACTGAAGTGTAGCTTGGTACGTTTCCAAACGTAGTAGGAGATATTGTTTCTTTCATCGCGCCGACCCCAACTTATATATATATATATAGTATTAGTGCCTGAGTTGAAAACAATATGATACACAAGTCATATGTACAAATGTACAATCACTGGCGGCCTATGCTACAGTTGATAGTCTGGGCATGAGAAAAATTAGGATAATATGCAGGCACATGGAGTGTTAACCACAATCGATCTCGGTTTTATTCAACATTGAATCTTTCCAACAAAATATTTTCATGTAGCAACGATGACCTTGAAACTCTCAAACTGATGTCCATATTGCTAAACATATTTTTTAACACGCAGAGTAATTGAGTAATCTGATGAAGACCTTATTTCTGACTTACGCTATTCTCTAAGCAATCAGTAACTCAACGAGTACATTCTTCTTATTCCTTTATTTGCTATTTCACATCTATACATCTATCCATGAACAAATACACTTCTATCTTGTACATCCAAACTGATCTTAACTCTCCCATGTCTCAAACTCTACTGTCCCCAGTCTTAGTGACCCAGCCTTCTCATCTCATATCATGCCCCCATAAGCTTCATAATTAGAGAGAGAGAGAGAGAGATGTACCCACGTTTCCATCAAACTGTGCTGATTTTCTAAATGTTGTTGATACAAGCGTCACATATGTTTTCTTCCGCTTTCTTTCCTGATCTGTTCGTATAAACAAAAAGAGGCTCTCTTAGTTGTTCAGACCAACATATAAATAACACGAGAGGTTAATTCCTTATCAGAGAGCACTACTGTTCTTTATAATTTATTATATTGAAAGGGATACTAATTAGTTTTAGTTGTGACCTGTCATGACTATGTAGTCGGTAGTAGTCAAAGTAAAAGAAATGTGTACATGTAGACGATTTGCAAAAATGTGTACATGTACACATTTTTGTGTTACTTTGTAGTTGTAAACCGTCACGAACACATTTTAGAAAAATGTGTTCATGTACAAATTTTATTTTCTTTGCATTGTAAATCTTATGGCCGCTATCGGCCATCGTACTTAGAATCTTTCCGGTGTATAATATATGGTACTTTCAGACGGTACAACTAGCAATTAAACATCTGTATATTTGTTCCTCTTCTTTAGACTTTTGTGGTTACATCAGCGTGGACGTGTGTAATTGTAATAACCATGTTTGTAAATGCTTTTCCAAATGAATCTTTCGAAGTATATAAGATTAAATTTATGATTTGAAGATGTAATCACAAGCGAATGTTTTAAAGCAAGTTCTAGACTTGCAATCCAGCGAATAAAACCTGTAATGAATTTACTTAGGGAACTCTTTGCGAAAATAACTAGTCACATTTGTCAGTGGACATGGCTCCTAAGTATTTTCACGGTCTTCACTAACTACCCGAATGACTGTCGAGGACACTTGAACTAGTTAGTATGTCTTATAGATTTGCTAGTAAAAAAAAATTCTTTCGAAGCATAAGTTACTGCGTTATGAAAAGAGGATTATAAAAATAATCATGATTAAATAGAGGAATGTCAGAGAAAAATTGACAGTCTAAAAATATACTGGGATGTTAATGCCTTTTTTTTTCTTCGACAGAGTGAAATTATCTGCAATAATAAGAAGAGAATAAAAAGAATTATGTGAACAAAACAAAATTTAGAATTTAAGATGATATATGGAAATATATTCCGTCTTCCTGTCTTCACAGATCAAAGTTTATAAAGCACCAACGTCTTAACTTAATGTGAAGAATCTCTCTCTCTCTCTCTCATCTACCATACCTTTACCTTACGATTCTTACAACAAAGAAACGTAATACCGTTATAAACTGACTTTCATACTTTTGTACAATTGTACAAAGGGAGCCACGGTAGTTCAGTTGATAGAGCGTCAGACTCTTAAGCAAGGGTCGCAGGTTCGATACCCGCCCAGGTCAGCCGGATCGGCTGCCTCAGTGTGTCGTTGGGAAAGGCACTTAATTTCCGTTCCCTAGGTATGATATATTCAATAATGAGTTAAAAGTACAGTTAAAACCAACAAAAACAATCAAACACTTTTCCCAAAAAACTTCTTTGGCTTCAATTTTTCTTCGCTGTATTTTTTTCTTATATGTACAAAATACAAACTTTCTTCAAAACTTACGGGAACTGCTTTCCAAAATTTTGCGGTGGTTATACTTCTTTTTACTTTTCGTTTCTTAATTTGTCATCTTTTATGATTCATATGAATGAATTATTCTTACTTTTCAATTTGCTGACAAGCATTGTATCGGGCAGGCTTTCTCTAATTACCTGTAATTTATTAGTACATACTTGGAAAAGTGTAGGCAAGGACCGAGGTTACTCGAATACCCACTTGAGAGGTGATGTATCAATGCCGCAGTAACGTTGTCGGTGTATCACATGGCAGGTGTACATTTTTACTTCCCCGTATCCAACCGTATACCATGCAACTCAAAGTACTAGGTATCACACTAATACATACAAAACGACTACAACTTTGTAACTTCCTTAAACCAACGTCAGTTCTGTTTTCAGTGTTAAGTATATAGAACACACTATAACTAATCATGGGGTGTTCTCCATTCCTTTATGACATTGTTCCAGTCACATGAAATGCGCTCAGTTTCAAGTGAAAAGGAAGCTTTAGAAAATAAGGGAATCACACGTTCGGTTTTATGGATTTATTCTACGAAAGACCAGTTGCAGCTATAAAAATATTTTGTTCATCTCTTAACAACGTGTATCAAGGAATGAAAATCATAAAACTTCGGAACCTGAGTTTGTCCTTGAGATTTTGTTTCAACCAATCATACATGACGTTACTTTTGGAAGGTCGTTTCTGAGTGGATGATAGTGAAAACCAAATCTCAAACTGAATGTCGACATTTTATGATTTCGAGACCAGCACGTTTTGAAGTTTACATCATGCATTCAAACGAAAATGCGCACAGTTTTCAGTGAAAAAGAACTTTCTGCGTAGAATCAAATCACATATAGCCTACTGGAATCATACTAAACCAGGAGACTAATTTAGACTGTAAAATAAAATGTCTCTTCACGGACCGAATAGTAATGGTTGATTACAGTGAAGGTAGGTAACTGTCTCAATTTGCCATGCGGGTATCCAGAACGAGGTAATAAGAAAATGAATTAAATAGTATTGTTTGCTGTTTTTTGTTTTTCCACTACAACAGGGTGATGCAATAGTAGAGAACAAGTTGAAGTAGTGCAGTGATACCAATTACAGCCACTTTCTTATGAAAAACGAACATTTTATTTTACTAGAATTCGACGGAAAACACCTGGAATGTTCTGTCGGCAATTATACAATGACTGTCATGGAGTGAGTGTTCACAATCAAATACAAACTATTGGCTGAAAGTCACTCCCAGATTTGAGCCCGTGTGAATTGTTACAACCGTCTGAGGGAAATGAGTGGAACTAATAATGAATATTTTGGCAGATGTCAGAGGGGTGCTTATGATTAGAATTACCAGTAAAAGAAAGCACCTTCGTGTAAGACATTTATTTATTTATTTTACATACATGTAGATCTAGTCAAAACATAATATTTTAGATCTAGTCAAAACATGGTATTTTGAGTTGATGATGGTTTATGGTGTTTACGGTATATTTTATCTTCTTACAACAGCCTAATAAACTATCTTGATAGTGAGCCAAACGTAAATTAGAAAATGTCAGATAAAACGTTGCAGTTAAACAAAACATATCTGTCCTGGACGCTCTCAGTCAAAGGTGATTTCCATAATGATCTAACTTGGACTGCTGAATACTAACAGTGTACTTTGGTCGCCATTTCCACGGATACTGAACAAGATTTGTGTTTGTAAAACATGCATGTATCTACCGCAGACCACAAAAATAAAAGTCCCAGAAAAGTAAAAAAGGTAGAAAAATACGCATCCTAAAATTAATTTGTCGACCTCAAGTGGTTTTTCCTATATCGTACTAACAAGGTTTCTGTCAAAAAGTCTAAGTCTAAAAAGTTCAAAAATGTTTTAAAAAAAAAAAAAAAAAAAAAAAAAATTGAAAGTATGTCGTAATGACCTAAAAATCTAATACTATCATCTACATAGGAATACAAATACTCCTATCTAATTTCATGTATCTACCTTAAGTATTTGTTTCTTGATCCTGCTAAAAGGTTTCTGTCTAAAAAAGTAAAAGTTCCAAAAAGTTTTAAAAAATTATGTAAAATAAATAAATATATAAAAATTGATGTAATAACCAGAAAATATAATCAGGTCATCTACTTATGACTATTATAAAGTGTGTAAAATTTCATGACTGAGTTTATTAATTTCTGTGTTATTGTGCTAACGCTGATTCGGGACGGACGGACGGACAACAGCAAAACAATATGCATCTGCTGCTGTCGCACGGGGGGGGGGGGGACATAATAAAATGACACATGTTAACTGAAACCCGTCTATAAAGAACACTCAGTGATCCTCAGGATTTTGTCCTTCATACAGATGTGAAATTTGTCAGAAGAAGAAAAGGGGTTAATATGTTTTTTGTTTTTTTTAAAGTAAGTGTTCTTTATTTGACGACCACCGCAAAGACAGGTTTCACTGTACGATCTGAATCTAGCTCACACACATAATGTAAGTATAACAATTAAATACAATGAAACGTTCTGCTGTATTTTTAGGTTATATGTGAATTTTACAGTACAAAAACCTAATAAGAAAAACAATATACAACATAAAACCAGTAAATGTAAGAGCTTACGCGAAAAAACGAATGAATCAGTTGTAACATCAAACTTTAACAGATCAAAAAATAGTTTGGTCGTCAGTAACACATTAAGTTACTGTAAAATATTTTCTCAATACTTCGATTTGACACAAATAATTTCACATTTTAGTAAATCTGATGACAGCTCTTAAGCTTTCTTAAAGGGAATATCTGCATATTTCTAAGGAATTCTAACACAGAAAGTTCGATGAAAAGGTGAAAATCTTACATAGGTCCGATAAAATATTAATTTTATGTTAATTACACTGTTGTAAATTGTATTATAACAAAGATCAGGTATTGAGAAGTTTTAAAAAAGTAACCTATATTATTCTCTGCTTTAGATGAATGTATATGATGTATATGTTGATTCATGCCCATTAGCTCCGAGGGTAATCGGAAAGAAATAAAGCAAACCTATACGCAGCACGTGTTTTCTGGTAACCGACCTAAATTGGAAAGCCAGTCTCATACGCCAATAACTAGTAAAATCTTTGTCTTCCGATTAGTTAGTCCTGCAGAGAAGTACGTAACCATACTAAGTAGAGAACCAGCATAATGTACGCGGTGCATCATGGGAAAAAGTAGAGATTCCGTACTTTACCAATCTGATTCTAGTTACATGCGGTCTCACGAGCACCGGATGTATGTATTGAAAGGCAGGTCGCTTTCTATCGAGTTTTTTTATGTCTATATTAAAACAACAACAACAACAAATACAAGTTCAGTGCAATAGAATAATGCGTAAAACAACCTAGGTAATAAACCCATAACCTTTGCGTTGGATCTTCCGTGGGCAACTGGAAACACGAAAACTTGTTTAGGTCTCTTGAAAACCCGGGACTAGATTTTCTAGTCCCATTGAAAACTGACCTTTCTTTGTACAAACCAGATAGTTTTGTTCTGCCATTCCATACATAATCCCCTCAGAAGTTGTCGTCTGAGATATGGATTAGAGGTAAATTTTGTATATATTTTGTTTCAGTAGCCTGCTGAAACTGCATAGAATTCGAGTTGATATGAAGACGTTTTCTTCGTGTTTTTTTTTACAACGATTCCAGCGCAAAAGCTCCCACCTTTCACGAACATTTTAAAGAAATATATTTTTACAGCAAGCATTTTTATAAAATAGCAAAGCAAGGATGATTGTTCTTTCGCATCAAAAAATTGCATTACATGCCAGTGCCGTTCGAATACATAAGGCTTTCAGTTATTAACATGGAAAATGTTTTTTCGGGATTGTATCTTTTAATTATTCTATGCGTTATTGCTTTTTTTTTGTTTAGGTAAACATACATTCTGTGCGTATAGTGGTATTTGAATATGTTCAGCATGCAGTGTTTGCACATAGCAGGAAATTGTTATGTATTGTCGGAAACAAAATAGAAGACTGTAGAATATTAAACTTTTTTCTTGGACTCGCATGCATGAAAACATAAAAGCAAATCTATTGAAGATTGGACCAAACGTGCACGAGAGAGAGAGAGAGAGAGAGAGAGAGAGAGAGAGAGAGAGAGAGAGAGAGAGAGAGAGAGAGAGAGAGAGAAACTTTACCTGACTAACAACAGCCACACCTTGAGGAAGATCTAATGTTTAATATAAGATGATGTGCAATAGATTACTCCTAACATCACCAAAATAAACTGTTTGTCGTTTTCAGCATACTAAAACCTCTCCTGACAGGCTCGAATTAGCTTAATCCAAAACATCGTCCATAATTTACATTCCGTTCCAAACATAGAGAGCTCAAATGGATTTTAAGTGGCCAAAATCAAATACACACGACGGTGTATTAGTACTACGAAGTATAAAGATAGGGATCAAATGCATTCGCTTGTATGTAAACAGAATCTGGACAGGGATTTTTAGTCTTAAGCCATCAAAAATGCTAAACCCAGATTTTTAGTTGTTGTTGTTGTTGATGATGATTTTGCTGTTGTTGTTGTTGTTGTGTGTGTGTGTGTGTGTTTTTACCAAAACAACTTCCGTGAAAATTCAGGATACATCAGATATATCAAATATGAATAGGATCATTCAAATTTAAATCTCTCCCTTTGTTTCTTTCTCTGCTTGATGCTTTCCAGCTTCCTTTCTTTAAATTACAACATTTGTTTACACTGTTTGGTATTTTAACAGCAAAAGCGTATTAGAAAAAAAAAACAAAAAAAAAAAAAAAACAAAAAAACAATGGTCGGTAGGGTTTCAGTCCCTTAGATAATTGTAAAAACTGTCACACCATGTAGATGACGCTGCTTTTGACCTAATGCCAATGGTTTAATAGTAGTAAAAAGCTACCTTACATCCTATTACTGTAAGGATCACATTGAATCCTGTTCCAACTTATTTCTTTTCTTTCTGATCATCTCATATTGTCGGATAATCATGGATGTAAAGTCTAAATATGACAGGTATCAGAAACAGACTTTTAATTAGGGACGGTTTTTAAAAGTGAAACTAAAATTCGTATAAAGTCTACCAGATGCGTCGCATCTTCGATTGGACTAATTACCGAAGCGGAAGTTCCTTTTACTGAGTGATTCGGTCATTAACCATCTTCCTGTGCAGATACATGCGATATGCTCATACAAGGTCGATATTTGATTGCACACATAAAGTTTAAGGGAAGAAACAAAAAATTAGAAAGAAAGTAAACCTGCACAAACATTCTTTAAATAGGTTGCCGATTTTCTCTGTCTTGAGCTATCTTTAGAATTTGGAAAATAAAGTCCAACCAGAAAAACAAACAACTGTATGGAAAACTAGAGAACCAATTTTGAAAATATGTAGTCCAGGACGAGAAGCTGACGGTCCTGGAAACAGTAACTGAGAGACTATTATTTTTTTTAGATCAATGTAAGACTAATTGCAGTGTTCGTGCGTTTTTTGTGGAGTGTAAAAGAGTAGGTCACTGTGCCCTATATTCGTTGGATTTGAATATTACTCCCTCACGTTTCGTAACTGCACATGCTATAGTTGTGAGAGGAATGGATTTAAATGCAGAAACTTAATATTAAGACAACACTGAAAGATATGTTCATGCTCCAAACCAAATGCATATGATATTCAGAGGCATGAAAATGATAAATTCATGGAATGTTATTACAATTTTCCAAATTATATGTACTAGGGACAATAATCCTGTATGTTACTTGTTACTAAACCAGTGCGACATCAGGTTCATCGGTAACAAGAATTTAAGTAGTAGTATTATCCCCATACATTTTTAAATGTGTAGTGGTAAAAGTATCAGCAGTTTGGTCATCGAACTATCACATGGTCCATTTCTAACTTAAATATGCATAAAGGTATTGAACAGGTTTTTAGAAATGTGGGAAAAGGACCATATTTTATATACTGATCTTAGATATGGGCTAAATTAGCCTTAAGCAATGAAGTTACAGGGGCAGCATCAATAAAGGTGTGATGGGGCTTGCAAGGATTAGGAGGATCAGTGTGTTGTTTACTGCTAACAGAAAGTTGTAGGGGTCACTGAATTGTAGTAGCAGTAGTAGTGGTGGTAGTGATGATGATGGTGGTTGTAGTGGTCATGGTAGTAGTAGTAGTAGTAACATTTAAAGCGTCAAAACAACATCGACAGATACATTAGTAATGGTAGATATATAAGTTGCGTAAGTTCAATAGTAGTAGTAGTAAAGTATACAGTGCCAAAGCAGCGGTAGATGCATTAACGATATGTGTACAAGTTACGTAAGTTGCTATAGTATTAGTAGTGCAGTAGTATTAGCAATAGTGGCAATTCTTCATCTAAACCACATCGTAATATTGTTCCAATCGTTCATTAAAAGCTAAAAATTTAAATTGCAATTGTAGTAACATTTATATGGCCTTCAAATATTCCTTCTGAATTCCTATCAATCCCAAGTAAAATCTACATACTTGACTTTTCCACCTGAACTAAATTTATATATCTCGCCTCCGGTGTCCCATCTTATATTCCAGGTTATTCCCTAATCCGATAAGTTTCCTTCAGATGACTAGCTGTTAAGAGTACTAAAATGGTATATCCATGCACAAATTACATATCAAATAAAGAAGTGTCAATATTCATATTGAAATAAGGAGCAAAGAGTGGCTTCTTGCATATTTATAAAGGCGGCAATCGTTTATCATTTACAAATCACTGGAATATCAATTTCAACACGTCTTCAGTATATTAGTTTGGATATATATATATATATATATATATATATATATATATATATATTTATATATATATATATATATAGAGAGAGAGAGAGAGAGAGAGAGAGAGAGAGAGAGAGAGAGAGAGAGAGAGAGATTATTGACACACAAAAATCAGTAGAAATTACGATTGGGGAGGCCACTGTGTATAAATCAAGTCAAGTTTATCTAAAAAAAACTCAGTGAAAATTACCTGTCGTTGAATACTCGATTATTATCATTATTTTAATATATATATAAGAACAATGTATATTTACTTGCCGAAGGGCCATTTGGCCGACTACAAATATCTATTTACTTGCCGAAGGACCGTTTGGCCTACTGCAAATATCTATCTATCTAATCCAAATCTGTGATAAATACATATACCGGTGTCGTAATGTATTTTATAAAATGGAGAGAGAGAGAGAGAGAGAGAGAGAGAGAGAGAGAGAGAGAGAGAGAGAGAGAGAGAGAGAGGTGAATATACGGACAGTTGAACTTTATTTTATTAATTACGGAAAAAGAACAACACTAATTTATAATAATATTAATTTACATAGTGATGAACAAACGACAAGCCTGAAATAAAATGCAATATTAGTGATAACTGGGCAGAGTAACCAAGCGTTTCCCTCTTTTTTCATTGTTCAGCCATATGCTATAGTATGAATACTCCAATTTTTGGTAAACAATTTAATTCGATAAGTTTACTATATGTCGTGAAATTAGATGAAAGACACATCTAAGTAAATGCGTAAATAAACTAACATATGCTATAATAAAGTAATCAACTGTCAAGGGACCACGCCGCTTTAATTGACTGAATAATCGGATTAAGTTCAATCAATACCTTAATTATATCCGAACTGCCCCTTTGTTCGATTTGTGATTGGCATATGGGCATCACCGTCTCCCCGTTTCTAGTCACGTCCTGGCTGCATTGTTGTCACCCTAACGGGTGTAGATAATCACCTTTACCGATCCATTTCTCGCCTCCATTTGTCTGTCCGTTAGTGCAAGAAAAACAAAAGGGGTTTGTGGTGAAGTAATTCAGTAACCTAGCGTTAAAGATTGCATTGGATTACTCAATGGGAGTACTTATATGTTGACACTACACTGATTGGCAAAAAAACGTGCTCTATTCCCTAATAATTTCGATCCCACGGATCACTTGGTTTTATCCGAGAGTGTTAATTTTGGAGTTATATTCTTTGACGACCAGGACAAAAATTAAATTATATACATCTGAAATATTACTGTAAAATGAAACTAAAATGTAAACTGGCTAACGACTTAGAGCAGTATGAAGATGGATCAGTAAACAGTAGTAACGGTAAGTTCTCTATTTTTATTTTCTAGTAAACAGTTTAAAAAATAAAAAATTAAGATTTAAAATAATTGTATAATAATTAATTAGTCTAGTGTTGAACCGAATAGTAACATCTGTCATGAAATGTTTTTCTCTTTGCAAAAGGCTAGCATTTTTTAAAATCATTCTTGAAATTATCTGTAACAGTAATTTGTTTTTACTTCTCAATTGAATTATCGCTTTCGTGTAATATTAAATTCTCACAAAATAAATAAAAATCGCCAGGGCCTGTGTAAGTTGAAACTGACTGCCCCGTTTCCCCCCCCCCCCCCCCCCCACCGAGCATACATAAACTACTAGACAGTACCAGTACGATATGTATTATTAAAGTTAGTGAATTGGATTAGTTCAAAAATCAATAGAACTGGTTTGTTTCTATTTAAACTCTGGTCCCAGTATATACTGTCTCTGATAAACTTGATTCTTTGTATAAACTATGTATAACGAAACCAACCTCTATTTAAAAATCGGATTCTCAGTCCTGATGTGCATTAATCCGTACTCGATCAGTGTCGACAGATTAACATAGACAAGATACAAGGCGTGGAATGTTAGTTATTATAAACATAAAGACAAACAAACTGGAACAGTCACACACACTGTAGTATTGACTCATACTAATAGCTCTCTCACGTGTCTTTAATTCTCTCCTTGTCAAAGTTTTACCTCTGTCATTATTAGCCTCAACAAACGACAATTAGCGCACGTGTCATGCTCATCGAGTAATGGAAGAACGGTGGGGATAAAAGAGCGTTTCAGTTACCGTCTTATTGAAAGCTGTTTGCAGACAGATTGCAATCACGTAGACAGTATCAGCATACCGTGTTACGTGTACTAGTTAGAATATTCATGAAGTTCAGACACCACGACACCTGACAAACCGCAGGGTTTGAGGTTACTATTTTGCGTCTATACTCTTCTGCTGTCTACAACTTCCTTGAAATTATTTTGTATTGTGTTTCTAGAGTGGACGGTAACGGCTTTTACTTCATCTTCAGTTTTGTCTTAATACAAGGACAGGTTCCTTTTTTTTAAATTTTTTTTGCGGTATTTTATAATCGACAACATCAAAGTGATGTTGAAGTAGCTGCAATATGGATGTAATCTGAAAATATATGTTTATATTTTTATATTTATTATTATTATTATTATTATTATTATTATTATTATTATTATTATTATTACATAACAAAGAGAGACACTCCTGTCTAATTTTTTATATACATCACAATCCCCTGGAGTCGGTAGTTTCTGATACAAATCTCATCCGTCTTTGATAAAGTTACTATCTTGATGACTATATGCTCCCGAACTTTCTGGGTCGAGTAATTTGTATAGGTAATTCGTCAACTGCTCATTCATAAAATTGCGCCTCAAATAGCGGAGTAGATTTAAGGGGCTGATACAAACTAACTCTGTCGTAGTATAGTATCACACACTATTACAGTAAGAAGGCGTATTTAACGTTTGTTTGGTCTCAGTGTCGCCATTATAGCGGAAGTTTGGTTATGTCGCTGCGCACGATTTAAGGTGATACGTTTCAGGCTTGCGTGTTAATTTATCGTGGGTGGGCAGTGGGCACTTCGCAACAAGTTGTGAGTAATCAAATTCATCAATAGGTGTATACTGAAGACTCGGTTTCCCCGATGACAATCGGAGATAGTCTCCGTTTAATGTGGTATAGGTGCTCAGTCGTGAAGCAGTCTTTAGATTCTTTTGGTTTTTGCCTTAGATGACGAAGGGATTTCGTTGAATGGATTCAGATATCAACATGAATACGTTGTTACCACGAAAGGATTCATATTATCTTAAACATATTCACGGCACCAAAATTCAATTTGCGGTATGATACCTTTGACATGAAAGATACTAGAATTTCCAAGTTGTGGATAGGTATGTTTTACATCGAGTTCATACAAAGCACTGTACAATTTATTTTATCTACGTTATGTTTTCGCCGTGATAAACACTTGTCTTTCCAAGCATTTTTCTGTAACTAAAAACATATATTTTCAATTCACATCCAATATGATTTTTAAAGAGGTATTCAAGTTTAAATGTCATTTTTCTTCTGAAAGGCGATCGTATATTCACAAATATTTTGGCATGTTTTTTTTGTTTTTTTTTAAAGTAATTATTTTACTGATATTCCATTTTGCCAGTTAGTGCTCTTGATGGAAATGTCAATGAAGGGTGATGTTTAAGGTATGTCAGTGTATATCAATACATACATACATACATACATACATACATACATACATACATACATACATACATACATACATACATACATACATACATACATACATACATACATACATACATACATACATACATACATACATATAATATGTAAATATAATATGTAAATATTTCGAACGATTTTCCAGATTTATATTGCTGAAGGAGTATGGGCAGAAACACACACAAACACAGACACTTTAAACGAAGCACAACAACAACTAAAATTTTTGTTATATTAAACTGACATTTTTTATTTCTGTTTCTAGGCAACATCAACATGATTGGGGGCCACATTGCAGCAGGACTGGTTTTCGTGCTAAGTGTGCTGGTCTCCGGAACTTTCTCAACAAGCCCCGTCAAACTGACAACGCCGTCTACAATCGGAGAAAAAGAGCGTCAAGACGCCATCAAAGCATTCGAATCTAGCTTACTGAAATTATTCCGACTGAAAGAGAGACCAAAGCCCAGAGGACATAAACAAGTGCCACAATACATGATAGATCTTTATAAAAGTGTTTCCTCAAACGAATCGGGAGAAATAACGGGATATTTCAAAAAAGAAGCAATACACACGGCCAATGTAGTACGCAGTTTTCATCACGAAGGTAAATATTGATGCCATTGATTTCACCTGAGAACTGAACATTAGAAATAATAATAATAATAATAATAATAATAATAATAATAATAATAATAATAATAATAATAATAAAATTATTTAGAGAAGGTAACTAAATTAGTTTGATAGATAATATGTACAAATTGCATTTCTTCCTTTAAATTTAATCAACACACGTAAACATACACAACATCTTTCTTTCTCTCTTTCCACACATTTTAGAACACACGTAGAAATATTAAACAAATTTTATACAACTGATCGGATCGGGCAGCATATTCTTTTTCACATTAAAATATATAATCTTTCTTCTAAGATTTTGCAGTTTATTGGATGAAATACTTACTGTCTCATAACATAGAAAGTAACCTTTCTTTTATTATTTTTATCTTTCTTATTTAAGCATTTATTTACTTCTTACACGTGAAAATGTTCGTAAGATCCTGTTTATGAGGTACCTTAATTTTATGAATAGAAAATTATTTACTGTTAGGCAACTGGCACTTGATCATTCATATACAATTACAAATTCCATGATTGTGATACAAACAGTATCCACATCTTCTTAAACTATATATAATTCGTATTAAATAATAACAGTGTAAATATAATATCATGTAAACAAAAATAATCTGTAATCATTTTTGACAGTTAGAAGTATATGCATCTACATACAGTCCAAGTCTTAAATGTTATTATGACGTGGGTTTATTTACATATGGGGGGGGGGGGGGGGGAGTTGAAAGTTATTTAGATGATTATGTATGTATGTATGTATGTATGTATGTATGTATGTATGTATGTATGTATGTATGTATGTATGTATGTATGTATGTATTATGTATGTATGTATGTATGTATGTATGTATGTATGTATGTATGTATGTATGTATGTATATATGTACGTACGTACGTACGTACGTACGTACGTACGTATGTATGTATGTATGTATGTATGTATGTATGTATGTATGTATGTATGTATGTATGTATGTATGTATGTATGTATGTATGTATGTATGTAGAGAGAGAGATAGATGTGTGTGTGTGTGTGTATATGTGTGTGTGAATGCTTTGCAAACAAAAGTACCGGCTCTCTTTGGAACTTCTGCATTCGAAGATTTTAGAAGTGATATGAATTAAAAGATACCATGGCATACCCAAAATCTACTCCATATATTTACATATTTTCTACGTAAATGTATATACGACGGGCTGACAAACATAAAATAAAATTCGTCTTTCATAATGTTACAAAGTTTACACTCTGAAGTTCATAGGATATATACCGATCGCTTGTGCACGTTTACTTCTCTTACATTCATTGCAGCGGAGAAAGGAATGTATCCAACCCCTAGTATATGGATATATTTTGAAAGAAAGTTTTCTAAAGAATTGAACGTTTTCATCACGGGAAAAAAGAGCTAAAAAGGCATTAATTAGGTTTACTGACATTTTTATTTAACAAATTTTGGAGTTTAGTTTGAATTTGAAAATTCAAATCATCTCATAGTTTCAATGTTTTAAGTAAATGGCGTGAGTAGGCTGGACATAAAAAAAAACTTCTCGCATTTAAATTCACCCCGGCGCTGAAAAGAGTTCAAAAAACACCCTAACAGATGGTATTTTCTCTGGAATTGTAAATCAAGTTGCTTGATTCTGGCTCTTATTTTCTATATTTTAATTATAATTGACGTTTAGCAAGATTGTGCACGACTTGGTTTGTAATTGACATTTTACATAAGAATATAAAAACTCCCACATTTTCTGATTAAAAAATGTCCATTTAAAAATAGATAGAATGTGCATGTTCTATATGACACACAGACTCACAAATTATTTCTTAAATAAATATGTATTAAGCTGACGAAATGGCGTAAAATTTTGATATTTAATCATCATACAATGACGATATACGTTACTTGTACAGGAAGGAAATCAATCGATACCGAAGACTGCAAATGAACATATGCAATATGCTGTCTTCTTTAATTGTACGCAAACTGTACCTATCTTGGTGCTTGCATCGCCAAAAACAATAAACTATTTTAGATTGCAATACAGTTACATTCAAGTCACATATCTGGCGGTGAAAATTTCAAAGTTTGTTCTGTTGTCAGACGAGTTATAGTGCAACAATTCAAAATCAATGCCAACTACTAGTATAACATAGTTTCGAGGTTGAAATATTGAAAAAGGGACTCGCTTTCTAAAGAATCAAACTTGCGTTGTTATTTAATAAAGAATAATAATCTAGATAATAGAGGCTGGATTAAATAAAGTAGATACTTGGAGCCCGCTAAAGTTGGATGAGAGGAAATTCTGGAACGAAACAGTTCATAGTGCAGTCCCTTTTCTGGTAATGCAAATAATCAAACACGGCATTGTTGTTTTGTTTTGTATTGTAGGGGGGGGGGGGGGTGATGGTCATGGTCATGGTGGTGAGTGGGGTCAAAATTGGCAACTACTTGAGAAATTCTAACGCCAAATTAGGTGTAGCTTCAGTAGTTTTTCGTTTAAAGCCAGTATCTTTAGGGTCATTGTCATCGTCTGTGGGAAAGACATTGAGGACTCAACCGTTCCTTTGTTTTAATTTTCATTATAAACATACGCCCTCACGCACCCAAAGTGGCGTTTTTGCTAGCGATTTTGAACTTCAAATTACCGATAAATCAATCTGTGTCTCACTAATAATTAAGTCGTCTATTTATATTAGTCTTGTATATAAAATTAGCTATGGGAACAGATACATCCCTACAATTTACGCACCTGTAAGTCAAAATGTAAAACAAAGTTAATGACATCCACTAAATGTTTGTGCCGTAGCACTATACAACTGTTGAAAATGCCAGATGGTAGAAATCAAGCAATGAATAAATATTTTTGGACATGGAAACTATAAAAACTAATATTATAATCGATTTTACATTCATCTGTTTTGTCAGTTCTGTAATTCTCTCTCTCTCTCTCTCTCTCTCTCTCTCTCTCTCTCTCTCTCTCTCTCTCTCTCTCTCTCATCCTTAATGACGAAAAACTGTTTACCGGGAAAGAATGAGGTAATAACCTAATCCCGTCATCAGATAACTTAACTAAAGGATAATTTATATTAATTTGGGGATAGAAATAAAAGCAAATTCCAGGTAGACGGAGTAAACCAACAAGTCCTGATAAAATTCAAATATTAACAAAATTTCTTGACTTGAAAAGCCTGGAAACATTTCTGTTAATGGATAGGTTGAACCTTTCTCGGGTGATTACACACATTATGGCAAGCATACGATTGAATTATCTTTCAATCAGTATAGGTAATTAAAGGACTAATGAGCGGATCAGAATAACTGATCTAATTGATCTAAGTTACTATTTAAGCGAGGGCATTATATTTTGGCTTTGCATAGTAGATAAATTATACACCCCCAAGCTGTATCCGACAGTGCCATTCAGGATTAGACTGGACCACGACTCGTCTGGCTGGGGTACTCTAAGGTCTAAATATACTTTTTTATATTCTTTTACATGAGGCATTATTAATATTTATTATGTACAAAAAAAAACCCCAGTGGCGTAGCAACCGCCCAAGTGAGCACCACAACTGGGGGGGGGGGGGGGGGGGGGAGAGGCAGGCCCAGTGGGAGCCCAAAATTCACATAAAAGAACTTTTTTTAAGAAGGGGGCCCCAGAATTCAGTCTCGCGGGTGAGGGCACACCATTTTTTTTTTCTACTCCACTGTACAACGCCAATTAACCTAATAAAAAAGGATATAAAACATTCTTGTTAGATTTCGAATGGTAAAAAGAGGTAATGGTGCCTCACCCCCAATAACTTTGTAGTTCTTTTAGATCTTAAATAAAAAAGGAACATAATACCACCATTTTAAAACCAGAGTGACTTTTAAAAAAGTCTTTCAGATGTTGTTTTTTTTTTTAAACTTGAGAGTCATTACTTTCCGATTTATTAAGTTTATATTACATACAAATTCTTTGAAGAAATGGTTTGTTAATATTGAAAAGCAATATATATTTAGTAGCATTGCCTTCAACGTGCACTTGAATAAGATAAACTTTTTTATGTATATTGTAACTACTTTTCCTGAAAATGGTTTTTCCCACTTACAATCTTAATAAACAATATAAATATGCGGAAATAGATCTGCATTTATAGTCAACCAACTAGGGAGAAAAACCAATCGACAATATTACACAATATGCACGTAAGCATATGGAAAAAGGAAAGCATTTTTTCTCTCGTGTAACAGATTGACAAAAACGACTTAAACTGTAATAATAATAATAATAATAATAATAATAATAATAATAATAATAATAATAATAATAATAATAATATTAATACAAATCATTTCTGCATCTTTGTCCTGGATTTCTCCTCGTATTCTCAGTTTACTTCTTCTTCTTCTTCTTCTTATTCTTCTTCTTATTATTATTATTACAGATGCAGTGGATACCAATGGTTGTCCAGAGGAAAACTGTGTCCGAATATGGTTCAACGTCACCCAGATTCCAGAGGACGAAATGTTGACGGCGGCAGAGCTCCGGATATATGTGGAAAGAAATTTTAGCGCAGATGGGGACATTACACGTCCCCTAAAGCATAAAGTGCAAGTGCACGAAATCATGAAACCTGTATTCAAAAACAAAGAACCAGTCATACATCTTATAGACGTGAAAGATATTACAGTAAAAAACTCCTCATGGTTTACATTAGACGTCCATCCAGCAGTTTTAAGATGGAAAAGAACTCCCAAATTTAATCATGGTTTAGAAATTCGCATTTTACCATATAATAATCATCCGTCCAATTCACCTTTTAAGCACGTTCGTTTACGGCGCGAGACGTCGTTAGAAACGACGCAATGGCAAGTGCAGAGACCTCTTTTAGTAACTTATTCAGATGATGGAAGAGGAAGGACTCGTAGAAATGCAAATAAAAATTCCAGGAGAAATAAAAAGAAAGAAAGTAACAAAAAGAATCCTAGAAAGAGGAGGAAGGGGCATAAAAACCCTTGCAGACGTCACCCTTTATATGTAGACTTTGGTAAAGTAGGATGGACTGATTGGATAGTGGCCCCGGTGGGGTATCAAGCATATTATTGTGCTGGGGACTGCCCTTTCCCCCTGGAGGATCATCACAACACAACAAATCACGCAATAGTGCAGACATTAGTTAATTCCGTGGATTCAAGGGCGGCACCGAAAGCTTGTTGTGTTCCAACAGACCTCAGTCAGATATCGATATTGTATTTGGACCAACACCAGGAAACTGTGTTGCAACAGTACGACCAAATGGTTGTTGAAGGGTGTGGTTGTCGGTGACATCACGTCCAGCCGAGATTCGTTATTTCATTGCAAGCTAGTTCCCTCCCAGGAAAGCTACAAAATCATGTGATAGCACGATAGTCTCGTGCAAAGCATCGCTGCACGCACGAAGTGCCTTAAACGTCTATTGCACGCAAGAAGTGCCTTGCATCGACTTCAACTTCCGACGTCGAGATCAGGTTTGCGGAATTATTAGAGAAGTGGTGAATTGAAAAAGGCACGATGTCCCAAAAGTGATTCTGTATTTCAACAACATACTGAACTGAGAACCAAAGTTCTTGATTGTGCGAATAGTGCATATTGAACTGTAGGATATTCTCAGTTGCAACTCGTGCACCACTTTCTTGTAACGTAGTTTATGACGTGAACTGTTTAAGAAATGGTTTCTCAGTAATTAATGGTTAAATCATCTTCGTCAAATAATTATATGTTACAACCCCCTTTTATTCGTGTCTTCAACTACCTACGTTCTTATCGTGCAAAATTAATCCAAAGTAGGCAATAGCTTGGCATTTAGGTACAAGGTCATTGGAATGCTAAAAATGTAGTTTAGCAGCATTCTGGATTTCTTACTCACGAAGAAGTGTGCTTGTCTGATATCCCTGGAATAAAATACAGAATAGGCAAGGAAACGTGGAAGGCTATGTCCTACACGCATGAACCATTACTGTAGTTTATCTTAGACGAATGAGTGCTTAACTAACATCTGTGATTTCTTGAAAGTTTGAACTGTGCAAAAGAGACAAGTTCTTTAGAGAATCGTTGTTGTACATATAAAAGTGTAAATTTATGGAGTCGTGCAAATTATTTATAAAATTGTAAATTATATTTAGAGAGGATATTGTACATATTCATTATCTATCAATCATGGAGGTATAATGAGTTAGTTTTAACGGGGAGCGTACAGTTGGTACGCTATACGCTGAATTGATGTACAGTTAGTTCATCGTTACTGTACAATACATCACTCACAATACAATCTCAACAACCTAATTTTTTGTTTGTTGCGTGTCATTCTGATAATTTGTCTACTTTTGAGCGAGCACATATTAAAAAAAAGGATATTGTCCGTGAATATGAGGGTCAAGACTGTAACCTGCTGTAAATCCATTGTCACAAGCTGTAATTTAACAGACGCTTAACGCTTAAAAATCGAAAACCATTCTTAAAATACACAATATCACTCGAAGTTGTATGTACAGGTAAACACAGGCAATTAAATATATCAGAACTTTCATGATTTAGACTGACTCTATTCTGATTTCGATCATAGTTTGCTGGCGGTAAAATGTTTTAATTTTGTGACTATAGTTGAAATTGTCTGCACCAGAAGATTTCATTCGAACCACCTCGGCTATTTCTCCGAGACAGAAATATGCCTTGGATGCATGTCGGTGCAGTAATTTATAGAAAAATCGTACATTTTGTTTGCCAGAAAGGTAAAACAAGCCGCAATATATTCGGACCACCTCGGCTATACGATTGGATTCACCCTAGGATTGATAGCGAAGTTGCGAATGAAAAAAATAGTTCGATGCATTCGCAACTTCTATGTCAATCCTTGTTTCGTAACAGCCGAGGTGGTCCGAATGGTATGATCCATAGGGCTGACCGCGAGGTTGCGAACGCAGAAGGTTTGTGACAATGGGATACAAAACGCAAAGACCCCACATGCTAAAATGGACCTGCATTATATTGTAAGAACAGCTTCTCTCTCTCTCTCTCTCTCTCTCTCTCTCTCTCTCTCTCTCTCTCTCTCTCTCTCTCTCTCTCTCTCTATTTTTCTTCTTCTTAAAAGTCACAATAGCAAGCTCTTACGAATATTGCATCTGAAAAGCTAAAGTACTATTGAAGCAATCAGAAAAGGGTACGAGTAAACGTGATTGATACAGTGCACATAGTTTTCACACTATTTTTAAAGGAAATTGAGCGGCCATAAAGGAAAGATAATTTTCCAAGACTTGTCTCTTCTTTTACTTTTTTCACTCTTTCTTTTGTCTTTCTTCCTTATTCCTCTTTGTTTCCTTCTCGCTTCCTTCCTTCCTTCCTTCCTTCCTTCCTTCCTTCCTTCCTTCCTTCCTTCCTTCTTTCTTTCTTTTTGTTCATCGCTAAGTCTATGGGAAATATGGTATGCCAAGCGATGAAAGTACATGTAGACGAGAAAGCCTTTATTCGGATGACTGTTTTGACTAACTAATATTTACTTCATATTCGAACATTGATTAGGTACTTATACTTTCAACGCATAGTATATATTGCAACCACTTCTGGAACATATCGAACACAAAACTCGAATTCGAACTAACACTTCTGAATACATATCCTAGAGTATAACTCGTACCACAATACAAATGACATAGACCCAGATCTTCTATCGCATAATGCACTGGCATAACAGAGTCGACGGTGTTTCTTTGATATTTATACGACAAACTAACAGTGTAGACCCTTATTTACCAGTACATTATGCGATGGAAACTTAGGTATATGATGGTCGCATTTGGCTGCGTATTATGCACGTGCAAGGAGTGTAACTGAATGTTACCAGGCAAGATTGATTGAATGATTGGTGTTTAACGGCACATCAACACACGAAAGGTTGTGTCATGCGGAGAAAATCAAGTAAAGTACCCTACCAGAAGACACACCACGGCGGCCGACCCTGCCCCTCCATCATAAAATTTTACTTAATATTGCAAGTAATAAATGTTACTCCAGACTTGGAAGAAAATTTTACTCGAAATCAATGATGCAGACTTTTGATTAATCAGAATATTTTCGAGTAAGATTTGAAGTCAAATAAAGTTTTACGACGGAGGGGCCCGGCCTGGTCTGGATAAGACTCGAATTCGCACCCTTCTGGTCGGGAGTCCGGAACGCCAACCACTAAGTTATCGCGGCTAATTCAGCAGTCATCTTCCGAAGAATCAAAGATATTAAAACTTCCAAACAGTATAAGACTAAATAACTGTAGACTTTGAGGTCGGGTGTGACTCTTGTCCTCTTACTTTTGGAGAAAACTTGGTGAAGAAAAAACACAAGCCGGTGAAACTGCTACTCGTATTTTCAAGAATCTGTACAATCTTGGACTACAAATTTTACGAAATGACATTTAACATTAACAAGTTATGATAACAGAGTTTTACAAGTTTATCCAATGAATAAACGGAAACTAAGCGAACCAGATCGTTAATGTTTTGAACGATATGGTACTTGGGTGAATAATGTGGCATGGATTATCATAGCCGTTTGCAAGACACCAACTTCAAACTTTTGTTTATACTGTCAGTCGCTTGGGTCCTACCTTGCTCCATTTCCTTCCAAACTGTCACTAGACACTGTTTTCCAGAATACCCCTGTAAGACAATTACATCGTTAAATTAAAAAAAAAAAAAAAAAAAAAAAAAAAAAAAGGCATGTCTACAGTTCAACGGCAGAAATGTGCTAAGAAGTAAACAGCTATAACACAATGTAGAATGTTACCGTGAAGCCATTTAATTTACAAAGAATCCTTCATAAGTCAGCAATCTACGACACGTCGTTAATCACTTATGCAAACTCTACATCTGGCATACCATGGCGATCATAATAACGTACACCGCTGTGATCTCCGATAATTTTACTTATTCATTAATTCCTTGTTGATGGATTCAGCAAGGTATCTGATATTTTTATCTAGTATAAAATAATGAAATTATGAACGGTTTTCAGGAATTAAGTTCGAGATTTCTTATCGAGGGGTGATATATACCATATTGTTTTCGAAAAACTTATACTTTGTCACAGATTCGGCGTAAATGTATGCAAAATATTTTCATCCAAAAAGTTTAATTTGTATCTTTGCAGCAGCCTTTATCCTTATATGTCCATATTTCAACATCAAACAGAAAATAAACTCTATCACCCGTTAAATATTTGTATAATATGAATGCATGAAAATTTTGTATAATAAATTCCTCATAATTTTCCCCAGATTGTAAATTGCTTCCATGTAAGAGTTACCGTATATATTTGAATATTAGATATGTCTTTATTGTAAACATTATAATCAAGGCCGGGACTTGCAATCGCATGGCATGCTCAGAAATTCTAAGTCGGAATCCGATGATTTTGACAGTGACACAGTTACCAAAGGAAAGGTCGCAGAATATTACGTCAGACCTGTATTCCCAACATTCACAAACGAGTATTGTTGTGTAGGTAAATACTTGCAGTATCTAACAGCAGAGTAATGGTTTTGAGTACCGTTATCAGGAGCTTTCCCCCCTGCATAGAGCCAACATGGGCGATACTTTAGGTTTTTGCGGTAATCAACGTTCCTCAAGTGGGAGCTGCCATCTTGGAATGTGAAGAACCGAGATATATTGATAAAAGTAGTAGGGTAATGATGTTTTTAATTTGTCGTATTTTATGTCTTTGGCAACATTTATTTATTGTCTGATATGCTCATATTACACGCTGAATATAGTTTGATATAACTTTGACAAATTGAATGCTTAATTTTCTTTATAATGATAATATGACATATGAAGATAAACACTAAAACAATTGATCAACCTCTTTTCCATTAATGTTCAGCTTGATGACTTAAATTTTGTTAATTAAACTTAGAAATAGACATTTATAACTAAACAAAGAATTTTATAAAATTTCTTTCCAATCATAAGGCACGCTCGTGTACTGATGACAATTTTGAAAGCCGTGGCTTTTGTGGAGCTATGATTCCCAATGATTGAGTTTAGAGTAAAAGTCTGGGTTTTGCACTGGAAATATTTATAAAAACCAGATATAAATGATCTAATCTGTTGACATATTTAAGTCTTTGACCATTAAGGATTTTGTACTTAGAAGTTGAGCAATTATACATTTTTCCTGAAATGAAAGACGTGAAGAACCAATATATGTTAATAAAAGTAGCAGATTATTTACGCATATACTTTCAAGTATTTTATGATTTTGGCAACATCTATTTAATGTTTGATATACCCCTGTTACATGCTGAATATAGTTTGATACAGCTTCCAGAAATTTAGATGCTTAATTTTGTCTGTAATGATAATATTACAAATCAAGATAAATGCAAAAGAAATTGACCGAGCGCGTTTTAATTCAAGTTAATCGCAATACCTTATTTCATATTTTGTTAATTTATACTTAAAATTTTCCAAGTAAATAAAAGATTTGGCACAATTTGCTTCGAATCATAAGGCACTTTTAGGAATGAAAAAAAAAGCAAACTGACTATGGGCAAATTGCTATGTTAACAGGTGTAAAGTTGCGGCGCGTGCAATTGAAATATTTATTTTTTGTTTTGCGATGGCAGTATCATTAGTATGTCCGCGTTTGCAGTAATTTGCAAGAACCCATTTGAAATCAAAACATAGATTCCAGCTGAAACATGAATCTCAACATGCCTTGAATTCATAAAATTTTAACTAGGTTGGCGCTAGAATTTCTCAAGGAGTCTCAAAATTCTGCCATAAAAGATAGTGCAATGTTAGCAGAGCCGGTTTAACCACTAGGCAAACTAGGCGGTCGCCTAGAGCGGCAAAAAACTGAATGAATAAACAAAGAAAGCGAAATAGCGTAAAATATAAGATAATAAGCGTCTAAAATAGAAATATAAAAACAGAAGGAAAGAATAAATGTACACTATTCATTTTCAAAAGTTAATTAAAGTTAATGGGAGGGGGGGGGGGACAAGGCTGAAGGTTCGCATAGGGCGCCAAGATCCTTCCGCCGGCCATGAATGTTAGGTTCTATAGTGTACCAGAAAAAAAGTCTGCTCACTGAATTTTTCAGTTCTGGATTATATTCCAATTATATTTGTGTCGTTATCCATTCATAGCTAGTGTTTTCTTTAATACCCCTCTTTCTCAGAAAATTCTGATTTAAAACTAATATAAGTGTGATTGATTACTAAATTATCCATTTATGTGTTCCTTTGTTTGAAAAACTTAGTCCCTTACATATTTTATACCTCCTCGAAAATACGTTACACTAGCGGATGTCAGTAACTTCTGGATAAAAATTTGCAGACAGACGCCCCTAATTCGTTCATCACCAAATATGTTTCATTGAAATGCATCTCCATTCGAAAAATGTGATCACCTTTAGTGACTTTGGCGAACTCTTGCGCCAACATAGTTTAAGAAAGAGAATGCGAATTTAGTCGAAATTTCGAGATCTAATATATCAGAAGCTACTAGATAATATTAGCCTTTACAATATTCATGACAAGTTTAAAAGCGGTCAGTTGGTTGGAACTATGATATCTGATGATTGCATCTGACTAAAAGACAGGATGATATATTTGAAAAATTGATATTATGGTGACTCCAAAGACAAGAAAAGGTAAACAAGTGAACATAAGATATTTGTATTATTATTTATTTTTTTTTTATGGAAAAGCAAATACTAAGATTAAAAAGAAGAAGAACAGATCGAATTTAAAGTGCGAATAAAGAGGACGGAAAAATATAATATATTTTTAAAATGTAAATAAAGGAGCGAATTTGGTTCTATTATCAAACTTGTGATGTCCCGGCGAAAAAAATAGAACATTCAGCGTTTATACTGGTAAAATATTATTGATATAAACATACATTAGGTCTGAAAGTTTATTGAAAAATACAGAATGTATATAAGTTTATTAAATTTCATTATAACTGGGTGCGTATAGTTAAATCTTGTTAGAAATTTTTGTTTACGTGCATGGAATTCATAATAAATCGAATCCATCACCAATATCAATTTTATGACAAAGATGACATCTTCTTTCTGAACGTTCTATGCTTTCCCCGATGCCCGTTTCGACCGGAAGATAATGGTTTCCTGTTCTAAATCTGAAAAAAAATAAATATATCTTTTTTCTTGGTAGAATTTCAAAATATTGCTAAACAAATATGAATAAATTTGAAAGGCTTGTAGTCATTTCCTTTGAGGACACATTCATATATTGGTACAAAGTTTGTATGAGCTGGTCTAAAAGGACACTTTTAACTACTTGACTCACATTTATTTTGAGATCATAAACATTTTGTCATATCTACCTACTTCACGAAATATGCTTTTGATATTTTCCATCTATCCGGTGTTATTCAGTTCTAAAAAATTTTGAGAAATAGAATTCACGAATTTTGTTTGTTTACCCATAATTATTTTAGTGCAGTAACCAGTGATTCTTGCTTTGATAATTATACCTATGGGTTGACGGCCTTGATAATTATACCTATGGGTTGACCACCAAGTTTACCATGCATAATGTAGTGCTTTTTCTACTTGTACTTTCTACTTTAAAAAAACAAACAAACAAACTATCCATTGTTTAGAAAATTTCAAGTCCCCATAACTCCATACCTCACAAGCATATGTAAAAATAGGCAAAATGGTTTGATCAAATTGTTGTAATTGTTAATCTAATAGTAAATCGAAGTTATTTATTCGGATGTAAAGTAAAATAATGGCTTTGTTCTGGTTAATGTTTTCTAGCCCTTAGAAAAATACCATTTCTTGATGGAAATATACCCTTCATCTTGAATAAATAATTTCCCGATTTTGGAGAACCTAAGATAATTTCTTTTGTTATAGTTCATTTTTAATTTCCATCGTTTACAATATATTACACAGTCTTCTAAGCATTCTTGCAGATATTCCGGGGATTCTGCTATCAAACTATATCGTCTGCTTACAATAATACAACATTTTTAAAAATTAAATTAGTAGTCTTATCATCATTAAAGGGTATTTATATTTCCAAATGTCCAATGGATACAAAGTATGTTTCAAGAGCTTTTAAGAAGAGAACGGTAACGGTGGTAAATTTTCACCCTGCCGAACTCCATATTCACTGATAAATATGGTCAGATTTTGCTCCATGTACAAAACATATGACTTAATATTTTGATACATATTGAAAACAAAACTCAAAAACTGACTATATATCTAGTTGTGTATCATTTTCTTCCCCAAGTCTATTCTCTATAATGAGTCAAAAGCCTATGAAAATTCTATAAATTCTTTTCGTACTTTAATTTCAAAATGTCAAACATAAAAGTGAAGCGCAAATACCAAGTATATGGTAAATCGCTGAGTAATTTTTGTCGGAATCAGACCTAATTTTCAAGCAACGCTTCCAATTCTTCCAAGTCAGTGTTTATACGTTCATTTGGAACAAAAGTAAATAGTTTACGAAAGCAACTTCAATTGTCATGGGTCTATTGTGTTCAGGATTAGCATGATCCCCGTTATCTTTATAAATTGGTTTTATCAGCCCTCCCCTCACCCCCCCCCCAAAAAAAACAAAAAACAACAAAGAAAACAAAGCAAAACAGACAAACAACAAACAAAAATTCCCCAAACAAAATACCCCCGCTCCCCCCCCCAAAAAAAAAACCCACGAAAAAACTCACCCCATGTAAATTAGTGTTCATTTTGTAGTGCATACTGAAAATTTTATGAAAAAAAAAAAAGTTGCAACGTGTTATGCGAACTTTCAAATTGTATATGATATATAGTGTCATTCGGCATGGTGACGGGCATTATGTCTGAATGACCGACAATCTTTCAAGTACGCCTGTAAATCGCGTAATGCCTCACACCTTTGACAGCGATAGTATTGGTTGGCAGTCCATCGTATTGGTCTGTATTGGGGTTTGAGTAGCATACAGCGATACGTTTATTTAGTCTAAAACGACGATATTACGCGTAGAGATTAATTCGATAGCAACTGACCAACCACGTTATAATTAAAGTCCAACTAGACGCCACACCGAAGGTCTTGGAGATCAAAACTCTTTACATTATTAATCAACAAAAGCTTTGTCAAATTTTCCATCTAATCAAGAGGCATTTTCACTTACCCTAACAATGCAAACTGATAATGCACAATCGAATTTGTTAATTTTTGAAAAAGGTTAATAAATGTGGTATATGCAATTCAAATGCGGTATATGCAATTCAATTGCATGTATTTTGCACTTAATTTGTTTATAACATCAGAAATATAAAAAAATTCTGCAATTAGCAAGAATCCGCAAAAAAGTCAGAATATAGAATAAAGCTGCTATATCAATTTTGTTTTGTGTAAAATATGAGGATGTATTTTTGAGGAAATCCATGTATATGTAAAGGTGAGAATTCCCAGCTTGGATATCATTAAAATGTTTCATCAAGCTGCTATATTGGAATACGAAAAACTGAGATTAATAAGATCCATATTGGGGTTTGCACTGAGACAAGGAAATCTCATTATTTGTCTCCCGCGTTATAATTTTTACTAGTTGTCCATCTAGCACCGAGAGCGTTTCGAGTTACATGCTATTGTTTTGTAAACACAGTGCATTAATACGAATATGTTAATGAAGGAAATGTCGTGACCGATCGATCCGAAATACACAACGCGTCAGAAACATTTGATAGTACTGCGATATTATCACATTTAATCAATGGATGTCATATGAAGATAAGAATAAACAAATCAGTTTGTTTATATGGACAACTTGTAACTTTTGAAAAAGTAGTTTGTAAGGATAACATCTTACTTTTGAAAAAGTAGTTCCTACAAGTGCTGTGGCTTGCACGTGGACACTATGACCAGACAACCGGGCTGAGACAACCGGATCGAGATAAGAAAAGTAAGGTTAGCAAATCAGCTAGATTTTTCTTTTGCATGGGTGAGAAATATTGATAAAATGGTAGAAGATTATTGGTGCATATAAGTTGAAATTGTGTGTAACTTTGGCAGGTAAGGTTTAATGTTTGTTACTAAGCGGGGACCCGCAGTTCTCGCAGAAGCATGGAAAGCGGTGCTCCGATGAAACGGCCGATATAACAAATTAAAAAGAACAATATATCCGCAAAAGTTCATGTCAATAACATTTTCAAACTTAGTTAGAAACACTTCAATTAAACTAATATTATGTGGTGAACCAATTGATTATTCCCGTTCTTTCAGACACGACAAATAAACTCTGCAACCGTAGACAGGGGGGAAATTTGTATCTGTTCCATAACATCCGGTGCAAATTGGAAGGGGCAAGCAGTGTTCCGATTGATGTTGCAGATAATCTCAAACCGCAAGAAAAGAAAACAAATCCCAATAATGAAACAGAAACACTTGTTCAAACAGCGTTTAAGTTTTAAACGTCATTATGTTGGTCTACCTCCTGTGTGTATATTTAACGCAGAAGCGATTATTTTTCGTTGTATATGTTAAACGAAGCAGCGACATGAAAAAGAGACTTTTAAGATTTAGTTGCATAAATGTCCATATCCCATGCTGAATAATATTAATATGAATCAAGCATAGCCTATGTCGCGCGCGCAGCTGACCGACGACTACTCGTGATCTCACGTGTATGCTGCCTGAGGACAGAGTGACACCGTGGCGATTTGTCGCTCTATGTGCATTCTTAACCTGTACAAAAAAACCACGATTGATTAACGTGGCACGGATTTTGTTGTTTTTGTATTTACTTTTTTTTTTCAATCAATGCAATTGTGTGTGTCAAAAAATATATTAATTTATTTCAAGCTGTATGACGTTTTCAGAATAAATACACACTATTGCATTGTTGGAAAATATAAATAGGGACCATGCAGTCACCATTCAATAAAGTTCGTTTTTTTTTCTGAGGTCTCAACTCTGTTCCGATTTCTCCTGCATGAAAACTTCCGGTTGACGAAGTTTTTTCAATGTGTACGCTCTGGAAATCTGAATAATGAAAGGCGATATTATAAAAGCACGCTATGATACGGCTACAACAAATCTTATTTCTAATATATCAATGTTTAATAACATAATTCATTCATAACAAGAACCAAATTTTGGATGATTCCTTGGGACCTCAAAATCATTTCATTATAACTAATATTTCCCATTGAAAATCTTTTCTCCAACAATGAAGATTACACGTTCAAATCAGACACAAGAGTAAAAATCATTCCAGACTGCAAGTCGAACGATTTAGAGGAAGAATTTAACTCTGCAGGTAGAATCTAGTAAGCTAGGTAAAAAGGTTGAGGATCCAAGGTTTACAATAGTTTGTGTTAAATGAAAAAAGTCCAATGTTTGAAATAGTTAACCGAGTAGATGAGATAGAGAGGCCATCATTCACTCGAAAAGTAAAGAATTCCTGATTGATGGTTACTTTGTACGTTCTACTTGAGTATTTTGTTTCAATAATAGAAACAAATGTACCATTCGGCTTAGTGCTGCATCTGTGAATCAATTATCGCATAAGAGATATTCTGATGGATCCAAGGCCAACCAATGACATAGATACGTGTGAACATTTACCTAGTTGCTTCTGGATCATGTCTTTTGGTTGGACAAGCGGCCGGACAGGGACCCCAGAAGGAAACTTATGTAGATTTTTCATTTTAACATATATAATTTAAAATCTGTATAAGTCTTAGACTAATATTTCCCGTCCAATTTATATGAAATTTTCACCACATACTCAAAACTCCACTGTCAGTCACTACATTATTTGCCACGAATAAAGCGCGGAATTCAAACACTGGTTATACTGATTAGTATGCGGAACATTTCCCGTTTTCAAAGCAGTCAATGTTTTCATAAAGTGAAGGTTTGCCATAAAGAGTATAAAGATTCCATATGTACGGATGCGTATGCGATTTTATATGCGTATGTGCATACGATTTTTTCAGTCGCTCCCTGTAGCAATTCCAGTCGTATTCGCACACAAATCGATGAGGAAATCCCTCATATGACGTCATAAATAAAGTATTTACCAGACTCGTAACCACGAGTAGCCTAGAGTGAAGCGTGGATAGATGCACAGTACCAAAAGTGTACATGAGATAGAGAAGCTCATAGAACTGGTATAGGCCATCCTAGCCTATACGATGCTAGATATTTAAAGCACAAGGATGCCCAGAAAATACAATATGTTTGGCAAAGTATTGCCAACGTAATGGGACGGGAGGACATGAGTAGTGAGTAGCATCATTGTAGTCCTCTGACGTGCCGAGTAGTCTTCGGACAAATACAAAAAATGTATATGTATGTATGTATGTATGTATGTATGTATGTATGTATGTATGTATGTATGTATGTATACACATGTATATGTATATATGTAAGTATATATCCTGACTTGTATTTTTATAAACTTCCAGCTGTGGAATGGAGAAATATAACAGAGAAACCAGCGGGCTATGTATGTCAAGAAAAAGATGGAAATACGAACCGAGAAAAGTGAACAGGCTTCTGAACGGGTGAAAAAATGGTACTTTCTTGATATGATGTCATTTCTCGACCAGTACATAGAAGACAATAGGTAAAACACACCAGCTCAGTATTTGATCATTTATTTGACCATTTACACATCATGGTAGTATACTAATAACATATTTCTTTTTCACGTTCTCTTACACAGATTTATTCCAGTAACCTGGTAATCAGTAACAATAATGTTCCTAATGTTTTTTTGTTTTTTTTTTGTTAGCACCGAGAGCAAATGCCCCTCTAAGTGATTCAGAGGTAGAATTAAGTGCTTCATTTATGTCTGGGGATGAAGATTCAAGCAGTACCACTGGAAAAAATAGTAGTTCTTTAAAAATAATACCTCTGCGTACATGGGCATGCTGCCATGATACAGGTGCAACATTACAAAAGTACTCCATGAAGACATTTCTTAATCTTACTGCATCCATTCCTGCCCTGTTGCCTGTGCGGCATTTTCTTGTAGGCCTTCATTTTGAATTTCTTCTGTTTCCTGTAACAAAGTGGTCACGTGCGCAGGAGTAGTTTATGGCTGCAACCTATTGTGTAACACACACGTTGCTTTCACAATATCATTTACCCACTGGAATCGTACTGCAAATTTAGAGTGGTACACTCTCTATCTTGCAGGAAAAACACCCAAGGCATTCTCGACAATTTTACGTGCTCTTGACAATCTGTAGTTGTAGATCTGCTGGTCCAGTGTACAACTCATTCCTGGAAAGGGTCTCATGATATGCTTTTGTAGATGAAAAGACTAATAACCCGCAACACACACACAACGACATAAGGTACAGGGCCTAGATGTTCCGCTTGTGGTAGAGATGTTTCAGAGGGACAATTTAGAACATTTCTGGCAATAGACTTTCCAATTTTACAGTGTGCAAATATATCATTATCCCTGTTTTGGCCATATCAGCCGTATCAGCTCACATCAACAAAAGCCAAAAGAATTGTGGCAAATGTGCCGTTGTAGCTGTAATATCGTGAATGCATCTAGACAACGGGAAAGTGCCATTTCTCTCAGACATTAGTAGCTATAAGTTACACAACTTCCCTGTCCTTTGGTAGGTAATGGCATGTAGAGGTGTGCCAGTCGCTCCCACAACACTTTGCATACTTCAGATACAATAGTAGTTCCAACGCGATAGCTGAATGCAAGGAAGCGGCAGTTTCCTCCACTGAAGATATTTGAAAGATGAATAAAGAAATACATTTATACATGTATATAAGATGTAACACAACATATATTTACAGGTCGAGTGTTGTTTCAGCAGATCCACCCAACCAATAGATGCAAAGAGCTACATCTCCCTCCTCTACTTTTTCCACTCCTCCCCTCCCCCAAGAGCTGTTCCACTACCTGCATGGTCAAGAAGAGGTTGAAGGATAGTTGGTTGGTTGTTATTGGTTTAACGTCATTTTTCAGCACATGATAGGCTATACATGGCGGCCAATATATTTGGCGGAGGATGAACCCGAGAAAACCCGGGAAGAATCACCGACCCACGGGAAGCTACTGGCAAGCTATCTCACATAACCACGTTGGACGAGCCCGAGACTCGAACCCACGAGGACAGAGGTGAGATGTCAGTGATCTGTAAAGGCGAGTGCCTTAGACCACTCGGCCACCCGGGGCCCAAGAGGTTGAAGAAAAACTGAGAAGGTTATGAAATGGAGATGGCATTAACAGAACTAATTAAAGACCACTAGAAGAACAGAGATGATATTCAACGCAACTTAAGATATCACAACTAGTTTTTAATGCTGAAAACCAGTCTATGCCTCTGGTATCTATAACCCTGCTACCATGTCAGCAACCGGTTTCAACACCGCCACAATTACAACCACAGTATGCAACACATCAAACCTTGGATGGTCGGACTGTTAACTAACCCAGCTCATCTAGTATTATCTCAAATGCCATGCAAATGGCAACTTGTATGCACAATGTATGAGGTGATTACTTCAGCCCTATATGTGAAATTTCCGTTTTACTTAAACACTTTGTGAGGTATAGGACTGTCATATTTTTTAGACTATATAGTTTTAAGTTGATTACTAATGATCACTGCGTGATATTTGCCTTCACTTTACAGTTGTATAAGATATATACCAGTCTTGTACTAAATAAAAAACAATATTTACATAACACTCCTTTTTGGTCTTTCTTAGATCACTTACATTCAATATATAGCAAGTCTTTGTCGCTGTTCCTTCAGTGTTTCACAAGGTCTGTCTTCCATACGAAACAATACTTGTTTAAACTGTTCTGTGGTCAACCTGAATTATTGCTGAAACTTCTCTAATTGGAATTTTCCCTATTCGTATCTTCTTTGTAGTATGCCGTGTAACCAACACCTGCGTCTTCTCTTTGTCCGTTTCTTTATTTTGATTATTTTGTATGTTGTAAGAATGATTATTAGCATCTCGTCCTGTTCAAGATGAGAGCATTGACCAGTAGCATACTAAGGGTAAATGGCACCCAGGGCGACGATAATGGCCCAAAGGTCCAGAATACGAGACCCGAATTTGTATCAGCTGTTTTGGCGCCCCAAGACCTCTGGCGCCCAGAGCAACCGCCCCGTCCGCCCCGCCCCCCCCCCCCCCCATCGTTAGCACGCTACTGTTAGTGACATCTTTTTACTTCTGCAGATGTCAGCTACAAAAGGTTACAGCTAAACGGATTTCACACCGTATATATAGAATCACATGGGCAACATGTCCGCATATTGTATACGGGAACACATCAGTACATATGGAATCTTAGCTTAATGACCTGTTCATTCTATGATTTGAAGTGAACCCTGATCTGCAACTCTGTTAGGATTAATACGGTATGCATTTAAACCCTCCCGGCAGTTTGTACTTGTGTGTTGAGATGAGATAACAGCATCGGTAATTTAATGGAATCATACACTATAATTGTCTCTCGTCTATTGAAATGTCCTTGTGACACCAACTTTACTAAGAACATCTGTGTAACAGTTTTCCATCCCGCTGTATGGGAAGCACTGCTACTTGACGTTCTAAGCCTCGCAGGTGCGCTTTGACCAGGTGGTTCTCCTTTAGCCTACCTGTCAGAATAACGCGCCGGTTTCACCGGGCGTAAAAACGTTCATCAAGTACCGTATTTTTCCGTATAAATAGAAGATGAAATAAAATCTAGATCAAACCTTATGGCATAAGCGCCATGCTCAGTTTTGTTTTTGTTGTTGTTGTTGTTTTGTCTTGTTTTTAGTTTTTCAAATATGCGCGATTTCCATACATATATTTACCTTGGTTTTTAATGTCTAATCAATATTGTGTTTAAAAATCGGTCTCTAAACTCATTTAACTAAAAACTTCTATCATAAGGATAGATACTAGTGGCTAAATTTATAGCAACGTTTTACAAGTTGATTTCCCCAATAGCCTGCTTTTGTCAGTATTTTTGTAAAAAGCACTACAAGAGTTGAATAGACTAAACACGTGTACTCATTTTCCTCTAACGCCAGCCGGTTGATAGTATATCACTTCATTCTTCTGGACGTATATAGATAGTCAAGAGTACGAACAGTCGCTAGGAGCATAAAGAAGAGTCACTTCAGTTGTATAACAGAGGTCATAAGCATTTTGATCATGTAAAATGGGACTGCAAAAAATATAGACTTATATCATTCCTCACTGGTGACACCGTCGCTCAAGTTTGGCTTCTTCGAACAAATTTACTACATACAATATTTTAGGTGCAGAAGTTTCCCATAGATTTTGTCGAGAAATGGTCCAGATTAACGGGCCAATGTCGATAGTTACGTTGCCTTGCTTAAGCAAATATGGCCTGTGATGAAGAGAAAAACGAGTTTTAAATATGGTAGTTTTTGTGGAGCCATCTTCCAACTTAAATAATTTTAACACAAAAAAGTCGGAAAAGTATAATTTAAAAAGAAATTAGTATTGTTCTATCAACGCCATAACTTTAATTAGTGTAGTAAAGATAAATGGCCACTTTGTATATTTACGAGTATATATGTATGCATGCATGTATGTATGTATATATGTATGCATAGAGTTTAAGGGCATATCAACACAATCCTGGCTACACAGGATAAGTAGAAGTAGACCCCCCTCAAAACAACAGCAGATATGCACCATGAGACACGAGATTAAAGGCAAGATGTTGCGAAAACACACCAAAAGGCACGCAAAATAAAGATGAGGGCCTAAAAAGGTAATATCTAAACAATGAACATTTTTCAACGTAAACTGCACCACTCTTTTACATAGTACAAGCTCTTCTAAGATGGAGCATTATCACTGGACGCATCCCAGGTAACAACTGTTGGATGGAGTGCGCATCGGGCCTGTTCTGCATCCCCGAACCCGCAGGGGGAAACCATTAGTTGATCTGAAGTCTGAACCGAGCCCTATACCGATAGCAGAGATGCTTTGCTGACAGATCTTTTCCCAACATTTACGGCAGCCGCACAATCTGAACTATTTGAAAAAATACTTATCATTTCTTGAGATAATGTTCTTGTTTAATTCGCAGCAATTTTAAATACGTTTTCATCCACTTGTACGAAATGCGATTGCATTTGTACAGTTTTATTGAAGGCAACCAATCTCAAATAGGTTTCATTCAACATTCACTGTGCCGAAATTCAACTTTCTGTGGAGGAAATATATAAAGCATCCAAATTCTGATTGGCAAACGCGATTTTTGTGCACAGATAATATGGTTCATACGATAAACCTTGCCTTTCCGATTTTAAGTCACTATAAATGTGTTTCGAAATTTGCTGCGTGTACCTTTATTGACACAAAATGTTATTAACTGCCTGTTTTGTAAAGGTTGGTATTAAGCAATTAATTTATAAGAAATTATGTGATTCGTCGAAAAAATTCGCTTATTGATTAATAATCACAGGTGAGGATTTTGTACAGTTTTTTCATTTGTCTGGGTAAATGCATGCATGCATACATACATACATACATACATACATACATACATACATACATACATACATACATACATACATACATACATACATACATACACCATCTAATGGTACCATCAAATTGCCTTGGATTTGATTTCTCGAACCAGCTCATAGTTTGTATTTTTTAAAATTACATTTGTGTACCCTTGTACAGTCTCGTACTCTACATAGCTAGCCAGCTAGCTAGATAGATAGATAGACTGATTGATTGATTGACAGAAAGATTGATTGATAGATAGACAGACAGATATTACTCTCACTCTCCTAGTGTTTGTATGAAAACCACTTTTAAACGGTCACAAATTCAGATAGTTTTGAACGCAATTCCTAGAAACTCGTACATCATGTAGGTGCTAGAGGAAAAATTAGAGTATTCGAATGAATTTACTTTAGTAGCAAATTGATATTAAATAATTTATCGAAATCATCACAAGGCATTTGTCAAGAAAAAAAATCACTAATGTACGGATGCATAAAATTACAAAACTTCTTAGTTGTATATCGCCTAAAAAGGAAATAAATAAACTCAGTTTGACTGCTATTTAATATCGGAATAAGCATTTTGAATAGTAGAGTGTGTCATAAACTATCGACATAAAGACACTGTGGCATTATCTGAAGCCAGAATCATTTGTCTCAGAAACCCCGCGCAGATAACATTAAAATTCTGTCATTCAGAAGTATCAAATGTTCAGGTGATAAACCATAGATGTTTTATCAGTTAGAAAAGATGTCTTGTTGTGTGAGTCAAAACCATTTACATGAAAAGAATAATGCGTTAAGAGTTTTTATTAGAGGTGCATGAGTGAATATATTTCGTTCTTTTCTTACTAAAGCAACAATATGCATAAATGTCATTTATAAACGGATCCCTGTTCCAGCGGAAACAGATGTGTGGAAAAGGCCAGAAGAAATTACAAATAATAATTTTAAAAAACTCGCATATTTATATTGTATGTGACATTTTCGTAAAAAAAAGGAAAAACAAATTTTACTTTTATAATGTACATACTTAGGCTTCTTCAAAGACAATCTTTTCATCATACAATCATTATACAATAATTCACCCTAATTGATTAAACCTTGCCTTTTATCTATAACACAGATTGGTGATTTTGACGTGAAAACTTTTATTTTTTCCACAATTTGACACTCACCCACCCCCATTTCATTAGATCAAGGATATCATTTGAAGGTTTGGTATAACCTGCCAATTTTCCAACGTAGACTGAACAATTGCATGGAATAAATATGATCCATCTTCCTAGTTTCTTTTATTAGAAGAAACATTCCTTACATCTGCCACAGTCTAGTTCCTTATCACCTATTAAGGAATGATGAACGTTAGCGAACCAGACTAGCGCCACCGACTGCACAGTTTGCTGCTATGTCTAGGTTTTGTTTGCTAAAAAAAAACAAAAAAAACATTACTCGTATGTGTTAAAACAGTATTTTATATAAAATTACCAGCCTTAGTCCGAGTCCAAGAGACGACACAGAATCATACAAAAGCTGACATTCATTGGTGTTACATATGCTTATTTGTGACGGTTAAGTCTGGTTACAACTGACCTTGCCCAAGATATGGCTGGAGGGGATTTGTCCTTTCATGCACACTTCATACATCCATTGCGGGATACGAAGCGGCTCAATTCGATACAATGGCATGGGTACTTCTTTCGTTAAACTGGTTATCTCTAATTCTAATGTGAAAGAATCAGAACATCAAGTAGCACTTCACAGACCCTTAATTAGGAAAAATATTCTTCGACACCGATGGCGGATGAAACAAGATTTTACACAAAATAACGAATGATCTTTATTTCTCTTCGTACCCATTTGTACCTCAGCTTTTGACCACAACTGACATCGTACGATTAAACATTCCCCAGTTTAACTGTCGGGGAAGGTTTCCCAACGGAAACCTTGAACTCATGTTGTGGAAAAGTTAGTTGATTTATTTACTAACTGACTGATTGATTGATTTTACAGTAAACAGTGACATCCTTTTAAAGCCTACTAATGGACGAAGATCAATGGAGTTTGTTGATGCTAATCAGATTCTTTTCTTCCTTCCTTCCTTTATATTGTCTTTTTTCTTTTCAGATTTTGAAGAGTTGTTTCTACGTTTTAAAATAATGATGATTCCTGTATTCCATGTCGCGGTAAGTTGATTACTGACAAAAGTAACTATGAAGAATAAGTTAAAATTCTTAGACT
Organism: Margaritifera margaritifera; assembly: GCA_029931535.1. Taxonomy (NCBI): domain Eukaryota; kingdom Metazoa; phylum Mollusca; class Bivalvia; order Unionida; family Margaritiferidae; genus Margaritifera; species Margaritifera margaritifera. The sequence goes on along the minus strand of JAQPZY010001468.1, from coordinate 1,408,808 downwards.
GCCATGTTTCTCTGTGGAGCTTTATCTTGTGTAATCCAATCCAGGTGTTTTAGTCGTAACATATATGTATAAACACTTTCTTTAAGAGACGACAAGCACAGTTCTGGAGTTTTCTGCTCAATGAATTTTTGCGAAAAACAACCGAGCAAATCACTAGAAACCGACCAACAAACGAACAAACAGACAAACATAACGTCTTGGACGATGATAGTGCGTTTTATAATGAATTTTATCACACAACTATTGTATTATATATGTATTATGTATAGTGTTTAACGGCACATCACCACAATCCTGGCTATATAGTGCCGAGTAAATTTTGGCATCTCAAAATAGGTATACAAAACAAAGATAAAGGCAAAAATGGTAAAAGTCTTAAATTACAAAGTCAATTTTTTTAATCAAACCTATCTATTTTTAAAAGTCAGAGACTTTGTCAGCGTGAACATCATCACAAGACGCATCTCATGTCAAAAAGGCTGTCTCCATTAGTCGCCTCTTACGACATGCAGGAGGACACATGGAGCCTATACTACATCACCTATCCCGCAGGGGAATATTTAGGTCATCACCTCGTCATGTGATAAACAGAATATTAATTTGTACTCATTCCAACTGAAAGTTTTTCTCGCCGAGGATAAAAATTACACGACTCGTTTCATAAATTCTTTGAAATGGCCTTACAAGTAAATAACTGTGTAACGACTTATTTTAAACACCGATTAAACAACCGAAGGCATTCCACAAGTCCAATTATCCGAAAGTTACAGTGGACATACAGCCTTAACCATTTTAGACATCAAACGGCTGCCTTTTTTCTAGAATTAACACTATAGCAATAATTGCTTCCACACCCTATAAAAACTGATCCGAGTAAGCTGGTGAAATTTACCGTCAACTTCTGAAGTGGTGGTGGTTCCACGCTGCTGGCTAACGATTGATATAGTTTGAGACAGAAAGTTTCAAGGCAATATTTTCATAAGGTTTAATTTGAGTAATTGTACACAAATTGGAGCACTAATGCAATTAGCTTATCCACAAGATCCGGTATTTACAACGTTTATATTCAAAATCTTATTACTGTCAAATAATCACAGGTACCCGAGCTTAGCAATTAAAGGTGATCGAACATTATTAAACGTGATGTGGGAAGAAAGTGATGTGATTAATATAAAACGATAGATTAAGGATATACTATATCTTAGGTTTGTTGAAGTCTCTCGTAAAGAGAGAAGATTGATAAATCCATATAATTTATTTAATACAGGAAGACATGCATTTAAAAATAAAGAAGGAAAAAACATACTTTAGGGGCACCTCGGAAAGATACGATTTGTGTTTAAACAAAAACGGAGGTTTATATACATAAAGAAACTGACTTATTAATTACTGACCCGTGTCATCATAGAACCTTTTCAACTTTCAACCCACTTCCCCCCTCCCCCGGCTCCACGTCACACACACACCCAGGAGCAGAAACGGGGAGGAGAGTGGCGGAGCCGGCCTCCCCGAAATATGAGCGAAACAACCGGAACGTTTCCTACAGTAAATTATATTTACAGTTAGACGGTTAAAATTATGCCCTGGAAACGCTTAAAATGCAGGAGCATCCGGGGGCTCCCCCCCCCCCCCTTCTGGGCACCCGCTCGGGGTTCCGTCACACAGACCACTCCCCTACTTGTCGCCTATATATATTTCCGGATCCGCCACTGCACACACCTCGAGTAGCTTTTCTGAAGCGTGATTTTATATGGAAATATGGCATCCTCTTTTTGGATTAGTTTCTGGAAGCATTAACCATTAGACATGAACACGCTGTTATCTCGAAAATATAAAATCTTGATGGTTACCTGACAAAGATACGCATGTAATTCTCATTTCTTTAATGTTGGAGAAAGTCCGTCTGTACAAATGTTTCGAAATCGTTTTCCCTTTTGTGGATAATTTTCCACCCCACCCCCACCCCCCTCCAAAAAAGACCACACTAACTATGCATGGAATGTGCGTTATTTCAAGTATATGCACTTGTTTAATTTACCCTGCAGGGCAAAGTATACAATTAATAGGTGGCATGAACTATATAAGCAATCCGCATCTTCTTGATTAATTATAAAGTAGCAGATTGATGTTTTCACTCAAATACTATTCAAAATCAGAACGACCATAGAGAAAATACATAATGAGCACGCTCATGTAGCCCAACCGAAATGCCACCGTTGAAAATGTAGCGTTACATTTTATGATTCCTACCCCATTCCCAATACATCCAGTTGTGGAAGTTCTTCGAATTCGTTTGAATACTGCATCAGTCGTCAGCAGTAATAGTAAATTAGTAGATATCTATTAGAGTGACAACAGTATTTGTTGATTTCAAGCGGAAGTTTGCTACATTATTTAAAAGGAAGTGGAGGGGTTGTTACCTGAAATTGTCATCTTTAAAATGTTTCGAGGGAAAAGCCTGAAGTAATGGCGGTCCCCATGTGTCCGAGTCGTCTAAGACGCTCGCCTTTACAAATCACTCACATCTCACCTCTGTCCGCGTGGGTTCGAGTCTCGGCTTGGCCAACATGGGTATGTGAAAAAGCTCGCCAGCAGCTACCCTTGGATCGGTGGTTCTTCCCGGATTCTTCCTCAACCAAATACACTGGTCGCCAAGTATAGCATATCATGTGCTAAAAAATGGCGTGAAACCCACAAAACCAAACTGAAGTGATGGGTAAATGTAAATTTAACAAAACTAGTTTAGTTTTGTCTGTATTTATTCTGAATGATGACAATTTCTGAAAACTCGCAAAGTTACAACTTTATTTCTCTCTGTGTATGTGATACTGGGAAGTAGTAAAAAGCAATAATACTCGAGTTACATGTTACACGTTATTTTTATTTTGAATTCATTCATTAATTCATTATTTCCTGTTCTTCTTTGTTGTTTTTCTTTGGTATTTTACTTATGCTTAAATGCCGTAAGTTATTCAGAGTATTCAGGTAATACTTAATAATAGCCGATCATGTTGTCCGTTTGCTACCTTTATATTATCCCATCACACACCTGAGAACAGAGAATCAAATATTTTGTAAAATCCTACCTAACTGAACGATACCTCCAACAATAGGGTTCCTTTATTCATTGACAAACTCTTCAACGATTATTAGTTTATCTGAGAAAAACTTTGATTTACGAAAAGCAAAGGACTGGTAACAAATTAAAGGAGTTAGAAGCACGGTATAAAAAGAGGGAGTTGATAAATAATATCCAAATCCATTAACGACGATAATGAAAAAGATAATATTCCTCGACCTGTGTCACTCTTAAATGTTACTGTAACAAAGAGAGCATTATGGGAAGACCAAGTTTCCAGCCGATGTTCAAGAAGTTTTATCAAACGAGCTCTTCTGTAACAAATGATATATTCATGCCAAAAGGCAATACTATTTACCATAAACCTCCACAAGTAAGAGCTTCGAGTTAAATACCAAATTGAGATTACTACGTAGTAGGTCTATATGTACTCTGTCAACATGATTACCATTATTTCTCGAGAAGATATACAGGGAAAGAAATTACATTAAAAAAAAAACAGACAGTTTATGTTGAAAATATAAGCTGAGATTGTGACTTAAATTCCCCATTAGGATGCATGCGGCAAATCGCTTCAACGCTCAATTGATATGGAAGATAAACTGCACTTCACAATGTGAACAAATAAAATTCTGGAGCACAATTGAAAATGTTTGTTGGAGTATCAATCATTGAAGTATTCTTGATATGTCTAAGACAAGTTTTTAGGACACATCATCTTATCTAATATGAAGGAAGGAAATCGGGTTAGGGGTGGTCCAAAACATTCCCAGTATAGTTTGAGTGTGGGCACTCGGTACACAGATGCCTCTCATTTCCTTTGTAGCAAATTAATTCATCCGGGAGTGTAATGAAAGTAGTCGCTTTGGTAGTACGCACCGGTTCACTTCATTCCTCTGTCAATAGCCTCTATAAATATGAGCATAATTTATTAGTCTTCCGGATACAGAAGCAAGAAGTTAAATATAGAATTCTAACTTAACATAAATATGTCTATTTAAAACCCTATACAGACACCTCCAAAACAGAGCCGTGGTGGTTATAGTTGTGAGGGATCCAGCACACTTGCTCCAGCGCGTAATGTAATTAAATCGCTTGTGCATCAAACTGACTTCGTGATGTCATGGTTTGCTAAGTGAGCACATCGCGTGACACCATGGAGATTTCTTGTATTGCGGTACTCGCGCGTTCTTAACCTGCTCAAAGAACACATTTCTACATTGCATATAAAGTCTATTTTTTTTAATAAAAAAATTAATAAAATAATTGTCTATTTTTACACATTTTTCTTTTACATTTATAGTATTTAACTGGTTTTTAACTAGTTATATAACATTGCTTTGTTGAAGAGTACTGATAGGGGGATCAGTCTAGTTCCTTTGATTTAAGACCTTCGTTTCTTTCTTTTTTTTTTTTTTTTTTTTTTTTTTTGGGGGGGGGTGAGGTTGAACGCGCAACTTTGTTCTGATTTTACGATACACCTCGATATAACGAACATTTTAAAAAGCACACACTATGGAATTGTTTTATTAATGATATGCGTTATCATAAGAGTTAAAGCTAGGAAATATACAACGCAAGCATAAAAACATATCTGTTCTATCTATCTCGCTCCCAGTCTGCTTATTCTTAATCGCCTAAGCTACCTTGCTAGGTAGATTTTCCTGCCTGCTAATCTATTTCCACATATCATACCTTTTAATTAAGTAGGTAAGTATCCATACTGAAAGAAAGGCAGCTGGATATTGCTGTGCTTCCTATAAATGAAAATCAATCTAAATTTAAGATTTTTTTGTTGTATGTTTTTTGTTTCATTCACGTTTATAATTGATAAAATTTTTAAGGCCTTTGTTAAGAATGAACTAAACTTGCACCAGGTCTCCTCTTCATTATATTTGTCCTCAAATTTATCAGCTTCTTGTGTTCCTTGTACTTTCTTTATTATAACTTCATCAGTTGTTGAAGACGCGATTTTGGTTGAATTTGATAGAAAATGACATGTTGAATTTGAGGCATTACAAATTAAATTAATAGAAAATTGCATGTGTAGAAAATTTATTGGAATGGGGACTGGGTACACGTCTAAGAATGAACCAACAGTAGTCCTAAAATTAGTATAGCCACTTTAGCAAGAAAAGTCGGTCATTGCAGCCATATTTTACTTTTTATGGGTAATGACAATAAGTGACAAAGGTGAATGCACACATCAAGTTTCATGATCATACATGCAACAGTGTCAATGAAACTGTGCTAGACATAAATGAAATAAAAATATTAAATAGAGTTTGAAAAGTACATGCATGTCACCTCTGCTTACACGTACCTCTCGTCTGTGGTAATTTTAAACAACCATCAAATTTCATGACTGTATATACAAAAGTGTATGTGATCATTACGACGTCCTTTTCCGATAGTTAGTAGTACCCTCCAAGGACAACGTACCATTTAGCGACAACTCTATAGGTTTGGTCAGCGGTGACTTGAATTTTGCACATTCTGGCATACTTTGCCAAAGTTATTATGACCGCTGGATAGATCTAACTACAATATGTTTGTTTTGCTCGCGAATCATACCTAAAAGCTCAGTCATATTTTGCAAGTAGCAATAAATGACACGTTCAAAGGAAATATCGGCATTCTAGACTCCTAAAATTATGAAATCGCCCAAATATATCAAGCCATATTTTGGTAAATAGTCTTCACGTCAGCAATTCTGCAAATTAATTTGTATTTTTCTGGGATAGTATCCGTAACATTATTACAATTTTGAAATAAATTAGATATACAAGCAGCAACAGATCCGTGAAAACAGGTTGGTTGACAATGTAAAAAGACAGAGATGGTAATAATTATATAACTGATGTTCTTAGGAATTGGGTCGCGCAATCAATCACTTTTATTTTTTTTTAATTTTTAAATTTTTATTTTTTCCTTACTCATAGGACCTTTAGTGGCTTCTCGACGGCAGCATCTATAATGGTTAATCGCACATTTCAAATTTCTTCCGCTTCAAATAACATTATCTGCCACGCATTGAAACTTCGAGATCGGAAAATTCTCTGCGGTGGTTTGTTAAATTGAATAACTTCGGGTTAATTCAGTCTTTGAATTAGCTGGAATGTCTTTACGAAATGTATAGAATTTTAAAATTATGGCAACGAAATCGCAAATTATCCCATTAACATTGTTTTAAAAAATCTCTCTTTTTAAAAAAAAAATATGGTCAGGCAACCAGTTAAAACATTTTGCAGTATTGCACTTGCTGTCGATTGTTGACTTCATTTTACGGCATAATAGCACAAATTAAGGACTTAACTGAAGAGAGGTCAGGGGCGGAGAACACCGGTAGCTCTATTATTAAAAATAAATAAAATAAAACAAATAAATTCTAAACTCGAAAATAGAAGCCAAGTACACTAATTGTTTTTAAACTTTTCAATGAAAACCCCAAACAATTTACATTTCTGAAGATAAATATTTGACAGAAACACCTTTAAGGCATGAACAACCCTACAGTATGTGAAATGTCAGGTTTCAAGACTGGAAAGATCCTAACTGGATTATGACGATTGTGCACTGTAGTTATTTTGGGAGTCTGTGCAATAAAAAGCGTTCAATGTAAATTTCAAAAAGTTATAATTTCCTCTAAGTTGAATTACTCTCAGCGAATTTTACCTATACTCGATCACAAAGAAGGGGATATAAAAAAGGCTTTTCATAATCTGCACCACTTAAAGAACAAAATAAACAAAAATGATTAGAGCACGTATACACGAGCAAATGGTCTGTTTGTTTCTGAGTTTAGGAAGCGATCAAAGAAATCCAAAGTGCACGAGTTCCGTATGCAAGAGATACAGGTAAGCTTTTCTAATGATGTATCATGAACGGCGATTCAAATCTCGTGGAAATGAATGCAGGGTACAAAAATCTCGATGATTTGGGATTAACTGACCCGCCCTTTTATCTCTGTGAAAATTGAGGGACTCACAAAAGAGAATTGTATTTAGTGAGTACCCTATTTGTACAGATAGCAAATAAACCACTCAAAATAATGATAATAGTATTATGAAGAGAGCAATGCCGTAAAACCCCCTTTTATACCAGGGAACATTTCACCAGCTAAATACTGTATCATAAGATTTAAAAAAAAGAATCTATGTAAAAAGCTAATTCGTTATACTAAAGAAAGACAGGTAATGAGCTAAAACATGAGTTTTTTTTTCTTCAGTTTTATGGTGTAGGAAATTTGTCGAGACAGCGGGATAGCTAAGAGTTTTGAAATTCTTCAAAGCCAGTTAAGAACAAAGTTCTCCGTACATTGTGAGAGCTCCACGTTCCAGATCCCCAATATCTGCTCCTAGACTCTCGGTCTACAAAGGTCTACAGTTTTCTATATTTTGAGTCAGTTTTGGGAAAACATGTGGCCCTGGACTACCAATGTAAAAGTTCTATAAGAAGCTCTAATTAAAGCGATATAAGAACAATTCAGATTTACATTTAAGAAGAGATACAAGATACTTTGGCACTCACGAGACTCGAGCATTGTCATTTCTGAATTATCGCACATATCGGAGATCAACTGTATACCCGAACAAAGGAATGCGCTGTCTGTAAGTTGTACATAACTACATACTAAGTCGTTTATTTTACTAATATTGTGAAAATTATTGGTTAACGATTTCCATTAACTTCAAAGACAAGATAGATACTTTGTTGTAATCGAGTTCTGTCATGATAAACTAAACGCTTTGTGTCAAGCACAGCGAGATCATTATGAAATGGAGTTTAAAAAATGCAAAGTCGGCATTTTTGTCCAAAAGTATGTAAAAATTGAAGAATGATTGGGTGTGTAATTCTAGTTTATTTAAACAATTTAGAACTCGCTGCATATTAAATAATATGTAATTTGCAATGTAACCGAAATAAAAATAATTATCCTTGTAACAAAGTGGGGTTTAAAGGGAGTCTTAAATAAATCCGCCCAGTATGTTAACAATATCAGTTTGAAGCATAAATATTTGAAATTATTTACCCATTTTGGAATGCTTCCAATTAATTAGTAAAATGCTACTTCTGTCTATTGTGTACGTGCATGCATCTGATCTTTTTCAAGGAGGGAAAACTTTTATAACTACATTTCTAACATTTGTGGCGTCCACTGTTATTAGATAATTTTTTTTTCTCCAAATAATGATGCAGTTAACGGTATATTAGTTCTATTTCCAAATAATGATGCAGTTGACGGTATATTAGTTCTATTTCCAAATAATGATGCAGTTGACAGTATATTAGTTCTATTTCCAAATAATGATGCAGTTGGCGGTATATTAGTTCTATTTCCAAATAATGATGCAGTTGACAGTATATTAGTTCTATTTCCAAATAATGATGCAGTTGACGGTATATTAGTTCTATTTCCAAATAATGATGCAGTTGACGGTATATTAGTTCTATTTCCAAATAATGATGCAGTTGACGGTATATTAGTTCTATTTCCAAATAATGATGCAGTTGACAGTATATTAGTTCTATTTCCAAATAATGATGCAGTTGACGGTATATTAGTTCTATTTAATATTTTTCAATACGATATACCAAAATGAATTATGGGTGAAAGTACGCTGAGCAAATAATGTGCTTCTGCATATTTTGATCGAAAATTACTGATTAGACCGAGTGCAAAAATATTCAACGCAAATGTTACTTAAAATTATTCAAAGCTATTTTCTAAACGGTACATTCATTTTTTTTTTGAGGGGGGGGGGGTAGAAGTGAGGTTAAGGGCGGGAGTGGGCGGTGGGACAGGTGGATTGTCTAAGTGAAGATATGAACTCACTACATTGACGGGTTTTACACTACTTTCAGATTGATTTATAGTGGAAAGGCATAAATGAAAGCTCAGAATCATATTCGGATTTCTGCTATTTGCTGCACACACACACACACACACACACACACACACACACACACACACACAAACAAAGAGAAAGAAAGAAAAAGAGCACGATCACTTACTAAATGGTGCTGTGTGGATGAAAAGGTCAAAGTCGATCGATCTGAATTAATTCCAAACGGTAGCCCTTTCTTAAATCAAAACAGTACGCGAATGAATCTAAAAATTCTTAAGAGTCTGACCTCGGAACATTTCTTTACACTTCTCCCGGTTTAATCATCTCTCATCGCATTTCCTTTTTACTCTGTTTTTGGAGAAGGGTGTTTCACATTAGATATAATGCTGTAGTACTACTAGTTCAGTACATATTTATAAGAGTGAATATTAATGAAATAAGTGATAAAGATTGCTTCAAAGCTGCTGACTTCTTTTCAGAGGTAACTAGGAAAATGATTTACAGGTAGCATCGAGGTTGTTTCCTCGGATGAAGTTACAGTTACCGGTTTAACCTGAAAAGCCGAATAAAAAAATGGATTTTTCCACAAAGTGTGGAATTTTCTTTGCTTTTATCAATTTGCTGCATTTGGAGTTTTTTTTTTCTTCTTCAGAAAACGCTGTCACCATGGACAAATATTTTCCTTTCTTGTTGCTCTAGATTCATTGTGATGTTTTATGCCGTCGATGCATATACTTCTTGTTTATATTTCATCGGGATTAAAATATAAATTGGTATGACAGAAGACATAACCTATATATCAACAATTAAAAAGCGGTGAAATGAAATTTTCCAAAACGTTTGTGGCCACCCCTACCTGAATGACACGGTTTGGGTAAAATTTAAAATGATTGTGTCAGATAAAAGTGGTTGCAGAACAAACGTTTGAAAATGTACACTTTCCAATGTTCTTGCCTCTGCAAAATACAAAGTTTAGAGAACAAAGTGAAGGAAAGCAATTTCAACCACGTTTTCCCTTGCTATTTTGATCGAGGAACGAAACGAAGATGAACATCAATGAAAACTTAACCTTTGGACATTAAGACTATCCAAAGTAATTGCGGCTTTGTGTCACATATAAAGCACAAAAAAATTTATAAAAAAATAAAAAAAATGAAAAACAAATATGCTGTAATATGTCCCATGGATATTTTCATATCTGCGAGTCATCATGAGGAAAATGTCATTTCCTGTTATTGAAAAAAAAGAAAGTGAAAATGCCGAATATATATGACAGATATCCACCCCAAAACATCATGTGCTGTCAGCTACAAGAAGGAAACAATCAATAAAAGTCAGTCCGTTCTTAAATATCTAAACCTCTGAGTTGCCGACCCTTTCCATTCCTTATGCATCTGATTTATATATGAGTTATAAAATTGCGTGGACATCTTGTTTATTTATTAAAAGGTCATTTTGAACACAAAGGTATTATAAAGCATTCTCAATGTATAAATCCCAGGTCTAAGTTAAGTAACATCTGACCATACTCAACGTGGTTATAATAAAGGTTAACACCATGTCGAAGTATTTTCTGCTTGTTCGCCACATGTCAATTGCCATAAAACACAATACTGATGTCGTAAAACCGATCACGTGACCTTGCAGTCCGACATTTATTGTGGGAAACAAGAGCTTTGTATTTAAGCTTAGGTTAAAACTCGCAAATTCCACAAGAAATAATGTGCCGTCGATAATAGCAGCCACAAGCGAGCGTTTAGTTATCTCATTAAGTGAAGTATATACAACAATAATTAGGAAGAAGTTACTAGAAGATAAATCGCGGTCTAAACAAACAATCGAACCGTTATCATTCTCTCCTGTTTTGAGGGGAAAATACCAATTCTCTTATCTTGAAAGAATCGGTGTAAAAAAAAACAAACAAAAAAAAAAAACAAAAAAAAAAAAACAATACTCTGAGGCACGGATACCTACACAGGGGAAAAAAATATAAAAAAAAAAAAACAATGCTAATGGAAACAGTGTCGTTTAAATGGCATTTCGAAAGTGGACGTAACGTTAAAGCTGTTACAGTTAACATATTTAAGAATATGAATTTTAAAAAATGTTAAATTTTGCTTTTGAGCGAACAACTTGTATCATGTTATTTGGCGTAAAAGAAAATCTGCTACTAAGATATATTTACTGAAAACATTGGGGCTAACGCCGAAAATGTGTTCGCAATCTTACTTTGCAATTCCAAATCAGCAGCATCGCTAAAAAAAATGTATATTCATGAAAACGTAATGAAGTTAAAACTAAATACCTTCGAGTAATTTTTGTTCAGAGTTTACCTGATGTTACACTTGCATGTTATGCTGGAATTTGCGAGTATGGAGAGAGCAGATTCAGGAACATAAAGGAGAGCATTCATCTCTTCATCTACCTATCTATCATTGTATCTACCTATTTAAAATGACGAATACACTTACAGAATAATACAACCTAGCATTTATATTTGGCGGTTGAGTTTAGTGTTTAGATGTTAACGGAAATATCAGTTAGTGCTAAAATTAAAAACCCCTTACAACTTTATCATAATATGTCGTTTAAGAACGTGTCTTTATAAAAATGATATATCCGCAAATACTATAAAAGTCGAATATTCCATGTTAGAAAACCGCCATATTTTGGAATCGCAGATATAAATCGCTCTACAGTGTAAATATAGATACACAGACAAAATGACTAATGGGCAGACCGACAGATAGAAGTAATATTTTGCTTATAAATAAAATAGTTACATATATTATAGAATTATGAGGTCTAAATATTAGGTTTCCATATGCGGACTGACAACGATACTACATGATAACTCAATAAATATGTAAAACAGAAACAATATCACAAAATTATTCACACACCGAATGCATTTCTAAGGCAAAAATAAAATTATTTGCAGATGTTAAGCGTGTACGATCAAATATTCAGAATGCCGAGTGAGGTAGGGAATGTTACATCTCTGATTCATATTTTCCAAATCCATTTTGCTGCCGGTCTTGCTATAACTTTCTTATGTGAATTTTAAAAGTTACACCATCGCACCAAGCAAATTTGTTTGTATGTAATATATAAAAGTCCGTTTTACCTGCATTAGAAAAGTCTCAGAGAAGCTATTTTAGTTTTTTCCCCGTTTTCTTCTTTTTAATTTTGATTTTAAGTAATTAATTCTTGTGCCAAGAATCAAACATTCATGATGAACACAACACCTGGTACATAGGTGATGAGACATTAAGAGCTTGTTTGAATATATACTTCACGTGAAATTATGAACATCCTATCGCAAAAGACATGCAAACTGTCTCATGAAATGTATCTAGTAAAACAACCTATCGCAAATGGTATGCAAACTGCTCATGAAATGTATCTAGTAAAACAACCTATCGCAAAAGACATGCAAACTGTCTCATGAAATGTATCTAGTAAAACAACCTATCGCAAAAGACATAAAAACTTGTCATGAAATGTATCTAGTAAAACAATCTATCGCAAAAGACATGCAAACTGCTCATGAAATGTATCTAGTAAAACAATCTATCGCAAAAGACATGCAAACTACTCAAGAAATGTATCTAGTAAAACAACCTATCGCAAATGGTATGCAAACTGTCTCATGAAATGTATCTAGTAAAACAACCTATCGCAAAAGACATGCAAACTGCTTATGAAATGTATCTAGTAAAACAACCTATCGCAAATGGTATGCAAACTGTCTCATGAAATGTATCTAGTAAAACAATCTATCGCAAAAGACATGCAAACTGCTCATGAAATGTATCTAGTAAAACAACCTATCGCAAATGGTATGCAAACTGTCTCATGAAATGTATCTAGTAAAACAACCTATCGCAAAAGACATGCAAACTGCTTATGAAATGTATCTAGTAAAACAACCTATCGCAAATGGTATGCAAACTGTCTCATGAAATGTATCTAGTAAAACAATCTATCGCAAAAGACATAAAAACTTGTCATGAAATGTATCTAGTAAAACAATCTATCGCAAAAGACATGCAAACTGCTCATGAAATGTATCTAGTAAAACAACCTATCGCAAAAGACATGCAAACTGCTCATGAAATGTATCTAGTAAAACAACCTATCGCAAATGGTATGCAAACTGTCTCATGAAATGTATCTAGTAAAACAACCTATCGCAAAAGACATGCAAACTGCTCATGAAATGTATCTAGTAAAACAACCTATCGCAAATGGTATGCAAACTGTCTCATGAAATGTATCTAGTAAAACAAGCTATCGCAAAAGACATGCAAACTGCTCATGAAATGTATCTAGTAAAACAACCTATCGCAAATGGTATGCAAACTGTCTCATGAAATGTATCTAGTAAAACAACCTATCGCAAAAGACATGCAAACTGCTTATGAAATGTATCTAGTAAAACAACCTATCGCAAATGGTATGCAAACTGTCTCATGAAATGTATCTAGTAAAACAATCTATCGCAAAAGACATGCAAACTGCTCATGAAATGTATCTAGTAAAACAACCTATCGCAAATGGTATGCAAACTGTCTCAGGAAATGTATCTAGTAAAACAATCTATCGCAAAAGACATGCAAACTGCTCATGAAATGTATCTAGTAAAACAACCTATCGCAAATGGTATGCAAACTGTCTCATGAAATGTATCTAGTAAAACAACCTATCGCAAAAGACATGCAAACTGCTTATGAAATGTATCTAGTAAAACAATCTATCGCAAAAGACATGCAAACTGCTCATGAAATGTATCTAGTAAAACAACCTATCGCAAATGGTATGCAAACTGTCTCATGAAATGTATCTAGTAAAACAACCTATCGCAAAAGACATGCAAACTGCTTATGAAATGTATCTAGTAAAACAACCTATCGCAAATGGTATGCAAACTGTCTCATGAAATGTATCTAGTAAAACAATCTATCGCAAAAGACATGCAAACTGCTCATGAAATGTATCTAGTAAAACAACCTATCGCAAATGGTATGCAAACTGTCTCAGGAAATGTATCTAGTAAAACAATCTATCGCAAAAGACATGCAAACTGCTCATGAAATGTATCTAGTAAAACAACCTATCCCAAATGGTATGCAAACTGCTCATGAAATGTATCTAGTAAAACAACCTAAGACAACAAAAGACATACAAACTGTCTTAGGAAATGTATCTAGTAAAACAAGCTAGCGCAAAAGACATGCAAACTGTCTCATGAAATGTATCTAGTAAAACAAGCTATCGCAAAAGACATGCAAACTGTCTCAGGAAATGTATCTAGTAAAACAACCTATCGCAAAAGACATACAAACTGTCTCAGGAAATGTATCTAGTAAAACAACCTATCGCAAAAGACATACAAACTGTCTCAGGAAATGTATCTAGTAAAACAACCTATCGCAAAAGACATACAAACTGTATCAGGAAATGTATTTAGTAAAACAACCTAAAGCAAAAGACATGCAAACTGTTTCAGGAAATGTATCTAGTAAAACAATCGATCGCAAAAGACATACAAACTGTCTCAGGAAATGTATCTAGTAAAACAAGCTATCGCAAAAGACATGCAAACTGTCTTAGGAAATGTATTTAGTAAAACAATCTATCGCAAAAGACATACAAACTGTCTCAGGAAATGTATCTAGCAAAACAATCTATCGCAAAAGACATGCAAAACAATCTATCGCAAAAGACATGCAAACTGTCTCAGGAAATGTATCTAGTAAAACAATCTATCGCAAAAGGCATGCAAACTGTCTCATGAAATGTATCTAGTAAAACAATCTATCGCAAAAGACATGCAAACTGTTTCAGGAAATGTATCTAGTAAAACAGTCTATAGCAAAAGACATACAAACTGTCTCATGAAATGTATTTAGTAAAACAACCTATCGCAAAAGACATGCAAAACAATCTATCGCAAAAGACATGCAAACTGTCTCAGGAAATGTATTTAGTTAAAAACAATCTATCGCAAAAGACATGCAAACTGTCTCAGGAAATGTATCTAGTAAAACAATCTAGCGCAAAAGACATGCAAACTGTCTCAGGAAATGTTTCTAGTAAAACAATCTATCGCAAAAGATATGCAAACTGTCTCAGGAAATGTATCTAGTAAAACAACCTATCGCAAAAGACATGCAAACTGTCTCATGAAATGTTTCTAGTAAAACAACCTATCGCAAAAGACATGCAAACTGTCTCATGAAATGTTTCTAGTCTTAATATGAGCTAATTTATCACATAGGCCTGATTTACAAAAGGATATCAGAAGGTTTGCCTAATACCAACGACTTTACTTTCTGGTGCCTATGTGACCGTTGCTTATGACCTTTTTAAAATAACTTTCAAGCATTGCTTTGTTCTTTTAAGCAGCTGTTTATCACACAGACCCGAGAAAAAAGATATCCCGGAGTGTGAAATTGTATAATAATGTACAATGATTCAGTTAGACGGATAACATAATATTACCACGTAAACAGAAAGTATACTTAATTTTGATGGTTATAACTTTCGATACCCATGTGATCGGTGCAAGGAGCATTTAAAGATCGCTGTCAAGGATTGCTTCGTTGTATCGAACAGATGTTTTAGAACTCGTGCTCGGCAGCAGGGTTACAACCCATGATGTTATTCAAATAGTTTCGCCTATCTTGGCAGATAGACAGACACACCAGGCACCACTTTTTCCAGCCGATACGGGGTCGTCAGCAATGTTAAGTTGTTGTTTCCTAGGTGTTAAAAGTCATATAACATGCATAAAATGCTCTTCCAGCAGGCGACACAAAGCATTTCGTGGAACCCTTGCAAAGAATGCACGGATCGCTAAGAGTTAAAGAATTGTTTTTCTCTCGTATCAAGGATGTTAATTTCTACACTTGGAGATACTACAATTTACATCAATCATAAATTCGTGCAAGTTTTAACCTCAATATAAATAAATATCAAAAATTTGAAATGCAACGACTTAATGACGATCCATGCAATACAGTTGAAAAAAACAATACAGGGGCCGTTAAACCGTACAAATTCTAAAACCTCTAACATTTAACTCTGATATTCAACTGTCAACATGACAAGAACACGTGATAGCAAATATGGTTATTGGAACCTATTTTGCTCTTAAATGGTTCAGAATGACACACAGAACATTCTTTCAGAGTTCAAGCGAGATGCCTTGCTTATAAGCATAGATACTGCACTTAGCTATTATATACACATTTAAAAAAGATCTAAATACACTGAAAAATAAACATATGACCCGCGCATAGAATACATGCTAAATGAACAGGGATGAAACAAAAATACACTACATAGGGTCTGTGTATCATGAACGACTGAAGGTCCTCTTTTTCCGCAGCAAGCGATCCACTGCAACCCATGGTTTTATCATTACATTACTATCGACATCCTACAAGTCGAAAGACGTTACTTGAATTCGATTATTCCTTGGAAGAAGTGAATGATTAAAATGTCACCCCTTCAAGTCCTTCGATTTGGATTGTAGACGTATCGTTGGTTTGTTTTAGTGCAATTCTTTTTTTAGAGAGTACGCCTTTTTTTTCCATACAATATGTTAAACTTAATTCCAAAGATCTCCCGAGATTATATTCTACAAATTCTACTACTAATGCTTGAGAAAATAATACGGCTGGATGAACAGTAAAATCTGAGTAAACCAAATGCTTTCAGCTACCGGAAACGGGGCTCTTGTCAGTATGTTAAACTTATGGATGAAATGGGTTTCCATACAAGGTGAATGATGAGTTGATCTTTGACATCTTCATATGGATGTACTCATGACCCTAAATTATAATCGAGGGAATTTCAAGCATTCTATTTAAGCATGCGAGTTTTTCCTAACTTTTTGAATGCAAGTTCTCGTCTGCATGTCTGAGTGTTAAATATCAGATATAGTCTTGTGCAGGTGTGTGTCTAAATTAAACTTTATTAATATTACGTCTTTTGTACAGCATCTCGCTACAAATTATACTAAACATAAGTGTCGTGTGTGCAGGTGTATGTCGTCAAATATTTTCCGCGGCTATTGTCATAACAGGCTTTTAAATCATCGCCGCTTTTTTATGCATTTATTAATGACAAAGCTCTTTTAAATTAGAAATTAAAATCTGGTCATGGTTGCTTTCCTCCCACCTTTACATAAACAGCCTTCCTGAATAACAATACCTTATGTCATGCCTCTGAAATTCATTAACAAGAGCGCATAAGATGTATCGGCGCAGGTGTAGTCAATGACAATATAGGCACTAGTGTTGAGCACACAAGCAACGTATTCGGAATTATGTCCAACCGCCCCTTCAGTTGTTCTAAGTTCAGAAGGCGTGCAGGACATTTCATTGCTGAACGTCTCTAAGCTTTACGGATACAGCCTGACTAAAAAGAGACGCCTATATTATTTACTGTTGAAAATTTATTTTTCCATATTCGATGACACAGTAGGTTGAAATTCATCGTCGCAGTAGATAAATTGTAATATTGTGCCTTTAAGGGCATCAGGAACAAGTCTTGAAAGGTCTGTAATGGGATCTAAAAAAAGAGGACGACAAAACGAGAAGGGAAACAAGACGACAGAATAAAAGATTTTTTTCACTCTTCATAGATCGCAAAAAAAGCATGTAGAACGTGCGAATCCTGGGTCTGAAATGAAATCATAATTTGTCTATGTAATAATTTGGCATTTAAAACAGTATGATGTTTTCCAGATAACTGAACCACTCCCATGAGAAAATGTTATTATTACGTGTCTAAAAAAAACCAAAAAAACAAACATCAGGACATAGATCAATGACAGTGAATCACAAGATGACCTTTTTTGTCGATCGCAGTGAAATTATCAATCATGTCCTGATGTTTTCAGTACCACAAATTTAATATACTGACATCGTCAACTGAAATACATGGATGCATACTAGTAAGTTCTTTCTTTCGGCATTGTAAATGTCATACTTGGAATGCAGTCAACAGTTCTGTAAAGGCCTTGTTGAAGATGACGCTTGGGTATAGGCAGCTTTTATGACCAACTTTTACAATGGAGACGAGCTTAGGTCAACAATACTGGCCGCAGCTTTGCCGGGGTCAACAAACTAAGAGTTCCAAGTGTTAACTGCAACTCATCAGGACACTAAATGCCATCAAGCATATTTTCTCGAACTATATTATAAGAAAATGTTATCAGGGATATGGATCAAGTCAACCGATTTTAAAAAATGGACTAGTCTATTTGGCAAGTTCCCGGATGTGCCAAGGTAGCAATTTCTGTTTATAGTTCCGTGCCTGGAAGAGTAAGTTCATTCATCTTTCTTGCATTTCTTTCAGTTTGCTGGTGCTTCACACACTATTTAAAATTTAGGAAAAGCTGTACGAAGTGCCATTGTTTTGCACTTGTAACATCAGCAGTCCATATGGAAAATACTATATATAGCTTGGTGGATAGAAACATTGTACATTTATGCTTCCCTTGACCGGCAACTGTTCAAACCATGAATTTTGTCAATTTACTCAAGGTCGTAGAGTTATACATCCCTTAACCAGCCACTGGTTGAACCACAAATTGTATTCATTTTACTAAGGTGGCCTGTTTACAGAGGTTTTGATTAATTTTATAATGGCTCGATCGGGACAAAAATATGTGACGACTCTGCATTTTACAGAGATCTAGTTTAGCTAAATTTCTTTGTATTATGATGATGCTGTTGGCTATTGGTCTTGCTTGAACGTGTGTTACAATTCATTGCTGTGATCGTGTTACACCTCATTACTGGGGCCATGTTACACCTCATTACTGTGACTGTGTTACACATCATTACTGGGGACACGTTACACCTCATTACTGTGAGTGACGATATTACTACTGATCAAACAAACAATTCCGCCTATAGTTTGTTCTGAGACGCCGTGATTTGTCTCTATTCGATCATTTTATTAAATATTCAACATTTATTAAAAATTATATGAGCCCATTTAGGGCAAAATTATTCTAAAACTTTCAAAAATGATATAAACATCAGTGAGAGGATGATAAATAAGGCAAAAAACTTCTACAAGTAGCTGATATGGCTATACAGAAAGTTTTATATGTGTCATTAGTCTTATTTCGTATAACATCCCAGATAACCTTTCATTTTCTAACATTTAAAATGTCAGGCTATTCAGTTAGAAAGCAATAAAATCAAGCTATAAACTGTTTTTTGCTGGCAAATGATAACGTTTATGCGACTAATAGATCTCTTCTCAT
The DNA here is from genome assembly GCA_029931535.1 of Margaritifera margaritifera. Classification (NCBI taxonomy): domain Eukaryota; kingdom Metazoa; phylum Mollusca; class Bivalvia; order Unionida; family Margaritiferidae; genus Margaritifera; species Margaritifera margaritifera. The sequence goes on along the minus strand of JAQPZY010001468.1, from coordinate 1,389,589 downwards.
AATATAAAAACGTAATTTCGTAGGCTTATAATTAAGAACGAACCAAATATCTTTTCCTCCAAATGAAAGCAAATAAGAGAAAACAGTGTTAGGAATGAAACACTCTGAAACTTAAATGGGCCGTAACTTTGCAATAAGGTAACCAGTCGAAACACTGTAAAGGCTAATATAGAAAAATGAACGGTTGAGTGAGAAACATTATATTTAAATTTCTGATTATTTCCTAACTATGCTTTAAAACAAAAAACAGAGCGAAAACATAAAATGGAAAAATCCGAAGCCAAGAGCAATAACTCTGTCAGAACGTGAGACAGCAAAGAAAACTTAACAAGACGACCTAAAAACCTTGATTCCATCATGGCAACACTCATATGTAATTAAGTGTACAGACTAAACACTCATATAATAAGTGCTAAACGTGAAGTTCACTTTTTTAAAATCAAGACTTCGTTTCCGTTCGAAGTAGATTTAAAGCAATATATTTAAACAGGGATTTTTAAAGAACATCACAGTATGTAGACAAATGCCTGAACTGTTGGTTATAAGTAAATATCATAATGTGTGGTCAAACGGAAAAAATGGCAAACACTGGCGGAAAGGGTGATAAATAAAGACTTTGAAACAAGCATCATTCATTAAGGTTAGAGATTTGCAAACCAGAGTGGTTTATCACTGGTAAATGATATCATACCAAATTGATAAGCCAGAGTAGTTTATCACTGGTAGATGATATCACATAACGTCGATAAAATAATGACATAGACTTTGACAGTATAGTTTCACTGAATTGGTCTTTGCACTCATATGTTAATGTACTCTGCAAGTTATTGGAAGAAGAATGAAAAACAGATATTTCCTTCGTGATGATTATCGAACCACAGTTTTCTGCATTCATGTTTAATGGAAAATTGTATGTCTTCCATGCAGATCAGGAGATGCCAGAGTCCTCATTTATCACCATTTCAGCTAGTGCTTGCCATTTTGTCTGTTTGACATTATGGTAAAATAGGTCATGTATGGTTCGTAAAGCTATGCTGTTTCCATTGCTTCGAAAAGAAGAAATAAATCTAGTGTTAAGGTAAGATGTCACATATATTTGAACTCTGAGCTAATGAAATTGACTTTTTTCAGATTCATTTTGGACGGATTTCCATGATGTCTAAATGGCTATGGTTAACGAAGTTTGAAAAAGAAAATGATCTGCAGTGAACGAACACGCCTTTTTGGATTTTGAAATTTGAGTTCGCTGTTTTTTTTTTTTTTTTTTTTTTTTTAATGTAACTTTCTGTGTAAAGGTTTTATAATCAGTCCTTGTTTTTTTATATGTTTTTTGTTTAAACAATCTGGCTTAAAAAAGCCTTCGTAAAACTTGCCCGTCACATCAGCAGATCTGTAAGTATCTCAGATAATCTGCGTTGTTTTGAACAATGCTTGGTGACAGATTCTCACGGTTAACAATTCTTCACTAAGTCCTTGAACAATGTTTTAGATGAACTGTACTTAAACCAGGTGTTTGGGTGATTAGACAGTCATCTGACTTCAACATGTGCATTTCACAAATACTTCAGAAAAGTGTAATGTATAAAGGATCTACGAGCTTGACATATCGTGTCAACCATTTAATAATGAAAATAAGATGCATCACAACTTTGTAAATCATATTAGAATGGGTTGAATATATTACAACCAATATATGCTAATTGACTACACAGTGAGCAGTTATATGTAGCAATTGGGTCCCTTAAAGGAATTATCATTACGCCATAGGTTTACATTAGATGACGATATGGCCCCCTATGGGAATGGTAATGTTACAAATGCCCATAGGTTTAACACGGGAATGCCGATATGGCCCCAAATGGGAAATGTAATGTTAACTTGTGGACCGTTATAGGTCGTTTCCATGTTGAAAAATGTATGGCCCCCTATGGGAAATTTAATGTTAAAATTTTTCTATTACAATCCAACACACACTCTACTATACAGCACCCGCTTTGTGATATACTATCCAGCACACACCCTACTATCCATCACCTAGTTTTGTGATATACTATCCAGCACACCCCCTACTATCCATAACCTAGGTTTTGATTACACAAACACATATATATTAATTCTGAGTAGTATCCCTCTTTTCTATAGATCTGGGTGATCCTGATAAGGACCGCTGGGTTTTCTGCCACCACTCTCCCCTAGCGGTCGCACCTCCCTGGTCGGGCACCTCAGGCCGCACATCGTTGTCCCCATCTATCTTCACTCCAAGATGTTTTGGTGGAGACAATGAGCTTAACACCAAGCTCATTTGCCTCCTTCTCCCAATCCTCTTTCTCTTCATCAGGGATCAAATCTTTTTCTCCCCTTTTCCGCATCCTCTCCTGAATCCACATCGAATTCTGGTTGAGGCGCTCGAAGTCCTGCTCCTTTGCCTTCATTTCTGCCCAGGCTGCCTTGATTTTTGCCACTTCTTCTTCTATCACTTCTCTCACGAACTCCTTCGCTATTCTCAAAGAGGTCGACTCCATCTTTAAATGTCGCTTGTGGGGGTTATACTCCATCTCCTCCACCCGACCCAGGAGGTGCTCTACTCTTCCCATGAAACTGATGGCTTCCATCAACTTTCTCACTTGACAATGTTGGGTTGTCATTCTTCTTTCTTCTTAGGTCTGCGCACGATCGACGATGAATGGCACGACTAAATGGTTGAATTTGAAATTATACTCCTCTTCGGTCATTCGACCATGTACGAGTTTACACCCCGAATGTTCAGGGATTTAATTGTGTGCACTTCACACTATTTCTTTGTTCGTGAAATGGGTTACCGGACTGCAAGCTCATTTGACGCATTACTGCGTACACAGCACGCTTTTTAATTGTATGTCAGGAGAGGAAAGGCTGCACAGACTTGGCAAGGGAGGCGCGAAGCGGAACGGAAGTACTGAAACGCCACGAACATACATGGTCAAATTCTGCGCAGTTAGCTATATCGGGCTGTTCCTAATAACCAACTGTGCGTTAGCCACATATTGTAATTGAGATCAGGCATACCAGTTACAAAATTTTCCTACTCATTACCATTTGTATAATTTCGTGTACATAGCGTACTTTCGATTTTCAAAAACTACGTCAAAACCGGGTTATTGTAACACATTATTATTTTGTGATCTTAATTAGCTAATATAAAGTGACTTTTGAAACGGTGGTCAAATAGATCGTGTTTGCGTATTAAAAGTGTTGTAATCGAAATGGGTTTTCTCAGCCAAAATGAAACTCCTTGGCTGTTGAGGCAAATTCATTTAGCCCTTAAAAGGGCTGAGGTGTACCCTCTGTTGGTGGATACAAGAATGGCCTCAGGTATTCGGGCGACTTGAACTTGCGTCTGATGCTGCCCTTAGAGCTGTCTGGGTCGATAAGTTCAGCTACCACTAGGTGATGGGTGTCCTTGTGAGAAGAGAGAGTTCTGTGAATCGTAGACGTAAATCCTCCTTCACAATAGAAAGGACTCACCGATCTTCCGTAATGTTCGACCTGGCCTCTGAAATGAGGGTAAATCGAGTACCTACGTATAATAAAGGAAAAGATATGCACTGCAGGAAAGGTGAGGTGCCCCTAGGGACGGCCTCTCCCTCCTCCGCCTCTTTGGGCAAGGAGGAGGCAAAAGCAGACTTCTTTGCCTTGCCCTTGCCTCTCCACTTATTCCGCCTGGTTTGCGGAGCGAACTTATAGTGGGAGTTGGGGGGCACTGGTTACTCTGTTGTGGTTGGATACGTTTTTGTTGGAATTGTGACTGACACATGGCTCGATTAGGTTGTGTGCGGACACAGCAACCGATGCAAGGGATCTATGTTGTTGGTCCCTAAAATCCTGAGAAGCAATAGTGGGAATGAGACCACAGAATAAGGTCTCAGAATCCAGAGGTGCAGCCCTCAGAAGATTTTTGCTGTGTTCTAGCAAAAGCTTTGAAGAATCAAAAGCTACATCACGAAGTAGGCGAAGAATCTCAGCATTCAACGCCATCGCCGTAGACAATGCGTGTGTCGAAGTCTTAGCCACATTCTTTAACAGTCGTTGCAAGGCGACGGGTGATAATAATTCTTTTTTCAGTAAACTGAAGGAAGCTGCTGAAAACAGGTCAGCATGTGAAACTGTCACTAATGATCTGGCCTTTGACTCTAAAGCCTTTAAGAATTTAACCGAGAGGGCGAGCAAAGGAACCCGCTGAAATGCACGCTTGTGAAGCTTCGGCGTTCAAGTTAAGGGTGGGGGGGGGGGGGGGCGGCGTTACTAGTTAGGCAGACGAATGAAACTTATAGCTCGAGTCTGATATTAAGGGTCGCAATGTAGCAAGGGGACAGACCACCCTTTATTCCGAAGCGCCGCTTTTTGACCTTTGCTCAGCCGCCGCGCAACTTCTCTAACCATCAGAGAGTGAGTAAGCAGCAGCAAGTCCGGTCTGAGCATTGCTACTGACAGTTTTTCTAAGCAAGAAAGAATCTTAGTGTCACTTGAACACTTCGGCTTTGGGCACATGTCATGGGAAAGAAGGCGGTAGACTTCGTTGATAGCCATGTCGAATGACCAAGTCTGCTCCTCCTCTACTACATGTGACACTTGGTGAGAGGGATTTGGAGATCCTCGGAATGGAGGGTATACCCTATCCTCCGGAATTGCAGTAAATTCCTGGGAATCTACGATAATCGACAAAACATCATCATCTTCCTGTTCCAAAGCTCGGTGAGGAACAGGAGAAATGGAGCCCGAACGATCCTTCTGCGGAGAAGGCCGGAAAGTATGGACTCGTTGGAAAGTATCGACAACTCTTCCATGGTGAACTCTGAGAAATGACTTTTCAGGTCTCGTTGAGGATAACAAGTAGGACATCCGCGAAATAAACATCCTTGAAATTTGTAGACGATCTGTGAGTTTTCTAAATCCCAAACATCCACGGAAAGACTTCTAACTTTATTTTCTCCACCGTTTCTAACATGTTGTATCGACTTGTCTTCAGTTTCACACAATAATGGAGCCAGCACAAAGTTTTGGAGGAATATGAACGGCTAACAGAGAGATAGGATTGAGAGGTATGATAGCTAGTTTGTTCTCGGGCATGAACTTCTTTCGATAGACTAATTCACACGCTTTAGCGATGGTAGAAGCTTCCTTCAAGGGATCGATGCCTCCGTGATCCAGAAATAATTGTCCAAAATTTCCACAACACCCTCGTAAAATGTCCACATCGGATCGGCAATATTTCAACATTTCTTCTTGAAAGACAAAAGAGTCTGAAGATTAGAGTTTGTAGCTTCGATATTAGTGGATTAGCTTCGATATTGAACAAGTGTGGAAAATAGCTTTTAGCCATTTCTGTCATTCCAAACGTTGAGGCATTTTACTCAAAGGAATGGCCAAATAACTCATGAAATCTTTAAACTGTACGTTTCCCACTTTCATGTAAATGAGTTTGGTTCCGTTCATGGTCACTGTTGGAAATTCGATGCCTTGTTCTGAATAATATTTCAGAAGAAATTGTCCGTCGTATCCTGAGAAATTGTGAGCCATAACTGTAGCATATCGATGACAGTTCTCGTAACGCTGAATTTTCTCTTCGCTCCAAGTGTCGTCGATGGGGTCTAAAATCCATTCAGCAAAATCAGCAAAAGTACGAGAGACCCCAAAGATCTTTTCTCGTCCTCCTGGAATCTTAATATAATTTGGACAGTGAAAAAATATAGGTTCTTGTATACACTTGTCATAAGCACGATAAGCTTAGCAAAATTTAGGGATGCGAATTCCAGTCTCTTGTGAACATTCAAAGTAAAAAAAGATACAATCCACTTGTTTCCTTTTATTTTTGTTATGATCGTCCTTTAATTCCTACTCAGGTTCATTGTCATATTTTTTAATGTAACAACGAGGATTGAAGTTCACGATTTGGTTAAAAAAATTGCATCTTTTCTTTCCTGGACAAACGTGTAACTTTTGGTTATTTGTTCAAACAAGATGTCCACAAGTGGAGCACGCTCTTTATAATTCACAAGCAAGTTTCTGTTGTTGTTGCTGTGATTGTTTAATGCGATGCGATGTTGTTCGTAACAAGTTGGACTGACAAAGGTTCGCTTGCAAGTAGAGCAATTCATTCTTTCCGTTCCTTCAGGAATGCAAGGTCTGGAAGTTAAACAGCCACGGCATCTCTCTCCACAATGCATATGTTGCTCCCGATTGGCAAATCCTTGGTCACATTTCTCGCAATAATATCCATATCCGAGAAATCTTGTGATGGTTGTAATGGCATCAAAATGCTCTTGATGATGATAAATGTGAATGTATTTTCCATGTGGGAAATCTAGTCCTCGAAACACGACAGCTCCACGAACGACTTGAGGGTATACTTTCAACGTATAACGAGATGCCAACACCTCGTTAAGATTTTGCATGTCAGGAATTCCACAGTCGTTTTAGAAATGTCTGCTTGCTGCAAAAGAATTTCTGCTTCTTTCGTTGTTGGGGTTTGTCCGATTTTTTATTGTACCGGTATTTCCATTATCGTTTCCATTCCGCTGTATCATTCTTCTCGGCATAAGTTCGACCCACTATGATGGCATGGGATAAACTCATTTGATCTTGGTTGTTCTTAATCTGAACGATACTTCGTTTGGTACTGCGAATTTCATCCATCGAGGAAACCTTTCTGCGTTGTCTGCTACGGCTGAGAGGTGAAACGTGTGTCATTTGAAGAGTGACTTTTCCATCGGTCATGTCAAACTCGTCATTGGATTGTTGGACGTATTGAATTTTGTCGGTAATTTTGGAAGGTGTTAATTCTGCCAATGTACCCAGATTATCTAAGCCTATATGAAGGCATCGTGAAGAGACAAGGATGCCTGAAGATGGTCTTGCTCAATGGCCCAGCTGTGAGGAGAAGTCTGTGGAGAAGAACAGTGAAGCAGTGCCACCTATGTTAACCTTCTTTGGTTAAACAAAACCAACGGACCTTTTCAGGGCCACCCAGATCTCTAGAAAAGAGACACTACTCAACATTATTGCTGATATATATTTGTGTATGTCTATGTCTATCTTTACAACAAAAACTTAAAACCCCTTACGACTTGCTTGTATGTGATAGTATGTTTGTATAGGCATAGTGTCTATAAATACTCCTACCCTTTTCTACATGTGTATGATAGTATGTTTGTATGTATATAAGTATAGCGTATGTACAAACACTCGAACCCTTTTCGTTAGTGTGTGTGTGTGTGTGTGTGATAGTATATCAAAAAGCGGGTGCTGGATAGTAGGGTGTGTGTTGGATTGTATATCAATAAGAGGGTGCTGGACAGTAGGATGTGTTGGATTGCATATCAATAAGAGGATGCTGGATAGTAGGGTGTGTGCTGGATTGTATATCAAAAAGCGGGTGATGGATAGTAGGGTGTGTGTTGGGATGTAATCAAAAACTAGGTGATGGATAGTAGGGTGTATGTTGGATAGTATATCAAAAAGCGGGTGCTGTAGAGTAGGGTGTGTGTGCTGGATTGTAATAAAAATATTTTAACATTACTTTTCCCATAGTGGGCCATACATTTTTCAACATGGAAACGACCTATAACGGTACACAAGTTAACATTACATTTCGCAAAAGGAGCCATATCGTCATTCCCATATTAAACCAATGGACATTTTTAACATTACCATTCCCATAGGGGGCATAACACCTCATCATTTTAAAAATAGGCTTAGCTCCATAGGTTATATGCGGGGGACACAATGGCCCCATCCTATTAAACCTATAGACATTTTTAACATTACCATTTCCACTGGGAGCCATATCGTCATTGCCATTTTAAACCTATGGACATGTTCCCATAGGGGCTATATCGTCATCTAATGTAAACGTAAATTTCCCGTAAGGGGCCCAATCGCCACATATAACTACTATAGTGAATGTTGATATGAACTTCACTTTAAAACATACCTCGATCATATTGTAAGCTGAAATTGAAAACCTAAAAGGCGGTGTATCGGCTTCTTGCCCGATAAACTTTGAAATTCTGGGCAAGTCTTAGTGATATTCAATGAACAGTAAACTCCATCTACAAAGAAACTGCATTAAACGATAAACAGTTTATTACGATGCACAACGCGAGGTCTCTTACGTAATATATTGATTAAATAATATTTGAATATAACCATCTAATTGTTGAGGTTCTGGGCATAGTGATGTCCGGAGTTCACTGTATTTTAATAATGCAAACTCCAGTCTAAATACATGAAAAAGTTAAATTAAATTTTTGTATGTAATCGATTTCTTTATTAAAGGGCAAACCGAATTTCTTGCAGAAAAAAATGCATTTATAAAAGCTGTAGATCGTTGCGAGCCAGTAAGTTTTGAAATAAGCGTGGGTTATGAAACTCGTAGAACCAGTTGCTACTGCATATTAAAAATGCAAATTGTACTGTGTTGATTAGAACTTTTTCTGCTTCTTTTTCTTGGAAACAACGTTTGACGAAGAGCATTCAGTGGAGTTGTTCAATATACAAGCAGGATATCTTGAAGTCAAGGATCCCCACCCCAACTGAGGAAAAAAAATATTAAAACTCGACATTTAGTTTAAGTAAATTTTGCTCCACGAAGTAATGCACAAAATGTGTTTTTAACTCTTTTCCAATTGGTAGTAAGCTTCTTCTAATCGACCAGATTTGTGACAGGTCAAAGGTCATATTTATTTGCAGAGTATTTCTGCTTTGAAAGATAAACATGAACAATCTGAGAGTTTGTATCTGATGATAATAAATTTACATTGCTTCCAACATCTGTATTTTTAGACACGTGTAGTATGGATGATGCCAGGTGTGCCTAGTCCCATTTAATGTGTTAGGTTGCTTTTATATCTGAGAAATATGTTATCAGACTTGCTTAATTGTTCAGACAGATTTTTCAAGTAATGTCTTTTCTTTTGTGATGAATTAAATTATAACGCGATTATGAAAAAGAGGACAAAGGTCAATCGTAAACTAAAATCGAAAAGGAATCGGTCAGATAGTACATGTATGCGGTAAATGTGATGCGATTGCAAAAAGTTTAGTTCATTTAGTGGTCCTGGTAAAGACAACGACAACACACTTCTGCTTTTCTTCCCGATTTTTTTGAAATTGAAACACAGAGAAGTTTTCATGACACATATGCCCCCATCGATATGGCTCAATTCAAAACAACCTTAGTTTAAGATGTAATGGAAAACTTTTAATCATAAAAGGGACTATAACTCGTTTAAATTTTAACGGAAAAGTGATAAAATTGATCTTTAGTTGGATTGTACTTATATTTAAGTCCATGTCAAATTTAGTTCGATTCCATGCAATCTTTGAAAACTAACTGATTGGAAAAAAATATAAAAACGAAACAGGACTCGGTAAAAAGTTGACATAAAAAAGGTGAATATTGAACATAACCTAGGCATTTTGGGATATTACGACTCATATACATAAAAAGGTACGGACATAGGTAACATTATATGACACTTTATAAAATATGGTGGGGACATAGTCAGCAAGTGTGAGAAATATATAATCAACCGTTTACGAGGCAAATAAAACGAATATCTCTGGGACAAAATATCCTCTAATTTGACACATTTAATAATACGCAGAAATAGATTATGCCTTCTTAACCAGCAGCCAACAAAATGTTGTGCCCAAGTTGAATGGATATCACTTATCTTGCGTTATTTTATGCATTGTATAATTTATTTAGGTTATACCTTTGAACTTCATATATGTCATATTTGAACTTCCTTGGGAAGAACTCCCTACCATATCCTAATCTGAGTCTTCGGAGAACCTAAGTTTAAGAAGTTCATGGACTTGTCCGAAGATATCTATACAACACAATGTTATCCACTTGTTATATATATATATATATATATATATATATATATATATATATATATATATATATATATATATATATATATATATATATATATATATATATATATATAGAGAGAGAGAGAGAGAGAGAGAGAGAGAGAGAGAGAGTACATAATTAAAAAATTATCATACAGGTTAGAAAATTATAATTCGATCCCTATTGAGAGTAGAACCCGGGTCCCCGATTTGAGGCACTAATCGCCTTGTCTGCACGCACCAACCACATTTCTCTCGAGACCAAGCGCTCATACCCAAAAAAAAGGATGGAACGTAGTCGTAAATATAGGCATTCATACGTAGCAAACATACTCTCTTGGCGATCCACTAATTAATTCTCTAAATCAGAAATCAAGGCATATAAAAGTTATGTTTGTTAATTACAATAGTTACAAATGTACACCAAACAGAGTGGGAAGTGCTCTCCGTGGATCTACAAGAGCGTACTTGGTAATATGAAGTGAAATTCGTGCCTATATATATATATATATATATATATATATATATATATATATATATATATATATTATATATATATATATATATATATATATAAAAGAGATGGGGGCATTCAATCGGCCGGTATTGTGTTTATTTTACTAGAAGACCTCATTATATTTGGACTCTAACCAAGACTTCTCTTGTATCAAAATTATAGCCACATTTCTCATGGAAACTCTTCCGTAACATTTGTATAGGAAAGGGATCAAAGTATCTATTTTTGTTGAATTCCATGAAATACCATACCATTATTATCTGCGAGGCTAACAAAAAGCAAAATCTTTCGGCAAATGACTTTTTCAAATGGGACGGCAATGTTAAGGCCTACTTACATGATTCTATAAAATAGCTGATCTTTCTTGTTAATTTATATCCCATAACACGACCAATAAAACATCATTATAGACGAGTAGTAGAAATTGTTATGTCTTTGTCTGCAATAAGCAAATCTAGGGGATAGAATCTTGTTTCTTTTAACTGTTGACTAATGGCGTTGCACACAAGCCTGCAAGGCAGCTTTTTTTGTATTATTTGCGAAGATGGACTTGCACTATCAGGAAGGATTTCCGAAAGTGAGATCTGACTATACGAGTGGGATTCTATAGTGTTATTTCTTATGATTTCTTCGCTTTTGAGAAGATATGAACCCTCGACTAAAAAACTTGAAATTGCAGAGTAGTCTCTAGCGTCCTCATCAAGTTGGGCTAAATCTAAAGCCATTCTGCCGTCAGAGTGCTCCGAGTTTCGACCTTGGCAATAATCAGAGAGACACTCCGAGTTTGGACCTTGGCAATAATCAGAGAGACACTCAGAGCTAGTGCTTGAGAAGGCAGAGTCATTACCATCCGATGTGTGGATATGCTTGCAAGTGGTCATCTTTGGAAAAGTTCTGCCGCAAGCTGGACAACTATTTTGCCCGCTTGACCCGTCCATAAACGGAAGAGGAATACAGCGTGAACAGCTGGTAAAAACATCATCAAAAGCTCTTTGGTTTATTGAGTTTGCGTCCACTGTTTCATCCTGGATATCATTAAATTCAATTTTTTCATAAAAAACACCGGAATTTTCATTTTTAGATACTTCCGAGCAACATCTTGATTCAGGGTCCTCATTTTGCCATTCATTAACATTTTTCAAGGTTGAATTTCCACGACCAGTTGTTTCTACGTAGCATTCAGGTTTGTGGATATAATGATCTTGTATGGTCGCATCCTCAGGATACGTATCAACGAAGTCAGTGTCCTCGGAATGAACTTCAACCATCACTGATATTTGACAGTTCGAATTTCTTTGGGAGGTCTGTTTTTCAATTCCATTGTCCACCTTATTAAGATCTGATTTTAAAATGGAAGGGTCGTCGATATATACACCAGTTTTTCTGCACTTGCTCAAATCTTCTGAGGGAACATTAATGGGATTTGACGTCTCCTCAATTAATTTGGTGGGGTAATTTATAGATTCCTTATATTTTCGCTGACTGGATATATCTGCTTGAACATCAGAAGTTGTATATAAGGATAGTTCCGTCTTCTCAGTTCCATGATTATGTTCCTTTTCTGTGACCCTTTCCTCTTTAGATTCAATCGCCTCCTCATCAATCTGATAGTAATCTTTTTTTTCATCGATGTTGAAGTTGAAATATTCTCCATCCGAGTCCCTCTCCAGCATAGATTCGAACACCTGACGCAAGTCTGTAAAGGATGGTCGAGCTTTTGGATCCTCTTGCCAGCACCACAACATAACTTCATATCTGAAATATGGACACCGAGATATATTCATTATTAAAATGCTTCATACACAAACTCGACCTAGAAAAGAAATGCTTAAAATTTAAATCAGCAGAGGTAAATGATTTTGATAAGTATGTGTATACTACATATTGCTTCCAGAAATATTTCAAGTTTGCATTACGTGATAAAGAACCAACAGTTAAACCAGTATTAAATAAATACACACCCCACTGTCATTATCTGTCACTTCTTTTGACATGAAAGAAGCTAAAAGTTACGGGGAAATAAAACTAATTGATTTTAAGATACAAGCTCTTGCAAATAAATGAACTATATTACAGAATGACCAACAATCCAGCAGTTTTGCAAACTTTTACATCTTAAATACTGCCAAACCTGCCATAACTGGTCACCTTTATATGACGGTCATCTGTTCTCAAAGTCATTCTTATTTTTCCCTGCGGAACGACCTGTATGAAAGTCACGTATTATACGGTCACCTGCTTTCAGCGATCAATGACCGGATGTTTCCGAACCACACAATGGTTTCTTGCTGCTTTAAGTGGGTCATTCGTGCGTATCGACTGTATCCCAGTGAAGCATTGATTTTCGAAAGAAAGGCATTGTTTTCGGTCAAAACATGTTATGTGAATCAATGTGCAAACATCTCATCTCTTATCTTGCTTATATTCACTGTACTTGAGCAACTTTGTTAGTGTAACTTTTAACTGGCTAATCTGTACTTTATTTTAAGACTTTTGAATTAAGTCATAGGATCGCTTAGAAATCCCTTGTTGGGGCAAAATACTGGAGGTAAATGTTTTCATAGACCCTACCTCACCCCTCCTATTGAGTGCGTTAATGACCGTTCTAAATGTGTGTATCAGAAAAGTTTAATTGAGAACTAATTTTAAATTGAACTTGCTTTAGTTTATCAAATTTGACCTATTCAACAATTTGTAAGTGATTGCCGCATAATACTAATTTGGAAATCAAGATCGTGGTAAGTTCATCCTACGTATTGTTTATAATTTGTCTGCAATTCAACAACTCAACTTCAGCTTTCAAACATTGCTCATTCCTGTCGAATAGGTGCAATGTAATAATTGTAAATAAAGAAAATACCAACACCCAAAAAGTAATAAAAAATATGCTGAAACACTGTATAATAGTATGTCAATAAATCTGCACAAAACCGTGTGCACACGTACTGTGGTCTGGAAAAAAGTTATAATATACTTACGAGATCTTCATTAAATATCCTTGTTTGAGATGAAAATGTTAACAGTTGTCCACAGGCATTTAATCATTAGGTTACTCTTTTTAATCCAAAATTAGATAAAAGACCAACATTACAGTCACTATCTAATTTAAGATATGTTGGTTATAAATTACAAATTATCAAGGAATGATATTCCAAATTTTGCAACAACATACAAGTGAGGACGATAACTCATGTACATCTGAGAGTAAATATATGGTGGGACCAGTGTTTCCCATATACACAACTTAAAAGGAATCATACGTCTTTGAACAAGGGTGACCTGTCAATCATTGGGTTTGCACTCTCTATATTTGGTCTAAGTCTATTACTTCTGAGATAACTGAATCCAGCTGCAATATACAAGGACCTGCCTCCTTTACCTATATATGTATATATAAGCAAAAAACTTGAATGTGGTTGGAAATCTTAAATTTTGAACTTTTATTACGTAACAATGAAAGTATTGATAACGCCTTTACATTTGTACTTTTGAAAATATGTCAGAGACTAACACGAGGGTGTCGTATTTATCTTTAAATAATTTCAAGCTTTAAAGAACCATAATGGAAGCAATATCAATCATTATATATGATGACAGTCATAAACCATTCAGCACAAAGAAAAAAATTATTTTGCCATATAGTCAAATTACAAATAAATGGGTCGATTTTATCATGTTCCGTCTTTGAAGTTGGACAAACAACATTTCACATAACATTCACTTTATTTTTAGCAAGTTATTTCGAATTCTTCTGATAATTTGAGGCAAGAACAATAATTTACCCAAAATGCAGAGTCTCAATCAATTTATCAGTGACTACATTTGCGTCACAAATTGAGACAAACACTTTGCTATACGAAACTACAAAAGCTTGTACTTTACGTAGGTGTTAAGTACTTTCATCTAGTATGTTCACCCTAATTGCCATTATTAGGTGAAGACATTGGATATGCATTATTATTGTTTCTTATTGAAAAAAATATCTATCAAATATCTGGGCGTGCCTTTTTACTCTACACATGCAATTTAAATATCATCAATACTCGCTTATAAGTAGAGTCAAAATGCAAACACTATCGACCATGATCTGTCGTCGTATAATGCGCCGGCAGATCAGGGTCTATGTTGTTTGTTCTACTGATTACTTCTAACAAACTACATAGACCTAGATCTGCGGGCTCATTATGTGACTGCAGATTAGGGTCTGTGTAGTTTACAGTCGGACTCGACTTATACGCGAGTATAGATGGTATTGATTATTTAAGTAATTTTATGGCATACAATTCAAGTGGACAATCAACTTGCGATAAACCACGGGTCTGAGCAATCACAATTGTGATAAAATATCTTCCATTTCAAAATTAAATTAAATAATAAGACATAAATATGTTATTACCAAGTCGCGCTGAGCATAAATATCGATAAATATATGTTTAAATGAAAGAGACCTTGTCAAGAACACAAAGTCCATCATCCCCTATTTTCGACTATAAAGGGTCAAGAAAATAATACAATCAGGACACGAATTTCAACATAGCAGGAAAGAGAATAAAATATGTAGGCCAAAAATATAAGAATTTTAATAGTTTATGTTGTTTATTCAATCTGAAGTAATACGTATTTCTTCTGAGCTGCAATTATGGAGCACATAATTATAAATGTATTGCGAAGTTGCCGAAGTGTTTGCGTCACTCCTCACGAAGGTCAACACAGAGCAAAGAATTAATATGTCTTAAAGCTGATCAACACTTTTTAATTTTGGCGGAATATGAACCAAGCTTTTTCAACATTTTCTAAATGAGACTGGACATGAATGGAACTGGCAGACCGACTGGTGTTTAATTTGTCAGTGACTGAAAGACCAAAGACAAGGTTCGAAAGTTAACTTTTAATTTACTGAAATCGACCCCTTAATGATGAACTGCAGCATCATTATTTGAATTGATAAAAACCAATCAACTGACCGCAGCTGACTGGCCATGTTTCATACTCGCCAAAATACATAAGGTGGTTTAATGAGCAAATTATTAAATATGGAATACTATGCGAGATAGTCTGAGACCTCCATCGGTTTGGGATGAAAAAATATGTAAATATTAAAGGATATGGCCTCAATCAAATAAAGAAACTTTATTAAAAACAAGTGGTACAGTCTAACGCATACTATTTGAACACGATTCGATGGCGAGGCCATAGTTCAAGCAGAAGAGTCTATCGTGTGAATTCAAATGTGCAGAGAATTTTGCGTCCTACCATTAACGCATAAAACTGTCTAAAACACGAAACTACTCAACTGGATTAACTCTTTCGTTTTTATGTTGCCGTCATGCAAAATATGACCCACTTAAAATCCTTCTATAACATACATATATCTAAATATACTCTTAGACTCTTCCAAATGACCTTTGAACTCGCCATCAAATCGTAGTCGAATAGCACAAAGGCAGCTCTATAATTTGCTGGCTCTGCAAAGAAGAAGAAGGAAAAAAAAATCTAACCTAAAGTTTGGGTTAGATAACACTGAAATGACCTATGTGGAATGATGACATAACAAATACAACCCCAAAAGTACAGCAGGTTGAATATGTTAAAGACCACGTTCTGAAGATGACACAAAAGTGCATTAAATTGGTAGAAGATTAAGAAAATTGGTCGATGAACATCTTTATGTAAACTAAAACTAATCTAAGCGGATTATACCTAGATAAGACAAGACTAGGATATTAAAATACTAATGACAAACTTACCCAAGACAAAAAAAAAAAAAAAAAAAAAAGGCATTATTCGAATTCTACAGTTATGACAGAGTGACCAAGTGAATGAGATAATTAAAATATTACCCATGTGGTTCAGAAAACGTGAGAAATAAGATTAATGCAACCTTGAATTCCGCGTAATTCTACAGACTCTGGATGATCAATCAAACTAACCCCGAAAAATGGGTAACTGTGACCTACTTCTGTTTTCTCAGAGTATTTCGGCGGTTATGATATTCAAATTTTGTACATTCGCCTGAAGTCCGGCCAATGACTCATGCAATCACAATCGGTAGACCCAACAAAAGTGAACAATGTGGCGCATCTACGTAAGATGCAGCCGTTTTAGTACCATGATTCAAAGTACTTTAAGTTCTTATATGGCAATAATTTGGCAGAAAGGCCTGAGAAGTTGCGATTGCATAGTTCTAACACATTGAAGCAGCCTACGGCGGGTATCGAACCCGCGACCCTCAGATTACGAGTCAGACGCTCTACCACGGCTACCTTCTAACACATAAAGACTGGTTCAAACTTACACAGTTGCATCTTCAAATACCAAAGTTAATTTGCAGGTTGTGAAAAAATACATGAATAATTTGTCCATTAATTCCAGTATTAACGTGACGTAAGTATTTCTACAAAAAAGTTCAAATCTCGTCGTAAATAAACTTGTACTTGATTTATGTATTTGATGATATCAGTTCGTGCAAATGCACCAAGTATACATTTGGTGCTCAAAATGGAATAATCTCAGTATATTTAGATAGTGCGACCATTTAATTTATAACTTTTGTGATAAATTTGGAAGTACAAATTACTTGAAATAGTTTGATTTTAAATATCATAGACTTTACACGTCAAGAATGTTTCAAACATTAAAGTAAAAATTGAAATTGAGTATTGTATCACCACATTCATACTGGATTTATTAAAAGAAGTATACATAAAATTACACCAGATTATCTAACCAGGGATCAGCTCGATAGCATAGAGCACCTGTTTCAAAATTCGGTATACCTTTTGTGAGGTTATCACTAAAAAGAAATTGACTATCTTTTAAAGGCCAGCTGCTTTTGTTTGCTTTATAAACTCGTTAATTTCCTAATAGTTTTTCTAGTAAATAGCCCCCTCTTTTCCCGGTTAATGGAGTCTTATAATGCCAATTCTTTTATGCATTTGGCTATTACAGTCAGCTTACAATAATAGGATATTTTAAATCAAACTTTTAAAATGGCAAAGATAAAATTTCGTCTCTAATTAAAATCTTAACTCTTTTGTAGTCAATCTCTTTTATTTCCTTAGGACAAGGCTCCATAATCAGTGTTTTCAATCTCTTACACAGATTTATAATTGACTGAAATGGGATATGGTCTAACCTTTTATGAATTAGTATTTTGCAAAATAAAGTCTTGGTCAAATTATTGGTTAAGTAAAATTACCAAGGTCAAGGATCGTAATGTTCTTCATGGTTTACGTCAGTGTCCCAATTAGTTGAAATGGATCTTGTCTTTAGAGTTAGAATTATTTGACTACTTGAGATTAAGAGGCAGAAAATCGATCAATAACAGCTAACACTGAGTCAAATCTGGATACAATTGGTAACCAATTTTCCCCCCTGTTTAAACACCAACATGGACCAGGTACCCAACACTCAACTGAGACGTAAGTTTTACCACTGGAATTCATAAAGATTTGTGAGAAAGTAAATCATTGTTTTATAAAAATGACAAGTTTATGAGATACTTAAATAAATGCTCCCTGATTGTCAAACCTTGTGCAGTACAAAGGTTTAGGTTCATTAAGCAGTATTCATTACTATTCTCTCTCTCCCCCCCCCCCCCCCACCCCATCTCTTTCCTAGACCCGATGTAATTTCCCTACCTGCCCATAACTAACTTCCATCCGTAGGGAATAACAACATTTGAAACAAACTGGCGAGCAGGCGAAAGACAGAAAATCAAAAGCAGCGTTGTAATTGACTATATTTTGGCTTGTTTAGACGATGAATACTAGTACTGATCAAAAAGAAGAAACTTTTGTATAACCAATAATACTATTTAATTTCCTAAATAAAACATTTTTTTCCATCCTAACCGTAACTCTTAATTCCTGACCTAAGCTATAAACACTATGGTTTCCAATGAAGATTTGTAGTAAAGAGGTTGTTTGTTTCTGCTAAAAGACAAAAACAAAAATATTAACTTTGTTCTTCTGTGTCTTTTTTATATCTTAAAGCTAACGATCAACCCATCTGTCTGTCTTGTGTACTAGCATTTGAAAAGAGCTGTAATTTTTGTATTTTGATCACAGAGGACTTACATTTCCTACTTAATAAAGAAACTAAAATTGGCCTGAACTGTTTCTCTTGATCTTGACTTTTTATCCATCTCTATGAAACACACTAGTGCCTGTTAAAAAAAAAGCTATACATAAACAGCTTTTAATTGACTAAGCTCCAGATTACGTTAATCACACAGTGTGTGTCTCGAATCTCTGAATTCTTTATTATGAAAGATTTCATTCAGAAGCAACTATAGGACATTTCTAAAGGATATGATTTACTGGTGATAGCGAGACGGTTGAGTTTTTACACAAGTGGCAATTATCTGCTCAGAGGATAAAACAATAATTAGATAATTGTTTCCATTTCTGTCTTTCACACGAGATGACAAACTCAAAGCATATTTTTTTCACCATGCACATGTACATATATCCTTTCATTTTTGTTTAAATTGATACATGTTTGTGTGTTGTTGAAAAAATATATTATGTAAGTGAGTTAATATGAAGGGAATTTCCTTCAACCTACTTCACTACAATCATCTGGAAAATGTACAGACACATTGAGTCATCTTCAACCAAGATGATTCACTGACCTTACAAAGTCTGTGTGAATTCCAATATGTAGTTTGCAATCTGTGAGTAGACATGTGTTTTGTATCGAAATTTAGCTGAAGTAAAGGGTTTGTGTTGGGTGCTTTGTTTTGAACGGTACAGTGCAATTCCCAAGGACACACCAAGGCACGCTACCCGTAATGACCTGAGCCGGTGTCAAACCCGCGACAATTGGATTGCGAGTCCGACGCTCTACCAACTAAACTATAGCGGCAAACAAGAGAGTAATATGTAATACCCTGCCTCTAATTCTATCATATTTTGATCTCAAACTTTATCATCGAAAATTGTGCATAATGGGAAAACATTTTGTGTTTAAACATGTCAGAATTTTCACAGAAAGTGTTGCGAAGTTTTTCGTCTCTGATACAAAAGTGGTTAATCCCCCGATTAAACTGAAATACCAAACTTCTTTTAGGTATCTGCTGCTCTTTCCCACTATTTCCGTTCTGCAATAAACTGTCACAAAACCAAATCCTCTTCTCTAAAGGTTTAGATCATAATCAGTGGACTGGGCTCTAGTTAAGACGAACTCTGCGATTGAAATTTAACGGAGATAGCGATCAATTCCCGGGGCAGGTATCAAATGTATCAGAAATCATTTGTCCACTACTCCGGCTACCTATCAAGCCGGAAGGTTAATTCACAAATAGACATATAACTGACTGAACTCTAGACCAAACAAAATAACTGACTGAACTCTTGACCAAACATAAGAACTCATAGTAAAAGGTTATAGAATCAACAATTTTGATCCGTGAGAAAATATGTGGCAACTTCTAAAAGAAAAATACACTCATGATCAGCTGACATATATTGGTAAGTATGCCAAAGAATTTTGCTAAATCTTCCCTCCTGTACCTATTTACAGCGTTGCTAAATCTTCCATCCTATACCTATTTACAGCATTGCTAAATCTTCCCTCCTGTACCTATTTACAGCGTTGCTAAATCTTCCATCCTGCACCTATTTACAGCATTGCTAAATCTTCCATCCTGTACCTAATTACAGCGTTGCTAAATCTTCCATCCTATACCTATTTACAGCGTTGCTAAATCTTCCATCCTGTACCTATTTACAGCGTTGCTAAATCTTCCATCCTGTACCTATTTACAGCGTTGCTAAATCTTCCATCCTGAACCTATTTACAGCATTTTTTTGTTGTTAATTTGATAACCGCAATTAGTAAAGATTGTTATGAGATGTTATCTGACTTAAATGTGACAGAAAAAAATGCAAAATAGCAAAAATTAAAGTTGGACACACAAAAAGTAGTTCCACAGGTGGATAGCCATAACAAATATTTTTGGAAAACTGCAGTTGGATTTTGAATATTCTTGATCATTTTACACATACCCAAACGTTTTAGCTGTCACTTTAGTGGAGCAAATTTGTTACCAATCAAAATTTAAGATTACTTACCAGGACAGGAAATAATTCGAAATGAAGAAACGCATTTTCAAGAAGATTTAATTTCAATTTCGAATCGTCATTCCATAATTATCTTTATCGTCGCAGCCGTCATCAATTCATTATCATCATCATCTCTGTCGCATGACAGAGCAAAAGTCTTTAAACCGATACAACCTGACGATCCATATTTTTGCGAAATATAATGGATTTTTAGAGGTACAACCTTCCCTCCTGATGAAAAATTTCCACGGACTACGAATAAGCCATCACTGCTAAAAATTCTATAAGACCCCAGTGGAGGGACATAATTCTATCTGAGCACAATGCAATTTAGGAACATACGTAAACCATATTCCCTATACTCTAATTTTATTGACACCTCATTCTAACCACAGCCAATACACTCCCCATTTTTAAAATTTTCTGGACAGCTGGTGTAAACAGAAACATGGTGCTTCCGTCAAAGATACGAATTCAGGTGTAAAGCCTCATCATCTTTGTTAATTTAACACACTAGTTTTAAAATATAGCATATTGACCATATGTAAATGAACATCTATGCCCACCTGCCAACCATGATCAACCGCTGTATGATGTAAAAACACTTATAAAATTATTTTTGCACCATTCATATACGAACCAAAGCTTTAACCATGAACATTCACTAAGTCAAAAAATGAACTGAGCTCCTTCCAGGGTCGGGGTAGGTGGTGCGTGTGCGGGGAGAAGGACTCGAGTAGATCTGCAGTGATAGAGCGATACATATCTGAAATATTGATCTAACTTTATGGCGATACGATATAAGTAATAACACTGTAATAAATCTGTATGACAAATCTTGCCATAAGTTGCTAGCAAAAGGTATGTATTCTGAGTAAGTATCGTTTCGGGACCTCTGTATCGTGATATGTATCGGATCACGACTTTGTGGCTTTACAGAACTCGAACTAGGAGGTGGAAAACTTGAAGCATATTAATACCACAGGCATGAAATTTACGTGTAAAACGGTGGAATTTTGGGGTTACTTAGTCATGTTTATCACCACTTAAATTTCAGTATTATTTAAATTAGCAGTAATATTATTATTATTATTAATTTTTAAAAATGTTTTTAAAAAAGGATTGACATGACCATTTCAGTTGCCGTAGTTCCAATACCTTGATTACTGACTACAATATATGCATGTTAAACTGGTTTTAAATCTATTTAAGTCCACATTCAAACTCAAGTCTATAGCAACATTTATATGGTAAAATCTCGCAGGATCGAACACGACGCTAGAACTTGATTTTAAGACCCGAAATAAAGTTTACAATTATATCAAAATAAACCTCGTTCGCTGGACTACAGATCTCTGGAACTGATTTGATAGGTCCATTGGTTATTAAAACTATGGTGATTCTACTTTACTTGAATCACCATTTACGCACACTTGTTAATCTGGAAACATCAACTAAATTTTACTGTTTTGAAAATATTATGTTCGATTGTAAATTAAAAGATTATAAAACATATCTATTATTAACTCAGAAGTCAATTGCTGTAGATGCTTTTTTAAAAGTTGCAGCGTAAAACAAAATCCTGGGGAATTTTCTGCAGGAAACTGTCAATGACTAAGGGACTAACTGTCAATGACTAAGGGACTAACCGTTAAATTTTCGGGAGGGGGTGGAGGGGCTGGAATTTTCTTTCCGACCAGTATATTTATTTTTCTTTCAAAACAAGATAACAAAATTTTTCAACTAAAATGATGATTAAAATAAGTTCTTGTTTTCCACAAAACAGAGCAACAAAAGTTTTAAAAACTATATGAGCAATTAAAATAAAAATCCTAATCCACCCCACCTCCCGAAAATTAAATGGTCGGTCTCTAAAGTCTCGTCTTATTATAAATTGCGTACTCGGTCATATACAAACAACGAGAATGTGCTAGTCTCTGGATCAAGAGACTATGCGCTTCGAAACAAACTGTAAATAAGCTTTTGAAAAAAAAAAAAAAAAAAAAAAAAAAAAAAACCAAGATGAGACTTTGAAATTAAACCAACTCATTTTCATGAGATTAGTCAGCAACATATTACGATGGACATCACATACATGGCTACATTCAATAAAATGCTGGAGATCGTTTTCCATGCAGCAGGTTAAAAACTGGTAAATACACGATTTCGCAAATGCTGGCATTATAACAGGCACGTGCTATTTCCTTTTCGCCAAAAATGGCTCTATAGATAACGAAAACAAAGGAAAAACACGTTAGTATTTGCCCAAAACCTTTTACCAGAAACTGCCAACTTTTTTAAATAAACCCTACTTGATGTTTACAGACCACACTATAAACAGCACTGAAATAGGCCCAGAAAAAATTGCCAGCATCTGATCGCATCTAACCAATCCTTTAACCACATGGACTCAGGATGGACCAGGTGTTCAGGACTGGAAATCATCCAAACTTCAGCTGAACATCACCTGTGGGCCATCGGACATTCTAGTATCTGCTGTTGTCTGCAGCCTCTGGTTTCCATCTTTTGATTTCCAGATAAGCCCACATATCTTCTTCAAAATAGTACACAGAGATCAATCTAAGGCTTTAACTACCATGCATCTCTTCTACAAAAGAGCCATTTCTATGTGTAAATTTCCTTAAGAAAGCAGTTTAACAAATCATTACCCACCAGTTCTACAGCTAACGCACACGCACACGCACACACACACACACACACACACACACACACACACGTGTGTATCTTAAATGCTGTCAAAAAAAGTGCCAGAATTCCAACAATACATTAAAGCTCCTTGTATAATGATATCATTATAACAAGCGGTCGAAGTGGATCATAGAATGCTCATCTGGTTCACACTGGCCTAAATACAACTCGAAGAGGTCGAGGAACAAGGTTACAACTGGTCGAAATGTTTTGGCTATAAATAAATCATTTGAAACTTCTGCTACTCTCACTCAAAGTGTCCATATTTTAAAGATTGGACTAGCCGTTTTTAAATATAAAAATGTCAATACATTAAACTACCAACTATAACGAAATTAGTCGCGCAAATTGCACGAAGAAGCTGTGTGAAGTTGGTGCCATTTTAAAGAATGGAAGCTATATCTGATGGTAAAATAGTATTTCGCAAAAGTCTGAAAGGTACTGATGCCAAAAATTGCTGCATGTTCGTAGGCACATATTGGTCATACAATTTTTTTTGGTCTTACAAAACTTTTAAAGAATTTTGAAACTATTATGCTTTTTGTAAAAAATTGGTGGAAATTAGTCCAGCCGTTTTGATACGAGGTAAAGTCACGGTTTTCCTATTGTATGCATGATGACTATATTGATAGTGGATTGACAGCATTTGAACAAGGTGAAAGCCAAGACACAATGATAATCTCTTTTAATTTCATTGATCTTATTGGTTCAGAATAGTTTAGGGGACGTCATTTAAGGGTTTCAGTTCTATATGGCAGCCATATTCGGTAGTGGGTCTGCATTGTCTGCACAAATTGTAAAACAGTCATCAGAAGAGTGGCCAATTCCCCGACCGACCATAGCTATTACAAATGTAACAAGGTAAGTTTGCAATTTAGTGATCTTAGCATTTGATTTATCAATCGCCGACCCAACTGGAAGCTGCTCTTCCTCAAACGTAACTCAACTATGAAGTTGATAACAACAGACTCCCTTTTTGTCGAGCCCGCCTTTTATTAACCTAGAAAATAACAAACTTTAATATTGAGCTTAATCTAAAACTTGAACGCTGACCTTAATCTAGGGCTAGAGCGGACGTACGGAGGGACACGCACACGGACGCTACCGTGATCGCTATGTCGATCTTCTACAAAAACTGGGCCATGGAAACTTGAGGAAAGTCAACTTATCAAGTGGAACCCAAAATTAAAATTTTAGCTCGTGACATTGACCTTTGATCTCTGGGCTCGAGAATCATTAGGGAGATGCATCTGACCAAGTGTAGTCTACCTATGAAATTTTGATGAAACTTGGATCCAGGAAATCTGAGTTATGGATCGGAAACAACTAGATTTAAAAAAACAAAACAAAATACTTCGGTTCCAGTGACCCTGAACTTTCAACTCTCGGCTTAAGATAAATTAGAAAGCTGCCCCTGCCTTAGTGCTGTCTACCTATAACGTCTGATGAAAATTAGGCCAAGGAAACTTGACTTATCATGCAGAAGGGAAAATCACAGTTTCAGCTCTAGTGACCATGCCCTTAGATCTAGCAGCCCCCATATCGATAGACTTCTGCCTCTACCCATGGGTAACGCACATACGAGATTTGAGATAAAAAGACCACAGCAAACAAATGTTATACTACGGAAACCACAGTGTATACGGACGGATGAATATAGCTATCACTATATCCCCCATCACACACATCTTCGGTTGAGAAGATAAAAAGGACTAAAAGTCAGACTGCTTAAATTTCGTCAAACCTGGTCAAGTAATATTTGAAGCCATTACAATAAAACGGCGATTATCCAGACCCAATTGGTAGAAGTGATTTTGTCCGCAAAATTGATCGTCAGGATAATAGATTTAATCAATTAGGGCATTATTTTTTCAGAGACATGTTGGGTTTGGGTTTGTTTTGGTGTTTTACGGCACAGCAAAACAAACAGCAGGCTATTTAGTGCTGAGGCCACTGAAATCACGTGCCCTGCCCAAAGACGCACAACGGTCGACGAACTGGGTTGATCCAATGGTAGGATCTGAACACGCACTCTTTCGGCCACGAGTCAGGTTCGCTTTCCACTGAGCCACCGCGTCTCCTACCTCTATTCGTCGCCTCTTACAACATCCGGGGGGGGGGGGGGGCGTCTAGGGCCTATTCCACGTCCTCGAGCCTGCAGGGTTTCACAAGCGAGCAATCTGGATAATCGGCATTGTACTGGTATATTTAGTTTATTTATAGTAACAGCAGCCATATTTGATACTAATGTGTATCATGTGCATATGTATCAAACCTAAGGGCCTGATGTTAGGATATGCTCTAATTATTTCCTAAGAACATTGAACTGATTTTGACCTATCCTAGTTGAGTACAACAAATCTCAGTCTGTGGCTTAAGAGGCTAAACCATATCGTATAAATGTGTATATACGGCAAGTTCTTTACAATGAACCACCTGTTTAACCTCTGCATTACCACTTCAAAGCCAAACTGAACTTAAGATGCTACTGACAAGGAGCTACAGGAAATTCTAATGTAAAGCACAGCACCTCCCTTTTCAGTGTAGTAGCAGTTCTGGATCTCTGACGTAAAACAAACCCACTCAAAATCTGTATACAAAGGTAAACCATTTGAAAGGTGGTGGTAGTGGTGTTTCACTGAGAGGGCCAGTTGTTTTCCCGCACAAGAACTCTATTCATAAATCCACTTTGCTATCAAATATATTTATCTGTTTTATCTATGTCCTTTTGCTCACTCCTTTTGCATCCACCTCCCAATATTCCAGGCTCATCAAAGATATGTGCTTTTAATGAACTTTTATCAACGATCTTCCATAATGTAGGATTCTAAGCTATATTAAGAATAAACAGGTGTCAGATTAAGTACCAAGAGTACTTACTATAAATATACTTCCATTCTTAAAACATGATTCCACTAAAATAATTTATTAAATAAATATTAGTAATGATCTGTTATTAATAATGGCGATATCACTATTTAATGTTAACATTATACTATTAATTGAGAACTATTGATGCTAACATAATAGATATACATGTACTACTAATGATTAACAGTTAAATAATTGCCATTATCATCAATATTATTTGTGTTCCTAGTTGTAATGATGATAATAACAATGACGCCAACAACGTTGATAATGATGATGACGACGACAATGATGACAGGTCCACTGTTTACCCCCTCCCCCTTTTTTTAACTACAGTGTCTGAATGTTTCAACCTTGCACTGATCGACACGTACAATGGAAACTACTTATATATGTTCTCACGTTCGATTTTTAAAATTGTTTATATCTGTCGAATTGTGCACAAAGGTCAGATACTAAATTTGTTTAAGCTGTCTTTAAAAAAAAAAACAAAATATTCTTTGCAGGCCTAAATTATATATATTCTATTTGACAGATATAATACTCCTGAAAACTTACGGAATTTAACTCACTTAATGATTTTATATATAAAAAAATAGCAATAGCAAAACTGTCATACAATAAGCAAGTTACAAATAAGCAAAGTCTGAAAATTGTACCTCATACTTTTTTGAAACTTAAAGGACGCTAAAACGTTACAATTTAAAGTAATTAAATATATCATATTTATCTATCTATATATCATATATGTAACCCATAGAGGTAAATTTAAAAATTATATGATAATACTGTAATATTGTTTTAAAAAAGTTTGTTTCCTTCCCTTAACAATATTTCATATCTTTTTGGATATTATTTTTATTACGAAGACAAAATCACAGTCTATGTGGTTTACATTGAATTCTCTAATGATTTAAACTTTAAATTGTGCTTTTAAAATACAATTTTCAAGTTACAACTTATGAATATAGATTAAAAACTATAAACTTTCTGGCAGTACAACGTATGAAACAATTGCAGACCAGTATCAACACGCTGTACACTGGATCATAAACTGGAAACATATGTCTCAAAGTAAAAAGAAAGAATTAAGAAAGGAAGGAAACATATGTCTCAAAGTAAAAAGAAAGAATTAAGAAAGGAAGGAAACATATGTCTCAAAGTAAAAAGAAAGAATTAAGAAAGGAAGGAAACATATGTCTCAAAGTAAAAAGAAAGAATTAAGAAAGGAAGGAAACTTCATATATATATATATATATTTATATATATATATATATATATATATATATATATATATATATATATATATATATATATATTTATGGATATGTTTCATTTTGACATTGTTCTTTAAACAAAAATAAGAGTTTCGTTTAAGAATAATTAAGAATAACTAGAAATATGTTCATGTAACACAAATGCCCACCCAGTGCCTAAGAAACTGACATAAATGCAAAACTTAACCAGTATGTAAAGGACTCATGGCCGATTAGATAGCCTTCCGACCAAGGGTAACATTATATTCCCCTACCGCATTCATGGCGGGACGTAAAAACCTGCTTTAAACCTAACTCTCTTTTTTTGAGTGGGTGGGGGGTGGGGTGGGGGGTGGGGGGTGGAGACAAATAAGAATATATAAAGAACATCTGCTCATAAAGTACAACGTTCATAATCTTGCCTGGAAATAAAGAAAAAAAACTCTTGAGCTTAAGACTTTGTTTCAGCCAATCACAAACGACGTTACTTTTTAAAGTTCGTTTTTTATTGGCTGATTGTGGAAACTCTCAGACTCTTTTATATAGCTAACCTTTATATGAAGGTCACCTGTACATAAAGGACATTTTGTGGTCCCAGAGTGTCCTTTATGGACAGGTTTCACTACAGTCTAGAGCCTTTCTTGGTCATCAGCATGCTGACAAAATTAAAAAACACCCGCAGATTTTTAAACATGTAGCAGACTTTTGTATAATCGTGCATACTTGTGCACATTTCTCAGGAAATGTGAACATAACTGACCAAAATAGATTTATCATATATATCTCTTATGATAAACCCAACTTGTCGAAAAAAACAAAAAAAAACAAAAACAAACAAAAAAAAAAAAACAGGGCAAATTTGGTTTTAGCAAAGCCTTGACCAATGACAAAGCCCCCCACCCCCACCCCTAACTGCTTGTCATCATCTCGCAAGTCAGGTCCACTAGGCTATCATGTGAGAAATAATGCAAATGTATAATGCCATCATTAAATGAGGAACATTTTCTGTAGAAATAGATTATATATATATATATATATATATATATCACAAAATGGGTTCATTTAATCATATTTTGAAATAAAAAAAACTCTAAACATTTTCTCTTTGGCCCTTGAGAGGAGTTTGCTTGCCTAAAAATATTCAATTAGAGCATTGTAAAAATGTTGCTTTGCATTTTCAGACATTGTTGGGTGCAAAATGTTTATTAGCTCAAAACCGAAAACCGTATATATGATGCTTGGAATACAACTACATCTATGAACTTTAGCACTGAAGTAGAGCAACCCAAGTTAAGAAAATTAGAAACAATTCTTTGATTATAACATTATTTAAAGCAAAAGACGTTACAAGCTATGAACAATTTTCACATTTTGAGGTTTATATCGTTTTGTGCTGAAAACGTTTTGTCATTGAAGGGGTCAGGTGAGGTCACCATGATAAAATCAATCTGAAGGATTGTTCAGCAAATATAAACAGGGGTCAGATCTTTTCAACAAATATAAATAGGGGTCAGATCTGTTCAACAAATATAAATAGGGGTTAGATCTGTTCTTAAGAGCTGGTCGCTTTATTACTACATGAAAAGCAGTACTTTAGTCAGTAAAAGAGTTTCTGTTTACTCACATTCACGGGGCCCCGGGTGGCCAAGTGGTCTAAGGCGCTCGCCTTTACAGATCACTCACATCTCACCTGTCCGCGTGGGTTCGAGTCTCGGCTCGACAAACGTGGTTATGTGAGAAAGCTTGCCAGTAGCTTTCCGTGGGTCGGTAATACTTCCCGGGCTCTTCCTCTACCAAATATACTGGTCGTGATGTGCAGAAAATGGCGTCACCCCCTCCACCTCCAACGAACAAAAAGCACAACAAAACAACAACAACAACAAAAATACTTGCATTCACATGGCTGCATGAAAAACACCATGTCATCTCCTATAAACCTCTTGATGGATGTTGGTCGAGATGGCTGGCATTTTGGGTAACCACACAATTCATCATGGAGGAGGATTAAATGACCACCTTGTAATTATGTCAACTTGTGGTTACCACAATCCATAAAGGCCAACCATGATTGGAGCCAAAGTAGAGACAATAGTCTTCTGATACTATCACACATACTAAATAGTGTTTATCAAATTCATAACTTTAACATAGAGGGTACAGTCCTGCTTCAAGTTGGAGAAAACATATAAAAAATGATAGGTGTTAAAATAAAAAACCTTTGCATAAAATGTTTGATGGCGAATATTTCCAGAAAATAAACCGGCATTTTTTTTTTTTTTTTTTTTTTTTTTTTTTTTAACGGCACTTTAACACAGTATTGGCTGTATTATGCCGTGGAAATGAGAGCTAACTGCCTTTGCCAGGGACAAACCGAGGCAGCCGACCTGGGCGGGTATCGAGCACACGACCATTTGATTACGAACTCGACGCTCTACCAACTAAGCTACCGTGGCTTCCCAAACCGGAATGTAATCAATGATTACATAGCTCGCCTTTCCGAAATTTTTAGTAGTTTCCAGCAGCCATAATAAACATTAATTATCATGCAGAAAATAAATTCTGACTAAAGTGATCTTGACCTACAAAATGTTGGAACCTGTGTCAAGACATAAAAGACATAAAACAATAAAAAAAGAACATTCTTTTCTATGATATCATAGTAGAGGTCATATGATGAGATGATAAAAACAGTGATTAATTTTTTAAAAACATTATTTCCCAATCATTGTGCATAAAATCTGCTATAGAAGTTATTATCGTTGTTCAACCCAGAAGTAAGATTTTACTGGGTGGAAGTCACAGGCCTTGAGTAACCTTGGAGTGACAATTACAAACTTAGTTCATGCCGTCAGTAACCCTGATCAACCACTACAGCTGTGGTCTCACATGAAATGCGTGAAGTTCATTCTTCTGATACCTACTCATTCACATGTACAATACCGAATTAAGTTGGTGAGAGTAACTTATTACACGATGCAATGTTTAGTCATTAACATGGTAATTTTACCACTGAAAAAACATATTTATTCATACTTTCAACTACACTGGTCAGAAAGGGCTTTGTGTGTAGGTAAAATTTATGTTGTTATTAGCCTAACACAAATACCTAACCTATGTTAGTAAGGCATAAAAAGAAGGTCAAAGTGACCGTCTTTGTTGTAAGAGTGAAGTATTAACAGAGATGCATTCAATTATTAAGTTTAATTATTCTCACATGAACGGCACCCAAGAAATGAACTTTAAATGCAAAATTTCTATAAAGTCACTGAAGCATTAAATATGGATCACAGAAACCTCTTTATGCAATAAGGGTGTAGTAATTATCAATATGCATCCCATCACAAAATTTAATGATTCTAGGTAGGATAGTATGCATACATGCAAAAAACTAGTGTGATCATGCTAAATGCACTTACCATAAACTGTTAATTCAATGATTCTAACACGAACAGTGCTTGCGAAATAAACTTAAACCACAAAATGTAACCAAAGTTAGTGAAACTTGAAATATGGGCCATAGTGACATACTTTTGTAATGAGGGTATATTACTCATGAAGATGCACTCCCATTACAAACTTTCATGATTCAAAGTAAATGCATATAGGGTGCACACCCCCCCCCCCCCCATTGGTCATGAGTTCAACACACAAACTTAACCTAAGCCATTTAAATGTGACAACTAGGCGACAGTGACATTCTTTTGTTGTAAGGGTGTGGTACTAATAGAAATCATACAATTATCTAGTTTGATGATTCTAGCATGAACAGTCCATAAGAAAGAAACTTTAAAAAAAAAACGAAATTTATCCAAGTCAGTGTGGCGTGAAATATAGGTCACAGTGAACTGCTTTTTTATGAGGGATTAGTACTCATCAAGATGCATCCCACCACCATCATTCCAGGTATAACAATATGTATACAAGGTGCATACAAATGTGGTAATGAGAAAAATGCAAAAATGTACAAATAAATGTGTATGTATGTACAAAGTTAGACCCCTTAGCCTCCTCCCCAGGAAGTTGGTACTATGAAACCCACTCCAAACTATTGCCTAGTACCTAGGAAGAAATAATGGTTGAAATGCAGAGAGGCTGTACATATGTATATGCTTTTACATATGCGTACACCAACACCGACGCCGGTTGCAGTACAATAGATCTCCTCTACTTCAGTTAAAAAGTATTGTTATTTACGAATGGCATGTATTACCAAAGTATCGATGATTTTTTTTATTTAAATCAACATTAAAATAAAAGCATCAGAACGGAAAGATAAATAAATTCTGTACTGTATAATAATTATCTTTCCATCATGCATGAATGAGTAAACTGTTAACACGAAATAATTTTTACAGAAGATTTCTAATACATGTATTTTAAATGTAACTTAGTTTCACATGCAGATGCAAATATATATACATATATATACATAGATCATATTATGTCTGCACTTTCTTTTGAAACTGTTGCTATATATCAACTTATATTATTATTATTATTATTTTTATTGTTGTTGTTGTTACTATTCCTGCAGTTGTTGTTGTTGCTGGTGGTGTTCTCTTTGTATGTAAATTTTTATGTATCATTTTTAACTTGAGTATCTCATAGTAGCAGACTATGCAAATCATTTACACTCAGATATCCCTCATACTGCAATAAGTTGAAGATATAAATTTAGTAAATAAATCAAAGTGAAACAAGTGAGGGATCACCAAACTTCCAAATAGTTTTCTCATTATGATCTTCTCCAAAGGATTTTACATAGGATGCAATGGGATTCTAGCCTGGAGGCGACATTTTTACATAATTCTACCTTTTCTCAAATCCAGATTTTTGAATTTTGAAATATTCTGAAGAAATAGTTTCGATGATATCAGCTTCTGAAAAACTAAATAAAATGTAGAGGTCACAATGCCTGAAATAAACTAACAGCTACTTTTTAAAAATGTATAACCGTAATTGGCAGTGTACCGAACGTAACAAAGGAACTTTGACGCAGACCAGAATATTTTCTTAATTTTACAAGGTGCACGTTACTCGTGAGTATTTGATTGTGAAAATGAATCATTTTAGTGAAGAATATTTTTGTTTTTATAAACTGCTTCAGTTTAATGTAGTATGAATTTTGACAATTCTGGCGCAGCATACTTTTCAAATGAACCTACTCGTATGGGATTCGACAACACTGAGGTAAAATATCCAAAATGTATAGCGCACTAGAACGACACACCAACCGACTTGTATAGGGCTGCGACAACAGTAAAATCAACTAGAGTACCGTGAACGGTACATTATACACCCGCCCCGTTTTTATCAGTTCTATATGTAGGCACTAGTAGTGAAACCGTTATTCTTCTTTCAGTCACGGTGACCCTGAACTTTGATTTTCAGACCACAAAACTGATAGACCTGATTACCCCACATGAAAGCTGTTTACATAGCTTGGTAATGGTAGATGATGGTGAAGTGAGTTATGCGGAAACGAAAGAGAGAACAGACAGATGGACGTACAAACAGACGAACGTCATATCATGATTTGATCCCTCTTACGACGGGCGTATTCAAATCAATATTCACTAGCGCATTAATACTCGATGGCAATATTTGTTTTTAGAAAAATCGCTATTCACTAACACAGCACAGTAATACAATGTATTATTTCCCAAAGATCGATATTCACTAACGTAGCCTTACTATGTTATTTGAGATCTTACCAAAATATATGGAGACGAGATTTGCACCAATTGTGGTACTAAAACAAAATCACAAACCACGACTGATTTAGTTAATGATCACAAGCGCAGTTGTTTCGACTTAAGCGGAGCTGTGAGAAAACTAAATGTCAGTATACAGGTAAAGCTTCATAATTTATTTTCACAGTGTCTTAGAGAGCAAGGCCATTTGTCTTCACATATCATGTGAAATTACAGATCGAAAGGTTTTGCAGTTCGGTTCTTGCTAGAGGTGAACATGTTTTCTGAATAAACTGAGCACACTTGGTTCATCATCAAGTTAGACAGTGTATTTAGACTGAATGGTTTGAGTCAAAGGAAGTATTGCATTAAACCAGTACCAACGGTAATGAGTCGACATTACTTAAGATTACATAGTATGAGAAACTGCGGTGCCCCTTTAACATCTTAAGACGATTTTATCACTGTGCCGATATGCTGAATTAATTCCTGAGCTCCCAGCCTTTCGTTTCAACTTTGGGGTTCCTGTGGGGGTTTAATTCCAGCCGATTCGACGCAAGAAACCATAAGCGACAACCATCTCAATTCATCAAAAGAAAAAAGGATGACTCGTGTCCCTAGGCGCGGTCAGGCCCACCCAAACGTCCAGAGATAGCTTACCCCAGGGATTGAATGACCAGTGACAGAAGAGAAGATGGGCTGTTGCTGGAATGTATGATAAAGATGAAAGGTAAGATGCTAAAGACAAAAACACATGCAAAATAGTTAAATATATTGAAATATTACTAGGTAAATAAATCAAAAGGAACACTTCGATACTTAACGGACCAATACCCCAAAAACTTTAGAAAAAATTATAAAATCCCCTTTAATATATTCTCAAAATAGACAAAAATTACGACGCATGAAGCGAGAAAATTTAAATAGAATCATGAAAAGACTTAGTCATTGAAAAGAAATGTAAGTGAGTAAAGATTTTATGGTGGCAACAATCATGATTTGTGTGAAATGTTTCAATGACATTGAACCATATTTGAAGATCAACAGTAGAAAAGTTCGTCAATTTGGTTATGTGAAAGCTCAATCGGACTTAACGATCAGATTTATCATAAGACCCTTGCTTGTTCACCTTGCATTTTTTTGCATGGAAAATTAGGAAGTTAAATATGATTTCGATATGTTAAAAAAGGCTAGTTATAAGTCATCGTGCCAAAGGCAACGTGAGCAAAGCATAATCCTTAAATGTAGTGAACACTGATTTAAAATTTAATAGCTTCAATACAAACACTGGGTACAGAGGTATGTTCATAATGTCAAGAAGAAAAAGAAATAACTCGCACAGAACTAGCAACTATTGTAAACTGTGTCATAATTAATTCGGTAAAAAAAAAAGTATTAAAGTTGAGATAAGAAAACATAAAATGCTACAACGAATACAACAGAGAATACATGAGACATATATACCACAGTAATGAAAACCACAGGATCACAAATTTAGCAAGTAGAAATTTACAAGCACTAAACCAAAATATTAAATCTGGTACAACAATGAAAAATCTGTGTTCCACATATATTGTTGTTTTTTTTGTTTTATCGGAGATGTCTACATTTCACATTGCCAGAAGGTGTTAGTGAAGGTGTTTTAGACATTGATCATTTCATTCCATGTTAATCATTTGATTTGTCTGATCCTGAACAACAAAGATGTGTTCACAGGTCAAACACTATGTACATGATGACCACTGAAAACAGGTTAAAAAATGCTAAGATGCCTTTCTTCGAAAGAGAGAAAAGAACATAAGAAAAAAGGTAGAATCATTCAAGATGGCTAACTTCATCATTGAGGATATTTTTAACAGTATTGTTTAGTCCTTACATTATATTTAACTTAACTTTTAATCGACAAAACATAGCCCGGATTGTGATGAAGTGCCATTCAAATATATACATGCATACACACTGCACATACATACATAGAGTTTTTCATTGTACGATACACAGACACTCCTAACATTAGAATTGTCAAACAAATTACTGTAAGAGGTATAAAAACGCCTCAACAACACAGCCACCAGTACATATTTTATCAACCAGCACATATTTAATTATCAGCTTTTTTTCTTCAGTATTTTCTATTTCCTCTTAATTTTTGTTGGCGTTTTGAAAGCGATGTTTTTGAATATTATCAAACCAGCACTCAGTGAATATATAGGCAAACCTAGCTTAAATAAAAAAAAAGTCCAGTGAAGTATCTGATACCACTGGATGTCATATAATCATCTTTCAGTTCATTATTTCTAAATTATCGATTGATGAAATCTGACAATCTATGTCACAGTTTTGATTACAACATCTTACGATGAAATGTCTAGCAGCTCTAGTATTTATAAAGATTTCGTATGCCTTCTTGATTTATTTTTCTTTTTTCCAACTATTTTTTCAGTTAAGTTTTTACCAGTTTTCTTATTGTATGTTCTATTTGCAAAAGCTGTGTTAAATTTTTGTTTGTACTCTTCAGTTTCTGTGCACTGCACTTTTTCGTCATCCATAGAGGAGGTTCTATTAAACATCGAATAATCATAATTCTATTTCTGGTTCGAGTTTGTCCATTTATCAACAATAAAATCTTCGCTATTAAGAAAAAAATGGCTGAGAGATTATGGTGGAAATTGATTTTGATTATTCAAATTAAAACCCTTTATAGGAAGATTATGATGAGCATTTTGTGGATACCGAAACTACAATCGATGATACTATAATCTTGCTGATGTCACACAACTGGATATTCTACAAGTTCGCTAAACATAACTGACTAGTACAATGCACATATAAAAAAGGACTTGGCATGGATGAAGCACAATACCGCTAGGAAAGAAATAACTTTAGAATCAGAAACAAAAACACTCTATTATGTAAAACTTGGCGGTAAAAACAGTTCAAATTTCCATGAAAGGTAACTTCAGTTCAACGCTAGCACCTAGCACTATAGCAGGCCAGATTAGTAAGGATTTGTTGATCACATTAGGTTGGCCAAAAGAAGGCAACAAATGGGTACATTCAGACAGTACACCTGACACTCGACCTAAATACTCCATAGAACCTACTGTTGTACAAAAGCAACCAATAAAAGCACCTGAGAAATAGAGAAACAAACAATAAACTCACAAACGACGAGACATTTGATAAACAGGTAAGACAAACTGCGACTAAAACTGACGAATGTGTTGGAAGAATGCAAAGTGGAGAGTTTACACCTACAGAGAAAAGATGATACACTATACAAGAGGAGAGTAAATTAAGGGATTATGTCAATGCTATAGAAGCTGTCGAATCTAAAACAGAAACTATGAAATCAAATCCTGAATTGTATCAAAAACTGAGTGAAGAGTTTAACAAAGAGACATCAACAAAGAAACAGGCCCAAACAATAAAGCTGTAAAGCAAGAACAGTTAGAAAGTGCTGAAAAGTAAAAAAAAGTACAGTTAGATGGACGTCTAACACAGTTGGAGAGAAAGTTTCGAGAAAATATTGAGAAACAAAACCAATTTAAAAGTTAGGGAAAATTTCCATCAAGAAAAAGGCTGAATCAACTGTTTAAAGAAAAGCGTGTAAAAACAGCTGCTATAGTCACTGATGTTGGGATCACAATATCAACTGTTGTCCATAGCAAAGTTTGAACAAGGTTTAGTAGCAGATAAAGGAGGAACAAGTGGTGGTAGTGCTCCATCAGGAGGCAAAGATGATTCATTCGGTGACAACATTTTAAAAAAGCTCAATAAAAAATATTGTTAATTATTTGTCCGAGTTAGCTAAAAAAACAAAAAAAAAAAAAAAAAATGCAGCTGGACAGTTTGTTTTTTTCTTTGGTGAACATGTTATTTTACTTTATATGGACTTGGTGGGTGCGTTATTTGCATTTTTTATTGGAAAAAAAACATCTAACTGGATTGTTCAAAGCACGATTAGAAATTAGTGTTCATCACTAAAGGCGACTTCATACATTATTCAAAAAGTCAATTATAGCAGCTCCTGCAATCATTAGTATCAATATAAATGATTTTTTACTTCATGGTCAATATTGTTTTTTTATGTTTATAAATTGTCATGTGTCATTTGAATGTCCAAAAGCGAATCACATTAGCAGATCTGACAGCAAGGCTGCCATCATCAAACACTTTTTATGTACATAATTTTTGCTCACATTTTATTCATATTTGTCCTCTACAATTTCTTGTCATACTGTCACAGGTTGTTTATCAGCGTTTGGAATACAGTCCTTTACTACGTCGGTATTAATAGGAGGAAGTAATCCAAATTTATATGAAATACTGGTTTTCTTTAGATTGTTGTTGTAAACAACGATATTAGCCATCTTCATAACCATGTCACTCAGTAAGAAAAATACGCCATCACCACTGACAGCATAATCTGATTTCATTTTTTGAGTTTGATATACAGTCCTGAACTTTTGTCATATGTTATGTTAATCCACTGATATCTTGCTGAAAGAAGTAAATCCAGCCGGTTGGTTCAACTTTGCATAGAATTAATTTCATCAGGTGACAATTTTCTCAAGTATTCAACAGTAACTGCTTCATAACTGTAATAACAATTGCAAGTTTTTAATACAACAGCAGGTGTAGGCCCCCCCCCCCCCCAAAAAAAAAGCTTGGTGTATATTTTTATGTTCTTCTGACCCATTATTGCTCAAGTATTGTTTTTTTCCATGGAGGTATCTCCTGTCGCCCTATGGTGGAATTTTAAAATTGTTGCAGATCAAATTAAATTGTTTCATTATCTATGCTATGACATCCAGTTTAAATGCACCCTCATCAGGTATAGGTATTTTACACTCAAAAAGCAGCTTCCTTATTTGAAAGTAAACATGAATTTTGGATACGGATTTGACTAATTCTGGAACAGTATTATCTTTTAAATGCCAATAGGAAATTCCACAACCAACTCTGGCCATCCACACTGCCCAGTTTAGCTTATTTTGCCAAAATCTCAGATCACACTGTGTTTTGTTCATAGAGTCATCTCCTGTCAAATTGTAAAGTGTAGTTTAGTTTTAAAAGAATGTTTAATGGTTTGTATGTGGAAAATTAAGTTTCAGTGTAGTATATTTGTATCTCGTTAAAAATGTTTAATATGTTGATTTAACCAATTTATTGTATGAAATTTAATCATAGGACAAGGGTAAGATGTTGCACTACTTTGTTTCTTAAGTCTGAAGTGCATTATGTCAGAGGAAGGTGACAATGAAAGAACAATCACATTGGAGGTAGAGTCTATTAGTTTTTAGGACTATATCCTGTTACTTTAGGACTGTAGTCCTCCAATGCTGTTGCTACTTGCCAAGGCTCTGCCGTCTCTTTACGGTCTCTAAAAACAGGATTACTTCCATGTCTATACCTAATGTCCATTATTTAGATAAAAAAAATTAATGCAACTGGCTTTTCTTGTGTAAATACATTGAGCCCTTATTTACTGTTTTTCCATATTCACTCGTAATTCTTTGCTGTTTTCTCTCTATAATCAGTTTATTTCCTCCACAGTAATATCATTTTAATCTCGTTGATACTGCACATTATGTACATCTATGGTAGGGAGTATTTTGTGTTACCATTTCCTCCATCAGTTTTTCTCGATTACATTTGTAGCATTTTACAACTGACTGTACCATTTATTTTTCTATCTTAATTTCATTTGTTAATAAATGTCAAATGAAAGTTCTAATAAAATTGTATCAAGATCTGTATATCTACACAATGTGAATGTTTGCTGGATTCAACTTCATCCATATGGCATAAGACTCTTCTCAAGTAAACTGATTTTGATTAATTTTGTGGTAAATCTTTGTAACAGAAAGTTTTATGGATATGTTGAAATTGTACATGGTAAAACTTTTGACCCAAAAAAACCCCATCAAATAGTACAAAAAAAAAAAAAAAAAAAAAGCATTGTGGCTGATGTGGTTGCTATACCTTCAATGAATGAAATTCTAAAGTTTAAATGTCCTCATGAATGAGTGATTTTCATTCCCCTTCATCTTGTTCCAAATCTCAAAGAAGGATCCATGGTAGCTTAGTTGGTAGAGTGTTGAACTCGTAATCCAAGTGTTGTGGGTTTAATACCTACCCAGTTCAGCTGTCTCGGTGTATCCTTTAGAAAGGCACTTTTCTCAAATTTCCTTGGCATGAGATAGCCAGCACTGTGTTAAAAGTGTTGTTAAAACCAACAAAAACAAATAAAAATTTCATAAACAAGCCTGTAGTCTTTTTCACGTTACCGGTCTTTCAGCTTTTTCTTATATGTACTTGGAATCAACTTTATATTTTTTAATGTTACCTCTTTTCATTTCTTCAGTAATGTCACCTATTATCCTGCTAGGACATTGTACGGATTGTTGCCTTATCATATATTCCATGTGTACATTTTGTTTTTTATCTGTGATGCTTTTGGATGTCATTTCTTTGTTCCCCTCTGGTTTTGTGATTAACATAAATTCACATTTCATGCATGTTGTAATTCATTCATGTTCTATTTCATTTTTTATCTGCATATGTCTCACATCTTAGAAACTCGTTATCTTTCAAAAACTCAAAGTTTTCATGCTCACTAATACTTCTATATATGTATAATGCTTCTTCCAGCTCTAATGGAAAGGTGTGCTTTTGGCATATGGTTTATTTTAATGACATAACGTTTTCTGCTGGTTACCAGCTGGCAAACAATTCATCATATCTTTTCCATTTCACAAGTCCATCTTTATTTTAAAAATCTTTTCAACTTTGTATAGATCATCGTTTGTTGTATAGAGACAACTATTGTTCATAAAACATGCCCTCTATATCCTCTCCCCTTCAAGTCTGTCTTCCATTGTGCAAACAACTAGATCACCTTGGATGTCTTGATTGATATAAAATATCTACTCAGAAAAGTTCAGATGGTAGTCCTTTTTAAAAATTGTTTTGTATTTTGAAATTCTGTTTCACCCACCTTAAATTTTGGTGTTCCAAATGTATCTGTTGCCAGGTAACCAAACAGATTTATCCATATTTTAAAATCTCTTTTCTCTTTTCTTGCTTCTACTGGAATCATGTCTATGTATTGATGATAAGTGTTATTGCAACTACCAATTTGCACTGGTAAAACATCGACCCAGTTTCTTGTTTCCTTTTGAGTGAAATGCTTCCACATTCTTGTATATAAGGTCATTTTAAACCTTTCCACTATTGGTGCTGTTTTGTCTGAGGAAGTTGAAAAATATTCAATATTTTCCTTTCCAGTAAATCCTTAACTTTCCTGTTGTAAAGCACTTTTCCTTCATCAAAATGTATCTTTTCAGGTATTCATGCTTTAAAGATTGCTCTAAAAGCATAATGTATGTAACTTCCCTTTTATGATTTAACTTTTTCAGTCCAAACCTATTTTGAGAAAATATCACTGGCAAACTGTATCCATTGTTGTCTTTTGCATGTCAGCTACATCTGCTTGCCACTGGTCATCCATGTTACTTATATAAACTATTTTGTAGGGAAATGTTTATTTTGTTTACTTATGTAATGTGTACCTAGACTATTCAGTTAACCATTTTTTCAATTCAGTGTGTTTTATTTTCTTCTGTCCTGTTTAATTTGTCGACTCAAAAGATTGATATTTTGTGCTGGGAGTGGGAGGGTGTGTTTACTATACAAAGTATTTTGGATAGGGATGTGCAGCCCAGAGTCTCAAAAAAGTACAAATTATGTACCAAAATAAATTTAAATTCATGTACCAATTCATATACTACTAATATAAAGCCCCATCTCACCCTCTTTTTTGTATGACTGTATAGTGTTAATCATTATGCAAATATACCCACATCAAAAAGATGTGCAAAATCTCCAATCTTTCCCCTAGGGATCTATTAAGTCAGATGCCCATTTCAAAGTAATAAACCCCAAATTCCTAATTAAGGATCCATTTATGTACTAAGAATCTGAGACAAGGATCCAATCATGTGCCTGAAATTTATTGAAGAAAAAAAAAAAACTACTGATGTACTACCAGGTTCAGAAAATGTGCCCAAGTAGTTCCTATATACCAGCATTGGTATTTGCATGATCAGACTTTTGGGATAGTAGTAAAAATGTCACAAATACTCTTCTTTGTAATTCATTGAAAATTTAAATAAAACCACTGAAAGAATAATTTATACCCAATACATTATTTTTATGTGTTGAATATGTTAATAATCAACAATCCAACAGAATAACCATGTAAAATCTGCAAAATTTTTTCAATCCTTTCAAACATACACATTTTTCAGATATATGTCAAAATTTGCCATTCCCATGGGTGACTCTGTTACAGCTACTTCTCACTATTTGTTGTTTTAAACCAAACTTTGTTCTTCATAAATTCTAAATCTGTTTTTGCAGAACACTGACCATGTAAAATTTATGAGTACTTCAAGTTGTACTATACAAATTTAACTGAATACAAATTTGTATATTTACCCCATCCAATGCATAATTTATTCCTTTTCCATACTGCACTGTTTTAATCATCTTCCTATCAGGGTTGATGCTAATTATTTCAATGTTATCATCATTGGAAGTAATTTGTAAATCGGGATCTTTTCTGCAACATTGGAGTAAATCTTCTTTTGATGTTGAAATATAAAAAAATAGCAATTTTATTCTGCTGAATGTTTTTCTTCAACACAACTAGCTTTGAACAGAATTTTATCCAATCCAAACTTGTAAACAAATCGGCATTATCTCTAGATAGCGACATTGTTGCTTTCCTGTTAAACTTGTGAAATGTTTCTGTCACCTCTCTGAAAACTGTTTTATTCAATAGGAGTAATTGTGCTTGCAAACAAAATGACATCATAGTACCCATGTTGTACCACTACACCAGTGAGCACAGAGTTTATAACAGCAGCGATAAAGAATGCTCATAAATTTTACAATTGATGATAGTTTTCAATCCACATTAATTATTATTTTCAAAGGAATATTTTATCAAAATTTTTGTCAGTTAAAGCAACATTATTATTTATTATTTTTGACAAATAAAAGTAATTATCTCTTTAGGCAATGCAGTTGTCTTGTGTTTCTGCTGAATCTTACACATGAATGACAAGTCACATGACTTTATGATGTGTCAGAAATTTCAAATTATTATTTCATGTTCTCTCTGTAATTGTTACCCTGCACTCCAGGCTCAGCAACTATGCTAGTGAATACATGGTTCTCTGGCATGCTGAAATCAACATAAAAATAAATGTATTTTTAATTTTGGATGCAAGAAATTTCCAATAGCCAAGTCCTCGTTACACAAGTTTACTTTGGGAAAACTTGTCTTTTGTTTGATCTGCTTCTATAAAGCAAGTATTAACTGTGTAGTGTATGGGTTATCAAAATGAATCCAAGAGATTGTAAATGGATTAGGTAAAGTTGCATAGGTCAGGTGGATGAGGAGATTAAAACATCTGCTAATTGATTATAAATGCCTTAGCATCACTTTGATCAACATACTAATTATATGGGTGTGTAGTTTGACAACTTGCTTTGATAAGCAACATTCAGCACACTTGAGTCCATTGTACTGTAAATCCTTTGCAATGTTTGGAACACTCGCATTTTATCATATACCATATTTAGTAAAATACTACTAAGATATTGGTAATTCTTGGTATTTTTCCCTATAATGTACTTGATTTATTTCATTCCTCAGTGAAGACAAAAAAATCCATGTAATAGTTATCAGAGCAGCTGTTTTAAGTTTTATATGCAGACATACCTTCATTTTCAAGCAATTACCAAATGTGTGCTTTTCTGAGGGAAACTTTAATACTTTCTTTGGGTACCAAGCGCAAGATTTGCAGATAAGCCCAATTCTTGCAAGGCTGACTTACAGATGGTAGATAATGGATCTAATTCTGATAAAGAAAACAGAATACCTAAGAAACTGAGAGATTTGTGGAATGAATCATGGAAATGGACATCCCCATTAGCTACAAAATGAGAAAATAATGTGACATTATTAGCTATATGCACATGGTATCGCAACCATGGAAGGAAAAATTAAATGGCACAAAGAAACCAATTTTCCAACTCTCAAAATCCCAGTTCAAATATAGATTTTTTACAAATAATACCCATGAGCCATCCTGCGCTAGTGGAACTGATATTTTATTTTAGTGTTGTCATCTCACTATATTAATTGGTTTTTGTGTTGCGATAGTGTGCTAGAAATTTTGGACTTTTCATTGTAGTGTTTTCATGTCCCTATATGTGTGTGTAAGTGCAAAAATATTATACTGTGCCAGAACTGTCAAAATGTATACTATTATCTTATTTGCTAGTGACATATATTTGTGTCAAACTGGCAAGTCTGAAAGAAATGCACTAATAAGACCATTTTACAGCACATCATAAAATGATTAGATGAACTTAAAATTGTGCTTAACGGAGGTAAATATGTCATACATGTATTTGTTTTTTCAACTGATCAAATTTGTCAAGTACTTTAAGGTTAAAAACATTCTGAATTTTTGCTGATGTCATAAAACTTGCCACAAACCAGTCATCTTTTTTTAGCATACATGTACTTCTTCCTTAAGTCTCAGTGTACAATCTTGTTTGCACTCAAGGGTAAGTGTTTTTAGTAGTGTCCAGTATAATATGTGACAGTCCTAATCATCTGACCATACACAAATGACAGTCCTAATCATCTGACCATACACAAATGACAGTCCTAATCATCTGACCATACACAAATGACAGTCCTAATCATCTGACCATACACAAATGACAGTCCTAATCATCTGACCATACACAAAATGACAAAAAAATTCATTAATATTTGGTGTTTATGAGTGTGTTTATGGGACCAACATCCTCGCATACAACTTGTGAATGTGACTGAAATGATGAATAAGGTGTTTTTATAACAATAACTTCCAGAAACATTGTGGTCAGCTGGTTGTATGTTCAAAAAAGTGGAAATATC
This sequence comes from Margaritifera margaritifera, assembly GCA_029931535.1. Classification (NCBI taxonomy): domain Eukaryota; kingdom Metazoa; phylum Mollusca; class Bivalvia; order Unionida; family Margaritiferidae; genus Margaritifera; species Margaritifera margaritifera. Next base: position 1,345,568 of record JAQPZY010001468.1, on the reverse strand, counting down.
AAAAGTTCACTAAATGTTAAAGAGCCTCAATGTGTTTGCTGTATTCATAGGTAATGGATTATACATATTATATCAACTGACCACCCATAAGCAAAAAATGTCATATGTATCCACACAGTAGTTAAGTACTTAAACACACAAGAGGGAATCAAGCAGAAATGCAAATAAAATTGGAAATGTCCTCCATATAAATATTCTTCTCTGGTTTTTCACAGTTTACGTTTCCCCTTGTCCTACCATCCCAACCCACAATGACAGATTCCCCAAGGGGTTGTATCAAATTCAGAGTTTGCATTTTTACAAATATATGTACACATATTCCATTCATATAATTTTTTAACATGTTTCTCAGTGTATTTGATACTGTGAATTATGCATCTGTATGTCTGTCTCTCTCTAAATATATATATATATATATATATATATATATATATATATATATATATATATATATATATATATATAAAAATAGTAAAACCTGTCTTGAATGACCACTGTTACACTGTTATTATGAGATACCACCTGTCTTGAATGACCACTGCTATTATGAGATACCACCTGGATTGAGACCAGGTTTTCACTGCACAGATTTACTGATTAGTGTTATGACCAGTCTTGAGTGACCATGATATTTTGACAGAAGAGGTGGTCTTTCAAGACAGGTTCTACTGCATGTATGTATGTATGCATGCATGTATGTACGTAAATATATATATCTGCAAGTAAACAATTATATGGGCAGATAGACAATCATGAGAAGTTCAGAATATTGTAATTTGTCTTCCAAACAAAAGTAATTATTAATACAGTTTTGCAAAATATGTTTTTGTTCAAAGTGACTATTTGCCTTCATGATCATTTAATTGCTTCATGTTTGTTTCCAACAATAATTGCAGAACCTTCCAATATACCATAGTAACAATGGGCTTAGGTGGTGTCCATAGCAATCCTACTCATCTGACAAAGTCAACCTTTCCTCCAAATGAGCCATCCCTATGAGAAATTGTTTGATGTCCCTGTGTAAATCATTATTTTTAATAGCAGTAAAGTTTCGTGAACTGTGTTATTTCATCATATTTTTATCACTGGTAGTCTAAAACTTCTTCAATTCACTTACTAACATTTCAAATATAATTCAGCTATGTTGCTATTAGTGAGAATAGATTTAAAAAAATTTAAATCTCTCTTTAAGTTTGCAAAAATAATAGGCTCAAGAAAATGTAATTTTTAAGTATTTTGGTGCTCTCTTACAAACTAGTCCTGTATGTCATATAGTCAACAACTTGAATGGTTGGCAGTATTTGTAGTATGAACTGGGAATACATTTCTGTATATTGTATGATAGATATTTGGTGTGGACAATTCTGTGTTGATACCTATGGTAAATAAGTGGGCTTGCAGACTGAAAGTCATCATAAATCACACATCAATGGAGATAACCTGCCACCAACTCAAGTGGTTTTCTTTGTCACCATACAAGATGGGCAGAATTTCTCTTTAACCTTTTCATGGCCAGACCATAAATAGCCAGGAAATGAAAAATGACAACTGAGACTGATTTGCAATAGGGAGTATTCTATCCAAGTTGTGTCTGAATTCACCACAAGAATTTGTCAGTATAGATGAGTTTAATTAGACTTGACAGTGCAGTTTAAAAATCCTATAATAAAAGTATGGAATGAATTTATTTTACTGTCAAAGGTAAATGGAAAAATATTTGTAGGACTTTTAAATTATTTTGAAAATGTTAGATATTTTATCTTAAGAGATAATCTATTGGGGTCCATATCACTGCCACAAAATAAGATTTAACAAAGTATAAGAGTGTTCTTTAAGATCAATTTGTGTAAAATCTACCACCTGGGAAGGAACGTTTCAGCTTACATGAATAAAACAATAAAACACAGCTGGTATCCTAATTTAGTTAAGTTTTTGTGGACATTTTGGCAAGACATGTGGGAATGGAGAAAATGTGACACATGTACAAGAAATATGCAGAGTCCTATATTATTCAATACTGATTAATTGTGTGTTATACTGCCCATTCTGTGGTGGATCCAGTGGGAGATGGGGTTGAAAGGTTGGGTGGAGGGTGTTAATGGACTGGCCCACGTTGAATCTACATTATTCAAGCAAAAATAGTACACTTTTCAGTGAACAAGAGTCCCTTGAAGGGACTGGTGCTCTACTGGCTAAAAAAGAATTCCAGAAATCCAAGATAAGACTGTTTATTCTTTTTAACTGCTGAGTGTTGAAACCATCTATGATATTCTTCAGTTATAAAAAGATTTTCAAGATAGCCGCCATGGTGGCTATATTGGATGTAAGATTGGCACCATTTTCAATTAGCACCAACTAGATATCATAAGAAATCTTTTGGTGAAAACCCCATGTCAAAATGACCATCTATGCAGGAGAAGTAGCAAGATTTTTAAGATGGCTAGCATGATCATGGTGGCCATATTGGATGTAAAATTGGCACAGATTTCATTTAGGACCGACTTGACATCATAAGAAGTCTTTTGGTGAAAGTCCTATGTCAATATGACCATCCAATCAGGAGGAGTAGAAATAAAAAGATTTAAAGCTTGCTGTCACGGTGGCCATTTTGGATGTAAGATCAGCATCATTTTCATTAAGAACCAACTATATATCATAATAAGTCATTTGGTGAAAACTCCATGTTGATATGACCATCCATCCAGGAGGAGTGAGTAGCAATAACAAGATCTTCAAGATGGCCACCGTGGTGGTTATATTGAATGTCTGATCGACATAATTTTCATTTAGGATCAACTAGACAAAAAAAAAAGTCTTCTGGTGATAACCCCATGCTGGTATGACTCTGTTTAGGAGGTTAAGCAATAACAAGATTTTCAAGATGGCTGCCATGGTGGACATACTGGAGGTCAAATTGACACCATATTCATTTATGACCAACTGGACATCATACATAAACTTTTAATGAAAATCCCATATTGATATGACCATCTGCTTTGGAGGAGTATTGATAACAAGATTTTCAAGATGGCCACTGTGGTGACCATAGTGGATGTCTGAGCAGTACCATTTTCATTTAGGACCAACTAGATCTTGGGATAAATATTTGTGTAAAGTTTATTGTCAATCCTCCTAGTAGTTTAGGAGGAGTAGTGATAACAAACTTGTACTAACATACAGATGACGGACAACATGCCATCCCATAAAAAAAGAGAAAGTTGGTATTGTAAGCAAAATGATCCATCCTCCTTTAGTCAAAATCAGGCCCTCATAGAAACAAGAGTCCCAAGTGGGCCAGATACTGCTCACCTGACTTAGATACCTTAACAGTTGACCATATCAATGAGCAGGCTTATGTAGTACTGTAAGAACACAAGCTTAAGTAAACTATCTTCCAAACTTTATGCCTATTTTAGGTTCCAAGTTCTATAGTCTGATAAAATTCTTTCCAAAAATAAAAGCATAATTATTATACATACTCTCTTGCTCATAATCAAACTCAGAAAAGATACTGATGATGTAAATGTGTGTACCAAGTTTTATTTAAACTGGATGAGAAATATAGTCTATATATCTAGAGAGGTAACAAGTTTAGCCAAAAAGACACAAAATCATCTCATTAATATGTACAGGTCTATCTTATTAAAAAACCACTCTGGGACAATGATGATAAAAATTTTGGTTTACCAAGCTGAAGCAAAATCCAATCAAATTTTGAACTCCAGAGTGCCAATAAGCTTGGTCTATCATATACAAGATTACCTTATAATTATGCATAGAACTTGCTCATAATCAAACTCATCCAACATATTCATAATAAAAGACTATTTAACAAGCTTGATCAAAATCTGATCAGAAATATAGATGCTAGAGTGTTGACAGGCTCAACCAATGAAATGCAAGAGTATGTCATTAGTATGTGTGGATCTAGCTCATAATCAAACTCAACCAAGATCCTGAAAATATAAACCTATTTCCCAAGATTTATTAAAAAAATCCTATCAAAAGTAATACAAATCCTCAGCCAATCATATGCAAGATCACTTCATAAATATGCAAAGGTTTTGCTCGTAATAAAACTCATCCAACATTTTGATGATATTAGCCTATTTACTTAGTTTCATTAAAATTGGGTCATCATTACAGTCTACCAAGTGGTATGAAGGTAAGCCAATCAGATGTAAGATCACCAATTAATATGTGTAGATCTCACTCATAATAAAACTCGTTGGATATCTTGATGATATAAAGCTATATACCAAGTTGGATAAAAATCTGATCAGGAATAAAGTCGCTAAAGTGTTGATAAGCATGGCTAATCAAATGCAAGTTCACCATATTAGTATGCATGGATCTTTCTCATACTCTTCTCAGATCATGATGATTTGAGTCTATTTACAAATTTGAATCAAAGACAGATCAGAAATACAGTCTCTAGAGTGATTCTAAGCTCAGGCTATCCACTGCAAGATCATCTGATTAATATGTGGGGATCTGGCTCATTTTCAAACTCATGCAAAATTTTGATCATATAAACCTATATAGCAAGATCAGAAATATGGCTTCCAGAGTGGTAACAAGCTCAGCCAATCAGATGCAAGATTAGCTAAATAATATGCATGGATCTTGTTCATTATTGAACCCATCCAATATCCTGATGATATAAGCCCCATGTTCCAAGTCTGATGAAAATTACATCACAAAATACCGCTTTCAGAGTGGTAACAAGCAATTTTTGATGGAAGGACAATGCACAATGGACACCAGGCCATACCATAAGCAAAAATCCCAAATCCACCACTGCTAATCTTTTTAATATTCAATCTGTCTAATGCTGGAATACTGATACAGGAGAAAAGAAATTATATTGCTTCATAATACCAATACATTTGCCAGTAAAGCCTGATTTGACACAACCTTGCAGAAGATAAATGTAATGTAAGAAAATGCATTGTAAGAAGAGTTTATGAGGTTCACATCGTTTAAAATTTTAGTAAACAGTATTGTTGATAAGAATGTCACCTTTGCTCTCTAGATTTATCATATTCTTATTATCTTAACACATGTGGTGAAGGAAAGTTGATCTGAATATTGACATACTAAATAAAATATACATCCTAAATCTCTTTCACAACACTATTATGAATGTGTGAAACACTGTATATACCTTTTGATAAGTTGAGTTAAACTGCAAACTGCAAAGACCCAGATCTGCTGTTGCACAATGCACTGGCATATCTGGGTCTATGCAATTTGTTAGGAGTAATTAGTACAACAAACAACACAGACCCTGATCTGCCGGCACATTATGCTATGGCAGATCAGGATCTATGTTGTTTGCATTTGGACAGGACTTATAAGGGAGTATATATGGCAAGTCAAAACCTGTTGATGGAGTAGTAAAATAAGTATGTAGTTAAGTAGGTGTAAATTTTATTTCCAAATGTTGCATCTCCTAAAAGGTGTGGACAAACATCAATCACTCAAATATGTGATATTAACGGAATGACTTATTCAGTCTTGGCATAAAGCAAAACAACTAAAAGCTAAAAACAAAAACAAATTGGGGTCTGCTGCGTTTGGAATTTATAAAGCTATACTGTATATAAATGGGTAAAGAAGTAATATATTTATATTAATTAGCTTTGGCACAGGTCAATAATAATCCTTCCTTGTGTTACAAGTTTTGGGGAAGTGTGTAGATTAGAGGGGAAAAATATAGAAATAAGTAGAAAAGAAGGAATTATGGGATATGCTGATGATTAATAGTAATGGTAGGAGTCTCTAGCTGAGTGAACTGCACACTGAGGTAAAGGAGAAGCTTGATATGTCTTTTTTTCATGAAATTATGCACCTTAATTTGTCCTTTATGGGAAATGGATACATTTGAGGTGGTGACAGATGGTCTCTTCTGTTAATTCACAACAATTTTGAAAGAGAGAAGGCAGAAGCTAGTCACTTTACTTTGTCCAGTGTTGTTCCTTACAAGAAATGGCATGGAGATGCACCCTCAGGGTTCAGGAAAATCTTTTCCAATGGATGAGTTGCAATAGATACTCATCCCTGTCATCACTTTACTCAACACAGTACTCTTACAAACTACACTACTTCGCTCTTACAAAAATAATCCACTGGCATCCAATGCATGCTTGATGTTATAATGGCTTAAAACCATAAGAATATAATGTTTGAAGTGAAGACAGAGAGTTGAAAACCCTTCTAATTCATAGCCCCTTAGATAAATATATAATTTGAGACAATGTTTGCAGTTTCACACCTACCCCTCAAATTCTTAATGGCTTTTGTACTTACAGTGACACTTTCAGTAATATAGGTGCCATTTTAATGTGGAGACAGTTTGCTTTTCAACGAGTTATGACACATCTTTATAAGTTAGACATGTGGGAGGTTAAGAGTCAGAAAATGTCAGCTTTTTTAATTTTGCATCTGGTCAATGTTATGCTTGCCCCAGGTCACTGATATTTTCAAAACTGTTCAGATTTATTGATACTTTGTCACACCAAAGTGAAGATGCCAGCAGATATTTTTATTATGTATGTTATTACTTTTCAAACAAAAAATGGTGCTAACTTACATCTGAAGAAGAATTCCATGTATCTCCACAATTTAACCAACTTTCATACTAAATAATGCATTTCAGTAAAACCTCCATTTCCACAGCAATACTCAAGGGCACCTTTCAAAGGGAAGATTGCTGACTGACTAAAAGAATTGAAGGTTATTACATAATCACCCCAATTAAATTACAACCAATCACATGTCTCGAGATTATGTATTTTATAAATAGATTACAATGGCATGCATTGTGTGAAAGTTGATGGGAATCTACAAAGACATTTAAAATGTTTCTTTCAAATGAAAGTTAGCAACATTTTTCTTGTGAAAAGTAATTACCGGCACATACTTATAGAAATATCTGTTGCTGTCTTTGCTAAAGCTACACAGGTTTGAAAATACAAGTGACCTGGGGTGAGCACAACACCATAAATGTAACAGAACCAGCACATTAAATCAGAAGATTTCAAAATTTTGATCATTAGATTTACTTCTAAACCAGCAGATTTTTTTTATAGACATAAATTGTACATGTTTTAAAGGGAGTGAAAACAAAACAAGTGCATTTTTTGCCATAATATGTATTTTCAATCATGACACACACTGATCTTCTGTCTCCTACACATATTTTCAACTTTTCTGTCCCAGTGGGGGACTAGGACCTGAGTGACAACATGTGTTGTCTTCATATGCTGTCCTGAAAATTTCTGTGAAATCTCTGAGTCTGGAAACATAACTTAAACCAGTTTAGTAAAATGATCTGCAATGAGGAATGGTAAATTGTGCTCTGCAACAAAATTTGTAAAGAAAGTTTCTGCAAGTGCCACTGTATCCACTTTTGATCCATTCTCAAACAAGGCCTTCAAAAATGGGTGTGTTTTTTTTTTACAGAAGAAGCATTACTCTTATGCAGTGGTGTCTGCATATGTCTGGTGATATAATTTGGTCCTCTGTATACTTAAAATCCACTTTGCATAAAACACACAATGCAAACTCAGGACCTTTGCTACTAACCTGCACACACTTAAACTCTGATTTCCAAGCATTCTTAAACTTGTTGTAATATTTCTTAGCCAATGATTTTTTAGCATTGGGAGGAAGTGCATGTTTCAGCATTTTTACATGAACTGACCAAAAGAAGATAAGAGCTGCCCTTAAATAGTCCTCTTAATAAAATCAAAATACTTACTCAAGTATTTCTGCCCAAATAATTTTTTGGTCGGTCTCTGCTTTTATCTCACCTCAGCCAAAGGTTGGCTGATTTTTAATCAAAGACTCAAAAGCCATCATGTACCACCTTTAATCTTTTTATTACTCATAACACCTCGAAATACATCTTGCCTTTGGCTTTAAACTCTCCAAATTACAACAATAGGGTAATCAATTTACAGCATGTTGTGTACACATGTTAGCCATTGTTTAACAATTCTTAATATGATTACTCAGCATGTATCATTGCACCAGTCACTGCACTGGGGAATAGTTCCAGTATCCAGTAGACTGGTTCTGACTGGTTTCTTTAATGTGTGAATAGAATGCATATAAATACCTTTTTTTTTTCTTCTTCTTTTTTTGTCAAATTTAAAAAAAAAATCTTTTAGTTTTTAAATGCAGTCAATTTCAACTATAAAATGGTATGTGCGGTAGACAGCCTTTAAATCAGTATTTTTGTCCTACTGTCATTGAATCATATGCATGATACAGACAAAACAAAATCACAATTTTTTACATTCTCTGGCTCTTAACTTATCAAAGGTTTAACTCATAAAAATGTGTGATAAGCTCCCTGAAGAAGAATTACTCCCGATTTAAATGATTCCTAGATGACTGAAACTGTCACTGTAAACATGAATACCATTAAGAAATCGAGGGTTATGTGTGAAACTGACTCTTATCAATTAGTATACAAACCTTGTCTCTTATTATATATTTATATAAGTGGCCATATGCTAGAAGGGTTTTAAACTGTTGTCTTCATGCTGAACATAACGTCTTCATGATGTGAACCCTAGTGTGTGTAGTTACCTGTGTATGAAACAAAGCTGGTTTCCTTTGCAACATGTTCTGCACTGACAAGTAGGCAATATATGCAAAAGTAATCGATAACTGATGCATGCCAGATGTTAATCAATGCTGAACTTAGCCACTTGTTAAGGGTAGAAAATGCACACAGATTTATTCTCAAGGTGCAATCTGCATCTACTCTGCCCAGGGAAGAGTAAGAAGTAAACTTTTCCATAGCACAGCCAATTTTACCCGGTCAAGATGAGAGGATGAGAGGTTTTCCTGTGCCCTGACCCTGCCCTACATACAGTGCACCCTTTTGTTCTCACAGTGCACCATATTGCCCAGAAAGTACACTATGTTGCTTTGACAATATATCTGCCCCTTTGCAAGTTCAGCCACAAAACTTTAAGTTGATTTTCTTTACATCAAATCAACATTTCATCGACAGCAACTGCTTCTTGACACATCATGAATTTTACCCTTAAGAAAGGTGTATCAAATTTATGCATTTGACAAAAAAAGGAAGAAATATTAACAGCAGTGTGTTGCAATTACTGATCATCCACTGTGTAATTTTACTCTTGAAAGTGCTGTCATGGGACATCATTGACTTCACATATCTATATATCTGTGTTTGAATTTTTTAAAATAAAAGATACTTTAAAATACTAAGAACACTTGACAAGTAGCTGATATTGTCCATACCACAAACTACACTGGACAAGTAGCTGATATTGTCCATACCACAAACTACACCAGTGAGTTGAAAACGTGGTCTCAATACCTGGAGTAATCTTTTATCTTTCCAGTATTCAATTACTGTGAGGATAATAGACCATTACGCTTTTTTTTTAACTCAACCAATGAGGGATCACCTCATAATATTTGGATGTAAAAACTGTCCTACTTCTCACTTTTTTGGCATTTATTTCATTACACCTCATTTTTGGACAATATATTCTTTGTGTTATTTATTAAATGAAACCTCATCTGACATTCTGAAGACCCCCCTCTTTTATTTACCCTTAGTCACCCTTATCTATTTATAGTCTGTTGTGATGTGAATTCATGGCATTTATCTCTATATTACACTTATCCACCTTATAACATCATAGGTCCACATCTGACTTCATATAATTTGCCAAGAGATCAGGGTACATATTGTTTGGTTTAATCTTGAATACAGCAAACAGCGCAGACCCTGATTTTGTCACAAGATTATGTGTCAGAAGAATCAAAGAGCTTGCCCGAAGATCATACAAGTCTGAGATTGAGTTTTCACTAACAGCCAATCCGAAACAACCTTTCCAAAGTAACATCATTTGTGATTGGTTCAAACAAAATCTCAAGCTCCAACTCAAGCTCAAGAAGAAAAAAAAGCTGCACTGAAATTATTGATACACTGTACAAAGTCAGTGCATATTATTATTTGATAAATAGAATATTGCAGTCATGTTTGTTTTACATGAAATTGATAAAGCTGGTAAAAAATATTAAATTGTTTGCTGGCTAACAAATAAGATTAGATGTTACACCACTCCCTTGTTAATTTGCAACCGAATAAATAGTGAACCTGCTTATAATGTGATAAGATATATCAAACACATTTTTAAATAGATGGCAACAAAAATAAAGAAATGGACAATGATAAAGTATGACTGTTTTTCAAAAAGCCAATCATAACTGATCACCCAATATCCACACATTTTAAATGTTAAAATATCTGATTATCTTTTGATATTAATCAGGAATACAAGAGAAATAAAATGAAGATATAAGCACAAAAACATTTATACTGATTTAGTCTTGTGTCTAAAGACAAGGGCAACAAGAACATTGTCAAATCAAAAGGAATTATCAATCTACTTGTAGAGTACCCAACCCTGGCTGCTGGTGTACTGAACAAAGACCTACATAAAATCAATTTGTGGGTTCATCAATGGTTAGTTGATTTTAATCCAAACAAAACTGAATCAATGACTATATCCAGAAAATCTCATAAAGAACAACACCCACCATTTTTCTTGAATGATATGGTTATTAAGAATGTCAGTTCTCATAAACAGTTGGGCTTAATGAATCCCTATAGTAGCATACACACATACAGGAAATAACTACAAAAGCATGAAAAGGATGGACATGTTACACAGTTTGAAATTAAAATCTTTATTTCACCTTAATAAGACCCCTTTTGGAGTATGGGGAAATTGTTTAGGATAACCGTAGTCAGCATAAAAAAGATGAAACAGAAAAAAATACAAGCTGAAGCAGGAAGAATCATCTGTGGGGACACAAAGTCTATGTCATATGTTAGAATTATGGAAGAAACAAAATGGGAAAGACTTTCAAAAAGACGTGATAAACACAGAATGAGGCCTATGTTGTTTGTTCTACTCCTAGCAAACTGCATAGACCCAGATCTGCTGGTGTATTATGTGATGGCAGATCTAGGTCTGTACAGTTTGCAGTTGAACTCAAATTATAAGCAAGTGTATATAATATTTATGGAGTGGTGTTTGTGTAAAATGACATAATGCATTGTATCATTATTCTTACATCTCCTGGCTGCAGTTGTCTGGTCTTTTCATTCGATATCTGTGGCGAAGCTCCTGAAGTATGTTAGTGTTGGACACCTGCGGGTAGGGTGTACCACCAAGGGTAATAATTTCAAAAAGCACAACACCAAAAGCCCATCTGCAATTATAATAAATCAGTTGTAAGCATTCAATGTTGTGTGACTACTGAAAAACTAAAAGGCACATTGTCTCATAACTGGACACTCTTATGGTTTCTTTTGAGATAACAATCAACTGGCTTTAAACAGTTCTGTTTGAATGTTTCTTTATCTTGGGTAATTAGCTAAATGCCATCATGCCCGCCATAGAAGGTCGCACGTGGGGGTCAGATAATTAGTAGTTTTTTGCTATGAACAGTCATCTGTGTAACAGAGATAGCACACTTTGATTGCTCATAAATTACTTTCAAATACAACAGACAGATCAAATTCTCTCTTTGGTTTTATCTGGAAGTGTAAAGCTAAAAAATCAAAAGCTGAAGTCTTTCTGGGCAAGACAGTAGATAACTGTCAAAGAAGAGATCATGACTGATAATTTTGCAACATTCGACAATTAGAGAGAGCAAGTAACACTCTCTTTCACTGAAAGGAATGCTTCTGTTTGATGTCCATGGAGCAAAATGACACTTTATTATTATGGACAATCTAAAAAGAATTTCAAATGAAATTGGCCAAAGCTTTTCAAGTTTTCCAGGTTTTCATTATGAAAGATCAATGTGCAACATTGTCATTATGTTATCATATGATGTGTATGACTGTACTAAAGATTGACATTGTTAGTAATGTTTGTTCAGAAGAATGTTTTAAAAACACCTGCAAAGGCACATCATACTTAAGACCACACATTTGATAATAACATTTCTCTGGATAAAAAAGATTCTTGTTGTGTCTGCACATTACACAATTAAAGATAGCTTATAATTAGCAAGAGATAGCATCTGAAATGTGTTGTGGATCATACAATAATTATAGCAGAGATTACAAGCATACGATCAAAGACACATCAACAGCTGCTTAATTGGATTATTTTTAAACATTCTTTTAAAAGATATTCTCAGTAAAAAAAAGTCTGCATTGCAGTTATTCACTTCAGTTACCATTCCTAACAAGAAATTATAGTTATGAACATTGAACAACTATTGTGAATACATTTAATTTTTTGGGTATAGGTTTTCATGACTTTGAAAAAACATTTCCATTAGTACCTAAATTGGTAGATAACACTGATGGGGTGGGGAGTCTTTTGTCTTAACAAAGAAATAAGTGTTCATTTAGTCTTAAAATTTGTGATTTGTAGCAACCACAGAACCTGCCACAAATAGTAACTTAAAAAATAAACATGAAATCACAGTACAGTCTCCCTTGTTATATCGTGGTGGTAGGGGTCCATACCTGTTGACCGTGTTATGTACCAAATTGCGGTATAGCGAGAATCATTGAAAATTAAATGATTGTATGTATATGTGTGTGTTTGTGAAATAAACAAAACACCAGTCAAACATAAAATAATAATTTTAGCTTATGTAAATTAAAATAATTTCTTTACTTCATGGTACTTGTTCATTTAGACTTCATGTTTTCTTTCAAACCATACTGTCATGCATGTGATAAACCAATTCAAGCACAATGGTTTAGTTTGGCATTAAGTGCATAGCTATACTGATTTATATCCAGAACTGCATTATAATAAAGGGTATTATAACAAGGGAGAGTTGTATTAGACATTTTTTAAACGTTTGACACAAGTTTCAAAATATACCTGAGGAAAACAACGTTTGACACAAGTTTCAAAATATATCTGAGGAAAACAGATAATGGAAATGAAGAATTATTCCTAATGTCTGACAAAATGGCAACATCATTAATGTTTACTTCGAAGTTATGATTATGATATCACTGAGCAAGTGTCAAGATCTTTTGCATTCACAGGGTGAGACCAGTGCTTTACACAAGACAAGAGAGATCAGTCTGAGATCATGCTTTATACCCTTTCTCTCAAGAAACACTTGATTCAACAAACAAACATACAATTATTTGTACTCCATAACGCACATGTATAGCGAGGGTAACATCTGGAAACATTGTTACTATGAAAATTTTTTTTTTTTTTTTTTAAACCAATAATGGTAAAGAATTGATTGACACAACTACTTCGGTGCATTTGAGGCTATATGATTCATATTTGATGGGGAAAAGTCCTGCATTATAAATGTCAGGAAACATCTGATCTGAACTTAAAAAGTCTTACAATACACCTTCAAGATTCAATCTAATCTATATGCACAAGTGGAATACCAGATATATCATAGAGTGGGGTGATGAAAAGGGTATTGGTAGAGAAATCAAGGACAGTGTTGCTTTTTTCCTCACGTTGCTTCATTTTTGCCTTTATGCAATTTAATGTTTTCTTTCATTGTTCATTGTCTACCATTTTATTTTATTTGATGAACTGATTTACAATATTTTACTCCCTCTCTCACCATTAACTAGACTTTTCCTTATGCTGCTTTATTCTATCTTTTCACAATTCCTTTTTTTTCCATTGTTCATACATGTTTACAGGATGGCATAATAAATATGAACAATTTTCCATGTTTACCGTACCATTTTATTTGCTAAGTGAAGCAATTTCGAAACTTTACTCTATTTGACTGGAGATTGGAGATGGCGCCTGATGTCATTAAGCAATATTACATTTGGTAACACCCATTGTGGAATACAGCTAAACTTGGAGCATGATCTAGTTGTGGGGTACCAGAATTTAGGACACGTGAAAGATCAAATAAGAAATCCAACATCATACAATAAATGTAAAATGAAATCCAACAGCTTTGCTGTTTTTGTGGTCAAATACTATAGATCGTATAATATTTTAGCATCATAACATCTTTTGAAAGTGAAAAACATTAAGGATATTCAATACATACATTTTTTTAATGAATTTAATGCTGGATGGGAATATATTCTAAATTTCATCCCAGTCTTTATCTTGCAAACATTTTAAACTCCTGAAAATTTTTGATTTACAGTAAACAGTTGACATTATTTGGATAAATTTGATTGTTTATTTATTTGCATTAAATTGCAGCCCAGTGAAGACTAATTTGAAGAAGAGTACAAGTTGCAAGACCTGTAGTTAATGTCAAAGATGTAAGAAACAGCTAAGGTGGACAACATGTACACCCAGTTATTAAATACAGTGTAGAATAGACACAGCATATCTGGAGTAATGTTTAAAATTCCCCATGATCCTGGCCAAGCAAACCGATTAAATGCCATAAACACTTCTTGGGTCACATGATGATCAAATAAGTAAAAGCAAATTCTTCAACATTTTGGAAGTGCCCTTTCATAGCACCCCATTTAAATTAATCATAATTATTGCTTTGATTCAGAAAAGTCTACCAACTTTTTCACCTCTCATATGAACAAATCAGGTAATGTGAAACCTCATATATTCTGTATATACATGTACTACATTTGTTTGTGTATTATGTTGTACTCAATTCTGAATATCACATTCTCAGATCTGTGATTGCATAAATGTGCCAGCAGGTCAGGGTTAACACTGTAACAGCAGTTCTAGGTCTATGCCATTGTGTACAGACCCAAATCTGCTATCCAATAATGTAACAGCGGGTCTGAGTCTATTCTATTTTTATGTATAGACCTAGATCTGCCCTCCAATAATGTAACAGCAGGTCTGGACCTGTGCAATTGTTGTGTATAGACCTAGATCTGCCATCCAAAAATGTGATAGCAGTTCTGAGTCTATGCCATTTTTATGTATAGACCTAGATCTGTCATGCAATAATATAACAACAGGTCTGGGTCTATGCCATCTGTGCCAAAAGATCAGGGTCAACAATGTTTTACATAAGATTTCTAGAAAACTGCGTATAATTGTTGTATAATATAGTACTCACTCACTTTCATGGGAGTCATAAAAGTGGACCACCTGATACTGAGGTATTTTATGCATAATATTACTATTAAATACAGATATGGGATCGAGGACTATACCAGCTTTATAAGGGAGTACTGTATGCATACAACTTCAAACCAGGTAGGCCCAGACCTGTCATCCCATAATGTGACAGCAGATTTGGGTCCATGCCATTATTCAAGGATGTTTGCTTTTGTTAAATAAGCATTAAGTGTCAAAGTTGGTAAAATATAGGCAGATTTGTTGAGTTTTCACGTCCGACTTACATACGAGAATATCAGACATTTCGAGAATGAATGCTCCTTCTGGAAGTGTCTGATGCTCAATTTTACAAACTTCAGAAGTTGGATAAAGTAATAATGGTTTCCTCCATGATAGATTTTAGATACTTGTGGTGAAATTCAGACAGCTATCAAGTCCCATTGGGTAACTTTGTCCAGCCCTGCCCTTGAATAATCCTAATGCAGATTTAAGAATGATATCCGCAAAATGGCTTATTTAACTCTCTTTCTTTGCCAAATCCTCTAGAATTTTCAAATTTTAATTAACAATGTGTTACAAAATATATCCTTGAAAGCCTGTCCAAAGTTAGACTACAATATGAGAAGAGAGAAAAGGAAATTAATACTATTTCAATCTATGTTGGAAAAGATCTCTGCATTACCAAATGATGCTATTCTATTCTCAACTTCTTGATCTTTACATTATGACATTACTGACACAACATCACTTGCTATCTATGTGTATCATAGCAGTTTAAACTCTGGGAAAGATTAGGTATAAAATAATGGTGTTGCAACTCCTCTCTCTTACAAAATAATGAAAAAGAAAAATGCTCATACAATTGTAATTATCACAATAACTCTCCTGTAAAAGAAAAAGTTAAAGTCAACAGTATATGGAGACCTTGGGGAATCATTTGTGATTTACAACCTGAAGTAAATCGATCCCACAGGCTGTCAGTTGTGGAAAACCAAGTTGATCTCAATAACTGTGTCATAATGAACATATACACTGATCTCCAACTTGTGAAAATTTGATTAATTTTTAAATACTCATTCAGCTATTTTATGGGTAATTGGTGACAGGGTACTGTTTCATAAATTTGTGTGTGTAATAACACTAGCTTGAGGATATATTTTTGTGTGTAATAACACTAATCTGAGGATATATTTTCAACGAAGAGTAGCTCAAGGAACTGCACACCAATCGATACATTTTTATTATGAATTTAGATTGATTGGATCCTTAGCTCATTTCATAAAGTTCATACCATATAAACTTGCTTGGGTTCAACTGTAAACTGCATAGACCCAGATCTGCCATTGCATAATGCACCAGCAGATCTGAGTCTATGTTTGTTAGGAGTAATCAGTAGAACAAATAACACAGACCCTGATCTGTCATCACATTATGCAATGGCAGATCAGGGTCTGTTGTTTGCAGTTTGACTTGACTTGTAAGGACGTATATACAGTATTACAACATTTCAGAAGTGATCATCCTTAAATATAATTACTGGTGCACAACATTAATCCTAATCTTCTGATGCATTATGTAATGGTAGGTCTGGGTTCATGCTATGTGCAGTTGGGTGAACATTATAAATCACTAAATATGGCACCTAGCTCACACCATATATTCTTAATCATTTTTCCTTGGGTGGACTTGAAGAGATTTTGAATTTGCTTTGGTAATAAGGCTGTAAAAGTATGATGTTTTTTAAATATTTTTAAATTGTTCAATTACAGTATTTTTAATGATGCCATTCTCTAATTTTATATTTGATCCTTTTTTCAATGCTTTTGCTAATGCATCCACCTTCAATAACAGTTTAGATATTTTGCAAGAATAACAAATTGAACATACAGCTCTCCCTCACTCTAAGGCTCTTCATTATAACACAGTTCCTGTTATAAGGCAAGTATGATCATGGATCCCATTTCATTAAGTGGTAGTAAAATTATAATGTGGTCTCACTTCAAAGTGGTCAACTCTGTGGCTCCCATGGATAGTGTTATAATCAGGGAATACTGTAATGTTGTATAGTTAGTCATCAAAATATTCATGATTAAAGAAACAAGACCAAATGCCAAGTGAATATGTCTACCATATGCCATCAGAGTGGCAGTGCAAATGTTCAGACTAGTTGGGCAAATACAAGTGATTAATTGAATTTTTCTGTCTTTTCCAGTGTCATCTCATGCCAAAGAAACACCTGTGCTTATTTATTTCTTCGTTTTAATGCCATATATCCCAGGGTAAAAGTTCCACCTTACAGGATATATGTCAACAGTCAGTAAAATAAAACTGATTTTGAGAGATCATCCAAGCTCCCTTCTAAAAAAATGGTCTCTTATGAAAAGTGGTCTCCCAAAAGGGGTCATCTGTGTATATCACAAAGTCAATGTGTTCTTTAGAAATCTGATCCCGGTTTCACTAAACATCTCAAATTTTCTTCTGCAGGTTGAAATTTTTGGATATCTGTCGTATTCTTTGGTTTGGAATTGCAAGTTTTGCCCTGATCATTAAGCAGGCATTAAGGATTAAATTACAGTCATAATATCCTGCATTTTTCTGAAATTAATCTTGTTTTATATGAGGAAAAACTAAGGATTTCCTGCAATGTGAGGAATTCCTCAGTACTCCCATTTTTAGCAATTTGAAAAAATTAATTAGTTATTTTTCAATCCATGTATTATATCTTCTTGTCAGATATCAACAGTGTACTTAGCATCCTGGAACAATTCCGAGTGAACCTCAGTAAGAATAATAGCAGAAGCTCAATATGTGTTAAGGGCTGTCTGCTTTTGTAAAATCAATGTTTACTGCACAACTTGAAATGATGTGATCATGATATTATAACATTATCAATTTGATGTCACTTGTTACCTTACTTGGAATGTCCTCAGCCTTTACTGTTGCATGTTAGAAAAAGCTCAGAAGTAAATAGTGTTCATTTTGAACTGCCCTCATAGTTGTTAGTGTTATAAATTGGCTGTGCAGGCTGTGTGTTGCCAAAAACCAATGTGATATCAATAATTATGCCATATTGAAACAAATTCTCTCACCAATATATACTTGTCTGTGTATTTGATAAGATGAGTCTATGATCTTCAACTTGTGCAAATGTGATGAATTTTTAATTATTCATTCAACTATTATTTTATGGGCAATTAGTGACAGGGCACTTTTTCCAATACTCTTCAATGCAATGACCCCAGGATTTTCAACTAGCTCAAGAAAATGCACATCAACTTATACAATTTTAAGTGATTTTGTTTGGACCCTTAGTTACATAAAAATATATTTTCTTATATAAAAAAGTTAATACCTCAACATTTCACAAACGATCATCCTTAAGAATGTCTTCTGTAAAATCAACTCTTAATGCATAGCCTGAATTGATGCAATCATTACACTATGATATAATCGATACAAGTCTTGTTTTTTTTTTTTTTTTTTTTTTTTACATAAGTGTAATTTTCCTAGTGCTATGAATTATTGGTGAGTCTGGATATAAAATAACATGGTTGTAACTTCTGTCTCTTATTAAATAATGAAAAAGAAAAATGTTTATACAATTTGTAAAACTGCAATAACATTCATGTGAGAGAAAATTAAACAGTCAATGAAAGATATATAAGATCTTGGGCAATTTTTTGCAATTAACGACCTACTGTAAAATGACTGCACTGGCTTTCTGTCGCAAAAACAAATGTCACCTCAGTGACTGTGTCATAATGAACAAATGCGCTTTTCTTCTTGGATTGATAAGAGATGTTTATGATCTTCATCCTGTGTCAATTTTTTAATAAATATCCGATTACTCATTCAGATATTATTTTATGCGAAGTTAGTGACAGTGTACTTTTTCTTGTACTTTTCTACATAATGAATCTTACTTGGGGACTGATATTCAACTAAAAGTAGCAAAATGCACACCAACCCATATATTTTTAAGTGATTTGGATCCTTAGCAATGTACAAATATAAATTTATCCAAAAGTTAAATACTCCAACATTTCACAAGTGATCATCCTTAAAGTACCATCTTTATTTCCATATATAATATGTACCCAAATGCAAACAGCATAGACCCAGATCTGCCAGTGCATTATGCATCTCCAGAACAAGGTTTGAGCTGTTTATTCCACTTGAAACTTGAGCAAACAGCTTAGACCCTGACACTGTTTGCAGCTGGGTGAGTATTCTATATGTGTACCATATATACTCACTTACAAGTCGGGTCAAACTGCAAACAACAAAGACACTGATCTGCTGTCACATAATTCCCCCAGCTGATCAGGGTCTAAGTTCTTTGCTCTACCGATTTGTCCTAACAAACTGCATAGACCCAGATCTATCAGTGAAGTATATGATAGCAGAATTGTGAGATTTGTGTCTATGCAGTCTGCAGTAGGATAAGTGAATATATATGGGTATATATGGATATATGTGAAGTGCAGCTGCTTTAGAAGGATATATATATATATATATATATATATATATATATATATATATATATATATATATATATATATATACTACTTACGAATTATAACAATATATAGAAAGTCCTAGATAATGCTATTTTATGATAAACCCACCTAGTTATGATGTACATCACACTATAATTGTCCTTACACATGGATCCATTACCATATTGGCCTTATAACAGGGCCTTATAGTGAGGCAGTGCTATATATTATTAAGGAGTCCCAAATATTTCCTTCTTTAATGTAATTTTTTTCCCAGTAAACTGAAACCCCTCAACCCTGAATACTGAAACAAATTTTGATCCCAAATTTAAATTGTATGCTGAAAAACCCCATAAAACTGAAACTCACTCACAAACTTGGAAATGTATTTTAGCTGCTAAATTCTGGAGACACTTTCAAGCAGATTAATTATGGTTAGCAAGTACTGTAAGAGACTTATCTGTGAGACAAAGATCTGGAAAATGTCCAAAGGGCACAGTACATGAGGTTATAATAATATTTGAGGTGTTCTGACACAGATTAGAGCTGACAATAGGTTAATTATGGAGTCTTTGGACCAAAAAAAGAGCCAGCTATTATGGCAAATTATTAATAAATGCTTGTTGGTAAGCCAATTAAGAAAGATTATGTTTATCTGCTTATTATCTAATTGTGATTGATGCTATTCATTTGTATACATGATCAATATAACATTTTTTGTGTTTTTTTAATTAAATATCAGGGCTTTATTAACCAGGCATGTGGCCTCGATTGTGCTGCTTTGCCTACAGAGACTGACAAAACAGTATTCTAAAAGCCAGATTCATTCAATTGATTTTCAATGGAGAAAAATCATTTTATATATGTATTTATGTAGCCATGACTGTCATTTGTCTTCACTCGTGTCAAGATGTCAGAACAACCAGCTAAGCATTGTAGGATTGAACCATCCTTACAGAATAAAATGATCAATGAGTATGAATCTGTGCAAAAACCTACACTGAAGAAACTAAGGGAAAAACTGAGCATGGGAGCATCAACTGATTCAGATATTCTAAAGAAAATGGAATTGTACAAGAATGAATTTTTGAAAACAACAGTGATGCAAACAAGTGTCATTTCAACATTGCTTGCAAATTTGACAAATATAATATATCATCTCTCTCTGTTGTCACATAAGCGCTTTGAAAAAGACATTTTTTCACATCTGTGAAAACCTCAGTAAACCGAATACCTCTCAAAACTAAACAAATTTTGGGGTCCCAAGGGTTTTCGGTCTTGAGGTGTTTCACTGTGTGTGTGTGTATATATATATATATATATATATATATATATATATATATATATATATATATATATATATATATATATATATATATATATATATATATATATATATATATATATATATATGACTTCCCCACTATAAGTCACTTCAGTATAAGGAGTATGAGGTGGAAGGTGGCCCCTTTTATATGATGGGTCTTGGATTCCGTTTCGTTATTGAATAGTAATATTATGTATGAAATACCTCAAAATCACTTATCACACACACATTATCTACCATGTAACGAAAATGACACAAGTCACATATTCCATAAATTTTCTATAAATGATTCTAAATGACCTGCTTATCCAAATATCTTGTAGCTTTATTTATTTCATTTACTTAATATTTACAACAAACTATATGAATACAGACCATGGGTGGATATAAGGTGGAGTATAATGAAAAACGAGTTTTAAAGAAGGAGGAATGGTGCTGCTGAAGCAACAAGAGGATTAGTCAGTCACATCTTGCCTCTATGTTATTAAATAAACTGTGTAACACCTATGTGATAATTCCTCCAAAGTGCTTGACTTTGAACAAGTGCAATACAAGACAACATTTTACACCTTAAAAATTCTAAATGTGATTCAGAAGTTCATCCAAGGATAAGAGGCCCCAGTTGGTCAAGTGATCGACGGATCTTGCCTTTACAAATCACTGACATCTCACCTCTGTACGTGTGGGTTCAAGTCTCTGCTCGGCCACCATGGTTATGTGAGAAAGCTTGCCAGTAGCTTCCCGTGGGTTGGTGGTTCTCCCATAGTTTTCCAAGGTTCTTCCTCCATTAAATATACTGGCCACCATGTATAGTGTATCATGTACTGAAAACTGGCATTAAACCCACAAAATCAAACCAAACCATCATCCAAGGATAACTTAACAACAGAGTTGGCTCACAATTGTCTGGAAGGGACATGGAACAGACTACACTGATTCTGATACACATCAATGAACAAGGATTTCTTAAAGCAATGTATTATTTAATATGCCTCTTAAAACAGTTACACTTTTAAACAGTTTTTGTATGCTTAGATACTTGAACGTAGGGCAGAAGTAGATTCATCATATTGCACACAGGTCCAATGTACACTCAACATTCACCAATCATGAGTAAGTGAACTTAGTTGTTACAGTTGAATAATTTAGACATTGTATTTGAAACAGAAGGGAAAGCAACTGAAACCTTGAAAAGAATCATTCATTAGCCTAACTACTTAACATACAATCAACTAGTTTGGTGTCTCTATCAATTCCATTACAATGACCATGAAAGGACATTATACTAACTACAGAAAGGATTCAATCACACATTTCATTCTGAATATATCTCCAGATTACTTACAACTTGCAGCAAAATCAGTAATACAGCACAGCACATCAGTATAAACAGTCAACATCTACCCTACCTTACATGTGTCATCTAGCATTAATCTGAGGGAGACAACTTTTAAAATTGTAGTACATGTATGAGCAAGGAGGTGTATTGCTTTCTAAACTGATTCATGAATCCCCAAGCTCTACCTACCTACCACTATCTGTCAATCAAGTGTTTATTCAACATTGAAATTGACCACTGCTCACTCTCAGGCTAGGCTGTTTGATTTATAATGTAATAATGTCTGGGCTTGTCTGACTGTCAAGTGTCTTGGTTAACTGATGATCTGTCACCTTGGCCAATTTTACCATATAACATGTACAAATTCAAACTGTTATTAATTCACTATCTTTCACCTCTTTTTCATGACACTTTCACTATGAAACAAAAATTACTATCTAATAAAGTAATTAAATATTAACAGAAAATTTTAAAGAAATACTATGCTAATTAGTAGACATAGTTACTCTTATTTGACAATTTGTCAATTTCATATGACACTTGTTACAGTGTGATATGAAACTGATAAATTGTAGTTAAAAATGGCATTAAGTGTACACGTAACTAAACTCATCAATTAATTAATAACACTATTTTCTAATGTAAAACATGTACTGGCTAGCTGAGAACAGAGTAAACCCAAATCCCATAATCCACCAGCAAAAAAGGGTCTACACTGTTCGTTCCACTTGTATTTTCAACTGAACAAGGTAGATCCATTAGGGACATCCTCCTCTCTTTCTAGTGTTAGCAAAAAAACTTAAATTGTCTGAAAGAGACTTGGAGGTAATCATAGTGATACTTTCCAAATTGGTTAGTTTTTGGCAGATGAATATCCAGCTTAATGGGCAAAGAAAATACCCTCATAACAAGATCAGCATTTAAAATAACATTCGACAACATTTCAACCATCAGTGTAACACCTGCACTTTTAGTTTTTTTTATGTTATTCCTGCAATCTCTGAAACAAAATGATTGAAGAAATTATTCAGTTTCTATAGACTCAACTATTGCTTATGTTATTGTTAGTGATAACATGTCATTGAGTCCTTGTGACATCAGTTACATGTAAGTTATTATGACATAAAAACAACATAGGCTTGAGGGCAGTTCAAAATGGCCACTATTTACAAGCAAGGTCTTTTTCTAGTATATGACAGAAAAGGTCTAGAATGTTCCGCTTGAAGACAAAACCTGATTCTGCTGGTGCATTATGGAACAACTGATCTAAGTGCTGTTTAAATTGCACTTGGGTGTGCATTATACACAAATAAAATGGTAGCACCATTTCCATTATGATCTGAAAATTTACACAAAATACACAGGAATCTCTTTTCAGTGCATGATACAAACAGGATTCTGGTGTGATAGTTATTTACTTGTAAGAACATCTCACCAATACATTGTCAGCCATTTTTGGAGGTTACATGAGTGTCAGAAAATCATGTTATATAGACTGGTTGCATGTTCAATTGAGTAGACTGGTTGTATGTTGATGTGACTGGTTATCTGAGGCACTGATGGTTAATCTACTGATGTTGAAGAGAAAAGGATCAAGAGTAGTCATAGTTTATACTGTACTCCATATTTATGTCAGCTTAGAAGCTCAACTTAACACTTAACATCTCAACAAGTTATTGTCAATAAAGCTGCTCTAAGGGTAACACCACTTGCAGCAATGTTGTGCTTCAAGCAAGTACAAGTTAACACTAATTATACAATATGCTTTATGGGCTTTTAATAGACAAGGGAGTCTGATGGTACTGGAAATGCATCACTAGAAGATTTCATCAGGTGTCATGATGGTAAACTTTCCTTGATGGCTTGCCACACAAAAGTTGCTTCAAATTATGCTGGTGTGGGTGTAATTAGACAGTCAACTGTCAAGGAATTCGGAAAGATTATTTACTTTAATATATTGCATAGAAATGTCATTGGGAAAGAGTATTGATATTATATTAGTCTTTTTATCTGTGTGTAATGCACATCAAAGTGCAAAAATTGTAGACACACTAGCAGATCAGGGTCTATTCTTTCATTTAAAATCATAAGTAAACTAAAAGTGTGGACCCCAATCTGCTGGTGCATCATGTGGTGGCATAACTGAGTCTACACTGATAGCATTCAGGTAACCATTTTATATGAGTAAATACATTAGCTATGAGTGAGAAAGCAAAGGTTTGACAGGACAGACAGACAAACTGACAGAAAGGTGACAACTACGATAAAAAGCTTCCAAATATTTATGCTGCATGCAGAACATGCTAGAAAGTATACTCATGGGAAAAAAAGTGAATTATAAATCAGTAAAATAAGAATTCATTGAAATTCTTTGTATCATGTACCTGCTCTGTCAGAGCATGATCCAAACAACTAACACAGGCCCTAGAGCCCAAGAAGTAGGCCACTGTAACATATTTTTGAAAGCTGTGTATTTCAGTCCTTTAAAATGTAGTTTTTTGGGGGGTAAAACTAATTTTAATTATGTAATACTTACCTGTTGCAATTGTGGAGCTAATCTATTTCCGTGACGGAAAATACTGACCATATGATGTGAATTCATCCTCCCATAGGCTTGACTAGAAAGTTCTAGTGAATAGAACCCCCTGTGTGAACCCCACAGTAGCACACCTGTAACCAACAATTCCTCAATCTTTTTCAGGCTGTAGCCTTACTAGTGGGACATCAGTGTAGGGAGGGAGGAGCGAATCTGGCAATAGCAACAGGTAAGTATTACATAATTAAAATTAGTTTCCGCCCCCCCCCCCCCAAAAAAAAAACAACCCAACTCCATTTTAATATCAGTAATAGCTTACTCTGTTGCTATTGCTTAGCTGAATTTGCCAGTTTGGTGGGAGGCTGATGATCTCACAACTGGTTAGGGAAAAAAACAAGGAATACTCACCCACACTGTAGAGGCATTGACTACTGCTGGATGGTATCCAGGCCACTTTTTGAGCTATGACTAGTGGACTCAAAGAAAATATGCCTTCACTTTGGTGAGCCAACGAGCGAAGGTAAAAGGAGAAGGTAGTGTGAGATCGCCAAAATGCGGCTTTCATCACATCCTCCAGAGACAAATGAGTTAAATAGGCCCATGAGGTATCAATGGCTCGAACCTCATGAACTTTAATTTCCATTAAAGAAAGATCACTTTCAGTAAGGGACTGGTAAGCTCTGACTGTACATAAAAGTCTATCATGATTATCCCCAGGGGGATTTATTAAGAGACCACAAGACACATGAGAGATTCCACCTAGGCATCAGGGAGTGACACAATGGCCATTGCAGTTCAAAATGCCTGATCAGGTCTGCTAAGTGAAAGACCACACCAATAGCCGAGCCCTTCGAAACTTTGAGTGTTTATAAGGTTCCCTAAAGCCCTTGATAGTTGAAACTGAGCATTGTATCTCTTCTAACAGGAAAAGAAGAAAATCAGCCACTGCACTCAAAGAGGGACAGCTAGGATTGATATGTTTCCTACTGCATCAATTGCAAAAGATTTTCCAATTGGCATTTTAGACCTTAGACATAGATCACCTCCTGGATTGAATGATGCAGTAGGCGGCTTTGCACAAAAACTTCTCCTGGAGGAGAGATCGTTTGAGATGAGCCAAGCATGAAGGTGGAGAATCTGTGGACTGTTGTGCAGAAGAGAACCCCTGTGCTGCGACAGAAGGTCCCTCCTCTCGGGTAACGTCCTGGGCTGGTCTACCAGCAGGACAAAAAGATCATTGAACCACAATCATTGGGGCCATAGAGGGGATATCAACACGAGCTGTGCAGTGGAGTTCCTTACTTTGTGAAGTACTTATGGAATCATCCTGAAGGGGTGTGAAGGCGTAGGTGAATAGACGATCCCAATTCAGGCTGAAAGCATCCACTGCCCAGGCTATCTGATCAGGGACTGGGGAGAAAAGAAAGGGGAGCTTGTTGTTAGTCTCGTGGTGAACAAGTCCACCAAGGATGTCTCCCAAAGTCTGAACAGGGAAACTGCTATGGATTTGTACTGAAGGGCTAAGAACACTGCCCTCATTTCCAAATTGTTTATGTGGATGGTAGATTTTTGCCGGGACCATGAACCCTGAAAAATCAGACCTTCCGGCTCCAGATGAGCACCCCATCCTGAATCTGACACGTCTGTGAACAGATATGAGTGGGGATTGGGGTCGTGTATAGGGACTCTGGCAAGAAACCGGTCCCGATCGACCCACCAAGACAAATGATGATGGAAGACCTGACCATGAGAAATCTGATTTTTCAGGGGTCCCAGAAGGAGAAACTGGAAAGGACACAAGTGTAGTCTGCCTAGGGGACCAGGTCCACTGCAGATTTCAAGGTCCCCAGCAGAGACAGAAAATGACGAGCCAACAATGTGGTCTTGGCTCTCACTTTTCCAACAGGGACAGGATCTTGACTACTCTGTCCAGAGGGACATGTACTAATCCCCTGTTTGACAAGAAATTCATCCCCACGTAGATGAAATCTTGAGATGGAGAAAGCTCCGAGTTCTCTAGGTTGGGTAAGAGACCCAGTCTGGTCACTATAGACCAACAGCGAGACAGGTCGATTCTGAGCGACTCGAGCCCACCATTGTGGATCAACCATTCATCAAAATATTGGAGGATTGGGATAACCAGTGACCTTAAGTGGTCTGCAACTACTCCCATGACCCTGTTAAATGCTCTGGGTGCAGAGGCTAGACCCAACAGCAGAGTGCAAAATTGGAAGACCTCTCCATCCAAGCAAAACCAGCGGTACTTCCTGTGAGGAGGAAGGATAGTGATGTGAAGATACTCATCCTGAAGATCGATGGAGACTGCCCAGTGACCAGGCCTTATGGCATTCCTGACTGAAGCTGCTGTTTCCATCTTGAAGGGTTCCTCCTGCAGAAATCTGTTTAGGGAGGAAAAATTGATAATTAGATGAAACTTTCCCCCTTTCTTGGGTACCAGGAAAATGCGGCATGTCCTTATAGGCTCCAACTGACAAAGGGGCAGTCTGAACTGGGGTTGTTGCTTAGACTGGGGCTGTGTGGCTTTAAAAAATTCCGGTGAAGGGCCCTGTGGCCATTCAGGATGACTTCGCTTCCTGGCCGGTTTCGATGGGCCAGGTGTGGATGCGAGAGAGTGATGTTGCTGGTCTCTCAAATCTTGAGAAGCCACAGATGGAATGAGCCCTCCAAAAAGAGTCTCTGCCTCCAGGGAGCAGCCCTCCAAAGATTCTTACTGTGCTCCAGTAATACCATGGATGTGTCCAAAGCATCATCCCTGTGGAGGTGGAGAAGTTCTGCCAATAAAACCATGGACAAGGATAACGCATGCCTTGTGAAGCTATGGTTACTAATCACCTAGCTTTTTGCTCTAAGGCCTCCAGTGTTTTAACTGGAAGGCGAGCCCATGTCCCTGTGGAAATACCCACTTGTGTCGCTGCAGCATCTAAAGTGGGAGGTTTAAGAGGCCAGGAAGGGGTGTGAACCTGGTAACTAGCAGAAGAGACCAAGGGTCTCAACATAGAAGGGGAGACTGCCACCCTCTACGTTGTCTAGGAAACTCCTGGCCCTTACAAAACCTTTGGGACATCTCCTTTACCATAACCTATTGAGGAAGCAACAAGAGATCTGGTTGAGATGCAGACCCAGAGAGTTTCTCCAAGCTGGAGAGAATCTTAGTGTCCTCAGAGCTTGAGAGCTTGGGACACAGATCAAACTTGTGAGAATCCAAGAGGACAGAAAGGACATCCTCATCCTGCACTCTAACCTGGGAAGCAGGACCATGTGACCAAGTGTCTCTCTGTTTATTCGGCTGGGGAGACTTTGGAGTAAGAGGGACCTCAACCCATGATTCCTTGCATGGAACCAGGGGATTGTCCTTAGTGGCAGACATGGCAGAAGTGTGAGAACGACTCTCAACCCTCCTGGGGCAATTGTATGGTGTATGTCCCCTTCCCTCCTTCTATAGACTGCAGCATTGATCTCTCTGCCATGGGGCCAAGACCCTGAAGACCATGGCTGTATGCAGGGAACCATCCAACTCTGGTGGAAGGCCCCACATTCTGTAAGGGTTTAAAGGAATCATTAGGAAGGGTGGATGCCGATCCAATCCCCTTTAGTCCTACGGTGGTACAATGAATCCAATGAATCCAAATCCCAAGAGGGATTAAATGGTAGTTTAGTGAGGGGGTCTTGACCCAGTCCCTCTCCCCATACAGATGGACCTCGATTGACCGGTACTTTTAGCCCGATGACCAGTGACCCTTGCCCGGTGACTGGCGACTGGCTCGGCACCTGGTACTCGGTGCCCAGCCCGGTGCCCAGTGACTGTCCAGGTAACCGGTGACCAGTACAATGACTGGACAATGACTTGTCAGGCAACTCTGATCTGTATGAAGATCCTCTTCCAGATCTGACAGACTTAGATCAAGGCCCAGCCCTTTCCAGGTGGCATGATCCTGTTGCAGACAACAGGCCATGGTGACTGAAAGGGTGCTGCTCTCCCCTCATGGGGGGGGGCATGACTCACTTTCCGCCGACACTGAACTGTGGGACAGTGGAGGGTGCTGCTCCTCATCGCAGGAGGGTATGACTCACTCTCTGCCCTATGTGACGAAAGAGGGTGCTGCTCCTCCCTCATGGAAGGGCATGACTCACTCTCTGTACTAGTGGAATAGAAAGGGTGCTGCTCCACCCTTCAGGAGGGTGCGACTTGCTCTCTGCACTATGGGATCAGGGAGGGTGCTGCTCCTTCCTCACGGGAGGGTGTGACTCACTCCCCAGCTGCTTAGATATTCCCTTAGGAATTAGCCCACTAACCTTTGCATCTCCGAAGAGACTCCGAGAAGGAAAAACAAAAAAATTCAGAGGAAGAAGAAGAGACCTTCTTATGTCCCAATAGGTTCTTCTACATTTGGCGAGGTCCCAAACCTCGTTGGACCATAGACTGCAAACAGGACAACTATCTGTCCCCTTGCACTCTGTGACATTGCTGTAAGAAAAGAGGTGCTGAAAACAAGATAATGGATGTAACTGCGTTCAAAACGAACCTTAGCAAGTACTCACCTTATAGGTGGTGAGTTTTCCAATGAAGCAATTATAAACCACTCTAGTTTTAATATTTTCTTGAAAAGACAGCAATACCTTACTGAGGAATTTTTTTAAAATATGTGTATCATGATCAACCGTCTTAATCACACTACAGCCTTCAATTTCTACCACACATCGTTTGAACTAGTTCAAACCACACTCACACTGGAACAAAGGTCAGTCCATTTTTTCTGCCTCTACCGCCCTCCTCCTAGTTGAAAAAACAAGCTGACTGAATCTCTCTTTTTGGATCAGTTTCTGAATCTCCTGGAGTATGGAAATTTGATAGGTGGCAACCTGATTATTCTTGGAGATTTCAACTTTCACTTTGACTGTCCTGGAAACCCATACACATCAAAACTCCTAGATTCCATTCATGTTTTCAACCTCAAACAGTCAGTTAGCCAACCCACCCATAAACATGGTCACATTTTAGACTGGATTCTTCATAGACCTGATGATAATATTCTACAGTCCTCCCTGGTGTCCCACGAACTTGCATCAGATCACCTCTGCATTATATGCCATCTTGACATATCAGTCCCTAACCCTCCACCTTTATTTGCTACTAAGAGAAACCTCCGTATGATAAATATAACCCAACTAATGCATGGAATCCAAGCAATCCTAACAACTTTGTTACCTCCTACAGTAGAACAACTTGATAACTGCCTGTGTTCATTGCTTGACAAACATGCCCCAGCAACCAAGTGCAGAGTATCAATTCAAAAGTGTTCTCCGTGGTATAGCATTGTTAGGGACCAGCTTCACACTGCTAAAAGAGACTGCCATAAGGCTGAGAGGCTTAGACTTTCCACCAGATTCACTATTCATAAGCAAATCTGTGAAGCCGCTAAGAAGAATGTCACAAACATAGTCCATGCAGCGAAATCAGCCCACTACAGTACTAAGATCACTGAAAGTTCCAGCTGCAAAGAGCTCTTCGAGATTACTAACAAGCTAATGTCAAGGAACAAATGTACACCACTTCCAACTACCTTCTCTCCAGTCGACCTTCCGGACCAGTTTGCAAATTTCTTCCATGACAAAGTACAAACCATTAGAGATAAGCTTGACAACACAATTTCAATTGACTCATCATCACCATACAGTTGCGATACAGAATTTCAGCGGCAACCGTTAGCAGCATTTGAAAATCTCTCTATGGATTTAGTACTTACAATCATGATGAAGAGTGCCCCAAAGTCATGTGAACTTAATCCGATTCCGACATCACTGCTGCTTGAGTGCTTAGATCCAATATTGCCTTCCCTAACTGATGTTATTAATACTTCTCTCTCATCCAGGGAATTCCCATCATTTTTCAAAACTGCCATTGTAAAGCCTCTGTTGAAGACACCAACACTTGACCATAACAATTTAAAGAACTACCACCCAGTTTCTAACCTCCCATTCATGTCAAAAATCTTAGAAAAATTTGTTCTATCCCAACTTGTATCTCATCTGAATTCAAACAGTCTTTTTAGCAATGTACAGTCTGCATATAGCCCTCGCCACAGTACCGAAACTACCCTTCTGAAAGTAGTTAACGACCTTCTCTCTGCTTTGGATAGTGGAAAGATTACAGTCCTCACCCTCCTTGACTTGTCTGCAGCATTTGACACAATTGACCGTGATATATTACTTCACCGTCTCCATCATGTATTTGGCATTCACGATAAAGCCTTACTATGGTTCAAGTCCTACTTGGTCAACAGGACACAAATTGTGTTCGCAAATGGAAAACACTCCAGCCAAGTTGATCTATGTTTTGGTGTTCCACAGGGTTCTGTTCTTGGACCTGTTCTCTTCATTGTATACATTCAGCCACTCTCAAGTGTCATAGATGGTCATCCAGTGTCTCACCAATTGTACGCTGATGACACCCAAATATACAAATCTAGCCACCCAACTGAAGTTGATGCTACCATCCAAGGCGTAGAGAGGTGCATTTCTGATGTGAAATCATGGATGACATGTAACAAGCTGCAGATGAATGATGATAAAACTGAAGCCATTCTGATTACAACACAAAGACTTTTTCATTCACATCCTTTACCTCAAACAATAAATATCAGCAACACCAACATTCAATTCACACAGTCAGTACGAAACCTAGGTGTTACAGTACTCTCTCATTGCACCAACATGTCATGAACATATGCAAGGCTGCATATCTTGAGCTGAGACGCATCAGCTCCATTTGCAATTATCTTTCAGTTGATGCCACTAAAACACTTGTGTGTTCCTCAAGACTGGACTATTGTAACTCAATTCTATCTGGTTCGTCTCAGTATCTACTCCAGTAACTTCAAAAAGTTCAAAACACAGCTGCTCGGATCATTCTTAGAGTACCACGAACAGAGCACACCTCCCCCATGCTATGTACCCTACACTGGCTACCCATTCGATCCAGAATCAAACACAAAATTTGTTCTCTGTGCTATGTTTCATTGACTGGCTCCAGTCCAACATACCTATCTTACCTCACCCGTGTGTACACACCAGCAAGATAATTACGCTCCTCATACGACACTCATATTCTTATTATTCCCACTATCAAAATGAAGTCATACGGACACCGTTCTTTTGCATACCAGGGCCCAGCAACGTGGAATGAATAGCCCACTGAACTTAGACACAAAGACACAGTGATCTCATTCAAGAGCGCTCATAAAACTCACCTATTTCGACTGCAAGAATAGACTTAAAGACTTAATAATGTTTCCTTACCTTAACTATTTTCAGTATGTTTTTGTTTTCTAATTTCATGGTGTTTGCTTTTTGTAATCATATCATTATATATGTTTTTAGGTGTTATCTAATGTTGTAAAGCGCTTAGAGCTTCTAAAGATTAGGTGGTATACAAAGTCCTCATTATTATTATTATTATAATATATATATATATATAGGTAATAACAATAAAAAAGGTGACATAAACCAGACTTATCGAGTACTGGACACAAATAAAAAGCAAAAAACCAGCTTTTGGTAATAATGCTTATTTATATTATAACAAAAAGGAATAATAGTTCACACTGGGGGTTCTATTCACTAGAACTTTCTAGTCAACTCTATGGAAGGATGAATTCTCATCATATGGTCAGATATTTTCTTTACGGAAATAGATTAGCTACGCAATAGTAACAGAGTAAGCTATTACTGATATTAAATGAGTACTTTTATAAAGTTTCACAAAGTTTCAGGAAAGGGGTGAAATGAATGTAATCTGTAGTGTGAAAATTAGGTTAGTGACCTAAATTTGCTTGAGGTGAGTAGTTGTTTTTAAGATGATTGCATTCATCAAGGTTTCTTACAGTACATGCAAAAATTTCAGGGCAATGGAGCTAATACAATAATTTAATGTTGATGCCAACATCCTATCAATTATAAGGACAACTGCAACTCTGTTGGAAAAGTGATATGCATAGTTTTGAATATGACTTTCAGGCAGGACAACAAAGTCAGACTGTATATGTTGACAAATATAAAATAAAGCCATTTATCAACATAGTGGAAGGTGGGGCAGGGGACTGGGCTAATTCCCATGTTTCTGTTGTTGATTTAAGCACATTCCACACTGTCAGCAATCTACGTTGACAACAATGTGCAGATTAGTTATGTCAGCAAACACAGGTGGGCAAGATCATGAAGGGCCCTCAGTAAAAGTTGTCCTGGTATATTGTAAACACATTTACAAATTGATAAGGCAAATAGGAGTGAGCCATTGGTCAACAGAAGTGATACACACCACTTGCTTGAAGCTATAAACTCCTTTAGCCGCCAAATTCCTTGAGGATCTGCAACTTAAAACACTCTGGAACAATACTGATACAAAATATGATCAACAGACCATATAGCAATATTAATCAAGATGGGTGAAGCGTTCATTTTATGGCATTCATCATAAAAATATTTAAAGGTTTTAAGTAAGGTTGAAAAGGAAAGCAACAGAAAACATCAAAGATAGAAAACATGGCAGTAAATGGGCAAAATTCCGAAATACTTTATCAAACTTTAAATGATTTAGCACTTGATCCATAATAGTGATGACATCAGCACTGCATAGGTAAAGGATTAAGATAACTCACCTTCTGATACACACCTGGTAAGGTAATTTGTCTTTGATAGATCTAAATGCACCTTTGATGTCTCATTTATCAAGGCAGATTACAACATGGACTGGGTGTTAGTTTTAGGGATTTTACCAGATAACCTGGGCAAGAAAGTTGTTAAAGAGCAAATGGTCTAAGCATTAATACCAATCACATTAAAGGTCAAATATAGAGGTTTCTGTTTAAACTAATATTTTTGAATTGTCAATACCAAATCTGTTAAGCCAAACCAACAAGGGTTGCAATGCGATTTCTGTAATTGTTGGACTCATTGACAATACACTGATTTAACAATCACTGAATATAATCAATTCAACAGTATGATCAACCTTTTTCTGCCCATCTACCTGTGTTAATAGAATAGCCCATCTACCTGTGTTAATAGAATAGCCCATCTACCTGTGTTAATAGAATACCAATTTTTACAGATTCCTTTTTAGAGGAGGGTTATGACTTGTTTGATGGTTGCAGCACTATCAACATAAGTAGCCTCCCCTTACCCAAGCAATGTACCATACTTCCAAATGAAGACCCAACAAAGATAATGTTTACTCAGTTTATTTTAGATACTTGTAAGAAGCATCCCAAAACCTTTACAGCTGCCCATATTAACATAAATAGTGTAAGATATAAGTTTATGGAAACCAATGAACTTCTGGCCAATAAAATTGTTGATTTCCTTGCCATATTGGAAAGCAAACTTGGTTCTTCTTTCAGCAACAGTCTCTTTCATGCTGATGGTTACAAACTTGAGAGACATGATCGCACTGCTAGTGGTGGTGGGATTATGTATTTCATTTGCTCAGATATCCCAACATGCAGAATGAAAGAATTAGAGCGTGAGTACCTGGAGCACATTACCTATGAACTGTATTGAAATAAGACTATATGGCAAATTCATAGTTTATATAGGCCTCCATCAAGGAATGAAAACCTTTTTTCAAATTATTTTGTAAAAATGCTTGACAAAGGTCTGGTTCAATGTGAAAACTTGTTAACATTAATGACCTGAATTTTGATATGCAAGACCATTCCAAATATCATTGCCTAAGTGATATTTGTGTTATTTTTGATCTTACATCCTTAATCAGAAAACCTACACATTTTAATAAGAGTTGTAATCCATGCTGTGTTGATCTAATACTTACAAATAAACAAAATCAATATATGAATACCTTTAATCTGTCTACTGGAATTAGTGATTTTCATGATATGGTTTTTACTCTGCTATGAGACACTGTGCATTCTGCAACCAGAATTTAAAAAAGTCTCACAGAAGTTTCAAAGATTTTTTATGTAAATGAATTTTGTTAATGATGTACAAAATGCTTCGTTTTCTTTCTTAACTGCAAGTAATGACTCAGAATCTGTCAACTCTGAGTACAAACATTTTGAAAAAGTTCTGTTGAATGTTATAGACAAACATGCTCCAATAAAAACATGCATATCCATCTAGGAAACCATTACCTTATATGAATAGAGAACTAAGGAAAGCTATATATGCTAAGCATATAATGTTTACAAAATACAATCGGTACAGATTATGCAAGGCCTGGGAAAACTATAGAAAGCAGAAAAATTTGGGAAACAAATTGAAGAATAAGTTTCTGAAACCATACTTTTTAGAAAGATGTGCTGGGGGCACTAAATCTAGGAACTTCTGGTCAACTATTAAGCCTTATTTTTCTAATAAATGTTCTGCTGGTCAAGAAAAGATCATTCTTGAAGAATGCGCAAAAATGTACACAATACCAAGGAAATATGTGAAATCTTCAAAAACTATTATGTAAATATGGCATCAGACATTGGCAAGAATATTCCTTTTGACCCTTTAATTCATCAAAATAACAAGGCTATTAAGGACTGTAGTGACATTGATACAGTTTGAGAATTTAAGCAGGTTAACTGTGATGAAATGTGTAAATTAATATGAAGTTTGAATTAGAAAAAAAAGGTAAAGTGGGGGGAGGGATACAATTCCTGTTAAACTGTTAAAAGCTGGGGCACCAATCCCTGTCAGCCATGTTACAGATCTAATTAACAAAAAATATGACTATTATTTTTCTGACCACCTGAAGGAAGCACAAGTAATTCTGATTTTCAAAAAGAACAATCCTCTTGAAAAAAGTAATTATAGACCAGTTAGCGTTTTACCCATTATAACCAAAATGTGTTAGAAATCATTTGCGACCTAGTTGGCATAATATTTTGCGAACACTTTTAACAAATATTTGGGTGCATTTCAAAAAGGTCATGAATGCCAGACCACTCTTTTATGTTTACTCAAAGAATGGAATAAGACTCTTGACAAAAACAAATATGTAGCTGCAGTTCCAGATTTATCTAAAGCTTTTGACTGTCTCCCTCATAATATTCTGATGGATTTATCTAAGGCTTTTGACTGTCTCCCTCATAATATTCTGATGGATTTATCTAAGGCTTTTGACTGTCTTCCTCATAATATTCTCATGGATTTATAGAAGGCTTTCGACTGTCAAATTCATAATATTCTCATGCATTTATCTAAGGCTTTCGACTGTCTCCCTCATAATATTCTCATCTGCTCCTCATAATATTCTCATGGATTTATAGAAGGCTTTCGACTGTCAAATTCATAATATTCTCATGGATTTATCTAAGGTTTTCGACTGTCTCCCTCATAATATTCTCATCTGCAAGCTAAAGGCTTAGAGTATGTCACATGGCTCAGTAAGTCTCTTACTGAGCTGTCAAATTGTAAGCAGCAAATTAAGATGCAGAGTGTCTCGAGTAGCTAGACTGAAATTCGAAAAGGGGTTCCACAGGGTCACTGCTTGGACCTTTACTTTTTAATGTTTTTTATCAATGACATTTTTAAAAAAATATAAAATATGGTTCTATATATAACTATGCTGATAAAAACACTCTGTCCTTTTCCTTCCCGGACTTAGACACTGATTGACACAGTAGAAACAGAGCCCAATATTCTGGCTGACCAGTTCACTGTGAACAGAATGCAAGCCAACTTTGAAACGTTTCAAGCACTAGCTGTGAGTAAGAGATATTCAGTAAGAAACCTGTACTGAACATAAGCAATGATATCATAAACTGTGAAGAAATTGTCAACTGCTAGGAAATGATATTCACTACCAACTGTAATTTGATACACATGTAAAAAAAATCTTTGTAGAAAAGCTTCAAGACAACTGTTTTAAAATGTATTGGTCTAAAGTTAACAAGACTCAACAAACTGACAATCTTACATACCTTTACTCTGTCCAATGTCAACTTCTGTCCCTTAGCCTGACACTTCTGCAGTGATAAGAACACTACTACACTTGAAAAAATACAAGTGCATGCTCTGAGATTTGTATATGATGATTACACCAGCAGTTACCATAAACAATTACTTAAGGCAAAAAAGCCAACCCTGAAAGTGCATAGACTTAGGTCAATGACTCTGAAGACTTGAAAAATTCTGAATAAGTTTACTCCCCAATGATTGCATGATTTGCTATGTTTTAAACACAATAAATACAAATTTAGATATTAAAATATTTGACATCTTCCAAGAATTAAAACTACAACATATGGCAACAAGTCTTTTAGATATGCAACTGCCATTCTATTTAATGAGCAACCAAATTATATTAGTGAAGAATCAAATTTCAGTTCATTTAGATCATTAATTTTATCCTGGAATGGTAAGGACTGTAAATGTAATATGTGCAAATACCTCCCCCCAACTCTCCTGTCATGATGACAACAACTGATATCCATGTCACCATTTGTTTTAATGTCTTTCTTTTATGTGCTGTCAAGTGCCCTACTATTACCTCCCTTTACTTTTTCTTTGTTTTAAGTTAGGCTTAATTTGCATCTCCACATACTATTAGTCCTAACTCATGCTTTAATTTAAGATGTCTAGCCTTTTGTCTTTTTTTATGGCTTAATCTATTTGGTAGCATTCTTCTGGTACTAATCCTATGCTTCTAATCTATTTCGTAGCATCCTTCTGGTACTAATCCTATGCTTCTAATTTATTTTGTAGCATCCTTCTGGTACTAATCCTATGCTTCTAATCTATTTTGTAGCATCCTTCTGGTACTAATCCTATGCTTCTAATCTATTTAGTAACAGCCTTCTGGTACTAATCCTATGCTCTGTTTTAGTTACCAAAAGACAAAATTCACTTTTAAATACTACAGTGCTTTGCTTGCTTGTATTTGAAGTTATGTGATATGTCTCATTGTATGTCTTGTGAAGCATGTTGATTTAATGTTTTCATTCTTAAATTTAATGTTGGTAAAAAGCTCATTAGAGCTTATGTTGAATTGTTATGTGAATAATGCAGACAATAAATAAATCTGATCTTATCTTATACCTGAAAATGCAAGATCTGTTCTTATTACATCTCTCCCTCATTGTAATATGGTAGTTGGGGTGCATACTATCCAACAGCATTATATGCCAAACCACTGTATAGCAAGTATGATCAAAAACTTGATCAATACATGTATGTGAGTCTGGGGAGCTGGGGAATAAATAAAACACCAGTTAAATGTATAGTAATCCTTCAAGTTTATGTAATATCAAATGTATAGTAATCCTTTAAGTTTATGTAATATTAAATGTATAGTAATCCTTTAGGTTATGTAATATTAAATGTATAGTAATCCTTGAAGTTTATGTAATATTAAATGTATAGTAATCCTTTAAGTTTATGTAATATTAAATGTATAGTAATCCTTGAAGTTTATGTAATATTAAATGTATAGTAATCCTTGAAGTTTATGTAATATTAAATGTATAGTAATCCTTTAAGTTTATGTAATATTAAATGTATAGTAATCCTTGAAGTTTATGTAATATTAAATGTATAGTAATCCTTAAAGTTTTTGAAATATTAAATGTATGTTATGTAATATAAAATATATATTTTTTTACTTATGGTATTTGTGTACATGTATTTAATTTTGTCATATAATATTGTTTTCAAAAGGAAATAAAGGTATAATACTATGCTTCATGTTGTATTTTTCAACCCATATTGTCATTTATTTGATAGACCAATTCAGGTACAATTATTTTCACATAAATCTTCAGCTAATTGATGATAAAAATTCTAAACATTTTATTTAAAAAAAAAAAAATCATTTTGGTCATGGGATGCATGGTAGTATTGCATTATGTCTGGAGTTGCACCATAACATTATTGCATCATTTACAAACAATTGCATTTTTAAAGTATGGCCCTCACAAAAGTTTGTGCAGGTATTATCTGCCCCCAAATATTTAAGCTGAAAAGAAGTATTATTAGAACAAAGAACTTGCCAATGTAGAGATTATAGTGTAGGGAATTTGCAATAGGTTCTGAAATGAACAGTAATTATGTGGAAAATTAAGAAATTGAAATATCTAATGCAACACCTACAGTCAAAATGGTCATCAAAACAACATATAATAAAGACTTTCTAGAGTTAATGATGAAACCCATGGGCAACAATATACTATGAATTTCAACAAAATTGTAACTAAAGTTGATCTTTTTAAAATAATATTCATTAAACTTATTTATATTTTTAGTTTTTTTTCTAAATAATTTTACAAGTTCCCAGTATACATATTTTTCTCATGGAGTGACTTGGGCAGGCTACCACAAGCTTCTTTTGAAACAAAAGCACCCATATATTCCTTTAATTTATATGAATTTTTTGATCCTTTATATTTTCAAGCCTACAAGATGGAAAACCTAGACAGAAATAACAAATCCCATTAACTGAAAAATTAGTGTTCCACAAAATGCAGTATTTTGTTCTAAGGATTCTTACTATGATAAAACTTGTGCTGATTTTTATGATGCTACGTTTAAGAGATACAAGTTTTCTTTTCTTACCTAACTTTTGGAAATAAACAAAATTTGATGCAAATATCCTTATTAACCACTTTAAATTTTCATGACATATTTGATTGATTTCATTTGCAATAAAAGTTCAGACAATGTTTGGCATATACAGCAAAAGTGATTGAGACTGGTTCTAAGTACAATCTGTCTGACTTGATATTTATGTTGTACATGGGTGTGCCAGTCTACCTTTTTTCCCTTCAAAAACCAATAAAGATCAGCATTATCATGGATCATTGTCAGCCTGACAGGTACAAAACAAAACATATGTCTCTATGTTTAAGGCTATATTGTACAAAAACTGATCCAAGTAAAAAAACAAAACATATTTACCCTTGTATATGTTGCAATCAAGACCCAGATTTGCCATCACTTAATGAGCTGACCGACCAGAGTATACAATGCTCGCTAGAAATCATGAGTAGAATGAACATAGACCCAGATTTGCTATTGCATAATGAACTGACAGGTCAGGTATACAATGCATGCTGGAAATCGTTAGTAGAATGAACACAAACCCAGATTTGCTATTGCATAATGAAGAACTGACCGGTCAGGGTATAAAATGTATGCTGGAAATCATTAGTAGAATTAACAAACCCAGATTTACTGTTGTATAATGAACTGACAGGTCAGGTATAAAATGCATGCTGGAAATCACGAGTAGAATGAACAACACCAATCCTCATTTTCCTCAGCATTCAGCAGCAAAGCAATCTGGGTTTACACTGTTTGCAGTTGGGCCCATGTTAGACATGAGCAAATGCAGTATCCACTGTAATATGACAATAAAAACACTGGACACTCAGAATGTCAGTTTCCTACTTTTGTGCCATAAACCAACACATATGCTTTATAAACAGTGTGACAGTGGAATTGTACCCTTCTGTGCAGAAATTTAATCACTTTTGCTATTTTTAAGGCATCACTACATAAATTAAAGTTCGTTATATATTGATATAGTTACTTCATTTTTTCTACATTTTTAATGAAATCCAGTGCATTAGTTATTATTTCAACTACAACAAGACTATCATACTTATGTTAACACTAACTTGGACACAACACATAAAACATGAAGACCAAGCTGACTGTGACTTTGACCCCAAGGTCAAAGAGGTGAGTGAATGTCTTAAGGAAATATAAGCAATTGATGAAGAAAAATCTACCAGGAGTTTGGGATATATCAGGAAACGAAAAAACTTTGATCAAAACCTTAACACAAATGTTCAAT
Organism: Margaritifera margaritifera; assembly: GCA_029931535.1. Lineage (NCBI taxonomy): Eukaryota > Metazoa > Mollusca > Bivalvia > Unionida > Margaritiferidae > Margaritifera > Margaritifera margaritifera. The sequence continues at coordinate 1,304,964 of JAQPZY010001468.1, read as the reverse complement.
GACTGTGACCTTGAACACAAGGTCAAAGAGGCAAGCACACATGCCACAGAATAAATATATTTAGCTTCACAATGATTCATCCCAAGTATGAAGAAAATCAATAAAGGGGTTTAGGAAATACAAGCAAATGAAAAAACTTTAACAAAAACCTTAACACAAATTTTCTATTACTGTGACCTTGACCCAAAGGTAAAAGAGGCAAGCAAGCATGTTGTAGAATTAATTGTCTTAGCTTCATAATGGTTCATGCCAAGTATGATAAGAATCCATCAAGGAGTTTAGGAAATATCTGCAAATGAAAAACATTAACCAAAAAATAAGAAACTGTTTACAATGACGATGCCACCGGTAGTGGCACCAGAAAAGAGACTGCTATGTCTCTCTCCCAACTAACATAGGCTTAACAAAAAACTGTGTAAGTTATGTTACATTTTCTGGAAATGGCTGCATTTTAAAAAAATGACTGGAATATTAGTGCAAGTGACCTTTCCAGAACTGGCCAAATTACACCTTTTTACTTTGTCATCCTACACAAATGCTATGAGGCTGAATTCAATACACATTTTATTTTCCATTTAGACTTTAATGCTGCTTTATACTGAATACAAATAAAAAGCTTCACTGATTATCAAATCTCCATAATAAATGAAAGGAAAAATATTGATGATTTTCTTAAGGACTACAAATAGATGTAATAACAGCTGATTGGCTCAATAAGTGTAGTGATACCTCTAGGTGGAAATGACATGTTGCAGATTTCTTGGAAAATTTGAATGCAAATTAACAGACACAAATTGTTTAGCTGTACTAACAGGAAGACCTATATTTAAATTCCATCTGCATATATAAGCCTTTTAGTCTTTTATTCTCTAGAACATTTCATGACCCCTTAACATCTGACTCTGTGGAATTTTTCTGAATCTATTGTAGCACCCTGCATAAACCAATAACTTAAAGAAAGATGGGAGAAACTTAAAAGAATGTTTGTATGAAGGGTAAATGAAAGACATGTTCACTTGCTTACAAGGATGATTGGTCTAGAGCCATTGGTTCAATTTTAAATCATTTTCCATTCCTGGGTATGGCTACAACTATTATGTAAAAATGGTAGATGCCAATTTTGGAGATTTCATGGCACATCTATTTAAAAGCCTTGTCTGTTCAGTGGTCACTAACTATAATTCACCTCATTATAATGCAGTTTTTGATAAAGCAATGGATCCCATATTTTAGGTGGTTAATTTTATTTTTAAAATAATGCTACCATATTTTAATATTAAAAAAATACAAATATAATAAAAGTCATCCTCTCGAGAAAAAAAATTGTAACACCTCCATTGTAGATGAGACTAAAACCTGCACCCAGTCATGTATAGGTTGATGAACATATCCAGTATCGAAATGTTTATAAGACAAATTGCAAAATAAATTACATTACAATACTTAAAACTTCAAAGCAATATATAAAACACATAAAAAAAGGATCTACTTTGTGTTAGGTTATTTTAAAAAAAAATACATTATTATCCACTGAACCTAATTCTATATACATGACTGGTATGTGACTGGGTGCAGTTTTCAGTATTATCCACAATGGAGGTGTTAAACAGAATTTTTGAGATGAAGATTTTCACTTTAAAGGTTATCTCTTTTAATAAAGGGTGACATAGTCTTCTAAGGTTTTAATGATTGAGAATTTTTTACCTGCAGGTGAGTAATATAACTTTTAAATAAATGTTGTTTGTTATATCAGTGTCAGTGAGCTAATAAATAGTGAAATGTGGTTCTCCAAATGTTCTAGTTTTTAATAAATGTTATTTGTTATATCAGTGCCAGCAAGCTAATGAATAGTAAAAGAGGGTTCTATGAATTTTGTACAATTTAAATCATGTAACTTGTCAAGGCTATTTCAGATGATAAGCAAGCTATTCCCCAACTTTCTCAAAATGATATTAGTCTGTCTCTCTTGTCTTATTGCTGTAGAACTACAGCTGTGTCTGAAAATATGAAAATATTAGTACCGGTACATAAATAAAATTCTTTTAAAACGATGTCTGAAAATTACACAGCATAAAATTATTATTTTGACCAAAAAAATGTTGGTGTGCATAAACAAACGGTGTCCAAAAAGTACAGAAAATATGGTACTTAATTTATTTCACTCATGTGTTTGACTTATTATAACCTATTATATATTTATAACCCATTATCACATGATTTCACATAAAACATCCCCCATCACAATATAGCCTTGCTTTCAATTTACAGCATTGTAGGGTGACTCCACTTATAATGTGTCCTATTTTCCGAGTGGCTCACCTGAAGCCTACTATACTGATAGACAACTGTAAAGCAAATGAATAAAAAAAATTATCTTTAGTGTAAGAAATACAAAAAACTACTAATTCTCAGAATCTTCTTATTGGTAACTGTTATACATACCAACCTGGTTAACCACCATGATAAATTATGGATCAGGTTAAATAACAAGAAATATGTGACAAAAACTTGCCCTTAAGTCCTGGTGAGCCAAAAATGCAATGCCAAAAACTTTATGAGAATTTGATATGTCTAATCTAGCGCATGTATATACACAAAACATATGCATATAGTAACCTCTGGTACAGGGTATGCTAGGTTGCTTGGTTGGTTGGATTTTGATGGCATTTTAGCATTTTATTTGACTATATCATGCTGAAAAAATGAAGCTAAGTGCCTTTCCCAAAGACACACTGAGGCAGTCAAACTGGGTGGGAACTGAACCTGTGACCCTTGGATTACAAATCTGATGCTCTACCAACTATGCCAGGAACACAATATATTTGAAGAAAAGAATGTTACACAGAAGGGGTAAATACTATAAGGCCTCTTTTTGGCCCCAAAAATTACATATTTTCAAAAAAGTAGTTGATTGAGAATACCATGGCAAAAAAGTAACCGGCATTTGAAAAACTTAAAATTGCAATTGATGTTTAAAGAAGATTTAAATATGATGTCATGTACATGTGGTCACAACATCATGTTTAGTCATAGAGCTCTGTGGGGTTTCGTGTAACCTAAAGGTCGTGGTTGATGGTGACATTGGCTCGGAGGATGGTATTGGTTTACTCGCAGTGAGTGACCAAAGCTTCGAGACCAACAATAATTCAATATTGCTATATGAGTGAAAATTAATGATACATACATCTTACTTGTGGATGAACCATATATATTGCTCATATTTGTGTATAAATTCTATACATTAATCACCCTTGGTGAAGCCGATGTGGCTCAGTAGTTAGCATGCAGGACTCATGACCGAAAGGGTGAAGGTTCAAATCTTACCATCAGACCAGCCTGGGTCATAGTGTGCCCTTGGGCAAGGCACTTTAGTAAATTGCCTCGGCACTAAATAACCTACTTATGTTGCTGTGCCATCAAGCACCAAACCAAACCAAATCACCCCTGGTGATAGAATCATGCATTGTTCATGTTTGTGTATAATTCTATACATTGATCATTCATGGTGATAGATCCATATATCAATCATATTTGTTTATAAGTTCCATATGTTGATTCTCGTTTGATTAGTTGTTGAAGTTATATGTTCTGATTAGTTCCATTCAGGAATGATATCATTTTCTTATATCCATTGTTTAACTCAGTGTGCATCATTCTGCTTTCAGTATCTTGGATAAATCCAATCCCAATCTGGCTTCATCCTGGCACAATGGTATCGGAAGTGGGATCAGATTAGGCAAAGCACTAACATTAGTTTACATAGGTCTTGATATCAGTAATGTTTTTCACTTATCTGTTTCAGATTGTGACCTTCCTGACAAGGGATAACATAGGTGGTGAGTAAATATCTTGCTCACATTATACATTGGTCCCTTTGGTCATCATATATACATATTATTTTTATTTGTTGCCCTCTGAGAAGGAAGATAACGTTGATTTGTGTGATAATCCATAACTTTATGTTTCACATGGTAGTGTACTTGGGATTGGTGATTTTATCAGCAGTATCTGTCATGTCATCACTTAAAGATCTTGTTGAGATGGGGAAACAGTTTGGTTATGAGGGGGAGTCTCATAGAAATTTTGTTCACTAGGAGCAAGCTTGGGAAAGGGAACAGAGGTTAAAGGAGAGGGAGATGGAAAGGGAAAAGATAGAATTAGAGAAGCAAGCTGAGGAAAGAAAGATAGCATTTGAAAGGGAGAAGATAGTATTTGAGGAAAGAAAGATAGAATTAGAAAAGCAGTCAGAGAAGGAGAAGATAGAATTTTAGAGAAGCAGGCAGAGAAGGAAAGGATAGGGTGTGAAAGGAAAGCAGAAAGGGAAAGAATAGAACAGGTAAGAGAACTAGAGGAAAGGAAGTTAGAGATGGAGAAACAAGCAAAGTTAGAATCAACAGAGTTAGAAAACAGGAATATGGAGGGGGAACACAAAAGGAAAATTGAATTGTTAGAAGCTAAGCGAGAGGGGGAACAAGACTCTAACTCGAGTAAGTAAAGAGGCCCCAAATTGCCCCATTTGAGGACGACAAAGATAATACGGATAGTTATCTGCACAGGTTTGAATGATATGCCACCATCCAGAAGTGGAGAAAGGACGATTGGTTGTCCATCTCAGCATATTACTGAAGGGTAAAGTGCTGGATATGTATTTGTGTCTCTCCGTGAACAACATGCTAAATTATGATGCATTAAGAGAGGCACTCCTTATGAGATATAAGTTAACTGAGCAAGGATTCTGCAAGAAGTTTAAGTAAAGTAAATCAGACAGAGGTGAAACATTCACAAAATTCATCAGTAGGACAAGAAATTATTTACAGCAGTGGGTTGAATGTGGTAAGACAGAAAAAATGTTAGAGGGTCTTACAGACCTTTTACTTTGGGACCAGTTGTTAACCCCTTGTAGGAAGGAGTTGTACTTGTTTCTGAGGCAAAAATCCTTCACAAATATCTCTGATATGGCTACACAGCTAGACTATTTTGTTGAAGCTCAGAGAGGTATCAAAATGTGGTCTTGAGAGACAATAAATTAGGTAACCAGCCTGAAGACCAGAGACCCCAAAAACCCAAGAAAACTAGTGCTAATAAAGGTGGACATTTTCAATCTGGAAAGGGTGCACATTGTAAGAATATGACAATGTTACACATGCAACGAGTGGGGTCACATCTCATCCAATTGTCTGAAATAAAGGGGTTTGTCCAAAGAGTAGTGATTGCTATTGAAAGCAGGGGGTGGTCAGGAGGAAACAAGTGTGATGATTTTCCATGTGATAATTTGGGAACTAATAATGTGAGTACGGTATATGAGTCTGTGGTGTATGCGTAGATAGGTTGTGATGTTATTCAGTCGATTGGCACTTGTCTTTTTCCCCCCGAGGTGAGGGTACCAACAACTGGTCAAGAAGTTATGGTCATACGTGACACCAGGTGTATGGGCATCATAGTAAAGTGGAGTCTTGTTAGGGATGACCAAATGCTTGGTTGAAAATCCCTGTGTATGTTGTTAGATCAAATGATTGATCATGTTCCTGTCGCAATAATAGAAATTGAGATGCCGTTCTTGACTGGAACCATTGAAGTGCTGTGTATGGACAATCCCATATATGACCTGACAATTGGAAATGTTGAGAGTTCCAGACTTCCAAATATATCAGATTTTAGGTCTCCCATTATACAGGTTGTCGAAACTAGGTAGAAATTGCAAGTTCCGGAAGCCATGACTGATATCTCACACGATGAATTTATACATGAGCAAGGGCATGTTGTGTCCTTGAATGTGACCAAGGAGAAAATCATGTCTGGTACAGTGAAAAAGTGTAAAAGCAGGGGTAGCTCTAAATTCTTACGCATGAAAGGATTAATGTATAGAGAATTTACCACGTCGGATGGAACAAAGTTTTTCCAACTGGTTGTCCCCCAGGAATTCAGGTCCCATGTACTCAGAGCGACACGAGTCCAGTATGGTGGGCAACTTAATCATGAAAAAAAACAATTGATAGGGCGTTAGCAGAATTTTATTGGCCTGGTGTCAATAGCAACATAGCATGATTCTGTCAATCATGCAACATCTGCCAGAAGATGATGTTGAAGGGAAGGATAACCAGAGTACCATTAGGTCAAATGCCTTTAATAGATACCCCATTTAAACGGGTGGCCATCAATATTGTGGGACCATATTTCCTATTACAGATTGGAAAAACTGATATATCCTAACTCTAGTAGATTACACAACTAGATACATGGAAAGCATAGCTTTACCATCAATTGAAACCAAAAATGTGTCAGAGGCATTTGTTGACATGTTCAGCAGGTTAGGGGTACCTGTGGAGGTTCTCATGGATTGTGGAGCCCAATTTACTTCAGAACTTATGGCAGAAATTAGTAGGTTGCTATCAATTAAGTAGTTGCATACAATACTGTAAAACCCCAATTGTAATGGATTAGTAGAGAAATTTAACGCAATGTTAAAACAAAAGCTACGAATGTGCATTGAGAGACAGCAAGATTGGGACTGATATTGGAATACAATTTTGTTCGCGTATCACAAGGTACCACATGAAAGCTTGGGATTTTTGCCATTTCAGTTGCTATACGGTAGGACAATTCATGGTCCTATGCGGATTCTGAGCTATAATTCACCTCATTATAATGCAGTTTTTGATAAAGCAATGGATCCCATATTTTAGGTGGTTAATTTTATTTTTAAAATAATGCTACCATATTTTAATATTAAAAAAATGCAAATATAATAAAAGTCATCCTCTCGAAAAAAAGTTAAAATGACCTACCAATATGTTGTGCACTTGCGTGAGAGATTAGAAAGTACGTGTTGGATGGCACACAATGAGCTCACGAAATCGGGACACAAGTACATTAAGTTTTACAACTGTGGAACGCAAAGTAGAAATTTGATATAGGTGATCGAGTGTAGGTGCTTCTCCCTGCTAGTAGAAATAAGTTATTGGTCCAATGCAAAGGCCCTTAAGAGGTCAAATAGGTCAAGGGCGAAATGGACTACATAATAGACATGGAAAGCAGGTTGAGAATATTTCATGCCAGTATGTTAAAACGATACATGGAAAGGTCTGATCAAACAGTTGTAAAAGGGTTATTAAATCTAGTATGTACTGCGGACTACATAATAGACATGGAAGGCAGGTTGAGAATATTTCATGCCAATATCTTAAAACGATACGTGGAAAGGTCTGATCAAACAGTTGAAAAAGGGTTATTAAATGTAGTATGTACTGCAGCCATAGAAGACGAATCAAGTGATGAATTGAAATTAGACCCCAGTACAGAAACTCCCCCTGAGTGCCCCATGAGGGTAGGAAAAGAGGGAATAGATAAGGTCAGCATGTGTCCAGAGTTACCTGAAGGTCAGCATCAACAAATCACAGAGATTTTGAATAGGTATTCAGATGTACTTACAGACAGACCAGGTCATACTGGGTTAATAAAACATGAAATAAACTTAAGTTACTCAGAGCCAATCAGAATTAAAGGATATTCAATACCCTTTAATGCAGGGGAGATGATTGATGATGAGGAACTAAAATGCTAGACCTGAGAGTGATTGAAGCCTCAAACTCCCTGTATTCGTCCCCCATAGTATTGATTAGAAAGAAACATGTAACAAACTGTTTTTGTATAGACTTTCATCAATTGAATAAAATCACTGTGTTTGATGCAGAACAAATGCCAGATATGGATGGCTTATTTACAAAATTGGCAGGGCACCTATATATTTCAAAGTTAGAAATCATCAAAGAACACTGGCAGGTGCCAATCGCTGATAATGCGTTAACGGCATTCAAGATCCCTAAAGGTCTATACCAGTTTAAAGTTATGTCTTTTGGTTTGGTCAATGCCGGTGTGTTGTGCATGCATCTTATGTGCAAATTGTTGAAAGGCATAGAAAACAGAGATACTTTCATTGACGATATTCTTGTATACACGCATACCTGGGAAGATCATACATGTATTAGGGTATTAATCAACCTGTTCAACAAACTCCACAAGGCCAAACTCACAGCGAGACCCACCAAGTGTAGTATAGCATATTCTAACTTGAAATGCTTAGGCCATCTAGTAATCAGGTCAGGGCAGTTAAAACCCCACCTTGACAAAATTGAAGCGATCAGAGACGCTTTTAAACCAGAAGCCAAGAAACCGATTCAATCGTTCCTAAGAAACTGATTTGATCGTTCCATGAGTTATTAGTTTTTTAGAGTTTTACATAAAATTCATTCAAAATTTTGGCACTATAGCTAGTGTGTTGATGGACTTAAATAGGAAATGGCAACCCAATAAAGTTTCTTGGGGTTCATGCAAGGAAAGAGCTTTTAATGCTCTTAAGGGAAAGTTGACAAGTGCACCAATCCTAAAGTTGCCAGAGTTTAATAAATTGTTCGTTTCGAGAACTGATGTGTTCAATACAGGATTAGGAGCAGTTTAGCTACAGGAGCATGAAGAAATAAAGTTACCCATTGCTTATGCTAATAGGAAATTGCTGCCTCAGGAGTATTGATGTAGGTGATCGAAAAGGAGTGTTTGACACTGGTGTGAGGGATACGAAAATTTCACATGTAGCTTTTCGGAAGAAAATTTGTCCTTGAAATGGACCACCAGCCTCTCATGTACTTGAACAAAGTTGACAATGCAAGATTGATGCATTGGGCATTGACCTTACAGCCATATTGTTTCTGGATAGAGGAAATTTAAGGTAAATGTAGGGGCCGATTACTTGAGCAGAGTGTGATTTGCAGATCTTCTTTTTACCATGGTGTTCTGGTAATGTAAATAATAAGTTTCAGTTTGTATTTTTTGCTCACATTCCATGATTTTCTAAAAGTGTTTCCACTTTTTTTACAGGGGAAGGTATTGTCATGGAATTGTGTGTACTTAATGTCAATGCTATTTTTATATATATGAATGAATATGTGCTCAGGTTTCGTTGCCACATGCAGCATTACCAGAAGGTGGTTTATTAGTAGCCTTAGCTATTTCAAAACACTGAGTTCAGTTTACCCACTGATGTTCGTGCAAAGTGTCTGTGGTGAGAAACCCAGTTACCTTGAGTTCTCTGGTCATAAATTTTACTACAACCAGGGTACTTATAGCCCAAGATTATCTCTGTATAATCACAATAGAGTTTTGTCAGGAAGCTGTCCACTTTACGGAAGTAAACTTCAGCTGTAGAGCTGTTTTCACAGGGAGTCATAGAACTCTGTTGGGTTTTGTGTAACCCAGATGTTACAGTTGATGGCGATGGTATTGCTTTACTCACAGTGAGGGGCCAAAGCTTGAAGACCAATGGGTCTACAGGGAATAAGGAGGCTCTAAAGGGATCCTTCAGCAGACTGGGAGGGGTGGGCCATGTGTGGTGGCTCCTTGACCATTCAACGAGAGCTGTGGAACCGGAATAAATCGTGATCGTCAACTGGACACCACAAGATACATATGTTCCATTTTTGAATCAATATTATTCAATATTACTATATGGGTGAAATCAATAATTCAGTATCGCCATATGAGTGAAAATCAATTATACATACATGTTACTTGTGGATAAACCATACGTTGTTCATATATTTGTATATATTCTATATATTGATCAACCTTGGTGACAGAATCCTTCATTTTTCATATTTGCATATAAATTCTATACATTGATCACCCTTGGGGATAGAACCATACATTGTTCATATTTGTTTATAAACTTCTCTACATTGATCATCCATGGTGAGAGATCCATACATCAATCATATTTGTTTATAAGTTCCACATATTGATTCTCATTCGATTACTCGTTGAAGTTATATGTCCTGATTAGTTCCATTTAGGAACAATATTGTTTTCTTATATACATTGTTGAATCTGCAATAATCTTGTTAGATCTACTATGTGGACATGGAATATATTTTTATACCCACAATGAATAATGCTTTTACTTCTAACTCCAGTACAAGGTAAAGACAGCAGTTAATGAATAATGTTATATACATTTAGAGATTGAATGAAGATATGTAATTACTGCTTCAGTTATCAGTTCTATGTGTAGGGGTATTTAAAACGTTCTGAATGTTTTTGGGTTGTAGAAGAAAGATTTTTATCAAGTGAACAGTATATTGGTGCATCCACTCAAATACTCACCATGCACCTCTGCACACTTTCTCAGTCTGATTATTCAATTATTAAATGCCATTTTGCATTCACATTTTGGTATGTTGGTCCTTCAGGAAGTCTATAAATATGGTGGATTTATGCATCGGTGCATTGTCAATGATAAGATGGAAACCTCAGGTACCCTGTGCATGGACAGGTGTTTTGGTAGTGTTCCTTAACTTTTAGCAACACTTTGGAGGCATAAAATGTCCAGTTACACTAGCAGAGTCAAGCACAGGTACCTATTTGGCAATTTCAACCCGAGTCTGTATTTGATCAGCCATCAACAAATGCAGGACCCATCTTGCACAAACCTTTCCGGGCTGCAAATGATAACAACCAGCTGATGAATTAGTGCCCATGATAGTAGAAATAACTTCCACTGTGTACTGAGCATCTTCATCAATTTCCCCCTTCACAGCAACCACTTCTCTACTCACCAATTGCAAACAATGGTCTTCCAGAATGTGAGTCATTTTCCATGGATTCTCAACCATCTTTAAGATGAAGAAACCATCTCAAAACTGTAGAATATGACAGGGAATTACATCCGTAAACTTTATCCAAGTTGGCTTTGATATCAGTCAGAGAGTACCCTAAGAGTGTAGAGATTTTACAGTATGCTCTTTGCTCAGAAGCAGAATTGTTTACGTCACTGTCATTTACCTATGTTACATCACACACATATATCTGCAGGTGTCCAGTGTGTTGTACATGCAGCTGCAGATCACTGTTTTAAAATGTTACTTTGTCTATTGATTTGCATTAAATTTACTGACAGGTTCAAAGAAACAAAAAAGTTATAACAAATATTCAGAACTTTTCAAATACCCCTCATACATACATATATACATGCATAACACAATGTAGTCAGTCATATTGAAAAATAGGAAGAAAATGCTACTTTTCCAACTGCCTTCCTAATGAATAGCAAATGAACATATCAATTTTTAAACACTGAGTGCAGAAAATAAATAATAAAAATGCATGACATCACTGAATTGAAACTAACATCATGTCAGGTGAACCCAACTTTGAATGCTTATGGCATGTCTATTTCGACTGAATTAAAACAAAATTTAAAATAAATTTGTAAAAACAATTCGTGATGAGTCTTTATAAAAAAGAGGCAAACTTTAGTAACTGGGCTGATATTGACTAATATAGTACCTACCCCTTTGATAAATAAAAACTTCTTTTTCCCCAGTAATTATGCACAGTTATATCAAAACTGTAAATGTGGTATATTTGATCATGACCAAGAAAAAGTCTGACCTTGTCCTTCATAGATACAGAAAGTGACTAACGAACAAGTTGTTAGTACAGTAATCTGTTACTTTAAAGCTCCGCTGTATATTACTGTCCCCTTATAATGCAGGTACATGTTCACCATACAGTTATGGATCCAACTTAATTGGTTATATTTTGTTTTATTATTGCTACCTAATATACTTTACTTGATTTAGCTCATGGCTAATGAGAGCCAATTATAATATTGTTTAACATCATTTAATATTTATTTTTGTGTATCTATGTACTGTTATGTAGCAGTTTTATAAATACATGTACTGGGTACATCAGAATCAGGTGGCCTCACTTATAATATAAGGTCACTTTTATGGCTCCCATAAACAGCTCTGTCATGAAGGTGCAATGTAATGGGCAATTACAAAAAAAATTCCTGTATAAAAAATCACCATACTGTAGCAATATCTTACCTATAAGGAGAGAAGAAGCAGTGAAGAAAAGCAAGAAATGACTAAATAAAAATTGCTATAAACACTTTATGGATCAAGATCTGTTAAACAAATCAACAAATTCCTTAATGAAAAAATTATCAACAACACCAATTCAATATAAGAATATGAACAATTGTCATTTTTCATGGTGACATCTGATTAATTATTCATTTTTTCTGGTCTGGTCTTCAAACTCCTTTACAAAAGTGTTGGTTGATCTGCACCATTTTCATTCAGAACCAATTGCTATAGTATTTTTGTGAAAAGCCCATGTCAATATTACTGTTTAAAAGAAGTAGCCATATAAAGATTTTCAAGATGGCCACTGTGAATACTGGATGTCTGGAGGGCATCATTTTCATTTAGGACCAACTAGACCTTAGGATGAATATGTGTGTAACGTTTCATGGTAATTCTCCCAGTTGTTTAGGTGGAGCAGCAAAAACAAACTTGTGCTAATGGACAGAAAATGGACAATGGATAACAAGCTATTGCATAAGCTCTCCTGGTCTATGACCAGTAGAGCTAAAAATGAAGGGAACATTTTCTGAGCTTTAAAAAATTAAAAATTTCTTTAAAGGAAGAAAATTATGGCAGTATGATAAAAATGATTACTTAGGTGCAAAAACTGGAATGCAATCATAAATAAAAAATAGATGTCCATTCATTCATCCATCTTTTTGCACAATTACATACATGCATACATACAAGCATCCATCAATCGATTCATCTATCCATCCATCCATACATATATACATAATGTAGAATGAGTCAGTTTTACAGCTGTAAGTATTTAGAAAATACATGTAGCACTAAAAATGGATAATTTGATTTTTAAATCTTTTTAATTTTTACATGTTAAGGGATCATGCAGTAATAGGTTATAATGTATGTAAATGTGTCTTTTTTTTTTTTTTACAGAAAGATCTGATGAGTAAAATTTAGTAACAATTGGCAGTGTGTAAAAAATATGTTATGCATACATACATCAAAATTTCTTAAAAAGTGTGAAGAAAACAAGTTTTGATTTTATTTGTATAGCACATTCATGGTATCAATGCACAGTGTTAATGTTTTTGTTTTGGTTTTTGGAAAAGGTCTACTGCAACCTGTAGGGGGAGCAGGTTTAGTGCTTTGAGCGATAATCTTTCAAAACTCCTGATGGTAGTGCATGGACAATGAGATCATGAAGAGCACACTTTACTTCAACACACTTAAGGTCAACAACAAATCCACTGTTGACATTTATCACCTGTGCATTTATATTGTGAAGGCACTATACTAAATTAAAGCTAACCAATGGTTGACCCCACAAAAGGGAGTACCTCATGACAATTGTTCTACATCAAATACAGAAATATTAGATTGTTAAACGACTACCAATATTGACCAAACTCAAGAGACAGCTCATTAAAACAAAGGCATATTGCAATATTAAATCAAGGATAAAATCTGGTTGAATTTTTTTACCTGTTCATAATACCGGTAGTTCAACATATTGATGACAAACAAAATTTGGTCCAATTTTTTTTTACCTCTTTATGACAGTTCAATAAACTGTAAACTGAAGGCAAACATTCTGGCAGGCTGCAGGTGTTTAAAGACTCTAAGTCTTTAATAATAATAATAATAATAATAACAATAATAATAATAATAATAATAATACATGTAATTTATCCAGGGTGACATAATTAGCTAGCAGGTAGTTAACATTATGGCCTGGTAATTTTTTCCTTTAATGCATGTATTGTGGTATGAGCAGTGGTTTGTTTTTCTTGACTCCCCTAGATTTTATAGAGTTTGTATTTGAATACATCTAAGCTAAATTTTATCATTTAAAACCTTATAACCGAAATGGAAATATCCTGCAAGAAAGTACCTAAAAATGTGTTCATGGAACATATATGCTCCACAACAGTGCAATAAAAGACACAAACACAAAACTTAACCAAGATGTAATGGATGGACGTATGGACAGCTAGACATTCTTATACAGCCCACTAACAATACAGTGGTTCCTCACTTTTAAGTCCCTCAGTAAACTGCTGCCCCTCTTTATGCAGCATACTAAAAATACAGTGGTTCCTCACTTTAAAGTCCCTCAGTACACTGCTGCCCCTCTTTACACAGCACACTAACAATACAGCGGTTCCTCACTTTAAAGTCCCTCAGTATAATGCTGCCCCTCTTTACACAGCATACTAAAATTACAGTGGTTCCTCACTTTAAAGTTCCTAAGTACACTGCTGCCCCTCTTTACACAGCATACTAAAAAATAATACAGTGGTTCCTCACTTTAAAGTCCCTCAGTACACTGCTGCCCCTCTTTATGCAGCATACTAAAAATACAGTGGTTCTTCACTTTAAAGTTCCTCAGTACACTGCCGCCCCTCTTTACACAGCACACTAACAATACAGTGGTTCCTCACTTTAAAGTCCCTCAGTACACTGCTGCCCATCTTTACACAGCACACTAACAATACAGTGGTTCCTCACTTTAAAGTCCCTCAGCAAACTGCTGCCCCTTTTTATAACAAAATGTCAGGGATCCTGTTACATTGGTTAAATTTTGTTTCCTTATTGCACCTAAATTTATTTCACAAAATTTAAGTTCCTGGCTGATGAGAACAAATTATATGGTAGTTTGACATCATTAAATGCTCTATGTTTGTGTTTTTATGCACTATTAGGATACAGTCTTGTTGGACATGCATGTACCTCGGTATTAGGTTACCTCAATTAAAGGAGGGGCTAATTTTTTTTGGCTTCCATGAACAGTACTTTGAAGATGGAGTACTTTATTTGACGATAAAACAAGCAATATATCAAGCTATCATTTACCAATTTCAACTATAATTTTTTTCATGCTAAGCATAAGCCTATTTTTTACTTTTCTATCAGAAACAAATTAGATCCACACCTACCTTCACATTATAAACAGTTAGATCCACACCTACCTTCACATTATAAACAGTTAGATCCACACCTACCTTCACATTATAAACAGTTAGATCCACACCTACCTCCACATTATAAACAGTTAGATCCACACCTACCTCCACATTATAAACAGGTTTGCAAGTTATCAATGCATGCTAAACCAAGGGAGTGGTGTACTTCAAATGTCAAATTAATTTTGAGGTGTTTTATATATTAGTTTCACTTGTTTGCTAAAAATGGTTTCAAAGATAGAGGGCCAACATATTATACAATTTTGATGACATTAAATGCATGCAATCAGAAAATATGCCAGCTTTTCTCAATCTGGCTAAAATGTAATGCTGTTCTGATAATGGACAACATTATAACTGCAGTTGTTCAACATTGATATGATTTGTTTACTGTAACTTATTTTAAAAAAATCAATAAAATCAAATATAAAATATCATGGTTTTTAGAAAGATGAAACTTTCATCAGTGCTTAAATTCGTGGATTCGGAAGGGGTCCTGTTGTTTCCACAGAATGATTGGGGAAGGGGTCCTGTTGTTTTGCATAGAAGAATTGGGGAAGGGGTCCTGTTGTTTCCACAGAAGGATAATTGTTCATCGAGTATAAATTGGTTGTTTATAGCAACCATGAAATCCTGGAAAAATGGTACCCCATGAAGAAATCAAGGAAAACTGGTACCCCATGAAAAATAATAAATTCATAGTATGATAAACAAAATGATAAATAAACTTACACATCACTGGCAGTTGAGAATACCAGTTCAAATATGGCCTCTGGTGACATCCATTTGAGAGGAAGTTTCCCACCATTCCTATTGACATAGATCTTGTTAATGTCATGATAGATATATCTGGTCAAACCAAAGTCTGCGATCTTGACAGTTTTATTTCGACCTACAAGAACATTCCTGGCTGCGAGATCTCTGTGAACAAAGCCCTTCTGTGATAAATATTCCTGTGAATGAGAAAAGGAATTAAACTTAAATTGACTCGCATAAAACAATGCCATCTCTCAATCTTGACCATGACTCTAAGTCTGACCAATCATTTGGAATCTTCCATGTCTCCTGTAAAATTTTATTACAAAATGATAGTAAATTTTATGGTAAATTATGTTTTTATGAGAATACTTACCATTACTTATCTATAACATTAATGGTAGGAAATAAGCCCCACTATCTCTTGAATCTAGCAATCTGCAAAAACTCAAATTTATTTTCCCATCTATTCTTTTGCGTACCAGGGCCCAGCTACCTGGAACGAATTGTCTCTTTAACTTAGACACAATGACACTGTGATCTCATTAAAGAGTGCTCTTAAAACTCACCTATATCGACAGCAAGAACAGATTTAAAACTTAGCAATGTTTCCTTAGCTTGATTTTTTCAGCATGTTTATGCTTGTAATTTCACTATTTGTTTTTGTAATCTATATATATGTCCTTATGTGTCAACTAATATTGTAAAGCGCTCAGAGCTTCTAAAGATTAAGTGCTGTACTAAGTCCTCATTATTATTATTATTATTATTATTATTATTATTATTATTATTATTATTATTATATATCATATAGAAACAGAGAAGAAACTCTTACCAATTACCTCCCCTTACCAATTCTAGGTGGCTATCCATTAATGGGTTGTTTACCATTTTAAGCTGAGTGATACATCAATGAGGATGCTCACATTGGTGGGAATGTTTGGAAGAGTTCAATAGTAATGTAATTGGGCAAGTATTCTTGGAGAAACATAATTTACTAAAATATTTACCTTCTCCATCAAATACATTCCCCCATCACATTAACATTAGGAGAACAGTTAAGAGAAGGAGGAAATGCACGAGCAGACAACCTGTACCAAGGCTATCCTTTGAGTGGAAAATGACTGAATTCCCTATAAGAAGGGTAAACTGCTCTCCTAATATGAAGAGAGCACAACTGACAGTCACATAACATGCGATAACACTCAGATAAGGAGAAAAGAGTGACTTTTCCTTACTTAGCAAAAAATGTTGAGCAAATACAGAGAAAGCCATTGAGATTGTGCTGGACTCAAATGGGTCTGGTGGTTATCTGGACTGCAGTCACCGGCTCCAATCTCATGAATGGAATCCTCATGAGGTGTATCTGATCTAGTGATAACTCATAATACGCTGAGTGTCTAGCGATAACTCAAAATACGCTGAGTGTATTACCCACTTGAACTACAATGCCAGGACTTGAGGGGTCATATCCTCTTTTCTGCCTTAACTGGAATAAAAAGACATCAGGATCCATGGCTCTTCTCTTTTCAAGTAATGCTTGAGAGCATGGACCAGGTCTTGCATTGCTGCCACTCTTGATGTGTTGATGATGGAGGAGAGAGAGAGCAGATGACTAATTTTTGATTGCCCACAGATGGCAACTGGTTCTTAGCTATGAAACCCAATTGTGTCAATAGGACCATGAAACTGACTGATCAGAAGAGAGATAATTTGGGTCCACTGAAAGGGCATGTAGCTCACTCACCCTGCATGCCGAGGTCAGTGCTATTGTAAGATAGCAGCTTCAAGGAACTTCTGGCTAAGGGCTCAAACTTATTCGAGTTGAGCAAAGTCAAAACCAATGGTGTTAAAATCCAATAAATTTACTCCACTGTAGCTTTGAAACTGAATTCTCTCCTTTCTATGGCAGGGTCAAAGTGAGGCAGCAGACTGAGGTTTTCCCCATACTCAGGGTGAGGGTTGTCATTGTCATACAAAGCTTCCATGTCCATGTACAACATAGCAATGGCTTGAAAGTAGTAGTCCTATGATCTCTAGGTGTAGGCTGGTATTTCTCAACCAGATACAACAATAATGTTGGGCCCACTGGCTGTGCTGGAGAACGGGCAACTGACTATATATATATATTGAAGGCAGGAAGGAAGGACATAAAGACATCTAGAAGGAGGACTGGAAGGCTGGCTCAACAGCTGGCTGGAAGGCCATCTGTCCGGCAAAATGGATGGACCAGTCATACCAGTCCCTGTATGATTCTGTGTATAACAGGATGGACAGCTGGTATGTGGACTGATCTCCAATCACTACCTGGTATGCACAGACTGCCAGAAGGCTGGACTGGAAAGTCAACAACTGGGATGCTAGCTTGAGGCGATGCCAGCTGGTAAGAAAAATCGGCCAGATCAGTTTCATACCCCATGTGCCCTGACTTCCCAAGGCCATGCTCAGGCATGTGGGGGAACTAATGCCCACTGGACTGCCAAACATCAGAACAATCTCCCAGCAAATCCCAAACAGAATGAGAAAGGCCAAAGGAATGGTGGGGTAAAAACTCACCTGATGAAAGCAACTACATGGTCAGTTCCTGAATCAACCTCTTCAATTGTGACTCCAGGAACATATTAAACTGGCGTAGCATGAATGGATCCAGTGCCACCAAGTTGTCCGTCTCTAGCTGCATGGATGTGATGGTAGCTGACAGCCCTCTCTGAGGGCTCTGTGGAGAGGCAGGTGCCATTACACTGTCCCTCACTATATCCTCACAACAGAAGATGATTTTGGGTGGTGGCTCAAGATGTTCCACTCTGAAGAATTCGATTTCATCTTCCTATGTCTCGCCTTCAAATATATCTGTATGACTGAAAACAAAGTTCTCTCTGACCAAACACTGCAAGGTACTGCTTAAGTACACTTAGTACAAGTAAGGCAAGTGTTGTGATTGTCCTTGCTGAAGTTAAATTTCTTGCATTTTGAACACTTTGTCACCATTATATTATATTATTTTAAAGAGATTGGATAATGTCGGCAAATTCACATGGGCCAGTAAAGTTAAATTTTTTTTATTTTCTCTTGGTTTTGGTCATGCATGGCTAATGCAAGAAATGGGTGACAGAAACACTATTCTAGCTATGTTCAGACATCTATTTGATTCCTCATTACAGATCTGGTCAAGTAAGATTGGCAATTCTACAAAAACTGTACATTATAGTCAGTACAAGTCATTATTGGAAACTTAGAAATATTTAACATTAGATCTAACTTTCATTTTCAGAAAAACATGATTTAGTGATTCAAAGAGGAAGACGCACTAAAACTGAAGAAGATCAAAGAGTTTGCAAACTATGTCTTAAAGAAAATATCAAGTGTGTGGGAGATGAGTACCATGTGCTTCTTATACCAATTTAAGATGGAAATATCTCAATGAGATATATTATATCAACCCTTCAGTGGATAAATTTACAAATCTAATGTCCAGTCAAAAATAGGTATAATTACAAGTGTTTCAAAGTTTTTATATTTTGCTTTTAAAC
The DNA here is from genome assembly GCA_029931535.1 of Margaritifera margaritifera. Lineage (NCBI taxonomy): Eukaryota > Metazoa > Mollusca > Bivalvia > Unionida > Margaritiferidae > Margaritifera > Margaritifera margaritifera. The sequence continues at coordinate 1,285,824 of JAQPZY010001468.1, read as the reverse complement.
TAAGAGATCAACTGTTAAAAAATATCAAAATCAACACTGCAACAAATGTATTTTATTATACTGTTTATGGTGCACTGTATATTAAACTCTGATATGTTTTGTATTATGGGCCGGAGAACTGAAGTATTGAATAAACATTCTGTTAAGTTATGTTCTCTATTCTAAAAAGACAATAAATGACAAAAAATGGGAAATATCAACTGGAACAGTTCAACAAATAATTAACAAATAAGGTTACCAGTTCTTTGTGGAAACCTTAACACAATATTACACAACACTTCATGATTGCTGAATGGAAACCTTAAAACACAATATTACACCACACTTTATGATGGATGAATCAAAGTAAAGATGTTATAGGATTCATGGAGGAAATCCAGAACAATGTTGAACATACCAGAGCAAAAGCTGAAACAGGTAAACAACTAGTTGATGGGTAGCCACCTAGTGGTGGTAAGAGAGGGAAATTGGTAAGAGTTTCTTCCCTTTGTCTATATGGTATATAGATGGGAAAAATTAAAGTTGCATCTTTCCAGAATTGCTGGATTTGAGAGGTAGTCATACTTGCCATATTCCCAGACAGTGTTGGGGTTTTTTTGAGACTCAAAAAGTGTGTTTTGATGTCCCAAGGGGGGTCAATACGTGTGATCTTCCCCCAAAAGCGACGTCATCCAAATGAGAATAAGTTATCTTTTCAAACCAGCCTATAGCAAATGACTGGAAATTCAAATCTGAATAGAAGAAAATACCATCTGTTTTCTCTGAAGTATTTAATATACTTAAAAAAAAAGAAAAAAAAAAAAAGGTAGACTTAGAATTGTCAAATAACATCACCACAAACATGGTCACAATCTCACAGACATTAAATATAAAAATACACCAAGTTACTGTCTTTAAAATCCAATGGACAGTGGAATGTAGTTTTAATTACATGTGGTCTTTGCTGCTTTCAGTAGTTGGTCTGACGGTAATGCAAGTGTCATTTGTGTTCACAAATATGCCTACACTTTTCCTTCGAGAATGTGCATCCACATCTATGTTGGCGCAAGCAATGGCCAAAGTTGCTAAAAGTGATAAAACCTGTAAGATGGCCATGAATATCCATTTCAAAACAATGAATCTGGCAATGAAAATATTTAAGGTTTGTGGTAGTTGGCTGAGTTGCTATACCCTTTGTAACGTATTTTCGAGGTTAAAGTCACACCTACATCAGTGAAGATTTAATTTATTCTCAGGCTGAATTAATGGATAAAAGGTACCAATTTATGCAAATACACAATTTGTCATTTGATTAAAAATGCAATAATTTTATATTATTAAAATTCCATGGTGCAGTTCATTTCAGATTAACCAGATATTCAAACATGTTGATGTTTTCATGAGTTACTTGATCACATGATAAAACGTTTATTGTAATCATGTAAATCTCCAAGAAAATATTAGAAAGTTAAGGTGGCAAATCTGTCGAAGCTTACAAGATTATCTAATTATTTTAGCATTTCTAGTGGATTATGTACTACAATATTCCTTTGTCCCTTTAAAATGTTGTGTGTCCCCCAATTCTGGAGGATGAAGGACACAGTGTCCCCTGACTTTGGAATCCTAGGTGCAACACTGCATTTGAGATTGAATGGTGCTGTTGTTCAACCCATCAAAATAATCATGTTTTGAATTTTATATATGGAGTAAAAATCCTACTTCAAAGAAACGTTGCTGCTAATCACAAACTTTAATAAAGATGGCTTCAACGTTCTCATTCAATGCAGTCAATGATGTGTATGTAATAACATTTGTTTTTCAACACGCATCTGTTTGATGTACTTAACTTCAGACAAATTGGGTTGTTCCATTTATTGCACTTCACCTATGCAAATTAGCCTAATGGGCTCTCCCTCGGAAGTGCTCAAAGATTTGACACAACACATCACCCTAGCTATTGTGAGCCAATCCAGTAAATCTCTGAAAGGTGTATGTTTATCCTGATACCTTTTACTTGTCTCTAAAACATCTGTATAAACTTCCCCTAGGATAGTTTTACATGAGTTCTGAGCAAGACTATTTACTGTTTATACATACCACAGATTACGGGCATATATCATTGTGATCAAGAAATGTACCTGAAAATTGTGTTTTTCGAAACATGACTGTGTTGGGGGAATGAGGAGTCCAAAATCTTGTTTTTTGCGTGACACGTCGTGTTATGGCATGCATAGGTAGTGAACTTTATTTTCTAACATTAATGTGGCTGAGGAATGTCTTTGATGGAGAAACCAATTGGGATGGATTCATTTTTGGAAAAAGAACAACCTGACCAAAATTTAATCACTGAAGAAAGAATTACATTCTAACAGATCTCTATCCACCAGTCCCTGAATGTAAACTAGGTAGGTGTAACCTTCAGATCTCCATGCAATCTCTCAAAATCCAGTCTCACTCCCTCTAGCATTAAATCCTGGATCTGCCAATATTATTTGATCATTTTTAAAAGCCATAATAAACAACTTTGATTCCAATTAACTATTTATTATTTGAAACTTTAACACATTCCCAACCATGAACAGGGTATGCTGCTCACATGAAATTATAAGTGGAATGAACAGCATAGACCCCGATTTGCAGGTGCATTTTTATGTGACAGCTGATCTGGATCTACACTGTCTGCAGTTAAGTGCGTATTAAAATAGGTAAATATGGTACAATTATCTCTCACTATAAGGCTGTTCAAGGGAGCCATAAAAGTGTATCAGTTATATATGAGGTCACATTATAAATGGATACATTATACATAGTAATACTATAACATAATGTAATGGGATCCATGACCATACCTTATAAATGGGAATTGTTATAGTCTTCTAGTATACAACTATTTATCGATCTAGTATTTGTAATCATTTAGTAATGGAACATGACATCTTGACTGGGAATTTTTCTGTCTAAAACTTAATGTTTTGAGATCTGAGGTCACTATAAAGCAAATATAAAAGAAAAAGCACCTTCATCTTGATAGAAATGTTCATCCTTTTATCAAAGACAAATCTGATTCTTAAACACAAACATGCATTGCATGCTTACATCAATTTTCAGTTAAATACAATACATCCATGCAGACAAATTTTGTTATCCTGTTTGTCGTGGACTCATATGCAGCATTTCTCCTTTCATAAGCCTGCATGGTGGAGGGGTATGGGGGTGGCGGGGGGTGGGGGTGGGTTTGTCAGTGCTGCCATACAAATTATTTGGGAAATTGGGTTATTATTGGTAAAAGTTTTCTCATATGTTAAAATTTATAAAAGTATGGTATGGGCATATCATTAAGTATGGGGCAATCATAGGTTCATAACAGCAGTGTTTGTCCATATTTTCTCCATCTGATATAGTGAAAGATACAAGGCAATTCATTCAGAAATCAAATGTAACATATACAGACCCAAAAATATCTGCATAGGAATATTTTAGAGTTTCTTTTTCTGTGAAAATCTGTATGCAAAATTTGACAAAGTCGCAATTTTTTTATTATTGTCAGCACTTTTCTTCAAGTTACATTTTTTTTATTTATGATATAGGAATGGAAGTAATTATGAAATAAAACTTGGTGAAAATGTCCTCGTAAATGGCATTAAATGGAGTGATTAACCTTACCTTTAAGTATAAGTAATGCACCAACTGTAAATAAAAGCCCAATAAGGATAAATCTTTTGGTATTATCTATTATCAGATATAAATCTTTTGGTATTATCTATTATCAGACTTAATTTTCAAGCTTTAACAATCTTCTGAATGTCAAGTTTCTTTGTCCTAGGAAATGGGAAAACCCCCACCAAGCCTTTGAATTTGACTGGACAGTGGGCAATAAATTCACAATTGTGGGAAAAAACTGCAATTAGGATTTACTTTGAGAGCAATTTAAAGTTTATGTTGAATCCATCCCTGATTTATAGTCTCTTTCCAGTAGTCTCTGTGAGACAGGCCTCGAAAATCAGAGCATTAAGTATTGATACTTGTCCTATGCAAATCTTAAAACTCAATTAGATTTAAAGGATACACAATAAATCAAGTAGGTAATCCATAGGTAAAACACAGGTGCTCTTGAAGTTGACTTCAGGTAGATTGTTTAAAGACAAAGTAATGTAGCATTGTGACATTTTATGTGTGTTTGGCTGGGAAAGTTAACATTGCCGTAATCCAATACCCATCAGCCAAACAAGCCGAATATCCATGTATCAAAACAGATGGAAATCAACTATAATTGATTACATTTCTATTACTTGATTACAGGTGCAAACAGTAAAACAGGTACTCTAGGCAGCTTTTACCCTCAATTGTTTCGTTAAAGTCTGTGATACAATTGTTCTAACCTTCCGTCTTCGATGGTGGATCAAAATAACAAAGAAAGTTCCGTTTGATAACAGAACTATTTCATCATTATTTATCTTGATCTTAATTGAGAGCAAATCCCTAAGCTTAGGAAAAAAGCATTTAACAAGATAATTTATGTCTGTAAAAGATAAACAGGCTAAACCATGTTTGAAGGAAAAGTCACTAAATCAAGCCAAATGGATTCAAGTGTTGGTTTACCCATCAATCAATAAACTTCCATGCTGACTAAGGAATAAAACCTTTGTTGAAATTACTTGGACTTTTATTGTTTGTGATATAAATGTTGGTGTACATAATGTAAGGAACTAGAACAGAATAGGAAAGACTAGACCAATGGGTCTTGGTTGACAATGTTGGTGACCGAGTCAATGCATATCGGGAAGTATACGACATTTGGATCAAGAGACCATTATGATAAAGTATCCCACTAAGAGAGGCTATCCTCAAAAACCTATTAGTAATCTCTTCAAATGCCAGGCTGGTCTCTCTGCTACCAAGAAGGGTGATGGGACACCTGTAGAGGACGTCATACAGCCTTTATTATCCCATCAGGAAGGGAGTAGTGATACAGGTGTAGCACACCTGGAAAGGGTTCTTATTTAGGTCTGTCATTTTGATGGGAATGGGATTTAGGTATTTGATTTGGCATATGAAACACAGATAATTTGGCAATGACTGCTGAATGTATTGTAACTTATAATTCACATTTCACTTCTGTTAAGTAGTTATCAGTATATCCTGGTTTTTCAATAAATTTCCAAGACAAAATTAATTAAATGTGATTCTCTTTGTTTTCCATCTAAACAAAAAAAGATATCTTCTAAAATGACTATGTATAAGGTCAATCTATCTGAGTAAATATAACAAAATAATGACTTTAAGAGCAATGTAAATGAATCCTGAATTGGTGGTTCTTGATGACTGGAATGAAAATTAGGATTCAGCTGTTGTCATCATTGCAAGCCACAGGTAAAAATCTGCTATGCTCTCTTTTCACCCATGTCTGCCTGCAATAAGATTTCCTCGTTTCTCATAAATATGCATAAACAAAAATATGTCATCAATGAGCCAATGAAATAAGCTCTTATACATCAATACAAGTGACCACTTATTGATCAATAAGTGACTGTGTTTGGCAGAGAAACTCTGATTGGCTCACTCGATCAGCATGAAAGGTTATGTTGAGTCAACCTTCCTAGAAAATTTTACTCAGGTTTGCAATGAATGCATAAGCAAATTTATGCGTATTCATGAGAAACAATGAAATCTTATCACAGGCAGTCATGGGTAAAAAGAGAGCATACTGGGTTTTTGCACATGGCTTGTGACGATTCAGTTGATGCAACTTGGGCCATTGTTTTAACAATATTTTCAACTCATTTTTTTTCCCTAAGAAATTAGCTGAATGTCTTGTTTTGCAGTTATTAAATGTTTAGACATCATCATGCAGGGATAGTGTGCGTTGTTGAAGAAAAAAGTTGTTTGCAGTTATTAAATGTTTAGACATCATCATGCAGGGATAGTGTGCGTTGTTGAAGTAAAAAGTTGTTTGCAGTTATTAAATGTTTAGACATCATCATGCAGGGATAGTGTGCGTTGTTGAAGAAAAAAGTTGTTTGCAGTTATTAAATGTTTAGACATCATCATGCAGGGATAGTGTGCGTTGTTGAAGTAAAAAGTTGTTTGCGGTTATTAAATGTTTAGACATCATCATGCAGGGATAGTGTGCGTTGTTGAAGTAAAAAGCATTTGTATTATCAATCAGTTCCTAATCTTTATTATTGTCATTATGCAGGCAATCGAGCTAGTCCTTTGAGGCAAAAGTATGTTTTGATATGACTTAAATAAAGTATGTTTTGATATGACTAAAAAAAAGTATGTTTTTGAGAATCTTTAATTTAGTGTTCTAAGATGTAAATGGTTGAAACTATTTATTTGTATTTTTGTGTATACATTTTAGCTAAGCCTTATATCAGGAGGGCACTTTTACTGATACTGAGAGTTCATTATTATTCATGAGATACAAATTTTCATGTATTTTGTGGTTGCTATGAACCATTAATTTTAAGACCCAACTAACCATAATCTTGATGTGGAAATAATAGGACCCTTCTCCAATCCACAAATTCAAGTACCAACAAAAATTCCTTTTTCACAAAACCATTAAATTTGATTCCCATGAAAGCAAGAGGTCCAAGCAGACCTGATATCACTCACCTGAGTAACTGACAAATGAAAGCTTGTGAAAGCAAATTCATACATGCAGTGAAACTATAGAGTGTTACGGAATCATACCTTTTTACCTTTTTATAATGATTTAATTTACTAATTTATGGTTTCTGTTTTAGTCTGAATAGGGGTTAGCATATCAGTATAGATACGACTACTGCTCGATCAATAAGTGGTCACATGATCAATTGCGCGGGAAATGAAGTCGACCTGGCTTTGTACTTTTTAGAAATCAACATTGAAAGGTCACATTCCATACTACACTATAACATTATGTTTACTCTTTAAGATTTTTAGTACACTAGACCTTTGGGTAAATGACGCGTAACCTAGTTCCTGATTGGTTCTTAGAGGGTTGTGTTATTTTGAAATACCATAGTATTAAAGACGGAGAAAGGATATTCCCTTTTAATTCTATGCACTTAGTAAAGATATATAGGGAATAATCTTTGGAATTATCATTCTTTACAGTTGCTTGATCGAGGAGAGGTTATTGAAATTATTCAGTTCTGTGTGGAATTTATTTAATTAGTAATTCATCTGAATTACTATACAGCTCCGTGGAATTATCGGACATTATTCTAAAACTTGTGAGATTCCAGATTTGCAAGGATTATTTTGGATTACATCAGAACTTATCAGTTTCAGCACATTACAGGCTTTTTCATTCGGAATACCACATCCGGATTATTCTGATTAACAACAGGAAGTGAACTTTAAAACATTTTAGGACTTTTAGGATATTCTATACTGTAAGTTATTTTAATTCTTTCACTTTGATTGTTTGTTGAATTATTTTAATTATTTTAATATTTTAGGAAATTAAAGTTTTGCATTTTAATCTTGAAAGCTTGTTCGTGTCTTTTATTCTGTTACATTACCCCTAGAGTCGTAACAGGATAAATTGGGGGCTCGTATTACGGGATTAGAAATTAGAATAATTTCGGGATCCGAATTTAAATATTTTGAAATTTAGATTTAATTAAATATTTTCGAAGTTTTAATATTTCAGAGATTTTGATACTTCGGAAAGTTTTCTTTTTGGGATTTGAATTTCATTGTTTGAAATTTTAGTGGTTTTTTGATTTCCAGATTAAGAAATAAAGAGAAACTAACAGGCTTTCATAATGACATCCAGAGTAGAGAGTTTCTTAGCTTATCCTACCCAGGAGAAATTTGAGTCCTTAAAGAAGGACGAATTACTTGAAATTGCTCAACATTATAGTCTTACTGAAGCGAAGGCTTCCGTGTTGAAGCAGGATATTAGAAGTATCTTGATTCAATATTTGGTACAATCAGGTATTTTTGAAGAGGGGGTTTCAAGTGTTAAGAAAAAATCTCCGTCTGGTTTGGGAAAGAAATTACAGATAGCTAAGGACATAGAGATTGAAAAGATCAAACTTCAATGGGAACAGATGCAGATGCAGGAAAGAAGGGAAGAAAGAAGGGAAGAAAGAGAAATTCAGAAGGAATTAAGAGAAAGAGAAGATAAATTAAGAGATAGGGAGGATAAAATAAGAGATAATGAGATCCAACGGGGAATAGAGAAGTAAGAGAAAATGAGGAAAGAGAGAGAGACAAAATTAGAGAATTTAGACTAAGGGAATTAGAATTGACCAGCAAAGGGCACTCTCATGACAATCAGGGTTCATACTTTGATTTGGCCAAACATTTGAGACAGGTTCCCCCTTTTAGAGAAAAGGAGATAGACAAATATTTTCTCAGTTTTGAGAAAATTGCCGAGAATCTGGAATGGCCAAAAGAGAAGTGGACCTCATTATTGCAGAGTGTGTTAACTGGCAAAGCTAGTGATGTTTATACTGCACTCTCATCCGAACAATCTGCTGATTATGAAGTGGTCAAAGAATACATTTTAAGAGCTTACGAGTTGGTACCTGAAACTCATCGTCAAAACTTTAGAGAATGTAAAAAGGAAACAAATCAAACTCATGTAGAATTTGCTTGGGAAAGGAAACGTTTGTTTACAAGATGGTGTACATCTAAGAAGGTTGAAGGCAATTATGATAATCTTGAACAACTGGTATTGATTGAAGATTTCAAGAATTGTGTCAGTGATGATATTAAGGTGTATCTTAATGAGAAAGGAGTTGAGACTTTAGAAAAGGCAGCCATCACAGCTGATGAATATTCTTCAATACACAAGGTTCCATTGATAACTAAAACTTTTCCTCAACAGCCTTATGTTAAGAAATTATTTCAAACTCGTTCAGGAAATTTCAGACCTCAGGGTGATGTGATTGTAAAGAATCAAAATTCTGATAGGGAATATCAGAAAACCTTATCTATGCCCACGTGTTCATATTGTAAGATGAAGGGACACGTTATTTCTGATTGCTTAAAGTTGCAATTTAGGCCTCAGAATTATAATAGAGCAGTTCCAAATGCTCTAGTTATTAAGAAGTCAAGGTCAGGGTCATTTATCAATGAGAATGATATTTGTTTGGAGGCTAGCTTACCTCAGTCTGATTTTACAATGAAGAATTATGAACCATTCATGTCGAAGGGTTCTGTGTCACTTGTTGGTGACTTGGATAAGGCTACTCCTATTAAGATATTAAGAGATACAGGAGCTTCTCAGAGTCTATTGTTAGATAGTACTTTGCCGTTTTCTGAGAAGTCTTCTACTAGTGAAAGTGTATTAATACATGGGGTAGATTGTGGATATGTTAATGTCCCTCTTCATTGTGTTAATTTGTCATCAGACTTAGTTTCGGGACCTGTGACCATAGGAGCAGTGGCTTCTTTGCCTATTAAGGGCATCCATTTATTACTAGGTAATGACCTAGCTAAAGATAAGGTCGTGGTTAATCCACTTGTAACTAACAAGCTTAGTATGGATCAAAGAGTTGATCATATTGAAGTAGAAATCCCTGGTTTAAATCCAGCTTGTGAAGTTACTAGAGCTATGGCAAAGTATGCTCTTGAGAATATTGTTGTTGAACAGGATGTATTTCCTTTAGCGGACACCTTTGTGGGTCAGGCTTTTCATGAGGTCACTTCTGCTCCTCAATCTAGTATTGATAGTGATACTCTTTCAACTACTATGTCTCATAAAAATAGTCAGGGTGTAATAAGACAAGCACTAGATGTCTTACAACAGGGAGATTTGGATATCTCCTGTTTGTTTCAGGGGGCTATGACTGAAACTGAAGCCACGCAAGAAGGTACTTGTTACTTCTTGACGAGTGAAGTCCTTGAACGGAAACAGAGATTGCTTATGGTAATTGCTGGTGATGAGTGGTCAGTTGGTAAAATAGTAGTTCCTAGATACTATCGTCAGGAATTACTTAGTGTAGTCCATGAAACGTCGTTGTCTGGTCGTTTAGGAATAAATGAGACGATGTTAGGCAACCAATACTTGTCGGCGAAGTGTGCGTCTACAAGTTTTATAAAAGCTATTTCTTTGTGGAATATTAAAACTGAGACCATAGTGAGAGTTTTGGTCGGGTTCTTCACACTGTTTGGTCTTCTGAAGCTGATACTATATCAGGCTTTAGAACGAATTATTGTAACATATTGTTATGAGATGGTACATAATTGGGAATTGTTGTGGAACAGGAAGGGAGTAGGTTGAAGGTCTCCAATTATTGTTGTTTACTGCGAGGGGTCAGTGTAGGAGTTTTTTTTTTTAATCAGATAATAGAGTATTAGTTTTGCTACCTATACCCCAAAAATCCTCTTTAGGTTAAGTATTTTGATCCTTATACTACTGACAAAAGGTTAGGGAATTTAAATTATTATTAATACTTCTGGGAGGAGAAAGCAGAAACAACTTTGTCAAAATGTTAGAATGTTAGAACAATATGTAGATAGAAATAGCCATATAAATTATCGATTACTTTAGTAGTATTTGTCTCACACATTGAAGATTTGAATGAAGATGAGAAATCCGATAGGATGATTTGAAGTCGCTACTCTTCGCACATACTGCCGCCTGAAATTTACGAACTGAAATAGTTGATAGAAGAAAATGAATATTTATTTACAGACATTCTACACGAACCAAATAAAAGTGACTGGAGTTTACCATGTTTCAGTGCAGAAACAAAATAACACTTTCCGTATATGTGTAAAGTATAGAAAGTAAATAGAGTCACCGGGACATATTCATTTCCAGTTTCTAGACAGGATTGGAAATGACTAATACGTCACAAGATATTGACCTATTGAGAAGATTCTACAAAATTTCACTTACGGAGAGAAAGAAAAATTTGCATTCACGACTCCAGAACTTTACCAATACAAAGTCGTATCATTTGGGATGAAGGTTCCCCAAGTTTCCAATGTCTGATGAATATAATAACATCCAAATAGAAATTGCGAAGCATACATCGATGATGTCATCATCTGCAACGACATGTGGCAAGATTTAATAGAACCATTCTTCAAGAGATTCAGCGAAGTGAACCTGATCATTAATATTAAAGTGACTTTTGTCGTGCCAGTGTTACCTTTTCAGGGCATGATTGTGAGACATGGACAAATAAAATCAATAGAAGCTAAGGTTACAGCTATTTCTTAGTAAAATTTAATCGATGATGTATTTTCATGTGTATAATACAACCGTTACACTGTTTTGCATACATGACTGTATCATGTATTCATTTATTTTCTTTTTTATTTAATTACTTGTATATTGGAAGTACATATTAAAAAATAAGTTTTTATTGCATAAATCCTTATTTTTTTTCGTGATGGTTGAGGGTGTTACGGAATCATACCTTTTTACCTTTTTATAATGATTTAATTTACTAATTTATGATTTCTGTTTTAGTCTGAATAGGGGTTAGCATATCAGTATAGATACGACTACTGCTCGATCAATAAGTGGTCACATGATCAATTGCACGGGAAATGAAGTCGACCTGGCTTTGTACTTTTTAGAAATCAACATTGAAAGGTCACATTCCATACTACACTATAACATTATGTTTACTCTTTAAGATTTTTAGTACACTAGACCTTTGGGTAAATGACGCGTAACCTAGTTCCTGATTGGTTCTTAGAGGGTTGTGTTATTTTGAAATACCATAGTATTAAAGACGGAGAAAGGATATTCCCTTTTAATTCTATGCACTTAGTAAAGATATATAGGGAATAATCTTTGGAATTATCATTCTTTACAGTTGCTAGATCGAGGAGAGGTTATTGAAATTATTCAGTTCTGTGTGGAATTTATTTAATTAGTAATTCATCTGAATTACTATACAGCTCCGTGGAATTATCGGACATTATTCTAAAACTTGTGAGATTCCAGATTTGCAAGGATTATTTTGGATTACATCAGAACTTATCAGTTTCAGCACATTACAGGCTTTTTCATTCGGAATACCACATCCGGATTATTCTGATTAACAACAGGAAGTGAACTTTAAAACATTTTAGGACTTTTAGGATATTCTATACTGTAAGTTATTTTAATTCTTTCACTTTGATTGTTTGTTGAATTATTTTAATTATTTTAATATTTTAGGAAATTAAAGTTTTGCATTTTAATCTTGAAAGCTTGTTCATGTCTTTTATTCTGTTACATTACCCTTAGAGTCATAACAAGAGTGCAAAGAAAAGTTTGAAGCACTTAGTTGCCACATTGACTATAGGTTTAACAAAATATGAGTGCTTCTGGTTTCAAGCTGTAATGAAAATTTAATTGATCAGTTGGAATAAGATTTTTTAAAACACATTTTTCCCCCACCATTTACCACAAGTGAACGATGGTTACATGAGCTAATTTTTTTTAGAAAAGACTCTGTCAGTATTACTCAACAACATGATGTTTTACAATCATTAGATATACACTCTCTATATAATTACTTAAATAATTTTAGTTTTTCTGACATAACTTGCTGTAAATTTAAACCAACCATGATAAGCAAACAGTACGCAAAGGTAGCCATTATTGAATCATGCTTTTTAGTCTATGTCCATTAGGTGCTTAAAATATTTGGAGAAGTAGTAAACATCTAAATAAGCTTGATCTCTAATGCTGTTACCTAAGAATGAAATGAAATGGGGTCAGCTCACAACATTCAGAAACTCTGGAATTTATTTGTTAGTTGTTTTTGATTAAATTCTGTTCTATGGTCAGAAATTTCTGGGGTTGGCATCCACAATATTGGAAGATCCATATATTTAGGTTAGTGATTGTAATTAAATTTTGAAGTGGTTCAGGAGAATATTGTTTTTGTATTTTTATTAAAGGACAAAAATCACCAAATATAAATAAAAAATAACATGTGACTAATAACATTTAATATATGAAATGTCATAAAATAATGAATATACATGTGATACATAAAAACAATAAACATTTCAGGCATTTTAATACAGCAATACCATTTTAAGGTGTTACTGACTTTTAAGTTTTGTTGGGCAATGAAGTTACTGGTGTGAATCAGAAATACACAAATGTCTATCTGGTTTTTAAGCACAACACAGCAAATTAATTCCCAAGATTATATATAAAATATTAGTTTTATTTTTATGTTATATTTTTAATTTGTATATTTTCTTCAACTTCAAATTACAGATTATTCAATTAATCCCTAAGGTGTATTAGTTTGCTAATGTATATACCTTCTTGTATTGAAATTCATGTATCCTGTATTCTAAAAACAATTTTTAAAATTAAAAAAAAAAAATGTTTCCAAAGGAATGGTTGTGGGAGGAACTCTCTTTACAACACAAAACCTGTGATTCTCAATAGATCTGACCATATATTACTTCCATGCTTTAACATACAAACTGCTATTTTGGCCTCCACAGTGGTAGAAAAATCTGACAAATTGGATGCAAGATTCATTAATATGCATGAATCTCACTCATTATAGACTCCATCCAAGATCCTGAGATGCTGCAAGGATTTTATTTAAAGGGGGGATCTCCCCCTCCCCACTTTGTCACCAAAATAAGTGGAGAGTAGACCCCAAAAAGGGGGGAGGAAACGGCCATAGTTCAATATTTACTTAACGCTTAAATATAAATTTCTCTTTCTTCCAGCTCCACATGGTTAGGGCTCTACTGAAATCAAAATCCTCAAAAGATGTCCTCTCTAGTTGTATAAGCAATAATATGTTGATTGTTTCTGAGCTTCATCTGTTCCTTATCAGTGTATGAATATTGTTCTGTGTTGAGAACCGCCTTTCACAGTCTGCCGTCTGTGGGGGCATATGCATAGCTAGCTTATCCAGCTTAAAGTGCTATATAATTTTGTAGCACAAGATCCCTCAGTGCTGAATTCAAGACCTTCAAAATCATTGTCATCATCACTATCATCAGCCAGTATATGCTTAATGAAATCGTCATCTGATCCATGAGCCATGTCCAGAGTCAGCCACTTTATGTTTTCTGGGTAGCCCGTATTATAAATAAGCATTTGTAAAACTTCCTTGATGAATGCACGGTTAAAACTATGACAGAATGCTTGTTTCAGGGCCCAATGTACCAATAAAATTTAGTTTAACAACCATTCATGTCAAGCTGAAGTACACAGATGTGTAAACAGTTGCCTACCTTAAAAATAACATGTAGTGACAAGCACTATGAGACCTCTACCAGCGGCATAACTTATGTCGCAGCAAGCACTTTAAGAGTTAATAGCTAAATAAAAATTGTATATTGAGCAGAATACATTTGTATACATGCAACTTTGAACTAATTTGCGGGAGTTCTCACACATCACTGCTTTTCAAGAGCGTGAACTCGTACAAATTTTGCACAATTTGAGCACTCGCGCACCCTGGCAGCATCTCTGAAGATCTTGATGATATAAGCCCATATTTCAAGTTTGATCAAAATAAGATCAAAAGAATAGCTCCAGAGGGGAAAGAAAAACAGCCAATTAGATGCAAGATCACCAAATTAGTATGTGTGGATCTCTCTCCTTATCAAACTCATCCAAGATCTTAATGAGATCAGCTTATATTCCAAGTGTGATCAAAACTGGATCACAAATGTGGCCTGCAGGGTGGTAACAAATTCAGCCAATGATTTGTATGATCAGCTCATTAGTATGTGTGGATCTCGCTCATTATTGAATTTGTTCAAAACCTTAATGATATAAGCATATATTCCAAGTTTTATCAAATCAGATCAGAAATATGGCCTCCAGAGTAGTGACAAGGTTAACCAATCAGATACAAGATCATATCATTAATCTGACTCATTACTGCACTCATCCGAGATTTTGATGATATAAACTCATATTCTGGGGGTCCTGGGTGGTTGAGTGGTCTAAGGTGATCGCCTTTAGAGATCACAGACATCTCACCTCTGTCCGCATGGGTTCGAGTCTCAGCTCAGCCAACATGGGTATGTGAGAAAGCTTGCCAGTAGCTTCCAGTGTGTTGGTGGTTCTTTCCGGGGTTTTCCTGGGTTCCTCCTCCACCAAATATACTGGGAACCATGTATAGCCTATCATGAGCTGAAAAATGGCATTAAACCCCACAAAACCAAACTTAAACCCATATTCCATGTATGATTGAAATCGGATGAGAAATATGGACTCCAGAGTGGTGACAATCAATTGTTGATGGACAGACACACTATACACGACAGACACAAGGCAACACCATAAGCTCACTTGGTCTTGCGACCAGGAGAGCTAATCAATTTATTCACAATAGTACAATAAACTCATTCTAGATCTAAGTGATTCTGAAATTAGCTGTCAAACTATATGAAGAAATCAGTGTTAATGAATCTGATTGTTACATGTATTTTAAAAGCATTATGAAACAATGAGTGAACTATATGATTAAGACTTGCCCTGTATTCTCAAAACTTTTGAGCAAGAAACTCAACCTTGAGCTCAAAACCTCAAACTCAGCTATAATACCTATGATGCATGTATGTTGTAGATATCTGGCAGCTGAGTAGAGATATCCAAGTTAAGAAAACTTTGTGATTCTAGCTTTATTCAAAGTTATGTGACCTCCAGCTTCAGCTTGAGTTTGTTGCTCAAAATATTTTGAGAACATGGGTCTTGACAAGTTAATCCAAAGCAGCTGTTCTTTGCAAATATGTGCAAACAGATTTCTTGAGAAATAGTGATTTGGATCTATAACTCTTGAAAAATTTCAACTACCGTTTATACTCACCCAGCTGCAAACAACACAGAGCCTGATCTGCCACTGTATAATGTGCCAGCAGATCAGGGTCTATTTTGTTTGTTCTATTTATTAATCCTAACAAACTGTATAGACCCAGATCTGCCAGTGCATTATGTGATGGCAGATCTGGATCTATGCAGTTTGCAGTTGGATATATTGTAATTTATTTTAAAAAATCACCATTAATAAATCTGTTGCATGCAATACATCTTGCTTCAGTAAACTTTTTTTTCTTTTAAAGGATGATTCCTAAAATTATTTCTTGCTCAAGATAAAGACAGCTCTCCCTCATTGTAACACAGCAGTTGGTGTCCATAATTGCCAACCAACCACATTATAGCGAGAATGGTTGAAAATTTCATAATTGTGTGTATGTGTGATGGGAATGGTGTGTGTGTGTGTGTGGGGGGGGGGGGGGGGGGGACAAAATGCCAGTCAACCATATAGTAATAATTTAAGAAATTACACCCTTCAAATCTGTTTCTTGTTTGCAATTGTGCTGCTATATCAATTATGTTATTGTAACAATACTTTCTTGATTCCATACCATTGTGAGGTAAATCTCACCAAATTTTGGACCATCTCAGTCTCACTCCTCGAGTTCTATTTCTCACAGAAAAATTAATTTCTTATGCTAAGATTTGTTTCCTGGTTATATTTTGAACCAAAAGTCCATACACTTCATTGTGTTTTCATAATAACTCACATGTCTGAGTAAACCTAACGGTTGAATGAAAAAAGGATCATTTCAGTTATTACTGTGTTCATATTCCATACAATCTGCATTTTATTAACATATGGAAAAAGTGAACCCAAAGGACAATTTGTTTGCATTTTGCATCAATGTACATGGATGACATTTTAAATTAAATCATATCTCACAGAATGTATTCAAATCTCAATGATTATCTTGTCAAACCTCATGTCTAGTAAACTGAAAGTATCACAGTCATTTTTTATATTGATATATGAAGATGAATGACATAAACAAAAGTGTTTAATTAAAACTAAATTTAATATAAAGGCTTAGGTGCAACCTTTACATGATGGATATTTTGGAAAATAAAAAATAATGATGTTTGAGATAGAGAAAGTGGAAGAGAGAGATTCAAGGGAGGTAAATTAATTTAACAGCAGAAAATACTTGGAAACTAGTTATTTCCCTTCAAATGGTAAGGGTCAGAGAACTTTGAATAGAAAATAAACGGAATGATTACCAAAAACACACAATTTTTTGACAGAAGTCACATGCCCAAATGAACATGCAAGTCATGAATGAAACAACTGGAATGATAGAATAAGTAAATATTCCAGCAATATTCCTGGAATGAAATCAATCTTTGATTAACTCCAATGTTTGTATTTCTAACAAGAGTATCAAAATCACAATTTAAAGCATATATAGAACAATAATAATAATTAAAAAAATGTCAAGTCTGTGTATGTTATCCAATAATTTCATACAGCACTTTAACATTTTTTTATAAAATTTCAGAACAATCGATCCCTAACTGCTGAATAAATGAATATATATTATCTGAATGAATGGATGATATTATGTGTTTAAACATTTGCTGAAAAGCAAAAAGATACATGAATGGAATAAGGATTTGAGGGCCATCCAACAACTAGCTTGATTTCAGCAAGATGACTTCAACGTACATTGAAAATCATGTTCAGAGAGACTTACCCTTCCAACAGTAACCTGCCTGATGACTGAAACTAAGTCTTAAGGACTAAATAAGTCCACATCCCGAATGACTGAGAGATGAGACTTACCATTCCAATAGTAATCTGCCTGCTGACTGATAGCAAGTCCTTGGGACTAAATAAGTCCACATCCTGATTGATATAGCCAGCACATTCCTCTTCTCTCTGAAATAGAAATACAGTATGTAGCAGTTTTGGAAGAGATGAAATATCCCTTTCACAGAATGTATACTGTTCCCTGACTCAGCCATTATGATATTTATGTTTTCTTCTCCTCTTATCACTTTAAGTTCTTTCAGTGAGACTAGTGGAGCCCCTGAAACAATAATAACTAGTGCTATGACTCTAGGTCTTAAAATAATGTAACAAAAAAGAAAGTGAAACCAACAATGTAAGTAAAATCAACAAGCAATTTATTTCTATACAATTAAAGTGAAAATTCAAAAGACACTTACATTAACGTGAATTAAAATCCAAATAATCCAATAATCCTAAGTGTCCTAATCACAAGTCCTAAATATAGAATGTTCAGAATGAATTCCAGTAGCCTTGAATGTCCTAATGTGCTCATAGACTTGAATGTTCTGATATGCCTAATCCAGAATATCTTTGACTAAATTCACATAAAATCCCAAAGTCAAGTATTAATCCAATATGAGAATGAGCACTTTTGGTAATTCCAATGAATATGTCAAATAAATAATTCCTCTCTTTGAATTTGCTCTGAATTTTCACAACACAACTATAAACATATGATTATTAACATGATTCTTCATAGACTGACCATTTGAACAAAAATGAAATATTGTCCACTAAAATCTCTATATATAAACATAAGTCACGCGACAGAACATTCTAGAATATGTGCAACCCTAATGGAATATTTCCTCTGCTTACGTGACTTTTCTCACAGAAGCATTGGAAAATTCTGATCTAAGTACTCAATGCTATGTAAACAAGTCTGACCTTGAACTCAAATGCAGTAAACATGTTGTTCAAACAATGACTAAAGTACAACTTACCTCGTGGACATATATTATAAATTCAATATACATAACACTAGAAAGAGTGACAGTCAAACATGATTCTGCATTGCGGCAAAATGTAAAGAAAGTTGGAGAATTTATTAAAAAGACCCTAAACTCTGTCCCAAAAAAATGTAAGAGAGATGAAACCACTTAAAGCCTAAAGGCACATCTATGTCTATTAGTCGGGGTTCACGCTAACTTGCACCTGGATATGCTGAATGGTTCAGTAGTTATGCTGGTTGCAAGTAACTTCCACTGTGAAAACATGAAACTGATCTACAAGGCCCATAACTTTGTCAAAAATGAAGTAAAAAAAGTAAAAACCCTAAAGGTACACATACCTTCCATGACACGACATGTCATGCTAAAAACAAGATTTTTTACTCACCCCCCCCCCTCCGCATGCACGATTTTCAGTAATCTTAGAAAAAGAAAAAAACAGAGAAAGAGACAGAGAGAGACCTTTCTTTACCACCATGAAATATGCCTGTACCCTATAGCCTATACAAACAGTAATCAGTCCTGCTTCATGCTCATGTAAAACTATCCCTGAAGCAGTTCATACATTTGATTGTCATAGAGGCAATTAAAAGGTAAGATAGTCAGAGATAAACAACCACCATTTCACAGATTACTTAATTGTCGGACAATATGTAGGCTGTTATTGTGTTAAATCCTGTGAACACTGTTGTGGGAGAGCCTATGAGGCTAATTTGCATACATAAAGTGCACTAAGTGGGCCAATCCAATTAATTTGAAGTTAGGTAAATCAAAGAGATGCATGTTGAAGAACAAAAGTTATTACACATCATTGCCAGATATGGGTACAAGTTCATTCATTAAAACCCCTTGCAAGCTTGGGAGCCATGGTGGTAAAACAGTGTAGATTCAAATCCTATCATTGGATCAGTCCAGATCAGATGCTGTGGTGTGTCCTTGGGTAAGGTACTTTACTCAACCTCAGCACTAAATAACATACATGTGTTGCTGTGCCATAAAACACCAAACCAAAAACATCCATTAGATTGTGTTCACATCAAACTGCATCAAGGATATGATGAATGATTCCTATGATATGCTGGTTATAGGAAACTGTTATTGTGAAGATCCACAATGGATACAAAAAAGGACAATAAATCTGTCGTAAATGGAGCTAGAAAGACAGTTTAACAATCTGACATGAACTTTTGCTGTTGTTCTTATGACTATTCATTAAAGTCTGACTAACTTCATACTTGACTAACCACATACCACTCTATATATGCTAAAGGCCTTTGAGCTGATACCAGTACAAATATAATTATACCATAATTCAAAATTCTTATTTTCTCTGTATCTTTCTACAATATAACCTTATTCTGAGGTCAAGCTTACAGTGTCATGTGGTAAATAGACAATCTTACAAGTGCAAATTGTTCTACATGACTTCAATTCTTATGTGCTAAAATGTGAAGACTGATAATTGACTAAAACGAAATATTTCATTATTTCTCTCACAAAAAGACAGAATCCCCCAGTCTTTTTCACTTTGTGAGATTGGGATTAATAACATGCCAATACAGCACACCTTCACTATAATGCCCTTCATTATAATATGGTTTATGTTATAAGGTGAATATGGTCACGGATCCCATTTTATTATGTAGTAGTAAAATTATACATATCATGTTCTTTATTATAAGGCAGTCTCAGTATATGGTGATATACTTTATGGCTCCTGTGGACAGTGTTATAATGAGGGAGTGCTGCACAAAAGCATTGTAATTTACTTTCACTGAATACATTTACAGCATTGACATACAATGAACTCTAACTAGACTTGTAAAAAAAATAACACTATGGAGATATAAAAACAATAGAATTCAAACCTTGCGCAGTATCGCCCTGATTTTACAGAGATATGAGAGAAGGTCACCATACGGCACATGCTCAACAACCAGACAGTATGGCTCACGCAGAGTACAGCATCCAATCATGCTGACTATGTTTCTATGGTAACCAATGGCTTTCATCATTTTGATTTCCTTCAGAAAATCATTCACATATTGCTGATCTGTATTTTCTACAATACAAAAATAGAAGAATTATCTCAGATGTATGTCTCATCAAAAGAAATCAACTTCTCATTTTAGCAGATGTACCATTATGGTAGTACATCAATTATATAGACTTTCCACTGTCTTAGAGCAAAGGTATACCCTTAGATAAGAGCTGAACATAACCATTCCAAGGGTGAATTCAGATTTTTATGGGGCTTAAAAAAGGAGTGGTTCATTAGATAAATAGTGAATTTTCTGTTTATCGCTTAAAAGTGTACTATTTTAACCACTAAATTTATTTGAAAACATAGTGTGTGTGTGTGTGTGTGTGTGTGTGTGTGTGTGTGCACATGCATGCATGAGTGTGTGTGTGTGGTTTAAACTGCCCACCACCCCTACACCATCTTCTGGAAATACCACTGCATTTATCTGTATGGCCAAGCATTGGGATAAAATATGTTTCTAAAAGCATTACAGTAATAATGGCCAAAGTAGGGATAAAAAAATATGACTGTATTCAATGTAATACTCTCACAGTGTGCTTAAAAATCATCATCTGGGTAAATTTCATGAAGTTAAAACACATCATAATAAGCACCAATTATGTGTATGTACATACAAGGAGAGTTAGTTCTCTTTGTCTATGTCTGAAGCTCTTCAGTTTGGAGGTTCATTTTCTCTCTACCAATATGGTTTCACCTAGTAAAACACATGCAAGATCCATTGTTTATCGAGGCACAAGGCAATCATGGTGGTAAGTACCAACAGAATTATGATATTCAAGGTCAATTTTAGCTGTCGCTTTCATCCCATGAGGCATGCTGGGATTGACAGACATGCACATTGTAAAGAATATATTTATCCATTTTGATAAAAAAGAGGTGTGTGTGCTTATGTGCAAATATTATGTTGAATATGGCCTTTTTGTTTTTTGACAACAGAACTATACTTTGGATTATCAGTTCTCTTATATATTCCCTTATATGATAGGCATGGAAACTAAATGTGTAGGATATGTGGGTTATGTTATAGATCCGGTAAGGACTCTTTTGTACAGGAATATGCTTTGGCCTGACATTGCTGTGATGATATTCCTTTCTCCTGGCAAATCAGCACAATTTATGTTTGCTGTTTGAAGGGTCATACTTCATTTGTTAGATCAGACATTTAATTGTTTGAATAGAAGGAAGATTTCTGAACCCAAAAGTGAATCTTGACAGTTGCAAATGTTTTTGGAATGTCCTGACAAACAGTGGACCTTATTAGCAAGCCATGTGATCATTATTAATCATGATCAATTACTAAATAAATACTACAAATTACCTTTAAAAAGATTTTTTTATTGAAACAGAAAAACTGTCTTCTATCAGCCTTTGAAATATAAATGTATAAGAATAACTCATAGCATAAATCAACATGTATCAAACCAGCTAAAACTGGTTTGAATATTCAAGAATATTAATGTTTCTTGTGCTATACAAAGCCCCTTGTAAAACAAAGCCCATTATGTGACACAGTTCCTTATATAACCCTCACCTTGTGACACACAGCCCCTTATATAAAATTCCATTTTAAATCCAGCCCCTTGAATAACATCCACTTATATAACACAGCCCCTTGTAAAACACATTCCTTATATAACTGTCCCATGTAAAACAGCCCTTTGCAAAACACAGCCCCTTATATAAGTCCTTTATATAATAAAGCCCTTGTAAAACACATCCTCTTATAAAACACAGCCACTTGTAAAACACAGCCCTTTATATAACAGTCCCCTGCAAAACACAGCTCCTTATATAAGTCTTTTATAAAACAATCCTTTTAAAACACAGTCCCTTATATAAGTCCCTTAAATAACACAGCCCCTTGTAAAACACAGCCCCTTATATAACACAGTCCCATATATAACAGTCCCTTGTAACACAGCATCTTATATAATACAGTCCCTTATATAATACAGTCCTTTATAACAGCCCCTTGTAAAACACAACCCCTTATATAACACAGGTAATGCCATGAATTGCATAAAACTGGCTTAGTATATAATTTATCTCACTAAATTTTTAATTCTTAGCTTATCAGAATCAGTTTTAGTGTAGTGTTACACATGACATATTTTTGAGGGTTTTTTTTATAAGTATAGTCTTTTATGACAAATCATTGCTTTTAAAATACCTCAGTTTAAGGTTGTCTCACTTTAATGGGTCTCAAGAACTATGTTTAGCGGGATCACTGTACACTTTAATAAGGCCATAGTGAGGGGACCATTGACAGATCCTTTTTGTAAAGTAACATTCAATTTTAATATTAAAGCAACTAGATTTATGTATGTAAAATATTATGTCCCCACTGCAGACCCAAAAATTAAAGACCAGCGAGAACAATCTGAAAATTTGCTGTAATGATGGTATGAAATTTAATCAGGTTATCTATTTATACATATAACCAAACACACCAAATTTCACTTGTCTAGCTCACATGATTTTTCCTAAATTGTGCTTACAAAGTTTTTGTTGAATAGTTCAAAAAGGTGTAAAAATATTGAAAAACTGCTGTAATGAACTGAAAATCTAAACAAGTCATCTACATACAAAAAGAAATATGTTTACCAAATTTCAGTTTGGATTTTGCTTAATTGTGCTAACAAGGTTTTTGTGAAAAAAGTCTACATCTGAAAAGTTCACAAATGTGTTAAAAAAACCCTGAAAAATTGCTGTAACGGCCTGAAAATCTAATGACCATGCTAAAGTGTGTAAAGCCTTTTGATGGTTCAAAGTCCAGTAATTTTGTTCTTTTGTGTTAAATGGATTCAGATGGACATATAGACTTAGAAAAACATATAGATGGACAGAAGCAAAGTTATATGCCCATTTCTCCTACTGCAGTGAAGACATAAAAAAGATAGATGCAAAAAAATAAATTAACCCATACCATGTACAATTTTAATGGCCACTGGGAAGTGTGTCCCTTTTGGTATGAGATCATCAGGGATCTTGATCCCTCGATGTTGTATTATGCTACAGCTGATACGGCCCTTGAGGACCTGTCCAAATGCACCACTGCCCAGAACTCTTCCACAGCGCAAACAGCTGTGAGGAAGCTCCCATTTGTCTGCAACCACTGGGGGAGTCAACAGAGATGTAGCATCAAGTCTGAAAAGAAAAAATCTAACATGTCTGTAGGTAGTAAATAAGGAAAAATGCTAACTGTACTAAAAGCTTTGTATATCAACCAGAACACGTCACAAGAAAAACATGATTTTTTACTCCCCAACCCATGACATGGATGTGTTTGCAAAAACATGATTTTCAGCAATTTTTTGAAGGAAAAATATAGAGAGAGACCCTTTTTGATACCATGATATATGTCCACAACCTGTAGCCTGTATAAATGGTAAACAGTCATGCTTAATACTCATTGAAAAATATAACCATGGGTCAGTTTATACAGCTGATTGTCACAGAGGTGATTAAAAGGTAAAGGCAATCAGAGTTGCATAACCACCATTGCACAGATTACTTAACTGACTGAAAATAGATAGGGGTGATTTTGTGTTAGGAGTCCTTTGAACACTGCTGTGAGAGAACCCATTAGGCTAATATGTATAGGTAAAGTACATCAATTGGAACAACCCAATTCGTTTGAAGTTAGGTGCATTAAAGAGATGCTTGCAGTTTTTGGGGGAGCATGAAACTAATTTCAATGATGTAATACTTACCTGTCGCTATTGCATAGCTAACATTTTCCGGAATGGAATTACCCTTTTCCATATAATAAAAATTCATCCTCCCACACATAAACTTTCCAGAATATTCTAGAAATTTCTAGACTAGGAGAACACAGACCCAGTCTGCTCCCCATTTCACGGACCCATGTGCAGTAGTCATCATCTTTCTTAAGGACACAGACTACTTGTGGGACATCAGAGTGGAGTAGGAGAAGGGAATCTGGCAATAGCGACAGGTAAGTGTTACATCATTCAAATTAGTTTTACCCGCCCCCCTCCGCCCCATATTTTAGTATCAGTAATACAAATACCTATTTCTATTACATAGCTGAATTTAGCAGTTTGGAGGAAGGCCAATGACCTCAAAACTGGTATAACAAGGAAATACTCACCATTATGGTAGAAATGTACACTACTGTTAAGTTGGTATCTGCTTGGGCCACTTTTTGTGCCATGTCTATGGGCCCTTGAGAAAATATGCCTTTGCTATGGTGTGCTAAAGAATGAAGGTAGAAAGAAGAGAAGGTAGTGTGTGACTGCCAAAACACACCTTCATAAAATCCTCCAATGACAAATGAGTTAGACATCCTCATGGCCTTTAATCTTCATGAATGAAAGGTTGCTCTTGGTAAGGGACTGATAAGCTCTCTTGATCATTAGGATAATCTACCTAGAAACTGTGGATGCTGAAATATCAGCAGAGCCCTTATGGGAAGGAAAATATGTGTTATACCCTTTCTTCTCCCTTTAGAAGGGCCCAAATGAAACATAAGACCCTAACTGGGCATAAACCGACCTTGATCATCCCCAGCACAGATGCGACTGAGACTGAGGATCTCTATTGGGAGATCCCATATGGGCATTAGTGAGTGAGACACCAGTCTCTGCAGCTCAAAATACGAGAATCTGAACCAATGGCAGGGCCTTTTGAAAATTTGAATGTGTTTGACAGGGCTGTCCTACAGCCCTTAATAGAAGAAACTAAGCGTTTTCACTCTTCATAATAGAATAGAAGAAAATCAGCCACTGAGTTCATAGAGGAACAACTAAGATTAATACATTTCCTACTGCACCAATCGCAAAAGATTCTCCACTTGGCATCATAGACCTTGGACATAGAGCACCTCCTGGCACTTGGCAACTTTGCTCAAAAACTTGTCCTGGCAGATAGATAACTTGAGATGAGCCAAGCGTGTAGGTGGAGAATATGTGACTATTGTGCAGGAATGCACCCCTGTGCTGTGATAGAAGGTCCCTCCTCTGAAGCAATGTCCTGGACTGGTCTAGCAGCTAGTTGAGAAGTTTTTTGTTGCTTTTTTGTTTTATTGGTATGTTTAACACATTACTGGTTATATCATGCTGAGGAAATGGGAGCTAAGTGCATTTCTCAAGGACACACTGAGGCAGCCAACCCGGGTTGGCCTGGGTGGGTATTAAACCCATAACCCTTTGATTACAAGTCCGACACTCAACCAACTGAGCTACTCTGGCTCCAAGGTTGAGAAGATCACTGAACCACAATCATTGGGGCCACAGAGAGGCTATCAAAATGAGCTGAGCAGTGGTGGTCCTGACTTTGTGAAGCACTTGCAGAATCATTTTGAACAGTGGGAAGGTGTAAACAACTGATGATCCCACTTCAGGTTGAAAGCATCCACTGCCCAGGCCCTCTGGTCTGGGACTAGGGAGATGTAAAAGGGAAGCTTGTTCTTTAGCCTTTGTGCAAACATTCCACAAAGGGTCTTCCCCACAGTCTGCACAGGATCTCCTCCCCAGTCTGTACAGGGACCCTCCACCAAAATATTCTTCTTGCCAGGAATGTGACATACTTGTAGGATAACCCCTTCCAAAGTTACCCAGCAAAGGAGGTTCCAAACCTCCATGCAAAGAGAAAATGGCATGTGTGCCTCCTTGTTGCCTCAGGTACACTACCACTGATGTGTTGTCAGAGGAGACCATCACACAACGACTCCTAACTTTGTCAACACCCCCCTGTAGAGCTATAAATACCACCCTCATTTCCAAATAAATTGATTATGTGGAGGGTAGCTTCTTCCCAGGACAATGAACCCTGAAGAACTAGCCCCTCCAGCTTGAAGTGAGTGCCATCCCCCCCCCCCCCGAATCTGACTTGTCCATGAACAGATAAGAGTGGGTTCAGGGATGTGCATGGGGACTCTGGTCAGAAACCGGTCCCGATTTGCCCATCTACTCAAGTAATGGTGAAAATCCTGTTCTAGAGAAATCTGAGCTGTCAGGGGATCCCAGTGTGATAATTCAGTTTGCCAGAAGGAGAAACTATAGGGGGCAAAAGTGCAGTCTTCCTAGGGGAACCAGGTCTGTCATGGAGATCAAGGTCCCAGAGGGGATAGATATAGGTGAGCCAACAATGAAGTTTGGGCTCTCAGTGCCTCCTACAGGGCCAGGATTTTGTCTACTCTGTCCCACGGGACATGGACTAAGCCCCTGTTCATGAGGAAATTCATCCCCATGTATACCAAATCCCAAGATGGAACTAGCTCCAAATTCTCTAGGTTGGGTCACTATAGACCAGCAGTGAGACAGATCTTGTCTGAGGGACTCTAAGTGGCCATTGTGGATCAACTCAAAATACTAGAGGATTGAGATTTCCAGTGACCTAAGGTGGGCAGCGACTACTCCCATTAGTCTGGTAAAAGCTCTGAGTACAGAGGCTAGGCTGAATGGCAGAGCACAAAATTGAAAAACCTTCCAGTCCAGGCAAAACTGGAGGTACTTCCTGTGAGGAGGAAAAATAGGGATATGAAAGTATGCATCCTGGAGGTCGATGGAGACTGCCCAGTTGCGCCTTATGGTATTCCTGACTGTGGCTGTCATCTCCATCTTTATTGGTTCATCCTAAAGAAACTTGTTTAAGGCAGAAAGGTCAATAATTATTGATAATTGTAAACAAGTGCAATCAGCAATAGCTTTTTGCCTTTTTTGAATACCAGGAAAATTCAGGAGTAGAAGGCTGGAGATTGGTCATTTATCAACCTCTCTGCTGCACCTGGGGCCCTCGCTGGCCAAATGGTCTAAGGCACTCGCCTTTTGAGATCACTCACACATCTCAACTCTGTCCACAGGAGTTTGAGTCTCAGCTCAACCAATGTGAGAAAGTATGCCAGTAGGGTCAGTGGTTCTTTGCAGGATATTCCTGGGATTTTGCTCCACCAAATATACTGGCCGCTATGTATAGCCTATCATGTGCTGAAAAATGGCATTAACCCCCCCGAAACCAAAAAAAATCTACTGTGCCCTTCTGCAGAAGGGAGTACACATCTTCTTTTAACTGCACTAGATTCAACTGGTGGAACAGCACGGGGGTCCTTGCCAGAGGAGGATCTTCCTGGAACTGAAGCCAGTAACCTCCATTTATAATTGTGAGGACCCACCCATCGTCCATTATGCTCGACCAAATCTCTGAAAAGAGAGTTAGTCGGGCACCTACATGAACTAATGGAAGAGGGATGCTCCACAGGTGAGAGAGTGAGTCCTTAGGGTCCAACCCTCCTTCCTTAGGAAAGGTAGAAGAGCCCACAAACTTCCTCCCTGGGCCTATCTGGTGTACCCATCCAGGAACTGATGGCCATGGGCAAGGTTTAAATTGGGGTTACTTCTTGGGCTGGGCCTGCATCTTTTTGAAGAACTTCGCTGATGGCCCCAGGGGTGATAAGGGTGACCATGCTTCCTGGCTGGTTTTGACAGACCAGGAGCAGATGTGAGGGACCAGTGTTGTTGGTCCTTTAAGTTTTGAGATGTCATGGAAGGAATGAGCCTTCCAAAGAGGGTCTCTGCCTCCAGTTAAGTGGCCTGAAGAAGTTTCTTACTGTGCTCCAATAAGACCTTAGAAGTGTCCAGAGCAACATCCCTGTGGAGGTGGAGCAGCTCCACTGACAGCACCATGGACAAGGATGCCAAGATGTTTTGGCAACTGCCTCCAGCAAGCACTGTAGTGTGGTTGGAGATTCCTCCTTCAGAAGAGTTAAGGAGGCTGCAAGGAAAAGATCTGCATGCGAGGCTATGGTGAAATTTAGCCTAACTGGAAGGAGGGCCCAGGTCCCCATGGAAATGCCCACTTGCGATGTCTAAGGGGGGTGGCTTAAGAGGCCAGGCAGGGAAATGCACCCTCTAGCTAGCCAGATACCAGAGGTCTAGACATAAAAGGGGGAAATTATTACTCCTAATGATGCATAGCAAACTCATGGCCCTTATAGAACATTTGAGAAAACTTCCTGGCCATAGTCAAATGGGAGGGCAAGAGGAGAACTGGGCATAATGTAGCCCTGGAGAGTCTCTCCAAACTAAAGAGAATTTTCCAGTTCTCTAAGCCTATGGTTTGGGAAACAAATGCTGGGATAAAAGAAGGAAAATGTTGTTTACCGCCTTATCAAAAGACCAGATATCCTCTTCCTCTGCTGCCTGAGTCAATGGCCAGGAGGAGGCATGAGACCCAAAGGGAGGAGGAAGCACAGTCTCAGCCAGTTCTGCATTGATCTCATAAGAGCCTCTCTGAGGAGACCTGGGGGTAAGGGGAGCCTTATCCTATAGCTCCTCACATGGAGCAATGGACTGTCACTAGTGGCCAGTTTTACAGGGGGATGAGATCGTTTCTTGACCCTCCCACAGTGTCTGGGGGAAGAAGAACATCCTCCCTCCTTTCTTTTTGACCCCACCTTATAAGCAGATGATGTCAGGCTGTGGCTTGCAACATCAACTCTGCCATGGCCCTGAAGTCCATGGCGGCATAAAAGGACCATTCGCTTCCCTGAAGTGGATGTCCCAACATCCAGTAGGAATTAAGAAGGATTATGGGAAAGGGGGGATGCTAACCAGATCCCTTTCCCTAATCAGATGCATACAGGTCTATTCCCAGCCCCCACCGATATTTATCAGCAGCCTTGCAAGAATGAGGGTCTCAACCCAATCCCTGTCCCCATACCGAAGGGGCTATAATGACCAGTGACCGGTACTTGCAGACCGGTGCTTGGTGACCAGTACCCAGTGACCTGTCATTGACCAGTTACTGGTCAATGACTGGTCAGGCAACTCTGATCTGCAGGAGGCCCCCATCCTCAGATCTTACAGAACTAGATTGTAGCTTTCCCCTTCCAGGGTGGCTCGATCCACTTGTTGCCATTACTGGGTTATGGGCTCTGAGAGGGTGCTGCTCTTCCCTCATGGGGGGGGGGAGAGACTCACTCTCAACTGTCACCATGCTGTGGGCATGGAGAGAGTACTGCTTCCCCCTCATGGAGTGGGTGTGACTCACTCTCCACCCTGTGGGCTTGGAGAGGGTGCTGCTCCTCCCACATGGTGATGGATGACTCACTCTCTGTCCTGTTAATTCCTCCCTTGGGAGGGACTATGGACCTAATCCTAATAGGCTCTGACTCAGTTGGACAAACCATCAACGGTCATGGGCCTTATATGTCTCCATAGAGATTGATCCCACATGCACATGAGAACGAGGAGTGCCATTCTGCACCAAAGAGCCAATCTGCTCCTTTTGAAACCTGAGGGACTCAGAGAAGGAACCTTAGTACTCAATAAAAATCCTTTCCTCCTCCCCTTATAGATACATCTGCTCTCTGCAAGGTCCCATGCCTCATCTGACCATAGGGAGCAAAATGGACACCCATCTGTCTGTATGCAATTGGTACAAGCAAGGCAGGTGGGGGGGGGGGGGGTGTCTCCAGGGGCTTTTTTATGCCCACATTTCCCCACCCTTCTTTAACATATTGCTGCCAGTGTTACACCTAGGATCCCAAGGTAAGGGGACACTGTGTTCCTCACCATCCCGATTTGGGGGACATGCAACATTTCAAAGGGACAAAGGAAACTTTCAGTACATAATGCACTAGAAGTGCTAAAACAATTATATAATCTTATTTGCTTTGACAGTTTTGCCACCTTAACTTTCTCATATTTTCCTTGGACATTTACAGTATTGCAATAAATGTTTTATCATCTGGTTAACCTGAAATGAACTGCACCATGGAATTTTCCATTCCGGATCTTGCTCTCATTTAACTTTAGTGTTCACTCATTATCTACTGGCATTTATTATAATAAATACCCATGTTTTCTTAATTACTTAAAATTTATTTTAAAAGTATTAAATAATTAATCAAATGACAAATTGTGTATTTGCATAAATCAGTACCTTTTTTCATTAATTCAGCCTGAGAATAAATTAAATCTTCACTGCCGTAGGTGTGACTTTAACCTCGAAAATGTTACAATAGTGGCAGTCAAAGACTTTAGCAACTCGGCCAACTACCACAAACCTTGAATATTTTCATTGCCAGATTCATTGTTTTGAAATGGATATTCATTGCTATCTTACAGGTTTTATCACTTTTAGCGACTTTGGCCATTGCTAGCACCAACATAGACCTGGATGCACATCCATGAAGGAAAAGTGTAGGCATATTTGTTTTATTTTTTTCCTGACAAAAAAGCATGCCCAAAGGGGCGAATAGGGTCAAGATTTGGGAGACATTGGACAAACAATAGTAGGAAACCTGCGAGCCCACACTCTAGGTGCAACACTGGCTGCAAAAGAAAACTCACAAAGAACAATAATCACAATGATGATTATAATGTTAAGGAATTGCATGAGACCTAAAGTCAACACAATGTAATGACAGCAATACCTTAGCTGCCTCATATGGTTGATTAATGATAATGGAATATCAACAATTCTTAACCCAAGTACTGATGACTAATGAGTGTAGTGAAACCAGCAAGACACAAAGTATTTTAATAAATAAAAAAGAAGGAGTGTGAGTCTGACTCACTCTAGAAGTTAATGAATCATGTGCTACCTGTGGTCAAGCATGAACTAACATCAGTAATACTTAACCTGAGTATTGATGAAAACAAATATAGTGAAATCGGCACAATGTAATATAATAATAATGAATAAAATGAGTGGATCCTGACTCACTACAATTGAATGGGAATGGTGGGAATGGTGTGCGACCACCTGAACACACAAACAGAATAATTTACTTGTGTGAGACCCCATTCCACGAGTCTAAAACTCAACATAAAGTGGTAATGAACGAATCATCAAACCCAATGTTCACTAAATCAAAAACACTCAAACAGAGGTCACAATCAAATCTGGAAATGACTGGGAGACAACATTTGCCCAAGAGTCTGAACTAATAACAATGTAATTTAATGAATCAATATGGATGACCCAATCTCCATACAAGGGGTAATGGTAAGAGGGCACTGCTGACAATTGTAACAACAAATGCTTATAAAATCTCAAGAGAGCTAATACAATGAATGGATATACAATGGACTGAGGGTATAACACGCTAGAAATAGAGAAAAACGTATTTAGATAGCCAGTACGTGTTCTAGTATGTATTCGGTAGAGCATTTTGAATTGAACTGATGCAAATGGTATCGTCTTAAAAAAAAGATGATGACTACTGTGCTTGGGGTTGTGATGTGCGTAGCACACTGAGTCTGTGTTATTTTAATCTAGAACTTTCCAGAATATTCTGGAATGTTCATCTATGGGATGATGAATGTTTATTATATGGACGAGGGTAGTTCTGTCCCAGAGAAGGTAAACTATGCAATAGTGATAGGTAACATATTACTGATATTAAACAAAAGTTTGTTGCCTTGAGTGAGAATGTTTAAGTTATCTTTTTTAAAGATTCTTGGCTAGTTCATGATCAGCTGCATTGTTTCATTTTTAAAGGCAAAATGTCAAAACACAACTGTGATTCAGGGAAGGATGAACCATCTGAGAAGCGAGCAAAGCTAAATTTCAGAACTCCTTGTTGACGGAGTTTTTGACTTTGTGAAGCTCAGTAGCAAGGGGGAGCATTTTACACTTTTAACACACTGCAAACACCACATCGATACTGGTCATCTAGAGTAATGCATACAACATCTGTCAAGATAGCAATGCCACCCAGCATTGGGGCAGATGTAGAAAGAGCATTTTCAATGCTCAGAAAAATTCAACAAATCTTAGGGGAAGTTTGAACAACAGTACTATCTAATGAGTGCAAAGATGAACTGTAATGACACTTGCATCACCTTCAAACCATCCAGTGAACTATTGAGAGCAGCAAAGTCAGCAAATTACAAGTTCTAAAGTCCTATGGATTTTAAATACAGAAACTTTGTGTATTTTTTTAATTTAATATCTACGTGGTTTTGATTATTTGTGTGTGTGTGTGCCAATGCTAAGTCTACCAGCTATTGTTTGTTTGGAAGTGTATTAAATGCTTAAAAGAAAACATCTTTTATTTTCTTGATCTGAATTTCCAGTCATTTTTGCTAGGCTTATATAAGTAGATAACTTGTTCTCCAATGCACAACATTACTTATTTGGATAATGCATGACCCTGCCCCTCCCTCCTTATTGAGACCATAAAACACTCTTTCTGAGTCTCAAAAAACCCCAACACTGTCTGGAAGGTTGGCAGGTATGAAAAATCTTTGATAGCAAGATAATGAACTGTATGTTTCACGCCCATTTTCAAAACCTATCTGATAAACAAAAAAAATAAAAAATAAAAAAAAACAAGAAACCAGACATGTTAAGTTCCAGATAAACCAATTAGTGAAGTTTGCCTGATTGGAAACATCACAACATGTTGAGTTCCAGAGAAAGCAATTAGTGAGGTTTGCCTGATTGGAAACATCGCAACATGTTGAGTTCCAGAGAAAGCAATTAGTGAGGTTTGCCTGATTGGAAACATTGCAACATGTTGAGTTCCAAAGAAAGCAATTAGTGAGGTTTGCCTGATTGGAAACATTGCAACATGTTGAGTTCCAGAGAAAACAGTTAGTGAGGTTTGCCTGGTTGGAAACATCATTAGAGAGGTTTGCCTGATTGGAAACATCACAACATGTTGAGTTCCAGAGAAAAACAATTAGTGAGGTTTGCCTGATTGGAAACATCACAACATGTTGAGTTCCAGAGAAAACAATTAGTGAGGTTTGCCTGGTTGGAAACATCATTAGAGAGGTTTGCCTGATTGGAAACATCACAACATGTTGAGTTCCAGAGAAAAACAATTAGTGAGGTTTGCTTGATTGGAAACATCACAACATGTTGAGTTCCAGAGAAAACAATTAGTGAGGTTTACCTAATTGGAAACATCACAACATGTTGAGTTTCAGAGAAAACAATTAGTGAGGCTTGCCTGATTGGAAATATCATTAGTGAGGTCTGCCTGATTGGAAACATCACAACATGTTGAGTTCCAGAGAAAACAATTAGTGAGGCTTGCCTGATTGGTAATATCACTAGTGAGCTCTGCCTGATTGGAAACATCACAACATGTTGAGAGCAAATTAGCTGTATCTAAATATGTGAAATGTTACAAAATCTACATACCTTGCTGTTATTATGTTTTATTTCTAAATATTGCTTGTCATAACATAGATAAGAGAAAAAAAGTTATTTTTCAATAAAATTCATTTATTTAAAAACATTTCACAATAATGTTCTCATTTGCAAAAGTCTTGTGCTGAACTAATATATTCTTGAACATAATTCCATTTAGCCTTCCCAGCAACTTGTAAATATTTAGATGTAATGTCTGCTGAGTAGCACCCTCCAGCCAGATTGATCTTTGTTGACAGAGGTGAACACAACTTCATCCTGTCTGGCATGCTGAAGTGCTTACTGCACAAACTGCAGAAAGCAAATGTAGGTCCATGGTCACTTTGTCTTACCCAGTCCCATTTCTGCTCCAAATCAAAATTATATTTCGTTTGATATGTGTTTTTTTCCTTTTTTTGGTGGAATCAAAATAACACATTTGTCGTCCTCTTTGACATCTTGACACTGACATTATCCCATAATACCACCCTTAGTCATGTATGTGACTAATTGTACTGCATCTGGCTAATTGAGACCCATTACAGTTTAGACTAGTTCCCCAACCAATTATTTCACATGATTTAAAATTCTCTGTCATTACTGTTATGGACACAGACAACCAAGAGTGTGCAATACAGGAAATGTGCCTGTGATTTTTGTTGTTTTCTTTCATTTGCATGCTGATTGCAAATTTCATGATATTTCAATACAAAATTGTTAGTCATTAGGAAGGGCCAATGTTCATGACTCTCAAGCTTTTTTCATGAACCTTAGCATGTCTGAGAAACACACATATGATCCAAGTCATTCATAAATGGTCAAACTACTTGAAATATTTGTGAGCATCATTGCAACTTCACACAATGGATAAAATTGTAATGCTAGTTTTAGTTGGTTATAGCAGATTTTGAACTACTAATAATCTCCATCAGAATATAAACTGTTCTAAAGCATTTCAATTGACTTTAAATGCCAGAGATAATCAAGCCTATTCATTTGCACAACACACAGTGATTTCTCCAGGATTTTTGCACAGTGGGGGAACTTGCCTTGTAGCATTTTGGTTAACACATGATTTTCAATTTTTAATTGGGGGGTGGGAGAGGGGCAGTTTTACATAAGAAGAATAAGAACAGATACATTTATAGTATGTTTTAACAAATGTGTGTGTGAGAAATAACGTTTAATGAATAAAGATAAAACTTACAATTGTTTATCTTCATTACAGGCACAGCTTTAGAGATCATGAAATGAAAATGGCACTATGTCATAAATATTAGAACTAAATGTGACAGCAGAGATTCTACCACCAAATATTGACAACTGCATGTCTGCCGTTGTACAACCTCACTAAGTGTAGTTGTTAAAATGCTTTTAATACCTAGCTAATTGATGAAAGCATCTCATTGCTCAATTGCAAAAATTACAGCTACTGCAGTTGATCTAGAAGTCATGAGCTTACATGATCAGATTGAGGTTTGCTAATATTATTGAATGTTACATCATGCTCATTTGAAATTGACTATGCATGATTTTCCTGCACTTGCTTATTTTTAAGGGAGGAATAATTAAACTTATGGGGGATTCATCCAATCTCACACGTCCTGGAAAAAACACTGAGCTTATCACATAAAGTAAAAGTTTTCTTTTCACAACTGAACCTATATGAAAAATTGGGAGTATATACTGAAAATGAAAAATTATTTTAAATATGTTTAAGTTATGACAATTAAAATCTGCATATGATACATAGTGACAGTCACCTAGGTGTCAAAGTATCAAACTTAAATACTCAGACATGCTGACAGTGTGGCTGTGATTACATAATACCTCATACCTTGGCAGCTATATAATACTTGTCAGCACTACATAGGTATTGGCATGTTACAGTTTGACTGACTTAGGGCAGTTTGTCATTTCCTAGCATTAAGAAGCAGGGGTTAGAAGTCATTCAGCCAATGTCAGTGGTTTTTACCAGGTTCCTAAGTAGACCTTCATCCAAGGTCAGTTGTTTTATCAGATTCCCCAGTGTTCATTTATCTAATGTCAGTGATTTTTACCAAGTTTCTCAGTAGTCATTCATCCAAGGTTAGTGGTTTTACCAGGTTCCTCAACAGCCATTAATCCAAGAGCAGTGGTTTTTACCAGGTTCCTCAATACAGTGGTCCCCCTCTTATATGGTAACCCTTATGCAACAGGAAAGTAGCCATATAATGGGGAGGCCTTTCTAGAGGGGGATCACACAGATGTGAGTAATACCTACATATAAAATATGAATGGCATAACTAATTTTTAAATATTTAATATTTAGATTTAAAAATCATGGGAATGTTATCAGGTCATGGACTTAATGTTATAAAACTAATATCAATGTTATTTTTAAAAACTTGTGAATCATCATCAATCTTGGTGCAAAACCAACTTGTCGGGAAAATCTGGGCACAAAAATCTGTCTGTAACTATCCCTCTGCATCCGTTGATTCTGTTTTCCCACTCACTGCAGTTGAATGTATATTGACGATGTTTATCTTAATTTTTCTCACATCAAATTTCTGAGTAGTGATCAAAGGACTCTACATGTTTTCATTTAGTCGAATTTCTTTCACTTTTCGTTCTAAACTGAGAATATCTGATGACATTTTGCACTTTTTGCAACAACTTATTCCTTCTTTGGTAATTTGTAGTTACAAATGAAGTGAGCTTGTCACATGATCGACTTTTTTTCCCTTCAGTCTGGTACCCAGTTAAGTACATTTAATAATCTAAGAGAGGGAAGCCACAAAGGCCAACATACCATTTTACTATCTGGCAAACGGATATCATGCTGATTGGAGCTGAACAATACTGTGCTTCTCAGCGATTAACTTTTGTCATCTTGATCATTATCGGTGGTAATAATAGCCAAACATTATCAAAGTGACACAACCTAACACACAGCAGTAAGGATAATTAGATTACTTACCTCTTTGTATGGATTAAAGTTACTTTATTGGCATGTTGGAACAAATGTTAATGTGTTGAGTTGAGAAATCAACAAATATTAGTGAGATTTCTATCTGTAAACAACCATTATGTGGCCACTCGCAACTGGTAAATTTTACAGTTTTTGCACTAATATGCCAGCTGCTGGTCCCATTAGAGGGGTGCTTTTGAACACTAACTTGTTGGTGCCATAGTTTTCTGGCTGTATAAAGCAGGTGGCCACCGGTCAGGGGGGCTGTTTATTCATCCAAGGTCAATGATTTTTACCAAGTACCTCGGTGGTCACTCATCCAAGATCAGTGGTTTTTACCTGGTTCCTCAGAAGTCGTTCATCCAAGGTCAGTGGTTTTTATCAGGTTTCTCAGTAGTCTCTAATTCAAGGTTAATTGTTTTTACCAGGTCCATCAGTAGTCATTGACTCAAAGTCAATGGTTTTTACCAGGTTCTTCAGTAGTCATTCATCCAAGGTCATACCAGGCTCTTAAGTTTCCTTGACTTTCAAGAACACATTCTTGCCATATTCCCAGACAGTGTTGGGGGGCTTTTTGAGAGTCAAAAAGTGTGTTTTGGGGTCCCAAAGGGGGGGTCAGTGTGCATGACCCCCCAAAAGCGACATCATCCAAATGAGAATAAGCTATCTTTTAAAATCAGCCTACAGCAAATGACTGGAAATTC
This sequence comes from Margaritifera margaritifera, assembly GCA_029931535.1. NCBI lineage: Eukaryota > Metazoa > Mollusca > Bivalvia > Unionida > Margaritiferidae > Margaritifera > Margaritifera margaritifera. Next base: position 1,248,535 of record JAQPZY010001468.1, on the reverse strand, counting down.
AAATCTGAATAAAAGAAAATACCATCTGTTTTCTCTGAAGCATTTACTATACTTACAAACAAAAAAAATGGTAGACTTAGCATTGTCAAATGACATCATCACACACATGGTCACAAACTTACAGACATTAAATACAAAAACACACCAAGTTACTGTCTTTAAAATCCATTGGACAGTGTAATGTAGTTTTAATTACATGCAGTCTTTGCTGCTTTCAAAAAGTTCAGTAGTTGGTTTGATGGTAATGCAAGTATCATTTGTGTTCACAAATATGCCTCCACTTTTCCCTCACGGACATGCATCCACGTCTATGTTGGCACAAGCAATGGCCAAAGTCACTAAAAGTGATAAAACCTGTAAGATGGCAATGAATATCCATTTCAAAACAATGAATCTGGCAATGAAAACATTCAAGGTTTGTGGTAGTTGGCCGAGTTGTTAAAGTCTTTGACTGCTATTGTAACATATTTTCGAGGTTAAAGTCACACCTACAGCAGTGAAGATTTATTTTATTCTCAGGCTGAATTAATGAAAAAAGTTAATAATTTATGCACATACACAATTTGTCATTTGATTATTGATTTAATATACTTTTAAATTATTATAATTCCATGGTGAAGTTCATTTCAGGTTAACCAGATATTCAAACATGTTAATGTTTTCATGATTTACTTGATCACATGATAAAAAGTTTATTGCAATACTGTAAATGTCCAAGGAAAATATGAGAAAGTTAAGGTGGCAAAACTGTCGAAGCAAATAAGATTATCTCATTTTTTTAGCACTTCTAGTGCATTATGTACTATAATTTTCCTTTGTCCTTTAAAAATGTTGTGTGTCCCCCAAATCGGGGGACACAGAGTCCCCTTACCTAGGGATCCTAGGTGCAACACTGCATTAGAGATTGAATGGTGATGTTGTTCCACCTACCAAAATAATCATGTTTTGAATTTTATATATGGAGTAAAAATCCGACTTCAAAGAAACATTGCCGCTGATCACAAACTTTAATAAAGATGGCTTCAACATTCTCCTTCAATGCAGTCAGTGATGTGTTTTAACATTTGTTCTTCAAAACACATCTCTTTGATGTACTTAGCTTCAGACAAATTGGGTTGTTCCACCTAGTGTACTTTACCTATGTAAATTAGCCTAATGGGCTCTCCCTCAGCAGTGCAAAGGATTTGACACGACACATCACCCGAGCTATTGTAAGCCAATTCAGTAAATCTCTGAATGGTGTCTGTTTATCTCTGACCACCTTATCTTTGAATTGCCTCTGAAACAGCTGTATAAACTGCCCCAAGGATAGTTTTACATAAGCTCTGAGCAAGGCTGTTTACTGTTTATACATACTTATTTTTCGCTAAGATTGCTGAAAATCGTGTTTTTCTAAACATGACCATGTCGGGGGGGTTTTCGAGTCCAAAATCGTGTTTTTCGCGTGACACATGTTATGGCATGTATGAGAACACCAGATGCCAACAACCTTTTAATTGTGCAACTCGCATAAAGCTGAGATGAACTCAGCCATTGTAAACATCTGTACTGCTTATTACCACTGAAAATGTGGCATTCTATCCTGATGGATGGATGGATGTACATAAATACAGATGAATATGACTGACCACAATATATCTGCCAATGTTCAGATACAGAGAACTCCCTCGCAATTAGACCCTTCAATATAACACAGTTCATGTTATATATCAAGTATGGTTATGGATCCCATTTCATTAAGTGATAATAAAATTATATATGTTTTTTCGTTATGAGGCAGTCTCAATAAGTCAGTATACTCTATAGCTCCAATAGACAGTATACATTTCAGGAGTGAATATCAATTGTGTAGTGAATTAGATGAGCATATAAGGCAAAAGCATGCTATATTTTGCTCATGAAAAACATTGCTAAACTTAATAGTCCCTCGCTAAAACGAACCATTTTGGATTTATACACATCATGTGTTATGACAAAAGATGTGCCATGCCAAAGCAAGTAATATATTCATGTATTTGGTTTGCAAAAGGGAATTTTAGGGTTTAAAATTTACCTTTTTTCAACAGGTTTTAACTATTTGCTACCACAGGAGAACACAGATAGCAAAGTTGCTTACCAGGTGGCAAATGTACAGGGAAAGTCCATGAAAATTTTCACACTCTATTATTTGACAGATAATAACTTCGTAAATACAGAATGTGTAAATGAAGTTTGGAAAAATGCATGCTGATGGAAATACTTTAGTTCAAACTTTTAAAAATCTAGCGTATATACCATGTGTTCAGCACTGCCATATTGCAGAAGTAAAATGGTTGGTTGGTTATTATGGGTTTAACGCCATTTTTCAGCACATGATAGGCTATACTTGGCTGCCAGATTATCTGGTGGAGGAAGAACCCAAGAAAACCTCGGGAAGAACCACCGACCCACGGGAAGCTACTGGCAAGCTTTCTCACATACCCACGTTGGCCAAGGCTGAGACTCGAACCCACACAGACAGAGGTGAGATGTCAGTGATCTGTAAAGGCGAGCGCCTTAGACCACTCGGCCACCCGGGGCCCCCAGAAGTAAAATGTATGAATGATATGAAAGCATCAGAGGATTTCCAAATGGTTTATACACTACAGCTAAAAATGTTGTTAGAGTGAAATATTTTCATAAAATACAAATTTAATCACACTGAGAGTTTTCTTGTCAATGAGGACTTCAGTTTGTGATGATTTTCCAACCCAAGTGAAAGTAAAATATTGATGCTGTGATTATTGGAACTATCACTTAAAAACAGATAAATCATGCTTTATCTGGGCCAAAAATGAAAAGCAACAGTTTCTATTTCAGTTTCAGCATCAGGAATATCTGACTAGTAAATAAATAATTTGTTATGTTCAGAAGTACTGTAATTATGAGTTTCAACTGAGTGGTACATGTAGCCATTGTAAACAAAAAGCATATTGTTTAGCAAACTGTTTCGCCAAGAATACTTATCCGATCACATTAATGTTAGGAAGAAACTCCCCTATCTCTTGAATTCATCAATCGTGGAAAGACAAAAAAATTCATCTTTCCCATCTATATACCATAAAGACCAAGGGAAGAAACTATTTCCAACCCTTCCCCTTACCTCCCCTCACCACCACTTGGTGGCTACAGTTGTTTACTTGTTTCAGCTTCAACGATACCTCAACAAGGATGCTCAGATTTGTGAGGAGGTGTGGGATGGTTTAATAGTAATGTGATCAGGTAAGTATTCTCAGAGAAACATAGTTTACTACAAAATTTGCTTTCTCCTTTGAATACATTCCCCAATCAAATTACCTTAGGAGAATAGGTTATAGGAGGCAGCAATGCTGAGCATCCTACCTCTACCACGGTCACCGACGAGGGAATAAGAATTCTTCACTGTATGAGGGTAAACCACACTTCTAATATGAGACCAGCACAACTCACTCTCACATAAGTCATGACGACACTACCAGGGAGTAAGAATTCTTCACTGTATGAGGGTAAACCACACTTCTAATATGAGACCAGCACAACTCACTCTCACATAAGCCATGATGACACTACCAGGATATGAGAAAATGAAGCAAATGATTTTTTCTCACCGAGTAAAATCACCAGGTGAAACCAGTAAAAGTGCTGTTTTACGCCCATGGTAAGGCTGTGCTGGACCTACCAGATTCAATTCTCATTGCTACAAAGCTAGATCACACAAATAAAAGCTTGATTAGTTTGACTGTGCATGCCAGCCAACTGCATCTATTATGTCTTGGATTGCCATGTTCCATTCAAATGCCAGGCTTGCTGAGATAGCTCTGGTTTCATGATCTGAGATTTTCATGAGTCATACATGATCTTTTGAGAATATTACCCACTTTATCCATGATGTCAGGGCATGGGTGGTTACATCCTCTTTCACTGGCTTGATTGGAAGGAGGTGGTGCTGGGCCCCATGGCAATTTTCTGTGCACTTTACATTGTGTTTGAGCGCATGGACCAGGTCCTGCATCACTGCCTCCTTAGACTGATCGATAAAGGAGAGGAGACAGATGACCACTCTTTGATTGCCCATTGACAGCAGCCTGTTCTTCACTATGAAGCCTGGTTGTATCATCAGGAACACAGAACCAGCTGATCTGAACTGCAGAGATCCACTCCCTGTTGGAAATTGACTCCACAAGCTTGATAATCTGTGCTGCAAGCAACTGAGGGAGACAAACAAGGTTGAGGTTTGTAAAATATTCCATTATTTATCAGTCAGGCAGTCAGAGATTTCTTTAACCTTTGCTGACTGTGGAAGAAGATGGAAGAATGGCTGTTTATCTTCCAAATCCACTGAAGCCTTGAACTTATAGGCCTGGAATGCAGCTGATGGGAACTTGGAAATTGGCAGAACTCTGTAGATTTCCTCCACAGTTGCTTTAAAACTGTTTGTATTGTTACCCTGATTTAAGAGCATACCTGCTTTGTATTATCACATTAATTATGTCTTTTGTCTCAAATAATATACAGGGGATGGAATAAAAGAAAAGTTAAAAGGCATGCAAATCCTACCTGCATAAGAGCTAGTGTCACAGTTGTGTGTCAGGTCAATTCATTTCAATTGATCGATCGAACACCGTTAAAAATATTATTATGTGAGTAATATAATTAAACTACCTAAAATTAGCCTACTCCTTCATAGATGTGATCAAAGATAGCAAGGCAGCCAAGCAAAATGAGTACTTGGTGATTAAAAAGCTTTGGTTCACAGATACAGTTCATTATAGAGAAGCGAGTTCCAGAGTTTGTAGTGAATTAAAATTCCTGAATTGGCACTCAGAGATTTCTTCAAGAATGAGAAGAAGTTTAACTGTTACTTGCAATGAAATCACAGCATAAATATTTTACTAATGGAACTATAAAAGCTAAATAAATGTTCCTATTTGTCTAAAAAAGGGCTTGTTTTGTTGTGAATCAACAACAAGAAAAAGCAGTGATGTAGTACACAATGTTTTCACGTACACATGAAGGTTGTTGAAATGTCTTGGAATAATGTTGTTAATGATCTTTCAGAGGATGGATATCTTGAAAATAAAAGTAATTTACACAGAAAAGCTGACAGCTTCATCAGAAAAAGCTCTTTATTGGCTATTATTCCCAATGCGATTATAACATCAGTATTGAGCCATTAAACAGCCCCATTTCAACCCCCTCCCACCCCATCCCACCACTGGTTTTCTTGATGTCTAGCGGTGATTGCCATACAGTGAATACCATATATGCATTTCTGGATGGGAATAGTGGCGTGAAAAAGGTAAAAATATTTGAATTTATAGTATTTTGTACGTACTGAAAACATCAAGTGTTTCCAATATTACCCCTAGTTATCAAATTTTTGTATGTCATGCTTATAAGATGACCCTACTCTGCATGAATTGAATTTTCAGTAAAAAATGTTGACTTATAAGTGAATATATACAGTACTAAATAAGTGAATAAATATAAGCAGTGTGCATGAAAGCAACCAACAAAGGAGACCAATAATACCTTCTTGGAGCACAAGGTCTGAAAAAAGTCCACAACTGTGAGAAATTCATATAAATATCAACAAATTTCACAAAATAATTATTGCAACATGCAGTAAATACCTTTACCCTCAATACTATACCAACTTTGTTGATGGATGGTCAATAATCCACAAGATTAACTTAGATTCTGTGAACGGTACGAGATAAGATGTCATATCAGTATCATATTGAGCAAAAGCTAAAACTAAGTAAACAACTGTAGCCACATAGCTTCTTCCTAACATTAATGTGAGCGAGTAATGTATTCAAACGAGAAACTGACTGTGCTGTCACAGGCAGTCACTGATGGCAGCTGACAGTGATAATATGGTACTTTCAAGCAATTTATTTTGCATAAATACAATATATTTTCGATTCTGATGTGGAAATTATATAAAATAAGTCTCCTACATACAATAAGTAATAAATAAAATGCAATACAGACTTTCCCTTTAAAAACAGGCCAGATTCCAACCTCCTCCCATTAATATATTAATTTGGTAAAGTTTCTTTTCTTTGTCATTATCACAAAGAATCTGGACTTCTTCTGCTGTGTCCTGTCATTACTCCAACTGTCTCGGCACTGAATAACCAACTTGTGTTGCTGTGCCATAAAACACCAGACAACTCCATGAAATTCTCGACAGCTAATTTTTATTGCGAGTTTTAAACACAGGTAGAAAACTTAAATAAAAAGGGAGAGGAAATTTACTATTTACCACTATTTATTTCAAACTATACATTTGCTCTGTCCAAAAATTCCTAATTATAGTCAGGTTCAATAAAGCGATGGAAAACTGTTTTATAAAAATTAAAAAAAGCCCTACAATTAAGGTAAATCTGATTGAAACTGAATCTTAACACTTACTCTTGTGGGCCTGGTAACATGGAAGTGTAGTGGTTGTAGAAGCCATCTTCTTCCTCCACTTCCACTTCTGCTAGTCTTTGTTCTAGATTCCGAAATTTACGCTTGATATGTGCCGCCTTAATGAAGAATGCCACTACAATCATGAGCACCATAATGGGAAGCACAATGTAAAGTGCTGTCAGATTTGACCCAGAGTCATTTGGAACATTCTCTACAACTGTGGAGAAAAAATATGGTTATGGCAACTTTATGAAGATTTTCGTCATAGATGGCCCATTCTCTATAAATGAATGGGAGAGAAATAGGACTATAACATCTTTTCAGTCATTATGAATGAAGCTTTAACTATCAACATTGAAAAAACATGACATTTAGAAGTCTGTAGAAAATTTGTATACCATTCAAACATCACATTTAGAAGTCTGCAGACAATTTTATACCATTCTGATATACCATATACTGTATACTCGCATATAAGTTGAGTCCAACTTCAAACTGCACAGCCCCATTTCTGCTGTCTATGTTATTTGCAGTTGGATTAGACTTGTATGCGAGTATATAAGGTAGTGTCTTTTCAACATATTTAGTTCTCCAGTATAGAGTTTCTCTTTCAAGTTGACTCCCCCCCCCCCCTCCAGATAAATCAGCTCTAGATTAGGCTTCCAGAAATTCTACTCTCCTAAGAACAAACGAACTTTATTCTAGTGTCAATAACCCCCAACCACCCACAGCACTGCATCTTTTCCTTGAAATTTATCAACAAGCTGTTGTTAAAAAATATTAGTGATGAATGGTAATGCATGTATATTTGTGCATAGTGACATATGTTTCTAATATTGTAGTGCTGAGCTATTTCTCTAAAAAGCTGCAAAGCCCATATTTTGCTACTTTGGCATAATTATATCTAAATAAAATATTAATTATTTTTCTGTTGTAACATTCTGTTATGACACAGAGTCTAGGATTTAAATTTCATGCATTTCTGAAATCTTTAAACAGGTTCATGTCAACTAAGTGTATTAGATCCACTCACAATGAATCTAGGACTTCTGCACTATTGATCTTAAATTTGGTAGCTGTGTTAATTATGTATGCACTGGGAAATAAATGCAGCAACATAAATTTTTTCAAGAATTATTGCTCCTTTAACAGGAGGTCCAAGCAGGCCTGATATCACTCACCTGGCTTGCATAACTTAACAGTTGACCACTATACTAAACAGGCATATGTAGTATTGTAAGAATACAACATTATGTAAACTCTGTCCCAAACTTTTACTTTGTTGATTGTACCGATTTCTCCAAGTTAAACGCATAATTAATATGCATAGTCTCTTGCTCATATTCAAACTTATCTAAAATATGGATGATATAAACCTATTTACCAAGTTTTGACAAAATTGGATGAGAAATATAGTCTTTAAATCAATAAAAGTGACAAGTCCAGTCAAGTCATATGCAAGGTCATCTCATTATTATGTGCAGATCTCACTTATTACATATCCTATCCAAGACAATGATGATATAAGCTTATTTACCAATTTGGAGTATAATCCAATTAAAATTCAGTTTCCAAGTGATAACAGGTTCTCCTAGATTACCTCATAAATATGGAAAAGTTTCATGATATAAGACTATTTAATGATATAAGACTATTAAACAAGTTTTATCAAAATCTGATCAGAAATATAGTTGTTAGAGCATTGACAGCTCAGCCAATCAGATGCACAATCACATGATCAATATCTATGGATCTCATTCATAATTATACCCAACTGAGATCTTGATGATAAAAGCCTATTTACCAAGTTTGATAATTTTTTTTATCAAAAATACAGTTTCTAGAGTGGTAAAAATACTCAATCAGATGCAAGATTACCTCATAAATATGCATGGGTCTCGCTCATAATAAAACTCATCCAACATCTTGATGGTATTAGTTTATTTACCAAGTTTGATTAAAATTGGGTCAGAAATATAGTCTCTCAAGTGGAACAAAGAACCAACCTGATGCAAGATCATCTCATTAATATGCATAGGTCTCATTCATAATAAAAATCATTGGATATTTTGATCATAGAATCCTATTTACCAATTAGTTTGATAAAAAGTCTGATAAAAAAATAGACTTAATAAAGTGTTGACAAGCTTAACCAATCAGATGCAAGATCATCACATTAATAAGGCATGGATCTTGCTCATAACTGTACTCATCTGAGATCTTGAAGATTTAAGTCTATTTACCAAGTTTAATCAGAGCCACATCATAAATACAGTCTCTAGAGTGATAACAAGTTCAGCCAATCAGATGCAAGATAACTTTATTAATATGTGTGGATCTAGTTCATTACTGAACTCATTTGAGATATTTATGATATAAGCTTATATTCCACATCTATATTAAATCAGACCCGAAATATGCACACACCCTCACACACTCAAGAGGTGTGTAACAAGCTTAGCCAATCAAATGCAAGATTACCTAATCAATATGTGTGGATCTTGTTCATTATCAAACTTGTCTGAGATTCAGAGATCTTGATGATACCAGTTTAAATTTCAAGTCTGATCAAAATTGGATCAGAAATATGGCCTCCAGAGTGGTGTCTAGCAATTAATGACAGACTATGCCAGATGCAGGGTCATACCATAAGCTCACTTGGCCTTATAGCCAGGTGTGTTAAATACTCAAGAAAGTTATCTTCAAACTTAGTCATTTGTATAGTCATGCAGAAGTGTCTGTTGGGAAAAAGAGAGTAAAGCAATGCAGAGTATATAGCTTGTAAGAAAGCATGTATTTTAGTGGGAAAAATAAGTCTTGAGCAATGTTTTCCACAGAGGGGAAAATAGCTCTGAAAGGGGTGAAAGGTAGCTCTAGAATGAAGGGGGAGGGGGAGGAATTAGCTCTCTGGCACCTTTACTAAATTTATTCTTGCAAGAAATAGCTTAGCAATGTTCCCTATACCACTGTTCCCTTGGAACAAAACTTTTAATGTCCTCACTGCTGTGCAGGGAAAGAGGTCAAATGCACTTGCCACTCAATCATTTCAGGTAAGAAGAAAAAAATACTTGTTTAGATTCAATACAATACAAATATAAATGTTGAGAAAACTGCCACATATAAAAATGTTAGTGAGATGAATTTTTTCTTTTTACTAACTTTAATGTTAATATTTTCGATATCTTTATGCATGCTTTTTTGCTATTTACATGTAATTCAATAAATGCTGCCTTCATCATCAATCTTTTCTTACAAAATACATGTACAGTCAAACATCAGTTATATGCATGCTGATTACAAGATCTAACTTTAATGATAAACTATTTAAAGCTGCTAAAATAAATAAACTTTATTTTATATCAACTGTAAAACAAGTTGATTCACTTCTTAGATTCCTTCCTATTGATTGTAGGAGGTGGTACAAAGTAATATATGAATTCAAAGCATGTTGACAACCTAAGTAAAAAAAAATAATCAAAGTATTGAGAATACTGATGGCATGGAGGGTTGAAGCGATACTAATTTACATATGATCAGCTAGAAGAATATAACTATTAAGATATTGCTATTCATGGTAATTTTTATTGTTGTAGACACAACACTCAAAATAATATTTATAATATTTTTCTAAATTTTCAATTCTTTATATGTCACCAGAGAATTTATATTAACATTTTAAACATTATTGGAGGAATTATTGTGGCAATTTACTTTTAAAAGCATTTACTATTGTTTCCAGTATTGCCATGAGTGGAACAATATCCAAGGGAAATAAATACTGTCCAATTTAATCATTTATCTAAATTGAGGATCCATTCATATATAAAACTGACCTGAAAGGTCAGTGGATCAATACTTTATTACCAATTTTAGTAAGACCATAAAGGTTTGTTACTATTATTTGTAATGCAAACTATATTTGGTAAAAGAGAATAGAAACTATGTCACAGACACGCAGGGAATGACATCCCTCAAAAAGCAAAAAAAAACTGTTACTGGAAGACCACTGATCCAAGCTAAAAAAAAACAAACTATGGATGACTACTGATCAAATTATGTACCAATTCTACAAAGTGCCATTTCTTCTTTATTAAATTTAGTTTAAAGATGTTTCATTTTTACAAAAAACTGCGAGAGTGAGGCCACATTCTTATGGACCTAAACAAGATCACTGAAGGCCTATTTACCAGGTGCATTGCTAAGATGGGCAAAAGCTGACAAAGAGACATTTAAAACCTCAGGTTTACAGACGAGGAAAACTTAAGGTTGATCAAAATGTGTTGAACAACATACATGAACACAATTCTGTCACAGTTGGATCATTTTTGATACAACTACAATTTGAACTGAAAAAGTCCAAAACTGCATGATGTCTTTCAGTAAAAAAAAATTACCATCTTGAGGATTAATGTTATGTGACTGTTTGAGAAAAATAACTTGATAAGTATGGTACAATACATGTTGACACTTTAAAGCATATTCAAACACCAGCATGTTTTGGTACATTTATTTGTAGACTTGTAATAGAAATTCTGATTTATGTGGCCCAGGATCAAATGAATAACTAATGCATGTTCATGAATTATCATTATGTTATTCTAAGCCATGCATTACACACCTCTCCATCAATAACTCGTGCACAAAAGGGGACAAAAACAAAAACTGCAGTATAAGCAAGGGCATGAGTTACCAAAGGACCTCCGAAAATTAAAGAAGGGGATGCTGTCCTGGCTGGACATTGACAATGAGAAGATGGAGGGGGGGGTTGTTAAATGGTTTAATACTCATTTTACAATCGCATTGGGAATAATTGTCAATAAAATGCATTTTCTAATGAGGTTGTTCACTTTTCTGCATAAATTACCTTTATTTTCAAGATAACCAACCTTTGAAAGATCATTGAAAACATTACTCCAAGAGGTTTCAAGACACATTACAGGTGTTCCTCCAAAAACACTGTATTATGTCACTGCTTTTGCATGTGAATGTAGATCTATTCAAGTGTTATTGTTGATTCACAACAAAACAAGATTTCCTTTTTAAAAAAACAATGGACATTTAATTTGTGAAACAACAACCGTCCACGCTGAAAGTCAATTTTTTTAAAATATTGAATTTTAAGTTCACTACAAACTTTGGAACTCGGTTCTCCATAATGAACCATATCTGTAAAACAAAGCTTTTCATGCATTGAGTACTACTTTCGCTTGCTTCTCTTGCTTTCGTTGATCACATTTGTAAATTAGTAGGATAAACCACTGATTAATGTTAAATACTTTAATTATGTTACCTACACAATAATATTTATAACAGTGTGCAATAGGTCAAGTGAAATGAGTTGACCTGACACACAATTGTGACTGCTAGCTCTTGCACAGGTAGGATTTGCATGCCTTTTACCTTTTTTTATTATTCCACTCCCTTTATTGGATTTGATATGAAAGACGTAATTAACATGATAATACAATGCAGGTCTAGTTTTAATTGATTGTAACAATACAACAAACACTTCCACAAATCGGAGATCAAAACACAGTTGGCACTTAATTAAGTTCTTAGAAATGCTCGCAGACATAGCTATGATGGTAGATTGGCACTTTTCACATTTGAATACAATAGGGCATATAGCATTTATGATGACTACACTGAAACCAAATTCAAATACAAATAAGGCATTTATTTCTTAAAGTGCTGCCACCAGTAGGCATTGCTGACATTTTCATGGATCAAAATATCATCGAATATTATGTACAATGTTCCTGATTTTTTTTTTATATAGAAAACTGAACAAAATATTCTTACTAAAAGTTGTGAATTTCATGATGTTGAATCAGATTTCTGGGCACTAACTGCTGTTTTCGATGATAAAATGAGCGATTTCGATGATAAAATGAGCGATATATCAAAGTTTCATTTACTAGTTTTGATCATTATTTTCTTCACATTCAACAAATAGAGGTCAATTCTTTTGGCATTTGCTAGGGAAAAAATGGGATCCACAACTGACCCTGCATTATAGTGAGTTCGTGAGTTATCCAGGCACGAGTTATCGAGGGAGAGGAGTAATGGTAAGTGTTAGGACAGAACATCTCAGACTATCTATTTTCCATTTAACAGGGTTTTGTAATGGACTTTTATTTGTAAAATTTTAATGAAAATATATGTCAGTAGGAAAGACTGAATTCTTCTATACCTTTATCAGAATTTTTTAAGAAATAAGCTTATCTTTGCCCAAATGCATGCAGTGTTAACAAAGCCTTAGTGTTTATCTTGCATTATTACTGGTCAAAGTGTGTCATGTGAAGACCTGGTATTGGCATGCTTTCCAGGTTTGCACAAAATATATTAGGAGAGTGTAGCATGATGTCATGAATGATGTCATTTTGTCATAAAGACTCTCAATGTTTCTCAGCCTTGCCTCCACATGATAATAATATGAAAATAAGTCAAAAGAGGAAATTATGGTTATCAGTGGGGTAGATGTATTGAATGGTTTGCTCTGATCTGGTGTTGAACAATACAGAGTCAGTAGAAAACTTACCTGGAATCGGTGTGAATGCCTTGCCTGGTAAGTTTCCTACATACTCAGTATAATTTCATCCTCTGTCACTAACAAACCATGTAACTAATTATACTTACCATCCTCTGGCACTCTGAAAGAGATGACTGGTTCCCCTTCCCATTCCAGGTACTCTGGTTCATCTTCACTATCATTTAAACTTTTGATCTACACAGATAAAAACACTACTGTAAGATGGATATTTTTGTGCTCTGCTAATTTTTACTTTATGTCAGAATAAATATAAACATTTAACATGCATTATTAATCCTGTTCATTTGGTTCATTAAAGCATAAAAAATGAACATGTAAATAACAGAATCATCATCACTTACTGCAATTCAGTAAATATTTACAGCAGTAAGAATAACCCATGACCAGTTGCAGTGCAGAACTGTATTCATTTTTAATAATAATAATAATAATAATAATAATAATAATAATAATAATAATAATAATTTATTTATAGAAGGTAACTCAATTACTACAAAACTATTTTCTCTTGAGGTCTTCTGTACAATCTACTTATGTACAATATATACATTATTTAACATTAGTTGAAATATATATATATATATATATATATATATATATATATATATATATATATATATATATATATATATATATATATATATATATATATAAGCCCTTGTATAAGCCAGACATGTTTGATGGTAACCATATTTTGACCACCTGGAAAGAACTCCTGTTGGACATTCATATTTATTTTTAAATAGTTTTATTAAATAGTTGTTCAATAGTAAAAACAGCAAATCAAATAGGTCTGATAGTGTAAATCAGCACTGATTAAGTAATTACCAATTAATTACACAACACTATTATTTTCACCAGAGTTATCATAGATAGCATTAACCATCATGAATATGAAAAAGACAGGCAATCAGGATGATAATTGTAATCGGTTGAAGTAAAGAAGTTTCAACAGCAAATGGTCAAACCAGTTCTCATGGCTGAGATATGACAGAACATTTAATGCAATGTTTTGCAAGTCATGTCAAAGAACAAGCAGAAGAATAATTTTGTTAGTCCAGGTGTTTCAAATTTTCAAAAGTCAGCCCTTGTTAATTATGCAATCAACATATACATTCCTCAAAAGCTGAAACTGTGGCAAAAAGCAACTGTTGTTAGTTTGTTCAACAAAGTGTCAGACAGGGCAGATGAAACTGTGATAACAATATTTTGAAATGCATATCAATAATGAACCTTTTCCATGTCAAGCACTAGTTCTAAACCACTTATAGTATCGGACACTGGAAGCTAAACATTCTTGATTAAAAATGCATGTCACACAAATGCAGTACAGAGTTTGATGTTTCAAGCATTAAAAAATGACGAAAAGTTAATAAAAAAATAAAATACCTGTATCTATACTATAAATATGTACAAATGTCTGTATGCACTATTTAGTATCTATCTATACAACATGTATTTAGTTATTAAACAGGTATTTCATCTTTTTCATTGTTGTATTTTATGCAAGAAACATCAAACTCCTTGGATGCAGTGATCTCAACTTCCAGCTTTTTCAATCAAAATATGATATTCCATAGTTACTTGTAGATTTGTTTCAGTAATTTTTTAGTTTAATTATGGACTGAAGTGATTATAAGTATATACAACTGGCAATTTTAATATGGTCATACTACCCCCCCTGCTGCCACCAAAAATCAAACATCTGAATCTCTGATATATATATATATATATACAGTAGGACCCCACTATAGCACACTTCGTTATAGCACGAATTAGGATATAACACGATCGTGGCATGGCTCCCGAAATTTCATCTATTTTTTCGTACATGAAAAAAAAATTGTTTTTTCAAAGAACGAAAAATAATGTGTGAAAAATTAATTATCATTTTGGGGAAGAGGTCATGTATGAATTCTGATATAATACGATCGTGGCGTGGCTACCGAAATTTTACAATAATTTCGCCAATTTCTTGAACTACTGCAAAGTTTTGTGCCAAAATAAACAAGAGTTTGATTTAATAATTTGGCAAGCTGTATTGTATTCTTGAAGAAAAAGTGTCTTATGATTGCATCTTTCTTTATATGAATAAAGATGCTGAACATTTCTATTTGTGAATGTTCATTTCAAATGTGTCAGTAGTCGATCACTGCACTTTGATCTTAGTTTATTTTTGAAAGATGTCAGCTCATTTTAAAGCTGATAAGTGTTAATCTTATTATTACTGATACATGAACAATAAAGTCATTAAGTCTTCTTTGTGTTTGTCTTCAATACATTCTGTGTACAATCGTTGTTCAAACAATAGCTGACATATGTTTTCTCATTCAACTGCATACACAGCCAAGCACCAAACAATGCAGTGGTTGATAAAAGATTCACACCTGAAGTTATAAATCAATTAATTTAAGTCATTGACAATCATCAAAGTCAATCTCAAAGCTAAAGGTTGTTCAAACCATGCGGCAATGATTTATAAAACACCAAAAAAACGAAAGCCGCCAACGCGCAAACGTGGCATGGCAGTGTTGTTCGACAATCGCCACGCAATCGGTTGACCAGTGAATAATATTGTACATTCCCTATAAAAATGACCCCATTGTTGATTAACAATTATTCTTGCTGCAGTCGTTCAAACAAATAGGTGTCAGAGTTTTAATTAGTAGTTATTTACAATGGATAACAGTACACGGAGACGTAAAGCTTTTACTGTTAAAGAGAAGCTTGAAGCCATGGACAGGATTAAGTCCGGTGTTTCCACAAGTCAGATTTAATTCCCAAGTTATCTGCCAGTCCACGTGGGCCAATAAGCCTTTGGCTTGTAAAAGCACTCACTTTGTTTTCAAGTTGACAATCCTTTTGATCAAGCCGCGATTCTAATACTTGTTCAGTGTCAAGTAGAGTTCTACAACTTCCTGTGCATATACTTTGACCTTAATCCCTTAGCTTGTAAAGGCACCACACTCTTTGTTTTCCCACATGACAACCCTTTGATCAAGCCGCGAGTTTGAAAACTTCTTCAGTGCCAAGTAACAGAGGGTGGTAATTTGAACTCCCTGTGATCTTGCTGCACAATTGCATCCTTTAATAGATTTCTGACTTTATGATCAAAGTGTTACTTGCAAGAGCCCAAGCTCATTCTCTGCATAAGCACCCGCATACGACAGTAAAGCTGAGGAATCGGAGTTGGACGTAATTTACGATAACTAGACGACGACGATTTACAATGACTAGACGACGATGTAGGATTTCAGAACTTTATCAGACAATGATATTATACTTCTGTGTGCATATTTTCGATGGAATTATTATGGACTCACTCCTATGCATGCCATGAGATTGGTTGGTGAGTACACGTGTTGATCCTTTAACAATTCA
The DNA here is from genome assembly GCA_029931535.1 of Margaritifera margaritifera. Taxonomy (NCBI): domain Eukaryota; kingdom Metazoa; phylum Mollusca; class Bivalvia; order Unionida; family Margaritiferidae; genus Margaritifera; species Margaritifera margaritifera. The sequence goes on along the minus strand of JAQPZY010001468.1, from coordinate 1,232,184 downwards.
TGCTATACAATAGACATATACATATAAATGTACCAATGCATGGTTCTTTGAAAAAAGTTAAATATTATATGTGCAATCTCTGTTTTCACTGCATGTGTATTTCTCGTTTAATATGCATTGATTTAAGAAGGTAACTGTGCCAATGAAGCACATTGTTTAGAGCCCACAATTTACCCCCCCCCATTTTTTGGTGCAAGCATCATTTTTTTCAGCTAAATGACTTGGTTTTGTCTAGGTTGGTTATAGCACGGTTCGGGACATAGCACGATCTCGTTTTGTGGACCCCGACCATCGTGCTATAGCGGGGTCCTACTGTATATGAGCACTCAAAACCTGTGAACTGTTGCCAGACATTTGTTCCATGAAGAGCAGTTGTAGTCAATCCTGTACAGCATTACCCATCCCTCCAACTCATCTAACCTTGGAAAGTTAACTCCAATATATTTCCACATATTGTCTTTTATTCAACTTTTGAAGTCATTAGCTATGGAATTACCAATATTCTTAAAATCTAACACAATCCTTTTCTTTATTTTCTTAAAATATAGTCAGTAATGCAGATGTTAGCTTCATATCACTCAGATTTACATGGGACAGTTGACATTATATTTTAAAGTAGACTACATTATTGTGCTTGGACAATGACTTTGGAACAGAACTATTTAAGTTGCAGGAATCTAAGAGTTTGCTGTTACAATCACTCTTGCTACTCTGTTTTTGTTGTGCATTAGTACAAAGCCAAATTCATCAGTATACATCCTTATTTGTATAGGGATTATTTCACATTTTCTTTCCTCTGTGTTTCTGAAAATGACAACTATTTGTTGAAAATCCCCCTTTACCATGAAATTGAATGGTCTACTCCCAAACCTAGTTGAGGCAGGGAACTTCTCTGGTAGAGGTTACATAATACCGTTTACAGAAACCTCAAGGCAATTTCACACCTAATGCAGTGTACATCTTACATATAAGATTAGGTCATATACCCATGTACCAGTTCAGTTAAAACAATTATTTTATCAAGTCTGAATATGAGTTTCTTAGCAGAAACTATCAATACCTGATTTGGGCATTTTAATGTCAAAACATCAGTCATGTCGGACATGTCTGGCATTCTGGCATATACGACAAATTCTGAAGGATATATATAATATGTATAGTATGTATACTGTATCAATGATATACCACAAGATGCATAGATTTTCCATTAAAAGGAAATGAGGCTTGTTGAATTTCCTTTTTAATGAAAAATGTATACAATGAGTGGTACATCAATGATACAGCATACATACTATAGATATATTTTATTTATATCACATATAAATACACATACATTTCCAACAGAGTTAAGATTGACTAGGAACCTGTGTATTGACAAAGAGAGTGAACTCTTCAAAACTCTGCCCAGTGGTGTCCACTACAAAATATAGTGCTGCACCTACTGCAGCTATTCACAATCCTCTTTAGAAATTAATAATTTGCTTCTTTTTTGAGGTTCTATTTTCAGTCGTGTTGATTATAATAATAACAGACACACCTATGACTTAAACATGAAAGTTGGTTTAAATGAAGAAAGCACAGCACTACAAACACTGCATGGTTAGCTTCTTGAACACTAAACACACAGCAATTCAGTCACTGGCAAGTATGTTGAAACTAGTGGGGAATATAGACTAAGTGAATATAGACTAAGTGAATATAGACTAAGTGAATATAGACTAAGTGAATATAGACTAAGTCAAATGACTAACCAAAAAGAGGTAGTTCCAACATTTACATTTATTTACGGTTGATCTAAGTCATTATCTAAGTCATGCTTTAATTAATATCATTAATATCTAAGTTTATATCTAATTAATTAATATCTAAATTTAATTAATATCATTAATATCTAAGTCATTATCTAAGTCATGCTTTAATTAATATTGCTACTGACATAAGATTGTTTGTGTCCTCCATCTCTCTGTCTTTCCCCTTTCTGTTGGTCAGTTTGTCTGTAACTTTTACCATCATTCATAGATCCAGAGACATCATCGCATGCCACAGGCAAAAATCCACTACACTTGATTTTCACCTGTAGCTTGCAACAATGGTCCAGAGAGAGAGAGAGAGAGAGAGAGAGATAGAGTGATACAATGAGGTAAAACTGATATGCTGAAAGAACAACTAAGAGAGAGAGAGAGAGAGAGAAGTGGGGTGGGTTTGGGGAGACTTAGCATAAGATTATTTGTTTATTGTCCATCCCTATGTTTCTCTGTTTAGTTGATTAGTCTGCTGCCCGACCAATGAACACAGTGAGAGAGACAGAGAGAGAGGGAGAGCATCCTTTGAACATTTTAATATTTAAAAATTATCTGTTTTACAAACCTTATTATATAGGTTTAAAAAAAACAAAAAAACCCCAAAGCATTAAATAGATTACAGTATGTGTGTGCCTCATAAACAAGAAATTTACTGTACGGTCTCAACAGGGTATTGCAACTTTGTATCACTGGTATTGTAAACACTGTAGATAAATCCCATGGAAAGTGTACACATACCATTATGACAACCCAGGAAAAAGAGAGACATAAAAGGGAAAGCAGAGGGGTTTTGATGAAATTATGTATCATGTTTAATTCATTTACAAGATGGGGATTAATAATATTTTTTGTCTTTATTTTCTTATGTCAATAATGATCAATAAGTGGAAATTTATCTCTGATCTAGAGAGTACAGAAGCAATAGCCATATGAAACCATATTTATATGCATATTCATATGCCATGGGCGGATCATAATTTGATATACCAACAGTATTGGTATATCAAATTGCTTTATACCAACACTTTAAAAAAGCCATGTTATTTTTAATGTATGTGGTGTATATATATATATATATATATATATATATATATATATATATATATATATATATATATATATATATAAGGGTCCATAACTCTGTCAAAGATGCATAGATGTCCCCTATTTTCTTCTTACTGGCACTACGACAAATGCAAGTTGTAATTACACTATCACAAATAAGGCAAAAAGCTTATATAATGCATTCACACTGAGTCTCCCTGTCCTGATGATATGAAAAGACAAAATATTGAGGGAATATGACTGTACAAGTTGGTATAAAGTAAAACATTTTGAAATCAAACTTACCTTAAGTCCATAAGCCAGTCCTCTTCTCTCCAGAGTGACTCTTAGGTAGGACTGATTCTACATACAATTAGAAATTTTTTCTTACGAGAACTACCATTATTAACAAAGAATGAGAGGTCTGGACAACCCCATTTGAAAAAAATGACTGTGACAATTTTAAAAAAAACTGTTTTAAGATTATTCCAAATTAAGTTGTTCAAGCTGAACTAGATCATACCTCTAGAAATGGAAGTGGCTAGATAGATAGATATTGACAGAGGACAATAGGATTTTTAAATTAATAGAGTTCTATGCATAACTACATCACAAAAAAGCAATACTCTACCTTCTTCTTCAGAGAATGTCAAGTCAGATGCGATGTATTTTGGAACATTTGTAAAACTAATATAATGGCTTGAAAATCTAATCAGGTCATCTACATATGCATGCAAACATGCGCACCAAATTTAATTGGTTTATATAAAGTGGTTTTTGCTTAATTGTGCTAAAAATGATTTGTCAAAAAGATCCCGAAAATTTTAAAAAATGGTGGAAAAAATTTAAAAACTGCTGTATTATCCTGAAAATCTAACCAGGTCATCTACATATGAATACAAATATGCCTACCAAATTTAATTTGTATACCTAAAGTGGTTTTTGCTTAATTGTACTAAAAGGTTTTTTTCAAAGAAGTGTTAAGTTCCATAAGTCAAAACACATGTATACATGTTACAAATTGCTGTAATGACCTGAGAATCTAATTAGATCTTGTATATTTTAATATAAATATGCCTACTAAATTTAATTTGTCTGGTTTTGCTTAATCATTAATCATACTAACAAGGTTTTTATCAAAAGAGCCCCAAAAGGGAAAAAATATGTACAAAGAAATTAAAAATTGCTGTAATGGCTTGAAAATCTAATCAGGTCATTGTGACCATGAAGAAGTGTGTACAATTTTAGATGGACAGCAGCAAGACAATATGCTCCTTTCTGCTACTGCTGTGGGTGCAAAAATAAATTAAAAAATGGTAATGAGTCTGTTACTGGTTACAGCCTTCCCTCTCAATAACATGGTAATTGGGGTCCATAACTGCTGACCATGTTATATACCAAAATGTTGTGTAACACAAATGACTGAAGACTCAGTTAAGTGTACATTTGTTTGAGAAGGGGTGGGGGGAAGGTGCATGGATAAATGCCAAATGAACATAACAATAACTGCATTTACATACATAAAATAATTAATTGTCACATAATTGTAATTGTGCACTCAAACTGACTAAACAACTGCATGTATAAAAATGATGATATTATACAGAAACTTTTAGTTATTTTTTAAATCCATAATCACTATACATTTAGTACATGCAGGTCAACACCTCAATGTAATCATTAAAAATATGAAGCACACTGTAATGTTTTCATGAATACATCAGTCAATGTTCATTTCTAATTTAGTTTTGACATGTGTCAGTCAAAGCACTTCCTTTCAAAATTCATTCAGAAAAACATCACTTTTTCCATTATGTTCCTGTGCTTAAAAAATCAGCCAAACATTATGGAGGACAGAGTCAAGTTTACATCTCACAAAGTCTGGAATGAAGTAACTGGGATCTTCCCAAGATTACCTCAATGGAAAACTGAACTTGTGTATGACAACATCGTTTCACTGAGATGCTGAACTAAGCTGATTCCACTGCAAAAGCTGTTTTTCTCCAGTGGCAACAGCAGTATCCTAATTTGGTAAAGGCACTGTTACTATAAATAGAGCATCTTACTCATAGGCATCTGCAGGAATTATTTTGGGTGGGGTCAAAGCCAAAATCGAAGGAATATATTTATATACTGCACAATGGATTTTTTTTAAATCGGGGTGGGGGGGTGGGGGGAGGAGACTGACCCCCCCCCCCCCCCCCCCCCCCCATGTGGATGCCCATGATCTAACTGGTCTACATAGCTTACTCGGGTTCTACATGTACTGCAGGAAACTCATATGTACTGGCTGTGTACATTTAGAATTTGTATAATAGTAGTTTCACAGTTGGACCCTATAGGATTGATAGCTATTATTTTCAGGGAACATTATGCTAATATGCAACATACATAAAAGTACTGTCACTTTATGTCTGGTGATGGAATAATGTAAGCAAGCTGTGTTGGAGGGCTATGATCACTAATCGTGATAGACAAATAGGCATGTTTAAAACTTGTTTATCCATTAGGCAAGTGTTTATTGCCACATGAGGCATTAACTACTGCCTTCTCAGAAATACTGACATGTGATTGGCACAGTATGGATGCCACAGCTCAATAAGCCAACTAAGCACATCTGACTGGCACTTACGGTAATTTTGGTTTTCCTATAGCTTGTTACTGAACACATGGCTTATAGTAGCTGAATACAGTAGTGTCTAGGGACAAATGCAGATTGTTGCTACAAGTTTTGGTGATGCCCAGTGTAAATAAAATCATTCAATGAATTTTCTAGTCAAAGGAATATTAGAAAAACGACATTTATTTTACATTTTTAGCTTAGGTCTATGGCACAATTGCATTATATCCAGAACTGAATTTTAATAATGGGCTCTATAATGAAGGGGAGCTGAACTATTTAAAGAATGTTACATCGTAGTTTCTTCCATTGCTCATGTACAGTGTACAGTGAAATGCCAATTATCCCGACCAAACAGGTGATACTCATATTGTCCATAATATTGATCATCTGAACAATTGATTTTAAGCAACTGGGATTAACATTTTTTGGAAAACATGGTAGGAGTCTGTTGAAGTAAAAAGTCCTGATAATCAATATCTGGATAATCAGCATTCTACTGTATTAGGTTGCTTTTAATCAGGGGAAGTAATCTATGACTGGTGGCAAAAACTTAGCTGTCTTTTCAAAGACTGCCCAGTGTCCTTAAATAAAAATTGGCCAAAATTTGCTAAAGTAAAGGATATGCTTACCAGCAATCCTGGGATTTATCATGAAGGATTATAATACTGTTTATGAGTCATCATGTGGACAGCTGACCTATCTTACCAGTACATTTAGCCACATGTATACCACTGAATATTCACTTCTGTGACATTTATTGGTCAGATACCTAGCACAGGGGACTCAGATATCTTGAGTGCACTGGTATTTACCATATTTACTGTAATTTTCATTCCTTCTAATTTTTGTGCACCATAAATCTACAAAATTTAAAATACTTTGTAGTTTAAGTTTTCATGCCCGGAGTATTTTTCATACTAAAAGAATGCAAATTTTACACTTAAGAATTGAGCTGAAAATTATAATTAATACTTTCTACTTATAATTATTCCTACATTAAAAAAGATAAAAAAATAAAATGTGTATGGAAAATTACAGTTAATATGGTACATGTACCACACAATACACAAATTCATATGGTCATGACTTTGCTATTTTCTTTAATTTAAGCACATTTTTAAAATAAACTTAAAAGTGCTTTTCAAGGATATATGCACATTTTCATGGTAAATCTTTGATTTTATAGAAATTGATATGCTACCTCATAGGTGAAACATCATATATAGGTCAATTTAATTTCAAGTGCCATCAAGTTTGAGGAACAGTGGCTGGCCATCCAAGTCAGAATTTGTCGTGGGTACTTGATCTGGTCTCCTTCATATCAGAGACCACTCAAGACAACAATCAGTTTTTTGAAAGTATTGCATTGAGTTTTGTAAATATCATAACTACATGTACATGGTACAGGTAACACTACACTACCAATTGCACCAGTGACACAAAAGTAACCCTTGTCCTTACTGTAAAACAAACTCATGGTAAAAGAAGGATCAACTGCACCCCAGTGTGTCACATTACCAACTGGTAGGGTAGTGTTACAAATTTATAACAGGTTTATCATATCCACCACCAATGGAATCACAAAAACATAAAATGTATCTCTTCCATCATTTATTTTCACAGTCCTTGCCAAAATTATGAACATTGCAGGAAAAATACTTCAAAATGACTAAAGATACCAGAAATAAACTGTTTAAAAGTAACTAATGATTTGCACTGAATTAAATGAACAGAGGTTAAAGGAACACTACTGGCCCATTAGGTGGTGTGACACACTGAGGTTATGATCAGGTTGCTGGGGGTGTAGGATAGTTGATCCAGATCTTGTCTATGGTAGGGCCCTGAAAATTACAAAAGCTTTCTAAACACTCACAAATGCTTACCACGGAAGAGATGAAAATTTCTGATGGATATTGAACATATAAATTGGTTAGTTGTATTTACTATATGATGAAGAAGAATTTATATATCTAAGTCCAATTTTACAGGTGTTATTTCCATTGAAACCTTACAGGGCCATTAGAATACCATTTGTTCACACATAATTCTACAGCTGCTTACCATGGCAGGATGAAAATGTATGATTAAACACTAAACTTTTAAGTTGGTCACTTTTGTTTACTATATTATGAAATGGAATTGATGCACATGTGTTTGAGAAGGTGATCAATTGTCCTAAATGCTATTTCAATTGAAGCCCCATTCAAAAATGTGTGCTTGAAGAAATGAAAATATTTTAGTTGGTGCTTTGTTCTTCAAATCCTTTACAGGAAACTAATTTGTTCAGTGTTCCATGTTTCTAGAAAAGTCACATTAAAATTTTAAACAACAATCAAGGTTTTGTACACAATAAATAAATTGAAAACTAACCTGAAGCTTCGTCCTTGTACTAAGGACTTCATCAGCAGAATGATTTATTCTCTACTGATTGTTAACATCACCAGAGGGAATAGTGAGCGATGTTAACAAATTGTCCCAGATATGCAGCAGATTGTAACGGCTCACATCCCTGTTCAGTGCTGGATTGTGAGCACGGATGTATATAGACTCTTTAACCCCCCGCGCAAACCATGATTGTTCTTGATCTAAGATGTTTACTGAGTCCCAAGATACCGTATGGCCCAGGCAAACTGTGTGGATGTGTCATGATACCTCAGACAAACTTGAACTTGGTCTTCTATGTTCGTTGAATCTCGCTTTCAATGTCCTTTCCGTTTCCCCAATGTAGTTGTGATGGCACTGACTGTCCCCTTGTCCTTCACACTTTATGTGATAGATAGGTCCATAAATATCTTTCTTATTGTATTTATCCTTTGAGTGAACTAGCATCTGTCTTAGGGTCCGGTATGGTTCAAAACACACATTAATTTTCTGTTGCTGAAAAACGTGTTTCAGGCATTTAGAAGTACCTTTCTCATAAGGTAGGATGATGCTACCTTTCGACTCACTTTTTTTATTTGCTGGTCGGCTCTTCCCGGTACTGTCACTTTGACTAGCGTTCAGCCTGTTGGTAACCTTCTTAATCGCCCAATCCGGATAATGACACCTCTTGAGGGCAGCATTGACATGATCGAGTTCTTGTTTTAAATCTGTGGGGTCAGATGTAATGACATTGGCTCTATGATGTAATGTTCTGACAACCCCAAGTTTCTGATCTAATGGATGGTGTGAGTCAAAATCCAGACACTGGTCTGTATGCGTAGGTTTACGATAAACCGTAATTTTCAAGGTGCTGTCGATGTTTCTGACAGTGTTCATGTCCCAAAAAGCTAATCTGCCATTTTTTCCTTTTCTAAGGTGAATGTAATATCTGGATAAATGCTATTAATGTGATCTGTGAACTCAGTTACATATTCTACCTTCTGCTTGGTGTGTGTATCATCCACATATCTATACCACCAACCCGAGGGATGTGGAGCAGTGGTGAGCGCTATCGTCTCAAAATGTTCCATGTATAAATTACACACTATAGGGGACATTGGTGACCCCATCGCAGCACCGTGTATTTGATGGTAAAAAGTTCCATCATACACAAAGTATGTCCACTTCAAGCACAACCCCAACAGTCTTGTTAATTGTTATGGTGAAAGTGGTGTTCTCTTTGTAAGGGTAATGTCAGATGATAATCTGTTATTAATAACTGACAAAGCCTTATCAACCAGTACACTAGTAAATAAGGCACTCACATCGTATGAAACCAACACTTCATCCTCTGCCACATTCTTATCCTTAATCAGGCTAGCAAAGTGTTTTGAATTCCTAATATGATGTCCAACTAAAGGTGATAAAACTTTGGCCAAATATTTTGCACAATTGTAGGTAATAGAGCCCACACTAATGACTATCAGCCACAATGGCATATTTTCTTTATGGATCTTTGGTAAACCATAAAACTTCAGAGGTGTTTCAGTAGTAGGATATAATAGTCTACTAAGTGACCAATCAATTACCTTCTCTTTCTCACGTAACTCTCTGATGTAATCCGAAAGTTCTTTCTTGTATTTGGTAGTGGGGTCACGTGCCAATTTCTTGTATGTGTTAGAGTCCTGAAGCATGTTCACACATAACTCTTTGTAAGTAGATTTGTCCATTACAACAGTACACCGACCCTTATCTGCAGGAAGAATGATGATGTCCTTGTCTCTTTGAAGATTGTTCAAGGCTTTTCTTTCATCCTTACTAATGTTAGGTTGTCCGATTACCCTTCTTTTTCAAGATACCAACCACCTTGGCTCTGAGTTTATTGGCATCCATATTAGGTAAATTCCTGCATGCAGATTCCGTAGCTGTCAGTAAATCAACAACTGGCATTTACAATCTGCCGCATATCTGGGACAATTTTTTAACATCGCTCACTATTCCCTCGGCTGATGTTAACAATCAGTAGAGAATAAATCATTCTGCTGATGAAGTCCTTAGTACAAGGACGAAAGCTTCAGGTTAGCTTTCAATTTCTTTATTGTGTATGAAATTGAACAGTTTAAACATTATCAGATATGAATAATACTACACAGTTAAGCTTTCACCAAAGTAACAATCAAGGTATTGTTCATTGCATTTATGTATGCTATCTATAGATGTCACACACATATTAGGGTGTGCATTCTGGGTTGAACATAAAACAAGGATGCCAAGAAATACTACCTATTATAACATACTTCCATAATGTATGTGTAAATTTCAGATATGTTCATAGATCCATAAATGTTACTGAAAGGATATTAATGGACTAATGGGAGGTTTCCTCAGATGTTGTTTGGCCCTTTCAGAGCCAGTCAAATGTGCAGTTTTAATGGTGGGCCATCTCTCTGATCTCCATATTAACATATATATTTGACTGCCTTATTTTATTTGCCTTGAATACATCCTTAGCCAATAGTATGTCTCATATTTTGAATTGCTACATATATTTAAAAAAAATAAAATCATATATAATAACATACAGTAAACAAGAGTACCAAAAATGGCACATGATATACCCATATTGTGACCTTTTCCCCACTAATCACCTTGACCTTTGAGCAAGGGATTTGACTATTGTATGATAAGGTGTAGACATGGGTAAAGTTTCATCAAAATATCTGCAGGGGTTAAAAAGCATCATCCTGGATACGGAAATAAGCCATTGATTTAAATTATCCTTTGTTGTGACCATGACCTTGAGGCAAGGAGTATGACTTGTGAATACATGAGACACTGTTAAGTGAAGTTATATAACAGGCTAAAGTTTCATTAAAATATCTTCACTGGTTCAAAAGTTGTATATAACCATACATGGATAGAGGTCAATAATTTATATTTTCCCCTTCCATAATCTTGACCTTGAGGCAGTGGGCATGGCTATGGTATGTGACACATTGTCTAGTCATCATATATAACTGGTTGTTAATGTTTCATTAAAATATCATCAGTGGTTAAAAAATTACTCCAGGCAAAGATACAAGTTACAGTTTCCCTTGCTGTGACCTTCAACTTGAGGAAGGGGGCAAGACTAAAGTATGTGACACACTGTCTGTACATTGTATATAATTTGCTAAATTTTAAGTTTAATTAAAATATTTTCACTTGTTCAAAAGTTATACTCCAGACAAGGATACAAGTCAAAGAATTACATTTTCCCTTGCTATGACTTTGACCATGAAGCATAGGGTATTGCCATGGTATGTGACACACCATCTAGCCATGATATATATTTGGGCAAAGTTTCACTAAAATATCAATGGTGACCCAAAAGTTATACTCCAGACAAGTATACAAGTCAAAGAATTACATTTTCCCTTGCCATACCTTGACCTTGAGGCAGGGGGAATGGCTATGGGGTGCAAAACACAGTCTATACATGACATCTAATTAGCTAAAGTTTTATTAAAATATCTTCAGTGGTTCAAAAGTTATACTCCGGACAAGGATACAAGTCACATAATTACCTTTTCCCTTGCTGTGACCTTGATTTTAGGCACGGGGAATGACTATAGTATGTGACACACTGTCTATTCATGATATATAACTGGTTGTTAAAGTTTGATTCAAATATCTTAATTGGCTCAAAAGTTATACTCCGGGCAATGATAAAAGTTACATTTTCCCTTGCTGTGACCTTCATCTTAAAGAAAGGGGCAAGGTTATGGTCTGTACATTATATATAATTCGTTAAATTTTAAGTTTCATTAAAATATGGTCAGAGGTTCAAAAGTTATACTCTGAACAAGCATACAAGTCACAAAATTACATTTTCCCTTGCCATACCTTGACCTTGAGGCAGGATGTATGGCTATGGTACAAGAAACACCATCTATACATGATATCTGATTAACTCAAGTTTCATTAAAATATCTTCAGTGGTTCAAAAGTTATACCCTGGACAAAAATACAAGTCATAGAATTACCTTTCCCTTGCTGTGTTGCTGTGACCTTGACCTTGAGGCAGGGGCCATGGCTATGGTACGCTACACCTGCTAGTCACCATATATACTTTGGCAAAGTTTCATGAAATTCTCTCCAACCATTATAAAGTTATGGGCTCGACAAGCAAATGTTAAATGGAAAGATGGATGGATAGACAAAGCAATAATATAATATGCCTAACTTAAGACGAGCATATAACAACAACTGATGTGTGAGACCTGTGAATGAATTTCATGACACCTGATTCCAATTTTTAATAAAAACATTTTCTTTTAAGACTTCTGTCTGTATCTATAATATCTGCAGCTATACTTTATATCCTGTTATCAACTATTAAATTAAATATCATTCCATCAAATGAACTGATTAGGTCCCTAAACAAGGCATAAAACAAGCTTATCTGCATATCAGACTGGTGAAAAGTCATGAAGTGTGATTTGTTGCAAAACTTTGAAAACTTTTCATCCAAAACTTTAAATAAATTTGAAATAAAAAGTTGGAATAAGAAATCTTTGATGTATCTGTGCCATATTGATTGTATCTTGTTGTTTAAACTTGAAATGTTCAAAAATACTGCAAGATGCCAACACAAATGTATGTTTGAGTATATGTACATGTTTGAGTATACTGGTTAAATTTATGTATTATAGTGAATATAGATCCTGTCAACAACTTTCAAAAAAATAAATATACTGTTATTCCTTTATAGCTATGGGGGAATACAAACATGTTGAAGTGAAAGTTTTTGAAAATTTTCAATAAAAAATCATAGTCTGCGGGATTGTCTGGGGTGAACTTTAAAACATTATCTTGATTTTCTTAATATAAGTCACTGAAACTACAAAACTGAAACCTCTGCCATACAAAATTCTTGTCAAATTGGAAAACAAAATTGTAATCTCTGCAATTTACTTTGCCAAGGTGACATATTCTACTCTTAATCAATATCTTCACAAAAAAAAATTCTGCGGTCATATTGATGTAATTATTTGGTAAGTTTCACTGTTTTACTTACAGCTGGTACTATTGTAGAGTTTTCCATGTTGATCTTGTTGGGTCCAACTAACGGGCCCCACTGGAGAGCATAGTGGTTCACAGATGTATTTCCTATGCGGACCTGTGGCAGATTCCACATGAATTGGACTTCTAACATACTTGGCACATAGACAATAAGTATATCACTGGAGTTGTATAGGAGTCGACCTAAAAAATGTATGGTACATAATCAGTGTTCGAGTTTAATCAAAAAAGAAGGGCATGCATCCCTCCCCTTCCACCACAAACTTCCTTCCCTTCTTTCCATAAAGCCTGCCACTATGACCTACATGCAGATCACTAAGTTTCTCATTAAAACAGTTTCATTATGTCATTATGAGGTTTACCCTTCAATCTTTCAGAGTCATAGATATTGACTGACCACATATGGTAGGGCTGGGATTCAATATTTCAAAGGAAGTGTCTGCAACACAAATATGCTTCAAAGCCCAAGTCTGAGCCCAACCTGCCCCCACCCTTCCATTTCAGGCTTATTAGTTAGGCATAAAAAAAACTTGTTAAATGGTCACTTCTTCCACAAGACTCCTTTTACTTTTAAGGCTACACAGGTTCAATAATAGTCTCATTCCTTCCTTTCTTTTTGATTGACTGCAGTGAATATGCATGCACCAACTTGTGCATTTGGTCAATGTCAGGAGAAAAGTAGATTACTTGTTCGTCTGAACAAGTTAAAGACGAACAAGTTAATTATATTTGACAATTGCTATGATTTACATGACAAAAATGTGTAATAAATGGAAAGTTCATAATTCTACATGACCTATGGAAAGTTAATATGCTTTTCTTTAAACTTTCTGTCATAATTCACCTACAATATGCATATAGTCCTGTTAAGTATACCGAAAGTTTTGATGATCAAATTTTCTTCCATTTCAGGTAAATTCAGAACTGTGTGAGAAGCTATCCAGCAGATCAAATTTAGTCCTCTATCATGCTGTCAATGTAGCATATACCTTTTTCTAGGACACTTTGAACATCACTTCCGTATGTGACTCTCACTGAGTAAACTGGATAGAGACCCCACTCATTATCCTTAATTATCTGGCCTGGTGCCACAGGGACAATCTAAAGGTCAGAAATTAAATGACAATAAGTGCATGTACTAATGAATTCATACAATAAAAGCAGCATATCCCTTTACTTTCCTCAGTTACCCCCCCTCCTATCATTATATATGTATGCAAAAGTGCCTCACCCCACTCAAAATGGATACAAATTGTAAAACAGTTGAGCACTTTTACAGACAGTCCTCATTAATAGTGCTAATAGACTAGATCAGAATATTATGGATGAACAGGAAGAAATATAAAAAAACTGCTTCATTTGCAGCAAGTGCATACAAAATTAGGAGATTCCCTCCATAATTCTTTCAAATTAGGAACAATCTTTTGGATAAGAAATGTTCTAATTGTCAAAAAAAAAAAAAAAAAAAAAAATCTAAGTCTTATTATTTTATACATGTATGCAATGGTGCTACCCCCTCCATTCAGAATGGATCAAAATTCTAGCACTGCTATGTACATTTACAGACCATCTTTATTAATTGTGCTAATGAACTATCCCAGGATGTTATGGACAGACAGATGAGTGGACAGGAAAAAATAATAAAAACCTGCTTCGTTTGCAAATAAAAAGAAAAATGTAGAGACTCCTCCTTAATTATTTCAAATTCAGAACAATCTCATCAGATACAAAATGTTCTACTTGTCTAAGAAAAGAGCAAAGCCAGTTTTGAGTCTTAAGTTTCGATTCATTAAATTTTTTAGATATTATGAGTTCATGATTTAAAGTTGTTAAATTGTGTAAAGATTTGAATCCTAATACCAGATACACCATGTATACCAGTACTCACTTATAAGTTGGGGTCAGCCATCACATAATACACCAGCAGACCTGGTCTATGCAGTTTGTAAGGAGTAATCAGTAGAACAAACATAGATCCCAATCGGCTGGCACATTATGCAACAGCTAATAAGGGTCTATTCTTTGAAGTTGGACCAGACTTATAAACGAGTATATATGGTATTTAGAGAAATTATACACTACAATATGAAATAAAAAAAACCTAAATGTAGCACAGCTGACTTTTGGTGTGTATGCTGACTGACATCAAGTGACACCATGAAGAATTCTTGCACTGCAGCACGTACATGTATGCGATCTTAGCCTGAGTTTAAAAAAGGTACACTATGTCGTATGTCATATCTCATTGTTTTTTTAAGTTGATATCCAGTATTGTACTTAAAAAATAATTTTTTTGTTTATTCCAAAACTGTCTGACTGGTTTGTAAAAAGGTATACAATATTGCTTTCATAGAGAGGTAGAGATTGGGATCATTCTAATTGATCTGAGATCTTTGGCTTTTTTCCAACACTCAACTCTATCCAAATTTTCTTACAAACTTCCAGTTGACTGACATTTTTCAAAACATACACTATGGAAAATCTGGATATTGATATATGCATTATCATATAAGCTACCTTTGCAGGTGGCATTTTGCACCACTCAAGCTGTGCTTGCTATTACCTGCACTCCATATGTATAAGGCAATCCATAGTTACTCAGGGGCAGAATTACATCTCTGCTATTCTGAAACAAAAATATTTTAAATAATATTCAAAAAGCTCTGTTAGACTCTACAGTATTGCAAATGTTCTTTGAAATCTTTTTTTTTACCAGCAGATTTACTGGGGTGAACTTGTGTGAGAGGGCAGGCAATGGGTACCTATTTCATCACCCTAGTTCAAAATGTTCTTTCCTGTTTTCATCATCATTATTTTGGTAAACTTATTCCACCCACCCATTACATACACATATATTAGATAGAATTGTGATGATAAGAATGGCTTATATTTTTATATTGATAGGATATGTCATTTTGACACCCTTTGTATCGTGGTATCCAAAACACAATATGAGAACTAAATATAATTTACAATGGTCACCCTCTTATCAGCCCACCCCTTCTGCACTGACAAGCTGACTTTATAAAATGGGTGGCCTCTCTTGAGGGTGATAAAAAAGTAAACATATATTACTTTGGTGTCGGGCAAGGTAGCCTCTTATCAGGGGACAGCCTCTTGAGTGGGACCACTGTATATAATTTAGTAAAATATCTGACACCTGCAAAGAGATGAAGTTATTGGGTCTGCAGAATTTAGTTTTCCTACTGTATTTTTAAATTTGTGTCCATAAACGTTTGACAATGAATTACTCTGTACATGTATTCATATGGGTTGAATAGCAAGTGCTCTGATAGTTTTACATTGTGATCACAGAATTGTTTAAGTAGAAAATAGCACATGGTCTGTATCATGATACTATCATACTAAAACCTATGTATCATGATATGTACATGTATTGTAACCTGACACCAATAACAATCCACTATTCTAATGTATAAAGCTTATAAAAATAGTACTCTACTAAACATTGATGATTTACTTGACTCGTGTGTATCCGATTCATATTTATCTCCCTTGATGACCCAAAATACTTGCAGTGTGTTGCACCTAGGCTTAAGAGGTAAAGGTATGCATATTGGTCACCTCAACATTAGAGGAATAAGAACAGCAGGTAAACTTGCTCAAATTAAACTTATGTTACTATCGAAAGAAAATAATATTGCAATGCTTGGTTTGAGTTAAAGCAAACTTGGGACTGATCAGCCAGATAATGCTTTTCAAATTGAACACTTTCAGTTTTTTTAGAAAGGACAAAATGGATGGATCAGGTGGTTTGGTGGTCTATGTGCGTGGGGGTATTGTATGTAAATGCAGGGATGATTTGGAAGTTAATTATTTTGAAAGCATGTGGTTAGAAGTTTCACCTAAGAATAGCAAATCTTTTCTTGTCGGTTACCTCTACAGGAATCCAAATTCTACTCTAAAATGGAATGAAATATTTGAAGATCAGATTGAAACAGTTCTAAATGATGAAAAAGAATTATTCCTCTTGGGTGACATTGACAAGGACTTACTAAATCCAAAAATAAAAAACTACTGGCTCAATTACATGACCTCATTTGGATTGGTTCAGCATGTACCAGAACCTACTAGAGTTGTCGCTGGAAAAAGTCAAACTCTAATTGACCATATTTATTCCAATTCCTCAAGTAATGTGCTTTTTATTGATGTCCCCTACATTGGCCTGAGTGACCATTACCCCACATTTCTTACTCGCAAAACCAACGCTTTCACCCCTAAGTCATCTCCCCATACAATTTCATACAGATCTTTTAAGAATTTTAATGAGACGAAGTTCCAAGAGGAATTGAAGTATGTTCTATGGGATATTATAAAAATGTTTGAGGATGTAGATGATGCTTTAGATTCTTGGTATTCGCTCTTTATAGATGTTATTGATAGGCACACTCCTTTGAAAAAGCACAGAGCTAAACATGTTATCCAATCAAACTGGATTACACCTGAAATCATACAAGCAATAAAAACACATGATCAATATAAAGCAAAGGGAAACACTGACCAATATAAAAAATATGAGAAATGAAGTTGTAAGGCTCATAAGATTATCAAAAAAATCTCATTACCAACAACTGATTGATGAGTCAAAACAGAAACCAGGAAACATTTGGAAATTTTTTACAGAACTTGGATCTGGTAAAGGTCGTTCTCATTCATATTCTAACACTTGTTGCACCTTAAGAAAAGATGGTGTATGGATCAATAACAATGAAGATATTGCCAATGAGTTCAATAACTTTTTTGTTACTGTTGCTGATAATATTAAAGAACCAATTACTCCCTATGATCATGTAGAACTTTCACACCTTTGTAATGAAAAAATCCCCGGGAGTACTGTTTATGGAATACCCTTCATAACCAAGAATAAAGTACTGAAATATCTGCAAAATTTAGAAGTAACGAAGTCCACAGGTGCTGACTTCATTGGACCACAATTATTACGGACAGCAGCACCTTTCATTTCAGAAAGTATAACATATATATGTAATCTTAGTATAAAAACAAATTCATTTCCTGACAAATGGAAGGAGGCGAAAGTGAGACCTCTTCATAAATCTGGTCCTCACGATGAAATAAATAATTTCAGACCAATCTCAATCCTTCCTGTCTTATAAAAAATTCTTGAAAAACATTGTCATGCCTCCCTAACAACTTTTCTTGAGGAACACAAGCTGTTGTACGATAGACAATCAGGTTTTTGCCAAAATCATTCATGTGAAACTGCTCTTGCCAGTATGGTTGAAAAATGGCTCAAAGCTTTAGATAATGGAGATCTAGTGGGAGTTGTGCTGGTTGATTTTAAGAAAGCTTTTGATTTAGTTGATCATGATATTTTACTTGAAAAATTAAGACTCTATAAGCTAAACAACAACTCTTTAAATTGGTTTAAGTCATATCTGAAAGGAAGAAAACAAAAAGTTGCCATAAATGGTGTCACATCGGAGGACAAACTTATGACTTGCGGAGTACCTCAAGGATCTATTTTAGGGCCACTACTATTTATTATGTTTATAAATGATTTATATTTGCATACAGTAAATATTGAGACTGATCTCTTTGTTGATGACAACACTTTATATCCTTATCTTGAGGTATTGCTCAACCCTGTATTCAAAATTAGCAGGTTTCCACATCTTAAACTGTAAAACTAAACAATGATTTTGCATCCTATCTACTATCTCTACCACTGACAAAAATACTGATATTGTCTGGATTATCATGAGTATGATAATGTCAAATCTCAACTGATGAGAAATTGTGAGAATTTTAGTGAAATGAGGGCAAGGATTGATATATAAAAGTTTGTGTATTTGTATAGGTCTTCAACAAAATCCAGACAGTGATTGTATTCATGTTATCTTTTTCATCTGTTTCCGGGCCTCTAAGTGAAAAATTATTTAACAAATTTGAATTAAGTTCTTTTTTCTTTGCTAAAAAAGTCCCTTCTGATCCTTTTTACCCAAAATAGGGATTATTTTTTTATTTTGTCCTGGCATAAATAGTTATATTTGTCCTCAAAAAGAATATAATAGTGATGAAAGGTCAAATGTAGATGCAGTCACAGACATGCAAATCCCTGCACTTAATGTTAATTGTCCCTAATTGTTTATCTATGTCAACCAATTGTTATGAATATTGAATCTATAATGTGTGTTTGAATCTATTCCATGAAGGTGAGTTGCACTTTAAGTTCTGGTCACTTGTCAACAGAATGTTGACTAGAATTTGAGTTCAAGGCCGGTCTTATTTGCTATTACGCTGGTTTTTTCCATAGAATGACTCACATCCTTTTATGGTGTGGGTCATTAAAAAATAGGTATATAATAGAGACTTGATATGCATTAACCCTTTACCTCATAGAGCCTGTTGTTGTATAGGCAGTTGATATACATGTGCTCAATCCACACAGTGCAGTGTGCTTTAAATAGAACACCTGTTAGCTCTATGACTCATATGCATAGGCCTGCCTGTTATATGTATAGCAGTGTAGTATATCTTAAGTTCAGCATCGATTTTAACCATTTTACCTTTTTTTGTACACATCTATTATCTATAGATAGGTTTAAGAGTAAAATCGGATCTTTATAGTTGTATAATTATTTTTCACGGAAGAATTTTTTTATATGCTTTAAATTCTTGCGAGAACTCATTCATTGTCAAGTCAGTGAAGCAGTGTGACCAACTGACATTTCTCAACCTTGAAATCTATCAGTTTATTGTATACATCTACATTGCTAAATCATCAGAATTTAATTATCAAAAATCAGTGTTGCCTACATTGACATCGGAGCCTATATCATAATTCTAATCATCCAAACTCAAGAAGGTGCTGAATGAAATCTGCAGCATCCATTTTGGAGAGTGGAGAATCCGACCTAGTTACTTTAAATAGCAGATTATGACTAGATCTTAAATAGCAACCACGTGTTCGGACATAATGGTCATTTACCTAAATGCCTGTAGTATCTAACAGGGTGTTTCCCTGATAGTGGTGCTATGAAAACCACCTCATAATGGCTGATGTTTACTGTAGACGTCCAAACATGCTTGCATGCGAATCGGGTAAAGGCGTCCACTAGTGCTTTAATGAGAATGGGGTAGAGGCGTCCAAAAGTGCTTACATAAGGTAAAGGGTTAACTTCCTTCCTGTTTTAGATCAGTCTGTGGGAATCCATTTGTGATCAGATTTTACATTGTGCTGTTGAACTCATTATATGCAAGAGAAATTATTTATTTAAACATTCATTGGAATTTCTAAGTGCTCAATGACTTTTGAATAAATACATGACTGGAATTTTGCGAACTTATTCAAAGACATTCTGGATTGTATCATTGTGTATATCAGGACATTCAAGACTATTGCAATTCATTCAGAACATTCTATTTTTGGACTTGTGATAGGATATTTAGGATTATTTGGAATTTAATTCACAAACTGTAAGTGTCTTTTGAATTTTTAAATAAACTGCTTGTTGATTTTACTTAAATAGTTGGTTTCACTTTCTTTCTGTTACTTATTTTAAAGACCTAGTGTTGTTAACACAATAATGTAACATACAAAATCTTAGTAAACACTTCTATATCGACTAGTACAAGCAATGACAATCTTCAACTGAAATTCTATTTTTTTAAATGCTCCTTTTTTATAAATTTATCTTAAATATACCCAAAAAAGAGCAACAAGATGGTAACATCTTATTATGCACCTTCACAACCATTAATTTAGCCTTCAAAGATTCAGTACAATCCTTGAAGATATTTAGGGAGGAAGTGACAACCAGCACTTTTCTTTGCAAAATACCCATTTTGGGGGGAAATATTTCAACAAATTTACCCAAAAAGGAGCTAAAGGAAAAAAGCCCAACCTTATTGCACATCTACTCCAATCACTTACAAAGCCAACAAAATTGAAACAAAATTCTTCAAGAAGATATGGAGGATAGTGATAACAACATTTTTTCTAAAACTTGACTTCTCAAAATACCCCTTTTAAAAAACAATTTCAAGAAAATTATCAAAAAACAAAGCTGAGGACAAAAAAAAGTAAAACAATATGCATGTGCATCCACACCAAACACATCTTTAGCTTACCAAATTTTAACTAGATGTAGACATATATCCCTGCTCTTCCAGCAGGTTAATTGTTCCTGATTGCACACCAACCACCTACACAACCTAAAGAGTGTCAGTAAAATGTTCCATGTATATAGATATGAGTATAAGTAATGGCAAACTTCCACCTGAAATTCTATTTTTGGAATTGCTGCTTTTATATAAATATGTAGTTATTGTGGGGAGTAAAACTAATTTTAATTATGTAATACTTACCTGTCACTATTGTTAAGCTTTACCTTTCCATAATGGAAAAACCTCGTCCATGCTAGATGCACCTTCCTCCTGTTCTAGTAATTCTTAGAACATGTGCATCGACCCAGTCTAACCTACATCATCAGCCCATACGCAATAGCATGTCCTCATTCTATTAAGGACGTTTGGCTAATGAAGGATATTAGAGTGGGGTGGGACAAGGGCATCCAATATGGACAGGTAAGTATTACATAATTAAAATTAGTTTACCTCCCCCCCCCCCCAAACTACATTTCAATATCAGTAATACGTTACCTATCACTATTGTAAAGCTGAATTTGTAAGTAAAAAGGATGGCTGATGGACTATAAAGGAGTAACATATGCAAAAATTACTCACTTTGTAGCGCAGCCACTCAGCTGCTGTTATACAGCAGAAGTCTGGATCACTGTTTGTGCAGTGACAATAGGACCCAGAGAAAAAATACAATGGCTCTTGTTTGCTAAGGACCAAATGTAAAAAGATGAGATAATTGATAAGGCATGTAGTTCGCTTCTTCTCTGTGCTGACACAACAGCGGGAAGAAAGATTATTTTAAGTGTAAGATTTTCAAAAGAGGTCTCAAAGGTTCATAAGGGGTTTTTGTCAGAGCCCACAAAACACAATAAGGTTCCATCTTGGTGTCAATGAGTGAGACACAGGTCTCTGTAGCTTGAAGTACTTAATAAGATCTGCCAATGAGGATCTGTACCAAAGGACTGACCTTGGAGAATTTAAGTGTGTTTGAACGGGCAGCCCTATAACCT
This sequence comes from Margaritifera margaritifera, assembly GCA_029931535.1. Classification (NCBI taxonomy): domain Eukaryota; kingdom Metazoa; phylum Mollusca; class Bivalvia; order Unionida; family Margaritiferidae; genus Margaritifera; species Margaritifera margaritifera. The sequence continues at coordinate 1,210,156 of JAQPZY010001468.1, read as the reverse complement.
TTGATTGTGGAGACTTAACAAAATCTCTCTTCGAAAATGAAAGAGCAAGAGAGGGGAGACTAGGATTAACACATTTCCTGGTGCACCAATCACATAAGATTTTCCACTTTGCATTGTAGACCTTAGATATAGAATGGTGCTGGGCATGGACAATGCAGTCGGTAACTTTGTAGAAAACTTTGCCCGGTGGATAGATCGCTTGAGATGAGCCAAGTGTGAAGGTGAAAAATCTGAGGATTGGTGTGAAACAGTGTCTCTTTGTTGTGAGAGTAGATTCCACTGAGATAATACCCTGGGTTGGTCTATCAATAGGTCGAGGAGGTTACTGAACCAAGACCTTTGAGGTCACAGAGGTGTTATCAGGATAATCCAAGTTGTGGATGTCCTGACCATGTGAAGTACTTGTAGAATCTGAAGGATGGGAATGCATAAGCAGACAATCAATCCCACTTCAGACTGAAGGCATCCACTGTCCAAGCTCTTTGGTCTGTGACTTGGGAAACATAAAATGAAAGCTTATTTTTTGAGTTTCATTGCAAACAAGTCCACTAGAGGTTTCTCCCATAGACTCAACAGAGACTCTGCAACTGCTTGATGCGGAGACCATTCTGTTAGGACTACTTTGCATGTTCTGGACAGACTGTCCGGTAATGTTGTTTATCTTTCCTGGAATGTGAGTGTAATCATTGCTGATTCTGCCCAGTGTAGAAGGTTCCAGACTTCCATGCAGAGAAAAGGAGCATGAGTACCTCCTTGTTGTCTGAGGTATGCCACCACTGATGTGTTGTCTGAAGAGACCATGATGCAATTCCCTTTGACATGATCTATGCACCCTTTTAGGGCTTTCATTTCACAATTGTTGATGTGGAGGAGACTATTCCTATGACCATTGTCCTTTGTGAAGTACTTCTAAATACCTTCCCCCAACCTGAATCTGACGCATTGGTGTACAGATAAGAGTGGGGTTCGGAATCCACAGATACCTCAAGTGCGCAATTATTACTCCCACAACTCTGGTTAAAGTCCAGGGTGCTGATGCTAGACTGAAAGGCATGGCTTGGAATTTAAATACTTCCTGTCCGATCGAAAACCAGAAGTATTTTTTATGAGAAGAAAAGATCAGGATGTGGAAATATGCATCCTAAAGATCAACTAAAACTGCCCAGTCTGCAGATCTGTTAGCATTGCAAACTGATGCTGCCATTTCCATCTTGAATATTTCCCTTTTGCAGAAATTTTTAATGGGGGAAAGATCTATAACCAAACTCAGTTTTTCACCCTTTATGGGGACCAGAAATATCTTGGATTTGAACGCTATCAACTGGGTGTTTTGAACCCTCTCTACTGCGTGCTTCTGAAGAAGGGTGTGCACTTCTTCCTTAATCTTAGTATCTTTGACTGATGGAAGAATATGGGTGTCTCTGAGACAGGAAGGAGTTCTGTGAAGCGCAGACATAAACCCTCCTTTACTAAGGAAAGGACCCACTAATCTTCCATGATGCTTGACCAGGCCTTTGAAAAGAGGGCCAATCGAGCAATTACTTGTGTTAAAGTAAGAGGCATGCACTGCATGAGAGGTGAGATGTCCCAGGGACGTCTTCCTCTTCCTCCCGCTCCCCTTTTGGGAAAGGGGAAGAGACAGCAGATTTCCTATGTCTTGTTTGTAGAGTGGACTTATAGGAGGGCTGGATAATTTGTTGTTATTGCATACCCTTCTTTTGGAATTTTGGCTGTCACATGGATGGATCAGGTTGTGTGCGATTATTGGACAGTTTTGACGGACCAGTAATTGATGCAAGGGACCTATGTTACTATAGCAAAAACTTCGAAGAATCCAATGCGACATCACTATGGAGGTGGAGGAGATCTGCTGACAATGACATGGCCATAGACAATGCATTGTCTTGACGTCTTTGCTACAGCCTCTAACAGCCATTGAAAGGCAACCGCATATAACAATTCTTCCTTCTGTAAACTGAGGGAAGCCACTGAGAATATTTTAGTGTGTAATGCTATAGTCACTAAGGACCTGGCCTTTGATTCTAAAGCCTCTAATGATTTAACAGAGAGGCAAGCAAACAACCCTGATGAAATTCCCACTTGTGAGGCTGTGGCATCCAAGAGAGGCTGAGATTAAGGGTCTCAGAGTAGAAAGGGGAACAGACCACCCTTTATTTTGTGTCGCAGATTCTTGTCCTTTGCCCAACCATTGCACAACTTCTCTGATCATTGGTGATTGAGGAAGATAGAGGTCTGGTCTAGGCATTGCTCCCTGAAAGTTTTTCTAAGCATGAGAGAATCTTTGTGTCACTCGAACATGTAGATGTAGGGCACATATCAGAGAGAAAGAGGTGCTATACTTCATTAACGGCCTTGTCAAATGGCCATGTCTCCAACTCTTCGACCATTTGCAATGCCTGTTAAGAAGGATTTGGAGATCCAAGGAGGGAAAGGTGTACCCTATCCTCCTGATCATCAGCAAATTCTTGAGAATCTACTATAATGGACAAGGCATTATCATCTTTCTGTTCCAGACTTCAATGGGATACAGTAGTATTAGACCCAGAACTATCCCCATGCGAGGGAAGCCCAGGAAATAGGGACATAGATATTCTGGTACTCTTCATAGGGAGCGATTGAACTGTCCCTAAGGGGTGCCTTGTCTGAAGGACAAAAATTTTTCTCATCTCTCCTAGGCCTCTTAGGGGAAGGGGGACTAATCCACTCCTTCCTTGATGATCTCTCCTGAGTAATGTGTGGTGGTCTTCACTTGTACTTGCGTCGAGCCATACAGAAGACATCCAAGGTGGTACATGATGATCTCTCACTTGAAAGCAGAACTCCACATCTCAAAAGGGTTATAAGGAAACATGGGGAAGGAGGGGACATCGGTCTGATCTCCTTTCCTGGGGGTGTGCATAAAAGCAGGCTCTGTCCCTTTGGTTGAATAAATAAGTAATGTGGAGGCAGGGGGAATTTGATCCAATCCCTGACCCTATATTAAATTCTGCATATGCTGATGCCCAGTGAGCGGTACCCGGTGACCAGCACCTGGTGCTCTGTACCCAGTGAATACAGACCGTCAATGACCGGCCACCTAAAGTCAATGGTGATTTAGATCTGAGGAAACTTCCCTCAGAACTAACCGAGTTAGAACAATGTATTACCCTCTTGGGATTATCTGAATGGCTCATCGAAGGACCTCGGGTACTTGGAGAATGTTGACCCTTTCCCAAAGGGAAGGGGGGTGCAAACATGTTCCATAACAGGGCTCAGTTGTACCCCTATCGGGGGTATTACCGTGCTTTGGAAGGTGCTTCCCCTCCCTCCTATATTGGGGGGGGGGGGGGCACTTGATCCCAGCAAGCTCAAAGCCCTTAATGATAGATGCTGCCTTCTTCTTAGAAGACCCACTATCTTTGTCAAGGAATGTGCTGCTCCTCCCTCTCTTATTTGGGGAAGTGCACTGAATCTGCTGAGAAGCATCTGTTACCTCCTCACAAGTGGTAACAGTAATTCCCTCTTGGAAGATGCTGTCTCTCCCTCTATTATTTGGAGAGACACAATCAATTCCAGGTAGATTATGAACACTATGAGATCCAATTGACTCAGAAGGAGAGGGGAAAAAAAAAAAAAAATTCCTCTTCCTATTCATTTATCGACATTTGGCAAGGTCCCAGATGTTGTCTGACCACAAACAACAAAAGAGGCATCCATCCATTTATGTACATTTTGTGCACAAAAGACATGTATTGTGAGTATCTCATTGGGCTTTCTGGTGCCCACACTTACCCACACTTTGAGACATCTGTAAATAAAAGTTCTGAAACAAGAAACTTTTGTATGATAAACAAGAACTGATGAAAGATGAGAACAAAGAGAGTTGCATCAACCTCATTGTTACTCTTTATAAATTTTTATTGAAAATAAAAATGTCATAGTTTATTCATATTTTACTAATGAATTAAAAACATAAGAACATAATTGTTATGAATTCTATTAACTCTAAAAACATTAATGAAAAATTAGATGAATGTGTATTCTCTACTAAATATTGTTAGGGGGTTTCTTGTTGTTACTAATGCTAGCTGCCTTAATGACAATAATAAAAATAATATACAAACCTTGTACGGCATGTAAACACTTCATGTAAACACTGAAGGGATAATTTTATGACCCATTAGTAAACATACATACAATTATTACTACATGTAATTCCCATACCCTTTTTACGAGGAGTAGGGAGGGTAGGTGGCTCATTGTGTGAGATGCTCTATTTAAATTATCACTTGTACTTATCAAAACAATATTCTCTTTTAATAATTATGGACCGAGGGACAAATTTTTGCTAAAAGAACATGAATATCAAGCCCCGATACTTAATGAAACCATCACTGTAGTATTTTTTCTTGAAGCAAATTTTTCCATGTGTGACTTAAGATGTCATCCAGAAAAGAATGAGGACACACTATTGTGCATGGGTAAATGATGTAGATCAGACTGGGTCAATGATGCACGTGTTCAAAGAATTTCTAGAACAGGAGCATGGTGCATCTAGCATGGATGAGGTTTTTCCATTATGGAAAGGTAAAGCTTAACAATAGTGACAGGTGAGGTATTACTGATATTAAATGTTCAGAAATGTACAAAAAGAGCCATAATAAAAGGATAACATTTTATTGTGCATCTTCACAACCCCTGATTTAGGCTTCAATAGTTCAGTACAATCCTTACAGATGAATATGAAATAAGTGATGACAATCACTAGACTTTTCAAAACACCTATTTGTCAAAACATTTTCATGAAAATTACCCAGAAATGAGAAAAAGGAAAAAAGGAAAAAAAGGAACATCTTATTGCACATCTACACAAAATACTTATTTAGCCTACAAAGTTGCAATAAGATCCTAAAGCAACATGGATGGAAAAGTGATGATAAGCTTCTACCTAAACTTGAATTCTCAAAATACCCTTTTTTTGACAATCTTTAAAAAAAAAAATAATCAAAACTGAGGCGGAACAAAAATAATTATGCATCTATACCAACCATTTATTAAGCAAATTCAATAAAATCCTTCAAACAGTTTAGATCAGTGGTTCTCAAAATGTGGTCTGCAAGCTCCATTCATCTCCTATATGAAACATTGTCTTTAATAGTGAAGTGGTCCACAAACAAAAAAAGTTTGAGAACCACTGGTTTTGATGAAGCAATGACAAACTGACTTCTCAAAATACCTACTTTTTCAATGATTTTTCAAGAAATTTCCTCAAAAAATGAGCCAGAGGAAAAAAGTAAAACCTTATTGCCATCGACATCAACCACATATCTAGTGTACTAAGTTTCAGTAAAATCCTGCAAGTGGTGTGGTGGGAGAAGCAATGACAAGCTTTGTCACAAACAGATGGCCAGATGGATGGATGGATTGAGTGATGGACTGACAGACTGATGCATGGGGAAAATACAATATTTCCACTCTTCAACAAAATGTGGGAATAATGAAATCCTTAAAGAAGCATGAGAGAAGAAATGATGACTTCTCAAAATGTAGTTTTGAGGAGTGAAACTAAATTTAATTATGTAATACTTACCTGTTATTTTTACATTGCTACCTCACTTCCTAGTGCTAGTCCCCATTCCAAGGCGAAAATTACCTTCTCCAATTAGTAACTGGAGGTCTAGAACAAAAACAACACAGTCAGAGTCTGATGCCCTAGTCATTTCCATCCATTCAGAATATCGTCCTTCTTTGGACTAAAAGACATCAGAGCAGGGAGAGAGAAGGGAATCTGGTAATAATAGTAGGAAAGTTTTACATAATTGGTTTTACCTTCCAAAACTAAATTTTAATAGCAGTAATATAATACCTGCTATTATTACTTTGCTGACTTAACTAGCTGAAAGGCAGCCTGATGACTCCCATAACAGCTGTGAGATATAACTTGCCATCTATTTCCAGTAGGATGCTACTGCAGACTGGATAATGACTTGCTGAGAACTTGCTGGGCTCACATAATTGGCACACATTCATAAATGCCCTTGCTCTTCTTTTTGTAGCATCAAAAGGCAGCTTTCATGATATCATCCAAAGAGCAATGATTAATAAAGGCCCAAAATACAGCAATAGCCCAAAGTGTGATTTTGTTTCCCCCATTATTCTAAGATTACTTTCAAATGATAATCTGTGATAATACAGTGGTCCCCCACTTGAGAGACCCCTCTCAAGTGAGGCCACTCCCTGATCAGAGGCAACCTTGCCTGACACAAAGATAGTATATTTTTACTCACAAGAGGCCACCCTTTTATAAGGCCATTTCCTTTGTACTGAAGGGATGGCCTAATAAGAAAGTGTCCATTGTACTGAAAATATTATGATAATGAGTATGGATTTTCATCTCTGACTTATGTATTTGTCATTTGATTCACTCTTTCCAGACTGGCAAAGCACATGCCTCCAGAGAAACCCTGATGTGGCCTTAGTTACCTTCTTAACTGCCATAGGTGTTGGTGTTCCAAGGAATGTGGGAGGGACTGGAGCTTCATGACGGTCTACCTTTCCCGTATGTATGATGTAGTAATCTACATCCCCCTGACTTCCAAGGTCTGATGGTGGACTCCATGTAATGTGTAAACCCAGACGCAGGTAGTTGTGGTCCACTGTCACACTTACATTCTCTACATTTCCTGGAGGGTTGACTTAAATGATGCAAAAAATGAACCCTTTCAATCTGTATCAATGAGTATTTAGACTGTAAACCATGTGATCATCTCAAATTAAAAACCGTTATGAATTTCTAGGCTATGTGTCACACTAAGTTGTCGAAGTCTCATTAGAATTATCATGAACCTGATGGCTTGAAATTAATCTCTGGGCTAATTTGATGTAAAATGAATAATAATGTAGTTCTCACATGTATGTCCTTCTTTTTCATTCTAGTGCAAATTAATTGACTATTTTTGTTGTAAATGTCTAAATTAATAAGGGATAATTATAGATTTTAATTTTACAATAATAATAATAATAATAATAATAATCATAATCATAATAATAGTAATAATTGATATTATAACTTACAAGGCTGTGGCTTGCAGCTGTATCCAATAATTGAATGACAATCTGTGGGAAAATTAATGATGTAGTATTTTCTCACCCCCCAATCCCTGCAACAGTTTGTACCCCCTACTGATTTTAAAAATGAGAAGCTTCAAGGATATAAGAAAATATATCAAACTTAGTCATTTCATTCATTAATTTATAATTTCTAAAATGACTGTTGCCAGGTGGCCACTAACATTGTCATCTTGTTTGCGTTTCAAACCAAATGGAAACTGTCAGTGTAAACAACCAGACGGACTGCTCACTGTCCTTTTCCAGCTTCTAGAACAGTCCATTTTCAGTAAAAACTGTGTAATCTGCATCCAATATTTGCAATGTCAAGTTTTAATATTTCTAAAAAATTTGAACAAAATAAAAAGATGTAACTTTTACATACATGTGTTCAAAGGGATGTAACTGCCAAAGTTATGGAAATTTAAGGAATTATTCAGAGTTAATTGAAGATGGTGAACTACATCATATCTGTTGTGTTAAAAAAAACTCACACACACAAATATGGTGACAGTGTTAGTATAGAAACTCCTGTTTGGTTTCAAATGTGAACAAGATGACAGTGTTAGAGACCACCTGGCGATGAGCAGGTTGGAAATTATAAACTGATAAATGAAATGACTAAGTTGTATGCATTTTTTACAACCTTGATGCTTTTAGTTTTGAAAATCGGTGGGGGGGGGTACAAACTGTTGTGGGGGTAGGCAAATACTATAGAAGGAATTCATTATGTATACATATGTTATTATATTTGATATAAGGTGAACTTAAGCAGGTTAGTGCATGTCTATGGAAGCAATGTTTGATTAGAAATATTTACAAAATCATTTGTGTCATTTCATATTTTGCAAATACCCACATGTAATACAACTTTAGGACATTAAACAACGACTGTATAATTCAAGGTATACTCTTTTTATCTTTCATCCTATTTTTATAAGCTGATAAACAGACTTACATTTGTCTCCATTGCTTGAAACTTCATTACTTATTTAATAAATTCAAAATTATGCTTGAAAAAGCTCACAAACATAACTTTTAAAATTGTTATAAACTTAGTCTGAAATCTACAGGCATGTAAAAGTTTCTTTTGTTACTTCTTTTTTTTTTAAACAGTCTGCGAAGTAATCATAAAGACCATTCATATTCTACATCATCAAAAATATGGTAACGTATAGCATTGTGGTGTTACTTGGAAAGTAGCTTCATATCATACACTGAGAGACCTATTACTGTCTATATTTCAGGGAGTTTTGTTAAAAAAAGACAGAGTTCCTCTAAAATTAATAACTAAATCAAATTTACCTGTTAAATCTATTGTAAAATTTGTCCAAGGTCCATCCGTGTTACATTTTGAGATGGCTCGAACCTGTGAACAAGATTTTTTAAGGAGAATAATTGATAAAATTTGTGATAACAAAAGAATTAAATAATCCAGAGATACTCTTAAGTTCTAAAAGACTGAACAAGTGCTTAATTGAGAAAGGCAAGATAAAAACTTCTAGCATATAATGGCACAAACTTTAAATTGATACTGATATTATCAAAGAGTTTTGCTTTAATGCAGCAACTGATGTAGAAGATATGTAACTTTCAAAAACTTTAATGCAAAACTTTAACCTTGTTAATGCCAAATGCCATGAGAAGAGAAACTATTATATCTCACCATGCTCATATACACAAGACTATAATCAAGCAGCATATATCAAATATAGCTGAATTCCAATAATATATAAAGGTGTTAATACATGGAAATGAAAGTGGGTATGTACTAATCAAGGGCTATAACTTGGCTAAAAAATGACAAAGAATCCTGATGATCGAAGTTTGCCAAGGTGTTGTAAAAATCAAGATGAATACCACATTTGGTTCAAATTCAGTGATATGTGGGGGAGTTCTTGTGTGGAAATGAAAGTTGGAGGGTTTGACAATCAAGTGCTATAACACAGCTATGGTTCTTTCAGCACCACTGAGAGTGGGCAAGGCACTGGGCAAAGTTGTTGCCCCTACAACTCTAACAATATGGAAAAAGTAAACTTTCATTTACATGTCTTTCTCCTACTTGGATTGAGTTTTAGATTTAATCACTGTTTGGAATACCATGTGCTGTCTGAAGTAAACAGCTTATAGAAATTACTGCTTCTGTAAAACTGGGGAAATGTACTTGAAATTGCAAAAAGTACACATACTTTGTCTGTCCCTGAAATACAGAAATGAATTTTCACAGTGTATGCATTATTATTTTCCTAAAGTGTACTTATGAAATTTTAAAATATTAAACAAGAGTCCCTTGAAGGAACTTACAAACTACTGGGCAAAAAGAATTTTAAAACACTCAATTATAAGTTGACTTGACTACAAGTCAACCACCCCACCCCACCCTTTTTTAGGGCTGCAAAAAGCTAATTTCTCTTTGATCCTCTTAGAAGTTAAGGTGTACTTTGCAAATCAAATCTGTCTGTAAGGGGTGACTTGTTGTCAGTGAGTCAAAGTTGCCCTTTGGGAAAATAAACAAGACAAACTGGATAGATAGATAAATAGATTCATAGGAAAAATAAAGTCAAAACCAGTGTAAAAAAAAATGCAATTCTATTATTGAGTGGAATATGTCACAAATTAATTTACAACCTTACATTTTGTTTACCTTTGTGCAATAAAATCCATAGAAATATTTAATGCTTGACATTTTAAATCCATTTATATGATAAATTCATGAATTCTATTATAGGTCACATACTGATTTAAAAATAGTAGCCCAGAATGATCCAATTCATAATATCCCATAATAAGTAATTCCATACATCTTACAAATAAACAAAGAAAGCAAAGTCCACACTTTTGTGATTAACAGTATCCTATAAATGTCACTGTCTAATGTCATCTAGTACAAAGCCCAAGAATTCATTCTCATCATCTGAGTCACCAAATAAAATTCTGAAATCCTCCATTGTCATCTGGTCATTGTAAATATCATGTGACTGATTCCTTGTCTCCACTGTCATAGGTGGGTGCTTATGTGGAGACTGAGCTAGGGCTCTGTAAGTGACACTTTGATCATACAGTCTGAAATCTATTAAAGGATGCAACTGAATAGGTGTCAATTGTGCAGCATGATCAAAGGGAGTTCAAATAAGCACTCAACTTTGCACTGAACAAGTATCAGATTTGCGGCTCTATCAAAGGGTTGTCAACTGGAAAACAAAGCAGGTGCTGCCTTTACAAGTTAAGAGATTAAAGTCAGACACGCATAGGAGTTGTAGGACTCTACTTAGGACTGAAGAAATATCAAATTTGTGGGCTCAATCAAAGGATTGTCAACTGGTGAAATAACGTGGGTGCTACAGTTACAAGTCAAGGGCTTATCGGCCCACGTGCACTTGCAGATAACTTAGGAAATATCACTTGTGAATTATATCTGGTTTATGAAAAACACAAATATAAATCAAATCAAACTTTTATTGCATCAAAAACAAACAGTGTTTATACAGCAAAACACAAAATATAATATAAATACGTGTTGTTCGGACTTGTACGAAAATGGAAGCAATATACTTAGTAGAAAACAACATTTTGATGGGCACCTCACTTTGTAGTGGATAATATTTAATTTAATATTTTCAAATTATTAATATCCAGATAAATGTATATACAATTATTATGTAATGAATACTTGCATTTCTGGACAGGAATAGTGGCATGAAAACATAACAATAATTGAATTGACAGTATTTTGTACATACTGCAAACATCTAGAGTTTTTAATATTACCCCTAGATATATCAAAGTTTTTGTATTTTGTGCTTATAAGATGACCCCTATTCTGCATGAATCAAATTTTCAGTAAAAAAACATTGAGTTATAAGCAAGTATATACGGTATTCAAGATAATACACTTTGTTATTTTTCACTGCTGAGTGTACAAACCATCTCTGATATTCTTCAGTGATAACAAGATTTTCAAATCTGATGCTGTGTTGGACATACTGGATGTAAGACTGGCACCATTTTCATTTAGGACCAAGTAGACATCAATAGAAATCTTTTCATGAAAACCCCATATCAATATGTCAATCCATTCAGGCTAGTAGCGACAGCAAGATTTTCAAGACAGCCATTGTGGCAGCCATATTGGATGTATGATTGGCATCATATTCATTAAGGACCAACTAGGCGCAAAAAGAACTCATCTGATGAAAACTCCACAGCAAAATGACTTTCCATTTAAGAGAAGTAGTGATAACAAGATTTTCAAGATGGCCACTATGGTGGCCATATTGGACATCAGATCAGCACCATTTTAATTTAGGATCAACAAGACATTATAAGACGTCTTCTGTTGAAAATCCCATGTTGATTTGACTTTCCATTTGGAGGAATAACAATAGTAAGATTTTCAAGATGGCTGCCATGGTGGCCATATTGAATATCATATTTGCACCATTTACATTTAGGACCAACTAGACATCATAAGAAGTCTTCTAGTGAAAGCACAATGTCAATATGACCAGCCATTTAGAAGAACTAGCTATAACAAGATTTTCAAGATGGCCACTGAGGCAGCCATATTGGAAGTCAGATTGGAACCATTTCATTTATGACCAACTAGACATCATAAGAAGTCTTTCAGTGAAAACCCAACACTGATATGACCATTCATTCAGAAGAAGTAATGGTAACAAGATTTTCAAGATCCCCACTGTGGTGATCATATTGGATGTCTGAGCGACACCATTTTTGTTTAGGACCAACCAGACATAATAAGAAGTCTTTCGGTAAAAATCCCATGTTAATACGACAATACATTCTGGAGTAGCGATAACAAGATTCTCAAGATGTGTGAGCAGTATTAATTTTCATTTAGGTCCAACAAGACATCACAAGAAGTCTTCTGTTGAAAACCCCATGTCAATATGACTTTTTTTGTTCAGGAGGAGTAGCAATAACAAGATTTTGGACCTCACATTGGCACCTCACATTGGCACTGTCTTCATTAAGGACCAACTAGACAACATAAGAAGTCTTTTAGTGAAAACCATATGTTGATATGACCATCCATACAGGATTAGTAGCAATAACAAGATTTTCAAGATGGCCACTGAGGCAGCCATATTAGACATCAGATCAGCACCATTTTCATTTAAGACCAACTGGACATCATAGGAAGTCTTCTGGTAAAAACAATATGTTAATATGACTTTCCATTCAGAAGAAGTTAAGATAACACAATTTTCAAGATGGCTGCCATACTGGACATCAGATTCAGCATCATTTTCATTTATGGTCAACTAGACAGCATAAGAAGTCTTTTAGTGACAACCATATGTTGATATGACCATCCATTCAGTAGGAGTAGCAATAAGATTTTCAAGTTAGCTGCTGTGGCAGTCATATTTGATGTCTGAGCAGCACCATATTCATTTAGGACCAATGAGACATGATAGGAAGTCTTCTGGTGAAAACCCATGTTCATATGACTTTTCTTTCAGGAGGAGTTGAGATAACAAGATTTTCGAGATGGCTGCCATAGTGGCCATACTGGACATCAGACTGGCACCATTTTGATTTATGACCAACTAAACATCATAAGAAGTCTTTCAGTTAAAACCCCATGTTGATACAATCATCCATTCAGGAGAAGTAGCGATAACAAGATTTTCAAGATGGCTGCTGAGGCTGCCATATTTGATGTCTGAAAGGCACCATTTTCATTTAGGACCAGCTAGACCATGGGATGAATGTGTGTGTAAAGTTTCATGGCAATCCTCCAAGTAGTTTATAAAGAGTAATGGAGATAACAAACTTGTGCTAATGGATGGAAGGACAACATATTATCCCATAAGCTCTTTTGGTCTATGACCAGTAGAGCTAAAAACTCCAAAAATAGTCACTGGCGCTTTTTTTCAATAATTTTTCTCATAAGTTCAGGAAGTGAAAGTAGACATGCAGAGCAAGCAATCGTCTATGAGATGCACATCAGAAATAAGGCATAGCTGTATACTCTCAAACCCAAAATTAACCCCCATCATTCAGATATTAAAATAAAGAAAGTTGTAGGTTCTTTAAACCTACCCTAGGATATACACATCTATTTTTTCATAACAAGGATTACCAGTGGGGAAAATCTGGGGGATGTCTTTCTTTAAGTTTTAATCCTGTGTAAACATGCCAAACTCAAGAGCAGAACCTAAACAATGATGTAGAAAGCTCACAACTAAACTCAGCCAAGGTTTCATCAATATCAAACTGCATACCAAATGTTTGGTTGAAGTGCAAAAATAACTAAGGGAGTTACAATGTGGAAACTAAATTGGCTGGATCTGAAAATCAAGGGCTATAACTCTGCAAATCAATGATGCAAAAGGCTGACAATCAAACTCAGCCAAGGTCTCAACAATATCAAGTTGCATATAAAATTTGGTGGAAAAAAAGTGGGTCAGTCTGACAGTCTGGAGCTATATATAACTCCGCCAAAGACTGATGCAAAAGGCTTACAATCAATCTCATCAAAGGTCTCACGCAAATCAAACTGTATACCAAAATTGGTTCCAGTCTAATAATAATTAAGTGAGTAATTGTGTGGAAACAAAGGGGATGAATCTGACAATCATGGTAATAATTCTGCTCAATGATGATGTAGAACAATATCAATCAAACTCATCAAATGTCTTATCACTGTGTTGAAATCCAATATGAACAAGTGTCATCAATGATGACATATCCCCAAGGACCCTTGCCTATATAAAGATTCCTACTTGAATTACCCTAGGGTCCAAACTCAATATTTATGCTACCTAAGTTAGTACCATCAGTTCATTTACTACTTGTGCAACACTGTTTTTCCACGGTAACAAAAAAATATTTCATGCAGAAAATTCTGTGTATAAAAAGATACCTCTATGCAACTTGCTTGACAGGTGTACCAAGTCTGGTTGAAATACCTTGAACAGTTATGCACTGGAAACAAATGTTTATCAATAGAAAGACACACATAGCGAAAGCTATATCCCCTCACATTACATGGATGGATGATAGGCAGAAAAATGTACAAAAAGCATAATTATATTGAAACTGAAGAACAGTGAATAGGAAAAGAAGCATCTAGACTACTAGTCCAATATGTATACCAAGTTTCATAGAGATACATTGACTGTGTGAGAGTTATGCTCCGGAAACAAAAATGTTGATAAAATGGATGGATGGATCTATGAATGTGTGGATGGACATAGAAATGGCCAAAAACATGAAATATATTGAAACTAAAGAACAGTGAATAGCAAACAGCACATCTGAGTTATGCTCATAAAACTATGTGGATAATGGATATATGGATGGACAGAAAAATGAACAAAAACAATAAAAATATTGAAACTGAAGAATTGTGAATAGCAGAAGGCAAATATGGACCACTAGTTCAATATGTGAACCAAGTTTCATAGAGATACCTCGACATACAGACACAGCAAGAGCTAAAATTCCCCCATATAACATACCAAAGGGATTCCATTTCTATATCCATAGCTAGAGATTTTTTAGTGGTTTTTGGCACTAGCCAAAGCAAAAACCTCCTCCTTTATCTGGGCTTGGGACCAGCAGGTTACACTCAGTGAGTGACCCAGTTACATTCTGTCCAGTGATTTTTGAGAAGCTGTTTATAAATTTATACTTTTAGTAATGGCAGCCATATCTGACAGCAGCTTGGCATCATTTGTAAGAACCTGAAAGGTATATATGCCTGGATGCTATTTCTCAAACTGGGTCAAGTTCTGTTCAGCAGTTTGTGAGAAGAAGCTGTTTGAAGGTTTTTATATGTTTAATAGTGTAGTGGCAGCCAAATCTGATGGCAGATTGGCATCATCTGAAAGGTCTATGCCAGGATGCTTTCTGTCAAATTTGGTCAAATTCTGTTCAACAGTTTTGAGAAACAATTGAAAGGTTTATCTATTTTTAGTAACAGTTACCAAATTTGATGGTGGATCAGCATCATATGTGCAAAATTTAAAAAGCCCTTAACCCCTGTATGTTCTCTGTCCAATTTGGTTAACATTGGTCCAGTAATTTTTTGACAATAAGCTGAAAATAGCAAATGTTGATGGATGACACACCATACATGACAGATGATGCCCGACCCAAGCCGGATGATGGTCCATACCATAAGCTCACTCAGTCTATCATCTAGGTGAGCTAAAATTCTTATCCAAATATTTGGTGACATTTCTTGGTTATTTCCTACCTGATCTGACTAGTCCAACCCCCTATGACCCAACTGAAAGATGACTATTGTGCAAATTCACAAACCATCCCAAATCATATATTAATGTTTGAAGTCTCTGTCTCTAACAATTGAGGAGCTGCAAAAATGTATGCATCATGCATTTACAAATGTATAAATGCTTACAACAATTGAAGAGCAGAATATAATAACATAGTTCCAAGATTTTCTAAAGCAAATATAAAAAAATATACAAAGAAAAATTACCTGTGCAGTGAAGACACAGCCAAATGCACTTGCAGGCATCCGAACCAATATCTGGTGACTCTGTTGTTTCTATAAGATATATTTTAAAACTATTTATCACAAAATGTTCATCTTTATTAGTGTCTTGATGTCATATCATAACAAAAAGCTCAAGTGGGCCTGAGATCACTGCCCTGGCTGACATCTGCCTAACTGCAAAATGTATGAGCAGTTGACCAGAAATCTGGGACAGTTGGATGCTTTCTGTTAAAATTTCTTCCAATACTGTTAATTGGATATGTTTCTCTAGCCTTTATACCTTCATCCATATTTGATGGTACATCAGCATAATTTGTCCAATACTGAAAGGCCCCTATGCCAAGATGCTTCGTGTCAAAGTGGGTTAAAATATGTTTAGTAGTTTTTGAGATAAAGTTGTGTAAATGTTTTTCTACTTTTAGTGGTGGACTGGGATAATTTGTACAAATTTGAAAGCCCTCTCTGCCTGGGTGCTTTGTTTCAAATTTGGTCAAATTCTATAGGTGGTTTTTGAGAAGTTGCTTAAATGTTTATCTATTTTTAGTAATGGTAACCATATTTGATGGCAGATTGGTATCATTTGTATAAATCCAAAAGGTCTTCAGGCCATAATGCTTTCGGCAAATATGATCTAATTCTGTTCAGAAGTTTTGGAACAAAGTCATTTTTTAAAAATTCTATTTTTAGCAACAGCAGCCACATTTGATGGTGGATCAGCATCAGTTGCACAAACATGAACGCCCTCTAAGCCAGGATGCTTTCTGTCAAATGTGGTCAACTATTCTGTTGAGTGGTTTTTGAAAAGAAGTAATTTAAAGGTTTTTATATTTTTAGTAATGGTGGCCATATTTGAAAATGAATTGGCATCATTTGTATAAAACTGAAAGGTCTTCATGCCAGGATTGGTTTCTATCAAGTTTCATCAAGTTCTATTCATCATTTTTTGAGACAACATCATTTACAGGTTTTTCAATTTTTAGTAATGACATATTTCATGTGCATCAGCATAATTTGTACATACTTCAAAAGTCTTTATGCCAGGATTTTTTCTGTCAAGGTCAAATTCTATTCAACAGTTTTGGAGAAGAAGTCGTTTAAAGTTTTTTCTATTTTAGCAATGGATGCCACATTTGATGGTGGATCAGCATCAGTTTTTTGTCAAATTCGGTCGAATATGGACTTGATCTTCATGCCAGGATGCTTCTATCAAGTTTCATAAAGTTCTATTCAGCAGGTTTGGAGAAAAATGTTGTTTAAATGTTTTTCTATTTTAAGTAATGGCAGCTGTATGGCTGTTCAGCATAATTTGAACAAATTTGAAAGGTCTTCATCCCTAGATTCTTTCTGTCAAATATGATCAAATTCTATTCAGTAGTTTTGTAGAAGTCATTTAAAGTGTTTTTTCTATTTTTAGTAATGGTGGCCATATTTGATCATGAATCAGAATCAGTTGTACAAATTTGAAAGCCCTCTATGTCAGGATGCTTTCTATCAAATCTGGTCAAATTCTGTTCAGCACTTTTTGAGAAAAAGTTGTTTAAAGTTTTTTCTATTTTTAGTAATGGTGGCCATATTTGATTACAGACTGGCATCATTTGTACACACTTGAAAGTTTTTCATGCTAGGATACTTTCTATCAAGTTTCATCAAATTCTATTCAGCAGTTATGGTGAAGAAGTCATTTAAAGGTTTTTCTATTACGAGTAACAGTGACCATATTTTTATGGTGGATTGACATCATTTGTATAAATTGGAAAGGTCTTTATGGCAGCATGCTTTTTCCTAAAAATTATCAAATATTGTTCAGTGCTTTTGGAGAAGAAGTCATTTGAATTTTTTTGTCTATTTTAGTAATGGTGGCCATATCTGATGGCAGATTATCATCAGTTGCATCAATTTAAAAGGACTGGCCTTCATGCTAGGATGCCCTCTGTCAAGTTTGGTCAAATTATATTTACCAGTTTTGGAGAAGAAGTCATTTAAAGTCTTTTCTATTTTGAGTAATAGTGGCTTTTTTATTTTTAGTAACAGTGGCCATGTTTGACAGCAGATTGGCATCATCTGTATAAATATGAAAGGTCTTCCTGCGAGGATGATTTCTTTCAAATGTGATCAAATTCTGTTGAGCAGTTTTTGAGATGAAGCTGTTTAAAGGGTTTTAACTATTTTCATTAATGGTGGCCATATTTGATGACAGAACAGCATCATTTATATAAATTTGAAAGACCTTCATGCCAGTATGCTCTGCACCATAAATTGTCAAAATTGGTACAGTGGGTTTTGAGAAGTTTAAAATTGTAATTGTTGATGGACACATGGTGCACAACGCACAATGCTTGACGGATGCAGGGCCATAACATAAGCTTACAAGGCCTTATGGCCAGGTGAGCTCAAATTTAGTTGCTGCACTGTGGTTTGACACTTGGCAATGTCATATAGCAATGTCATTCAGTAATGCAAAGCCCTTAATGTTTCTGTGATAAATAGAATCTTAAACTCATGTTTATTTGATATGAAATTTATTAAACTTGATGACACATGCACCAAGCATATAATATTATCGAACTTGTTTCATAAATTTAATATCAAATAAATACTTGTGTAAGATCCTCTATGTAAGTTAGCAGTTAGATGCATCATCAGTGCAGTGTGCTAAATAATTTGGATAAAGTATCAGAGCTTAGGTGTTGCACATTAACTTGATGGCTGCTTAACTTTGTTTTATGTACATTAAGCATGTGACTTAACTGAAACAAACTTTATTATTTGTGACATATATCTGTCCATTTTATATTGGTAGCATAAGATAAATTTATATTTTAGGCAGAAATTAAAAACTCAGAGGTTAAAACCCTCTTCCAAACATAAATTCCAACAGTGAGTGACATTCCACACCATACATTCACAATTTGTACATCTAATAGGGCTTAAGAAAAAAGAATATATATTCCAATTTAAAACAAATTACAGCTCTGCCTCACTATGAGGCCATTCATTATAGCATGGTAGTATTCAGTAGTACAATTATATTTATTAGGTAATTTATTTATAAGGCAGTCTCACTGTAAGGTGGTATACTTTATGACTCCTGTGGGCAGTGGTATAATGAGGCAATGCTGTAAATCAAGAAACTGCAAGTTTTAGTCTCCACATAATGCACACGCTTGTAGTTTGTAGTCTCCACATAATGCACTTGCTTGTAGTTTTTAGTTTCCACATAATGCACTTGCTTGTAGTTATTAGTCTCCACATAATGCACTTGCTTGTAGTTTTTAGTCTCCATATAATGCACTTGCTTGTAGTTTTTAATCTCCACATAATGCACTTGCTTGTAGTTTTTAGTCTCCATATAATGCACTTGCTTGTAGTTTTTAGTCTCCATATAATGCACTTGCTTGTAGTTTTTAGTCTCCATATAATGCACTTGCTTGTAGTTTTTAGTCTCCACATAATGCACATGCTTGTAGTTTTTAGTCTCCACATAATGCACTTGCTTGTAGTCTCCACATAATGCACATGCTTGTAGTTTTTAGTCTCCACATAATGCACTTGCTTGAAGTTTTTAGTCTCCACATAATGCATATGCTTGTAGTTTTTAGTCTCCACATAATGCACTTGCGTGTAGTTTTTAGTTTACACATAATGCACTTGCTTGTAGATTTTAGTCTCCACATAATGCACATGCTTGTAGTTTTTAGTCTCCACATTATGCACTTGCTTGTAGTTTTTAGTCTCCATATAATGCACTTGCTTCTAGTTTTGAATCTCCACATAATGCACTTGCTTGTAGTCTCCACATAATGCACTTGCTTGTAGTTTTTAGTCTCCACATAATGCACTTGCTTGTAATTTTAAGTCTCCACATAATGCACTTGCTTGTAGTTTTTAGTCTCCATTTAATGCACTTGCTTGTAGTCTCCACATAATGCACTTGCTTGTAGTCTCCACGTAATTTAACTATCGTTAGAGTTAAATGATTGGAAAAGTAGAACCGACTATTGCCAATTTACAAAAAGAAGAATTTCTTATTACTAATTAACAGGAAATTTGTCCCTTACCATCTTTTGGAATATAGGAATAACATCATTCTGAATATCAGTGCAGTTCCTAATTACAGCCTGGTTCCAGTTGTAAAATCTGATGTCAAGGCCATCCCAGTCTAAAAGAACAAAATATCTTGGTGAATTTATGTTTAATAAATATACAGCAACTTTTTAAAGAATAAACATATTCTGATTTATAAGCAATCTTAAACTGAATTGTTTTGTGAAGCACAAATGCCCAAACAATGGATCTACCACTAACATATGTATATGACAAATTCTAGGTCCAAAATAGATTATTAGTAGATTAAAATTAGACTGGGCCATGAACCAATTAAAACTGGTCCTGGAAAATGTGACAATTTAATCATGTTACAAATGTATCAATCAAAAATATAGGTAGACAAATTTTTAATGTTGAACTGATTCAGAGCCAGTATTTTGTGTACAGTACAGCTCACATGATTTTTCGGAACCCCATGCTTCACAGTGGGGGTGGAGAGGATTAAGAAAAAACACCTCCACCGTCTCTACGCGCATCCTGATGGAGTTGCCGCAGCATCTCGTGGAGAATAGCTCTGTGCACCACGCTTTCTCGCGGAGTCGCATCCAATCACCACCATGGAATGGATGTGGTCTCGATAATATGGGTGTGGTTTACTGTTTATGACCCCTGCAAGCATGCTCTAAAGAGGTTTAGATAGAGAGACAGAGACAAAGAAAGAGGCACTGATTTATCTACATCGTTATCACTTTCTGGAGCAACCTGCTTACTTTTTTATACTGAAAAAAAACATTATAATTCAGTTAATTATAAATATTTCCTTGTTCTAACAAAGATAATGTATGATACATAATGCCAAATCAAATTTTAGATAAACATAATGACAATGCCTCTCAAACTATATTAATACTACATTTTGCACAATGAATCTAATTTTTTTCTTCAATACTATGTTATCAGAATCTAAACATGTATTCATATCCTTATTTCTTTTTCAGTTTGTGCAATATAATTTTTTAATGATCATATGAAAGTTGGTGATATTGTACTCCCTGCGATTAAAAGAATGATAAACATCGAACAAATTAATAACAAAGCTGCAGTCATACCTGACTGAAGTGAAACAAAATTGCACAAGTTCCGATGGTTACCCCATGCATGAGTTCTCATTCACATATTGTATGATTTCTTCTGACATCCAATCACAGCATTACAGAAGGGTAATTAAAACTTGAGAAAGTAGAGTTTTGGCAGTTGCTGCATGAACATGCAAAAGCGAAAGTTATTGCTTAAATAAAGCATTATTAAGATTTCACATCGTTATTTTATTTTAAACTGTACTGATCTGCATTAATTACCAAAGTAGCGGTTTTTTAAAAATCACAAATGGTAGCAAAAGGTCATCCTAGATACATGTAGTTGACACATGCAGTTTTCGAAGAGAAGTGCTCATGTGCAAACCAATAACCTAGCACAATAGAAGCCATCAACACTGCTCGTTTTCTTTGATATTGACATGTTAATTTCATGTGCAAACTGATAACCTAAGAAAACAGCAGCTCTTCTGCACGTTTGTTTTCTTTGCCATTGAGTTGCCAATAAACAATGTACATGGGAATAAGTGATTCATACTGTACAACCAAAGGCTTTTCCATTGTTTGATTCTTGGAAAAGAAAAATCAGTGATAGAAAGAAGAGCTAGTGAACTAATTAATACAGCTAGTATAAAATTTTTGCATTGATCTGTTTATTTTCTTCCATTCCTTGCGTCAGTCACATTGGTTGTTTAAAATTGACAATGGTTTTGCACCGAACTACTTACAAAGATGTAATTCAACCATTTGTTATTAACAACGAGACCTACAGCACTCTATCATTCAGCTCCCTTTCTGTAGAACTACCTTGTATCAAAATTAATTCCTACCTTTTAAACTTTACCAACAAAAATTATAAGTAACCCACCTATACAAAATCTCAAAACTGGCCTGAACCGGGATAATCATATACTCATTTATTGTATGTAACTACTGTATATTTATATCTCCAAGTAAACTTGAGCATCAGATGAAATTAATGCTTAACTTTTTCTTTTTCTGTTCATTTTCCTATTGCATACTATGCATAATACCGGTACATAAAAATGAGATTTATTTTTCATTAACTCTTCTTAGTAAAGTTCCCCCTCTCTATCTCTCTCATAAAATATGGAATCCAAATCACTACTGCACAAGTTATCGTAAAATGAAATCTGGAAAAGTTCGTAAGTGGAAAGAAAAGTAATACTGTACTAGACATTATAGTAATACTGTACTAGACATTATAGTAATACTGTACTAGACATTATAGTAATACTGTACCAGACATTATAGTGTTAAGGAGCAAAAAAGAACAAAATTTTCCCACCTGTGTGCGGGAACTCCCAACCACATGCTCAAAAGTCAAGTTTGTGTGTGTGTGTGTGTGGGGGGGCATCCACAGGAATTATCCACTCGGTCACAGTAACTCTAGTTGTACAGCAATATACCACATACAGAAAAACGCTCAATAACCAAAGGCTCTAACAGTCACAAAAAGGAAACTGCATACTTTAATATCTGCGTCAAAATAATTATAAGAATATATTTTTTTTTTATTTTGCCTTAGAAAAATGAGCAAATAATAGGATACATGTGGAGACAATACATCTATGCAAAATGCCCTTATCTTGTTGGAAATTAAAATCTCTGAACATCTGAGAATTTAGAATTTTCCACATTATTTTTCATTTCGGTAACAAGTCGAGTTCAGATTAATTACTAACAATTATCAAACTTCCATTGTTAATGGCAGGACCATAATTGCAGCTGTAAAGTACAACATGCCAAGTCAGATGGGTTCGTGTGATAAAGACACTCTGTTCCCAAGCTGAAACTGACATCATCCTTTCATGCAAACCCTTGGCAATATTTTACAACAGTATTCACAGTGGTCACTGCCTTGATTTCTGTACAACATCCATGTAAGTCAAGTCTTTATTAGGGAGAGACAATTGAATTTTCTAGGTAAGTGGGGGGGGGGGGCAATGCATGAAAACAATTATCTTTCTCTGATTTGAGGTATAAAAAAGACGTTATTCCATTCATATTTCACTTGAAATAAATTTATATTGTGATGAAAGAAAAAAAATTATCCCAGTTGAAAAAAACAAAACAACATTTAAGCCCCATTCATTAATGGTAAGTCCCTGTCAGAATATTCTGCCTCCTGACTGTGCTATTACTGCTTAAGGATTAAGCACACAGTTTGCCTTTCAGTGTAAATTCAGTGTTTTAGGTTTGTTTGTTTCGGGGTTTTTTTTTAAGCAGAAGCAGATGTAAATTTGGATTTTAATTGTTCATATCTCAGAGAATTACTTTCCTTTGGAACAAAATGATAAATTTATGCTGCAAGGTGTACTTCTCGTCAAGTCAGTGCGTAAGTTTTTCTTATTTCTTTGAATAAATTAATAGAATAAATTTTTTTGCAAAAGAAGTTGATCAACCTTTTATTAACAGTAATGTGTACTGAATATACAAGACCTTTGAAATTATTTTTTTATTGTCCAAATATATGATCGAAATAAAGATGACTGATTCTTCCAATGGTATCCTGTTGTAAATCACTCTTGGCGTCTCAGTCTTTCCATAGTTGGTCTTCATTCATTGGCTGTTCAAATGTCAATCAGTAATGTCGACCAGCCCCTTCCACAGTGTAGTTGACATCGGCGTGCCTGCTGAGGCGTGGTGGTGATTTGTAGGTATTTATCCCTCCACCGTGGAGCTAAAGTGGAGGGGATTAAGTCACTCAGCGAGAAGCGTGGGATTCCGAAAAATCACATGAGCTGTACTGTAGTTACCTATGTACAATGAACAAGGAGCTAAATTCTAAACCAAGAAAGGTCTACAATTCCAAATCTCCTCAAAGTCTAAGCATTATGCCAGGAATAGAGGTATCTTCATCCTTTATTTATACGTGTATATCAAATTTAATTTGTTTATATGTCCAATCTATTGTGAAATGGTACTGAGGAAATTTGATAATGGATAATGAAAATACAAACAGATTAACAGGATGAAAACAAATTGTACCAAAGGCATTATAAAAATGCAATAAGGATGTCCTTTTTTGTAAAATCAACACTTACTGTGCAGCATGAATATGTGATCATTACATAATGATGTCATCAATGTGACATCACTTGTTACCTAAGCATAGTGTAGCACTACGAACTCTGGGAGAGACTGGATGTCAAATGATGCAGTTCCAAATTCTCTCTCTTATTAAATAATGGAGAAAAAAAATTCTTATATAATTTTAATAATCGCAAAAACAGCACTGTGAAATATTTAAAAAAATCAAGTCAATGAAAATAAATGAGATCTTTGGAAATCTTTAGCAATGTATCACCTGCTGTAAATAAGCAGACCTGGCTTTCTGTTGCAGACAACCACCATGATCTCAACAACTGTGTCATAATGAAATAATTCACTCACCAACAAACATTTGCAGTTGCTTCAAATGATGAATATGAAGTTCCCATGAATAATGTTCTACCTTATAAGATAACAGAAGCCAATTGCACATCCACAAATTTGCATATCAATGAAAGGGTTATTTTTCATAAAACCACAAAAAATTATACCCATGAAATAAAATGAATTCATGGTAATCATTCAGCTATTATTTTATGGGCAGTTAGTGACAGATTACTTTTTCCTATACTTTTCTACTTAGGGATAGACATTCAACAAAAAGTAGTGCACAAAATGCACACCAACCCAAAATTATTACAGACGTGACAAGTATGGAGGTTTGATTTATACTTAAGGCCCAAATATGTAGTCCATCCATAGAGAACGCCATGTTATTAAGAGGCCAGTTTAGGGAAGTAATCAGGAAAAACAAAAAGAAATACTCCAAAATACCCCCTCTGATAACAAACCATCATCTAAAATATTCTGACATACTAAACAATAAAAAAAAATAATCTCCGGCTATTATTTAACTTGCTATCTTAAGAATATTACAGAAGAATAATTAATAATTAACTGACCTTTAGGATCTTCCCATTGCAGTATGGCCATAAACTGGTCATACTCAGTGTTAGATCTATTATTGCCACTATAGAAATACACCCCTTGTCCAACATATGTGATGTTCTCCACTGGACCAGGGACTGCACCTGTAAAAAAACAAAAGCTATTTTTATCCAAATCAAAAATTATATTTATATGTCATGAAATGTATTATATCCAAAAAACACAAAATGTTGCTGTGCTTTTTTGCACAATCATATTGGTTCTTTGTCTCATCTGTCTAATTAACATGCCATAAGTTGATATACATGCAGAGTTTCCAACCTGAATTACGACTGGCAATGAAGATATATGTACTGTGGATCACTTTACATTCATGGGGTACCAATTATTTGTGACTTCCATTTCCGATGGTAAAGTATCACTCATTTGTATGCTTTTTTTTAATACCAATGGTATTTATAGTTCTGAGAAATATATATATATAGTGCTGAGAAAGATATATCATAATATGTATATGAATGATGACGAACAATATAAATTTAATGTTTAGGACTTAATTCACATGTAAAATGTCATCAATTTGAAAGCTCTGTACTAATGTAATGACTTTATCTGATGCTATAGTAATAAATGTAAAATTACTCACACTTTGTGTCCTTCTTTACTTCACAAAGCACATATTATAATATATTTATAATAATTAATACTCACTAAAACTTTACACAATCCAATGAAACCAATTTTTGCTAGTAAAATGTTTCTTTGATAATACTGACCTGATCTCAATACCTAAGGAGAACTACTACTACCTCACAAATCCAGCCCTCCCAGGCTAAACTTTTTAGATAAGAAAGCTGCAAGTTATCTGCCCACATAGGTGGCAGTTAAATAGAGTGCTCTCCCCTTGATACATGGATTGACACCAAATCCTGTGAATGCTTCAGTTACTACTGGAGCAGAATGCACAATATCTTAAAAGGATGTAACTGTAGGGAAGCTGGAATGGTGTATCCGTATTATGATTGGGTAAGTATTATTGAAGAAACATATTTTACTTGAACAAATTGGTTTCTTCTTCAAATACATCACCCAATCATAATACCTTAGAAGAATAGGTATGAGGTGGAGGAAGCTACATCCCTTTACCCCGGACAGGCCATCTCCGGTCCCCTAAGGTATGTGAGGCAGCTTCTAGAGAGATAACCCAGCTGGAGCATTGACTCCATATGCTGAGGCATGGATTTTATGGAAGGGAAAAATCTCCCCGCAAATCCAGCGGAATCATCAAGCTGCATCGTTTGGAAGCTGCTGAATGACCCGGGAAGGTAACCTGCTGTGCTGTGGCAATAGACCCCACCAGGTCTAGCTAACCCTTTGAAAGATAATGGAGGTAGAAGCTCAAGAAAGTCGACTCTGACCTCCATCCCACTGCTTGTATAATGTCAGCTAGGGAACAGTTTCACTCAAATGCAATACTTGTTGCAACTGCCCTAACTTCATAAACTGAAATGCTTAGCAAGTTCATTTGATCCTGGGTTAATTCTTGATATGTGGAGCTGATAACCCACTTTATCCAGGACAATAGTGCCTGTGCTGATATGTCATCCTTTCCCTCTTTGAGAGGTAAGAAAAGACGAGGTCTCCCTTGACACACTGACTCGGTTATTTTCAGGTACCACTTCAGAGCTCTCACTGGGTCCTGTAGATGACCATGAGATGAAGGGTCCAGGATAGAAAGAGGTTTCAACACAAAAGACTGATTTCCGATGAGTGGGAGACTGTTCTTGGCAATGAAAGCGAGGGCTGTCATGAGTGACACTGACCAATCATGTCAGAACTGTAAGTAGTTTGGGTCAACCAACAAGGCATGTATTTTGCTCATTCTGCCTAACGTCGCTACAGTGAGTAGGAAGTAGGTCTTATACAATTGGTGAGCCAATGAAGCTCTCAAGAGCTGTTCAAATGGTGTCTTATTCAGCCAGGTTAGCACACCTGAATCCACTTTAGGTAAAGCGCCAATGCCTTGGATGTATGAAATTTAAATTTGATAGAAGATCGGAGAGGTCTGTCTTTGCTTTGTCTGATATTCTCTCTTCCATGATGACACAATGTGTCAGAAATTGTGGAATGGTAGCCATTTATTGTTATTGGAGCTAACTGTTTCTTGTCAAAGAGCCAAAGTAGGAAGTTAGCTATTTGAGGTACTGTGAGAAAATTCTCCATTTTTCCTTGTATGCTTTCAAAGTGGAGGGCCTTCTCGCTTGAGCGATTCTCTACACCACTTGTTGAAAGAACTGTTTGTTCTTAAGGGCTTGTTTAATATGATCCAGATGTGCAGGTTCAACAACTCTGGGCATGGATGAAACGTCTGCTGTTGTGATTGCTTTAGCAGATGAGGAAATATCTCTATTTTCCTTGGGACTTCCACTTCTAGATTTATTAGGTCATTTATCCATGATTTTTCCCACTTAAGTGGAGCAATCAGGATGAGGCAATACTCCGATTCTCTTTCTGTATCACCTTCAGAATCAGAGGTGTTGGTGAGTAAGCATATGTGTCCAAACTGTTCCAATCTATGGAAAGAGCACTGACTGCCCAGACCTTCAGATCCAGGGCTGGTGAGGGTTGGGAGTCTTGCATTCCACCTTGTTGCAAATAGATCCACCAGTGGTTGATTCCAGCAGGCACATATGCAAGTGAAAGCTGAAGGATGAAGCAACCATACTGTCTGTATTAGTTGATTATTCCAAGGCAGCAAGTCTGGTAATACATTTAGTAGGCCTGGAATGTGATGAACTTGTACTTGGATTTGTCGTTGAAGACACAACCTTAGAA
Source organism: Margaritifera margaritifera (assembly GCA_029931535.1). Lineage (NCBI taxonomy): Eukaryota > Metazoa > Mollusca > Bivalvia > Unionida > Margaritiferidae > Margaritifera > Margaritifera margaritifera. The sequence goes on along the minus strand of JAQPZY010001468.1, from coordinate 1,182,616 downwards.
AATCCCAAACAAGAATGCAAAGGTCGTTGCCTTCTGAGATAATTCACCACAGTGGAATTGTTGGACAGTGTGAGAACACCCTTTAGCTTCTATTGCCACCAATGACATGCTTTCAAGCATGGCTTTCATCTTGAGGATATTGATATGCAAAAGATGATCCCAAGTGGGCCACACTCCAATATCCTCCTGGAATGATGGAATGAGATGTTCACCCCAGTCCTCTCTGCTCGCATCCATACAAACCATCATCTCTGGAGTTTTGCCCTGAATGGGCTTTGGGGGCATCGGTAGCTGAAGGGACCCTGGACAATGGAGGAGGTGCATTGAACTGGGGCCCTCTGAAACTACTTGCCAGGTCTATTGATTGTCATGGCAAATACTTTCCCATTCAACAGTGAAAAATAGGAGCCTTCCCCCCCACCAGGGTATCGGGCAAGGGCAGCATGAAAATGGTGTAATTTCTTATTATAGGGAGGCTGGTATGAAGAGAAACTTGGGAAAAAATGATGGCCTTTTCTCTGCCTCTTTTCCACTTTCATTCTTGAGATCTGTGGTCTTCTATGGGTATAGGATTGGTAGGACTGCTTCCCTGTCTACTGTGTCCTAGGGGCGTCCTTTCTATCCTTTTTTTTACTTCCCTGAAAATCCCTATTTGGTACCTGCAGCTCTGTGTAAGGGAAATTTGTCTCTTTGGTTGCTTGTTTACATATTTCCTTGACCTGGCCATTGAAAAGGTTAGAAGAGAATGGCTGCGATTTTAGCTTGGCTTTGCGGTGATCTTTCAGAAAGGTGGAAGTGAAGAGCACTGCATCTCTTTCAGCCAGTTGTAGAGTTGTTGCTGCTGTTACATCATTGACCAGGGTGTGCTGAGCAACTCTGTTTAAGATGTGCAGCATTGTGTCTGAACTACTGCTGGGGTGTCCATATGAAAAACTGGAGTGTGGGTCTTATAGAACCTCCTACTAAAATTTTATGGAAGGCATCACTGCAAAAAAAAGAGTCCGTTGACACTAGGGTCCTGTAATTGTCTGTATAAGCAACCCAAAAGGTCAGCAACTCAGGCAGACTATAGTAGCAGTTTGAACACTGGTTCATCCTTCTTGAATAGTAAGTCAACTGATGCCTGAATTTTAGACCAGGCTGTTGATGGATAAGGAGGAGGAGAACAAAACTCCAGTGACAACAAGCAAAAGACTGCTTCGATTGATGCCTGGAAGATAGAGTCTTATCTTGTCATTAACAAGATCTAGCAAAAACGATGGAGCTTGTGAGCATACTTCATTGTCGCTAGGTGAATATGGTGACACCAATGCCTCCTGTGCAATCTGAGATGTAGCAGGAGAAGACTGTCTAAAGTGGCAACCATGCTGCTTGCAGAACATCCCGATTAGGATATGATCTCTTCCAAATGATCAGAAAGAAAATGCTCCCTTTGAGTGGCAAAGGCTTGAGAATGAAGTGAATCCACATCCCATGTGGACTGGGGCAATGAACTGGGCACCGGGTGCATTTAGTAACTTGTTGCACTACACTGGGAATGCTGATCCATGAGAGTGACTGTATGGTGTAGTGTAGGCACACTGAACAAAGACTTTCCGTCATTTGGCTTAAAGGGCAAGATCAACTGTGGTGATGACCTGTTGCGATCTGAGACATATGACAGAGTCAAGTCATGATGGAGCAGTGCCATTTTATCTTGCATGATGTTATCCAGTTCTTTATGTTGGGATGGGTTAAGGGATATTTGACCCACAGAACCAGTCCATACTTCTATTGTGTGAGACAGTATCTGAGTTGACTTGATTTTATCTCGATCTTGCTCAAATGAAGCCGATAAAGACTAATGGCAGTCAAACCCGTGCGGTATCAGACCTGTTGGTTCCAATGAAAAAGGTTTGTCATGCTGAGGCGGTGAGAGTGAAGCCAGAGCTGTCACTGACCGGGATAACTTGGATAGCTTCATGGCTGATCAGTCTTCTGGAGTGTGATACCCTTCGAAAAGTAAGTCATTCACCAAAGTGACGTCAGCATGTATATTAATGGCGTCCTTGTCCCTCAAGGTGCGCTTCTGCGCATTCCCCTTTTGTGCCTCCAGTACTGCAGCCCACTAACCTTTACTTCAAGAGGCATATATCTGACATGTATTCATGAAGTGGCAGCCAGAGCAAGCTAGACATGTAGAATGGTTGTCATTCCTTGTTTCCAATGTTTACATAGCTTAAAGTTTGTCCTGCCCATGGTCTAAATCTGTAAGACAAAAATACAGCAGACAATACATACAGGTGTAACCAGGCATGCATCCTGGTTTATGAATTCAGAGAGTGGACGTACAGTGCTACACACTATGTGATAATTTACCTGTAAGAAGAGCCCACATGGCAGCCTATACAGGTAAAAGTATTGAAGCATCACTATTAATACCTACAAAGTGGACACTATTAAATAAATTCGAATATAAACTTGCCTGTGAGAAAGGCCAAATAGAATGCCTATACAGGTAAAGTCACCAAAGCATCGCTGTTAATAACTATGAAGTGGACACTATGACTAAAAGCTATGTATAGAAAACTTACCTGTGTGTATCCAACCGCAGCAGAAATTATGTAGCAATTTACTTCAAGTTTTCTATAGCACACACAATACCTGCACATAAAATAAAGCTATACTAATATGAACGCACTAGCAACCCATGCAGGTACATACAAATGGTACATATGTTTGTGAACACAACAAAGTTATAATTCTACAAAAGACAGAAAATCTGCCATCGAAAAGAAAGGAGTGCAAAAACAGTTGGAGAATTATAGAGTATACTTCCCTTCGAAGAGAAAACTCCTGCAACTTTCTTTAATGTAGAATAACTTCCAAATTCTTGTAGATGGATTGTGATGCCTCTTGTCAGGAGAGAGCATTCTACTTGACATGAGCAGAAGTAATAACTGCAGTATTCACAGGATTTGGTACCAATCCCTATATCAAGGGGAGATCACTCTACTTAAATGCCACCAATGTAGGCAGGTAACTTTTAGCTTTCTTAGCTAAAAGGTTAAGCCTGGGAAGGCTGGATTTGCAAGGTAGTAGTAGTTCTCCTAAGGTATTATGATCGGGTAACATATTTGACAAAGAAATTAGAAAACATCCAATGAACGTAACAGCATTAAAGTTGAAGAAAATTAAATGACAATCACAGCATCTTTTTTAAACACACATATCCTTGAATAACATCAGTCACTATTATCCATGAAAATATCCAACATAATGTATGGATCATGAAGAACTTAATCATCTACTATTAGACATTGTTGCATACTGAATATACATATACATATACATATATATATATATTACTATGAAAGCGATTACTGTGTCTGATTCAAATATTAGTTGTTTCGTAAATATACAAAAATGTTTTCACCACATTTTTTAATTTTGTTTATTATAAGTTCTATTCACTATACCACTGAGCAAATGTAACACAAGAGCACATTGTTATTGCTAAATACATTGCATACATATAACTAACTGCTGAATAAACAATCAGCAGGTCAGTCCCACTTTCTCAAAGCCCATTTTGATTATGTCCATCTGAGGTGACACTTTGTCATGTGTTAAGATCATCCAGATTGCGTGAATTGGCTTTTGGGTTGATTTCTTCAGGTCAATTGAGACCTTATCTGAGAGTACATCCCCAATGTCCTCTCATTCATTTAATTGTGCAATAGCCTGGGTCATGAAGTATAAATCCTCGTGTTGCATGTGGTTGTCATGAACAGTAGTATGATGCTGTTTTCCCTTAAATAAAACAGCATCCTCGCCCTGTCATGTGCTTTGAAAACATCAATGAGCACTACCACCTTCTAATAACGCTATGGCACAGCAAGACATGTATAGCATTCACTTGGTATCAAAATCTGGTCAACAAATAGCAGACTACTAAGAAGGCAGGCCTGCAATGGTGGGAGATTTTACTTCAAATTTCTGACTTTTTGACCACTGTGTCAGCACATTGGGATAGCATCATCACCACACATGGACAAAAATCGACAGCAACTGTTTAAATATGAAAAAGGTAGAAGCATTCATTTCGAAAAAAACCCTGGTCATTTGCTTTGAGTTCCTAATCTCTTATTGTTGAGAGCTTTATATTTTGATAGCAGTCTATAAGAACACTTAAAAACTAACTGCAGTCTTAATTAAAGCAGTGGAATGAAGCTTGTTTGCTTGTACATGCATGCACAAGAATGTTGGCATCTTCTTTGATTTAGATCTCTATATTTATGCCAAGTGTTAGCAATGAATAACTTGCCTAATAAATAAAATAAAATGCTGGACTCCCATTTAAACAGAGATGTTGCTCCCTATTGGCTGTAGGGTATGTAACTGGACTCCCATTTAAACAGAGATGTTGCTCCCTATTGGCTGTAGGGTATGTAACTGGCATATCCAAAAATGTTCTCTATCTTTATGCTTGATGTTGCTACTAAATAAGTCTGGATCAGACAAAATAACTTCTAGTATTTGATACTGAACACAATCTATGCTGTGGTAAGGTAGATTGAAGTATTTAGATACTGGGGTATCCTTTTTGTGGATATTTCTGAGGTGTTCTAACCTAATCAGAAGTGAAGGCAACCCTCTGCAGGATACCAATCTACCAGATCCAAATCTACCGAGAGCTAAATGACCTAAATGAGCCTCTACAGCAGTGCATCAGCACTTCAATCTAGTTCTTTTAAACAACAGTCATTAAAAGAGATCTTACCAACAAAAAAAGAAAACTACATGACTCAGTTTTTGAATACCAAGAAGTGAAGCATTTGCTACTTCCTAACCACATACTCCCTTTTTACAAAGAGACAAGGAAAATACTATCCAAGTATGTCAAGTTACAAAAGGTAGCTGGCTACCTCCAACAGTACAGCCTAAAAGGGCTAAATTGTGAGGTCCACCCAAGCTCACAAATTGCCCTGAATTTTGTATCCTTGTGGAACAGTATCTTATGTGAAACCTCAAAAGAACCTAACCAGCCTGACCTCTATCCATACACTCAACAAATTATGCAGATGATTATGAAGTGGCCTTTCAAAGGGACAGAAAGACTCTAAAAGATAACTGCCCGGCTGATCTGCTTCAAGATATGGAAGCTGCTTTTAAATATATTTCAGAGAGACTCTCCAAGTTTTACCAATCAAAATATGGTAAAATACTCTAACTTTATAAAAACAATTAAGTGAGAAGAGAAGATAAGTAACCTGGACCCAAATGCAGTAAACCCAAAGAAGAAATAGTTCATCACTTCTGACAAAAAGTACATGGATGCAGGCAAATTAACAATGAATATACTGAAGCCTTCTGTAAGCTTGTTAAATTGGCCTTATTAAAATTCAAACAAAAAAGAAGATATCACTTTAACCTGACAGCAGAGGAAAAACAAGCTCAGCTAAGGCTCTTCAAACTATGCAATAACAAAAAGTCTGTTATTAAAAGTGATTATTACTAATGACGATAAAGAAAAAGCATTAGGACAGTCAAACAATGACAATTATTATACTGAAGTAAGGAATGGTCTTACCAAGACACATCATAATATGGTTAAAAATCGTTTACATCAAATTCATGATAAAAGAGAATATGATGATGAAATTTCTTTTAACTTATCAATGACAAAGTCCATACACTGAGATTCTACCTCCTTAGGAAATATATAAAAGTCTTATTACCGGTAAAAATTCCCAAGAGGTCTATTATTAGTGGGAATAATTCACCTACTGATAAAATCAGTAGTTTACTAGACCAAACATATCAAACTGTTTGTCAAATCTATTCCCTTGTATATTAAAGTTACCAATACTACATGGTGGTTTCTTTCTGGATACATTGGATGTCACTTCTCTTTACACTAACATTCTCAACCATGAAGAGTTAACATCAGTAGCCAGAAACTTAGCTACCCACAAAGCCCAATACCTTCTCTCTAATCAAAGCAGTCTAGCCCTTTTAAAGCTACACTGCAATCATTTTATTTCTGATGACTCCCATTACCTACCATAATGCAAAGGTCGGGTGATTTTGTTGCCCCTAGTTTGAAGAGGAAGTTCACTACAACCGAATTGTCCGACATTATCAGAAGCATCTACTTCTGGATGTGTTCCACCCAAGCATGAAAAGCCTTCTCTAGCAGTGTTCACTTGCCGCTGACCATCACAAAGTCCTGTAGCAAGTGTGTCTCCCAACACTATAAACTGGCATCTAAACAGATTGTGATTTCTGGTTGTGGGGCTTCAAAAAGTATTTCTGCCTCTAGCCACTCCCTGTCTTGCCATTGAAACAGAAAGTGTTTGATTTTGGTTGAGATCATAATCTGGAGATCTAAATGACCCGAGATCAGATGCCACTGTGCCAGAAGAGCCATCTGCATAGGGCACATGTAAAGGTTGCCAAGGTATAACAGGTCTACCACTGCATTGAGCAGGCTGAGGATTTGAAGAAGCTCCATTGCTGAAATGATCATCCTTATGGCCACCTTCTCCAATACATGAATGATACTGTCAATGTATTTGGGAGGAAGATGAACCAGGTCGAATTCGAAACTCCATGCCTAGATGAACAAAATGTTGGGGAGGAACAAGATCCGACTTCACACTGACTATCCACACTAAACTGCGAATGAGGTAGAGAAGGTTGTTCATATCATGAACCAAAACTGAACATACCTAATGTTTTTGTAGTATATTTTCCAAGTACGTTGCCATCACTGTGGTGGAGGACATCATGAAGTGGCAATGTCTTTGTGAAGGCCCAAGGGCTGGGATTAAGACCAAATGGAAGGGCATGGAATTGGTACACTACTCTGCAGTAACCGAAGCAAAGGTATTTGCATGATACAATGTGAATAGGTATATGGAAATATGCATCGGACAGGTCGAGACTGATTGCATATTCTTGACATCACACAGACAGATGGATCGACCTTGCTGTCTCCATCCTGAATTTCAGGGCAGTAATAAACTGATTGAGTCTGCACAAGTCTATGACAGGCCTCAGTTTTCCATTGGCTTTTGTAACCAGACAAAGTCTGGAATAGAAACATGGGGAGTCCAGTGTTTGGACTACAGTCTGCTTTACAAGAAAAATGTATATCTCCTTCAGTAAAATGTCTGCCATTGAGGGATCACTTGGGATATACATTCATAAAGGGGGATGATGAAAGTGGAGGGGGCTGGATGAACAATATCTGGAGCTCCTCCAAAACAACTTGGATTGCCCCATCATTTGTCGGAAATAGGCTGATCCAAGTTTGGCAAAACAGAAGGGGTCAGGCAGGAGGGACAGCAAGTCACTGACAGTTGGCAGTAGGCTTGGGAGAGGAGAAACCTTGTATCTTGTTTTCTCTCCCCCCCCACACCTGGTCTGCCCACAGAAGTTAGGGGCATATGGCTACCTATAGCTCATCTGGCCATTTAAAGGCTGCAGTTATTGAGAATTACCCCTGTGATCATTGTGTGGCCAATCATCCCTTCTCTGGTATGCCACATGACAGAGTTGTACAGAGATAGAGCCATGCATGAAGAGCTGAAGGAGCAACTCCTGTACCACCTGCTTTCTCACCTCAATTAAAGCCCCAAATGGGGGATGACCGAAGGCGAGGGAAAGCAGGATTGCTGCATTGTGAAATTTGAGGTAAGACGGTAGGAGTGCATTTCTTCTTATCAAGTCGAGGTTACAAGTGGCCATTAAGGCATACTTGGGTATGAGGAGGCGCATTTTGTGCAGGCCAGGCACATCTCATGGTTGTCTTCCATGACTTTAAAGCATCTGCACTTCTTGCAAATGATTGACATCTCTGTAACGAAAGAGAGAAGAAAAAACCAACAAGTTCATAAAACAAATATGCAAATTGTTCAAAAAGGCAAACTCACATTACTGAGATGACCAAGAATTGCATAATAAACAAAAATTTAAGTGCAATACAATTACACCAGTGAAAACTTTTGTGTTACCAATCAATATCACATGGACAATAACAGCCAGTAAAAAAAATGCATAAATATGAATAAATTCACAGTGAAATATGCTATTTTGTATACTCCAGGTATATCAACCTTTTGACTTATTATACCACTGAAATAAATCTTGGATGGTCAAAATTAAATATAAACTGCAATGGAGTCTTGGAGGCACTGTTCACAGTTGCAAGTGAAAGTTTAAACTAGTTACATCCAGGATACAGGTGGCCACCTAGCAGGAACAAGGGCAGTTAATCTGTAAGAGTTATTTCCCTTCATCTATATGACATAGAGACATGAAGACGTTTTTTGTCTTTCAGTGAGGGCTGGTTTCAGAGGTAGCAGAGAGTAATCCCTAATGTTAATGTTATCGAGTATTGTATTTGACAGAGAAATATATGTACTGAAATTTCAAAGGAAAGCTAGGTGGCTGTAGATTAATACTCCACAGTACTTGGTGTTTATATGAGATATTAACTACATCCTTTGAACAGGAGATTTTTGTTAACATTTCAATTATTTTGCCTTAAAGGACTCTTTCTCTTGTAATTATGACTCTAAACTTTTATTCATTTTTTTTCTTCCTGTCAATACTTTCAAAATTAGATTTATGTCTGTTTTATAAAAAGAAATATCAGAACAGTTCTAATAGTGGAAAATTTAGTACTGCTGGTGTACCATTCTTCAAACAGCAAAGACGAATTAGTGGACATTTTCAACGCTTTCACTCCTGCATAAGTGTACTACTTATAGTAATATTCCAATTGAAATTATCATCCATGTCAATTCATTGTTTACTGAGGAGTATGTAAATATATTTCAACTGATCCTCAGCATTCTGTTCATATTGTGAATAGAAAGCTCATTAATAAATATTGTTTAAGCCTATTGTGATGTCGGATTTCTATTCCAATTTATTTATCTACATGTACGGAAAGAGACAGACAGTCAGACACACTCTCTATCTCTCAATGTGGAATCAAACTTCTATTCTGATAAGATGTAAATCTGAACTAATGCCTGGCCTTTCCGATTTTATATTTTTTTTTTTTTTTTTTGTGAGATTCAAGAGAAATAGTCCAATTATACAAACTAAAATAGGATGGATGAACTCAGTTTCTCTGTCCCTCTCTCTCTCTCTTTCATTACTGTGATGCAAAAAATAGGACTCTTGGTCTCTTTGTCACCAAATCAATCCTTTTATTCCAAGAATATTTACATAACTTAATCTTCTAAATCAATCCTTTTATTCCAAGAATATTTACATAACTTAATCTTCTAAATCAATCTCCAGGTTTTAATTTATAGAATCTTAGAATCTCTCTATCCCCCCCCCCTCGCTCTCAACGATGTCAGCATCATTGTCAGTGGTGCCAACTAATGTAAAAGTTTGTGCATGCCTGTAACTTGAAAACTACCAGAAAGAATGTGAAGAAACTTGCTGTATTCAATGGTTAGTGGGTGAAGAATGATTTTCTTCCCTCAAACTCAAAAAAAAAAGAGAAGACCCTTGTTTCAAAAGTTATTGTCTTGAAAATCTATGAAACTATCAAATCATTATACAACTTCATCTCTTTTTCCTACATTAAGGTAACTTTTGGTTTAAGGGAAACCTCGGTCCAACATGTTCTTAAAATTGAGAAATTTTGTAGACACTTAAATTTCATCCCTGAAATTACTGTCTCTCTTCAAAAATGAAAACCAGCTCATAAAACAAAAATTTACAATGACCACACACATTTTACTGACATTTTCATTAATTAGTTTGATCAAAAGATTGCGAGATTAAGAGAGAGAGAGAGAGAGAGGGGGGGGGGGCTATGTCTAAACACAAATACAATAAAACAATTTTAAGCTGAACATGGTAATTGCATACTACACATCAAAATTTAAGACAACTAAAATCTTAATCTCCAGAAGGAAAGTTGAAATGAACATTATTTATTCATGCAATTTAAAAAGAAAATGAAGCACAGGTTACAATATTTCTTGAAAACAATTGGTGTTCAAATACAGTTGGTGCTTCTTTGCTGCTACAAGAATGGCGATGCTAAAATACATGATGGATCATTTGGGGCTGTGCATGGATTATTATATCTCATCTATGGGCCTATGAGTATCAGTGTTGACCATTTTAGGGTCACTCATACTGCTTCGACAAGGAGTGGACATCCATGGCTATTCTGTTATTTCATGGATTTGGACTTTTCTGCTAATCCCTCTACACATACCCCAAGTCCACGATACATGTTTGGCAAATGCTGAACCCATGACAACTGTATTGTTTATACACTGTTGCTCAATAATGTATCTTTTTTTATTAAAAAAATAACAAATTTACAATATTAAGTACCCACAAATATACACTTTCTAAGCAAACCACAAAATGTTATACCCATGGACTTAGTGATTCACAGTACATGGCTTCCAAAGATCTTCAGCAAACTCTCTTGCATTTTTTTGGCACTTTCATAATGACAACCCACCACTTTTAATTTCAAGCATAAACAAGTGACTCTTTTTTTGTTGCAAGGACAAATGCATGGGTGGATGTACAGACATACACATACACAGATACGGATCATTATGCTGAGCTTCTGCCAAGGCAGGCTTGACAAAAATTAGAAATGCATTTAATACTGCTGCATCAGTTATATTATGTTTAAAATTATGTTCTGGGAGGATGACTGCATTTACATATTTTCAAATTTTTTTTATACTTTGGTTGGAAGCATACATTTGACTTTACATTTTTTGCAACAAACATGTTTTTATCATGGTTAATGAATTGCTATTCCATTTCAACATGATGTATGAAGGTGTGTTGCCCCAAACTCTAATGCATAGAGCAAATACTTTCAGCAGCTGAATGATTATTTAACTCAAGTGAACCACTGCATCTCAGTTGGTATGGTGTCGGACTCATAATCCAAGGATCACAGGTTCAATATTTCTCCGGCCAGCTTGGATTAGCTGCCTTGGTGTGTCTTTGGCAAAGGCACTTAGGACCCACTTTCTCAGCATGATATAATGTGTTCTAGGTGCTGTTAAAACCAACAAAAACAAAAAAACACAAATCTGATACTTACCATCCTTAAAGACTGTCTGAAACCAGCAAAATTAATTTGCACAAGAAACATTTTGCTTACAAGCCTGGCAAACACATTAGGAATATCACTCATTGTGATTCTGAAAGTATGATAGATTAATGTCATTTTTCAGCAACTTATTAACATGCAAAATAATTTCTGGCTATGAAATTCTTAATAAGTGTTCCACATTGTCTGGTGTCTTACTGGTGTATTTCTTCCTTCCCCTCATCTGATTTGCAAAAACTTTAACTACTGAAACTGCTGTTGGCAGAAAAGTGATCTTTATATCTCATATAATTTACCAATTGTTTTAACACCAGTCTTGTATGTAATATTTCATACATATCTTTTTACACCTCTCCCTCATATACAACAGGGCCCAAAAACATATACCACAGCATAAGCAAGGGTGCAAGTTACCTAGGGACCTCTGAAAAATTAAGAAAGAGATGGACAGTGATAGGGAGAAGAGATGGGATGGGTGGGGGTGGGAAATGGTTAAATACTCATTTTATAATTGTGTTGGGAATAACTGTCAATATATAGCTTTTCCTAATGAAGTTATTCACTTTTCTGGTTAAAACACCTTTATTTTCATGATAACCAATTTCTGAAAGATCATTAAAAACATTACTCCATGAGGTTTCAACACACATTGCACATGAACCAGCAAAAAAACATTGTGTATTACATCACTTCTTTTTGCATGTGATTATGGTTACATTCTAATGTTATTGTTAATTCAGAACAAAACAAGATTCTTTTTTTCAAAATCAATGGACATTTATTTTGAGAAACAACAATGTTAAAGCTTGATTTTTTTAATTGTTCTATTCATAAAATACTGATGCTGTGATTTCATTGCAAGTAATAGCGAAATTTTTGCTCATTCTTGAATAAACCTAAGAGTGCCAAATTCGGAAATTTTAAGTTCACTACAAAGTTTGGAACTCGCTTCTTCATAATGAACCCTATCTGTGAAACTAGGCTTTTCATGGATTGATTATGCCTTTCACTTGGTTTCATTGCTACCCTTGACCACATTTGTGAATGAGTAGGATAAACAACTGATTAATGTTAGATACCTTAATTATGTTACTTAAATAATAATATTTCAAACAGTGTTTGATTGCTCAATTGAAATAAATTGACTTGACACATAACCATGACCGCTAGCTCTTACACAGGTAGAATTTGCTTGTCTTTAGCTATTGTTATTCTACTCTCTTTACTTGATTTGCTACAAAAGACATAATTAACATGAAAATACAACTCTACTTTTAACTGATAGTAACAATACAACAAAAACTTCTACAAATTTGAGATCAAAACAAAGTTGGCACTTGATTAGGTTCTCACTGAAACGCTCACAATCATCGCTTTGACAGTGACACTTTTAACATTTGAATACAAGAGGGCATATCACATTTATGATGATTACACTGAAACTGAATTAAAAGATAAAACTAAAACACAAATTTCACTTGGTAAGACTTGTTTCATTGGTAGTTATTTCTTAAAGTGTTGTCTCCAGTATGCATAACTAACATTTTAATTGATCAATATTTAGTTGTATATTGTTATTTACAGTGTACTGAGAATTTGTTGTTTTTAACCCTTTGACAGCGGGATATGACTCCAGTGGTACTTTACCTTTGCCAGCGGGATACGACTCCGGTCATATGTTCACTAGATTCCGTTACCAACATTTGCAGACACGTGTTTAACTGTATAAAACGTCATCAGTTTATGTGTACTCTTTTGAAAAGAAGGAAATAAAGGTAGAAGGTACACATAGCATTGCCAGATTGTGTTTAAAAGACCCAAAAACTGGTAAAAATTTGATTTCAAAATCGAGTTTCAACGTGCAGAGATAAAATATGGCGGTCATATTCTGAAGAGGGAATTGAAGAGAGTTATGTGCTTGCTGAATTAGTTGGAAATAAAGACCATTTCACGTGGAAAATTGACATTCTAGCCAGTGGGGATCGCTATCTTTACTTCTTCAAAATGAATGGCGCTGATGATAACTGGTTATTTGAAAATTTGATTTCAAACACGACTTTTAATGTATGGAGATCAACATGGCGGACAGCGCTGAAACAGCAATTTACGGCAGTGATGTGGATGCCGATTTTGATGAAAATATAGACAATTTTGTGGGGAAACTTTATGTTTTAAGCAGTGCAGATCATGAGCTTCATTTCGACAAAATGAAAGGAGATGATGAGAACTGGTTAGTAGAAAATTTGATTTCAAAACTGAATTTTAACGTTTGTAATTCAAAATGGCAGACAGTACTGAAGCGGTCGTGATGCTGATACCGATTTTGATGAAAATTTAGACAATTTTGTGGGGGGAAATTTATATTTTAGGCAGTGGGGATCGTTATCTTGGTTGCATCGAATGAACTGAGCTGATGATAAATAGTTAATTGGTATTTTTGACTCAGATATTGACGATGATGAAGACGTGGATGCTTTTCAAGCTAACTGGACATTTTGAGAACTTCACTTCTCATAAAGTTCGCACATATACCGATGTTGAGTGTGTGCATAATATTATGAAAATTTCCTGCATCCCTGGAAATGGACCAAAATACACACAATATAACTCTTATATTATTACATTAAAATTTATTGTGGAATAAAAACACTGAACCAAAATGAAAAGCTTTGTCAACTTACCAGTTAGGATTATTCTGTTTTTTGTTCTCCAATTCTCATGCGAGTAAATTTAATAAAATTGTAATAACTTTAGATATTCTTGATGGATTTTTACTATTTTGTCACCTTCTTAAATGGTATAAAATTCCCCCCATTTCATACAATTACATAGAGGAGGTAAAATGAATATTGCAGATAGGAAAATTGCATTGAAAGTAAGTTATTACAAAAAAATGTAAAGCATTTATTTTTGCTTACATAACTTTACTTTCAACTGAAGTTTTACGTCTGAAAATTTTCAGTCAAAAAATATATGACCTTAAGGAAAATTTTATGCTTTTTACAATGGTATACAACATTGAAAAATAATTTCAAAAAATTGTCCTGTAAAGCCAGATTTACCAACGTCTCTGCATTCTCTCCTGCTGCTACACCACTGACTGAAAAATTTCCAGTTCTATACAACTGCCTGTCTGAATGGGCTTCAGTATGAAAAGGGTTAAAGAAAAGATTTGACTTTCTAATAAAAGTTACGAATTTCATGATACTGATTGAAATTTCTGGACACTAACCATCACTTTTAATGATAAAATGAGTGATATATCAAGGTTTAATTGAGCAATTTTAATCAAGATTTTATTCACATTCAGCAATTACGGGACTATTTTGGGCTTTTTTTTTATAATAAAAAAATGGGATCCATGCCTGCCCCACGTTATATGCAGTTTCACAAATTATCTGGGCACACTCAAACATGGGATCGGCGTATTTGTAATTTTTTTCATGTGTATGAATAATTAGATGTAACACTATTGATCAGCATTAACTTGAGTACCATCTACACTCACTTATAAGTTGAGTCCAACAACAAACTGCACAGACCCAGAACTGCCATCGCTGAATGCACTGGCAGATCTACATCTATGCAGTTTGTTAGGTGTAATCAATAGAACAAACAACATAAACCCTGATCTGCTGGCACATTATGTGATGTTAGATCAGGGTCTATGTTGTTTGCAGTTGGACTTGACTTATAAGCGAGTATAGACAATACCTAACACTGCAAACTTCTGAAAAGGAAGAGTTCTTTATGCCAACAATTAGAGGACAAAAGATATCATTTTTCTGGAATGATGGTGCTCTAAAAATTAGAGTGTATGCAAAATCTGAGCATACAAAAGATTCGAATATGAAAAATTCGATACAATACTGTTGTTGCTTCACTTTTGAGCATCAAATCAGGTAATTCCATTAGCTACACAGTACATGCCATTTTAAAAACAATGCCTTTATGTTACAAGCTTTGGTACTTCACAATTCCTTATATATTTTTTTCATATTTTTAGTATAAATATACTAATACTACCTGAAAGGTATACAGGGTTACCAAATCCTAGGGATCCGAACTGATTGATGGCCATAATCCTGAATCTGCTATGATCACAAATATCTTGCAGTTGAACTTTATAGCCATCACCATGTACCTGGAATTACACACAAACTAAAACTTATAAAATGAATTAAAAAATTGCATTTCTAATATTTCTACAAATGTGTCAGTAATTTCTATGACAAACTCCGGGAAACAATTACTTCATTATGATGTTAAGATGTGTTTGTGATGTGGTGCCACAGAAAGATAAATTTCAATAATTTCAATACTAACTTTTAAACAAGAGTCCCTCCAAGAGATTAATGCTCAACTGGCCAAAATGAATTTCCAGGAAACCTAGATAAGTCCATGTCTTCTCTCCTTATATTCTTTTAACTGCCGAGTACAGAAACCATCTCTGATTTCTTTAGAAACTTCAATGTACCAAATTTGGTAACAAAATATTTTTGTACATGTCTGAGTTAACATTTTCAAAGAGATACCTGTAGGTGCAGTAGCTCAGTTTATAGAGCATCGGACTCATAATCCAGGTCAGCCCGGATTGGCTCTGTCGGTATAAAATTGGAAAAGGCACTTAGTTCCCATTTCCTCAGCATGATATACCCAACAATGTGTTAAAAGTGTCATTTAAACCAACAAAAGCAAAGCAAAGTGCAATACAAAATTCTGTGTCATGGCCTTTGACCTTGTCACCTAATATTATGAACAGAAAATGACTGAACTGGTCTCAAACAGTACCAAGATACACCAATGTGCTGAGTTTGATTAAATCAATAATTAATATTTTATGTAAACAAAATAGCAATATAGTGGCATCATTTAAGGTTTTCATCAGATATATCCACAAACTGGGTTTGATAAAAATCCATTCACACTTGTTAGTATTATTATGCTCACAAACCAATAAAGCTAAAAACCTCAGTAGAAACATTTTACCTTACACTCAATGTCAAAGTGCTGACTATCAACCTATTTATTGGAATGCAACTAAATACAAAGTCTGGTCAAAATTCACTTGTATATGTAAAAGTTACTGTTTTCATAAGCCCAGTGAAATACAAAAATGCAAGCAATGACCTTCAACTTGATCCCTAGGTCAATTAGGTCTAGTTTTCAAAACTCCTTCACAAAAGTGCAGATATGCTGGTGGTCAGATGTCCACGAGTTTTATTCAGAACCAGTTAAATATTGCAAGAAGTGTTTTAGTGAAAACCCATTTCAATACAACCATTCAAGCAAGTGGCATTGTGATAACAAGATTTTCAAGATGGCCACTATGGCGACATGTTGGAGGTCAGATGAGCACCATTTCATTCAGAACAGCTACATATTGCTATAATAGTGTTTTAGTGAAAAACCGATAAAACCATCTGTTCAGGAGAAGTAGCCATAAAAATGATTTGCAGGATGGCCATCAGGGTAGCCATTTTGGTGATTAGATCAGTATCATCTTAATATAGGATAATTATATTGCAAGAAAGATTTTTTTTAAATGTTGGCATGGCCATCTACATGTAGAAGAAGTAGCTCTTACACAATTTTTCCAATTTTTGGAGGTCACATTGGCATCATTTTCATTTGAAATCAACTACCTAAAGTGGGAAGTCTTTTAGTGAAAACCCATTGTCTATATGACCATCCTTTCAAGTGAAATAGTGATAACAAGATTTTCAAGATGGCCATCATGGATCACCAACAATTTTATTTAGGACCAACTAGATATCATAAGAAATCTTTCAGTGAAAACTCCAGGTCTATGGGACCATCTGTTCAGGAGAAGTAGCTATAACAAGATTTTCAAGATGGCTATCATGGTGGCCATACTGTAGTTTTGATTGGCACCATTTTCATTTAGGACCAACTACATATCATAAGAAGTCTTATACAGAAAACCCCATGTCTTTACAACTATCAGTTGTGGAGAAGTTGCAATAACAAGATTTTCATGATGAGATCTGATTAGTATAATTTCCTTTTCAAACAAACTAGACATTATGAAGTCTTCCTGAATGTCTTTGGGGCAACATTTTCATTTAGGACCAGCTAGACATTAAAAGAAGTCATTCAGTGAAAACCCTATGTGACTATGACCATCCCTTAAAGAGTACTAATAACATGATTTTCAAGATGGCCAACATGGCAGCCATATTGGATGTTAAATCAGGACCATTTTCATTTAGGACCAATTAGACATCATAAGTCTTCTGGTGAAAACCCCTGTTGATATGACCATCCATTAAGGAGAAGTAACAATAACAAGGTTTTCAAGATGGACAACATGGCAGCCATATTGGATGTCAGATCAGGACCATTTTCATTTAAGACCAACCATACATCATAATAAGTCTTTTGGTGAAAACCCCATGATGATACTTTTGCAGGAGGTTTCAAGGAAAAGTGTTGTTGACTGTGGATAATTATTATGGAAGTAAAATTTGAATTCAGGTCCCAACCAGCTATTTATTTTATGAGTTAATGGACCAGTTTGACAAAAAATTAAAAAAGCACAAGTTTTATGCAAATTTTAGTTTAAAAACTGTACATTTTCATCCATAACCTTTAATAATTGCAATCATCTAGTTTCACTTTTGACATTCAAAAATTGTTAATCATATATTTTTATATGCCTCAATTTGTGACAGATTTTTGGGGACATGTGTTATTAATAGCGTTGCTGAAAAAATGCGTTACACAGAATTTTATTATGATATGCCATGACACCTGTTTTTAAAATCCAGCTGGACTAAAAATTGGTACTGTATGTAAAAATGCCTCAAACTTACACAACAGACAACTTATTCCTAAAATTACAAAAAAATTCGGCCAAAGTAGCTGGTAAAATAGGCGAGAAAAGGCTTGGGCATATTTTATCCATGTCCTTTTCCCCTTGGTGTATCTGTTGTTATAGAGCACAGACAACGAATTCAATTCCCACAGACAATATGGTTAATGTCTGGCCAGCCAAATTACTATACTTTTGCGTAAGATCAGTAAATCGTGCTTACATCCTGTGGATGATATATCCAAGATGAAACTATTAAAATGATGAAAATGATATGCTATCGAATTGTAGAAGACAATGCCACTAATCAAGATAATGAAAATCCAAGTACACGTAGTGCTAGCCAAACAAGACTCCACTTCTTTACACCTTCACCTGCACAGGCAGGCACAAGCCACATAGAGCCTAAATATATAACACCTCTAACACCTACCTCTCTTCAAGCCCAGGCCAACCCAGATTTACTTAATCAAAGTGTAGAAGACAATGAAACTAATTATGATGATACTTCTTTCAAACACAATGCAAGCCACAGTTCACAATGCAATGGAAAATTATGTTCTAAGTGACTTGATAGTTATGATCAGGGATCTTAATCTATATGTGCATGTGTATATATATAAACCACATGATGATATGACCATCCGTTAAGGCAGAGTAGCGATAACAAGATTTTCAAGGTGTCTGCCATGGCAGCCATATTGGATGTCAGATCCACCCCATTTTCATATAGGACCAACTAGACATCATAAGAAGTCTTTTAGTAAAAACCCCACATCAATATAACTTTATGATCCGGAGGAATAGCAATAACAAGATTTTCAAGATGGCTGCCATGGCGGCCATACTGGACTTCAGATTGGCACCATTTTCATTTAGGACCAAGTAGACATCATAAGAAGTCTTTTAGTAAACACCCCACATCTATATAACTTTATGATCCGGAGGAGTAGTGATAACAAGATTTTCAAAATGGCTGCCATGGTGGCCATATTGGATGCTGGATCTCAACCATTTTCATTTAGGACCAACTAGACATTATAAGAAGTCTTTTAGTGAAAACCCCATGTTGATATGACCATCCATTCAGGAGAACGAGTGATAACAAGATTTTCAAAATGGCTGCCATGGTGGCCATATTGGATGCTGGATCTAAACCATTTTCATTTAGGACCAACTAGACATCATAAGAAGTCTTTTAATGAAAACCCCTTCTTGATATGACCATCTATTCAGGAGTAGCAATAACAATATTTTTAAGATGGCCACAGTGGTGGCCATATTGGATGTCTGAGCAGCACCATTTTCATCTAGGACCAACTAGACCATGGGATGAATGTGTGTGTAAAGTTTCATGGCAATCCTCCATGTAGTTAAAGAGGAGTAGCAATAACAAACTTGTGCTAATGGATGGACGGACGACTGACAACAGACCATCACATAAGCTCTTCTGGTCTATGACCAGTAGAGCTAAAATCTGGCCTGATGAGGCCGACAGATGATGGAGAACAGGACATCACTTAAAATCTTCTGGTCTATGACCAGTATAGCCAAAAATGCAAACAAAAATCAATTTGCAAACAATAAAATCATCATTAATGTCCTCATGTCCTCAAATACAAAATTATTCTCATGTAATTTACACATGGTGATGCATAGCAAGAAGAACATTTTTGTCACACATAAAGATGTATAAGCTAAGTATTTTCTGGCCTATAAGTCGATACTTTTTTACCTGGCAGTCTGGGCTTCATCTTATACTCCGAATTGACTTATGTATGGATTATGTCATTGAAACTGCTTTAAGTACTGATAATACCATGATTATGAGATGTAATCGGCAAAATCGAAAACAGGTCACATAGCTGTACTGAGTACCAATTCTTGTTCAATTACCATGTCAATAAATTGTCATAAACTAATATGACTGCTTTTATATCATAATTTTTATCATTATTTTGTATTGTTACGACTCTATGGTCTAAGAAAAATGTAACAGAAAGAAAGTGAAACCAACAAATCAAGTAAAAATCAACAAGCAATTTATTACTAGATAATTAAAATGAAAAATCAAAAAGTCACTTACAGTAATGTGTTTTGAAATCCTAATAATCCAATAAGAATGATTGTTCTAATCACAAGTCCTAAATATAGAATGTTCCGAATTCACGGCTGTGTCCTTGAATGTTATGATGTGCTAATGGTCTCCAAAGTCCTGATGTACTAGAAATCTTGATGTGCTGATGTCAAAATGAAGTATTCCAAAATCTCTGAATAAGTTCAGTTAAATTCCAAAATCATTAATTAAAAATCCAAAATCCAAAAGTTTATGAGCACTGTTATAATCCAATTTATATTTAAAAAAATTCCTCTCTTAGAATTTGTAATGAATTTTCACAACTGTAATAGCTCTTTACAAGACTGATGGTAATGTCAAAACTGAAAAAATGTCCACCAAACATGGTATATATAAAGACTGGTCACATGACAGAATGTTCTAGAACATGAGTCATCCTAATGGAATTTTAACTGTAAACAAAATTCAACCTTGACCTTCAAATTGAGAAAACATATTGATCAAAACAACCTAATTCAAGGACACTAGTTATACATGTTTTTCCTAATAAACATAAAGATTTAAGCAAATATCAAAGTGAAGAAACATCCACAATTTCCTAAAATATATATAATATTATATAAACATCATACATAACACCTCCCCTCATAAAGAAAAAGAAAGATTTATATAATAAAGCTTTCTTTTGAATATACATCTAATACTATAATAACCAAAATTACATAAGAACATGTTTTATGATACTGGACTTAATTACATCAAGCAATATTACATTTCTAGGCACGTGAGAGTGCATCTGCAATCACATTGTCTTTTCCCCTGATGTGTTTAATGTCAATGTTATATTCTTGCAATATCAAACTCCATCTCAACAATCTCCGATTTTTATCTTTCATTTTGTTGATGAAAGTAAGGGGATTGTGATCACTGTACACAATAATTGGAGAAAGAGCTGAGGTAACATACACTTCAAAATGCTGTAAAGCCAATATCAAAGCCAAACATTCCTTCTCAATTGTGGAATAATTTTTCTGGTGCTTGTTTAGTTTTTTAGAAAAATAACACACAGGGTGATCCACACCACTTTTGTCTTCCTGAATCAATACTCCACCAACCCCTACATCACTTGCATCAACAGATAATTTAAATGATTGGCTAAAATTTGGTGCAGAAAGAACTGGTGCATTCTTAAGCATGGTCTTTAACTTGTCAAAAGATTCCTGACACTTGTCAGACCAATGAAATTTGGTTTTCTTACTCAATAAACTTGTCAAAGGTTCAGCAATTTTGGAAAAATTGGAACAAAATTTCCGATAATATCCAGCCATACCTAGAAATCGCATCAGTTGCTTTTTACAAATTGGAACTTGAAATTCAGAGATAGCTTTGACCTTAGCTTCTATAGGTTTAACTTGACCTTGTCCCACAATATGTCCTAAAAATGTGACACAAGCATGGCAAAACTCACTTTTGCTCAAATTAATTGTCAGATTCGCATCACTGAGTCGATCGAAGAATTTTCGAATGGTTTCCAAATGATCTTCCCAGGTGTTGTTGTAGATAATGACGTCATCGATATAAGCGTCACAATTATCAAGACCAAATGTTATCATGTTCATCAGACGTTGAAACGTTGCAGGCAAATTTTTCATTCCAAACGGCATGACTTTATATTGATAAAGTCCATCTGGAGTTGCAAATGCTGAAATTTCTTTTGCCCTTCCCGTCAGTGGAATTTGCCAGAATCCTTTTAAAAGGTCAAACTTGGTGACATATTCCGCATTTCCAATTTTATCAATGCAATCGTCCATTCTTGGGATTGGAAATGAATCAGTTTTGGTGACACTGTTGACTTTTCTATAGTCAGTACACATACAGAATGTATTATCTGGCTTGGGAACAAAAATACATGGTGAACTCCAGTTACTTTTACTTGGTTCTATGAAATCATTCTCCAGTAGATACTGAATTTCTTTCTTCAGATAGTTCTGTTTGAGAGGATTCATCCTATAAGGATGCTGTTTCACAGGCGCAGAATCTACAATGTCAACGTCATGATAAATTTTACTTGTTCGTGTTGGAACATCAGGAAACAAGTGCTCATATTCATGTAATAGCTGTTTTAGTTCATTTCTTTCCTGTTGTTGTAGATGTGAAAGTTTCTGGTCTAGGTTGTTCAATATTTCTGAATTCCGAAGATTGGTTATACCAGAGTCACTATAGTCTGATTGTACTCCATCGTTGATATCTTCACTGTGTGGGACAGGTACAACTAAATTAACAGAATAATTAGCTGAGCTATCTCTGTCAAAATATTCCTTTAACATATTTATATGACAAAGTTGTTTTTGTTTCCATCTCCCAGGAGTGTTAATGATATAATTTAAGTCATTTACTTTCTTTTCAACGGTATAAGGACCATAAAATTTAGCCTGAAGAGGATTCTGAGGTATGGGAAAGAGAGCCAGAACTTTGTCACCAGATTTAAAACTCCTTTCCTGTGTATTTCTGTCATACCTTAATTTCATTTTTGACTGAGTAGTGTGAAGATTAGTTCTTGCTACTTCACAGGCCTTTGACAACTTGTATTTAAAATCAGAAACATAATCAAGAAGATTAATCTTTGAATCTTCATTTGAAAGAAGTTTCTCTTTCAATAATTTCAATGGTCCACGGACAGTATGACCAAAAACTAGTTCAAAGGGACTAAAACCCAACGACTCTTGAACTGATTCCCTAACAGCAAACAACAACAAATGAACACCCTCATCCCAATCCTTTTCTGTATCAAAGCAATATGATTGAATCATATTCTTCAAAGTTTGATGAAATCTTTCCAAAGCACCTTGACTTTCAGGGTGATAGGCAGAAGATTTAAACTGTTGGATGCCTAATTCATGCATAACTTATTGGAAAATTCCAGACATAAAATTTGACCCTTGATCCGACTGGACAGATTTCGGAAGGCCAACAAGTGTAAAAAACTTCACCAAAGCTTTCACAATAGTTTTAGTTTTTATATTTCTCAGAGGAATTGCTTCTGGAAATCTTGTAGATGTACACATGATGGTCAACAAGTATTGGTTGCCTGACTTGGTTTTAGGTAAAGGACCAACACAGTCTACCATTATTCTACTAAATGGTTCATCAAATGCAGGAATAGGTTGCAGATGAGCCTTAGGTATCTTCTGATTGGGTTTTCCTACCATTTGACAAGTGTGACAAGATCTGCAGTATTTAGAAACATCACTTTTGAGTTTCGGCCAATAAAAATGATTCAAGATCTTGTGATAAGTCTTACGGACTCCTAAATGACCAGCCAAAGGAGTTTCATGGGCTAAATTAAGAATTTCCTGTCGATATGACTTAGGAACAACAATTTGATAGCTCACTGACCACTCGTCACCAGCGGGTACATCAGGTGGTCTCCATTTCCTCATAAGGACCCCATTTTTCACAAAGTATAACACTGGAACTTGTGTGGCTTCAGTTTCACTAATAGCCCTCTGAAACAAACAAGATATCTCGGGATCTTGCTCCTGTTCAACGACAAGGGATTGTCGTTTGTCACCCTGAGTAGAACAAAGAGAATGAGTTGCCAAAAGAGGATCACTGTGATCAATACCATTTGATTGATCAATACCTGAGGAAAAAGTGACCTCATAAAAAAACTGACCAATACATGTGTCAGCTAAAGGAATAATATCCTGATCAACATCAATCTCAAGAGCTCTTTTTGCCATAGCTCTAGTAACCGCACAAGCAGGGTACAAATCAGGGATTTCAGTTTCGACAGGATCAACTTTCTGATCCAAACAAGGCTTGTCAGTTACAAGTGGATTAACCACAACCTTATCTCCAGCTAGGTCATTGCCTAGTAATAAATGAACACCCTCTATGGGTAAAGAAGTCACTGCCCCAACAGTCACAGGTCCAGAAACTAAATCTGATGCCAAATTTACACAATGAAGAGGAACATTTACAAAGCCGCACTCTACTCCCTGAACAAGAACACTTTCACTTGAAGAAGACTCCTCAGACAAAGGCAAAGTACCTGACAATAAAAGACTCTGAGAAGCTCCAGTGTCCCTTAATATTTTAATTGGGATAGGTTTGGCAGAATCACCAATAAGTGATATAGAACCTTCTGACATGAATGGTTCATAAGCCTCTAAAATAGAATCAGACTGGGGTTTGTTTGACCCAACAAATGTATTGCTTTCAATACAAGACCGTGACCTTGACCTCGTAGAAATAAGAGCATTTGGAAAAGCTCTGTCTTTACTCTGTTGCTTATTTTTCAACTTGAAGCAATCAGAAATAACGTGCCCTTTCGTTTTACAATAAGTGCACGTAGGAAGAGATAAGGATTTCTGATCAGTCTTATCAGATGTTTGATTCCTAACAGTTGTGCTGTTGTGAAATTTGGAAGTACTCGAATGAGATTGAAATGGTTTTTTACCAGAAAACTGCTGAGAGGACAACTTATTACCAAATGAAATTTTGTGAGTCAAGGAATAATCATCAGCCATACGAGCAGCATTTTCCAAAGTTTCCACATTCTGCTCGTCAAGATAGGTTTTAACATCACATTGGATGCACCTTTTGAACTCTTCAATTAACTTTCTCATGCACTCTATCCCCTCCTGGATAGGTTTTGAAATGAAATTCTGAACATTAGATGCCATTGTAAATGCTTGTTGGTTTCACACAAAAAAAATTTCTCTGTATAAAAATCTTTGCCAAAGACAAAAAAAATTCAGAGACAAAATCAATATGAATTTCAAAGATAAATTTAATATCTCTAATATGCTTTAAAGAAATTCAATCCCGGAACGACGAGCCCCCAATTTCTGTTACGACTCTATGGTCTAAGAAAAATGTAACAGAAAGAAAGTGAAACCAACAAATCAAGTAAAAATCAACAAGCAATTTATTACTAGATAATTAAAATGAAAAATCAAAAAGTCACTTACAGTAATGTGTTTTGAAATCCTAATAATCCAATAAGAATGATTGTTCTAATCACAAGTCCTAAATATAGAATGTTCCGAATTCACGGCTGTGTCCTTGAATGTTATGATGTGCTAATGGTCTCCAAAGTCCTGATGTACTAGAAATCTTGATGTGCTGATGTCAAAATGAAGTATTCCAAAATCTCTGAATAAGTTCAGTTAAATTCCAAAATCATTAATTAAAAATCCAAAATCCAAAAGTTTATGAGCACTGTTATAATCCAATTTATATTTAAAATAATTCCTCTCTTAGAATTTGTAATGAATTTTCACAACTGTAATAGCTCTTTACAAGACTGATGGTAATGTCAAAACTGAAAAAATGTCCACCAAACATGGTATATATAAAGACTGGTCACATGACAGAATGTTCTAAAACATGAGTCATCTTAATGGAATTTTAACTGTAAACAAAATTCAACCTTGACCTTCAAATTGAGAAAACATATTGATCAAAACAACCTAATTCAAGGACACTAGTTATACATGTTTTTCCTAATAAACATAAAGATTTAAGCAAATATCAAAGTGAAGAAACATCCACAATTTCCTAAAATATATATAATATTATATAAACATCATACATAACAGTATACATTTCTATGTGCTTGTATTTTCTGATTTCTTCAACATGAAATAAAAGAAAAAAGTTATAAAGTTCACAATTCACATAGCACACTTATGGTCTATACTCGGTAGTGAACTGTACTGATGCAAAGCATATTGTTTGTTCCTAAAAAAAAATATGAATGGATTTTGCTTTATTCATCTTTTCTTTTACCATATCTTATTCTTCCCGATCACATTTCAGCCATAGGTCCATTGATATTTGATTTATTAGTATTTTAGCTGATACACTGACCCGATAACCGGTACATCTTTGTCATTGATATAATGGATGCTACAAAGGGATGTAATCCATATTAACGACTCAAATGTTCAATGAATAATTACAAAATATCATAGATTAAGCACATAATTATCATATATTCACAATACTGTCATATATTCACTAACCACAAAAAATTATGACCTATCTCTTCTTGTTTGTGTAAATTTGCTATAGTATTTCATAGATATATTACAGAATTATTTCAAAAAAAATATTTTATTATTCTTTTGATGTGACTTTTCTGTTTTTCTGTCTCAATTGTTCATTTTTTGATAATTCTCATTTTCCTGTGGATAGTCTTATTTCCCTATTGGTAGCCTCACTAATTTGATCTTGTCTCTTGAATTTTGCCCTCAAACAGGTGTCAACTGGAATAACCTAGCCAGAGCTCTATTCATATTTAATTAGCATGTAAATAACACTGCATAGCCATGTGGTTCTTGTGACAATGGATATCGTACTTAAAACAAGAATGAACTGTTTATTCCGAGGTATTAATTGATAATGGAATATAGTAGTGCTCTTGTACATGAGAAAGATCACAATCATCAGGTAACTGAACAAAACAGATTATAATTGCCATGAAACCTCCCTCTCTCTCTCTCTCCAAAACAAAATTGGGAAAAAAGCATGTTAGCATCCATGACTGCAATTTCCCAGTGGAATAGCATACAGTAATACCATTAATATTTATGAAACCAACAATTAGTAGCAAAAAGATGAAGCCAAGGTGTTGATCTGGCTTTGTCTTTTACTCCACATTGACTTATATATGGATGAAGGATGGAAAATTTACAAAATTAGTGAATTCGACTTATACGCCACACTGACTTATAGGCAGGAATATACGGTAATAAGATATTGTTTGTAATACAAATTTCAAATGAAGATCAGGATTTAGGGAAGCTATGCTTATGTCTGTACTACCAGAAAGAGTTATTATCACACAAATACCAAGAATTGAAAACATGTGGTTAAAATATGCATTTTGGGTTAAAAGTATGTAAAATAATAATACTGAATTCAAAGCTAGCAGCTAACATTGTGACAGAAACATTTCCAAATGAAAGTGGCCTAAATCAAAGCTATAGATATAACCATACCCAAAATTACACTGCAACTGTGAACAAGCAATTAGTTGTCTCTAACATGTGCCCAACTGCTACCAACCAGTGGATCAGGGTCTATCATATAAACCATCTATAACATCTATTCAACTGTTAACTGCCATTGGATCAGGGTCTATGATGCACAATGTCTAGAACATGTACCAACTGCTAACCAGTGGATCAGGGTCTATGATGCACACTGTCTAGAATATGTATCCAACTGCTAACCAGTGGATCAGGGTCTATGATGCACAATCTCTAGAAGATGTATCCAACTGCTAACGAGTGGATCAGGGTCTATGATGCACAATGTCGAGAACATGTATCCAACTGCTAACCAGTGGATCAGGGTCTATGATGCACAATATCTAGAACATGTATCCAACTACTAACCAGTGGATCAGGGTCTATGATGTGCAACATGTACCCAACTGTTACCAACCAGAGGATCAGGGTCTATTATATAAACCATCTTAACATCTACTCAACTGTTAACTGCCAGTGGATCAGTGTCTATGATGCATAATGTCTAGAACATGTACCAACTGCTAACCAGTGGATCAGGATCTATGATGCACAATGTTTAGAACATGTACCCAACTGCTAACCAGTGGATCTGGGTCTATGAGATGCACTGTCTTTAACATGTACCCATCTGCCATGGATCAGGGTCTGTAATGCACAATGTTTAGAACATGTACCTAACTGCTAACCATTGGATCTGGGTCTATGATGCACAATGTCTATAACATGTACCAACTGCTAACCAGTGGATCTGGGTCTATGATGCACAATGTCTATAACATGTACCCAACTGCTAACCAGTGCATCAGGGTCTATGATGCACAATATCTATAACATGCACAGTCTATGTGCACTGTCAGTAGATTAGGGTCTATGATGTGCACTCCAAATAACAAACAAAAACTAAAGTGTTTGTAAAACACTTATCATAGTGATCCTCCACTTTGTCCCACCCACCCCCCAAAAATATGTACCCTTTGCGTAAAATCCCTGGGGATAAGCACAGATCCAAGTCCAATGTTAGTACATGCAGCATATCTGAATTTGTCTTTTCATGCTCAGCAAGTGTATATACCATATTTCATGTCATTTTTCATACATTAAAAAATTATTATTTTTTCCAAAGTATGAAAAATAATGTGTAGACACGAGGCCCAAGTTGGCATGATATCGCTTACCTGATTATATTTAATTCAACCGGTGACCATTTCATTAAGTAGGCTCGTGTATTATAATAAATTGTAAAAACACAACCTATGTAAACTATCTCCCAAACTTTATATTATGTTGAGTTTACTTATTTTACTATATCCTGATTTAATTTCTTTCTAAAGATAAAGGCATAAATAATATAAATAGCCTCTTGCTCATAATTGAAGTTGTCCAAGATTCTTGATAATATAAACCCATTTACCAAGTTTTATAGAAACTGGATGAGAAATATAGTATCTGGATCTAAAGAGGTAGCAAGCTCAGTCAATCAGATCCAAGGTATCTCAATAATATGTGCAGATCTCACTTTTTATAGAACCTGTCTACAAGAATGACAATATAGGCTTATTTACCAATGTGGAGCAATAAATTAAGATTAGCTCAGTAATATGCATAGATCTTGCTACAGTGGCTACAATGAATTCTAAAACCATTGTGCACATCTACACACCAACCCCAATCAAACCCCAAGGTTTAAAGACTCTACCCCAATCAAACCCCAAGGTTTAAAGACTTTACCCCAATCATACACCGAGGTTTAAAGACTCTACCCCAATCATACCCCAAGGTTTAAAGACTTTACCCCAATCATACCCCAAGGTTTAAAGACTTTACCCCAATCAAACACCAAGGTTTAAAGACTCTACCCCAATCATACCCCAAGGTTTAAAGACTTTACCCCAATCATACCCCAAGGTTTAAAGACTTTACCCCAATCATACTCCAAGGTTTAAAGACTCTACCCCAATCATACCCCAAGGTTTAAAGACTCTACCCAAATCATACCCCAAGGTTTAAAGACTCTACCCAAATCATACCCCAAGGTTTAAAGACTTTACCCCAATCATACCCCAAGGTTTAAAGACTCTACCCAAATCACACCCCAAGGTTTAAAGACTCTACCCAAATCATACCCCAAGGTTTAAAGACTCTACCCCAATCATACCCCAAGGTTTAAAGACTCTACCCCAATCATACCCCAAGGTTTAAAGACTCTACCCAAATCATACCCCAAGGTTTAAAGACTCCAACAAAAGTACACTATAATTACCTTCATCATAATATATATGGTATTCAAAAGACAAAATGTAAATACCCATCCAGTGTAAGTAATGTTAGTGGTTGACAGCTGAGTATCTGTTGTATGCTGTTCCACAACATAGATGATAGCATTATCTGATTTGGGATTCATCCATAGTAGCTCCACATCTCTTCCATTCTGAACAATGAATATAGTCGATGGTGAGGGAACAAGTAAATTTTGATGACCGGCTGAAAAAAAAAATCAAATTTAGTATGTAGTGTGAATTTTGATTTTTTCGAACACTCGTAATCTTGACTTTTTATTATCTATATTCATGAAAATTGACCTCCAGTTTACCTTGAAAATAAATTTATCTTAACAAAACCTATGTCTCTTATTAAGTTATTCACATTCAAACATTGTAACTTGTAAGGGGCATTGGTAATTGTTAATGTACATAATACTTGACTTTATCCTACCTCTTTTTTGAACTGACTATTGCAATTATATGATGAAATATTATAAAACAAGTTTAACCGACAGTTTCCAATATGCATTAATCATATGACATTATATTTTTGTTTGTATTCTCATTTTCATGCATTTGTGATCACATTTAGGCTGCAATAATTGCGAGTAGAAAAGTTATTTTCCATGAAGCTACTGAGTCTAAAAAAAATCTCTTAGTCATCAAAACTTACCAACAAAAGATGCAACTTTTCAGAATTTTTTTTATTACAAATCCAGAGTTGTTAGTGAGCAGGCAATAACAACATGCCAACTCTTCTATGGCAAAAGTCAGTATTTTTAAGCAATAATAACAAAATTGAAATAAATAAACATTCAAATAAATATAGTATGAAATCATAGTGACCAAGTTTTGATGCATCCAAAGAGGCAACCATGTTGCAATATGTTAAACATATTGGAGTTTGAGCATGTGCATAATTTTAAGCAACATTTAATTAACATGAGAAAATAGGTTTCAGTAAGTCCAAGTTCTGGTGTGTGATACACCATCATCCCAAGGTACATCTACACTGCAAGTTCTCAACAAATGTCTTAAAAGGTGCATTGAAATAATAGTAACTGTTGCAGGATGGACTAGGAGAACATACTATCTGATGGACAATCTGATGCATGGCTGAAAGTACAAATGCACACACAGATGTAAATGTAAGGTGTATCATTATACAATACCTGTTTCCTAAAGCAGCAGCATAAGTAAATTTGAGTTGCAACAAATAACCATGAGTGTTTTGATTGGTACAGAGATAATTTCCTGCAAAGTTTGTAAAGGATTAATCACAGCTTTATTTGTTTGCTTGGAATTGTAATTAAATGCTGATAATTCATAAATATTAAAACTGTAATTGATTTATATTATACTGTACAGGTTTCTGATGAATATGATTAGACAGAGAATGGAAAAATGGGCAGTCATTTTTCTATGATTTTCAACAAGCTGCACAAGTGGGCCCGATATTGCTCACCTGGCATTAGTTGAACAAATTTTGAAAGGTATTTATGCCAGGATGTATTCTGTTAAATTTGGTAAAATTCTGTTTAGCTGTTTCTAAGAATTCATCACTTAAAGGTTTTTCTATTTTTAGTAACAGTAGCCATATTTTATGGTAGATTTGCATCATTTGAACAAATTTAAAAGACCTTCATGCCATGATGCTTTTTGTTAAATTTGGTCAAATTCTGCTGAGTGGTTTTTGAGAAGATGTAAATAAAAAATTGTACAGTGACACACAACAGACGAAGGACCATACCATAAACTCACTTGACCTTATAGCCAGGTGAGCTAACAACTTAAGGAAGTACAACTGCTTATGAATAGACAAATTTCTCACTATATTAATACTCACAATAGTTATCATATAATGTTGAACATGTTCCAGCACATCCAGGATGCTAAAAAAAATTTGATAAAATATCAAACAAAAATAATAAATCTCTAAAATGATAAAGTTCCATTTCTTTCTCATCTATTAGTATACTACATAATTTTCCTCATCTATTAGCATACTAAATAATTTTCCTCGTCTTTTAGCAAAATATTTAATTTGAATAAAATAAATTGATACCTGATTATAATTTTGCTAAAACAAAACCTTACCAAATTGCAACAGAAACAAAGCAGTTTCCAAGGAGACAGCATGACCTTTTCTAGGTTTAATATCTCCTCATACAATCAGAACTAGACCAGTCAGTGATGGGTGCACATCACAATAGGCCTCACGTTCTACAATTTGCTTAGCATAACCTTAAACAGAAGAACTTCTGATGGAAAACCAAAGTTGGGAGATGAGTGGCATTTAGGGGCCATAACTCTTCTAAATGATGACATGGAATGCTGGAAATCCAACTCATTCAAGATCTCGTCAATATATAGGTGGATGATAACTTTCGTCTATTTTCAGCAATTGCAGTCATATTTGATTATGGATCGGCATCCACTGAAAAAATTTTAAAGGCCTTGATGCCAGAATGCACATTGTAGAGTCACATACAAATTGGTCAAGTGGTTTTTAAGAAGATGGACAAAGGATCATACCACAAATTTCACTTGACCTTACAACCAGGTGAATAAGAGACATGTCACAACAAAGTAATTATAAGTCCAATCTCTCCCAAAGTTCTTAGGACTACAATACACTTAGGTGAAGTGACATAATAATGTAATCATCACATCACTTCAATCTGCGCAGTAAGCATCTATTTTACAAAAGCGGACATCCTTAAAAAAGAAAATAAAATTACACAATTTTATCTAATGCAAATTATTTATTTTTGGGTGAAGGACAACTAGATCTAGGTCCTTTTCTTTTAAATACTTACATCACAGACAGTTATCCAATACCCATCTCCATTACATATCTGTTCACAATTTGGCTGAAACCACAAAAAAAATAAAATAGAAGCATGAATTATTTTGAGCTGGTTCCATCTAAAAAAAAAAATGGAAATATTTAAATGAATTGGACTGTCTTTTCTAGGATGCACAATTGCAGGATTCATGCTTGTTTCCAAAAAACTGTGCAGAAAAACAAATCAAAGTGTGAAAATAATTGCATATTATATCTTAAAGCCCAACATTTATTTCTTCATTAAATCTATCTTATATTCACAAAATATTCCTTTTTTCCCTCTTAAATTTTCAATTCTAGAATAGACACTCTATGGAGTTGAATATGAAAAGTTCACTATCATCCCCCACCTCCCATATAAAACATGAAAACCATGATGCAACATTATTTTTTAGCCAATACTTTAGTGAACTGCCAGATAAAATATTTAATAGCACAGAGTTCAACTCAGAAAGATTGAGAGAACACATACAACACAACATTTCTGACCAACCTCCTTTTTGTCATATTGTAGATCAGAAACTGACGTACATAAAAATGTACCAAATCTCAATACCTCAAAGGTTGCAGGATCAGATGGTATTGGACCAAAATGATTATGCCTTTCAACACCAGTAATTGCAAAGTTACATGCACATATTATAAAACTGAGTATAAGAATCAATAAATAGGCTGAAGTAACACCAGTTTATAAAAGTGGTGCAAATGATGACCATGAAAATTACAATTTCAATTTAACCAACACTCTCTAAATTGTTTGAAATATATGTTGCTACTATGATTTACTTTTATCCTAATGATAACAATTTATTACAAAGAGAACAATCAGGCTTTAAACAATTCCAATCTTGTCAAACAGTTCTTACAATAATAACATAAACTTAGATGAAATGAATAAAGGTAATTTAACTAGTGATGTTTACCTTGAAATACCTCTATTTTGAAACCAGAAAATTATATTTCAATACATATATTTTGCCACACTAAAAAAGTCCATTTTAGTTTATAAAACATTAAATGGAATTTCCCCATGTAATCTCCAAGAAATGTTGGTACACATTTATTCTGATTATGTATTACATTCTATGGAGGTTCATTTAAATTTGCCAAAGCCTAATATGGAACAATTTAAGAAAAGTATCAAATGTTCTTCAGCAGTTGACTGAAATAGTTAGTTTGCCACTGATATCAAGACACCAACAAGTCTGGACACTTTCAAAAGTAAATGCTTCAATTACATGTTAAGAATGGTCTGATTTACATATACATGTACTCTTGTTGCTAATATTATATATATATTGTAGTGTGTGTGTGCATGTACACACACACACACTCAGCTCAGAAACTGACTGAACTATTCCAGTCAATATGAACTCAAGGAACTATACCCCAGAAGTACAATGATGCATTCATTGTCCACTTGTATAAATGGACAAGCAACAGACAATCCTACTACAACCATCGGGCATCTCCTTGCTGTCAATAGCCAGCAAAATCCTTGCCAGAATTCTGCTGAATCACTTTGTGCATCACACTGATCAAGGGGTCCTGCCTGAGAGTCAGTGTGGCTTCAGGAAAGGACAAGGGACCACAGACATGGTGTATGCAGCTCGTCAACTCCAGAAGAATTGCCTGGAACAGAACTTCAACCTGTACATGACATTGATCGACCTGACAAAAGCCTCTGACACAGTCAGCCATGGATTTCAAAGAAATTCATCGTGATGATTTGGCAATTCCATGATGGCATTCTCGCTTGTGCCGTGGACGATGGCAAGTCATCTGAACCATTCCCAGTCACCAATGGAGTCAAGCAAGGCTGTGTTTTGGTCCCAACCCTCTTCAGTGTGATGTTCTCTGCCATGCTTACTATTGCCTTCTGTGACTATGACACTGGGATCGATATCAGATACCGGACTGATAGCAGGCTCTTCAATCTGAGACTACAGGCGAAGACGAAGTTACACGAAATGACTGTTTGTGACCTCCTATTTGCTGATTACTGTTCTCTCAATGCCAAATCTGATTCTGACATGCAACAGAGTATGGATCGTTTCTCTTCAGGTTTTGACAATTTCAGTCTCCCAATCAGTATCAAGAATACAGAGGTGATGCACCAACCCGCACCAGGAAAGCCTTACATAGAGCCTACCATTACAGTAAATGGCCAAATGGTTAACCCTCCTGGCAGTGGGCAAGTTCACCTATCTCTGCAGCACACTGTCAGGTGCAGTCCACATCAATGATGAAACCAACACCAGAATTTCTAAAGCAAGTGTGGCCTTTGGCAGACTACGCGCAAATGTGTGGGAGTGATGAGGCATCAGTCATCAAACAAAACCTAAGGTCTACAAAGCCATTGTGTTGCTGACCCTGCCGTATGTGTGTGAAACCTGGACTGTGTACAGACACCATGCCAAGAAGCTGAACCATTTTCACACGGGCTGACTGAGGAAAGAACTGTCAAAGAACTTCAGAGAGCTCTATTTACCAGTAACCATCCTATATGAGCTTTCATTATTGACCTAGATGACATTACAGTGCTATTGCATTGGAAGGCAAAATATATGGGAACAGTGAAGGGCAGCAATGACTTAAGTTCTTTAATCCAAAAACTGAGCACTTTTTTCACATATATTTTATCATATTGTCAAATAAGACTGTTTTAGCATTATTTCAATCCTACAGAGAATTGGAAACATTGTTTTTCTAAAAATAAATTTAAGCAATAATATCTCTTGTCCACATTGAGTCTATGTAATCCTGTCACCCAGGAGGTGGATCCAAATGATGAAAATGTTATGTTGTCATGAAATGGTAAACTGATCTTTAATACTGAGCTAACACAAGGCTTGCTGTTTGCAAACATTTGCTGTAGTATGAGGAAAGTTACTAAGACTGGTGGTAAAATATGAACATTTAACTTGAGTGGGGGGCAACATGTTAGAAGCTGACAGCAAAGATAGTTTAAACATTGGGTCCTAAGAATCACAAACGTGCTGTTGTCATTCCTGGGTCTCTAATATAAGTTAAAAGTAGGTCACAATTTATGAAATTAGGTCAAGTCTTATTCATCATATTTAGAGCTATCATCAATGATCTTTAGGTTTAACAAATGTTACACAATTTTGTCATGTGACTGCAAGTCAGCAAATATTCTAACCTAATAGAAAGTAATCTGACAACCATATATACCCTGTATTCATCTACAAGTCAACTGTATTTATCTACGAGTGAACAGTCCCCAACCCCCAACCCCTCCCCCCCCCCCCCAAAAAAAAACCCCCCACAAAGACTAACCAATCTACTCGTTTCAAGATTCCGCTATCAACCTAATTGGTTAGTTATAGTATGGGCCCGTTCCATTCTGAATCGTACACCACCTTCGCTCTTCGAAAGTATTTACCTGGGCCAGTTACTATCTAGCTGAAGATTATTTAATCTCTCTATACCTTACAAAATTTCAAACCAAACCTTGTTCCGTCTACGCATACTTTTAAATTTGGAAAAATAAAGTTGTCAACGGCGAGTACAATGTTAAAGAAAATGCTATTTATAGTACAAGCACTGCCTAATACATGTCGCAAGGTGCATGGTTACGACGCGGATCTTCGCGCAGGTAAAACTAAAAGTCGGTACATTTATACTATATAAAACGTGCACACGCTAAATGCCATGTAAATATGAATTAAATATTTTGTGCACTTTTTTTACCAAATCAGTCATGAATACAAATAAAGATAGAAATGTAAAATCAAATAGTTAATACTTTTATTGTAAGGTGCACGATTGTGATGTAGAGCTAGCTATACTGTATTACCATAGAAGATGCCTACTACTTTAATGACTATGACTATAATAAATGGATACAAAACAACATAAAAAAATTCTCTAAATCATATGTCATTCTCTAAGTAATAAATATGTCAGATAATTAGATTATAGATTTTTATGTTGTTTTATATCATATGTTAAACATGCTACAAAAATGCAGTATGAACATAAGTGTGTTCGCCATCTAAATATATTTAATTCATATTTACATGGCATTTAGCATGCCATCAATTTTATTAACATTTAAAAAGATCATATAATGTAGACAATAAATTATTATTATTATTAGTAGTAGTAGTAGTATTAGTATTGATCTTGTTGAAAATACAAATAATTCCTAAATATAAGTGTAAATGTCTGATAAACATATCAATCATTATTATTAAAATTATTTATTTTACAATCTGATTCAATTTCTTAATTTTAAAATTGTGATACAAAATATCAGCATTATTATACAATATTATTGCTATTTTTATTTGTATTCATTTTTGATCTGGGAAAAAAGTATTATCATCTGAATATTTTAATTATTATTTGAATTATTACTTATTCTGCATGCATGTGTATATGTTTGTTTTTTGTTCTGGTCTTCTATAATAATAATAATGTCTAAATTACTTGCTATTTTTAATGTACTTAATTATGATTTTTACAAAAATATTATAATGCTATTTTTATTCAAACTTCATTATTTTGGAATGTGTGGTATATAATTAAAAAAAATGATAAAGTCTATATTCTACTTACATTATATTTTTATGATTCAGATAATTTTTTCACTGTAGTTTCGTAGCCTTTATTTTAATTTTACTGATTATAGCGGATGGTATTGTGTACGTATTAAACAGTATACATGTACCGACTTTTAGTTTTACCTGCGCGAAGATCCGCGTCGTAACCATGCACCTTGCGACATGTATTAGGCAGTGCTTGTACTATAAATAGCATTTTCTTTAACATTGTACTCGCCGTTGACAACTTTATTTTTCCAAATTTAAAAGTATGCGTAGACGGAACAAGGTTTGGTTTGAAATTTTGTAAGGTATAGAGAGATTAAATAATCCTCAGCTAGATAGTAACTGGCCCAGGTAAATACTTTCGAAGAGCGAAGGTGGTGTACGATTCAGAATGGAACAGGCCCATACTAAATATAGAATAAATGTACTGACGAAAATGCAGTTTAGCACTTTAAAAAGATTAATTTATGAACAATATACAACATTAATTAACATGAAAATTAATAAAGTAATATTAAAATAATTTGTACATTAAGTAATCCAAAATTTCAAAACATGTGGGTCATCAATACCAAACAAACCAAAGGCAGTACAGTACTACTATTTTAAGGATAGAGTGAGCGAGTTTTATGATATACTCAAATATAGTCTGGACCCATTCCATTACGAATTGTACACCTCCTCCGCTCTTCGAAAGTATTTACCTGGCACAGTTACTATCTAGCTGAGGATTATTTAATCCCTTTAAACCTTACAAATTTCAAACCAAACCTTGTTCCGTCTACAGAAACTTTTTATTTTGGAAAAAATAAAGTTGTGAAAGGCGAGTGCAATGTTCACGAAATGCTATTTTTAGTACAAGGACAGCCTAAAACACGTCGTAAGGTGCATGGGTACGATGCGCATAGTTGCGAAGGTAAAAATAGAAGTTGGTATATTTATGCAGTATACAACGTGCAAGATACCGACCACTATAACCAGTGAAATTAAAATAAGGAGTACGAAAAAGTATTAAACAATTGTAACCATGTCAAAAATACATTACGCGCAGTTTTCCATGATTTTCATAATGGTGGAAACATGCATCGACACTATCGTTGTTATGACCAAGAAGCTTAAACTAAAGGACACATAGATGTTAAGGAGAAAACAAAAATGCCAGTTAAAAAGACGAGAAGGTTGCATAGTGTTCCCGAAACAAATTTACGCCAACGTGTCATTGGTGAAATGGACATTGATACTGTTAAATCGATGCCAAGTCCATTCTTTTGCTTAGAGCAGGAAGCCAGGCTTGTAGACCACATTTCTCTTTTGGCGAAAGTGGGCTATGGTTATACCTGTTCAGATGTATGCAATTTGGCCACTGACTATGCTGTTGACATTGGACTTCGTCAGAACGATAATCCGCTATCACTGCGTGGTATCGCAATTTCATATCGCGATGGCCTAATTTTACAGTTAAAAAGCCCAGGTCTCTCGCAATCGCATGTGCCAAATTTACATCAAGAAAGAAAGTAACCGCATATTTTGAGGAACTGGAGAAAATCATGAACATTAATATAACCTGAAGGAGAAACCACAGCACACTTACAACATCGACAAAAAGGGCATTCTGATAATCATACCCCTCCTTTTGTAGTCACAGACAAAAAGTGAAAACCTGTCGCAATTACCAGTGGAATGTCATATAATGTGACTGTTTTATCGGTCGGAAATGCTTTAGGTACATCCATTTCGGCTTATTTTGTATTTTCGGGAAAATGAATGAGAAATGAATTGCTTGAGGGTGCAACAACTGGTGTTTCTGGTACTGTTAGTGAGACTGGATGGTCCAATGGTCAAGTATTCAGGAAATATCTTGAGGAACATTTCATCAGCTATGTACAAGGGCGTGATCCATCCCAGCCACTGTTTCTTTTGTATGACGGGCACAGATCACACGTATCTTTGGCAGTAAATTGATTGGGCAAAACAACATAACATCATTCTTTTCGTATTACCGCCTCACACTAGTTATGTTCTACAACCTCTCGACGTCGGATGTTTCGGACCGTGTCAGAAAATATACAATAACGAAAGCGCAAAAATTCATTCGAGAAATGTCATCATCATCTGTTCCTAAGCACGCCATATGTGACATAGCATGCAGAGCCTGCAACTTAAGTCTGTCTGGTACAAATCTTCGATCATCTTTTAAAAAATGTGGAATCTACCCCTTAAATCCATCTGCTATAGATTGTGTGGCATTCATACCAGCTACAGTATTCCACGATGAAAGCAACGACTCTGATTCCCAAAAAAATTACCAACCATACCATCTTTCCACAAAATAGTGAATGCTTTCTTCTCAACGAGGACAAAGCAGTAGGTTGTCATGCTCCGAGTCCAAGTAGTCGAGCTGCTTGTTTCTTCAGCAAGAAGGAGAGTGTATTACTGGACAAATCAAAGAAGACCAATAAGAAACGCAAAGTCCTAACGGCTGTAGTTGGTGGAAAGCCAATAACAGAGAATAGCATTGTGTAGGAAATAATAGGACATCTTGAAATACAATCGTTAAAAAAAGCAAAGAAAAATGTGGAAAACGGAAAAACAGAAAAGCCTAAGGAATCTTCACTTTCTGATAGCTCAAAAAAGTCAGGGGAAAAAATAAATCATATACATCCTTTTAAAATCCAGTCAGATGGTATTAATATGACTGGTCCATCGGGCAAGCAGGTAATATCAGTACGGTACTTGGAAGAAACGGAAGACTCTGAGTTTGTAGATGACGGTGAACCCTGATGTGTATGCAAAGAACAACAGCCCGATGCCATGAAACACAATGATTGCATCGAATTCGTCAGTTGGGCAGTGTTGTGTTAAAGGTTGCAGTTGCTGGGTTCCTTTGAAGTATTGCACCGAAGTACGACTCTTGAGGCGCAATGGGGTCTTCAATACTCCCTGTCATCCAGAACTGCCAAGGCAAACTATGGCAGAGTGTAGAGATGTGTAAAGAAAGTTTTCATCTGTGTACATACCCAATTTTGAAGTTAACAGTTAAATTTTCATTTTGAACCAGCTTAAAAAGTTATCCGTCAACATTTGTTACTTCTTTTCTGTTAATAAAACTAAACAGAAGAAATAGAAATACAATAAGAAAGAAACATATTGATTCATATTAAATTGTAATGTTCGCCATTGTTGCCATTTTGTGTCACCCTACGTGTCTTTTATCATCTCTATGATGGCCGCGAGTGGCGCTGTGATCAACCGCTCCGAAACAGATGACGTTATAACAAAGTAAGCGAAAGGGAGTACGCATAAATAAACTCTCAAGGAACAAAGGTCAGCGGCCATAAATAGTTTGAAGATTTGGCTTTCAGTGCCGTTATAACGATTATTCAAAGTGTAAATGAACTTTTAATAAAACTTACATTGTTTACGAATTATTCCGCGATTTCTTCTTAAGGGCTCCGAAACTGATACCGCGAGGATAGTTAAAATTTCCGACATTTTGGAGATCAGCAGTTTTCTCGTCAACAAAGAGGAATTTGCAAACATGTCAAAACCATAAACTTTTAAAAAATAATACCTTAAACTATATAAATGTTGTGATATTCATATATTTGTTGAAGTGAATAAAAAAAGACAGCGAAACAATTATCCCCATTTCTTTTTTCTTTTTTTTTTTTCTTTTTTCTTTTCTTTTTGGTTTGTATGGTAATTTGGGGTGAATCGTCCCCGATTGTAATATTAGAATTCACATTCCTTTGATTTACTCCAAAATAAAAGCATAATGCAGGCGAATCAAATACCCTAATTATGTGTAACTATTCATTTTTACAATTTCACACGTTCTTGTACCTGAAAACAGAGTAATAAATAAAAAGTCGAGAAACTACTTAAGATGGCGATGGGATAAACACGTGTTCAAAACTCTATACGTTGGCGCCAGCAATCGCCAAAGGAGCTGCCCAGAAGTTTATAACTCTTAAGTTGGCTATCAGTTATATTAGTATCATATATACTAAAGTTATGAAATGGTCATACTGTGTGCCGATTTTGGTCCAAAAGTTGACATACTTTTGCAGTGTTACATATTTTCGAGCCTGTAAAAATGGCGTCACTAACTACTTCCGCAATGTTGGCAATGCATCTTCCGATTTGGATGACAAGCCTGACCCACTTAATTCAAAACTCAATTTTAGACAAGACGCATCAGTTAAAATTGTCAAAAATATCTTTAAAAAAGGTTTAAAATGTTGCTCTTTCTAAACATATATGTGTTGAGTGCGTATTTGACCGATTAATTGGATCAAATGCAATTTGAATATTTCGTCGTTCCTGTATTCCCCTTATAAAGCGCGCTAAAATTATAATAAGGCCATATACGCAAGACTTGGGGGTTTTGCTTTGCATAAATACCCATAATTTCATGCAAGACGTTATCACGAGAGTACAAGGTATGGTGCAAAAATAGACCTGTTTTGGACTCCGGGTCCAATATTATTTTACAAAAGCTGCTTAGAGTTATTCGCCCCCATTGCTTGAGCATAGCTACAGGATAATGGAACGGGTCCAGACTATACCATAATATTTTAAAAGTAATAAATATCTCTCAAATGTTTATTCAGAATAAAGAAAAA
The DNA here is from genome assembly GCA_029931535.1 of Margaritifera margaritifera. Lineage (NCBI taxonomy): Eukaryota > Metazoa > Mollusca > Bivalvia > Unionida > Margaritiferidae > Margaritifera > Margaritifera margaritifera. The sequence continues at coordinate 1,141,249 of JAQPZY010001468.1, read as the reverse complement.
GCCCACATATGTATTTTTACAGCACCGTCCCTCTTTTTTCTTTAACATCTCAATTTAGAACCAATTCGATATTTGAGTGTGCTATAGATATAGAAATGATTCATGTCAAATTGAAGCATCACCTCGATTTTCGACTAAAGTGCCCTTTAACGAAGTTCCGTATGTCCTAACAATTTTCCCAAAATAGGAATTTTTATTTACTTAGACCCACTTTTCATGCTACTTTTAGCCTAGTAGACAGAATCACCCATTCCAAAAATAATTATTGTTAAAGTTCAAACTTTCTTCTACAAGTTGATGTCAAACTGTACTATATATGTTGGCATACAGTATTGAAAAAATCACATAGACTATTTCCTGGGCCAAATAGGCCCTTATAGTATGTCTCCATTTCTTTTCAACGAGGTTCAACATTTCTTAAACATTATAACATACCTGCCAAATCACGCCGTGACCCACAAAAACACGATTTTAGACTACAAAACATACAGTCACAATCGTGATTTGAAAAGCAAATATCTCAATATGACTGTCTCTCCCGTCATCCCTCTCTGTAAAGGAGGATCAGAAGATATAAAGCGTTTCATTCTCACATGCCCCTCCCTACAGTACAAACGTGCTAAACATCTCCAAAAAATCATAGAATTCATCCAGTCTTGTAGGGCAGGTGCAGCTGATATTCTGAGCAAAGACGTCGAACTTATGTTGCAGTACGTGATGGATTGCAGTTCTCCAATCATTAAGACTGCCTTTAACTTAAGCACTGATCAAATCCAGGAAATTGAATGTCTCAATAGAAGCCTCATTTACAACCTGCATCGACTGAGAGCAAGAATTTTATTGTGTGTATGTATGTATGTATGTATGTATGTATGTATGTATGTATGTATGTATGTGTGTGTGTGTGTGTGTGTGTGTGTGTGTGTGTTTATGAATTACCCAGAACCTGAACTCTGGGGTGCTCTGAAAATATACCGGAGTAAATTACAGTCAACAACAACAACAATAGCGGGGAGGGGGTATTATTAAAAACTATAAAAATATAATCGCCTTCCAAATAATATCTGATTTGGGAAAGTGTTTGGAGCTTTGTAAAGTATATCAACAAGCAATTTACAGGTTTTATAGCATATTGCCGCCAGCCGAATGCACTATGGCTGCCGTTTATTGCACATCCGGTAGAGTAGCAAGTAAATTTGCAGGGAAATACCTATGTACTGCGGATCCGTAAAAAGATGAACATCGCAGACAATATCCGGAATTGATATTTGGTACTAGAATCGGTGCATTTCTCTTTTAAAAATTAAATAAAAGAGGGTGAAAGGTAAATTAAAAAGATCAGACATATTGGTGCTATTGATAAAGTAATAGCCATACGAATAAACACGATAAAATAAAAATACAAGGGATATTTGCATTGATTGAGTCAAAGTTTGTTTGTTATGACATTCTTTTATCATTATGAAAAGGCCAGAACAGTTTTATTTCAGAATATCATTACTATTTATCATCTTATTTCCCGTACATTTCAGTGTATATTGCGTAGTCAAGCAGTAAGTACTCACAATAATGTCTGGACGAATCATTTGCTCTTGAGCAGGAAAATTACAAAATGTCTGGAAAAGGAGGGAAAGGCAAGTTTTGCTGACTAAATGTGGAGTAGATGACTGGAATTTAGTATAACTAAATTATACATTAACCATACGTGAAATGTGAGTACATAAGAGTACATAACAGCCCTTAAAAGGACAAAAGTATTCACGTATTGAGGGAACATTTTAGTTGCAATATTTGTATTAAAAGTAGTAGAGGGTGGCGAAATAGCCTCTAACGTGTTAAATAGGGTCAATAGATTATAGCCTCTAACGGTAAATAAACAGAGGCGCCATCTTAGTTCATAGCTACATTGTCACAGTGTAGCATGAGGTGACGGTCTACTCTCGAACTAAAATCTTGTATGATGTCATAGGTTTATCATGTGTGGCGAGTCTGTCTGTCTGTAACAGTGTAGCATGTGAGATGTGTTTGGCAGAAAATGGGGGTTTGTCTGCTTTCTAAACGAAATGCCGTAGTTTGTTTTGCTTGATAAATATAAGAACATAAAAGTACGTCGAAGGTGTGTGTCTTAATATATTTAACTCAAAGGCCGTATTACTACACACGTTTTACATCAGTTTGTAACATGTTGGTTCTATTTTTGAGGAAAATGTAATTGCCTTGAGTTTATCGACCGAGAAAATGGGAGTTTGTCTGCCTTCTAAATGAATGAAATGCCGTATTTTGTTTTGCTTCATAACAAAATTAACTTCTTTATCTCTTATAAAGTTAAAATCTCAACCTCATTTTATAATATCCCCATCCCTCCCCATCCCTAATTTTAAAAAAAAATCAAAACCTACTATCCTCATAACCTTTACAATATCAATCCCCAATTATCTACTATCCACCATCTAGTTGTTTTATATCCAGCACCCAGTGATCCACTATCCACCAACCAATAATCTACTATCCAAAGCCCAGTGATTTAGTATCTGCCAATCCGTTATCTACTATCCAACACGCAAGGATCTACTATCAAATGTTATGTATATTGAATTTATAATATGTGCCCATGATTGTAAGTTGTACTTTAGTCAGATTATGGTCATTTTGTGAACAACATGTTTGCACAGCATTTGAGTTCAAGGCCGGGTTTTTTTTAGCAGCTGGACTGTTATTTCCTGTTGTGACAAAAGTCAGGTACACAAAGTAATCTTCTATAGAAATTACTCATATTCTGATGTGAGAACTGTCAGGTACATCTATTTATAAATATATGGGCTTAGTTAGCAAGAGATCATTTGGGTTCTAAAAATCTTGCTTTAAACATCATTCTATAAAGAAACTATTTTATGAATCAGATGTTACAGTTGTGAAAACCAGATATAATTCAGAGAGAGATTAATAATTTATTTAAAATATTAATTGGAAATACTAAAGTGCTCATAGATTTGAGGACTTTTTGTGATTTATGTGAATTCATTAAAAATATTCCGGATTACATCATTGTGGTACATCAGGACATTCAAGACTACTGGAATTCATTCAGAATATTATATATTTTTTGAACTTGTGATTACGACACTTACGATTATTAGGACTTTAATTCACGTTATTTTAAGTGTCTTTTGAATTTCACTTGAATTGTCTTGAAATAAATTGCTTGTTGATTTTACTTGATTTTGTTGGTTTCACTTTCTTTCTGTTACGTATTTTTAGGCCATAGAGTCGTAATAGAAATTGGGGGCTCGACCGGGATATGAATTTCTTTAAGTTACAATTTAAGTTGACTTTGTTTCAGAATTTTAATTATCCCTGGTAAAGGTTTTTATTTCACCCATTTGAGAAATCTTTAGTAAAACCAGCAAGCATTCACAATGTCATCTAAGGTTGAGAACTTTGTTACAAGTCCTACCCAGGTAGGGTTATATTCTATGAAAAAGGTCGAGTTGCTTGAGCTTGCCAGACAGTATGATCTTTCCGAGGCGAAAGTGTCTTTCACAAAAAAAAAAAGAAAGATAAAGAATATTTTAATTGCATTTTTGGTGGGAAAGGAAATTTTGGATAATAGTGCTTTGCATTTAATTGATAAGTCTTATCTGGGTTTGATAGGAAAGTAAAGAAATTTCAGCTAAATAAAAACCCAGATGGAATTAGAATTAAGAAAGCTTCAGCTTCAATAAGAAATGATGGAACTACATTCAGAAAGAGGAGAAGGAGAGGGAAATACCAATGCAGAGAGAGTCTTGGTCAATCTTTTGATGAGGTCACTTTCTATCCTGATACTGGGCAATCAGAAGGTATTGATCCCAGTGATCCTCTTTTTACAACTCATTCTCTCTATCCTAATCAGGGTGACAAAAGACAATCACTCGTTGTCGATCAGGAACAAGATCCTGAGATCCGCAGTTTGTTTCAGAGGGCTATTAGTGAAACCGAAGCCACACAAGTTCCAGTGTGTTACTTTGTGAAAAATGGGGTCCTTATGAGAAAATGGAGACCACCTGAGGTACCCAGCAGTTATTAAAATAGGGAAAACGAATTTTGCCAGAGTAGGTAATACCAGCTTCTGAAAGTGCAATGAATGAATTCCCAAATATATAAGAAAAAGTACCAAAAAAAGTTATCGGCTCGTTTTTTTTTACAATTTATCTTTGAAGTGCAGGAAGTGAAAATGACCAAGCGAAGCTAGCAGTTTTTTTTTTATAGGTGCACATCTGAAGTAAGGCCAAGCTGTATACTGTATAATTCAAATTATACCCATCAATCATACACCAAAATAAAGGGAATTAAAAGTTCTTTTAACAGTCCTTAAGATATACAAGGTCTCTTTTAAATGGTCAGGATAACCAGTGAGGAAAGCCTGGGAAATTCTTTTTTTTTAAAAATCTAACCCTTGGCAAAATACAAAACTGTAGAGCGCCACCGTAAAAGAAGCTTTAAAGTCCAGTCAAGATCAATACTCTCATGTGAAAACGATGGATCCTCACAAAATTGTACGTTAGTCCAATCATCAAATCGTTAGTCGACCTTGGAAAAAGTGTATCCATATCACAACACGTTACCGTACGGACACTGTTCTTGCCATGCCACGAGTTCTATCATCAGTGTTGCAGTAAATTCCATGGAATGAAGTGGATTACCAGCTACTGTTAGAAGAACTGATTCCACAAGACAAAACGATTCTTTCGAATTTCTGACGACGTATTGTGTGCGCCTCTCTCTCTCTCTCTCTCTCTCTCTCTCTCTCTCTCTCTCTCTCTCTCTCTCTCTCTCTCTCTCTCTCTCTCTCTCTCACACACACACACACACACACACACACACACACATGCACACATACATCCAAGTTAGACCGCATCATTTACATGTACTTTTAGTTTTTCAAATATGAACAGAATTACTCTGCATTTTTAGAGACAGACATATAAAACCTAATAAAGTAAGTAAAACGTGTCCTCATAACCGAAATTCTAAAACACGCCACTCTGAAAATCTTACATTTCTGTTATTTCCCACCTAATATTGCTACACTATTACATTTTTGAGAAAGACTCATCCTGTGAAAACCTATGAGCCCATTTTAGACATTACATCTTGAAGTTATAAATCTAAAAATCTCCTATTTGATGCGTGCTTTATCTATTTATGGACTCTCTATACCTCTCTCCCTCCATCTCTCTCTCTCTCTGTTTCACAGGCACACACAGACAGACACACAGACATCCACATATAGACAAACTTGAGTTTCCTATAGAATGATTTAGATTTAAATCATAATGGTATATGTTCCCGCTTTAAGATACCGCTGTCACAAAAGCTCTCTCTCTCTCATCATGAAATAAAAATTAATAATAATTTATGATATGTTGAGTGATGTTTATGTTACGGATGGATATCCAAACATTGGGCTTTGGATAGTAGATAATTAATTGGTTGTGGATAGCATATTACTTAGTGTTGGATATTAGACAACTATATGGTGGATAGCATATAATTGGGTGTTGAATAGTATATAACTGGTTGCTGGACAGTAGATCGCTGGGTGCTTGATATTAAACAACTAGATGGTGGATAGTAGATAATTGGGGATTGATATGTAAAGGTTATGAGGATGATATGTTTGTTTGTTTATTTTAGTGAGGGATGGGGATATAATAGAATGAAGTAGAGATTTTAACTTTATAACAGGGATCATAGGGTGGTAAGGAGAAGTTAAATTTGTTACGAAGCAAAACAAAATACGGCATTTCATTCATTTAGAAGGCAGACAAACTCCCATTTTCTCGGTCGATAAACTCAAGGCAATTACATTTTCCTCAAAAATAGAACCAACATGTTACAAACTGATGTAAAACGCATGTCGTAATATGGCCTTTGAGTTAGAGATATTAAGACACACACCTTCGACGTACTTTTATGTCCCTATATTTATCAAGCAAAACAAACTACGGCATTTCGTTTAGAAAGCAGACAAACTCCCATTTTCTGCCAAACACATCTCACATGCTACACTGTTTCAAACAGACAGACTCGCCACACATGATAAACCTATGACATCATACATTTTAGTTCTAGTATAGACCGTCACCTCATGCTACACTGTTACAATGTAGCTATGAACTAAGATGGTGCCTCTGTTAATTTCCGTTAGAGGCTATACTCTTTTGATCCTATTTAACACGTTAGAGGCTATTTCGCCACCCTCTACTACTTTTAATACAAATATTGCAACTAAAATGTTCCCTCAATACGTGAATACTTTTGTCCTTTTAAGGGCTGTTATGTACTCTTATGTACTCACATTTCACGTATGGTTAATGTATAATTTAGTTATACTAAATTCCAGTAATACATTCCACATTTAGTCAGCAAAACTTGCCTTTCCCTCCTTTTCCAGACATTTTGTAATTTTCCTGCTAAAGAGCAAATGATTCGTCCAGACATTATTGTGAGAACTTACTGCTTGACTACGCAATTTACACTGAAATGTACGGGAAATAAGATGATAAATAGTATTGATACTCTGAAATAAAACTGTTCTGGCCTTTACATAATGATAAAAGAATGTCATAACAAACTAACTTTGACTCAATCAATACAATTATCCCTTGTATTTTTATTCTATCGTGTTTATTCGTATGGCTATTACTTTATCAATAGCACCAATATATCTTTGTAGATAATCAACGACTTCACGTGGTGGTGCAAGCCCGTATGAGTCAAAATTCAAAAGATGTTGAGGCGTTACCACGTATGCGACCCAATGAGTTCCAGGTCATGTTGACGAATCCAGGTTAACGATTCCGGATTCCCACGTGCTGCAAGTTCATCCCGCATGAAGACCCTTCGGAAATGTCTGACTGATTTTGTCATGTGAGTAAATAAAAACTGGTCAACGGACGCCTGGAGGCCGTAAACGGCGAGGCCACAGCCAAAGAACTTTGTCCGAGAGCATTTGGCTGAGTCCGCCCGGATAATCGAAGACCTTTTATCTATTTATTTTTTATAAACCCTATGCATCCACCGACCGCTTTTTCAGAGTCATTCAGGATGTAGTTCTGACGGCCCCTAACGCATCTGCTTTTGCAACAGCGGGAGCTGCAGCCGCCAATACTGCTGGAATGGCCGCGAGAAATGGAAATATACCGCAGTCGTGTTTCATCGCAGCGAACCCGGCCGCTGACAACTTAAGAATTATCCCGCGACGTTGATATTAAGGAGTTATGGGAGCCTTTGCGTGCCATAGAAAACCAAACATGTATCTACTCATTAGACATATTATATAGCAAACATACATTAAATAAAAATGTAAATTAGTTTAAAGAAAACTTGATGATGTTTGAATTAGGTAAATTTATCTACATTTCAAGACGCTGATGTGAAAATTCACTGAGCTACAGACACAAATATCATTCACGATGCTGAGCTGAACGAACTATAACTATTCAGCTACATTCTGCTGATATGGATGCATTTGATCCAGTTCTAGCAATCCACTACTGGAACTCATCTTTCCGCAGACCTAATTTAGCTGTCCGCTGGATACCACAGCCTCATATTTGGAGACTATGTCTAGTTCTGATACTATCATTGATCACAAGTCAATGGATGAGGATGCTGATACTTGTTCAGACTATAATTCAGACTGATCATCAATGGTTAGATTATGATGCCCAGCCTCAAGATGAGCTATGTATGGATCTGGATCAGCTGGACAGTGGGCATCATTGTCCTGGTCAGTAGACAGTGACCATGCTATGCTGAATTTATTAACATTTAATAAATTTTACATATGATATAAATATCTTATTTTGTGTTTTTCTTTAGTTTCTATGTTTCATGGTATAACTGACCTTACTAAGGGCTGATATTCATGTCTATCTGAAATTACTACTGATTCATTGACTACATTTTGTCTTCTTGTATGATGAAATGTAGGACCAGTTGGTTATGGACAGGACCAGTAGCATTTTCAGGTTAATGGTCCTGTGGGCTTGCAGGATTTTTTTGGCGAGTTTCACACACTGCTAGGTACATGCGTGTGCAATCAGATGGAGAAAAAAAAAAAGGTATGACATATGATGGAATCAAAACAATAAATCTAATAAACTTAAAAACGAGACAGAGCGGGGAAATATATATCATACATACACTCAGTACAAGAAACAAAGTTTTTAATTTTTCCTTAAATATTTTTGATATTTTTATATTTGCTATGATATATAGAATGGATAAATGAACAACTTATAACTGATTTGATATAAGGAAATGCCAGTCCGGACATATACACATATTAACGGAATAAATGCACTTTTTGCAACAAATATAGCACAAACTCATGGACACATGAAAAGGACAAAATATATCGATACATGGCAAAGATCACTTAAACTTTTTAAAATTGCCGAGGAAAACCTGCCAAAAGGTGTAATGCCTGAGGAGGGGAGTACAAGCCTGTTTTAAATACAATTTAGGCTCAGGGACGGAGCGAATGGAAACCTGACAACGGGAATTTAAACAAGAACGTCCCGATCAAAAAGAAAAAGAGGAACCCCAGTCAAAAATAATATTTTCTTTTTTTGACTCAAAATTATGTTTGCTTTTTGAAGAAAAAAAACCCCCACAATACAGAACAGGGAGATGAAACAAACATATCTAACAAACTTTTAAGTTTAGAACAATGGGCGGGGGTGGGCATCTTATAGGACTGCTAGTTTATCATAGCTGGAGGTGTCCACACAAAAAAACTACATTTAAAATTGTCGCAAAATAAAGAGGCTACTGGAGCCAAATAATATATTAGATATTTTCTTATTCATTACGACATGTATCCTGTCATTTACCTTGGCCACGGGTGATACCCCTCCCCCCCCCCCCCCCCCAGCCGCAACTAGAACCACCACCACCAAATAATTCTGACAAACCCCTCAACATTGTCTAGGAAGCTACCAGGTATGTTTTCATATCAGTTTATTTTTGAATGTGAAAATTTGGTTTGTGCATGTTGATGAGATTTTTGTGATGTGTCGTTGAAGGAACAAATAAATATAGACTTTTGGCAGCATGGACATTTCATAAGTTATTATATCTTGTATATTGCTAGCCCCATGTGTTTGTGATAATAAGAAGAAAAAAAAATTTCATTGGACGTGATGTGTCTACTGAAAGGTCATATCTAATAGACTGTCCTGAAGTTCTGAGTATCGTATCAATAGCAATTTTTGTGGTAGTTTCATTTTCGGTGATTTTTGCGGTCTGAAAGAAAAGAAGAAAAAAAAAGCCCCCCAAAAAACTCAAAGCCACAAAAATATCAGTTATACATATAATTAAGAAGTTGGCCCGTAGAACCCGCTAACGGCAATGCCCCTAGCATGAAATATCTATATATTTTTTTCTGTCTCAATCTCTTTTTTTTATTGAAATAAAGTGAGTCTCATAATGTTGGTAATTCTGACAAGATATCCTTGTTGAGCCATATACATGTACCCTTCATTGTTGATCATTTATTGAAGAAGAATATATGTGTCCCAGAAAGCTAATATGAGCTATTAAAAAGCTGAAATATATGCTGAGGGACATACGTTTTGTAGTAGTTTATTCTGGTGTCAGCTTCCTCCTGATCTGACCGTAGTCTACTAAATTCACTTGCAGCTAATAAATGAACATTTTCATCTCCATCAACAGGAACTTTATAGTTTTCCAGTGGACGTATGGCCACGATAGGAATCTCTAATTTAATGAATTTACTTTAAAAAAACGAGAGGATTTGTTTAGGACTTTTTAAAAAGTTTTATAACCAATGTGAATAAACTGACAAGAAGAAGAAATGGTACTACACTGAGCCATAGAACTTACCCAAGGGGAATAAATGTTTATAACAAGAGTGATCCCCTCCCCCTTCTGCCATATTTAGGAGCTCCTTTATGATTTTGCCACTAAAGACTTTGATCCCAAGGGTTAATACTATTTTCCGAGTGCTCTGGCAATGTTGACACACAGCAAAATGTGTATTAGGACAAAAAAGGTGGGGATTATGTCGTCCTATGTATCTGTACGTCTGTCCATCCATTCGTCCGTCCATCCATTAGTAATGTAATGTATCTCTTCTTACACTGGTAAAGACAGAGACTTGAAACTTTGGGACACAGTTAGAGGTGGTCTGCAGATGTGTACATTAGTTTACATTCTGATGCGACCTGGAACCTGGATTTAAGACCCTGGGTCTTAAATTGGAAACTGTTGAGACTCCAACCCTATAGCCATAAATCAGACCTATATCCCGTACAGACCACGGCTCAGGTCCCTGGAGTTGGGAATTTGACCCTGGGTCATAACTTGAAAACTGAGATCCCCACTCGATAGCACTATGTAGGTTTGAAGGACACGAGAAGACGAAGTCAGATATATATCCAATACAGACAATGAATCATGCCTTTGAAGTTAGGGATTTGCCTTTGGGTCATAACTTGGAAACAGATTCCCACCCTAAAAGCATGTATTAATTTAATGGGCACGAGGAAATAAATGTATTTGTCCATCCAACTCAGGCCGAGGGTCATGTCTCTGGAGTAGGGGACCTGCCCCATGCTGCCTCATAGGTTGGAAACTGTCAAAATCTATACCTTATAACCATATATACACTAGCTGGATACATAGCGACAAGTACACAGTGTTGCAACATTGGCCCTTGGGCGAGGCCATACCCCTCTTGGCATTGCTTGGACGCGTGGAGATATGTAATAGTCTACTAATGACCTAATTATAGTTCTTATTCTTACATGATCAGTTGCTATGTATGTAAATTATATACCAAATACCTTAAAAAAAGACGATTGTATACATTTAAAAAAAACAACTGGACTAAAACAAGACGAAAATTCCGATGTTCAGGTACAGCTATACCGCAGTTCGGTACATAACGCGGTCGGCAGCTATGGACCCCACTTCCCGCGTTATCATGGGGTTCCTTTGTACGTTTTGTGTTATTGTTATTTTTCCACTAATTTGTTCACCTTGCACATATGTGGAATGTTCTGAGTAGTTGATATCTGTCAAATGAATTGTTACAGAGTACTGAAGTTGAAGTTGAAGCTGACGTCTCAAGGAGCGTGACGTCAAACCACCAAAACCAGTCTCGTAATGAAAGGATTTAATTTTCTTCACCTTGTTTTCTTATGCCTGTCCCTAATTTGCACTATTCCATTTGCACTTTCATGGCAATTAAAATATTCGAAGTGCAAAAATGATTTTATTAAAATAAATGCCTAGTAATTATGAGAAACAAATTAACTTTGTTAGAGAGTGAGATAACTAATCATTCGAGCACATCCTAATAAACAAAGCTGAGACCGCAACAGATGTGAGTGTATTGTGAGGGTCATCCAGATAAGATATCGACATCATAGATCTGTTTGCGGTAAAGAGGGCACACAAGTAGATGTCGTAGTGTGTAATCCATTTTCACAAAGAAAATGTCTCAGCTATGAATGATTTTAATGTTGCAATATAAATAGATCAGATCATACATTCCACTGATATACCTAATTAAAGAAGCTAGAAATCAAAGTATCGTAGGAGTTTAAAGATTAATTAAAACAAGTGTAATTGTAAACGAATTTTGTTATTTTTCAGGAATAAATGATGTTTCTTTTATGACATATTGAAAATAATGTGAGCAATTTTTCAAATTATTATTTATACATGAAACAGTGAGGATATTATATCAAGACGCTATATTACCCAATCTTTTCACAGTGCCTGGTGTGCTAACTTGCTCACAATCCTAACTCGGGTCCAACAAACATAAAACTCAGACTGTAGCCTCGTTGACTACCTTGACTTCAACACATGGTAGTCCAGACCCATTTTTCTGGTAGTCCCTGTGCTAAGGTGGCACAAGATTATTCTGGCAGCCCCTGTTCTAAGGGGGTGCAAGATTAGTCTGGTAGCCCCTGTTCTAAGGGGGTGCAAGATTAGTAAGTTGAACCTCACATTACAGTCTACTCTTGTTGATCCAACTTCTGTTTCTCTGATCAATCACTTTATTTATAATGAAGGGAACGATTTTATGGAGATTGTAAAAACACTTATTTAATTTTTCAACTGCCAGAATGATTTGTATATTGTTATGGGAATGTTGAAGTGCGGATAACGGGACTAGACTGTAAAACTACCTCTGCACTACTCAATCGATTTCATTGATAAACACAGATTTGTTTGAAAATACAACTGCTTATCGATAACTGTTTTCGGGTTAATTGGTAATCTGAGACATTATAATTTTGTCAGATTTCTTAGCGGTATGTAGTTGTATACTGTTGTTTAACCTTTCTGACCAAAATTTACTACAACTAACATATTTTATGTGATATATTCGCAGAGCTTGTAATAGGCGTATATAGACACAGTAAACAATATCATAGTATTAAATTGTCTACTGTACCTATACACATTCATTCAAGTCCATATGGTTATTTTTCTAGCATTTCTTCGAGTTTTTGTCTTTTTTCTTTCTTTTTTTTTTCTTCAGAATTTATCACTATAAAGGCGAGTTCTGTTTCAAGTTTTGTTAAACAATCTTGCGTTTTATGTATATACACAAATACTGACCAGACAGTGGTCTGCTATCACAGTCCATCATCAAAGATTTTTCAAGAACAACCTTAACCAATAAATCAATTATTATCAATACATTTTCAAACAGTAATCGATTTGTACAATTGTTGATAAATCTTAGCCCTGCTGCAAACCATACATAGTTAAATCATGTAATGAATACAGGTCACACGTAATCTCTTGGTATATTAATTCTTGATAGTCAAACTGCATTTAAAAATGATTGATGTTTGAACTGATAATTTACAGAATTTCTCACTTTCACTGAAATATTTAATATTGGTCAAATAACATAGTTTACGGCACAAGTCCTTACAAGTAAAAAATATTAATAATGCATTGAAATAAATACATATACTACTTTTCCATTTTGCTGGCATTAATTACAAGCCATGTTTAGGAAACATTAAATTAGTAGTAAGAACAGGGAAAGGAAAGTTCGGATATATACAATATTTAATCTTTTTTATCTAACATTTTTCCTTTCCACATACATCTTATTTTTGATAAATACAAAAAAGAGAATAAATAAAGTAAAAATGGAAAAAAATAGAAGATTAGAAAATTGGGATCAAAATATCATTACTTACCCCTTTATCAATACATAATGCTTCACACTGGACACTGCACAGCAAGGTTTGTGTAAAATTTTCATAATTGGAACTTCCACGCACCTGTATTGATTGGAAACAAAATAAAATTTTAAACCAAATTTGTATCAATGATGCAGAATCAAGTCCCATTGCCATCATATGGTAAGTTTTGTGCCCGATCCCTACTCATGGTGGGAGTCGGGCCCAATGTTAATAAAATTGTGTCGGATATTATCTGTGAACATGTGAAATCGACAGCTCAAGTGATAAGGTGATGTCCTACATATTTAACTTTGTCCTTGGTTATAGGATGCAAACAAGCTGTTTACTTAGAATTCGAGGTCAGAGTTGCTTTTGTTTACAATTATACTGGTTTTTCCACTAAATTACTGATATTTGTCAGGTAAGCCATATGATTTTCTAGAAAATTCTGTCAGGTGACCTGTGTTCATATATAGGAAGTTTGGTAAGCAGTATTTCATTTGTATGCTAACTATCAGTCTTTAAGGAATTTGGTTTAATAATCAGATGTTTATAGCTGTGTTGTGAAAATCAAAGCAAATTCAGAGAGAGGAATTATTTCTTTACAATATTCATTGCAAATACTAAAGTGCTAACTCATTTTTGGATTGATACAGTGTGTTGGGATTATTGTGAATTCATTCAAAGATATTCTGGATTAGATCATTCAGGCATATCCGGACATTCAAGACTACTGGCACATCAGAACATTCAAGACTATTGGCACATCGGGACATTCAAGGCTACTGGAATTCATTAGGAATATTCTATATTTTGGACTTGTGATTAGGACAATTAGGATTATTGGATAATTTGGATTTTAATTCACAATATTGTAAGTGTCTTTTGAATTTTCATTTTAATTGTCTAGAAATAAATTGCTTGTTGATTTTACTTACATTGTTGGTTTCACTTTCTTTCTGTTACATATTTTTAGGCCATAGAGTCGTAACAGAAATTGGGTGCTCGTTTGGGATGTGAATTTCTTTAAATTACAATTTAAACTGACTTTGTTTTGGAATTTTCATTGTCCCTCGTAAAGATTTTTATTTGAGAACTATTTAGTGAAACCAGCAAGCGTTCACAATGTCATCTAAAGTTGAGAAGTTTGTTTTAATTCCTACCCAGGTAGGGTTATAGTCTATGAAAAGGATGAATTGCTTGAGCTTGCCAGACATTATGACCTTTCTGAAGCGAAAGTGTCTTTGACAAAGCAAGAGATAAAGAATATTTTGATTCCATATTTGGTGGGAAAGGAAATTTTGGGTAATAGTGCTTTGGGTTTAATTGGTAAATCTGTATCTGGGTGTGATAGGAAATCAAGGGAATTACAGCTAAACAAAAACAAAAAACAGATGGAATTAGAATTAAGAAAGCTTCAGAAAGAAATGATGGAACTACAAATTCAGAAAGAGGAGAAAGAGAGGGAAATAATGGAAAGGGAAATGCAGATGCAGAGAGAGAGAGAGAGAGAGAGAGAGAGAGAGAGAGAGAGAGAGAGAGAGAGAGAGAGAGAGAGAGAGAGAGAGAGAGAGAGAGGAAGGGTATTAATTGCTCATAGCAGTTTCACTTGTAGCAGAACAAGAAACTATAAGTATTTTGGAAACGAAGGGTGAAGTGGAAATTTGGTGAGCACCATCTACATCTTCCACTAATTTTATAGTTTTTCATTTAACAAACACCCATGTCCAGTTGGTTAAAACATGTCATTTCAAGGCTGCAACTTCTGAGGCTAGTAAAATGGATGCTAGTAGGTAGATTGATGGGTAGGTAAGTAAGTAAGTAGGTACGTACAGTAAAATATGATAACAAGCATATATGCTTTTTGTAAATTAGTGATGTTTTTGTATGCTTATTTTGTATATTCTCTTATTAATAGTGCAAGTTGCATCCATATCAAATGAAAGTAGGCATAGTCAGTAATCAGTTTGCTTGGACAAAATAAATAAACTTAAAGATAGAAACAAAGAAAATGCATAATATGAAGAATTTAAACTTATATTAGGTAATCTTGCTTAGCACTTAATAAAACACACCACAATTGTCAGAACAGCTGAGTTTTCATCTTAGACTTTGGTTTCTTTTACAGACATATATGTGCATATTTTTGCATATACCCGACGGCCCATGTGCATTTATTTACCACATACGCGTATTTTCACGTTATGTACAGTTGGTAGGAAACACGAATAAACCCAGGTGGTATTATAGATGCATGTAATGATAAATTCACATAAATATTCTAGTATCATTGGTCTGACCTCTGTCTATTAAGCTGTCACTTAAATATGACACTTCATGAAAGGCCATTCGAAGTGATTGTAATGGTAATACTGGATCATGCACTAGCAGATCTGGGTCAGCACTCTTTTATTATAGAGAATTTGAGTATGTATGTATGTATGTATGTATGTATGTATGTATGTATGTATGTATGTATGTATGTATGTAGCGTTTCGATTGTTCCATTTACTTACTGGGATTACCTCTTTAAAACCCTTTAGCCATAATGGCATACAGCTGAATACTGGAGTCAAGGGACGAAAGTCGAGAAACTGCTCAAATATGCGACATACGTCGGTTGATACTATATTATTTCTCCTAGGAAAAGCACGAGGGGGGAAGGGCACTCTAAACAAAGTTTTGAAAAACAGGAGGAAGGACTTGTTAACAGGCAAATACATCTTTTAAATTAGTAAATATGTTCCAATATTTTTTGAAAAATTTGGAGTGGGCTCATTTTAAGAAAAATGCGATAGTCTTTCTAGAAAGAAAATTGCATTTAAGGAAGTTACAGAATAAATAAATATACATAGAAATCAGATGCCAGCTACTGAGTTCAAGGCATCACTTACATTAATTGAGATCCTTATTTAATTCTTCATTTTTTTTATTGAAATCCAGAGCAGGTTCAGATGTACCAAAACTATCGTAGTCATATGAATATGTCCAGATGTACCCAAACTATCGTACTCATGTGAATAGGTCCAGATGTACCCAAACTATCGTACTCATATGAATAGGTCCAGATGTACACAAACTATCGTAGTCATGTGAGGCAAAATCAGCATATGTCATGTTGCATCTTCTGGAAATAGTTGCATTTGAATTACATTATTGGAATTGTTAGTGCAAGTGACATTTCCTGAACAGTTCAAATCATATCTGCTTGCTTTTTGATCCTATGCGAAACCCAAGAGGCTGAACTCCATGCACAGTTTGCTTTCTGTTAAAGCCTTAATGCTGCTTTGTTTTGAATACCAGTATTATTCTTCACTGCATATGTCCTGAAAAATAAATCAGAGAAAAAATAATGATTTTTTTAGGATAGGGTTTAAAGATAATATAGAAGGAGAATTTAAACCAGTAGTGATTTTACTCAGACAGTGCCCCATCTAGTAATGCAATAATAGCTGATTGGTTCAATTGATACATTTAAGAGAAGGATACCTTTTGATTTTCAACTATAGACAGTCCATATGTACTCCAGTATCGTAGCAAAGGGTAGTAACCTATGAGTTTCCTTATGAGCCATGTAATGAAATGTCAGTGATGTCTATTTACCACATACATTTCAGGAAGAAACCACTTCCCACTTACATTAATTTCTAACCAATAAGATGCATGCCCTCCCCCTTCTAAAAACTCTGATCTAGAACAAACTATGATTATACCATGAGATATTTCGTTACTGCAAAGCCTATAACGATGACTAAGGTAAATTATTCAAAATTAAGCATAAAAATAAATTATAACATGAAAATAAATTACAAATTTATGAAATAAAATATCTTTAAACTAAAATAAATTAGTTTTTTACTGTATCATTTTTACCTAGTTTTAATAAATGGATCTAACTTTTTATATTTTTTTATTTTGTATAAATGGATATAAAACGTAAAATTAAACTACCAACCCATAAGTTGATAGCAAGAATTGTCTCAAAAACATCCTGACGTCAGTAAATTAAAGCCATAGAGAAGACAATTTTCTCACAATAAGTCTGCAATCTTTGGATTTGGCCACATGTCCTTGGGTTAGGGTTGAAATGTCAAATATTTCAGAATAATATAACAATGTACAGATCCTGATACAATATGTGTTATATGACTATATAATAGAGCAAATAAAATTAGCTTAAAGATAAACAAAACATAATTGACATATATCTTATTATTCAATATATACAACATTTTGAATATTTTTTTATATACTGTAGTCCCACCCACAGTGACTCCATTCTTAAAAGACTTTGTTTTTTGTTTTAGTTCTCTATGGTCATGCATTGAAGATACCCGAGGGGTTTAAAACATCGTCGAATGCCACGGGCGATAATCCGCTATCCTCTCTTAATCCGCTTATCCTCTCTTATCAACCGTGACTGCCAGTGATAAGATTTCCTCATTTCTCATGAATATGCATAAATCTGCTAAACCAATCACTGCGAGCGCGATTTAAATTTTCTCGCAATGTTGACCCTACATGACCTTCCATACTGTTTGAATGAGCCAATAAAAGTTTCTCTTCCAAACACAGTCACTTATCGATCAATAAAAAGGGCACTTCGATTGATATGTAGGAGATCGTTAAATTTTTGCTGTTGATGACTTATTTTTGTTTAAGCATATTCATGCAAACGAGGAAGTCCTGTCGCAGGCAGCTACGGTTGAAAAAGGAACATAGCGGATTGTCATCCGTGGCTTGCGACGATGGGTTCAGATATAATAATTGATTTTACTATCAGTAAATCTTTTTTAAAAAATAAAAAACATCGAACTGGGAAAATCTTTGGCTTGTTAAGTTTAATCCACCCAAAACACAGTGCGTCCTTTTCACCAACACGGACCTTAAATGCATGCCCGACCTCGAATTTGTCGGGTAAAAAGATTCGTTTTCCTACATCACATCGACATTTGTGATTTATTTTGTGATCCAATAGTTCTTGAAGCAACCATATTGATTCTATAATTCATTCTCCATCTATGCGTATTAGACAAGTAAAGAAGTTTAAACATGTATTATGAAAACATAATCTGAATACAATGTATTTAACCTACATTCACCCAGTTCTAGAATATGCATTGGGATTGTGGTCTTTCTGTACTAACTCAGATTCCGAAAAACTTCAAAAGTTACAACCTGAAAAAGCCAGATTAGTATCTGGACTATTAAAATTTGCAAGCAGAGAAGTACTTTGTTTGGAAACTGGATGGCCTACTCTCGCAGAATTGCGAAGTATAACAAATTTACCTAGTGTTTATAAAATTATCAACAATCAGTCTCCGGATGATATAACTGATTTACTCCCAACTTGTTCACGAGACACGGTGCCTTATAGTCTGAGAAGCTCGAGCAATACCATTCAGTATTGATGTATAACTTCTCTATTAAAAATTCGTATATGCAAACACTTCTTGACTCATGGAACGATCTACCACAATTCACGAGAAACTGTTCAACATTTCGTCTATACTAACCTTCAAAAAAGAAATGACCGCTCCCAGTTATTTAACATTTGGTAATAGGCGAGCTTATGTGTTATTAAGCCGATTAAGACACAAATGAAGTTAGCTCGGTTATAATAATTTAGATGTAGTCTTATCACTGATCCTTCCTGTTCTTGCGGATTTCCAATAGAAAATGACAATCATTTTCTATTTGAATACAGATTCTTTAGTAACGCTAGAAATACAGTATATGTAAAATGGAGATGTGAAGCCACCTCGATTTATCACCCCCGCAGTAAGGGATAAAAAGACAAGGAAAAAAAAAAACTTATTTTGAGGTAGGGGCCAAACCCCGATCCAGATAGGAGCTTAAAAGCTTTTTACCCCGCGTTCGGATAGGAACTGAAAAGCTTTTTACCCCGCCCCTCGTGAGATTTGACTGTTAATTAGAGACACGTGACTTTAGCGATACGGAAATAAAAATTGGCCCAATTTTAAATTAGAGACATGAGGGTTCAGAGATACAGGAAATTGACTATTATGTCGAAACTGAATGACCTGCTCAGGTGAGAGCTAATAACTTAGGGCGAATATGGTAAAAGCCTGCATGCGTTGTTAGAGTACGATAGCGTAGCTACAAATACACATCATATCTTATTTTCGTGATTGATGGCGCTGCGCCGACATGGTCTGATAACTCAAGACGACTATGTTCAATAATTGCTTTGCGTGTACTTGCAGTAAAACTGTACTCACAAATTGGTTGAGGCCATAAGACCTTCAATTTTTTTTTTCCTTTGGAAATTTTAACTAAAGAATGGTTAGGTATACAGCATACAAGAATATCTCGTGTACCTCCAAATAAGTGTACCTGGTTTGAGCTGAATACTTGGGGTATTTGTGAAATGCCTTGCTTTGGAAAGCACTGCCACGTACATAATGCAAAGCAAAAACGCGGCGTTGTTATTTATCCGTGTTGGACGTATGGAGCAGGTGTTAGAACCCAGCACCGCATATTTATGAGCTGTGGTGAAAATTTCATTACAATAAAGTTGGCGCTGAGAGAGAGAGAGAGAGAGAGAGAGAGAGAGAGAGAGAGAGAGAAAGCAATTTATACACGTTCTGTGCGAACTAAAGAAAACTGCGCCCATCGTTATTGTTGTTGTTGTTGTAGTGGGATTAACGCCATTTTTCAGCTCATGATAGGCTATACACGGCGGCCAGTTTTATCTGGTGGAGGAAGAACCCGGGAAAACCCCGAGAAGAACCACCGGCCTACGGGAAGCTACTGGCAAGCTTTCTCACATATCCACATTGGCCGTCGCCCATCGTCGTTATATAGCTAAACCAGTTGTAAAGTTCAGCATAACCAAAAGGAAACAATTTTAATTAAAGACACGTGGATCTAGTGATACAGAAAAATGGGGACATTTTTAATTAGAGACACGTGGATCTAGGGATACAGAAAAATTAGGGCATTTTGAATTGGAGACACGTGTGTATAGGGACATGCAATCATGCCTTCACTGCAAAGATTGAATGAGCTTCTCAAGTTAGGACTTCAAAACCGATAAAGATTAGAAAGACTCAATTGATGCACTAATGGAAACGCGAGTGCGAGTTAGACAAGAACCTGAAAGGCCAGTGTCAGCGCCAAGGCGTTAAAGGCCAGCGCCAGACCCACGGCGTGAAAGGGCTCTGACGGCTGCGCCAAGGTTCCAGCATTCGTACTGCGAAGGCTGGGTCCGTTAGTAAGGAATTATCGAGCAACGGTCCCCCAAAACCATAGGCTTGAAGCAGATGCGATGGCATTCCTCCAAGCCATGATACCAAGAGTAAACGAGGTGAATAGGCGCCAGTTACAACTGCTCGGTGGTGTAAAGTTAAGTCTTCTGCTTTCAAAGAGTTTGGAAAAATAAGGAGGTAAGCAAAACGAGGTGATTAACGTGACGGGCTACTTTAGGAGCCAAGCTGTGACAGTGCTGAAGCGAGACGAAATAGAGCAGCTAGTCGATGATGCAAACACACTAATACTGTGGCGCATCGAAGAAGACATGCGCGAGGGATCGGTATATACCTTGTGGAAATCGCCTTATTGAATACCTAACAGGTCTCGTAACGAACTATCTCATTGGTTAATTGATTTCGCTAGCTATGGACAGAGACTTTTTATCCGCAAGAGGGCGCTTGTTCAAAACACCGTTTCAGCTAGCTAAATATGCCAAGGGTTGATGTGGAACGAGGAGGATCGACGAGCCTTAGCTAGCGAAGATGTTACCATGTATACTTCTTTTTCTTATTCTTATTGACTTCTATCTTTCTATTAACCTTAGTAAAATAATTCTTCTTCTGTAATTATGAAAGACTATTGGTTATGACAGTCGGTTTATCTTCCAATTTTATTACACAAGTTTTTAAGTAACTTTTTAATCTATTCATGGTTTTGTACCTTCTCATTGTTTAATTCCATCTGTAATGGCTGAAGTTGGGATTGTAAAGTATTTACATTTTTAAGAGAGCTTTTAATTGCATCATTATCACTCTCTAATGCAGCTATTTCAGCATGTATCCATTGTTCAATAGGTTGTAAGTATTGTTGTGTATTTTCTCCATGTCTTTAACAATTTGTAGGTCCTGTAAAGCACTGGCTAGAGTATTTAATCTATTGGCAAATTAATCTTGAGCATGTGAAATCTTCTTGGTGTCGTCTCTTTACTTTGGAAGTTCTGATATTTTGGTTGTTTTCTCATTTGAGCTTTGTTCTGTAGTTGTAATTTTATTATCAACATGTCCTCTCCATATTTTGATATCTTTCAGATTGTTATCCTCCAAAGTCTTACGTATTTGAGTGTCAATTCGCTTATGAACATAGGCTCTATCAGCAGTATCAAATTTATTTACAGGATTTGCTACATTGATAATACGATTATTATTGATGTTTTGGTCACCACTTATTTCACCTAAAGTTGTAGTTTTCTCTTCTATTGTATTAATATTAGCAGGACGTATCAAACTTATTTCTCCCACTATCCTTACTTTCCATACTTCATTTTTAATTGTGATATTCAGTCTATTTATCGTACTCTTTGCAATTGTTTGTATGGACTAATTTCAGCATATAAAATGAAATCCCTGTCAGATAAGGGCTTAAGTACACTTAAATAGTATCCGTTAGAGTAATTGCTTTTAATTGGTCAAGAACAATGTAGACATTCTTAGGCTTCAGAAACCTACAAACTGTATCCAATTCAGTAGGGGTCTCTGTAAATCTCTGACCATTAAAGCCTAGCAATTCAGTAATTGGTTACATAAAATGTGTAATTATTGCTAGGAGTAACCAATACTGTAGAGTTATGATTCGGACATTCAATAGTTATGATTTCTTCATTATCTTTATCTGCTGTCATTCCTTCTGTAACTCTAAATTGTAGAAACCATCAGGTATTAATACGGGCTTTGTACTGTAACTCTAAATTGTAGAAACCATCAAGTATTAATATGGGCTTTGTATTCATTATTGTCGTGTATGTAGTAGAATGTTTCTTGTTTTTTTAAGATAAATATTATATTACTCTACGCCAAATCTATTCTAGGCAAGATCATCTTACAAGTTAGCACCATTTTGTTTCCAACTTGAATTCATGTTAATTATATTGAAATGCAACATGTCAAAGAACTGGATACTAAGACATGTTCAAAATGCCAAGTTGAAAAAGGTATTAATCAATTCACAAAACTGGTTATTGTAAACCTTGTCAAGGTGGCAACTTTAAACAGTGCAGAGAGAGAGAGAGAGAGAGAGAGAGAGAGAGAGAGAGAGAGAGAGAGAGAGAGAGAGAAAGAGAGAGAGAGAGAGAGAGAGAGAGAGAGAGAGATATTATTTTCAAAGCTTGGAAAACATAGAACACAAAAAATGCCGCAGAAACAAATACCGCAATTTTGAAAATTACAGAATACTATAAATCAAAAGTAGTAGAATTGTCGTTGCATTCAAGGACAGTCTCATATCTGATATAGCACTGAAACGAATTGGTGTTCCGCCCATGGACTTCGATTGAACATGGTTGCATGTTAAGGTGGTGATAAATACGACATCAATCATTTCATAACTTGTGCATCTTTTGACTTTTCCCACTCTGAACAGCAATGAAGATGTCATCACTGGACTAATCTGAGATATATGAGGGTAAGCATAAACTAAAGTAAGAATGCAAATATTTCATTTGATAAAGAGATAACTGGGCATGATAAATTAATTGAAAATTGCAAAACAACCAACTTTATCATATAGCATGTTTTGAGACAGATTTTCCATTAGCTACTAGAATTTGGTTTTCCAATGTCTTTCTTAGGTAGTAGGTTTTTACACAGACTTTACCTAGTAGTAGACATTTATGCATACATCCATACTATTTAGAGTTACAGTTGTGATTGGTACTAATGAATTTATAGCGTGGTAGTTGGTGTATATTTAATATTTATGAATCTTGCAACCTTTGGGATGTACATCGGAAGTACGTCAGAAGTATGGAAAGCCTCCTAAGAAGTCTCCGAGGATTTTTTCAGATTTTTCTATCACTTCTACCACACCTACTATCTTATGCTCCTTATTGTCTCTCAACCTTATATGTTTGAGAGTTATCAAACTAGCACTTAAAGCTGACAAAGGTATACCTGTTTGAAATGATAGAAATCATATGAAATATAAAATACCGTTAGATGTCATATAATCTTCCTCGAGTTCTGCTTGCAAAGAGTCTAGATTGTAACTGGTAGAAATTTACTCACCACAGCTGTTACAACCATGACGATAACATCAGATAAATATTTAGATATGTTGGCTGATCTAGAGTTTACAAACAATTCATGTTTTCTTTACTGGTTTGACTTCCATTTTATCCAACTCTTTCTCAATTAATGCCTTACCAGTTATATCTTTTTAAGTTCCATTGCTACTTTTCAACTCTTTTTTTTACTCGTCAGTGTCAGGAGTAAGATTATATTTTATAATTCCTAATTCCTCTTCCAATTTCTGTCCATTTAAATAGCTTAAAATGACAGAAGGTTATAGCATGAATTTTGATGAGGCTGGAAAAAAACTATTCGTTTGACAGATCTAAACGTTCCAGATCGAATACTTTCTCCTCGTGGAACAGAAAATGTAAACATGCAAGATGGTAGAGAAAGATAATTTGTTTTAGAGTTGTTGGTTTCAGAAATAAATCTGGAAAATGGGAACACTCAAGAGCAGAAACACAATCTAAATATCCATTTGATACTGTTACACAAAGACAGCCATTAAGAGCTCCTGCGGTGATAGAAATACAAGGCATTGACACAAGAAAGCAGAAATTATAATAGATGAATACAAACGAAAGAATTAGCAGCGAACCACCTGTAACATTATTTTTCCATAAGAAGAAAGATAAACATGGGGTTATGTGAATGCAGCAGAAATAATCATTTAAAAACAGAATCAATTAAATTAAACGTTGAAATGTATGACAAAAGAGATAAAATGCATTAAGAAAGACATCGGCAAAGAAACAGATGCAACATATGCAACTAAAAAGGTTAAGTTTCAAGAACTCTTGCAAAATATTGGGGGAAAAAGAGCGTAATTAGTTGTTCATTTAATAGATTTTCAAGAAAAAAAACCTTAAACAAAATATCAACAACATTAATGTCAAAGTTAGAGAGAAGTTTCCGTTGTGTGAAAGATTTGAACTGTTGTTCAGATAGAAGGGTGTAACCATTGCCACAATTGCTGCGGCAATAGGAATGATTGCTGCATCATATTCATTGACAATTGCAAACCTAGTCAAGAGTGTAATAGCATCTCCTGCTCCTACTCTAACTCCAACTCCATTTATTTACAAGGTTAAGCAAGGTTTGACAAATATTGCAGAATATTTGAAGAGGTTAGCCGATAAAGCAGTAGTAGCCATACCTGTTATTAGTGTTAGAGTAATAAGTTGGCTATTTTCAGCTGCATCAAAGGTTGTCTCATTAGTGACTAACCAAGTCATACCACTCATTTTAGCAGTGGTTGGGTTGATATTTGCCATATGTATTAAGGGTGTGAAGATGGCTACTCAACGAGTTATAAAATAGAGTTCCCATAGGAAGTATACTTACGTCCTGACGCATAGAGAAGCAAGTGCGAAGTCTCCAAAGCAATCCAGCTTCTGTTACAATCATAACCAATATAAGCGATTGTTTATTTATCTCATAATCTTTATTCTGGTTTAAATCGTTGTTGTAATTACAATACTGTTACCATCATTGTCTTGCTTCTCTACATAATTCTTACTCACTTTCTGTTCTTTTCTTGCATTATTAAGCTTTTGACGAATTTTTATACTTTATTTATCAGCTGCAGGAATAAATTGTCTCGCAAAATCGATATTTATATTTTTTTAAATCATAAAGTCAAATTATATGATGATTTGTTGCAGATTGTTATTGTACCCTACAATACAACCAATTTTTATAACCATATCGTTATGTAAGAGAAAGATACCATCACCACTAACAGCGTAATCCAATATAACTCTTGACTCCGTGATATATTGCTGAAATTTAGTCATTATGTTTTCGTCTGAATCAAAACCTTTGCTGACCTAATATTAAAGCCTCTATTAACCTTTGTCTGTATCTTGTATAGTAGCTACAAGCTGTGTTATACTTGTCATGTTAGAAACATGAGCACCCAGTATGGCAATCACATATTTGGATCTAGTGTTGCTATCCCTTCTTTTGATAGTCCCTTGCTATCTTGTAGAAAGAAGTATATTCAACCTATTAATTCTTCTGGTATTGTTTGAGAGCTATATTGCTCAAGACTGTATCGTATCCACCATCCTCTATTCCACCGTTTGTCTGTTTCAAAACTTTCATGTGTACTTGTTTCATCCTCAGATAATTCTCCCTCTATTTTGTAATTGTTTTTTTTTAAGGCCAATAATAAGTTAAATTCTCCCCTTGAGATATATCCAATCATGATGTGTTGGAATAATAAACTTATTGCAGATTATGCTCAATTTTGTTTTTGGTTTATGCCATTACTAATTGAGTTAAATAATTGACCATCTGGTAAAAAATATTGAACATTCAGAAAGCAGTTTTCTGATTTGAAAGTAAATATGAAATCTGCGCACAGACTTTGCTAATTCAGGTATGCTTGAACCTGATAAATGCCAATAACTTATTCCGTATCCAGATGTTGCACACCATACAGCCCAAAAAACTTGATTCTGTCACAAGAATATATAATACTATTGACTCAATCATCACTGTTAAATTTAAGAGTGTAATCTTTGAAAATGTATAATGTTCTGTATGTAAAGAATGTATAATGCATATAGTAGAACTTATGTTTCTGAGTACGTTTGTAATACCAGGATTAACACGAGCATTAAACTATTTTGCTGGACAAGGATAAAGAGTTGTATTTGATAATTGTTTGAATCTATTATCGATTTAGATAATTTAGATTTAGGGTGTTGTTGTTGATGTTTTTTTTCAAATTCAAAAGTTTCACATTCAAAATTTTCCAAAACAAATACGTTCTGTAGACTTCCCATGGCCACGTCCCTACTTTCCTACTTCCGGAAGTATCAGAGAAGTATAAATTAAATAGCTGAAAATAGTGTCACTTAACATTTGCCAAATAAAATATAAGTATCATCATCCATATACGGAGTAATCCTTTGATTGTATTTCTGATATACCGTATTTTCATTGGAAGCGAATGACATAACATATATATACTGTTAAAGCTATCTATATTTACACGTTTGCCATTAAGCTTAAACGAAACATTCTTTCTCAGTAGGCTATATATGTTGTTCGTCCTTCGAGTTCGAAGATGACCATGACATCACTAACTGGTTTGGTTTCTGTGAGTACGTGAGTGGCTGATCAGGCCAATTTGTGCTCTGAACTGTATGTGACACACTGGACAGGAGATGCCGCTTGGGTTTGATTGATCAGTATAGAATGTGCCGCAATTCAGAGATTTACGCTGATCGCTCTTCTGCACTGCCTCTGCAATTCTCATCTGTTCAAAGTCTGTAGCTCCAGTATGGATGAGACTCCACCAGCTGTGCGAGATCTTCCCAAGACTCAAGGCCAATGTTTAAGTGTTTCAAGGATGACTTGAGGGAATCTTTGAAGCGTTTCTTCTGACCACCCTGAGATCGCTTTCCCTCCTTCAGCTCGCAGTAGAAGATCTTTTTTGTTAGTCGCTCGTCTGACATCCTGGTGACGTGGCCTTTCCATCTCAACTGTGATTTCATCAGCAGAGTGTGGATGCTTGGAATTCCTGCCCGTGTGAGAACCTTAGTGTCTGCGGCCCTGTCCTGCCATCTTATCCTCATCAGTTTCCTCAGGTAGCCCATGTACAAATGTTCCATTTCTTGGCATGGCGTCTGTACACCGTCGGTTTCACAAATATACAGCAGTGGCTTTGTAGATCATCAGTTTTGTTTGCAGACTGATGCTTCTGCGCTCCCACACATTTGCACGTAGGCTGTCAAAGGCGACACTTACTTTAGCAATTCTGGTGTTCTTTTCATCATCGATGTGGGCTGCACGTGGTAGAGGGCTGCCGATATAGGTAAACTTGTCCACTGCGACGAGGGTTTGGCCATTTACTGTGATGGTAGGCCCTGCGTAAGGCTTTCCTGATGCAGGTTGGTGCATCTCCTCTGTATTCTTGATACTGATTGTGAGACCGAAATTCTCACAAGCTGAAGAGAAATAACTCATACTGTCTTGCATGTCAGACTCAGATTTGGCATTCAGGAAACAGTCGTCATCAAATAGGAGATCGCGAGCAACTCTTCGTCTTCGCCTGTAGTCTCCTCAGATTGAAGAGCTTGACGTCAGTCCGGTATCTGATATCGATCCCAATGTCATAGGCACGGAAGGCATCAGTAAGCATGGCAGAGAACATCATACTGAAAAGGGTTGGGGCAAACACACAGCCTTGCTTGATTCCATTGGTGACTGGAAATGGTTCAGATGACTCGCCGTCGTCCACGACACGAGCGATCATGCCATCATGGAATTGCCAAACGATCACGATGAATTTCTTTGGGCAACGAAATTTTGCCATGATCTTCCAAAGGCCTCCACGGCTGACAGTCTCAAAGGCTTTTGTCAGGTCGATAAATGTCGTGTACATGTTGGAGTTCTGTTCCTGGCATTTCTCTTGGAGTTGACGAGCTGCAAACGCCATGTATGTGGTCCCGCCTCCTTTAGTGGACCACACTGAGTCTTTGGCAGGAGCACCAGATCGATGTGATGCTCAAGAAGATTCAGCAGAATTTCGGCAAGGATTTTGCCGGCTATTGACAGCAAGGAGATGCCCCAATTGTTGTCGCAGGATTGTCTGTTGCCTTTCCATTTGTGCAAGTTGACGATGGATGGATCCTTATACGCCTGGAGTATAGTTCTCTGAGTCCACATTGACTGGAAGAGTTCAGTCAGTTTCTGTGCCATGTTCTCGCCTCCGGCTTTCCAGACTTCTGCTGGTATAGCATCTGCTCCTGGTGCTTTGCCATTTGACAGCAGGTCAGTTGCTTTCACAGTTTTAGTCAGCGTTGGGGGATCAGGATGCGATATATTGATTTCCACTTGGGGCAGTCGATCAGTTGCCTCCTCGTTGATAGATGACTGTTGATGAGGATGTTATTGAAGTGTTTTGCCCATCTTTGAAGTATCTCATCTTTGTCAGTGAGCAGTTTTGGTATTGTCAGCAATAAGTATTGTAGATGTTCCTGATGACTGTGTCTTCAAAGCATCATAGACAATCTTCATGTCATTCCTGTCTGTGTAGGACTGAATCTCGTCATCTTATTGCTCAGCCACCAGTCTTGCAACTCTCTGTGTTTGCATTGGACAGACCTCTTGATGTTGTTGAAGGCTGCCTTCTTAGATGATGAAGTGCTGTCTTCTAAATAGGCCTTCTGTAACCGATGTTTCTTATTCAGAAGTCTCTGTATGGCAGTATCGTTTTCATCAAACCAATCTCAATCTTGATGTTTACGTGTGGTGGGGCCAAGGGTTTTGGATCCAGTTCGAGTACACAGAGTCTCTGAAGGATGCACAGCTTTCCTCTACATTTTTGGAGGTTATATAGACATCATCTCCAGTTGGCTGCACATTTCTTCGACAAATGCCTGTTTCACATTCTTCTGTTTCAATTTGCTGACATTAAGCAAGCTTTTGGGGCGCTTTTTTTGCCTTGTGGCAGTCTGCTAGGCTGAATCCGGATATTGAGCTTGGAGACTATGAGCCTGTGGTCAATCCAGCATGCTGCACTTCTCATGGCCTTCGTCACTCAGACATCCTGCCTGTATCTTCTCCTGACGATGACATAGTCAAAAAGATGCCAGTGCTTGGAGCGTGGGTGCATCCAAGACGTATTGTTACGGTTTGGCAGGGGGAAGACTGTGTTGGTGATTAGGAGGTCGTGTTCAGCGCATTTCCTCAATAGGAGGAGTCCGTTGTTATTGGATTTGCCAAAGCCATTTTTGTCAATGACACCTGGCCATGGCTGGTGATATGTGCCAACTCTAGTATTAAGTCACCAAGACGATGAGCTTGTTTTCCTTTGGTACTTCTGCAATAACAGACTCCAGATCTTCATAAAAGTTTCCCTTGATCTCATCTGAGTTGGTCATGGTGGGTGTATAGGCGTTGGTGATAGTTGCATGTCTTTTTCCAAACAGCGGGAGTCTCATTTGCATTAGTCTGTCATTCACGCCCTTTGGGAGATTTTTGAGCTTACTAACCAGCTGTGATTTGATGGCAAACCCAACACCAGCTTCACGTCGCTCTTCTTTACTTCGGCCACTCCAGAAGAAGGTGTAGCCAGCCCCTACTTCGGTGAGTTGTCCTTCCTCAGCTAGGCGAGTTTAACTCAGAGCTGCTATCTAGATGTTCAATCTGACCAGTTCTCCACCAACTATAGCTGTTCTTCTCTCTGGTCTATCTGCTGATGCACTGTCCATTAATGCGCGTACGTTCCAGGCACCGATGGTGAGTTGCGTCACCTTTGTCTCCTTGTTAGGTTTTCGACCGCTAAGGTGGGATCCTCGTCAGCCGCGGTATGTTGACCAGGGTTAAGGTGAAGCAGGCAATGTTTAGGGCACCTTTTCTAGCCCATTTCTCGTGCTACGGAGGTGATCAGTGTGATCCTAAAAAGAGCTGCTCAGTCACCCAGAGGGTCATCGAGTTCCACTGCTTCTTCAGTCCAGTGAAATGCGACCCTATGCAATGAGCCACCTGTGTGCAGGTATGCAGCTACAGCTCCCAGTGTATCCACACTTGATCATTTGCCGCTCGCCCATCGCCACAGGGTTTGTAGGTATCTAGTGGGGGAAGGGGAATAGTGTCATGACTTTGCGCGTGAGTTGGATTTAAGAGAGATAAAGTTGTGCAGAATCGCCCTCACTCTCTCGTCCAGGCCTGTCTGAATCCAGTGGCACGACAATTTTGAGACATCTGGAGACAAGCCTGGATGTAGTGGATGTTCCTACTACTCCTGAGCTGATACCCTGCGCTGTCCACACAGCTCTTGCCATCTGCCTTCAAAGCAGGGGATGCGCATAAGTAGTAAAGGAAAAGGAGATTTTTCCCGCTCGCTTGCAAGTCCATTAAAAAACAGATCAAGAAATACTACTTTTCCACTACTACAATAAAAAAAATTGTAATTTTATTTTTTTATTTGTCTATTATTATTGTTAGATAAAATTCTTTATTATTAATGTTACATAAAATTTCTATTATTAATGTTACATAAAATTTCTATAACCCAAAGGTCCTGTAGCACGTCAAAATCACTATAGTGCCTCTTCAAGTACAATTTCTCGTGCGAGCTTAATCTGACTCAGGCTCAACGTAATCATTATCATCTGACTCAACTGTTTCACCAATATAAATGATGCTAGTTCCGGCAATCAAATAAACATCATCGTCATATTCGTACAGAGACATATCAACCTTACCGCTAATTATTTTGCTTGGTTTTAGCAACTTTAACAGCCGATCTTTGTTTATTAGTTCGTCGTGTACATTATACGCCTTTACGTTGTTAGGATCAATTGTTAGCTTAGTATATTTATCCTTGCTAATTGGGCAATAACAATTATCAATGTTATCACAAATGATACTGTCTAATGTTTCAAATAGATTAAAATACTCGCTGTCATCATTTGTCTTAACCAAAGCCAACTTTATTTTTTCGCCATTTGTTTTAAAATACTGGCCAGAAATTTCGTCATTGATCTGTACAACAAGAGGTTTGTTTTTGTAAAGCAGAGGTTTTTTTTATTTTTGTTTTTTGCTTACTTTTATCACTGAGCTGTCGTTGCTTATTTCCTTAATTATCTCACTGATGCTGGCCATTATACTAAAGTTTACACAAAATTCTGTAATTGGTCTCCAGGTATGTCAACAAAGTCTTTGTATTCTTTTTTTGTTCTCGCGCTCTGTGCTGGTCTTAGCGGCAAAATATCAGCAAGGATGTTGTCCGTTGTTCTGAATTGTTTTATTAAATCATCCATATCATAGCGTGTTCCTCTTAAGTAAGATCTTATTTCATTCATCAGCGTAGTGTACGCGGTAAAACCAATTTTACAAGATGATTTTTTAGTATCAAGTTTTGGTTCTATTTTTTTAAGCAAAACACCAAGAGCAATTCCTGCCCCAGAAATGATCAACAAAAATGGATTAAGTAACGCACCACCAGTTGCTACTCCACTTGACGTTAGCACAATAGGGCTATATGAAATTAAACGCAGCAAGTTTCGGTAATAATTATAAGCCTTTTTTGCGCAATAAGATTTTTTTGTGGTAGTAGTTAAGGTACGCGATTAGTTTCTTGCGGTCACCAACTGGGATGTTTTTTTAAATATATATTTTTAAAGTCAGGTACTTTTTTTCAATATTATTCTGTTTATAAAATTTATTTTTGCAAAACAAACGTTTTAGCCGCTTCTATTAACGCAGCGTAAAAATCAACGTTTTCAGGCTTGCTAGGAAAATCTTTATATTTTTAAAAGAAATTTGAGTTTTTGTTGGCTATCTGCGTTTCTTCCGCAGTAAACTTGCGTTGCCTAACCGGGTCAAGCTTGCCAGGTATTTGTTCTTTGGTAACATCAACAATGTCTTCTGGTGTTTCATGCCCATCAAGAAACGTAACAGCATCCTTAACATAATGTATTGGAGCTCCAACATACAAATATTTGTGTAAAATAACATACGCGGCGGTAAATTTACCAGCAGTTTCCACGTTACTATCATCAGCTGATGGCTGTTCAACCCGCGCTTTTACAGCATCATAGAAAGCAGCATTTTATGTCTTGTTTAAAAAACTTTTGTAATAATTAAATAAAGCTGAATTTGGATCCCTTAACTGGATTATTTCTTCAGTAATTATTGGTGGTATATCTACTTGCCCTAATGATTCTGCTATTTCTTTAGGTTTTGTAGCACTAGCTATACCAGAAACATTTTTGTATTTGTCTATGTGCACTAAAGCCCTTTTTATAACATTTGATAAATATCCCCCCTGTCAAGAAATGTTTGTGTAAAGTAAGATACGCGAACGCATATCTACCAACAACTTCCTCTTTGCTAGCATCGTCAAGATAAATAAATGTTTTGCTGCCTCTTTAATAAGTCTTGCGAAATATTCTCTATTAAGCAAATAATCATGGTATTTATTAAACAAATCTGACTTACCATCTTCTATGTTTCTTTCTTCATATGGCGTAAACTTGTCTATTTCTTTGTAATTAAACTCTCTACCAATTTGGTCAAGTTTTTGCAATTTTTATTTGGTATATCAGAAACATGTCCATGTCTATCAACAAATGTTATGGGTTTTTTTTACTAAGTTTAAAGGAACATTAATACCTTTCATATGTTGTTGTAAAATAGTAAATGCTGCAGAAAAATTAGAAGTTGTGTCATTTACACTTACATCTTTACACAAAATTAGTTCGTCATAAAAAGGGGACAAAAGATGATCGTTAAATCCTATCATCATGTTCCTTCAGCAGTTCTCTCTCTTTTACAGAAAAATATTCTTCCAACGCTTATTTTAGTCCCTCATATGCTTTTTCAAAAAGTACCAAAAAATCGTTACCTTATAAATCGTAATAATTTTTTTTTTTTTTTTTTTTTTGCTCTGTTGTAATCTCGTCTTCGCTTTTCCAGGGCACATTTTTTTTATTGTCATCCCCCTTTTTAATATGTTCAATTAGCTTACAAATTTCTTCCTTTGTCTTATCCAGCTTAAAATGTTTTACTGTTTCATATGCTGCGTAGTATTCATTTAGTGTATAGACGTTGTAAACTTTAAACTTGTTGATTATGTAATTTAGCAGCACAAAATATGATGTAGCAAGAACATCACTATCGCTTTGTTCTTTGTCAATATTTTTTATTACATCAAAATCAATGTAACTCAAGCCCATGTCACGATGCAGTCTTCGTTTAGAAAATTTAATACTTAGTTCTTTGTTTTTAACCAGAACTTTTTTGGGGCACTATTATCATCATAGCAGTCATGATCTTCTTTATGACCTTTTCCTGATTCTCTTTTTTTTACTGCTCTAGATTGGAGAATAAGCGTAGCTGTATCAGGATCAAGTTCTGAGACAATAAGATGCAAACAAAATTCAAGTTCTGCTTCCAACTTATTTATTCCTTTTTTATGGCAAAATCTGATCATTGTTTCATATTCATTTATCTTAGTTAGAAGTTCATCAGCTCTCATCGATTTAACAGAAAGATAGTTTTTACTGAGTCTGATCCTTCTATATCAGTAGAAACCTTAATAGTCATTAACCTTTCATTTGCAACTTTTTGTTCTTTGCCCGCAGTAGACTCAGGAACAAGTCTGTGAGCTCTATTAAAAACAACATCATAAAAGCTTTTGCATGTATCAATAAATTAAGCCATTATTAATCTTTATCACATAAAAATTTATACTTGATCATCAAGAGTAAAAATTTGAAAACAAGTTAGTTCTGGATTTTCCCACTCTGCATTTGTACCGTATAATCTGAAATGAAATATTTGTATTTTGTTGTAGCAATTTGTGTTGTCAACAAAAATTCTCTTGGTGGGATTCTAATATAAGTTGGATTTGTTGCTGTGTAAATTGGAGTAAAATTAGTATTATCATTTGACTCCTCTAGTTTCCAATTGTACTTCTTTTAGCGCCAGAAGCTCTGCCACTTAACAAAAACTTCCAAATTGATACAGCGCTAAAACATTCTATTTTAATCCCAAAAAAATTTATTTGCCCATTATTGGCCCATTCATTTGTATTTGTTGCTGTCGCAGAATGCCAAGCAAAATCGTTAAATGGATCTTATCCAGTAGAAAACGAAGCTGTAACAATAAAACCTGTCCTGTTTGTTGAATCCCTTGTAACCGGTGGAATAAACCCTACGATATTTTTTATTCTTTTCGCGACACCACCTGAAACAGAGTCAACATAAGTTTTATTGGCCAAATCCTCGCCCACCACTGGCGTGGCGCTTGATTTTACTTTGTTTGTTCCCATGTTAAGTTCTCCAGTCATTGTCTCGCCAGACTTTTTAACAACGGCTGAAGCAGCGTTAGTAGACTAGAATAAGGAACAGCCTCATCAGGGTTCATTGGCAGTGGCAGATTTAATATTTTATTGTTTTACATGTCAAGATTGCCAGTCATCGTGTCGCCACTTTTGTGGAGAGCGTAAGCCCACAAATACCTTACACTTACCCCGTAAGTAACATCTCCTGGTTTGTTTTGACTTAGGCCCATAATTACCCTATTATTCATATTATTCATCGTAAATCCACCAAGTGGCGCATAAGCCGCTAACGCTGACACAAACTGACTATAACTTGTCGCATCTCTCTCAGCTGGCGGAAAACTTCCTTGTAATCATGCTATTTTGCCGCCATTTGTAAAGGTTAAAACTCCTGGCATTATGGCGCCGCTTTTACTTATTTTTCAAATTGTTTAACGTGTTTAGCTGCTGTAAACTTGTAGCTTGCGATATGTTACCGATTGGTAGTGGATAAGTTGTCTCAAGGATAATGATTTTTTCCTGTCATGTTAATATCACCTGTCATTGCGTCACCAGCATGCCTTATATAAATATCACTGACAACAACGCCATTACTTACACCATCACCAATCGAAGTTCCGAATTTTGTAAAATAACTCATTATTACTACGTTTTGTATAAAAATTGTGTATAATGAGCATCATAAACTTTGATACTGAAAAAGTGATTAAACAGCAGCACAACCATAACTTACCAAATTGCCAGGACTTAATTGTTGGACGAACAGGTTCTGGAAAAAACAATCTTCTTATGAATCTACTGCTTAACGGCAGTTTCAATTACGACAAGGTCTACAGCTACACAATAAATCCTCAACAGGATAAGTACGAACTCTTACAAAAATACAACGACAAAATGAAAACGGAATTAGGAGCACGCGATGACTTTTTTGTTATCTTGGAGCCTGATCAGGTAACTCCAGTTTCCGAACTAGATTCTAGCGAGAATAAAATAGTTGTTTTTGATGATATTCCACTTGAGCACAGCGAGGTAAAAAAAAATTATATTTTTCTCTGTCGCGAAACAAGCACTGCGATACAATTTATCTTGCACTAGGATTTTACAGATTCATCAGAAGAAACACAGGCTATTTTTTGTATTTGCTGGTCTAGGTAACACTGATATACAAAATATTGCACGAGAACAATGTGGGGACGTACCAAAAGAGAAATTTGCTGAGTACTATTACGAGACTACGCGTGGCAAACACGATTTCTTTCTGTTTGACAGATTTCCAGCTGAGCAACAACATATGTTTCGTTGTGGTATTGACAAATTTTAATGTGATTAAATATAATAATGGACAAACAAGAAGTGTTGAAGAAGCTTATTGCAGAACGAAAAGTTCTCAAACAAGCCTTAACAGAGGCATCTGCTGGTAAACATCGAATCGAAGAAGAAACAACAAAATTATTCAGACTAATAACGGAAGCTGTTCTTGGTAAACAACCTGATGACACAGCGCTAACTCAAGAAGAGCTTGAGGAAATAAAGAAGACGGGGTTAAAAGGTACATTAGAGGCTAAACAAGAAAGCGCCGCTGAGGAGCAAAAGAAATTGTTAGGTGAGATTGGAGAAAAAATTCAGCAAGTAAAAGTTAGTTTAATCACTATTGATAATTAAATACAAGCACATATTAATGAAACAACAACAACAGAAATCACAGACGAAGAACTTTCTGATTTTGCTTAAAACTATGTTCAAGATTTTAAGCCACTTAGTAACATAAAAAACCCGCCAACCAAAACAAGGATTAAAAAATAAAAACTTCGATTGGGATAAGAATATACAAGAAGAATTGTTCAAAAGATTGAGGGAAATTATACAAGATGGATTAAATGAAGAAAGGCGAGTACGAGAAGAGCGTGTAATAGAAGAAGATTTTGATTTGAGATAAGCTATAATAAGAGATGGTTTTATTGCTTCTGTTTTTTTAATGCAGGTCAGAAGTATATTCGTGAAGACTATAAAGTAAACTGCTATTCTGTAATTAGAAGCACAGAGAAAACAATGGTCAGGGAAGTAGAAGAAAAATTAATAGGTTACTGCTTAACAGGCGGCAATATTAAATTTTACAAATTCCAAGGTGAACTTGTTGACAGACTAATGCTGTTAATCTCATCAAAAGAGGCTGGGTACATCGGACTAGAAATTAACAATGAAATTGTTGAGCTCTTAGATCACCTTACAGCCAATTGCAGTTTGACCACAGATGAGTACACGGTTCTTCATAATGATTTGATTTTATCCACCTAAAAAATAGAATGCAAACAGCAACGCTACTTCTTGACTCTAAACAAACAACAAGTAATAGCGCCAATTTTTCTGTTACTTACACGCCGTCAACACAATTAGATCATGACGCCCAGTATGAAATCGGGCTAATTTCAGCCACAATGTGATCCTCAAATTTTAGCGTAAAAGCTGGTGTTAATGATAATTTTAGATACTCCGTAGGTGCCTGGTCATCTGTTACAATACCAGCTGGTGCCTACAACGTGACAGATCTCAACGCGGTAATAAAACAGCTGATCTCGTTGGACGGAGCCGATTAAAAAAATGTTACTCTTGAACCAAATTATAACACACTACGAGCCAAGATAACTTTGAAAAATAATTATCTTGTGGATTTTTTTTACACCAGCTACAATTGGGTCTTTGCTTGGATTTAACAAACAACAACACGTTTCAAATGTTATTATTTCACTTACAGTTGAAGGTGAAAACCTTTTGACATCACAGATGTGAGCGCGATAAATTGCTCGATCGCAGAGGGATCTTATACAGCACAGGGAAGCAGAGGACAAACGATTTATTCATTTAGTCCTAATGTGCCCACGTGTTCCATCTTGCAAATACAACCGCGACAAATGATTTATTACCCGATTAATCTTAAAACCCTGATACCAAGCATTACAATATCATTGACAGGTCAATCTGGGCGACAAATTGATCTTAACAATGAACAGGTGACGTATTATTTTAATCTGCAAAAGATTGTATAAAACAGATGAATAAATGAAGCAAAGAAAATTTTTTAGAAGAAAAATAATTGGCGGATTTTTTGGAAATATTTTTTCAATGATCGTTGAAAACATCCCATGTACTGCTTTAAATAGTAGCCCTAATTGATGTTGATGCGACAAAGGCATTTGCAACAGGAGCGTATATACGGCAGGTTGGTAAGACAAATGCTGACAAAATACCATGCCCTCCACAACAACCACCACCAACACAAGCAGAAATAGCGCAAGTTATTTCAGAAATTATACCAACATCTGAAACAGCACAAGTAATGGAAGCCAACAAAAAAAAATGTCTCCGCGAGGTGAGAAAATTTTCAAAAAATCAACACGCTCGGCCTGGAATAGACCTTCCAGTGTTTTAAACAAAATACAAAGCATGCGAGCTTCGCTTGCGGCACCCTAGCACAGCCACGCTGAGGCTACGCCTGCTTGCTTGGGCGAAAATACAAAACGAAGTAAACATTTTGTATAAAAGATAATAATAAAATGTCTACAAAAGATTACTTAAATCTCAGCGAAATAACCGAGTTTGATGACTCAACAACAGAATTCGAATACGTTGAGTATCTTGATGATAATTCCAATAATCCTAATCAAAAAGGACAGCGAATAATTAACATACGAGATGAAGATGTCTATTTACTTCCGCACAAGGCCTTTCTTGAAGTACGAGGAAGAGTAATGACAAGTCCAGTTCCAACAGGTGTGCCAGCTCCAAACCCAAGTGGTAACCCAGTAACATTACAAAATAACGGCTGGTGTTTGTTTCACAGCTCTTGTTACCAGCTTTGCTATAATCAAACCATAGAAGACATTTCCCAGTACATGTCCATAGCAATTACAATACTAAATATTATATCGTTCAGTGAAGATTATTCCAGAAGTGTTGTCACTAATATGCTCTGGTTAAATATACTGGTCTGGGTGGTGCTGTTTTACAAGAATACTTTTAAAAAATTCCACTTTTTGAAGAAGTAGCAGATAAAGCCGCAACATTGATTATAATTAGAGCCTATGTGATTCAAGAAACAACTCGTTTTGGAATTACACCATCCAGTGCTGCTGCTGTTATAGCCACTGTAATTCCTGTTTTAAATTAAATTTGTGCTACAGCCTCTGTAGAACCAACAGCAGCTGCAACTGCTATTCTTGCGTTACCAAAAGCTAACGAATACATAGTTACAGCAAAAAGAAACACTTTATTCAGTGAAGGATTTTTTAAAAGATACGCCTACACAAATGCTGATAATACAATTTCAATGTTTTTTCCGTTAAGCTCAATCTTTGTTGGTTTTTTTTAGAGATGTTAATAAAGTTTTCAGAGGTGTTAAGCACACAATTATTCTTAATAGAACTGATTCAAATGATTACATCTTTAGAGCCGTTGGTGTTTATGCTGGGCAATTTGTAATCTCTCATCTTTCTCTCTGGATGCCAAAGGTTGTTCCGTCACTGACAAAACAACTTGAACTTGACGGTGCTCTTACCGCGTACAATATAAAAATGTATTTTTGAGCAAAATAAAAATTTATAGACAACATATACCAGTTGGAACAGTAAATTATTAGTGGAGAATATCAAGTGCTCCTAGTGAACAGTAGCCACGGCATGTTTTTCGTTGTGTTTCAAAGTCAAGAAAGACTTAACTCTCAAGAACGAAATTGAATGGTCTTTGATAACATGCAAGTTAGAATTAACGTAAGAATAAACTCTAGGCAATATCCTGACAAGGCACTGGAATGTAATTTTAATCAAGCAGAAAGAAATGTGTCTAGGGCTTATATGATGCTAATGGAGGCCATGCAGAAGTACTAGGACGCGGATAGTGGTTCACAGATTTCTATTGAAGAGTTTCGAACACTTTACCCAATATTTCACTCTGATGTTTCAAAACATGCTGAAAGACTTTCAGGATAACCAGCTGAGATTGAAGTAACGTGGAATCTTGGCGCTGCTCCTGGAGCTGGTTATTACTCATATGCGCTAATTACATCAGATAGATATTTGACACTTGATGCCATCAATGGCAAGATGACTATTCAAATTTGAATTAATTTTTTGTAACAAAACTAATAATGAGTTACATGCCAGTTGAAGTTAGCTTGTCAGAAGGACAAATAAAAAAAAAACTAGCGCGAGCTGTTGCTGCACGAAGATAAGTGTCATTGAAAATTAATCCAACAATAACTAGCGGCACAATGACAAAAATTATGGTGACCAAAAACCAAATGAAAAAAATTAATAAGGGATCTCCATTTGTTCTTAATTTGTCAACTACACAAGTAACCGCGATGAATAAAGTTGGTGGTTTCTTTGGTCCTGCAATATCAACGTTGATAAGCACAATTGCTCCAAAAATATTGCCCGTGTTGGGCACACTTGGTCTTGCGGCCGCATCAGGAGCAATATCAGGTGCAACAAAGAGCTACTGAAGGAAAAGGAGTAAGAAAACTTGGTGCCAATATAAAAACAACAAGATATTTTGTGTAAATAATTACAATAATGCCCAAGAAAGCAACAACATTATCAGCAACTATAAAGCGGTTAAAGCAACAATTGTAAAAATATTGAATTATCATCTTATATAGTAGTTGACTGAGGCTGGTTGAGAAAGTGTACTTTTCATTGACTGAAACTGATTAGGAAAGTGTACTTTTTATAAAATGTTTAATAAATTCATTGAAAGATTATGGTGAAGACTTCAATAATTCACTGTGAAGTTTAAAAGATCTAAAAGCAAGTCTTCAGAAATTTGAATAGAACGACCACCGGTTTGTTCCATTTAACCAACTGAACAATTTGATGTGTTTGATAAGATACTAATAATGGTAGTTTATCGCAAACTTTACTTACTAAAATTTTACCAAACTTGACCTTTAAAAAGTGCTTTTTCGTGCTAGCTTTCAAGGAATGCATAAAAGTTTCGATGCCAATTAACCTTAACCTGTAAGATTTATAAGTAACCTAGAACCCAGATCAAGCATCAAACAGTATGAACATAGAAGTGTGGGAATGATAAAAGCGGAGAATGTAGTGAAACAATTAGGATTAAATCATGGTCATAATTTGTTTTTTAATTATTAAAATCCAAATTACATGAATTGATAGGAACAGGACTGGGAATTAGTGAGGACTTTTCGCATATGGTCATGGACAAGTGCAAAGAGTTAAGAAAATTCTCTGATGACTTGCAGAAGGATAGTATCACAGGAAAGCTGAGATTTGACAAAGTCTGTGTTAAGGACAAAGTGTACACCTACAAGCTTTCTCAATAGTATGTTGTAAAATGTACCAAAGATGCCCAGAAAAGACAGCGGTTATCAGAAATCTGAAAATAGTCATAAAAATAGTTCTCAGACTAATGGTGTTGATTATAGTAATTCATGTAATTTCATAGATACAAGTAGCAAATTTAATCAGTCATGCACAGACAAGTTAACAAATTGACACAAGTTATCTACTATACAACACTTAGTTATCTACTATCCAGTACCCAGTTATATATTATCTATCAACCAATTATCTACTATCAATACCCAGTTATCTAATATCAACACGCAGTTATCTATTATCCAGCACCCAGTGATCTAATATGCACCAAACTATTATCTACTATCAACACCCAGTTACCTATTATTCACCAACCAATTATCTACTATAAACACTCAGCGATTTACTATCCACCAACCAGTTATCTACTTCAGGCATCCGGTTCTATACTATCAACATTCAGTTATCTACTATCCAGGTACCCTATTATCCCCCTTATAAATAAAATAAAAAAATCTACCTCCATCTATAATATTTCTACCCTCTTCTACTCTAATATTTTAAACATAATTACTATCCCATTCAATCAAGATAGGATTTAAGAGAACTTGTACTTAACAAAATAGAATTTAAAACCCTGATAAATAAAAATACCTTCTCTAACCCCCTTAGGATCCCCCTTATCCAGTCAAAATCTCTACCCCCTTCTATAATGTCTATACGAGCCTCTACCTTCTTATTTTATGCAACACAATCACCCCATTCGCGC
Organism: Margaritifera margaritifera; assembly: GCA_029931535.1. Lineage (NCBI taxonomy): Eukaryota > Metazoa > Mollusca > Bivalvia > Unionida > Margaritiferidae > Margaritifera > Margaritifera margaritifera. The sequence goes on along the minus strand of JAQPZY010001468.1, from coordinate 1,099,829 downwards.
AAGGTAGGATGTAAAAGAACTCATATTTTAAAAAAATACTTTCTCAGTCTCCTCTCCACACTCCAGGACCCCACTTATAAAGTAAAAACCTGTAGCCCCTTTTATAATATCCTCACACAGCCTATACCCTCCTTTTTTATAAGCATAACTATCATCCTCATAATCCTTACATATCAACACCCACTCATCTAATGCCCCCACACCTTTAGATGTAAAAGAAGCAGTATAAAATACAGTTTTAATCCTTTATCAACAAAACTAACTTCATTATCTCCCTTACCACCTTGTAATCCATATTATAAAGTAAAAATCTCTAACACTATTTCTACTCTCCCATTTTAAACAAACTACCATGCCATGCACACAGGGTAGGATCTCAAAGAAGAAGCGTCTGTTTGTCTGTGTGTCAATGTGTGTGTGTGAAACACAGAGACTGAGAAAGTGAAAGAGTGTATTAACGAATGTTTGAAAAAAGTCAACAGCGTTATATTCAAAATCTATTTTTTTTAATAAGCCCTGCTAACTTAAACAATAATTAGTGAAGAGGGAGGATTAGGGCTTGTCCCTTTCGTTTTTATGAACAAATATCAAATATTAAAAATGAACATATTTACAAGGTTGAGGCTAGATTTTCAATCATTTAGTACAGTGTCATTTTGATATCGATGCTATAGAAAATAGATAACCATAATTTTCACAAAACATCTTTTCTATTTTCTCATCGTTTCTAAACATGGGAATGCTTGTCTGGGGTCTAAGAATGGGACTTTATTGAATGCACTCCCTAAAAAAATTGATAGGTATGTTTCACACAGTAAGTTTACAGAAAGGATTCACTCTCAATCTAGCCCGACTCGGTCTGTTTTATAACATGTTGATTCTATTTAGGCGGGTATTGTAAGTGGCAGTTAAATTATGACCCAGCACAGCAAGAAAACATGTCTTACATGGATGCCGTTTTCGAAAAAAAATGATCCAAAATTAGATCATACATTGTTGTTACAAATAAAACTAGCCAGTGAAATCGCTTGTCATGACTACATTTATTTGTGCTCTAGATTCAGGACATCAATCAAAATATGAACTAGGTACTGACCTTTTTTTCTGATTGAGAGATTGCATTTCCAGTGCATACAAACTAACGAATTTTGGAATCAAACTAAAGATTTTTTTGTAATGTAAAACAAATTTCTAAAAATTAGTGTTATATTTATTGTCAAACGAACGCAGTAACATTTAGGCGTGTGCCAGATCTTAAGTCTAAAATTCTGTCAGGCTGCATTGCCTATACTCTCAGCTGGCAAAGGCGTATGCCACATTTTTTATTCTTAAGTTGTTTTTTTTCAGTGTTACAAATCGTGGCCTACTTTCTGTTAGCATACACTGACTGACTTTTTTTTATCTAATGTCAGTGAACATGTTACAAAACCTGTTGTTTTTTCGACTTAGATTTTAAAATCAATAATATAATAAGTTAGATAGCATTATGATTTAAATCTAAATCATTCTATAGGAAACTCAGGTGTGTGTTTGTCTGTCAATGGGTGTGTGCGTGTGTGTTTTTGTGAAACAGAGCGAGAGAGAGGGGACCTTACTGGGGTAACACTATAAACGTGAGCAACGGACACTTGAAGCGCTGTGTGTGTGTGTGTGTGTGTGTGTGTGTGTGAGAGAGAGAGAGAGAGAGAGAGAGAGAGAGAGAGAGAGAGAGAGAGAGAGAGACTGTGTGTGTGTGTGTGTGTGTGTGTTGGAATATATTATTCTTACTTAAATAACAAACCAAGACACTTACTGTTTTATGGGTATATATTCCCTTAAATAAATTTATTTTTAAATTTCAAGAACACGCATGCCAAAAACATTCACATCCCTATGAAAAATCCATCTTTTTTTTTGTAAAATCCCACATTTCATATGCGTGTGTTTTTGTTTTGAATGTCTTGGTTGGAATGGGTTCTTCTGTTTCTTCTTCTGCTTTTGAAATTTCCTCATTTTTCTCTTTGTCACTTTATTGGGACACTCTGTAGACCAATGTATTTTTTTTCTTGACAGTGATAATATGTATTTTTGCGTTTGTTTCTCGTTATAACTTAGAGCATCTACATCAACTGGATTGAGAGAGTCAAGACCAGTCAAGAAAGTCGTTCGGTAGCTCCTGGAGATTATTTTCACTTTCTAGCTACCCAAAAAGTGACTTCCGGAAAATGTAGAATGACTGTTTACACTTATACTTTTAAATTTAAACAGTCCAATGTCAATCCTTCCCCATTACATATGGTATGAAGTTCTCCTTGTTTGTCACTGTACTTGTAGCCGTAATTTTGTAGGATCACTGACAAAATTCAAAATGGGCTCTTCGGGATGTTTGTAGGTCTAAGCTCCTAAATGGGCGTCTTCGATACGTGGGTGATAGATGTCAGGTCGATCGATGTAGATGCAATTATCTGTGTCGAAATAAAGAACTCTGTCTCCTAGAGGTTCCATTTTACCATAAAGATGGCAGAATTTTTCATTTATCACAGATCTAAGATACTCTAAGATCTATATATTTTTTTTCCATAAACTGACTTACTTCATTTTACCTAAGGCGTGGAGTGAAATCACGATCATCCGATTACCGCTGAATTTCACCTCTGTTATAAAGATTAAATTTTTTAAATATTTATTACAAGGTAAATTGCAAAATATTTCATAAGGTGGGTATTCGTAATAGTATTTTGGAAGAAAGTTACATCTTAATTCTGAGTATTTTGGACATTTTAATTAAAAATGGAATTCATCTTCAATTTTCCCACTGTTACATAAATAACATAACTTAGGTGCCCTATGGACATGTTTTTTGTCTGCCTTTATCAATATTAATAGGAAATTCTCCTAATCTAAGCAGTGATGCAAGTAAATCCGTACGGTCAGGTACGCCGTACCGTTAGGACATTAATTGCCGGTATCTTGTAATAAATCTGATAAGGTAATTAGAAAAACAGCACAGTTTATACATTTTGCCTTTAAGCTAAGAAAAATACTTTGCAAGTTTTGTAAGTATGCATAATCTGTCATATGCACAGTATATGATTATATTACTTACTACCATACTGTAGACTTAGAGAATACTCGTGTGTTTCTACCATTATATATATATATATATATATATATATATATATGTATATATATATATATATATATATATACATATATATATATATATATATATCTATCTATCTATATATATATATATCTATATATATATATATTATTTTTTCTTTTTTTCTTTTTTTCATTGTATAATTGTGTACTTGGGCCAATATATATATATCTATATATATATATATATATATATATATATATATATATATATATATATATATATATATATATATATATATATATATTATTTTTTCTTTTTTTCTTTTTTTCATTGTATAATTGTGTACTTGGGCCAATGGCCTTATACGATAAGTAATAATGTTCTTATATACTTGACTATTCCTGGCATGTTGGAATTAGTAACAAATATCAGAAACTAACTCTAAATAACACAGAATAAAACTATAAGATTTATAAGTAACCTTCAACCTAGATCCACATGCATCAGAGAGTATGAGCTTGAAAGTTTGGAAATGCTGTTAGTAAAATGGACTGATATAGGGACACTGTGAAATTAACATTAGCAGATATGTCACTTGGGTGACAATGGGAATTTAACATTAGCCCATAGATTGAACATTAGACACTAGGATTAACATTATGGATTGTTATAGGGACAAGAAAAATTCAACTACAAGCCTCCATGTTGAAAAATTTAGAGGATAAGGGGAAATGAAGTGTTCAAAACGTTCTTAAGATTAACATTATGGGTCGTTACAGGGACAGGGGGAATTTAACATTACGGTTATTCCCCTTGTCCCTATAACGACCAATAATGTTAATGATATGGGCTAATATTAAACATATGGGCTAATGTTAAATTCCCATTGTCTCTATATCAGCCCATGTAACTACTAATGCTAAAGTGGAGAATGTAGTGAAACAATTAAGAGTAAATCTTAGTCATAATTTTGTTGGTTATGAGAAACGTCCATCTTACATGAGCCAAAGATTTGTGAAAATTAGTGATGATCTTCATTTTTTCACTAGTAGTTAAATTTAAGTGTGTTACATCACGTGATAGCAGCTTAGCTTCAACAACTCTCTGTCATAACACTATAAAATATTGGAACCTATTACCAAGTTTTATCAAGAACATTTCAAATATAGGTCATTTAAATCTGCTGTTAAGTCATACCATTTAAATCAAAATAGAGATCAGAGATATTTTAATACTTTTTAACAGTTTTAGTTGGTTTGTTAGTGATATATTTTTTTATTCTAAAATCAGTTTTAAGTTTTAATACTTAATAGTAATTTCTTAGTTGAGTCAAATATAGAATTTTTATTTAATTTGCAAGATGTACCATGCCCCAGAATCATGAACCCATAGGACCCCATTGAAAAGAGTTTTTATTAACTTTTATTTGTCATCCTTGGTGGATTATGTGATTTTATGTCTGTTTGTATTTTAAACGTTTTTATGTGCATACTGTGCCAATGTTATGTGACCCTTTTTTTGCATTTGTTATTTATTATTACTTTGTGTTATTTGTTGATCCTAAGTAAAAAAGATAACTAAATAATAATAATAATAATAATAATAATAATAATAATAATAATAATAATAATAATAATAATAATAGTTGATTATATAAATCAATTATTATTATTATTATTATTCACACATTGTATACTTTGTGATGATTTGATGATGCAAGTATTCGATATCAGCACAGATCTTTTAGATTGAGGCAGTAACTTAACAAGGAATACTTTAATCTTCCATTGACTGTACCTTTGATTCTCCAATATGGTGGGCTAAGTTTGAAAACACCGTTTTAGTGGAAAGGGTTAGCCTGGGTTACAGACAGGTCAATATTCTTAAATTTTTCGTTTTCGATATCTCCACAATCTCAGTATGGTGCCATTAATTAATGATACTCTATTTTCGACGGATTATCAGAGGGGGAAAAAAGGGAAAAAATATATTGGCAAAGCAAACATATATCGACGACTTTACCCTGGCTAGGAAAGGGTCTGCATCCGTCCATCTGCGTAAAACTTAATATGAATTTACCCCCTGCGAGATTTGTTTTGTCCGCATACATTTTATCAATTTTGTTATAAGTATGCAAGGAAAATATAAATTTAAAGCAAGCTAGTTATGAAAAGAGTAGTTTAAAATTATAATGACGATAGTACAATAATATTATTAAAAAATAAGTAAATACACTTTTTACAAAAGAAAAACATCCCATATTGGTCTCATCTTTCCGGATTCTAACTGCGAGTTTTATAATTAGTTTTCTAGGACAGAAACTTCCGGGGCATGGAGTCTGTCTGTAAAACGCAACTTTGGAACACAAAATCTTGATCTCATTGTATTTGTTTTAAGTACATATGTTTCCAGTTTGATCAAGAAGAATTCAGCAACACTCTTTACAAATATGCTTAATATTCCTCCGACCGAGATAATACTCGACAGAGGAGATGCGGGTACATGCAGACCTTGAACAACACGTTGCTCTCCGTCACAATTATTTTTTAATCGTGGCGGAGGACAACCTTACAGCGACAAATTCAATTGTGGACGATACGTCCGGTAGAAATTATGAATTTTGGGCGAATCGCAACTAATGAATTCGAATATGTGGACTGACCTTTGTATACGGACGGCAAGTGGAAACACCTTTCTGTCAATCCCTATCCGAGTTTACTCGGACGTTTCCCACCCAACATTTGTCTGGGTCAGAAAATTTGGATGATTTGATCCCCGGGCCCCGGACATTTTTAATCGAATTTATGCTGGGTCCGATCCTATGGCAGCAGGGTCCCAATATTCAATTGAAGTCACACCAAGCATGTAACACTACATATTATTCTGTGTAGTACTTGGTTGCAGTGGTATATATATTTTCCTTTGGATCCCACTGTTTCATTTCTCATTTCTGCTATATCATCATCTACACAGTTCAGTATGCCTGTTCAATTGAGACCAAATCTGCTTGACATTTTGTGGTTAAAAATAGCTGGGTTCAAAGGTCAAAATATGGGTCATGGACCTTAGCCTTAAAGAATTTTCAGTCCTACCTTTGTCGAAGTTTCCTCAGACCTTTCCCACCCTGTCTTAGATATTTGGACAGTTATGTTGATGTGTTAGGTCAGAGAGCATCCCATATTTAAAAGTTGTAATTTGCTTAAACCACACGGTAGCAGCATAGAGGTTGATTTATGCAGGGGCTTCCGTAATTAACGACTTTGTACTGAACTCTGCCTGCCAGAAATCAATAAGTAGAATATTTATCCTCTTTGACAGAACAATTAGAACAAAAATTGTTAGTTTAATAAGCCAATATACGAACCAGTTATTCAGTATTCAATAGATTCTACTCTGCAATGCAGCTTTGCTTGTCACATGATCACCAAATCTCATGGCCTGCTTATTCAAGTGATTGTTTGATATCTGATGTGAAAAAATATGGGGTGGGGAAAGTTAGATGAACTCTGACTATCCCACCCCATGTTAGATATTTGGATATGAGTTGAAATTTCAATTGCCCAACTCCAAATGGTAAGTGAATATTTCTGAACGTTCAGTGAATTTTCCCGTCTTTAACCCAATCAGGCAAGTGCTGATTTAGGGCTGACCTGTGTTTTTCATTAATGAAAATATTGCTGACTTTGTTGATTGAAAGTCCATATTTTCTACCGAAAGATTGTTTTCTGTTTGTTTTAATCAACCTTGTTTTGACTCTTCAATACCAATAAACACTTGCCAGAGGGAGAGCAAACTGGTCTCAAATTGTAATTGCAAAGGAGTCACAGAAAATGGGGTGAGTAACAAATTTAAGTACTTGCTTGACTGGTCAAGTGGATTTTTAGAGATTTTTCAACCCCTGAGATAGTTATATTGAGGTGGGAGGTCAGAGCACATTCTGTATTGAAAAGTTGGAATTTGTTGAAGCCTTTCAGTAGTGGCATAGGTTAGCTGCTTCTAACTAAAGCCTAGCAAGGCTAAGTGACCTTATATCAAGCCCTACCTGCATGAAATCAATAGGAAGATGATTTATTTTCTCAGATATAACAATTAAAACATTTGTCCACACTTGAGCCAAAAGTACAGTGTTTACAAAGCTTCAGATTGATGGAGCATCCATACCATTCCCACCATATTTTTTGTTTGACACACATCTGTTTTAATGGTCAAGAGCCCTCCTGGTAAAGCATGGAAGCCTCCATTTCACTCATTAAGTTTTAGAGTCAATCACACTTTTCACAAAATAACCAAGCACTTCCAACAATGTCTTCTATTCTAGTAATTTACTGGTTTGGCCAAAAGATTGTAAAATTTTGTATAATGAAATGACATCACAGATTTCCCTAGTCTTGGTCATAGAGATATTTGTTTTGTGTCTTAAATTACAAAATGTACTGGAACAAACATCTTTGTGACCAAGACAAGAATCCCCCACTATTGAACTTTTCAGTACATGGTGCATACTCTCACCAATCGTTTAGTAATATTCATTCAGGGTTTTTTAATGTTGGTTGCATGAAAACTCCAGACAGTTGAGTCCGTGATATTCAAGTTTCTTTTTGTGCAAACTTCTCTTTTGTTTGATCGGTTTCTACAAAGCACTTGCCCATTATCTGGGTTATCAAACATAGTCCATGTGGTTGTAAAGGGATTAGGTAAAGTCGCATTGGCCAGATCTTAATGTATATGAAGATTAAGACATTTGTTAATTATTGATTATTGGTGCCTTATCATCACTTTGATCAAAAGACTGTTTTGTCACACCTTGCTTCGATAAGCATCGTTCAGCACACTTTAATCCATTGTGCTTTAAATCCTTCTGCAATGTTTGGAACACTTGCATTTTATTGTATATCATAATTAGATAAATAGTGCCAAGATTTTGGGACTTATTGGTATCCTTCTCTAAAATATATATTTTTTTTGTTTGTCATAGAAATAACTCCCATGTTAATCATAAGAACAAGAGATGTTTTTTTGTGCCTTTTGCAGGTTTACTTTTGTTTTAGAGCGATTATCACATGTACATTTCTTGCGAGACTAAATGACAGAAACTAGCTAATGTATCTAATTCTGATAAAGAAAACAATGCATAGAGACTGAGAGATTCGGGGAATAAATAGTTTAAATTGAAAGAATGGAGAATGAGTAAAATCACCTGCATGGATGTGTCTAGAGGATGCATGCTTGCAGTGTGCAGGAGGTACACAGACTCATTTTCAGACTTTGTTGTTTCAATTGAAGTGTTACTTGTTCACCTATAACGTCAGTGGCTTGTGAGCGAGGCTTCTCGTCACATGTATCAAGACAAAGGGCCTTGGATGTTTAAAACAAAAAACTGCAAAGAAATTGATGGGAGTGATGAAGAAAGGCATTAGAACTTCAGAATTTTGATCCTAAACCTGAAGTGGAGAAGTTTATTAAAGTTTGTTTAAGAATAAAATGAGTCCAGTATTCCATGTTGCTGAAAAAAAGTAAATGGAATGTAGACATTTGTTTATTCTTTCAGTGTCCGAGCAAATTTATTTTTTTGAAATGTAATTAAGCTAATCAAGTAAATTAATATAGAAAAGAAACTTTAATCTCTTCGCTTGATTCTTCTAGCTGCACACAAAATTAAAGAATGGCAAGGTAAAGTGATTGAGGATTGTTATAGTTGTAACATCACAATTACAATTATCACTGTTCTAAATTGCTTTAGATTTTCATTCTTTTATTATAATACTAAATATTTCACAATGAATGAGCATTAGCATTGTGATGACATTTGTGTTGGTAACACAACAATAGATGCATAATGTTCTGAATTATTGCATGGAAAATAGGTATCATTATTGGGACTCCATTTTCTTAGGGCTGGCACTAATGGCAAAATGGCAGACAACACTGAAATTTCTTTCCAAAGAATAATGGCAAGAATCAAATGGTATGCATGAATTGTATTATGTAATTCAGTCTTTTTGAAAAAAATATAACAAATTACCATTTTCATTCAACAAAAATATCCACATTTGAAAATTTTCTGAAAATTCTTGATTTGCATGGCACTGTTGCCAATTTAATTAACTTGGCGTCAAATGTTAAAAATAGTAGTACAGAATATGAATGAAAGAATTAATGAATTGGTAATTAAAATGAATAATCATCAACTAGCAAGCAGATAAGAATAAAAATATTCTCTGCTATGTTGAAGCCTTCAATTCCAAGAAGATAAATATATTCTACTTAACGATTTCAGGCAGGTGGGTCTTGATACATGGTTACTAACTTATGGAAGCCCCTGTATAAAGAGACTACATTGGGCCACCTACTGAGAGATTTCAGCAAATACAAAGTTTTCATTAGGGGTTGCCCTCTGAACTCTCATACCAACATATCTGTCCAGATATCTAACATGGGGTGGGAAAGGTCAGAGGAACTTGGACTAATCCATCCAGTGTATAAGTCTGTCCAGAAACTCACTTTTAAATAGCAGTCCCTCAGAATGGACCACCTATCATTCCAGTGGCTGTTGAGTGCCAGAAGGGGATTCTTGTAATTACAGAGAGGGTTTAATGAAGAAATATATGAAGAACTTGCAAAAATAATATGCTGTGTTCACACGTGCAGTTGATTTTTCAGCGCACTTTATGAAAAATCAGTGTGGATACCACAAGTGTGACCCTGATGCATACATGCAGACTGTCCACCATTGATTTGTTACTGTACTGTTGTTCTCTACCACGGTCTGAAATGTTATAAATTAATAGTGGTGGAGAACAACTTGATGGTCTAATGCAGACCTCGTGTCTGCAATATTTTGATAATCGCAATATACATGTAATCAGATATTGTCGTGTAGAAATTATGAATGTATTGAAAAACAACCTCATCAACAAGTGAACTTAAGTTAAAATGTAACAAAAGTTCTGATTGGTTGTTTCTACAAAGATGGCCAATCAAACAGTTCCTTATTAAGTCAAGGCTACTTGTATTGGGCATGCTTGATTCTTGCATTATGAATATATTTTGTTACTAGCTTCATTTCATTTGATTGAAGGGTAGAAGCAATGGGAAAATTCATGGTTGTCCCAGGGCAACCGGCTTTAAAATTCTGGTTGCCTTGCAGATTATTCTGGTTGCCTGGTAAATTATTGCAGTTGCCCCCAAGATTGCTGTAATAAAAATTATTGAACAACTTTTGTCATATATATAGTTAGTCCAAATTGCACACAATACTTGTAAGTCACCATCAGTCCTGCTAATGGAAAGTGTGGCATACATATATTTAATTTATTTCACAGATTTAATCTAAATAAGAGATAAACAATTTTCCTTTTTTTTCATGGTGTCTTATTGTCCATCAGCTTTCTAGTAGTTGGCCATCCCTGGTCAGAAACTTATCCATGTTATATGTTTATCTGTGTTTACATAATTATGGTTCGTGTTATTGTTAATCTGATACTATTAATCCTGTGTCTAAATAGTCAGGAAACTTGTAGCATTCCATGTGGGATTTTGTTGAACCATTACCCCACAAGCCAATATAGTATGCAACATGTTGATTAGTTTCATTATTTCAACTTGCCATATTCCTTTAGCTAAAATTAGCCAATAGAAGCAACTGTCACATGCTCTACAGTGAGTGTCCATCTCTTTAATAGACCAATGAGAAAGCATAATACTAGATTATAGGCATTCATTGTTTCAAGCTGAAGAAACTGCTACCAAATGTTGGTGTGTTGACAAAAGACAAACATTCATTAGTCTTGTTTCTATAAGGGTTTGCCCTGAGGGCTGGTGGTAAGGACTGATTACCTAATCAGATAATGAGTAGCCGACACATGTAGATTAGTGTGGAATCTTACCAATAGCAATTACCCAACACTTCACTACAGATTTATATGGAGATAATTTGGGCACGCTACTTTACGCACTTATAGGAACAATGTAAGGATCAAATATATGTGAGTGGAAAATATATGAAATTCCATTTTAATTTTAAAAATGATCCTTTTTTATAAATATTTTTCTTTTGCCTGACAGGACTTTCACATTGGTCAAAAAAGGTTGACTGACATTAAATTTTAGTTGTCCTGAGCTCACAGGCAGTGGAATTTTCTATCCCGGATTGATAAATACTTTTTTCACAGCTTTGCAAATAAGTATATTCAATGCATTAATAAATTATTTGTTCACCTAATCTGAAGAAAATATAAGTAGATGAAAGTTGAATTTGTAATACCTGTACTGGTTGTGTCATGTTACTGCTTAACAGAACATAAACTTTTGTAGGATGAGCACATATAGCCTGCAACCTGCAATAGATATTAGATAAAAAAAAATTCTTTGTTGGATTATTGTTTATATATTTATTTATGTTGAACTTGGTAAGTTTATGTTTACTTAGAAGATATGAAAAATATAGATTGAAAAATAAATAGTAAAGATTTTATTTGTTTAGAATTAACGTCTCAAAATTTGAAATCTTCAAAAAAACTTGAATGTAATAAAGTATGTTTTTGATTGCCACATTACAATTTGTAGGATACACAGAATCAGGGTTAAAATTGAATTTATTCTAATTAACTTCATTGTATGAGTCTTTTCATGATTTTTGTACAAGACAAATAAAATGGCTGTCATGGTGAATAATTCAGTTAAATTGTTTCTCTGGTAATACATGTAATTTGGCAATACTTCTTCTAAACACTATTGGCATACATGTGACGGAAAAGACATGAGATCAGGACAGATCAGGAGATTTCTAAAATTTGGTCGAGTTTTTACCTCAAAAGAGAGAGGATTTTCATTGACCCAATTTTTAGCATGCAAATGGACAAAGTTACAACTATTGAACAAGTTTACATTTTTTTAATATTAAAATATGCACATCATCTCATCAAGTCAGTCCTTTCACAATAACTTGTTGCCATTCATACTCTTCTTATAATGTACCACAAGCATTTTTAGCATTTCTTAGGAGATCATTGCTGGATTATATTGGTGGCAGTCCTCATCATTGTTGATCTTAACATTTAGGAGATGATGTGCTGTTACTGGATCCAGGTTTCCTCCTGAGTCAGCCTGAATTTTCCTCAGAATGGAAAATGTCCTTTTGGTGTCTGCATTGGAATGTGGCAATGTCAGTACAACTTTACTGAGTCCACCAAGAAGTTTAAATTGTTTCCTGACTGTGGGTAGATTCAGATTGCTGACTGCCAGCCAGAACTGCTCAAGATTGGTAGTGTCTGGGTCTAATGTTGTTTTAATGTCAGTAAGATTCTTCACATGAAGCACAAATGCATACATTATACCATCACGCCCTTTGTGACTTTAGGCCTAATTTGCAGACACCTTTGTTGTCATCATTATCATCACTATCTCCACTCTTTAATAATAACAATCAAATCAGGAAAACGATTATCACTTACTAGTATTATAGATGAAGACAAAGACCCCATTTATCCCAGGCATTACAACTTACAATGGCAGTTAGTGACATGTACTTTAGTCTGGTTTACATTTATATTTACAAAGGATTAAATTGAGGTCAGTGGTGTTTATATAAGTTTTTGCGATGCAGTTGTTCATAGTAGTGTCAAACGCATATTTTGCCTAAAAATTGTGGTCGCAGGTCACATTCTGCAGATGATCTCTCATGACAGTTTATATAATAAATAATTATTATTATTATACAAATAAGATTATTATTTCTTATGAACAATAAAATATTCACTATGTGAGTAGTTTTTGTCCATTTGCATGAGGACTTTGGTGTGATATACGAGTCAGGGAACATTATTTTGACTAGATCTGAAAAATGATCTGCTACCAGAAATGGGAGATTATGTTCGACTATAAAGTTGGCAAATAATGTTGTCTTGGCACGTGTAACTTTATCCACATTTGATGCAGATTTCACCAACATGGATTTTAATATCAGTAATAGCTTACTCTGTTGCTATTGCATAGATAATCTATTTCTGTAATGGAAAATACCCGACCGTATGATGAGAATTCATCCTCCCATCGGGTTGACTAGAAAGTTCTAGTGAATACAACCCCCTGTGTGAACCCTGCAGTTGCCACATGTAACCCACAATTCTTCATTCTCTTTCCGGTCGTCATCTTGATGAAGACAGTTAACATTATCACTTAAAGAAATAGCCTTTGCTGACAAGTCCACAGCGATAAATTACAGGTGGTATTTACCCTTTACCATTATTTTCTTTGTCTGGAAATATCAGATCTCTTGAGAGTTTTGGCAATTTTGGTACCAAGAAACGTTCTTTCATAATCTTGGTTAGTAGGTCATTTTCCCTTCATGCATTGTTTTGTTGGGGGATTAATTATTGCCTTTTGAGAATTCTGTATTGTATTCTTGGTTTTCTTTTGTTTGTTTTTAACTAAAAAAAATGAAAGCAGCGGAAATTTAATTTCCTTCAATCTGATTGGTTGGCTATTTTAGCTCCTGTGAGGTAGGAGCAGCACCCTCCCCGATCCCATAGGGCAGAGAGTGAGTAACACCGTCCCGAAGGGAGGAGCAGCACCCTCTCTATTCCACTAGTTCAGAGAGTGAAGCAGCGCCCTCTCTCATCATGTAGGGCAGAGAGTGAGTCGCGCCCTCCCATAGGGAGGAGCAGCACCCTCTCTATTCCACTAGTACAGAGAGTGTCGACCTTCCGTGAGGGAGGAGCAGCACCTTCTCTCATCACGTTGGGCAGAGAGTGAGTTGTGCCCTCCTGCGATGGAGAAGCAGCAACCTCTACTGTCCCACAGTTCGGTGTCGGTGGAAAGTGAGTCGCGCCCCCCCCCTCCCGTGAAGGGAGAGTAGCACCCTTTCAGTCACCGTGGCCCGTTGTCAGTAACAGGATCGTGCCTCCTGGAAAGGGCTGGTCTCGATCTGAGTCTGTCAGATCTGGGAGAGGATCTTCGTACAGATCAGAGTTGCCTGACTGGTCATTGACCAGGCACTGGTCACCGGGTACCAGTCATTGGGCTAAGAGTACCGGTCATTACTGGTCATTTGAGGCCCAACGGTGTGGAGAGAGGGACCAGGTTGAGACCCCACTCTCTCCAGACTACCATTCAATCCCTCTTGGGATTTGGATTTGTCGTTCCAACATTGATATGGGGCCTTCCACCGGAATTGGACGGTTCCCTGCATATAGCCATGGTCTTCAGGGCCTTGGCCCCATGGCAGAGAGATTTATGCTGCAGTCCATAGAAGGAGGGAAGGGGACAGACCCCCCCCAATCGCCCCAGGAGAGTTGAGAGTCGCTCACACTTCCGCCATGTCTGCCACTAAGGACAGTCCCCTGGTTCCATGTGAGGAATCATGGTTTGAGGTCCCTCTTACTCCCAAGGCTCCCCAGCCTAAAAAGCAGAGAGACTCTGGGTCACATGGTCCTGCTTCCCAGGTTTGATAGCAAGATGAGGATGTCCTTTTCATTCTCGTGGATTCTCACGAGTTTGATACAGATCTAACAGGTGGCATCCCCTTCCTTCGGGTCGCCTGAACCTTAGCTTAAGGGGCAGAAGAGGAAGAGATCTAGTTGTATGACAAGTGGTCAGTTAGGTTTACTGTCTATTGCCCAATGATCTGTGTCCCAAGCTCTGAAGCTCTGAGGACACTAAGATTCTCTCCAGCTGGGAGAAACTCTCTGGGTCGGCCTCTCAACCAGATCTCTTTTTGCTTCCTCACTCAGCTACGGTAAAGAAGCTGTCCCAAAGGTTTTGTAAGGGCGAGGAGTTTCCTAGACAATGTAGAGGGTGGCAGTCCCCCCTTCTACGTTGAGACCCTTGGTCTCTTCTGATAGTTATCGGGTTCACACCCCTTCCTGACCCCTTAAACCACCCACTTTTAGACATCGCAGTGACACAAGTGGGTATTTCCACAGGGACTTGGGCTCACCTTAGAGTTAAAACACTTGGAGGCCTTAGAGCAAAAAACTAGGTCACTAGTAACCATACCTTCACAAGGCATGCGTTATCCCTGTCCATGGCTTTATCGGCGGAACTTCTCCACCTCAGCAGGGATGCTGCTTTGGACACATCCAAGGTATTACTGGAACACAGTAAAAATCTTTTGAGGAGGCAGAGCCTCTTTTTGGAGGGCTCATTCCCTCTGTGGCTTCTCAAGATTTGAGAGAACAGCAACATTGCTGTCTCTCATCCACGCCTGGCCCATCGAAACCAGCCAGGAAGCAAAGTCATCCTGAATGGCCGCCGGGCCCTTGACCCAAATTTTTTAAAGCCACGCAGCCCCAGTTTAAGCAACAACCCCAGTTCAGACCTCCCCTTTGTCAGTCGGGGCCTGGAAGGACATGCCACAGAGGACAAGGGCAGAGGTTTATGAGCCTTGGGAAAGGGGGGGGGGCCCTAGGGACTCGATCCTTCTCATGCAGAGCGTCCCTCTTCCATGGGTTCCCGTAGGTGTCAGACTAAACCTTTTTTCAGAGGCTTGGTCCTGCATCACAGTCAATGGCTGGGTCCTCTATCATAGCAGGAGGATACCGTCTTTGGTTTCGAGATCTTCCTCCTCTAGTAAGGATCCCATGTTCTTACACCAGCCGAAAAGGGTGCAGTGGAGAGGGTGTTCAACAACCATTCTCTGACTTTCTACTTCTGCATTTTCCTGATACCCAAGAAAGGGGGAAAGTTTCCTGTTTGAAGAGAGACAATGCTCAGTTTCTACTATCAAGGGCTTTAGGGAAACCCTAATGAACATTCTTACATTTTCTATGGGCCCAGGCTATTCAGGGCTCGAATTTAACATATTGCTTTGTAGCCAGAAGGACTAGTATACTGAGAAATATACTAGTCCTGCCCCCCCCCCCCTTGAAATTAAATGGCCTCTCCCTAATAAAGACTTGACTTCAGCGGATGTTCTGCAGGATCAAAGCAGTCGCTATTGAAAACACTGTTATAAAATATTAGCATCAGAAGATAATGTTAGTTTCAGCTTGGAAAAGGTGCGTTCCTATCAAACGAAGCCATCTGACTCGGCGTGTCATACTTAACAGCTCCAATTATGGTCTCATCATTAACAGCGGAAGTTTGGTAATTGTTCCTAATTAATCTGACCTCATGGTATTGTTGAAATTAATAATAAGGTGGAAAATTTTCAAATCTTAAATGCTCGGAGATTTTAATTCCCAATAAATGTACGGCATTCTGCTTGGATATCTCCACGTGTATTCAATTATTTATCATCATAGAAAAAAGTAGTTATATGGAAATAATGTGTCAATAATGTAATCGTAACATTGATCTAATTCTTATAATTATTTTGATGCAAATGTAAAATAGGCAGTTTCCCATTTGTGACTGTTGGAGCATTTAACTAGCGAGCAAAAAAAAAAAAAAAATTAAACAAACAAACATACAAACTAATTTATTTTAATAGTTTTTGTCGTGTTTCCGTGTGTGGTATACCACTTTGTAGTTTGCTACTGTGGTCAAGTAGATAAAGTGTGATACCAGCACGCATACACACGCAAACACACACGTACTTGACTTTGGAACACGAGGTCGGGAGTTCGCACCCAATTGTGGGAATATTCGTTCGTGCTTTTTGTTCCATGACGCTACGTCTAATACAGATTCCATATTAATTTTCTTTCTTTTATGAACTTTTCCAAATTTATATATGTGTAGATTTATAAATGGTCAAATTTTAATATTTTCAGAATATTTCCTAAAAATGTCATCATGTCATGCATTGAAAAAGTAAAATTTGATTATAATTAATAAGCATTCTTGCGTTACTTTTTAAATGTTAACTTTGGTGAAAAATTCTTCTAAACATTATCAGAATATTTAAAAATCTTTCACGGAAGACACATCTTTATGGCTTGGTGTGAACGATGAGGTCGCTAACTGCAGAAAGCTTGGCTGGCAATCGGGGAATACGTAAACTCTTACCGAACATTATGATGATTTGGATTCCATGTTGTGTGTGTATGTGTGAGAGAGAGAGAGAGAGATGCTTTAAAACAGGTTAATCTCAATTTTTTATATTATATATAATATGCAATAGAAAAATGAAGAGAAAAAGAAATAAGTAAAACATAAGTACAATCTCTTCACTATCCATGTCTAATATAGTGAAGTTCAGCCCCTCTATAACAGCGCGCGTTGCAATCAGATGATCCAAAAGAAACACAAGAAACAAAATTGTTTTTTTTTATGGTTGAGGGGAGAGATATTAAATCTGAATAACTTTCCGCATATAAAGTTGTGAAACGCCATAAATTTGTTGGAAATAAAAATCTCTTAACAACTAACATCTGACTATTTCCACATCATTTTTCATTTCATACGTTGTCAGATTAATTAGGATCAATTACCAAACTTCCGCTGTTAATGACGGGACCATAATTGGCGCTGTTAAGCAAAATGCTCAAAATCGGATGGCTTCTTATTATAGAAATGCACCTTTCCGAGGCAGAAATCGACTTCATCTTCTGATGCTAATATTTTATGACTGTGTTTACAATGGTCACTGCCTTGATTCTACAGAACATCTGCTGAAGTCAAGTCTTTATTAGGGAGAGGCATAAACAAACGCTGACTGTTGATAACCGAAACTTACTAGCCCATCGGACTATTAACATTATGAAAGTTACTAGTCCGACAGGAAATCTTCTAGCCTCGGGCTAGCAGACTACTGCTAATTTCGAGCCCTGCTATTGGTGCGGTCTCTTACTTAGCAGACCTGATCAGGCATTTCGAACTGCAATGGCCAGTGTCATGCTCTCTGATGCCTAGGTGTAATCTCATGTGTCTTGTGGTCTCTTAATAAATCCCCCTATGAACCTTTAAGTGAGGCTTCTTTTGAGAACCTTACTCTCAGGACTATTTTCTTGCTCTCTTTAGCGTCTGCAAGATGAAGGAGCGAGCTTCATGCTCTATCCATAGAGCAAGGCTGTTTGAGATTCAATGGGAGTTATGAGTTGGTCTCTCTCCTTTGCCAACCTGATCCTCTGTCTCAGTCATACCTGTGCTGGGGATGATCAGGATAGACTTTTATGTACAGTTGGAGCTTACCACTACCTTACGAGAGAGGGATCTTCCTTTCATGAAAATTAAAGCTCATGAGGTTCGAGCCATTGCTACCTCATGGGCATGTTTAACTCATTCATCTCTAGAGGATGTGATGAAAGCCGCATTTTGGCATTCTCAGAATACCTTCTCCTCCTTTTACCTTTGCTTGCTGGCTCACCAAGCGAAGGCATATTTTCTTTAGGTCCACTAGTTGTAGCTCAAAAAGTGGCCCATGTGGATACCATCCGGCAGTAGTCAATGCCTCCACAGCATGGGTGAGTATTCCTTGTTATTTTCCTTAACCAGTTGTGAGATCATCAGCCTCCCACCAAACTGGCAAATTCAGCTCTGCAATAGCAATAGAGTAAGCTATTACTGATATTAAAATGTAGTTTTTTGCGGGGGTAAAACTAATTTTAATTACATAATACTTACCTGTTGCTATTGGCAGATTCTCTCTTCCCTCCCCGCACTGATGTCCCACTAGTAAGGCGATGTCTTGAAAAAGAATGAGGAATTGTGGGTTACACATGGCTTCTGCGGGGTTCACATAGGAGGTTGTATTCACTAGAACTTTCTAGTCAGCCCTATGGGAGGATGAATTCTCATCATACGGTCTAGTATTTCCCCTCATGGAAATAGATTAGCTAAGCAATATGCTTTTATGAGATAGAGGTTTCTGCATGACGGGTGATGTCATTCTCGCCACCGTAACAGCTTTTAAAATCAGCTTTGCAGGAAGAGCAGGATACATATTCATGTCCCTTTGAATGCAATTGAAACCACTAAAATTCCCATTTCCAACCATCATTGAATTTCATATGATATTTCAGTTGCTTTGATTTTGGTGTTTTGGCATTGGCATACCTGGAAATCTTAACATACTTTAAAGACTGAAGTCAAACCAATCCAGTTTTTTGCCACTTGAGCTCTCATGTAACCCAACCATGATAATAATAATAATAATAATGAGGACTTTGTATAGCGCCTAATCTTTAAAAGCTCTAAGCGCTTTACAACATTAGATAACACCTAAAAAAAACATATATAATGATATGATTATGAAAAACAAACACCATGAAATTAGAAAACAAAAACAAGCTGAAAATAGTTAAGGTAAGGAAACATTATTAAGTCTCTAGGTCTATTCTTGCAGTCGAAATAGGTGAGTTTTAAGAGCACTCTTGAATGAGATAACTGTGTCTTTGTGTCTGAGTTCAGTGGGCAATTCATTCCACATTGCTGGGCCCTGGTATGCAAAAGAACGGTGTCCGTATGACTTCATTTTGATAGTGGGAATAATGAGAATACGAGTGTCGGAAGAGGAGCGTAAGTATCTTGCTGGTGTGTACACATGGGTAAGGTGAGATAGGTATGTTGGACTGGAGCCAGTCAATGAAACGTAGCATAGAGAACACATTTTGTGTTTGATTCTGGATCGAATGGGTAGCCAGTGATCAATTAACATCTTTAATTACTTTTGATCATATATAGTATAGACTCTAATTGATCTCAACAACTATAAGCACCGAAGCAGAACATACCTTGCAGACAGAATCAAAGTCCAGTTTATTGTTTATGTTGATTGAGCTCTTTAGTAACCCAGCCTTAATCAATTGATGTCTTTAATCCTTTTGGAATTACTTCTGCTCACACATAGTATAATCCACCTCGACAAACTTCAAACAATGAAGCCAGCCAATTATGCCGACAGGATCAAAAAAGAAATATACTACACTAGAACCAAAATGTGAAAAAAAATGGAAAAAATTAAATTTTTAGCTAATAATTTTGTGTACCGGGAAGATTTCAGTGAAGGATGAGATTGATGGGAGACACCCCTAAACTCGGAAGAAAAACCCTCCCATGCAGGGGGTTCACATGTATGTATTGGTAAAATGTATATTTAAATGATATGTATTGTATTGAGATACAACAGGTGATACACATCACAAATAATAGTTATTGCAACCCAATTCCAAACCCCTCCCCCTTGAAGTACAAAAGCAGAGGTTCATACTACCTATTGACCTTTCGGGTCATCTGGGTATTTTAGGCTTATACTTCATTTGATGATGGCATAAATTAAACTTGGCCTGCATCATCAGAGCAATAGGAATTGAAAAATTTAAATTTTGATCACAAGTTGCAGAATCTGAGTCAATAAATTTTGATCACAAGTTGCAGAATCTGAGTCAATGTGCCTACTTTATTCTTATCCAAGGTTGTTTTGCACACAAGTTGTTTTGCCCCCAAATTCTTATGTAAAGATTTGTATTGAAATTTAAATCCATCTTGTGTGGAAATTTTAATTAGATCATTTCATGTTTGGTGTTATAGAAGAAACATTCTCTATAGAATTTAGAGTCCAAAATTGTACAGAGGATTAAAACAATTTTATTTTCCACAGATCCTTCCATCACTGATCCCATAATTGCATCATGTTTATCATGTTGATATTTCCAAAAGAATAATTGGTATTGCCTTGCAAGTTTTTAGTGATTATTCAGGCACATAAAAAATCTGAAAAAATAAAGTTTTTCTACAAGTATGGAACAAATATAAAATGTGCTGACATTATGGGTTCATTTGATTGTTGTTGTTACTGCTGCTATTCTGAATTTGTCTCAGTCGATAAAAGCATATTGTATTATTCCAGTGAATGAGATTTTGGGATATATATTTTCTCCTCATATAACCCATTTAACATTTCTACTAAGTATTGATGAATATTCTAATGAGAAAATCATTTAATTCTTCTGTTTCATGAATGAATAAATCATAATCTATTTTAAAAAAATCGTAGGAATATGCTGCTTAGATGACAATGATGGTCAGGATGAATAGAGAATGCAGCTGTGTCAAAAATGAAAGAAACGTGTCTCACCAGTGACATAGTTATCAAGATGATTGTGTATTGCTTTCATTAGATGATATTCATGACATTGTCGAACCTTGTTTATTGGAAACTAAAATGAATTATATTTTGCAAAGGTGAATGAAATGAAAATTGTTAAGATAAATTGTCAGTGACCACTTATATTATGTACGAAACTATGAAGAATTATCATGAAGACATCCATTATTAAGTTTGTAAATAAATGTCTGACAGCATATTGAACATTTTCTGAATCTTTGCTATATACGTATATAGTTTAACAGCATGTAAGCACAATAATGGTTATCTAGTGCCGATTAATAGTTAAGTAAGAATGTAAAGATAAAACATTGCCAAACAACTTTACTTAGAAATGGAGCCAACATTTCATTGTCAAGATCACTTTAGGCTGAACTTATTTTATGCATGATAATTAATGGTTACAATGGCCACTAGAGACTACTTGAAGTTTCACAAAGGTGAGGTATGTAATCATTGGTTACACTCTGATTTTTTTTTAGGTTTGGGTTTCAACATTCGAGGTGGTGTTGACATTCCCCATGTCCAAGGAGACACAGGAATATTTGTTACGAAGATTCGTGAAAATGGTGCGGCATTTAGAGATGGAAGGTTGAAGGAGGGAGATAAAATTTTAGAAGTAAGTATCGTGGAACAATGTAGAAGGTGTAATCCCTTTACATTGTATCTCTTCTAGTGTTTTCTCAGTTGAATCATTTGATTTCCTTTACATCACCATTCCATAACAAATTACATGAATATATTTACTTTTATTCTTTCTTATTAACACAACCACATTAAAACCACATCAATACATCCACAAACCACCATTTCTTATGCAACAGTAGATACATATAGGGTCACAGGTCTGAAGACATGGAAGCTGTAAAGTGATCACCTTTTGCTGTGAGTCTCATGTCTGTCTATCTGTCCATCCATCGACACCTCATCAACTTAGTTCAGTAACCATTTGTTGCATTTTCATGCATTTACTAAATTTTAGCTGTACTGGTCATAGACCAGAAGAGCTTATGCTGTGCCCTCTTCGGTAGTCACCCTTCCATTGTCTGGCTGTCTGTCATCCATTTGTTAAACAAGTTTGTTATCACTACTTCTCTCAAATTAATATGAGGATTGCCAAGAAACTTTACACATACATTCCTCCCAAGGTCTAGTTGGTCCTACAGTACACACATTGCATTTTTGTGAAAATCCACTTTCCCATGGTGGACCTTAATCCTTTTCACACTGTGTCCATCACGGACCGGATATAGTGGTTGTCGTGGATTGTCCACGTCATTGCTCGTAGTGGACGGATAAAGTTTATTGACCATTTGAAAGTTGTAGCAATATAATTATGTAATAGTGGATGCCCACTACATTGCGTGGAACTTACCTGTCGGCTCAGCTATAGTACACAGTGCAGAATGCTCTTTTTAAGTTGCACACAGTGCTGTTTAATGTTCAAAGACTCGCCCATTAAAATGCACTCACATAAGTGTATTGCAAGAGATGAAAGATAAATTTCAGAGCAAAGAGTCATGAGACTATTTAGGTGCTTCACAAATTATACAAAGTTTATAGTAATTTTATTGAGAGAGAGATTCTGTTTTTAAAAAATATTAAAGGAAAAAGAATTCACATGTAAATACATGTATTAGCAGGTTTCATTCTGTTATTAAAATAAAAGAATGCGATAAATGCTGTGATTTATTTTTTCATTCCCCCAGTCACTTTTAACTTGTTGCTAAACATGTTCCCACACAGTGAAATATATATAGCGCTATCTAATATACAACCTATACTAATCCAGCCTGTTTAGTACTGGTGTCTCAAATATACATGTCCATGCGACACATTTTCTCAGGAACTAGACACATGTTTACTTTTACCATGGACTTACTGTTTTTACTCAGACTCTACAAAGCACATGATGCTGTATTCTATAACCAACAGCTTAAAAAAATATACTTAGGATTGCTGGTTTGGTCATCTGACGAGTTTAATACCAATGGACGGGTGAAAGTGATAAAAAAAAGTGTCATCACTTAAATATATTCTGTAAGAGATAAACTTGTATGTATTATTTTCAGTTAATGCAGAAACAATTTATTTGGAACAGTACATTCTTTGAATCCACTTGATAAATACTTCAAACTGTCCCTGAATGTCAAGCGAATATTGTTTATCAGTTTAGCTACTGATTTGTTACATTTTGACCCAATTATCTTTTCGAAGAAGTTGACATGAATACAGATAAAACATTTTGTCACCAAAGAACATGGATTCAAATGCATATTTATACCGGGTTTAGCGGTTAGGCCAACAGTGTGAAATTACTGAAATTATGTCTATAATCGCCCAAAGAGGACTGCGGTAGATACGATTGCATTTACTGTACAATAAAAATAGCATCCAGTTTTGTACTTCGATAGGGTTTTAGCTTTATCTAAGTGGGATTTCTTCTTGTTCATACCAGTGTTCAAAAAATCCGATAGTCCGATACCCGAGGACCCTCTAATTTCAGATCGGGCCCCTCCTATATTTAAGTGAAAAGCCCGTTGGGCTTGTCAAACAAAAAAAATCTAAATTTGCCTGAGAAAACTTCAATATCGCTAACTAAATGCAGACTTTTATTGTAATGTTGTTGAAAAACCAGTAAATATTTATACATTATAAATATTTATCCCCATGTGGGCCCCTTAGTCATTTGAAGTTCGTCAAATTCGTAAAAATCGTATTCTATAGAAAGCTGTAAACTTTGTACAATTCGTGGCATGTGACCAATGAATCGGGAACAGATTGCATGTACCTATAATTAGTGCTCAGTTGGCTTCAAGGAATAAATTGAGCTGAACCTTGCTCACGCTTCTTGTTCCATTCTGAATCGTACACCACCTTCAGTCTTCTTAAATATTTACCTGGGCCAGTTACTATCTAGCTTAGGATTATTTAATCCCTTTATACCTTACAGAATTTCAAAGCAACCCTTGTTTCGTCTGCGCAAACTTTTTTAATTTGGAAAAGTAAAGTTGTTAACGATGAGAGCAATGTTAAAGACATGCTGTTGATAGTACAAGCACAGCCTAATAAATGTCTTAAGGTGCATGTATTCGATGCATATCCTCGCACAGGTAAAACCAAAAGTCGGTACATTTATACTGTCTTAAACGTACATAATACCATCTACTATAATCAGTAAACCACCCACCTTGGATGTGGAAGCAGCTCAAGTGGGTATTTCTTCAGGGACTTGGGCTTGCCTGCCAGTGAATACATGGGAATCCCTAGAGCAAAAGGCTAAGTCTCTCATAACTGTAGCCTCAAGTGCCGACCTTTTTTTTAACAGCCTCATTCAGCCTGCTTAGAAAGGAGTCTTTGTCCCCATTAGCTCTCCACCGTCTGTTGGAAGCAGTGGCTAAAACATCGAGACATGCTTTGTCTTTGTCTATGGCTTTGTCAGCAGAACTTCTCCACCTCCACAGGGATGTTACTATAGGCACCTCAGAGGTTTTACTGGAGCACAGAAAGAACCTTCTGAGGGCTGCTCCTCTGGAGGCAGAGACACTTTGGAGGTCTCATCCCCTCCATGGTGACGCAAGATTTAAGGGACCATCAACACCAGTCTCGTGCTTCCGCTCCTGGCTCTTCAAAAACAGCCAAGAAGCAAAATCACTGTGATCAGCCACAGGGCCCAACAACTAAGTTCTTTAAAGCTGCACTGCCCCAGGCGAAGCAACAGCAACAATTCAGAACTCCCCCTAGGCAGTTGGGCCCTTGGAGTAGGTGCCACAAAGACCAAGGGAAGAAGTTCACAGGGCCTTCCCCCTTTCCTAAGGGCAAGGGGGAATAGCCCTAGGGACTTGTATCCTCTCCTGCTAAGTATATTTCTTCCGTCCGTTCCCGTGGGCACCAGACTAGGTCTCTTTTTAGAGGTCTGGTTAGACATATCAGTCGATGACAGTCCCCCACCCCTCATAAGGTCCCCCATTTGCTTTCCACCAGTCAAATCTGGGGCTTTTAAAGGAAGAGGTTCATTCCCTTGTGCAGAAGGGTGCATTAGAGAGGGTGTTAAAAGACCAATCGCCGGCCTTTTACACCCAGATTTTCCTGGTCTCAAAAAAAGGGGGAAACTTTCATCTAATTATCGACCTTTACGCCCTAAACAGATTTCTGCAGGAGGAACCTTTCAAGATGGAGGCCACAACCTCAGTCAGGAATGCCATAAAACCTGGCGATTGGGCAGTCTCCATCAATCTTCAGGATGCGTACCTTCACATCTCTATTTTTCCTCCGCACTTTCGATTTTGTCTGGATGAGGAGGTCTTCCAATTTCGAGCTCTGCCATATGGCCTAGCCTCCACTCCCAGAATTGTTACCAGGGTCATGGGCATAGTGGCAGCCAATATGTGATCATTAGCTATCCCAATACTCCAGTATTTTGATGAATGGTTTATACACAACGGCAGTCAAGAGTCCCTCAGACTAGACCTATCTCTATGTTGGTCCATATG
Source organism: Margaritifera margaritifera (assembly GCA_029931535.1). Lineage (NCBI taxonomy): Eukaryota > Metazoa > Mollusca > Bivalvia > Unionida > Margaritiferidae > Margaritifera > Margaritifera margaritifera. The sequence goes on along the minus strand of JAQPZY010001468.1, from coordinate 1,074,265 downwards.
TTGGTCCATAGTGACCAGGCTGGGTCTTCTACCAAATTTTGAGAAATAGGAGCTCACTCCTCAAGATTTTGTCTATGTGGGGATGAATTTCCTCACAAACAGAGGGTTAGTTTGTGTCCCACTGGAGAGAGTAGACAAGATCTTGTCCTTGTTGGAGACGCTGAGAGCAAAGACTACATTAACAGCTCATCTTTTTCACTCTCTGCTGGGGACCTTGAATGCTGCAGCAGACTTGGTTCCCCTAGGCAGGCTGCACCTATGTCCTCTCCAGTTTCTCCTTTTAGCTGTGTGGAAACTGCACAGGGACCCTCTGAATACTGTGATTTCTCTGAGTCGGGACTTTAACCTTCATCTGAATTGGTGGACCATATGGGGACCAGTTTTGGGCCGGAGTCCCCATGCATCCCCCAGAACCCCACTCTTATCTGTTCACATATGCGTTAGATTCGGGGTGGGGTGCTTACCTAGAGTCAGAGGGACTGATTCTTCAGGGTTCTTGGTCCCGGGAAGAATCGACTCTCCACATAAACAATTTGGAAATGAGAGCAGTGTTCTTAGGCCTTCAGGGGTGTGTCCATCAAATAAGAGGTCGCTGTGTGATGGTCTCCTCCGACAACACATCGGTGGTTGCGTACCTCAGGAGACAAAGAGGCACACATGCACCTTCTCTCTGCATGGAGGTTTGGAACCTCCTTCACTGGGGAACTTTGGAAGGAATTTTTCTCTGAGTTTGCCACATTCCTGGCAGGAAAAAACATTTTGGCGGACAGTCTGTCCAGGAAAGGGAAAGTAGTCTTTACAGAATGATCACTCCACCAATCCATAGCAGACTCACTATTTCAACTTTGGGGACCTCCCCTGATGGATTTGTTTGCCACCAGGTTGAACAACAAGCTCCCTTTTTACATTTCCCCAGTCCCCGACCAGGGGGCCTGGGCAATGGATGCTTTAAGCCTGAACTTGGATCGTCTGTTCGCGTACGCCTTCCCACCATTCAGGTTGATTCCACAGGTCCTTCACAAGGTCAGGCACTCCACGGTTAAGCTCATCTTGATAGCCTCTCTGTGGCCCCACCGCTCGTAGTTCAACAATCTTATCGATCTGGTGGTGGACCATCCACATACCTTGCCTTAGAGCAGGGACCTCCTGTCACAACATACGGGCTCTCTCCACAGATTCTCTGCCTTCATGCTTAGTTCATCTCAAACGATCTCTCCGCAAGGAAAAGTTTTTGTTCAAAGTTGCCAAGTGTATCATTCAGTCCAGGAGAAGCTCGATGTCCACAATATATGATGCCAAATGGAGAATCTTTAATGATTGGTGTAGTAAAAAATGTGTCAGCCCTAGCTGTTCCTCTGTGAATGCTCTAGCTGATTTTCTTCTCTTTCTTTTTGAAGAGAAACAATGCTTGGTTTCTACTATTAAGGGCTATCGAGAAGCCCTTTCCAACACGCTTAAATTCTCAAAGGGCCCGGCCATTGGCACAGACTCTCATTTGGGAGACCTGATCAGATATTTTGAATTGCAAAAACCAGTGCCTTGCTCTCTAATGCCTAAATTGGAATCTCTCTTTTGTCTTGTGGCCTCTTACAAAACCCCCCTAATAGCCTTTGGGTGAAGCTTCCTTTGAAAACCTCACCCTTAAGATGGCCTTTTTGCTTGCCTTAGTGTCGGCAAGACAAAGGAGTGAACTTCATGCCCTATCCATAGAACAGGGCTGTATCAGGTTCATTGGGAATTATGAGTCAGTTTCTCTTCTCTGTCAACCAGTTTTTTTTTAGCAAAATCCAGCTTCCTTTGGTTGCACCACACCCGATTGAGATCCCCAGTCTCAGCCGTATCTGTGCTGAGGATGATCAAGATTGACTTTTATGTCCAGTTAGGGTGTTAAGTTTTTATTTGGCAGCCTCTAAAGAGAGAAGGAAGGGTAGGAAGCGTCTTTTCATACCCACTAAAGGTTCAGCTGATATTTCAGGTTCCACCATTTCTAGGTGTATTACATTAACTTTCAAGAGAGCTTATCAGTCCCTTACTGTTAGGGACCTGTCTTTCATGAAAATTAAAGCCCATGAGGTTTGAGCCATTGCTACCTGATGGGCCTATCTAACACATTCCTCTTCGGAGAATGTGATGAAGGCTGCATTTCGGCGCTCTCACACTACTTTTTCCTCCTTTATGTTCACTTATTGGCCCACCAAAGCGAAGGCCTTTTCTCACCGGGCCCCGATTGTTGTCGCTCAGAAAATGGCCCAGGCAGATTCCGTTCCACACTAGTTGTCTGGTCTTTTGTGAGGATGAGTATTCCTTGCGTTGTTTGTTATTCGCCAGTTGTGGGTTCATCAATCTCCCAACAAACTGACAAATTCAACTATGCAATAACAACAGGTAGGCTATTACTGATACTAAAATTTAGTTTTTTGGGTGGGGGTGAAACTAATTTTAATGATGTAATATCTACCTGTTGTTATTGCAAGATTCCCTCCTCCCACCCTGCTCTGATGTCCCACTACATAAGATACTCCCTCGAAAAGAATTAAGCCTATGGCGCATGTCAGAGCATGCGCACTATACAGTCCACTAATTGGGAGGATGAATTTTCGTCACTCGGTTGGGGTATTTTCCCTCCGGAAAAGTACAGCTATGCAATAACAACAGGTAGGTATTACATCATTAAAATTAGTTTTACCCCCAACTACATTTTAATGCTCTTTTATTCACGCCTTTTCAGCACTTGCATTACAGGATGCTATCCCAGCTTATGAGGCTTCATAAAACAGAAGCCCTTGGTGTTTTCATAACATTATTCCGATGACATGCTTAAATTCTGATTTAAGTAATTTAACTTCTGCTCTATGCACAACTCTGGGTGGGGGTGTGATAGGAGCTTTAACAAAATTACACCTGTTGCGATTTGTAGAAAATGAAATATTAATAATTTTAGGTGTGAATCAGGACCATTGCTTAAAACACTTCTGATTTTTAGAAAAAAAGAAAGAAGTTTAGAAGTTCCTACATGTCATCATTAGTTGATGACATGTAGAAACTGTCCTGACTGACTGTTGTTGACTTGAAGCAGGAAGCTACAGCAACAGGCAGTCGCAGCTGGCTTCCAAGTAAGAATGTCACATGCATGTAGATTAGTGAAAAAAGTGAGGACAGGAAGTAACTTTTTTTCTCATTGAAATCGCTTTGTTTATGACATGAATGGCCACAGATAGGATGCAACAATCAATACAGTGTACACAATTCTGTGCATTTAAAAAAATTGTCGTACTCTCTCATAAACAATGTTGTTTTCAAAGTTTAAGGGAAAAAGTACAGAAGAACCTTTTTGTAGTATAGCTCGTGTATCTTTTTTATTTTAATATACTTTGGAAAGAATTATGACATGCATGTCATAATGTTCCAGTGTTCATAATCATACATGTTCAATATAAATATTACAGCATTCATTTCTAATTTCTTTTCGAGTTTTATATTTGTTACTGCTTTCAATGATTTCAAAATGGGTCTTGGAAATAGTATGCAAATTAAAGGGAAACTATGACAAACTAATAACCAATACACAAAACACTTTTATGAAATATCATTTATTAAGAAAGAACATCAAAGTTACCGCTTGATGCAGAACAGTGTGTAAATTTCTGCTTCTGCATATGCTAACAGGTACGTATACATGTATTCAATCAGCAGGGATGTACATTGTAGCTAAGCAATTTTTTTCTGTGTCATGGACAGGGGTGGGAAGATATCCAAGAAATATAAAACCTCATATATTTCTATGTTATGTGCATTCGTCTGTATGTATCCTTAGCAAGGCTACTGATAAATACAACAAGAAATGTTACCACTGTACAGGTAAAAGTATGAAATTACCACATACCATGTTTGGGTTTATGGTTTTGGAGTTTCTCCCATCAGTTTGTTTAGTGTGTCAACTCACTGAGCAAATTCAATAGAATCAGCAAGGGGTGCCATAAAACCCACTACGGCTGCAATAAAATCCATGATGGACTTCCACTAGATTGAGTGGATTTACACTACACTGGGGGGAAAATCCACCAGACTGAGTGGATTTACAGTACTCATAGTGGGCACTTAATCCCCTGCCCCTCTGTCCACATCCACCAGATTGAGTGGGCAATCGCAAAAACGTGATGCGTGTACTGTAAATGAAAATGGACCCAGTTGGACATCTAGTTTGGTGGTTATCTTGAAAATCTTGTGAACTGATGGTCATAGTGACATGTGATTTTCATTGAAAGACTTCTTATGATGTCTGGTTGGTCCTAAATTAAAATGGTTCCAATCTGATATCCAATATGACCACCTTGGTAGTCATGTTGTTATCACTACTCTTCCAGAATGGATGGTCATATTGACATGGGGTTTTATCAAAAGATTTCTTACGATGTTTAGTTGGTCCAAAATGAAAATGGTGGTGATCTGACATCCAATATGGCCACCATGATATCCATCTTGAAAATATTGTTATCTTTACTCCCTCATGAATGGGTGGTCATATTAACATGGGATTTTCACTAAAAGACATTTTATGATGTTCAGTTGGTTCTAAATGAAAATGGTGCCAGTCTGATATCCAGAATGGCAACCATGGTAGCTATCTTGAAAATCTTCTTATCGCTACTTCTCCTGAATGAATGGTCATATTGACATGAGGATTTCACTAGATTTCTTATGATGTTTATTGGAGATGAATAAAAATGATGTTGATCTGACATGAGTCTGGTTTGAGCAGGTTACTGAGTTACACGGTACAATTATCTGAAGATGAAACAAATTATAATGTTATTTAACTGTTTGAATCCCCAGTATTCCATTTCTGATCTTTTCCACAGTATTTTACCAGAATTTATAACTCGAGAGATTTACTCCTTGAATAAAAATGCCAATTAAATGCAAATTCTGTTTCAGTAAAAGCAAGATTGAAATGAACTTACTTTAATAAACATAACTACCATGTTTATGGTGACCTTGGTCATCACAGTCCTTGAGAAGTTTTCCCATGAAATCAGTAGCTTGTAGAAGATGATTATTGAAGATATCTGAATGATGCTCAAGGTCATGAACTTTGGTTCAGAAATTAAGTTATGGATTAGGCATGGGAGATGGTAAAAGAATAGGGTATTTTTTTCGGTCATTGTAAGATTTATGAAAGAATATAAGAATTTCATCTTTTTCACATAGGTTTCAAACAGTTTTAGAAAGAAATATCAACACACACATTTCTTTTCAGACAGTAGAGCATCAGTCCCTTTGATGGACTCTTATTTAATAAATGATATTGTACAATTTACAACTGCTTTTTTATTTATACTTGTTCTTTTCACTCCATTTCCTTGTTATATAATCCATCTCTTTCTATGTCTGCTTCTAACTTCATCAATATAAGTAGTCTGCTTCTAACTTCATCAATATAAGTATTAGAAAAACCTTTAACAACAACTTCTAAAAAACGCTTGACAGAATTTGACCAATTTGACATAAAGCATCCGAGCAGGCCTTTCAGATTTAGACAAATGTTACTGGTCTGCCATCAGATATGGGCACTGTTACTAGGAATAGAAAAACATTTAAACAAGAACCACTAAACAAAATTTGTCCAGATTTGACAGAAAGCATCCTAAAGCACTTTCAGTTCGTACCAATGATTCCGATCTGCCATCAGATATGGTCACCATTACTAACAATAGAAAATATGTGTATGTAGTAGCATTTTAATGCACCTCAGCACAATAGTGGCTATATAGTGCCAACTGAAGGTAAAGTTTGAAAAATGTAAAATACAAAAACAGCACATTTACACAACTTTTCAGAAAAACCTTTAATAGCGTCATCTTAAAAAAAAAAAACCACTCAATAGAATTTGACCAAATTTGAGAGAAAGTGTCCTTGCTGGTCTTTCAGATTATGCAAATGATGCTGATTTGTCATCAGATATGAGCGTCATTGCTAGAAATAGAAAAAAACATTTTAAACAACTTTATCTCAAAAAGCAGATATTGAACATCTGTGACACAAAGCATCCTGGCATCAAATATGATGAAATACAGAAAGTAGAGAAATCTTGAAACACTTGTTTTCATAACATATGCAGTCAGCAGCATTGGAAAATATTTCTACAGAAAGCATTCTACTGACCCAGTTTTCTTAGCCAACTGCCCTTGCATTTGTGCTAGGCAGATGTCAGCCTGGTGAGCTGTCTCAGACCCACTTGGGAATCTAGTACTTGGATTACCTTGATAAATATTGTATTATAAGAAGATGATTGCTGAATAGAGCACAACAGGGTGACAGCTCTGGCAGTATTAACTTAGTAGGTATCTATTCCTTTTTGGCTTAGCATGGTAATGTTTTGTTTGTTTTCTTTTTCAGATTAATGGTGTAAAATTGGATCAAGTAACCCATACTGAAGCTGTAAAGTGCTTCGTTGAGGCTGGAACTTCAGTACACTTGATTGTCCAACATGGGGCAGAGGAAGCAATAGTAAGTTATGCTGTTTTAAAATGTTCATAAAATGTAAGTTTTCAGGTGCAGTGTAATTGGCTAACAAATAATAATAAAGACTAAACTTAAGCTAAAAGAAAAGAAAAATGGAAAAAGAGGAAGCAGTTCTCTTACCAAAAAGCTAAATCCTGTAAACCTACATTTATTTGAGTGCTGTTAATTTTCACAGAATTCACAAGAATGTGGGTGCAGAATTAAACAGACATGAATTTGTTTGCAGGCAAATAATTTAAAATAGCAGTATTAGATCTATAAAGTTTAATACCTGCAAACAATTCTTTTCTTTTATTAAGTTTATTAGCTCGCCTGGTAAAAATAACCATGTGAACTTTGTAGGTGGTACTTATTTATAGCATCATTATGCATATTAGGATTGTAAATTATGTTTGTTAATTCACTCAAAGACAGGTAGTTCTTACCTTTATGAAGTTGAATCAACCATGCACAAGGATTTTCAGGACTCATTAGTGGCTAAAGATGGACTTTAAACCTAACATAAATTGGCTCCTTTCCATCAAATGAAATACATCCAAATCATGAGAACTACATTCACAGTTTCATCGATTTACTCCAGATTATTTTATCATGGATTGAGCTATTTTTGTTCCTAAATCAAACTATGAAAATACCTTATGCAGTCACAAAAGGCTTTTAAATCTACTGGTACTTTTTTTCCTAAAAGAATTTGGAAACATGCAGTAGCTTGACAAATTATAAACAAAACCTTTGTTAGCAAATTGGTAGCTAAGGATATATCATAAACCATTTTTATGAATCATGCAAATAAAGTTTTTGAACCTGTTTGCTCTGGAGAGTAAAATGATATTGCAAAGGATTGAAAATGTACTTGAATATTTTCCCAGCCCAGAGGGTATTGTGACAATCTACCAATACCTGGATGCAACTTGTTGACCAAAATGTCTCATTGTTGGTAAATTTGATGCAATACTTAATATGAAATTATTTGCTTTTAGGTTGGAGTCACAAAAAGTATTCTTGGATAATTTATTGTCAGACTTGGCAGAACACAAACCACTTGTAGTAACTCTTACAGAACAAAGTTCACCATAGATTACAGAGTTGACTAACCAAACTCCCATTTCTTATGCCCCTGCTGCTTGCAGAGGTGGGCATCTTTATTTGGTCCTGTCCAGCTGTTTTTCTGTCCATTAGTCCTTTCCAAGATGCTTGTTAGCAGGATTTCACAAAAACTACTTAATGTATAGCAGTGTTGCACCTTGAGTGTGGGATCATATGTTTCCTGCAATTTTTCGTCCTATGTCCCCCAAATCTTGACCCCTGTATGCCTCTTGGATCAGCTTTTTTTGTCAGGAAAAAATAAAACATAACACTTACTACTTTTCTTTGGTGCATGTCCATCCACTTCTGTGTTGGTGCTAGCAATGGCCAAAGACACTAAAGGTGATAGAAACCATAAGATGGCAATTAATATCTGTTTGAAAACAACAGATTTCGCAATCAAACATTCAAGATTTGTGGTAGTCTGCCGAGCTGCAATGCAAAGTCTTTGATGGCTGTTAGTGTAACATTTTTTCAAGGTTGAATACACACCTACGGTGATGACAATTTAATTTATCTCAAGGTCAATTAATGACAGAAGGGACTACATTTATGCAAATGCACAATCTGTTATTTAATCAATGAGTTATTAATTTGAAAAGAAAAGTAATTCAGAAAATAATTAGAATTATTATAATAAATGTTGGTCGATAATGAGTAGAATACTAAAGTTAAATGAGAGCATGATCCAGAAAAGAAATTGCTTTAGTGCAGCTCATTTCAGGTGAAGCAGATATTCAAAACGTCAGTGTTTTCACAAGTTACTTGAGCACTTGATAAAATGTTTATTATCAAAATGTAAGTGTCCAGGGAAAAGATGATAGTACAATGCCATCTACAAAGTTATGGTGGCAAAACTGTCAAAGCAAATAAGATTGTCTCATATTTTCAGCACTACTAGTGCATTAAGTACTATCTGCTATTTTCCTTTGTCCCTTTAAAAGGTGTGTCCCTCAGATTTATAGGATGGGGGACACAGTGTCCCCTGCCCTTGGGATCCTAGGTGCAACACTGGTACAGTTAGAGAAATATAATTTGGTAGGCATCTTTTTAAGCATGTGTAGGTAACCTAATCAGAGCTGCATGGTACTAATGCAATCTTTAAAATTTGTGCTCATCTGGCCATAATGCCAAGTGAGCTTATGGTATGTCACTGCATCTGTTGTGCATCATGTATCTGTCACAATTACTATTATAAACTTCTTCTCCAAACCCACTGGACCAATTTTGACCAAATTTGGCAGAGAGCATTCGGGTATGAAGGGCTTTTGTAATGATACAGATGATGCTGATCTGCAATCAAATATGGCCACTGATACTAAAAATAAGCAAACAGTTTAAAACAACTTCTTTTCCACAGTGGCTGAACAGAATTTGAAATTTGTTCAAATTCTACAGAAAGCATTCTAACTTTAAGACCTTTCAAAATTTTGACAAATAATGCCAGTCTGTCTTCAAACATGGCCACAGTAACTAAAATAAATTTAAAATGTCCATCATTCATCAACAGTTGCTATTCTCATTTCTTCTTAAAACCCACCTGCCCAATTTGAACCAAACTTCGCACAGGGCATCTTGGCATACAGGCTTTTAAAGTTTGTACAAATTATGATGATCTGCCATCAAATATGGATGCCATTGTTAAAGATAGAAATACCTTTAAATGACTTCTTCCACAAGGTCATTGAACAGAATTTGATCATATTTGTCAAAAAGCATCCCCAAATGCCTATCCACCATCAAATATGACCTTCATTACTTTCAGATTGAAAGACCTTTAAATGATTTTTTTCTGCAAAACTGCTTACAAAACTTGACAGAAATCATTCTGACATGAAGAGCTTTCAAGTTTATACAAATGATGACTTCTGCCATTATATATGGCCACCAGTACTAAAAAGAGAAAAATGTCTAAGTGACTTCTTCTCCAAAACCATTAAATTGAATTTGACCAAACTTGATAGAAAACATCCTGGTATGAAGACCTATCGAATTTGTACACGAGGCCAATCAGCTATCATGTATGGCTGCCATTACTAAAATAGAAAAAAAACCTTTAAATGAATTCTCCAAAACTGCTGAGCAGAATTTTATTATATTTGAAAGAAAGCATCTCAGCATGAAGACCTTCAAATTTGTATAGATGATGCCAATCTATCATTAAATATGGCCATTGTTACAAGAAAACAGAAAAAACGACTTCTCCAAAACTGTTGAATAGAATTTGACCAAAGTTGACAGAAAGCATCTTGCTATGAAGACCATTCAGCCAGTGGTGTAGCGAGGCAAAGTGCCACCCAGGGCCAACTACCAAAATTACGCCCCCACTCCATTCATATTATTTATGATATATACGGTACTCTTACCAAATTGCCGCCCTCTAGAAAGTGCTACCCGGGGCCACCGCCCCCTCTGCCCCCCCCCCTCGCCACGCCACTGCCATTCAACTTTGTACAGATGATGCTGATCCACAGTCAAATATGGCTGACATTGCTAAAAATAAACAAATCTTTTAAGTTATTTCTTTATGAAAACTACACAAGAGAAAATGACCAAATATCACAGCAAGCATAGAGGGCTTTCATTTTTGTTTAAATGATGTTGATCCAAAATCAATTATGGTCACAGTTGACTTCTGAAAAAATACATACAGACGAATGTGCGTAACGTAGAAAAAATATGAGGTTTTATATTTATTGGATATCTTACCACCACTGTCCATGACAAAGCGTACATCAGAAATAATTGCTTAGCTACAACGTAACATCCCTGCTAATTTAATACATGTATATGTACCTGTTAGCATATACAGATGTGGAAATTGACATTGTTCTGCATCAAGCGGTAACTTTGAGGTTCTTTCTCAATAAATGATATTTCATAAAAGTGTGTTGTGTACTGGTTATTAATTTGTCAGTTTCCCTTTAATTTCCATATCATTTCCAAGACCCACCTTGAAGAAATCATTGAAAGCAGTAATACATACAGAACTCGAAAAGAGATTACAAACGTACACCGTAATATTTATATCGAACATGTACGATCATGAACACTGGCACATTATGCCATGTACTCTAGTATCATCAATTTTCGTGTTGGACCAATTTTCGCGGTTTTTGTTGTTGCCCCGAACCACAAATTTAAATACCCAACGAAAAATTAGCCACGTATGATGATGACGCTGCCCCCCCCCCCCCCCCGCTCATTTTCTTCCTGTGTGTCGTTCCTAGAGATTAAGGAACCTACTAGTATTTTATAAATCAACGTCAATACTGTAATTTGGAAATAAATTATTAGCTTTTACACGTGTTTTTTTTGTTTTAAACCTTTGAAAAAAGAATTAAAAAGCATTTTATATTGATTCAATGTACACGTGTCGATAAGATATCCAATAGCTGTAATTTCCACTCGCTGCCTTAAATCGATATGCGAGATAAGTAAGGATAGAGAGAAACGAGAAAATCACAAGGTATTCAAACACTAGTAATGTTGAAAATGAAAGAAAGAATAATAAAAAATAATAGTATATGAAAATTAAATTAAATACTTATTCAAATCGATCCTTCACTCGAGTACAACTGTTGTTGAACAATTTAAATCCTCCTGAAACCACATTTCATTTTATCCATGCATTTTTAATCCAAAAGAACAACAAGCCTGTAAAATACTAGAACTATTGCTTGAAGCACTATTATTAATGAAACACTACGTATATACACTAATTACAGCAGAGTATAAAAGCTCACACTTCACTGATTTTCGGACAAAGCCACTATCAACATCATGTCAAACAGGTCTCAATGTACACACAAATGCTTTTCAGGTAAATAATCCCCAAATTGCAGAATTAAACAAGTCCAGCTTTCTCCAAACCACTGATAATTAGGTCACATCTTTCGCTCATTGTCGCGTGAGCTGCAATTATCCATTGTGCCCGAAATGGCTTGATTAATGAGGTTGCAATCAGTGATCGTCACCAGTAGCATCTCCCTTTTTTTTCATGATGGCCTCCATGACCTGTTTAGCATACCAGTTGTGGAAGTGTGATTTTAATTTTTTTTTTTTACTCTTTATTTATTGTCAAGTCTAGTGGTTGAAGTTGGTCTGTACATGAGGCAGGCAAAAACAAACGCGTGATTCCACTGTCTTTCAATTTAGTTAGCATCTTCTCACATTGATGGGCTTTAGACACATCAAATATTACAACTGTCTGCTGATTGCATTGAGCAAAGGTCAGCCGGTCACGTGTTTTGTTCCTTTATGGATAGTGGTTTAAGTTAGAGATCATACAGGTTACTTTAATAACTGATTGACTTAGTGTTGTAGTCTGCGTTGGCTTCCTTTGATGTTGAGCACTCAGACGAAAGCACGGTGTAAGTGATTGACCTTGACATGTATGTTATTTGTGATCATAGAGGAGGTAGTATTGTTTTAGTGCTGTTTGCTGCGTCAGCTTCCATTGATGTTATTCACTTGGACAAAAACACAGTGTCAGTATTGAACTTGTTAGGTTTTTGATTTGTGCTCATACATGTGAAAGTATTGTTATAAACATTCAAGTGACCGCCGTTTACGTCGGCAGAGTTTTATTCTTTTTTATTCTTGTTTTTGGATATTTGTAGAGGTTAAACCACGAAATTAAACACTTAGTAATATGCACACTTTGACAGGCAAAACCACGAATTTAAGTACCCACGAAAATGTCTTTTTTTGCAAAACCACGAAAATTGAGCCCCACGAAAATAAATGATACTACAGTATGTCATAATTCTTGCCAAAGTATTTTAAAATAAAAACGATACACGAGCTATTCTACGGAAAGGTTCTTCTGTACTGTTACCCTTAAACTTTGAAAATAACATTGTTTATGAGACAGTACGTCAATTTTTTAAATGCACGGAATTGTGTACACTGTATTGACTGTTGCGCTCTATCAGTAACCATTCATGTCATAAACAAGTGAGTTCAATGAGAAAAAAAGTTATTCCTGTCCACACTTTTTTCACGAATCTACATTGCATCACCAGGAACTGGCTGAGGAGTGTCATTCTTACTTGGAAGCCAGCTGCTATGTCTGTTGCGTTAGCTTCCTGCCTGGTGTCAACAACAGTCCGTCATGACAAATTCTACATGTCATCAACTAATGTTCAATGTCGCGCTTGTTTCAAAATGTACAGTACAATAACTGTTGAATGAAAATATCACAAAATCATGCACCTTAAAACTAAAAAGATGTTAGTTTGTGAAAAACAAATTTGGACTGAGAAACGCATTTGATGTTAAGTTCTCATTATCGTGTAGAACTGGTCTCTAGCGTTATATGAAAAACTAAATATAATTATTTTTATTTTCCCATTTAGAGACCTACCATTTAACTTAAATTTGGGGGGGGGGAGTGTACTGGCCTTGATGCACATCTAAACTATCTAAAAATCAGAACAAGTGTAGTTGTTTCAAGCTATATCCCATCCCCTCCGTCTCTCTTTCTCTCCCAGCCTACAACCCCCCTCCCCACTCCTTTATGTAATAAGCAAATAGAGTAGAAGTCTTAAATGACTTCAATTAGGACAATTCCTAGCAGCTACTGGTCAGTGTCACGCTTCTATGTTTCAAAATAAACACTGTTGAATAAAAATGTTTCTTGTTATCGCAAAATCAAACGCTTTAAAACTAAGAAGATGTTAGTTTGTGAAGAGCGAATTTAGACAGAGAAAGTCTCAGAAACACATAGCCATTAAGTGTTGATATAATCGCGTTAAACTGGTTTCTAGCGGTATATAAAGCAAACTATATATAGTATTGTTATTTTCCCGATCATGGAACAAGCATTAAATGTAACAAGCTGCAATGGTCCTGAGTCATATATAAAATTATTAATATTTAATTTTCTAAAAATCACAACAAGTGTAATTTTGTTAAAGCTAAATCCTATCACACCCGCACCCGCAGTAGCACATAGAGTAGTAGTTAAATTACTTAAATCTGAATACAAGTATGTCATGGGAATATTGTTATGAAAACACCAAGGGTTTCTGTTTAATGAAGCCACTTCAGCTGGCCTAACATCCTGTAATGCAAGCGCTAGAAAGACATGAATGAAACATCGTCAGATAAACAAGTAGCGCATCAACCCTGCCCCTGGGCATAAGCGGCAACTTCAGTGTGTTTTCTCAATAAATGATATTTCATAACAGAACTTCTTGTACTAGTTATTAATTTGTCATAGTTTCCCTTTAATGTTTACACAGTTTCCAAAACCTTCTATAAAGAAATTACTGAAAGCAGGATACAAATACCTTTATCTGTAGACTTAGAAAAATGACTGATTATTTCAGAGTATGATAATTTTTAAATGAGCCGAATTCGTCTACATGGTATTGAAGGTTGCTCTCTTTCAGTGGCTGTTCATGCCATAAACTAAGTGATTTTTATGAAAAAGGTTACTTTCTTCGTCACTCTAATCGTGAATTTATCATCAAGAACCAGCCGAGGAGTGACATTTTTACTTTGACGTTAGCCGCTACGCTTGTTATCCATGGCCATTCATGAAAGTGTTGAACTTCTATTTTATTTTTTTAGTGCCGATGTTTCAAAAGAAGCATTAACTTCTGAATGAAAATATTTTTTGTTGCGTGTGGAACAAGAAATTTTGGACTTGTAACTTGGAGTGAGAAATGCAATGTGGTCAAGTTCTGATATTTTTGTGTAAAACTGATTTCTAGCGGTATATAAAATAAACCATATACAATTTTTATTCTCCCAATTAATCTTGCAATGAAGCGCATATAATACAAGTCTATCGCAGCAACACAAAGCTATTACATGTTTAAGAAAGCTGTATTACACTACAAGCTTTCTGTTTTTTTTAAAAAAAAATGCATCTTTTTTGTAATAAAATGTGTTTATTACATGCAAACATGAGAGAGAGAGAGAGATTATGCACCATAACTTTTGATCGATGTTAGCCATAGCTTTTATCGCAAACTTGGAAACAGCCATTGATAATTAGAGAGTATGCAATTTTGAAATGTGCCTTGTTCATCTTCATTTTGGAATTCGTCTACTGAGAAAATATAGAAATACAATTTTGATTCCACTCTTTTTTTAAATAAGTTAATATGTAAATCGCTGCTTGACAATTCATTTTGTATTTAACAAGAATTTATATAATTCATTGGGTTATTCACCTGCTATTAGTGTCCTTTGTCTTATTTTCTTTTTATCTATTGTTGAATCTGGTCATAATTAACCATGTACAAACTTAATGCTTCAGAAATTTAATAGACTGAAAGACCAATGAGAGAGCATTAGTGCAATAATCAAGGTGAACCTGACAATATTCACGACCACCTTAGAATTAATATGAACGGTTCAAAATGAACAGGAAACAATTGGGATTTACAACATCTGAAACCAAAACTTTTCCACCTCCAGGTTGGAGTAGTTAAAGAAAAATAAGAAGCCAAGTGTTTACAGCAATCAGTGCAATAATAGTGATAGATTTTTATAGTCTTGGCAAACATGTGGCATAGCAATTTCGGGTGATGTACAAGGCATTATTGATAGATATGATGTGTTCAGCTTGCGTGTAATATAGTACAAGTTAAACAAGGGGAGAAAGAAGTAATTCCAAAGCACAAAATAAATCTTACTGAATGATACATTAATTAAAACAACAGAAATTGTAAAAGTTTTGCCAGTTGAAGCAAATTAATCGTGATTACACACTTTTTAACGCTTTCACCTGTCCATTTGGTAATATTAAACTCAGATGACCAAACATAACCAATTTTAAGTATATTTTTTAAAGCTGTTGGTCATAGAATGCAGCATCACGTGCTTCGTAGAGTAGGAGTAAAAACAGTAGGTCTACGGTAAAAGTAAACGTGTCTAGTTCCTGATAAAATGTGTCGCATGGACTTGTATATTTGAGTCGCAAGTACTAAACAGGCTGGAATAGTAGAGGTTGTATATTGGATAGTGCCGTGTATATTTCGTTGTGTGGGAACATTTTAAGCAGACCATTAAAAGTGACTGGGGTAATTAAAAACAAAATCACAGCATTTATCGCATTCTTTTATTTTAATAACGGAATGAAACCCGCTAATACATGTATTTACGTGTGATTTCTTTTACCCTTTGTTTGTTTAAAACAGAATCTCTCCCCCCCTCATTAAAATTAAGATAATTAAACTTTGTATAATTTGTGAAGCATCATTCGTGACTCTTTTCTCTGCAATTTATCTTTCATCTCTTTCAATACACATATGTGAATGCGTTTTAGTGAGCGAGTCTTTGAATATTAAATGGCATTGCGTACAAATTAAAAAGAGCATTCTGCACTGTGTGCTGTAGCTGAACTGATAGGAAAGTTCCACACATGGTAGTGGGTGTCCACTATTACATAATTATATTGCTGCTACTTTCAAATGGGCAATAAAACTTAATCCATCCACTATGAGCCACGACGTGGACAATCCACGACGACCACTATATCCTGTCCACGACGGACACAGCGTGAAAAGGATTAAGCTCCACGGTCACAATGTGTTTTTTCATAAAAACACGATGCGTGTACTGTACTTATCTTCAAAGTCAGGGGTAATATTTTATGTTGCTATCTTCAAGATCGAGTGTAATATTTTATGTTGCTATCTTCAAGCTAAAGTGTAATATTTTATGTATTTCAACACTTTCCCGTATGCTGTGTAACTTTTAAAGCTGTTTGAAAGTAATTAATGAAAAACTTGGTACAGTGGTCCCCATCTTATAAGGCCACCTCTTCAGTTGCAAGAAAGTGTTCTTATAAGAGGGGTTGCCTTTCTAGAGGGGATCACACAGATGTGAGTAATAATTACATATGAAGTAATAAAGGTGTAACCAATTTATCAATATTTAATATTTTCATTTGAAAATCACATGCATGTTATGGAATCAGTGTGATGAAACTTTTATTATTGTTATTTAAAATAATTATGAATAATCATCTATCAGGCAATAACCATTTGTAGACCTTGTAACAGAAATCTATGTGCAAACATCAGGCTGTACAGGGGTCGAAAAATCCATTGCCCGGGAGCCTGGGTCAACTAAAAATGAATGCCAGGCAATGATTATTCCCAGTTTGAAAGCCCAGTTGGGCCAATGCGAAATATTATAAAAGAATGATCGTGTTCAAAATTATGATGGAATTCTGTATATTTTCCAGTGACAAACATTTGATCATTGAATTGACTCTCTGGGTACCTACAGCAGGGTCCCCAAATTATATAATTCCGTAGTTGACTACATGTTGGGTGATTACTGTTATAGTGAGAGGTCACACCTCCGCATGTGTCTGCTACTCATTATCTGATTCAGTAATAACAGTCCATAGTACCAGCTGCTCAGCGAGAACTCTTAAAAAAAACCCCCAAGACTCACAAATTTTCGTCTTTTGTCAACACACCAACACATGGTAGGGGTTTCTTTCATCTTTGGCCTGACACACTGAATGCTTATGATCTAGTACATGTATTATGCTTTCACATTTGTCTTTGGAAGAAACGGGCACTTGCTGTTGAGCATGTGACAGTTGCTTCGGTTGGCTAACTTTAGATAAAGGAACATGGCATTTAAATAATCAAACCATATTACATTGGCTTGTGGGGTAATCACTTAACAAATTCCCACGTGGAAAGACAACAGCTTTCTGAGAGTTTTGACACTGGATTAAAATACTGTTAACTGTAAGGATGTCAACTGTGATAAACATAAAATATGGACAAGTTTCTGCTCAGGGGTGGCCAACTACTGGAAAGCTGATGGATAACAAGACATTGTCCAACAAAGAAAGTTGTCAGCTATCTTTAATTTGTTGATCTCAGATAGATTAAATATGTGTGTAAACTTGTGCGACACTTTCCATTTGTAGGACTGTAGGTGAGTTACAAAATATTGTGTGCATTAGGACTATCTATATATATGATGGGAAGTTGTTGAAAATTGTTGAATACAGCAATCTTGGGGGAAACTGGGCAACCAGTAAAAAATCTTCTGGGCAACCAGATTTTCAAAACTGGTTGCCCAGGGACAAGCATGGATTTTTAACACTTTTCTATTCTGCTGTAACTATCATTCTCTATCCATTCCATTTTTCCCACTGCTGCAGAATATATAACTGAGACAATGTTTATTTTAATCTTACATCAGATTTCTCAGCAGTGATCAGAGGGTTCTCCCTATTTTGGTTGAACAGCTTTCACATTTCCTTCTAAACTGAGAATATCTGATGACATTTTACATTTTTTTTGCAACAATCATGTCCTTCATTGGCAACTATACCACTGTCAAACTAATTTGTAGCTATTACATGAAATGCTCCATGTTTACAAAGGAAGTGATCTTGTCACATGATTGATTGGTTTAAGTCTGGTGAGAGAAGCCACGATGGCTAACATACCATTTTCACTTTATAGTGACCAGGTATTGCACCAATTCGAGCTGAAAAAAACTGTGCTTCTCTGCCGTTAGCTTTTGTCATCTTGATAATTATCTGTGGTAATAATAGCTGGTAATTATCACAGTGACAAGACCTGACATCTAAGAAACACAGTAGTAAGGATAATAGGATTACTTACCACTTGTCATGGATTAAAGTTAGGTATTTTATCGGCATGGTGGAACAAATCTTAATGTGTTGAAATTTATAAATAAATAAAATATTCGTGAGATTTCCATCAGTAAACCTTGTTTTGTGTCTGCTTGTAAGGGGTGAATGTGACATTTTATTTACAGATATTCTGGCCGTGTTTGAGGTATGCTTTTCAACACAAACTGATTGGTGCCAAGGGATTCTGACCATAAAAAGTAGGTAGCTGGTGGGGGGCAGCGTTTAAGAGGGGAACCACTGTATACATTTACATCATCACTAGAAGGTGTGTCATGTGTCACATTGGGGGTATTAACAGAGTCAAGGCCATGGCTCAATATTTTGTGTTTTCCATCACACTTCATTTCCCACAATATAACTTTAGAGCCATGCAGCTTGTTATACAGAGATGTCATCATTAGCAGGTGTGTTGTGTACCACATTGGGGTTCTTGTCTTCAAGGTCAGTGTCATGATGTTAAATGTTGACTTTTTCTGTTTCACTTTCCTTTCCACTCAGTAATTTTGGAGTTATTTGAGATGAAGGTATGAAACTTGGTATAACTATAGATCGTCACTAAAAAATGCGTTGCATACCATATTGGGTGTCCCATCTTTAAAGTTAAGGTCACACATCAATAGTTTAGGTTTAAGTTACAGTTGCCCTTCTGCTTTCTAACAGCTGTTTAAGATAAATGGATGAAGGCTGGTATTCCGGTATATTGTGATTAGACCTCAATGTCAAAGTAACAGTTCAAGATTTTGAGTTTTTTTTGTTTCTGCTTTAAATCATAAAAGCCTGTTTCAGGTATGGGATAAACCATGGTACATTGATGCTTTTCAGTCTGACAGCATCTCATACATCACAGTCAAGGTTTTATCTCCAAGGTCAATGTCACTGAACAATTTTGTAACCCCTTTTCTGCACTTTTCCTCTAATGATCTTTAAGATAAAGCAGTGGAACTTGGTTACTTTCCATGTCTGGCCAGTAACTTTACAGCTCTGTCTTAAAGGTCATAGATTTCATGATTGTGAACTTTCATGACCTCACATTCATAGGCAGGGACAAAAATGCACTGAATTTGCTTGTTTCCCATTGTTTTGTCATATTTGTCACTTCAGTTACACTGATAACCAAATGCTCAAAATGCAAGAAGTTTAGTGTTCCATAGCTTCACCATGCAGTGTATGAGCTAAGTGGTCTGAAGGAATGTGGTCCATGATGCTGCACAAAAGTTTGAAAAGCTAGGATAGATGTGAGAAGTCAAAGTTGACCAACAATAACATTTTGAGTCTTCATCATAAGATGTCATCAGTAACTTATGTGGTTGGGAATGCCACAGTAGCCAGCTTGATACAGAGGATCAATGCACATTGGAGATGTCCATGCTGCACTCAACCCAGGCACTGCTCGAGTCACAAATGAGGAGATTGTTGCAAGAGATGATGTCACAGTTGCTGATTTTGTGGGAGTTTCTATCCCTCTGTTCATCACGTCTCTCCAACACAAGCTTGGAGTTGATGTGAGATTGTTCTTCTAGTATGTGGCAGCTTAGTGGGAATAAGTCCTCCTGCATGTCCGACCATGACCTTAGAACCTGCAAGTCCAGGCGCATGGGATATGGCATGTTTTATCAGTGATCTGTGCTGTACACTGCTGTTGTGGTTGCTGACCAGCCAGTTCAGATGGCCGGCCATTATTTTGACTAGCAACCAGAGGTTGGTCGCATAAGTGATTCCTGCAAACAGACAGATTTTAATGTATTATGCAGAATCTTATGGGGAATTGTCAAACCAATCCATCCATTTTGCCACCCAGTCCATCCAACCCACTTTCTAGGAATTCTTCCACTTCTTCATCCTAGTGAGACAAGCCATATCAGTTGACTGGCCACCAGTCCAACCAGCAGGCTCAGTGTTCATGGCATGTATGATGGATAGGTACCAGATTACACACAGAAACAATGGCACGACTTTGTCCATACTGCCAGGATTGATTTATGTGGGCAAAGCAATGCCTGATGAGGATAACTTCAACAGTGAGTGCAGGGACAACCTTAATCAATTGGCTCACTTTGATTCCACCATGGAACAGACAGAGTTTAGCTTCAAAGTGGCTGTCAAGATTTATAGATCTTGTCTTTCAATGAGTGCCCACTGCTGCCATCTGCAAGCCAGGTCTATAAGGTTAAGGCTTCAGTAGACATTTAGAACTAGGATGAACACTCCTTCTTCCATCTGCTTCCACAGTTGGCAAAGATTAAAGAAATCTCTGTCTATTGGGCAAAATGTGAGACCAAGGGAATTAAAAAACTTTCTGTTCATAGAGGCAGCTACCAGTGTCATTCTCCTCTTAATGGTATGGTATACACTGAGACTCATACAATGCTTAAATGCTATTGTTGGTTAAGAACATTGTGGCAGTGAATATGTCATTCCCGTAGTTCTAAAAGGTGGAGAGCCCTGTCGGACTTGCTCACCAATTCTTGCCTGAATTGGTCCTGGTCACTCACCCTGTCTCCCAAGTGGAACCATTCAGGGTTCTGACATGGCTCAACTCCGACAAAGTCAAGTCCCTGGCCAGAACCTCGTTGGAGCTGCAATCTTACAAACAAGTTTTTTATAGCCTTAACTATGGCATGCAGGGTGGGCAGATTGAATGCCCTTTCTGTCGATCCGAACCATCTCCACTTAGAAAAGATTGTTCCATGGTCCTAATGATGCAACTGGGCTGCATAGCCAAGAACAGGTTCCTGTCTGGGGGCAATCAAAAATAATTGCCCCCAGACAGGAATCATATGTCTTGCATTTGGCTGTTTGGCAGATATCAGATGTGTGAGCAATTTCAGGCCCAATTGGGCTTCATGTTCAAGTCTGTGTTTGGCATGAATTGAAGTATTTTAGACCTCAAAATAATTGGATTTTATATTGAAAATATAGATTCACATTTGTTTCGAAGCAGCACATTTTACAAAGAGGAAAGATATTTTTTATTACAAAAAGAGCTGGCAAGAGAAGCCTGTCATACATCGAGATATTGTGCTGTATCAGTTACGTAATACCATACTACATTATAATTCTTACCACGCAAGAAATTTTATCATTTAAACCAAATTTCAAATTCTGCAAATGACTTTGGGTATTTCCAAGTCAGGTCAGTTATATCTACGCTGAATACAGTAGTTCCAAAGCACTTTGAGCATATAAATTAGGTAGAAACCTACGTATCTATCGATTTTAAAGTTCATGTAAACGAATGCAATCAAAATATATTCATTAACTAAATTTTACGTAATAATAATAATAAATTATAATAATAGCATCATTACTTTTTTTTAAAAACACAAAAAAAAGTTCTTTTCATTGTGTTTTATTTAATACAAACTTTAAATACCATGATTTAAAGACTTCTTATCATGTCTAGTTGGTCATAAATGAAAATGGTGCCGATCTGATGTCCAATATGGCTGTCACAGCAGCCATCTTAAAAATCTTATTGCTACTCCAGAATGGAAAGTCATATTGACATAGGATTTTCACCAGAAGACTTCTTACAATGTCTTGTTGGTCCCAAATGAAAATGGTACCAATCTAATGTCCCATATGGCCACCATGTCAGCCATCTTGAAAATCTTGTTATTGCTAGTCCACCTGAATGGAAAGTTATATTGACATGGGTTTTCACTAGAAGACTCAGGATGTCCAGTTGGTTTGAAATGAAAATGGTGCTGATCTGATGTCTAATATGGCCACCACATCATCCATCTTGAAAATCTTATTGCTACTCCTGAATGGATGGTCATATCAACATGGAGTTTTCACTAAAAGACTTCTTATCATGTCTAGTTGGTGCTAAATGAAAATGGTGCCAATCCGACATCTACTATAGCTGCCATGTCGGCCATCTTAAAAATATTATTGTTACTCCTGAACAAAAAGTCATATTGACATGGGTTTTTCACCATAAGACTTCTTATGATGTCTAGTTGGTTCTAAATAAAATTGGTGCTGAACTGATGTCTAAAATGGCTGCCACAGTGGCCATCTTGAAAACCTTATCACTACTCCTCCTGAATGGATGGTCATATCAACATGGCGTTTTCACTTAAAGACTTCTTATGATTAGATGGTCCTAAATGAAAATTGTGCCAGTTTGACATCCGATATGTCCACCACAGCAGCTAATTTGTAAATCTGTTATTGCTGAAGAATATCAGAGATGATTTCAGCACTCAGTAGTTAAAAGGAAGAAATGGTCTCGTCTTGAATTTTTTTTAATTCATTTTGCCCAGTACAGCATCAGTCCCTTCAAGGGACCCTTGTTGTTTGTTCATTTCCTTCAGTAATGTACTAGCTATTAGAGGATTGGTACCATAATGCCTCGATTCGTTAAGAAAATGCCACATGATATATATATATTTATATATATACATACATACATATATATATATATATATATATATATATATATGCACACACCATGCCAAAAATAACTTAAGTCCACTGGCTGTACCTGTGCTTTTTCTAGGTAGGGACATTTCGTGTGGGAAACATGTAGGCTGGTCAAAAAGTTATGTCAGTTTTACCAGCTTTGAAATTTCTGTGATGGGTGCAACAGTGTTGCATCAACCAATTGGCAGGCTTTATTGATAAGGTATGCCAGTTTGAAGCTTGAGTAGTTGTGGGAAATTTATGTATACATTGTTGGTATCATCATGGCAATGTTCGAGATTTTATGGCTACAGGTACAGCACAGTTGTGTAAAAACCACTCATCATAGACAAAATGAAATAAGGTAGACATGTTTGTATGCTTATATATGTGACCTGATTAGCTTTTCAGGCCACTAAAGCATTTTTTTTTATTTTTATACACCTGCCATAAGGTGGAGTATATTATGTCTGTCAGTTTTCAGTTCTGTTTCCACACAATAACTCAAGTTTTCCGTCTTCTACAGTTGCCAAAAGTAGGGAGCAACTTGCATAGAGAATTTTGTTCTCATTTTTGTTCATAAATATTTTAACTAGTTCAGCTTGGATTGTTTTGGCTTGGGGCAAGCATGTTTGATAAACACAAAATTTAATCTAGTTTCCCTTCTCATTTTCAGAGACGGAGAGAAAGGATTCAAGAAGCAGAGGAATCAGCTGAACCCAAGAAGACCTCTTTTTCATGGATTCCAATTATTGTAGCTGCTTCCATAATTCTAGCAGGAATACTGGCTTATACGAAATATGGGAAAAGATAAAAATGTTATTCTTCGTAGATTTTTTCTGTTGTAAACAGCAAGAATGGTATTCATGCAAACAAAAACAATGTTTGCTAAATCCTGCTATTATTAGATGTTGAGTTCATGCATTTGGTGAATAATTTATTGTTTTCTTCCTTACAGTTTTAAAATTTGTATGTTAATGTATTTTATTATGTTATTAGCCAGATTAATCTTTTAAATAGTTGCAGCAAAAAAACAGAACTCGATTATTTTTTTGAAGCAGATTTGCCTCCATTGCATGGAATTGTCATGTTGTTCAGCTGAAATATTGAAAATAAACATTTCTATTTATTTTCGCTTAACAGTTCCTCACTTTATATTTTTTATATGAAGTTTTTGTTGTAATATATACACACACAGAAGAAAATTTACACAGCTTTAATTAGGTGTAATTGGTGTGAAAAGATTTATGATATTTAAAAGAATTGGAGAGTGCAAGTTTTATTATTTTAAAACAGGAGTATTCTTTTAGCTTCAGAAACAAGTTATGAATTGCTTGGGACAGAAATTATGTTTTACCTGCAGTATAATAAAGATAAAGATATAACTGAAAGTTGATGCTTTTGTGAATGGTTTTTAAGCTATGCAATAACAATTGATCAAAAAGGACCACACTTGAAAAAATCTACCAATTCATAAATAAGTCGGATATTATCCAACATATTAGTAAGGATAAAAATAAATTGTTTGCTTAGGTGTACATATGCGTCTGCCTTCAAAAACTGGGTGTACAAGTCATTCACTTTGGTGTACAAATAACAATTTTAAGGTGTTAGGGGCCAAAACAGGATGCATTGTGCATCTGCATATTGAACTGGAATGTCATGCTCAGTTCAGTTTCGAGTTATGCTTATTTTTGTATTGTTGACAATCATTTGAAAGAGCAGAGGGGATTCTGGTTAACACATGACTCTTAGTTCACATGGCTCAACAGAAGTGTTTGCAATAAAGGAATGTAGTAATTATATTCTGAACGAGTATTCACATAAAACACCCATGGCTGCTGTGAAATTGTTCACAACATTAGCACATTATCTGCATTTGATTCAATAATAGTATTGCTTTCTTGTTAGAAGTTGATAAAAACATCTATACCAGTTTTAGTCCTCAAATTTCAAGTGTATACATGATGAAGAAAAGATTTTCAGTCATATTTTCATGGCTAGCTTATTTTTAAGTTAATACTGTTAAAGCTGGACAATAGTATATACACTTGTTCTTGAAAATAGTGAAAGTCTTATTCGTTATTTTTGTTGTGCACTTATTGATAGTGAAATGTGTTATATGACTTGCATTAATAGTGAAATGTGTTACATGACTTGCATTAAAGTTTTGATCTTTAAGATTTATTATCCAGATTCAACGATGTATTACAATATAATGGTTTCATAAGAAATTACAGGTAGCAAGAAGGAAAGGCAGAATCAAAATAAGGTAAATAGACAAATAGTTGTTCTTATTACTACAGTAGAACAAGATGAACTGTTCAAAGAGAAAAAATTCTTTTTGCATAAATATATATTTGTGTGCACTTATTTTCCCTATATGCTAGCTATCCAATTTTTACAGTATCATGGTAGAAAATGAATAGCTTACCAGGATATTGAGGTCGACTTAGTATAGAATTATTAGGGTAGAGAATTAAAACAGGTTAAAGACTTTGGTGCAAGCAAAACTCCATTATGCCTAAAAGTGTTGGCTATGGGTGTTATGCAAGAGTAGAAGAGCGTGTGTGTGTATATATAGTACTTGAATAGTAGTCTCTCTGTTGATAAGGATATACATCATATGCATTTTTGGACTAATATATATACTTGCGTACAAGTCGAGTCCAACTACAGACAACATTGACCCTGATCTGCCATTGCTTGCAAAATGTGCTGGCAGATCAGGGTCTATGTTGTATGTTCTACTGATTACTCCTAACAAACTGCATAGACCCAGATCTGCCGGTGCATTATGCAGTGACAGATCTGGGACTATGCAGTTTGCTGTTGGACTCGATTTACAAGCCATTATGCAGTATCTTCAGGAATGGATAAATCTTTTTATAATTAATCAAGAAGAATTTCACGTCCATGAAGTCTACTGATTTAAGTCTATGATTATTGAATGATGTTACACATTTTTATACTTCCTAGCACTAATAGTTTTATATTTGATGTGGAAATTTACCAAGTTTAATTTGAAACTAAATTTTAAGCTGGTCAAATATGTTAATACTGTGTTTATAATTGCAACACAAATGTGTGGATTTGCTTACAATAAATTCATAATATGAAAATTGAAAATCTTGTTTTGTCATGCATTTACTTTTTTGAGGTGCTGGATAAAAAGCAGGTTTTCTGATTTTGGGCTTGGGGTCTTTGAAATTAGGAAAAACTGCATAAGCAAACAAAATTGTGAGTTTTTACAATTGGAAGAAAAATAAGGAATAATAAAGTGTCTCCTATGCTTTTAATTTTGTTTATTGCAACACAATTTTGTTTAGTCTGAACTTTTAGCTCAACTGGCTATAAGGCCAAGTGAGTTTATGATATGACCGTTTGTCCATCATGCAGCTTCTGTCAACAACTGCTATTTTCAACTTTTCAAAGACAGTCATACCAATTTCAACCAACTCTGTATACAGCAGCCTGGCATAAAGATCCTTTCAAAATCTGTACAAATGATGCCATTCCACCATCAAATATGGCCACCATTACTAATAATAGAAAAATCATTGAATGACGACTTCTTCATAAACTAGACAAAAATTTGGTAAAATTTGACATAAAGCATCTTTGCCAGAAGACCTTTCAAGTTTGTACAAATGATCCTGATCCACCACCAAATATGGCCACCATTACCAAAATTAGAAAAACCTGTTGCCCATCAACAATTTTTGTTTTCAACTTCTTCTCAAAAACCACCAGATCAGTTTCAACCAAACTTGACAGAGAGCATCCTGGCAAAAAGGCCCTTCAGCTTTGTACAAATAATGCTGAGCTGCCATCAAATATGGCTCCCTTTACTAAAAACAGTTTCTTTGTGTTTACATTTATTTGAAAGGGTTTATCTTCCTAAATTTGTTTGCAATTTATTTTACATTTTTTAAACTTAACCTTTAGTTGGCACCATATAACCACTATTGTACTGAGGTGCCATAAAATGCTACTACATGCATACAAACATACTAAAAATAGAAAAACCTTCTAACAACTTATCAAAATCTGCTGAACAGAATTGGATCAAATTTGACAGAAAGAATCCTGGCATGAAGACCTTTCAAGTTATCAAATATGGCCACCATTACTAAAAACAAAAAACCCGAACAACTCCAACAAAACCTCTGAATAGAATTTGACCAATCTTTACAGAAAGCATCATGACATGAAGACCTTTCAAAGTTATACAAATGATACTGATCTGCCATCAAATATGGTTGCTGTTACTAAAACTAGAAACTTGTCAGTGACTTCTTCCAAAGTGAGGAATAGCATGTAACCAAACTTGACAGCATCTTGGCATGAAGACCTTTCAAATTTGTACAAATTATGCCGATCCACCAACAAAAATGCCTGTCATTACTAAAAGTCGAAAAGACTTTAAACAGTTTCTTCTCTTTGGTCTTGGGGGCTTTAAAATTAATACAAATGATGTCAAGTCACCATTAAAAATGCCCACCATTACTAAAAATGGAAACTCCTTTTAACAATTCTTACAAAACCCTGAACAGAATTTGACCAAATTTAAAAAAAAACAACATTCTTGCATAAAGGGCTTTTAAATTTGTACAAATCATGCCAATCTGCCATCAAATGTCTGCTGTTACTAAAAATAGAAAAACCTTTAATAATGTCTTCTAAATAACAGAATGTGACCAAATTAACAGAAACCATCCTTGCATGAACGAATGCATTTCAGATTTATACAAATGATGCCATTCTGCCATCAAATATGGCTGTCATTACTAAAAGTAGAAAAACATTTACACAACTTTATCTAAAAATAACTTAACAAAATTTGACCAATTTTGACACAAAGTGTACTGGCATAGGGCCTTTCAATATTGGACAAATGCTGCTGATGTGCCATCAAATATGGATTAAGATACAAAAACCTGAGAAACCTTTTTTCATAACATATGCAATCAACAGCATTGGAAAAATTTCTTCAGAAAGCATCCACCCAGATTTTTAGTCAACTGCTCCTGGTGTGGTATGTCCTTGGACAAAGTACTTTACTCTAATTGCCTCGGTGATAAATAACCTGTGTTGCTGGGCCATAAAACAACAAACCAAACCAATCATTAACAATGACTACCTACAACATATTTACAAACAACTATCAAATAGATCATCAAATTGTGACCTCATATGTATTAGCAATATAACCACAACTGAAATGAAAGCTAGATAAAAGTTTAACTACCGTCCCTAAATTGTAAAATAAATCCTAGCATTGTGACCTTATATTTATTACTAATACACCAAACAATATAATGATATTGTTGAGACAGAGGTTAAAAGACAAATGTAGTGGTGTTTTCATTCTAGCAGGCAGCAGAATTTACATCCTTCTCAAGGTCATGTGCTGGATTTAACATGCTGCATATGGAAACATTTCTGTATGATTTTCATAGTAAAGTGGAAAATCTTGAATAAATAACATTACAGAAAGCAAATTTTGTAGTAAATTATGTTTCTCAGAGAATACTTCCGGATCAAACTAACGTTAGGAAAATAAGCTTGCTACATCCCAAATCCAGCCTTCCAGAAAAAACAAAAATTTGTCTTTTCTGTCTATATATCATATAAAGGGAAGAAACTCTTACCCATTACCTCCCCTTGACCATCGCTAGATGGTGCCAGTTTTAACCCAAGTGATACATCAAATACGATGCTCACATTTGCAGGGAGGCTTAGAGGGTTTTATCATAATGTGATCAGGTATTTATTCTTGGAGAAACATAATTTACTAAAATGTGTGCTTTCTCCTTTCAATACATTCCCCAATCACATTAATGTTAGGAGAATAGGTAATAGGAGGAGGGAATGCTGAGCATCCTACCTCTACCATGTGCACCCTTCAAGGGAAGAATGGTTGGATTTCCTATATGAAGGATAACCCGCTCTCCTAACTTGAAAGCAGCACAACCGATCACGTGACCCAAAACAACTGTACCCAGTTAAGAAGAGAATTAATTAACTCTTCTTAGCAATACATTTTACAGGTGAATTTGGCAAAAGCACTAAACTACTGCCATTGAGGAGGTTGTGCTGCTGTCAACTGGGTCTGGTGGTCATCTGGGCAGCAGCACTGGACTTACCAGAGTCAAATCTTGTCTCTGCTTCAGCTAAATCCTGGAGATAAAAGCTTGAGAAGGTTTACTGGGCATACCAGCCAACATATATCTTGGATTGAAACATGTTTGAAAGTGAGGCTTGCAGAGATCACTCATATTTCATGAGCTGAAACCTTTATGAGGTGACCAATATCCCTTCTGCCATGATGCCTGAAAGTGTCGGAAATCATGGAGCAGTAGCCCTTCATAGTAATCAGGGCAGATTTTTTTCTCCTTCAACAGTCGGAGAAAGAAATCAGTCAGCTGTAGGATTAAGGCACTCAAAGGGAGACCAGTCCGTCAACATTCAACACTTTCCCTCATATGCTTTTAAAGTGGTGGCCTACTAACTCATGAGATTCTCTCCACAATCAAAGACTGAAATTTCTTTCTTTGCAGAGCTCTCCCAACAAGATCCAGGCATGATAGTAGGAGCTGGTCAGAAGGGATGAAATACCTGTGACCGCAGCTTTTGAGTAGATTTGGCTTTGCCAGGATTTTTCTGGGCACATCTATCGCTAGATCGAGTAGATCATTGATCCAGAACTTGTCTCACCTGAGAGGGACCATCAGAACCAGTTTACAGTTCTAACCCCTTAATTTCTGTATTTTTGGTACTAGGACTGTGGGGGTGGAAGTGGGGGGCAGGTGCAGGCCCAAAACCCCTCCCAACTGATTGATAGTGCATTCACAACAAGGCTGATACATGTGGGATGAAAAAATTGCTGGTAGTCGACTTTCTGAGAAAAGTTCTTTAGAATTCCCTGGGTTAATGGATTTTCTTCAGACAGATGGCCAGAAATTTCCTTTATTTTCACCTACTGCAGCAGTAGGCTTAAGGAGGGATATTCCTCATCTTCCTGATCTACTGATGCCTTGACCTCATAGGCCTGGCTCACAGTTGGTGGTGGCGGACATTGGAAGCCAGAAACACTCAGTATATTTCTTCGACAGCCATCTTGAAACTAAACTCCATCCATTCCATAGTTGGATCTGAATTTATTAAAGCATCATGGGTATCCCCACACCCAAGGTGAGAGTCATCCTCATCAGGGCCTACGTCCATGTCTATGTAAAACATCCCCAGCAGCATAGATGAGGCATTGATATCATCCTTAAATGTATTATGGTATCACTCCAAAGAATAAGCCGTTAATGAATGACTCGCCCAATTAAATGGCTGAGGAAGTTTTGCCGATATGGACGGCCGAAGAGTATGATGGATAGTCTGCTCAGTTGCCAGCTGGATGGTTGGCTCAATTGCCTGGCTGTTGGCTGTGTGGTCGGCCTTGGAACTGCCCGTGCAGAAGGTGCGGCGAAATGGACAGATCAGTTAGTCTGATCCACATATGGTTCCACATGGTCAGCTGCCTTGTTGTCGGCTGGGTGGTCAGCCTTGGAACTGCCCGTGCAGAAGGTGTGGCGAAATGGACCGATCAGTTAGTCTGATCCCCATATGGTTCCGCATGGTCAGCTGCCAGAATGGCATCGTATGGTATGAAAGGATGTTTACATGGATCATCAAGATCCGATAAAAACACCATGCACCTGGACTTACAGGCCCGAAGGCCATACTTAGACATGTGTGGAGACTGACCCCCACTGGGCTGCCTAGATATGGGGGGGGGGGGCACTCCTCCATAAGGTCCATATTATCTACGGACTGTGAGGGACATGTGGGCAGAAACTGCCCTAAATTTTTAGTAACTGTGTCATCGCGTCCTGCACCCGTTGACACATTTGTAGCTCTAGCAGCGTATGAAACGAATTCAGGGACAGCAACTCTGTAGCTCCTTGTTCCTCCAAATCTGCTGAAATAATTCTTGCCGTTGTGGGGGGGGGGGGGGCATTGTGACGTCTCCCACTATCTTGCAATTGCAATCTTGGGGTGAAGGCTCAAAATGTCACATTCTTCTGGACAAGACTACACGTTTTTCTTTGTTTTTAATGCTCTTTCCTAACACTGTGAACCAGACGTTTTCTGACCAAAGACTGCATACATTGCATGTAGAAGATGAAGAACATTTATTACAGGGGCAAGTCTCAAGAGTGTCCTTACTCGTTTTGAACCTTTTGCATTTGCTGAGTATCGTGGTTTTGTTGAACTGAAATGACAAGAATGATGAAAGAAAAGACAAATGAAGAAATTAACAGTCTAAAGTATACCTAAATTCAAAATAACACTCATTATTACGAGTGGAAATACGTATTCAGTGCACGTGAATAACAACCAACAACATGTACCAATACTGTTTTGGAGCACAAAGAGAACACTAAATGCACGCTGCGTAAAAAATTCACATAAATACTGATCAAAAATAATGTTTACCACATGTTGTAACATCCTTACTACACTAAAAAAAGCAAATTTTTAACTAAATTATGTTTCTCAGAGAATACTTACCCGATCACATTAACATTAGGGATATAAGCCTGCTACATCCCGAATCCAGCCCTACAAAAAGACGAAAAATCGTTTTGTCTGTCTATATCATAAAGACAAAGGGCAATAACTCTTTCCCCTTACCTCCCCTTGCCACCACCAGGTGTCGGTAGTTTTTAAGCTGAGCGATATACTAACGACTATCCTCGCATGGCGGGGTGGTTGGGAGGGTTTTTAAGTAATGTGATCGGGTAAGTATTCTCCGAGACAAAATTGCTTTCTCCTTCAAATACGTTCCCCAATCACATTAACGTTAGGAGAATAGGTAATAAGAGGGGGGAATGCTGAGCATCCGACCTCTATCTCAGGTATCCTTCTAGGGAATGATGGCTGGATTCCCCATGCGAACGAAAACCCTTCTCCTAATTTCATAAGCAACACAAAATTTAACTGGCGAATCCAACGAAGCTGACAGGCTGTGTTGATTCTTTTAATTGGGTCTGGTGGTCATCTGGGCTGCCGCGATAAAAACTCAAGAAGGTTGACTCTGCATGCCAGCAAACAGCTACTATTATATCTCGGATAGAAACATTACATTCGAACGCGAGGCTCGCCGAGATCGCTCTAATCTCATGAGCGGTAGTCTTCATGAGGCGACTCCGACCTTGTGAGACCTCAGAGTACGCCAAGCGTATAACCCACTTCAACCACGAAGCAAGGGATTGAGGGATGATATCCTGTTTCCCGGCTTTCACCGGAAGAAAGAGGAGCTTGCGCATGCCACGACTTGCCTCTGTGCGTTTCAAGTAGTGCTTGAGTGCGCGAGCAGGATCTTGCATGGGCGCTGCTCTATACGTGTCTATGGAAGAGAGTGAGCGAATGATGACTCTTTTGATTGCCGACAGACGGTAACCTGTTTTTGGCTACGAAGCCTGGTTGTGTCAAGAAGACCACTGAACCATGCGATTTGAACTGAAGATAGTTCGGGTCGACGGAAAGGGCATGTAACTCGCTCACCCTGAATACTGAAGCTAAGGCTATCAGGAAACATGTTTTGTATGATAGTAGCTAAAGGCTCGAATTTATTTGAATTGAGCCATGTTAAAACCCAAGACAGATTCCATTTTGGAAACAGGGTGAAGGATTTTGGTCGATCGAGATCAAAACTGGCTAAAAGATCCGATAGATCTTTATCATGCCCGATATCACGTCTACCATGATGTCAGGGAGTGATAGCCTTTGATATTAATTGGGGCCAACTATTTCTCCTCGAAGAGCCAGAGAAAACAGTCGGCCAGTTGAGGGATTGAGGCACTCAAAGAGACGATGTTATTGATATGGTACCAGTCCCTGAAAACACGCCACTTTCCCTCGTAAGCCTTCAGAGTGGAGGGCCTTCTTGCTCTCGCTAGATCGAGTAGATCGGTAACCCGGGACTTGTCCCATCTGAGGGGCTCTCAGAATCATCTTGCAGTTCTGACCCCGTAACTTCTGGATTATTTTTGGTACCAAGACCGTGGGAGGGTAGGCGAATGCCCACAACCCCTCCCAGCTGATTGACAGTGTGTCCACGGCCCTAGCTTCTAGGTCCGGAATTGGAGAGATGAAGGTGGGCAACTTGTGATTCCACCTTGTCGCAAATAGATGGAGACCATTCCAAATGACTTGACCTTTCCTGGATAGTGTGTCGGCCAAGACATTGAGTCTGCTGGGAATGTGTCTGATTTGTACGTTGATATGGAGGTTGTCGCACCAACGTAGAAACTGCCAAATCAGAACGCATATGTCGGGTGATTTGGTGCCTCCCTGTTTGAGGAGGTAGGTCACCAGCACAGAGTTGTCGGACATAATGAGGACCATTTTGCCTGAGAGTCGATGCTTCCAGAAGTGAAAGGCGTTAATGGCAGCCTTCATTTCTAAAAGGTTGATGTGGAGAGGCCGTTCCCCTGGAGCCCACGTGCTGCTGACGGTAGCGAAGTCTGGCAACAGGTGGGCACCCCAACCGTACGTACTGGCGTCGGTACATACCGTTATTTCGTCTTGGGGCTTCTCCAGAGGAATCCCCGTGGTCAGCCAACCAGGGTTGCGCCACTGACGCAGCAATGATCGTATTTCGGGTGTGATCATTACTGTTTGATCGAGGGGACTTGAAAAGGGGCGCTGTTGTGGTAGCAACGTCATTTGTAAGGGGCGCATAAAAAGATGGCCGAGCAGGATCAAGTCTGCTGCCGCATTGAATAATCCGAGGAGTTGCAAGAACTCTTTCGCTGAAATCCAAGTCTTGTTGGAAACGGACTCGACGAGTTCGACGATCCAGATTACGCGAACGCGAGGAAGCCGTACCAGATTCAGGTTGGTGATAAACTCCATACCCAGATGGACAAAATGCTGAAATGGACGGAGATAGGACTTTTCCCAGTGCACGAGAAAGCCTAGATGATCTAAAAGTGAGAGAAGATCGTTTCTGCCTTTGAGAAGAATAGAACGTACCATATGTTTCTTGAGGATGTCGTTCAAGTACGCTGCCGTCGCTGTAGACGAAGTCGAGCGAAACAGGGTGACGACGCAATCCATAACTTGGGTAAAAGCCCAAGGGTTGAAGTTGAGGCCCAAGGGTAGTACCTAGAACTGATAAACAGTGTCGTTGTAAGCACAACGGAGAAATTCCGTGTCGCTGGGTGGATAGGGACGTGAAAATATGCGGTCAGGTCGAGACTTACAGCATACTCGTCCCATAGGATGGAGAGACGGATTAATCTCGCCGTCTCCATCTCGAATTTCGGTGGCAAAATATATTGGTTGAGGCGACTCAGGTCGATGATCGGCCTCAACTTGCCGTTTGCCTTCTGGATAAGAAACTGCCTGGAATAAAACCCCAGCGATTGTGGTTTTGGCACAATCTCCACCGCCCAATTTTTGACGAGCGACCGTATCTCCTGTTGTAGAAAGGCATCCTTCTCCCGATCTGACGGTACATCCATGAAGAGGGAAGAGGAGGAAAGGGGAGGGGGTTGGATAAATGAAATCCGAAGCCCCTCCGAAATGACCTGGATCATCCAATCGTTCCGAGGAAATAGGGTGATCCAGTGAGCCTGAAATTGCAGGAGGCGGCTGCCCACAGGCAGGCTGTCTGCCTGTCTGTGGGTGGTGGGGAGGGTAGGTCAACGTCTCTAGTTAGGAGGCTTGAAGGCGGAGAAACTTAGTTTCTTGCCGCCTCTTAATGGTTGCCTCCTAGCTTAATTAGACTGTCTTCTGGCATTGGACTGGGATCTATACTGCACATTTGATTGAAAAGCTGCCTTCTCCCTGGTCCGCCGATTGTCTCTCCGCTATGTCGGGGGCTGATTGTTTCGAAATGCCTGTTTGGGTTAGGCGGAGAGTTGGAGGGGCAGTTCCTGAGCTGCCTGCCTCCGAACTTTTTAAATTTTTCCTCCAAAGAGTAAAGGTGACCCAAACGGGGTCATCCGTAAAGCCAGGGTATGATAGGGCTTGAGTGACGTGGACCGCAGACATGCGTCACATTGTATCAGGTCTAAATTGGCATAAGCAATGAATTCATTGGCCATGGAATGGTGAGCTGCCCTGTTATTGACTTTTGCAATCCAGGCCATAGCCTCCCAAGTGTGGTTATTGTCAGACTTTTCCACGAGTCGGAAAATGTCCAATGAAGCCAAATCTAACATTGAAGGCGTAGCGACTACGTTTCAGACTAGCTTTGACGTGGCATGGAAAACATTTTTGTCCACTTTATAAAACAGTGGAGCGGACATGTGAACTGCTGCTAGATTTTTGTCCAGAGCCGGGAGATCAGTACTGAAGACGTCTGAGTGTGTTTTGTACCAGTGAGATGAGAATGTCGCTGGCACTTGGCTTCCTGAAAAGAAAGCCTTAGCATTGCCGGGATCACCTATTCGTCCTGACAGACGGTCATTGATCTCCGTAATCTTAGTTGATTGGGGAAGGAGCCGGAAGGACGACATCTCTTCCTCCTCGTCGAGATCTATTGACGCCTTAACTTTGTATTCTTGAGTGGCGGTAGGAGGTGGAGGGCATTCTGAAGTTGCCAACACCCTATAAATGTCCTCGACTGCGGCCTTCAAGCTGAACTCAGTCCGTTCCATGGTTGGATCTGAGTACGACTGATTTGTAGGAGCTTCGTCACACTCACTGTGTGTCGAGTCCTGTTCTGGTACAGCTAGCATCTTTGGATAAACCATAGCAGGTGGCATAGATGACGCAATTTCGTCATCTTTGAAAATGTCACTAACTCTCCCTTGTGAATAAGCCGTGAACATATGGAAGGCCGGCACTGCTGGAACAGTCAGCTTGTTTGCCTGGCTATGGTTGGCCTGGATGCTGGCAATATAGAAGTCGGTCCGGCTATCACCGGTACTGGCCGCTCCAAGGGCCTTGCTCGACGGACAGATTTCTCACTAAAATCTCTGTCATAGTATGGGTATGCTGCCGACGGTACGGCTTGACGGATGGATCTGTCACTAAGATCCCTGTAAATCCTAGCTGGCCGGACCGTTTTATCAACAGCCGCTGATGGCGACGTTGTATAATTAAATGGATTCAATGAAACCCCCCAGCATCTGGACTTACAGGCCCGACGGCCATGCTCGGATATGCGGGGGGACTTACGATCACTTGGCAGCCTAAAATTGGGGGGACACTCCCCCAATGAGTCGGAAAAAGCTGTGGAAGCGAGCGAGGGAAAAAAAGGGTAATATCTGGCATGATGTCAATAGTTGCGTTGTCGTTTCCTGGACCAGACGATGCATCTGTTTGAAGGCGGACGGTTGTACCACGTCAACATGATTCTCCTCCATTACCGCTGATGTTACTGTGGCTGACAGTTGCAAACGACAAACTTAAGGGGGGGGGGGATCCCCAGCATCCCCCACAAGACTCGCAATGGAGGTTGACTTTGGATGTATACTGAGGACATCAATGCTATCTTTCCTTGACTTATTCTGTCTTTCCCTTCCTTTTGCTGCCTTCTGGACTACCATAGTCCAGACTTCCTCTGTCCAAGTATTACACACGCTGCACTGCATAGACGATGTACACTTAGTACATACTACAAGAGTCATGGTTGTCTTCTTTTGCTTTGAACTTTTTGCATTTCATGCATTTAGTTGACATTTCTACTGAAATGACACAAGAAGACAAAACAAAGCATAAATTAGCAATTCAGCATGTTACTAACTCGCCAATACCACACCTATTACTTTTGGAGTAAGCGAAATTAGTTAGTGTCACACTATCTTGTAAATGACACCATGTATTCAATGATGGCGTGTTGTAACGTAGTCTTAAATAGACGAAGTCCGTAAAAGGTGACAAAGTCACACAAATTTGGAAATTTAAAAAATTTAAAAAAAAAAAATATATACAACCTGTAGAAGAATGATTGTCAAATAAATTCAAATTTAAAGTCGGCTGGTCCAATTTAACACTAAGACGGCTTGGATTGTCTGGAGGTATAATGTACATGTTATCAGTACAACAGCGAAGCTAAAAACTAGCGACACCTGGTGGTGGCAAGGAGAGGTATAGGGAAAGAGTTATCTGCCTTTGTCTGTATGAGATAGACAGAAAAGACGATTTTTCGTCTTTTTGTAGGGCTGGATCCGGGAGGTAGCAGGCTTATATCCCTAACGTTAATGTGATCAGGAAACATATTTTGAAGGAGAAATAGACTTTCTGTATGGATGGTTTGATTTTGTGAAGATTTTTGATGGATTTTTTGGAGGTCTTGTAGAACTGCTCGATAGTACTAAACAAAAGGTTAAAACGGGCGCCACCTAGTGGTGGTAAAGGGGAGGTAAAGGATAAGAGTTTCTTCCCTTTGTCTAAATAATATATAGACAGAAAAGACGAATTTTCATCTTTTTGAGAAGGCTGGATTCAGGAGGTAGCAAGGTTATTTTTCTAATGTTAATGTGATCCAGGAATATATTCAAAGGAGTTTCAAATTTTAACAAGAGACCTATGTGGGTCTCACAATCATTTGCCTAGCTGATGCATACCTAATAGCCAAATTTTAAGTGAGTCAGTAGGATGCTTTCTATAAGAAACAATTCCAATGATGTTCATTGAATATGTTAAGAAACCATGGCTTTTCTACTTTTTGTGTCTTCATCCATGTTTGGTAGCACATCTGCATCATTTATACAATATTAAAATATCCTCTATGCCAGAATACTTTCTGTAAAAGTTGGTCAAATTCTGTTGAGCAGCTTTTTGGAATTAAGTTCTTTAAACGTTTTTCTATTTTAAGTACTGGTGGCCATATCTGATGCTGGTTTTGGCATCAGTTGTGCAAATCTCAAAGCCCTCCAAGACATGGTGCTTTCTGTTAAATTTGGTCAAATTCTGGTTTTTGTGAAATTGGCATTATTTATATAAATCTGAAAGCCCTTCATACAAGAATGCTTTCTTTTAAATTTGGTCATATTCTGTTGTGGAATTTTTGAAAAGAAGTTGTTTAAAGTTTTTTTTATGTTTAGTAATGGTAGCCATGTTTGAGAGTGGATCAGCATCATTTACATAAATTTACAAGCCATTTGTGCCAGGATACCTTCTTTTAAATTTGGTTGAATTCTGTTTAGCAGTTTTTGAGAAAACGTCATGAAGATTTCTGTATTTTTCTTATCAGAGGCCATATATGATGGTGGTTCAGAATCATCTGTATAAATCTGCAAGCCATTGACGTTTTCTGTGAATTTGGTCAAATTCTGTCAAGTGACTTTTGGAAAGAAGTTGTAAAAAGTTTTTTATTTTATTTTTAGTAACAGTGGACACTCCCTGTAAAATTATGTGCAACACTCCCTGTAAAATTATGTGCAACATTCCCTGTAAAATTATGTGCAAACTGGTCAAGCAGTTTTTGAGAAGTTGTAAATAACAACTATGGAAGGACAGACATACCATACCATAAGCTCACATGGCTTTTTTACAGCTAGGCGAGCTAAAAATTAAACACCCAGAATTTTCCAAAATTGTAAATTTGCAAACATTTTACAATATAGAAATTTATATTTGTACAGCATCTGATACAAAATTCATGCAAAATCTGCTGCATGTTTTTTACCTTCTTGACCCTTCTTTATTTCTGCTACTATATAATTGCATCAAGAAACTATCCATACTGTCAAACATAGATGTGAGAATTGTTTAATACACTGGAACTATACAATTTAGCCAAGTTTGGGATGTAACTTTCTGATATACATGTCCAAATGATTATTAAATGTGCATCTGCATGTTATTTTTATTCAATTCTGTTTGTAAAAAAAATGTATGGTTCCTTGAGCTTTGTCATTAATGTGTTTTACCAGACTTTTTGACAAAGCACACTTTGAAAGAGAATTAAATTTGAACACACTCTGAAGACAGAAGGAACCATTTTCATGATTTAAACCTCCTTAGAATGACTATTATATAATGTTTCCATTATAACAAAGTCACCTGTACAAAAGAAGATCCGACATTTTTGGTAACTTGAATGTGTGAATGTGAGTTACAACACTGCAATTATGACCAAAGAATACAAAAGTCACAATCAAATCAAAAACTGGACAAATAAAAGTTGACATAAAGAACAGTTGTACATGCAATTACAAAACCAACCTGAATTTATAGAACTTTTTAGCCCGACTTTTGATAATATACACTTGTAAGAATAAAAACTTGATCATAAAAAACTTTCTTTATTTAAAAAAAAGTTGTCAAAATGAATGTAATTTTTTTTTAAAAGATGTCTATAGTTATGTCAAGATATTAAAAAAAATGAACTCACCATTATGCTTTCAAATTTACTTTTTGTTTTTAATATGCCTCTGAATTCATAGAGAATAAACTTTTGTAAACTTTGGGCAAGAGGTATTTTACAAACTATATTGTTAAAATTCAAAGTGGAGAATTGAGTCCAAATCTTCAGATCACTATCATTAATGGCAGTACAGATACATAATTCTACCAACACAAAAAAAAAACACTTGAGGTTATCCTGTCTTCATTAAGTCTGATTTCCAAGTTGATGAAATATGCCTTTACTGTCAGAAGTGCTCACAGCTGGGCTTTTCTGAGACCTAACCTACTCTTCACACCTAAAAAAGTAAACAAAAGTCAAATACAAGCATCTAGGTCGAAATACATTTTTTACTTCAGCTGCCCTTTTCATTCTCTGAACAAATAATTGTAGGCACCTACCATGGGGTGGCCATATATATGTCAGATAGGCAACATTTTAATTTAGGACCAATAAGACATCATAAAAAGTCTTTTGGTGAAAGCACAATGTTAATATAACCAGCCATCTTGGAGAAATAGCGATAACATGATTTTCAATATGGCCATATTGGCGGTCAGATCAGCACCATTTCATTTAGGACCAACCAGACATCAAAAGAAGTCTTTTAGCAAAATCCTATGCTGATATGATCATCCATTCAGGATGAGTAGCAATAACAAGATTTTCAAGAAGTTTTCTCATGAAAACTCCTAGTCAATATGACTTTTGTTCAGGAGGAGGAGTGATTACAAGATTTTCAAGATGGCTGATATGGCAGCCATAGTGGCTGTCTGAGCAGTGCCATTTTCATTTAGGACCAACTAGACATCATAAGAAGACTTTAAGTGAAAACCCCATGTTGATATGACCATCCATTCAGGAGTAGCAGCAATAATAAGATTTTCAACATGGCCACTGTGGCAGCCATATTGGATGTCTGAACTGCACCATGTTCATTTGGGACCAACTAGACCATGGGATGAACGTGTGTGTAAAGTTTCATGGCAATCCTTCAAGTAGTTTAGGAGGAGTAGCGATAACAAACTTGTGCTAATGAACAGACAGACGATGGACAACAGATCATCCCAATAGAGCTAAAAAATATGGTGAGATTAATAAAAGTACCCTATGGCTTGTAGAAATGTTGAAAATAAAAAAATGCATAATCAAGAATATTTAAAAAATGAGGTGAGATTAATAGAAGCCATCCTATGACTAACATATATCTTGAAAATAAACAATGTATAAATAATTTTAAAAAATGAGGTGACATTAATAGAAGCCATCCTATGCTCTTGTTTGGGATAGGACAAAATCCCACTTGGGGATCTAAATTTGTTGGCTGGAACTAGGCTTTGCAGAGTTCCTGTCCACATATTTTGAACCTAGTGTGGGATTTTAATTTCCCACACCAAGGCATATGATGGGTTTTTCTTCTCATTTCTGTATCAAACCAGTAAAAAACATAATGATCGGGTCCTGGTTTCACTAAAATACTTAAAGCTTCTCCCCAAATTAAGACTTTACATTATCTTGCTTGTGATATTTCAGATAATATTAATATTTTTTTCAGAGGTCGAGTTAGTGGAAAGGATGCAAAATACCATTTTAGTTTGAAAAAAAATGTAACACGTGGAAACCATTTTAATCTTTAAAAAAGAGTTGAGGAATTCCTCAAATTTTAGAAAATCCTCAATATTTACTCATAGATAAGGCAAGACTTTCTTAAGGTCTATTCCATTAAAACATACATGGGGAGGGGGCATGGGGGGGGGGGGGCAGAAGGCAGTTTGAAATTGTACCACCCTACCATAGAAGCAATTTACACCAGTTTTACAGCCACCCATGGAAGTGAAATTGGGATGGGAACACCCACCCAAAGAATTTATATATATATACTGCAAAATTGTGTATGAAATTTAAATATGGCTGATTCATGGTTCGAAATGGAAACTTACATTATAATATTGTTAACTGTGACATGAAAAAATATTTCACCGATTTACTCGTGGATTTACAGTTCTTCTGTTTATATATAAGGACCTTTTCACTACTGATAAATATTGATGCCTGAAATCGAGGTTAGCTACTTCTTTTCTTCTACTTATTTTGCATGCTGTTCATAGTTTTGTAATTTTTTATTCTTAGTCGAAAATAAATGAAAATTTAACCATTTTGCTGCCTTTTTTTTAAGCTTTTTAGAAAAGTATAGATTTACCCATTTTAGTTAAAAAATAACGATGTTGGATGCACCAATCAGCTTGTAGATTTTTTCACTCACAAGCAAAAAAATTATCCTGTAACCATTCACCTCACCTGTAGCGATTGGATTAATGTGATCCACAACAATCTTGAAGGGTTTTTTTTTCTTTCCAAATCATTAAATATTAATGATAGAAGTTTATTTTTAGATACTCTTTTTATATTATGATCTTTAGCTCCAAGCATGAAATTCACGATTGTACAATGCTAGCTTTAATAAAATTATCAATAAGAGCAAAAATATGCTTTGTTAATGCCTGTGCATATTGTTGAGATGAACTGTTCTGAAAATTTTTTTTTAGCCATACTACAGTAACTTGAAATCCAGCTTGGCTTGGAAAAAAGTTCATTTGTTTTAGAAATTCTGTAGATAAAAACATGACACGGTCACTATTTTAATGTCAGTTCTTTAACTCTAAAATCTCACTTAAACCTCTTTAGTTAATTTCAACACAGAATGATCTGCCTATATCTTTACCACATTTTCAACTGGTTTTCTACTCCCAATCACGGGAGTAGAAAAACCATCAGAATAAGTCGGAGCCTTCTTGATTGCAGCGAATGATGCTAGCTCAACACTGTCAGAGCAAAAGCTTGGGCACCAGTCCAGACATTTACAGGACATGAGAAGAACCATCAGCATAATTTGTTTTGCAATCAAACTTAAAACAAAATCCCAAATAAATCTCAACTCAATGTCAGACAACAAATAAATACAGAATAATGCAGTTTTATTTTCTTAAACACTTCTGACAAAGCCAATATGAAACTGTTCAGGAAAGTGTTTCTTCATGGAATTATGTTAAATTATTTGGTAACATTTCTCATAACCAAACTATTAACCAGTTAAACTTTTCAGGCAATAGCAACTGCAAAGCAGTTTTCATATCTGATGAAGTTAAATTTCTCTTTTCAAT
The DNA here is from genome assembly GCA_029931535.1 of Margaritifera margaritifera. Taxonomy (NCBI): domain Eukaryota; kingdom Metazoa; phylum Mollusca; class Bivalvia; order Unionida; family Margaritiferidae; genus Margaritifera; species Margaritifera margaritifera. The sequence continues at coordinate 1,032,069 of JAQPZY010001468.1, read as the reverse complement.
CTCTATTTACTGCCATTAACAGGTAAACTTTACTAATTTGTCCAGAATGTTGTTGATTAAAATGGTCGTGCAACATTCTTTTGAGTTCTACAACAGTTAATCTATGAATTGGATTATCTTTAAACTTTTCAAGGAGATTTTTCTGTTCAATTTTTTGTATTTGTTTTTCCTTGATTCGTGCAACATATTCTTGAATCTCACCCTTTGGAACTCCCATTAGATTTGTTACCGAGTCTGTATCTGACTGAAATATATCAGGATCCGTTTCAAGCAAGTATTTAAGATTCCTTGAAGGCAAGAAAAAATTTGGAATTGTTAACCATTCTGGAATAATATCTGCTGGCTTTAATTCCTGAATTAGTTTAAATACTTGTTCATATGGAAGATAATGATATTCAGGTAGTCTTGCAATATCTAAAACTGGCTGCAACTCATATCTGGCAACTGGTGAACCTCTCAAACTGTAATCAGCTCGGTATGTGGTAAAACTAGTGTGAGCATGAAGCAGTATGTGGGTCATGAGCCATGTTGTAAATGGTTACAGCTGACACAGATTTTTCTCTAACTAGGTCATAGCTACTGCACAATTTTTCCCATATTGCACCACTAGGTCTTATTACAAAGTTATGGGTAATCCTATGTTGAGAAGAATCTACCTGAAGGAATTTTTTAATTTGTGCTACAAACTCTGGTCTGAATACCCACATATCCACTTCTGGTGCAGCATAAGATACAATCTTGTCTTTGGAGTAGGAAACATCATTAATTCCTTGCACAGCTTCTTTTTGAGCCAATTCCATATTTTCTCTGAACTTTTTAATATAAAAAACACCAATATTGTCTGTTTCATATTCATGTGCTTGCTTAGATTCTCTGCCGTGTGCAGTCTTTCCACTGAGTGATATTTTGATGATCCCTCTGCCAAACTTTGGCATTTGTATTTATCCAAGTCCAACAACCATCTTATTATGACTGCACAAAACTGTGTGATTTGATTTAGATTCCTTTCATCCCCTCCACCATCAACAGGCACTAGCATCTGTGAAATGAATTTATCATCTTTTATAAAATGATGTACATGTTTATCCAAAGACATTATATACAAAGTCTCATTCAAATGTCTATAGGCAGACGAGGGTTCAAGATAATGTTTTTTAACAAGAGAAACACCTGCACCTTGAACTCTTGTTTTACAAATGCATATACTTCCCAAGTGTGAAACCAGTTCATTGTCTGTTCGTAATTCAACAACATTAATAAACTGATATGTTGTAATAGACAATGTCCTTTGAGAATCTTTGTCCCAATCATGATCCGCATAATTCACTTTAACCCAACATCTGTATCTACAAGTGCTTTGTCATCTCTTGCTAGTATCGAACCACTGAAATGGAATTCATTTAATGAATATTGCAAATGTGCCATGGAATAATGTTCATTAATAGATACATGCATGTTTAGATCTCTGGTGGGGTTTTTTAACGATATACCAGGGTTCACTTTTAATCCTTCATGATGATGTTTTGCCTGATTTGTACGTGCCTTAAAGTTTTCTGTATATGTATAGGCAGCAGACAGAGAAATTGGAATTCCATATACTTGTCTTAGAAGACTTACAGCTCTGTATACGTATAGGCAGCAGACAGAGAAATTGGAATTCCATATACTTGTCTTAGAAGACTTACAGCTCTGGGCATATCAAGCCAAGATTTTTCATTTTGATATAAAGTTTCACAAATTAAGCGAGGATGTGCCTGAAGGCCTTTGCCTGCACCATCAAAAAGTTCTAGCATGCAAGCAGCAAATTCTGGATATTTGTTTATAAATGAAAGGCCTCCCATACCTTGTCTGACATAAACTTAAATCTAGCTTTTGCTTCTTACTGAAATATTTAGATTCAGACTTTGAGTCACTTTCTAACCACTCAGCAATTAAGTCTTGTGTTTGAATTTTTTTCTTTTGGAGTGATTTATGATCCATTTTCAGACCATCAATTTCATGAGACTTCAGAAAGTTTGCACTGGTTAATTTTGTTAAAATCAATTTTAATATATGTCTGTCATTTTGGATGTAGCAAAAGCAAGTGCTGCTTTAAAGTAATGGTCCATTTTTGTCAATAGAGTTTTATTGAATTCATACTGAAGTGTTGGCCATTCCAGATCGTCTACTAGTTTAGATCATTTAACACCACTAATTCTTTTTATCACTATTCCAACTGGTCCATATCGTAATGGTTTGTAAACAATGACCACTGGTAAATTCTTGCAGAAAAAGTCCCTAGTGTCACTATTCTTGTATTGATATTGAGGAACACTATCTAACTTTAAACTTGCATATTCTTCTCTGCAAGTGTCTGCATAAATCTGCCACACTTTCTTAAGTTCTATGCAGAGTTCTTTTTCAATGAAATCTGCTGCTTTCAAGAGAGAAAATGCTTTAATTTTTGTCCTTGTTGCTGCTTGGTTATTGTTGGCAGTTTTCACCATCTTATTAAGTGCCTGTGCCCAAGAAGTGTTACACACATTTAAATCATACCACAGTTTATTTTTGCTTGCATTTGACCTTTGAAGAATTCTTGAAATATTAAAATTTTTATTCCGTCTCTTGAATTCTTTCAAATTATTTTGGTCAAAGCTCTTAAGTGGCTCACAAAGTCTCTTTTCTTCAAAATGAAAAGAGACATCAATTTCTAGTTTTTTTTAAAATCATCAAAACACAAACGCATTGCTTCACCTTCATGAGGATTCATTTCGAACAAGCTTGCAATACTCATCAAATGTACTGGAAGATAGAATGTCTCCAGCTGGGATGAGAAGAAATCCTGCACCACACATCTCTGCATGTAGAGTCTCATGAATTGTTGCTGTTATCATTTTTGTAATGTAAATGTGAGTTGGCAAAGAGGTGGTTTCCAAATTCATCGATCAGCATGATGAATGTATGGCTTGGCTCCAGGGTAATTAAAACACTGCTTTCACAATACAAAGTCTTGGTAAAACTCTAAAAATGGCATGGACGATGATTTCCACCACACTTCCTTTTCTATACTGATGGTCATATTTAAATTTCTTGCTGCCTACTGTAACAGGCAAGGTCCGTAATTCTCTTCGTGCCACAAAATGCAGCCTTTCTGAATGGCTGCTGCCAAAATAGTTCCTATGTCAGAGACAGCTTTTTCTGTTGCATGTAAGTGAGGAAATTCATTATTATGGAATTTCTTTGCAAAAAGTAAACAGATGCCCATACATGCACTCGACCACAAGGTGTGATCAGAGACACCACAATTGAACTGAAACATTGACATGACTTTTACCTTGTTCCCATTTTCCATTCCCCAACTGTCTAATTTAGGACATTTTACATTTTGCACTGGGAGTGGGACATTTATTTCTGAACTGGACAGAAACAAGTCACATTCAGTTTTATCAGAGCCAACCTGTACTACAGCAGCAAATGGTGTCACTGACTTTAACTGTCCAACTGCAACAATATTTGAATCTTAAAATGACAAGAACTGCCTTGTCCTTATCATAAACATTCACATCTCTCAAACAATGTAAGAATTTCTTTCAGATACAATCCTTAAGACTTTGTTAATCTGTTCATTCTTTTCCTTCACTGATAAATCGTACAGGTATTTTTGCATTTCCTCCCTCATCAGTGCTGCTGGATATGTTTTCTGTCCTGTGTAGTGGAATTTCTATATTGCTGTCAACAATTTTACAGTCATCATGTGTGTGTGAAGTGTGTAAAAAACAGTCGGGTTCATTTTCTGGGCACTCCATGGACATGTGGTAGTCATGTAAATGGTGGTCTATTTCTTCTAGGATACCAGGTTCAGTTATATCGTTACTAGAGTTTTCTTGAACTGGATTATCCCCATCCACTGCTGTGTTCTTAAGTGCCTTATCTGCATTTACATCATCTTCGTTCTCAGAAACTCCCTCTTCAGCATTCATTTTGTCACAACTATCATTTTCATCAGACGATATTGTCATAGGCTTTAGTTCTTTAGAAGATTTATAAACAACTGACGTTTTAGGTTTTCTACCTCTTTTCTTGGGTGGTCCAACTCTGACGTACTTCCGCATTGCAGTATCCCAATTTTTGGCAATAGCATCCATAGCCAAAATCACATTATCTCTTCTTTTTCTTGAATGAACTGATAAGTTCCTGCAAGTTCTTTTTACCAAGTGAACTGGCAGTTCCTTTCTTAATGCTGTCTACAAGCTCTTCTTCCTTTTCCAAGATTTTTTTAATCAATTTCTATTATGTCATTTTGCTTTTGAAGATACATCTTGTCATATCTCTCAAATGGGTTGACATGACTATCATCAAAATGAATTTCTGTGCTGTTTATTTCTGTCAATACCATTCTTCTTCCCCACACTCTCCAATTCACATCTACCATACCATCAATGAGATTCTTATGAGTCTTTGATTGCACTAATTTTAGTGACTCCTCATTCTTGAAATGGAAATATTGCTGTTTTAAAGGAGGAAGATTTTGCAAGTAATCTTTCTCATTAACCTTGATTCCTCTGACTCTTAATGGCTGGTACCTAAAAAGTAAAAAGAAAAATAATGAACACTGAATGATACTTTACAAATGTAAAACCTGTAGAATCTGATATGGCATTCATGCAAAAATCTTGTTTAATTCATTAAGATCCAGGTAACTTCCACTAAAAACTAAAAATACTAGAAATGTGTCAATAGGACATGGATGCCCCCACTCCCCACTTGATGATCAATGCCAAGTGAAAGCCCAGACACAAATTTTACCATTGACCTTGCAGTGATCTTAACCTACATGCAAGGTCAGTTTGTGTCACATATCACACTGCTTCCAAATTGTGAACATTTGCATCAAAAATCATCTTGATCCAATCATTCATTGCCAAAATAAATCCCAATCAAGAATTTGAATATTGACCGTGATGTGGCCTTGACCTTTAAGCAAGGTCAGTAGAAATTGCATGAGACATACCATTTCCATGTGATGAACATTTGTGCCAAATATTATCTTGATCAGGTCATCCATTACTGTTGAACCAATCATACAATACAGAATGATATATCCAGGACATTAAAGTAGGACCAATCATCAGACACTTGGAAGAGACGGCCCAACAATAACAAAATATGTCCCCCCCCCCCTTCATTGTCACGTTATTGCCTGTAATTTTTTGTTGTTTCTTTGTAGTGTTTTAACAATGTTTAAGTCACGTAACGGTTGTCAGTTGTCATATGGACCAAAGTCACAGTGTCTCTCAAACTGATGTTGATCATATGGACAATTAACACATAATTTGTCTTGCTTTTTTGTTATACAGGATAATTTTTGCCAAGTCTTCGGTAAATCAGATGACTACATCTTAAAGTTAAAATCTTTACCTGTCATTCATTTTGTCAATCAAGCCAGCATTGGAAATCATGTACTGCACAGTTTTATTATTCTGTTGGTTTGGAGAAGTTAAACTGACTGTCTCATGACTTGTGCTAGGTGTTTCAGTTTGGGTGATCATATCATTCCCTTCACTGCTGTTGACTACTTCAACAGGTTTGACCTCCATAACTTGCTGTTTGTTCTGTCATTGGATGGGCCTCTTTTATCTGAAAACATGTTAATAACAGAACAATGTTACATCTAGGGGCTTAAACTTAAGTAACAAGATAAGTGGGACAGACCGACAGACACTTGGAAGGGAAGGACCAACTGTAACAATATATGCCCTCCTCCACCAACAAGCATTCAAGTTTCCAAAAAATAATTTTTTTAAAATAAAATATAAAATCAAACATAGTGAAAGAATTAAAACTAACTAACAGTGTATGAAATCCTAGAATGTAATTCTAATAATGTACTATCAATTTCTCACTAATCCGGAAACTGTTCAGAGGTAATCTAAACAAAGCTCCTAAAGTTGTATGTGCTACTGTGATAACTCCACTGAATTCAAAAGAATTATTAATCCAAATGTTATAACTTCAATGTAATCTTGTGAACAAAGAAATATCACTGAAGTCCTTGAAATGTTTCGCATAATCCAATTGAATTAAATATTCAAATCCTTGAAAATATAATCACATAATCCCAACTGACTGTTAAAATCAATGGTTATTCCCTCTACTATATCCCACGAACAATTATAAAATGAATCACAAGTTCCTCTCAACGACTCTTACAAATGATAGCAATAGACTGCACAAGAATAATAAATAAACAATCTCTGATTCACAATAATCTCGAACAATTTAATCTTTTTATTTCAACATAACTCAAACAGCCATAAACAAAACAGTCATGTTCTGACCTTCAAATCTCATCAAAGATATTAAATGCTTGAGCTCACGTGTAAGCGCAATTGTACGTCGATTCACACGCTTGTTTACATGACCTAGATTCACTACTTGTGTGTCATTCCAGACCTGCTTAGTTGTTGACTTCAACTTAACAACTCAACGATCGACCTTGTCATGAATGAAATTCCTAATAACTAAATATACATGTACTTTCTATAGTACTAACCATTGAATTAAAGGATATAAAATATAACTGCATAGTCTCAAACAACTAATATAAAAATTATATCATAAATTCAAAAGATTATACATAATTCCGTAACAATAATTAAAAAAGTTCCACATGGACGTTTCTGCATACCTTCTTTAAATGATGTTAATAACGTTAATGACATAAAAATAAACTGGAAAATGTGCAGATACATGTATTTAGTCTGATATATCCTACCAATATTAATCAAAGTTGTGTTTAAAGATTTAATAGTTGACATGGTCATACCAAAAACATGCCCATCTGGGCATCACTTTGATGCTTCTCTCTCACCTACCCCCAAAATGTTAATGAAAATCCAAGAGAACATTGTACAAACTCCACACTTGTAGACCTGTATTCATTTTGACAAAGTAATCAAATAACTAAATTCTCTCATCACTGGCTGTTAGAGATCAATGCTGTTTTTACTAAGATACTTGCCTTAAGTTCATTCAATAACATGTGAAACTTTGCCTTTGGACCTGCCTTTATAAATAGCCCATTAATGTCTCCCTCTGTTAAGTTCATCAGAGCACATCCATCTATTTCTTCTTCTGAAATGAGAATCGTTTGTTTGTTTAGTTGGGTTTAATGCCATTGTGTAAAAGGTCTTAGCACAAATATGCTTTAGGTGAGCTAAGAAAACCCAGATGGACTGACAGAATGAAGTAGTGACAATACCTCACATGAGCCTTTGGCTGAGGCCAAGCTATACATATCATAAACTGATCTATTCATCTACATTAAGACAAACAATCGTAGAATGTTTAGCAGTGATCAGAACAAGATTTTGATTCAACTGACACAAATTATTGTATATTGCTATAAAAGACCCCATTATACATGTTATATAATTGTCCCATTTTCAACTGACACAAAACCATTTCCCCTGGTCCCAGACTGCAGGACCACTGTTAATTTCAATCACTGTTTTAATCTCTTTATGTGCAAAGATGAACATCAAGTTTGGATAGTAAGGAAATGAATTCTTCCCCAAAAGAAACATGTTACACAGAAGACTTGTTTGTAAATAAAAATAGTATGTTATGGAAAATAAAGAACATTGGAAACCATCAGCTAGAATTGGTTTGAAATATTACTTTATACAATATTGTGCTTGCAATATACTGGCACTGCATTGTGTATCTTACCATAATTGCTTCTAATTTCAACCCTTTTGGCCACAATATTCACAACAATTTGCATGATTCTCATCCAAATTGAAGGAGATCGGGAAAGGGCAGTGAAATTTTTAACATAGTTTTTCATCCAAAAGCAGTATAATTTTTTTTTAATTTGTGGTCTCAAGATGATAAATTTCTCAAGTCAGACCCAAAATTCAAGGCAGGTGAGAATGAGAATCTAGCAATTTATTTATAGCAGCCTCATTAGATAATTTGAAAAAAAGCAGCCTTATTAGATAATTTGAAAAAAAGCTTTGAGTACAGGATATGTCATAGTAAAATATACAAATCTTTATAACTGTTTCCAAACTGACCAATTTTCACATTTGCTAGCAGAGTCAAAATGAATTAATGGTAATTAAAATAATTATGGTAACTAGGTAAGGTAATGGATAAAGATGAAGATTACTGAATCAGAATTATGCTGTAACACGACTTGAAATTAGTATAATCATTCATTTTAATTTAAAAATCAATTATAATTTTTTAGCAGTTCAATGGTCATGACTTCTGTATTAGTATGACACTTTTGATTTGGATTAGGGTGTACCTTCTGAGAATAATGCTAACAAATTAAATTTTGCCTTCTTTTGCAATTCAAGGGACAGTATTTATGCCCTCACTATTGAAATCAGTCTCTGAAAATTGCGAAAAGCATTATTTTGTAAAGATGGAATATTGTTTCAGTTATGAATTTTGACTAGAAGCATTTATTAAGATTACAAAGAGCACATGCATCTCAGTTGTAATATTCAAATAAAGGTTACAAGGATTACATCAACACAAACTAACAAAGTGCTAGCACTAATTAAGACATGGATGTATATAGACTGGTTGAAGTTAACTGTCTTTTATCTTAAACACAAACTGGTATTTTTTAGAAGTTTTATAATATAAAACACTCACAATTGATTTCATAATGTCAGTATATTAAAATGAGTTCTGTAGAGCATGCATTTATACATGCAGGATGGTCTCTTAAGAGAAACCACAGTATTTGCACAACCATTCCAAAGAGCAGATTTTAACGTATTTGCATAATGCCATCACCATTCTAATAAAACAAAAGCTACTATACCTTGATACAAATTCATGGGTACTGTAAATAAATTAATAGAATAATATGATTAGAGTTGCATCTTATCAGCAATTTATAATCTATGAATTTTATTTTCTTACAGTATTATTTTTTAAGTTAACTGAAAATGTTTATAATAATTAAAATAGCAATGTATATTAAGCATGATATGTATGGCAGTCTTGTCAGAAATGTTGAAATACCAGCTGGGGTTGCTAGTTCCCCTTCTCATTACTGTAACTGTTACCATTGGTCATCGGAATCGATAAACCAATGAAGCTATCCAGCTTGAAGTCAGTAGTTCTGAACAGGTGCCGACCTGTGCCTGAATTAATGTGTTGAGGGGCAACTGGGGTCTTCCACCACATGCAAAAGCTGGAAAGTTGCTATATGACTTTAGCTGTAACCTGTTGCCAAATCAAATTAAATCTTTAGGAGGTAGCTCTCATATGATTAATTTCTTTTTGTTATAGGCCAAACGTTCTGTAATTCTATGCCATTTGAATTATAACTTTTTTTTCTACAAGATATTAAATTTAATATACATAAAAACCAATGTCTGGAGCCATGGCCTCATGTTCAAACTTTTGAAAAAGTGATCTCAGTTGACAGTGATTTTATTTGTTGTCAACTGATATTCTACGAAAATAGATTGAACATTCTGCAAAAATATGTTTTGGTCAAAAATGAGCATTTCTATTCAATATGTATATTTATTATAAATTATTCATTTTTTATTCTTAAAGTAAATACAAATAGGGAGATATCAACTTTAAATTTTTGATTTTATATGATTTCCAGTATCAAAAATCAATATCAAACAAATTTACTTATTGGTATTGTCTTATTCAAAGGTGCATTTTTAAAAATATTTTGGTGCATGTTACAAGTCTGAGATAGCATGATTTCATTGGTAATAGAACTGATCTTATTTTATGGAGAAAAAAAATCTCTGAAACTGAAAACTAAAAAAATCAGTGTCAGTCGAGATCAATTTTTTGGGCGTGTCTTTTGACACCAATAATCGTAAAAATTTTAAAATGGTCCAACACATAATTGAATTTTGGGCGTTTATGGATGCATTTTAATTATGAAGATGTTATTTCACCAATCTTTCTTGGTTTTTGATAGAAAATGTCCATATTATTTTTGGTTTCCGTTTTGTTTCACATGATCATGTTTGAAATAGATTACCGAAGCTTTCGGTACAAATCGTGCAAAATATCCGTAATGTAAAATGGATATTTTTATGATAGTTATATAAACCATGTGTTTATGAAATTAAAATTATAATTGACTTGAAAGTAATAACAAAAAGAAAACAAACGTAAAAAGAAGAAAAAAATCAAGGGTATCAGTGCGTGTACAAATCTATCCCGAAAGCTTCGGCAATTTATTTCAGTCATGATCACGTGACCAAGAAACTGGTGAAATAACATCTTTTTAATTAAAATGCATCACAAACGTCCCAAAAATCAATGATCTTTTTGACCACTTTATAATTTTTACGATTATTGGAGTATATTGGAGTAAAAAGACGCGCCGGATTTTTCAAAAGTTTGGTGAACACGTGGTACGAGTGGGTGGGGTACCATTTCATAGACTTTACGTGTATTGTTTCCAAGTCAAAGCAAAAATACATACACTGGATCACAGATGTAAGTGACTTCGATAGTTACCTTTAAAATAGTCGACATATTTGGGGAGGCCAATCCCAATCAGCCACTTCCCCGTTTCATCGATGGACCAAAATGCAGCCATTTTACGTCATTTTCTTGTAGTGGCCTCCCTTGGACTGATGTTCTTGTAAAAGTCGTTTTCTTGTAGTGGCCTCTCTTGGACCGATGTTCTTGTAAAAGTTGTTTTCTTGTAGTGACCTCCCTTCATCCGGTGTTCTAGTAAAATCTTTCACTCGTGAAAGTCGCACGACAATGGAAGCGATCGTGAAAGTTGCAATCGTTTTTAGAAAGGACACCCACCCATAGAAGCAATTTTCCTTGCTTGTTACCCCAACATAGAAGCGATTGATGGAAAAGGGCACCCTTGCATAGATTTTTTTAAAAACTGCCATACACACCCCCACCCCCCACCACCACCTGTATGTTTTAATGGAATAGCCCTAAGGAAAATTCTAAATTTTTTGACTATTTTAATCCCTAATGCATGCTGAATGTTCTGTAAAAAAATAAAATCATTGTATCCATACGAGCAATGAGAAAGATATTACAAATCTTAATTTAATGCGAGATTTTGAGAAATTTAGTTAAAGTTGGACCTGATGAATAAATTCCAATGCGCTGTGATTGTAATGGACATCATGTGGGTGAAAGGCAAGATCACTCATGGGCAAACTCATAAATGTACAAGAATGAGAGAATAGTTTTTCTGTACCAAAGGATTTACTGACACTTTTAATATCATATATATTGCTTTTTTTTCTATCAATACATAATGAAACCATATGAAACCTTTATTAAGTTCTGTCCTGCCTTTTTCTGAGAAAAATGTGAGACATAGCGAACATGATATTGTCTATTGGTGGTGGCAGCAGCAACACAATGTTAAATTTTTTGGGAAGTCCATAACTCCAAAAAAGCTGTGCCAACATATTCTGCATAACCCTTGTTAGCTGATAATGATATAAAAAAACAACATGCTTGTTTATTTTTATAAATACTCAATTTCAAATCAAATGACTGACAACTATTTCTTTAAATTATTTTAAACTTAGAACAAGAAATATGTTAAAAGAGAAGATCAGCAATGAAAGTATCATGTTCGGTAAGAACACTTCGACCAAGTTTGAACAAAAGTTTTTTACCATTATTGAGAAGTCAGACGTACGCTTTAACATGTTGCTATGTAAGTTACCTCACAAACAAAATTGTATCACTGCAGTAGGGTGCCAAATCCTTTAATGCCAACTATGTATCAAAATCTGGACACACACAGTTCTGCCATGTGTTTAAGTCAGTAGCATTTAGGTTTATTTGCTGCTTGAGAAAGTTATGGATGTCAACATTTATTGACATAACCTGTAATGTCAGGGGTCAAATTTACATATGCATTTAGCATATTTATGGTGAGAATGCCAATAACAGATTGTAGTTGTAATAACTGTTTCCTGCGTAATAAATCCCCCTCCATCTTTTTCCACACAAAAAATGAAACTGAAATTTACCAAATGCCATTTTTGGCAGTAATAAAACAGCCAATTATCCAAGCAAAATTGTGAAAATATAAAAAAAACGGTTAAAAACATTAAGTGTAGACAAGAATCCCTCAAAGGGACTGACACTCAACTGGGCGAAAAGAATTTCTAGGAATTCAAGATAATACCATTTCTTCCTATTAACTCCTGAGTGTTGAAACCATCTCTGATATTCTCCAGCGAAAGGAAGATTTTCAAATTTGCCGCTGTGGTGCACATACTGGATATTAGATTGGCACCATTTTCATTTAGAACAAAGTAGACATCATTAGAAGTCTTATGGTGAAAACCCCATGTCATAATGATTATCCATTCAGGGGGATTAGTGACAACAAGATTTGTAAGACAGTCATCAAGACAGCCATATTGGATGTATGACTGGCACCATTTTCATTTAGGACCAACTAGGTATCATAAGAAGTCTATTGGTGAAAACCCCATGTTGATATAGCCATCCATTTGGGAGGAGTAGAGATAACAATATGTTCGAGACAGCCTCCATGGTGGCCATATTGAAGGTTAGGCATTTTCATTAAGGACCAACTAGACACCACAAGAACTCTTCGGATGAAAACCCGATGTCATAATGACTTTCCATTTATGAGTAGCGAAAACATGATTTTCAAGATGGCCACATATTGCATGTTAGATCGACACAATTTTTATTTAGAACCAGTTAGACATGATAAGAAGACTTTTTGTGAAAACCCCATGTTGATATGACCATTCATGTACGAGTAGCGACAAGATTTTCAAGATTAATGTTGTTGCAGCCATATTGGATGTCAGATCGGTACCATTTTCATCTAGTACCAACTAGACATCATAAAAAGTCTTTTAGTGTAAACCCAATGTTGATATGACCATCCATGTAGATGTAGTGATAACAAGATTATCAAGATGGCCATTGTTGTGTGGCCATACTGGACGTCAGATTGGCACCATTTTCATTTAAGGCCAACTAGACATCATAAGAAGTTTTTTTAGTGAAAACCATATGTTGATATGACCATCCATTCAGGATGAGTAGTGATAACAAGATTTTCAAGATGGCCACTGTGGCAGAATATGACCATCCATGCAGGAGGATTAGCAATTGCAAGATTTTCAAGACAACCACTGTGGGGGCCATGTTGGACATCAGATCGGTACTAGTTTCATTTAGGACCAACTAGACATCATAAGAAGTCGTTTCGTGAAAATCCTAGGTTGATATGACCATCCATTCAGGAGGAGTATTGATAACAAGATTTTCAAGATGGCTGCCATGGTGGCCATATTGGATGCCAGATCGGCACCATTTTCATTTAGAACCAACTAGATATCATAAGAAGTCTTTTAGTCAAAACCCCATGTTAATGTGACCATCCATTCAGGAGAAGTAGCGATAACAAGATTTTCAAGATGGCCGGTGTGGTGGCCATATTGGATGTCCCAGCAGCACCATTTTCATTTAGGACCAACTAGACAATGGGATGAATGTGTATGTAAAGTTTCAAGGCAATCCTCCAATAGTTTAGGAATAGTAGCGATAACAAACTTGTGCTAATGGATGGAAGGACAACAGGCGGACGATGCATGACAGATGAAAGACCATCTCATAAGCTCTTCTGGTCTACAACCAGTAGAGATAAAAATGGCTCGCCTCACAAAATTTTATCAGTTAATAGCATAGATCAAATTCAGCTAAAAGAAACTCCAAAAAACAAGAGGACCAAGTTGGCCTGAGATCTTTCACTTGACTGACATCTGCTAATAGCCAAATGCAAGTGTGGCTGGCCAATAAATCTGGGTCAGATGGACGCTTTCTCTATAGGTTAGAAATTTTTTGGAAAATCCATGGTTGTCCCTGGGCAACCAGCTTTGAACATATGGTAAATTACTGCAGTTGCCTAGATGATTGCTGTAATTAAAATTATTCAACAAATTTTTTCCTATATATAGTTGTACTAAGTGCACACAAAATTTGTAACTCACCATCAGTCCTGCTAATGGAAACTGTCACCCAAGTTTACACACTTATTAAATTTATTTGAGACCAGCAAAGAAAAGATAATCAAATAATTTCCTTTTCTTGATGGTGTCTTATTTTCCATCAGTTTTCTAGCATTTAGCCACCTCTTATCAGAAATATATCCATATTTCCACATACCTTAAGCTAAGGTTAGCCAACAGAAGCAACTGTCACATGCTCTACTGTGAGTACCCATTTTTTCATCAAACCAACAAGAAAGTGTAATGCATGTACCAGATCATAGACATTCAGTGTGTCAAGCCTAAGATGAAAGATACCACTACCATATGTTGGTGTGTGGACAAATGATGAACATTCATGAGCCTTGTCTTTAAGGGATCACTCCAATAATAAGTAGCCAACACGTGGATTAGTGTAGCCTCTTAACTCATTAACCCCTAGCGCCACGTTTACGCATCATGAGGTTGTACCCTACTTCCGAGCTCTGTAACGTGAACATCATTTAGGATCCACTAAAGTGGATGGTATTTCAGGAAACTAGATAGATGTAGTTCTACAATGATACCAGATAATGTCGACTTTCTACTCGCATTAAAATATACAGTGACAAAAATTCATTTTTTGAGACCCGATTTTTTTAGGTAAAAAATTGCCAGTTCCTGAACCAGAGTTTGTGTCCGTATTTTAGACTTTTTGGCCTTAGATCTAAAGCAGACTGGTCCAAACTGCACACAGACAGATGAACCTTAGCAAAAAGTAGGATAAGTTTGAGATTTGGAGTAAAAAGGGGCCAGGACAAAAAAATCGGGGATCCAATATGAAAAAAAAAAAAAAAAGTCCAACTTTTACCCTTCTGCACATGCGCGAGCGTAATAGCCAATCAAAAACAATGTTTCTGATACACCTAAGCATCCGGCTAAACAAAAAACTTTCTTAAGCAGATGTGTTTTGCTACATTCAGAAGTAACCCCAAAAATGCGTTTCCTAGCCCCATTTCAGGCAAAAACAAAAAGAATCTCCTCAGTTTATGAGTTAATGAAAGCAATCACCCAACACTCAACTACCAAATTATATGGAGATAATTTGAGCAACTCTGCAGTAGGTACCAAGTGGGACAATTTAATGTCAAATATTTGTTGCTGGAAGATATATAAAATATCATTTATATTTAATTTATAACATTATCACTTTTTAATAATATTTATTGGTCCAATACTGAAAAGCCTTTATGCCAGGATGCTGCCTGTCAAAACTGGTCAAATTCTGTTAAGCAGCTTTTGAGATAAAGTTGTTTAATTTTTGTTCGGCTGTTTGTGATGGCAGCCATTTCTTTAAAGCAGATCAGCATCACTTGTACAAATTTGAAAGCCCTTTATACCAGGATGCTTTCGATCAAATTTTCATGGTTTCGATCTCAACAGAATTACTATTGTATAATGTTTCCATTATAACAAAGTCACCTTGAAAAAAGATCAGACTTTTTTGCTAACCTGAATGTTAGTTATAACAGTACAGTAATGACCAAAGAATACAAAGTCACAATAGAATCAAAAACATGACAAAATAACAGTTGTATATGCAATTACAAAACAGACCTGGTGTTGTAAAACTTTTTAGCATGACAATAGATAATAACTTATAAGAATAAAAACTTCGACCATAGAAGGCTTTCTTTATTTAAAAAATGTTCTTGAAAATAAAAAGTTTTTATTTTTAAAAAAATGTCTATATCTGTCAAAATATGAAAGAAAACATAAAACTCAGCATTCTGCTTTCAAATTTAGTTTTTGTTTTTAATATGGATCTGAATTTATAAAGAAGAAAGTTTTGTAAACTTTTGGCGAGAGATATTTTACAAACTTCATTGTTCAATTTCAAAGTGGAGTGTTTAGTCAAATCTTTAGATTACTAACATTAATTGCAGTGCAGCTATTTAATTTACTATAAAAAAAAACACACTTGAGGTTATGCTGTCTTCATCAAGTCTGTTTTCCAAGTCGATGAAACACGCCTTTACTGTCAGAAGTGTTCCCAGCAGGGCTTTTCTGAGGTCCTAATCTACTCTTTACACCTAAAAAAGAAACAAAAAAAGGGTCAGATACAGACATCTAGGTAGAAAGCCATTTTTTGACTTCAATTGCCCTCACCCTTCGGTGAACAAATAATTTAATGCACATAACTTTTCAAGTATTATTTGTAAGGAAGACATTATGACAAAATCATTAAAATCTCATTCAAAACTTTCAGAAATCATGAAAATAAAAAATGTATAAATAACGTTATTTAAAAAAAGAGCACAATATATACCCACCCCGTGTGGCAAAGTGAAATTAAAAAAACAATTCTACTTAGTAATGAGATATCGGGTGAAGTGAAAGGAAAGAAAATCATGAGTATATGAAGAGTGCATATAATTTTTATGAAGTCAATAGGGTTGTTATAAAATGGATTTATAATCCAGCATGTTCTTAAATCTGTACACTGGCTGCTTCTTGATGTAAACTCAGTTTTAATTGGGTATTCTAAGAGATGCCCCTGTCATGGAAAATTGCAATTCCCTCTATGGTCTGTTTAGGAAAAGAAATGTCGTCATTTTGTTTTGAGCTTATGACATGTTTATCTGCTTTCTTTTTTAATACAAAAAAAAACCTCTTCATAAAAAAAGTAAATACAGAGAAAAGGGTTTTTGAGGAAGAGAGAAAGTTGTCTGGGGCTAAATAAAAGTATCCATTTTAATATAGCCAGAATTGTGCTGACATACTGTCAAAACCACCTACCCACCCACTCACCTACCTACCTATGTGACTGGGAATAAAAGATATAAAACAATAACAAACAACATTCATTTCCATGATATCAAAACAAAAGTACAGTGAAACCCTGCTATAGCACGATGGTCTGGGTTCAAAGAGAGCCATCATGTTATGTAATGTATCATGCAATAGTGCGACAAGTCAGTTAACTAAAGAAAATGATGCATAATTGGAACATAAACAGCACATAATAAATTAACCTTTAACACAAAATTTCAATAAAGTCACTGAAGCATGAAATATAGGTCACTGAGACCTCTTTTTGCAAAAAGAATGTAGAACTTATCAAGATGCATCCACTCACCAAGTTTCATGATTCTAGGTAAGATGGAATGGATATAACGTGCTAAAAACTCATGTGGTCATGAGCTAAATGCAAAAACTTAACAAAAGCCAGTAAAAGATGATGAGCCTCTTTTGCTGTAAGGGTGTGGTAGTAACAGAGATGCATATCATCATCAGTTTCATGATTCCAGAATGAATAGTGCCTGAGAAATGAACAATCATAAACTTTAACCCAAGTCAGTGAAGCACAAAATATGGGCCATAATGACCTACTACTGAAATGAGGAAGTAGTCTCATCAAGATACATCCCCAAGTTTCATGACTCTGTAGGGTAGTAATATACAGCATGCCAAAAAGCTACATAATCATGACCTAAATGCAAAAACTTAAGCCAGTAAAATTTGAAATATTGGTCACTGACCTTTTTTGGTATGGGTGTAGTGCTAAATACAATGTATACAATCATCTTGTTTAATGATTAAAGCATGAACAGTAAAAACATCAAATTGAACCAAAAGTCAGTGTAATGTAAAATACAGGTCACAATGACATACTTTTAAGACAAGGATCTAATTCTCATCAAGATGTATCCTCTCACAGTTTCAACTTTCCAGGTATAACAGTATCATACAGTTGATAGAAAACCAATGTGGTCATGAGCAGTCCGACATGATTGTGGTCCTCCCCCCAAAAAAATGAAAATGTGAAGGGGGGTTTGGGGGTCCTCCCCCAACAGGGTATCTATGGGCAGTGCCCCTGATCAGGGGGTCCAGGGCACCAAAGTCCCCCAGCCAAAAATGCATTTTAGACTCATACAAAACATGCAAAACTGCTCCTGGTTGACCATACTATCATAATATATTGTAAAGTTTTTACTTAATTCCAACAAAATAATCATCTTAAAAAAATAACAAACTTACCAAAACTGTACACAATACTTGAAGAATTTCACAATGTTCATTGTCACATCAACTTGTTCTCCAATAATATTAGTGCTGAAGTTATTACATGTGCATGTCAGTGTTCACACAGTAATTCAGTCACAGTAATTTGTCAATTTTTGCAGCGCATATTATATTACACATTTCTCTTTTCATAACAAATATGTAAAAAAAACACCAAATACATCAAATACATGTATATACACATATTCACATAAATTCACTTGTCTTTTCCCGCACTGGACACAACCTGTTGATATTGATATGCTAGTCTTGCTCTTTTTGCAGCCTTGGCAAAGATTTCTTTTGCTTTTCTTTTTGTCACCACTGACTTTTTTGGGTCAATGTTCAATTTTTTCTTTCCATTCTCAACAGTGGGTTTTTTTCCTTTCAAGCTCCTCCTTGCATTGTCCATATGCAGTGCGCATATTCTGACACAGGGTTACATCTGCCCTCTCGTGTAAGAAATCTTCCTTCTTAAAATAATTTATTGCCCTTTTTCCAGATGCCTTCAGGCCATATTTGATGTTCTGTACTTACCACCAAGGCTGTAATTTGTGCTTCTAAGTTTAAATTTCTCTGTATGCAGCTTCTTTTGGAGATGCTGCTCCAAACTCTTCCAGCCGTGAAAGGCGTAGTTCAAATCTTTCTTGCAAAGATCACAAAATGCCAGTCCTCTAGCATTCAGTTTTCTTATGAACTGACCAACTACATTTCAATCGACTTTCCGCTCAAGCCATTCCCATTTCCACACATTTTTCAAACCTTTATCCAAAACTTTTTGTGTCCGGGTCTCGGTCAATAACTCTAGATGCCATGTTTTGCAAGCATGCTTCTTTTTTTCCATTTCTATCAGTTTCCGTCATGTGAAGATTCATTGGACGAGTAGAAACTTTCGACCAATAAGAATGCTCTTTACAACGATCATCTGTTAAATAATACACGGAACGAATACTTTACAAGGATCATTGCGGAATGGGACCGGACAGACCATTTTTTTAAAAACCAGAACGGAGATGATATAAAAAATGGACTATATTGAAAAAACTCGGATTCAAGTCAGGAGAAAAGTGGAATTCCACTTTAAAACAGGGAAAAATCATGTCTGAGAGCTAAAAGCAAAAACTTAAAATAAGCCAGTGATATGTAGGTCACCATGACCCTCTTTTGTTGTTTGGGGGTTGTACTAATTAAGATGCATACAATCTTCTAGTTTGATGTTTCTACATCCGTGGACAGTGCTTGAAACTGAATCCAAGACAGAGAAACAAGAAATATGGGTTACAGTGACCTACTTTGTGACAAGGGTGTAGTACTCATCAAGATGTATCCTGCCATTAAGTTTCAGGAATCTTGGTATAACAGTATGCATATAGGGTGCTAAAAACTAATTTGGTTATCATCTAAACTGCAAATACTTAACTTAAACCAGTAAAATGTGAAATGTAGGTCACCATGACCTTCCTTTGATGTAAGGGTGTGGTACTAATAGAGATGCATAGAATCATATAGTTTGATGATTCTACCAAGAACAGAGATTGAGAAATAAACTTAAAGAACAGAATGTAACCAAAGCCATTGGATCATCAAATATGAGTCAGTGACCTACTTTTGTGATGAGGGAGTAATACTCATGAAGATACATCTCCTCACCAAGTTTCATGATTCCAGATATAACAGTACATATACAAGGTAAAAAAACCCTATTTGGTCATGACCTAAATGCAGTAACTTAACCTATGTTAGTGAAATATGAAATGCAGGTCACAGTGACCTTCCTTTGTGGCAAGGGTGTGGTACTAATAGAGATGCATACAATCATATAGTTTGATGATTTTAGCATGAACAGAGGTTGAGAAATAAACTTAAACCATAAATGTAACAAAAGTCAGTGCACCATGAAATACAGCAGAGTGTCCTACTTTTGTGATGAGGGTGTAGTGTTCATCAAGATGCATCCCCTCACCAAGTTTCATGATTCCAGATATAACACTATTTATGGAGTGTGCAAAAAATCTGAGCTAAGCGCAAAAAACTTAACCAAGAATTTACAACTAATGTATATGTATGTACAAAGTTAGCACCATAAGTTCACTCCCCAGGGGGTGGGTGTAGGTGCTATGAAACCCACTCCAAACTGCTGCCTAGGACCTAAGAACAAAGAATGGTTGACATTCAGTGATGGTGTATATACGTACACCGCTTCCTCGATAACTCGTGCACAACGGGGTCCAAAAACATAGACCGCACTATAAGCGAGGGCACGAGTTACCAAGGGACCTCAAAAAAATTAAGAAAGGGAGTCCATCCCCACTGGACATCGAGAAAACCGCAGTGGGGGTGGGAGTGGGGGTGGGGGTGGGTAACGGGGCTGTTTAATGGCGGAATACTCGCTTTATAATTACATTGGGAATAATTGTCAATAAAGAGCTTTTTCTAATGTAGTTGTTTGCTTTTCTGTATAAATTACCTTTATTTTCAAGATAATGAACCTCTGAAAGATCGTTAACAACATTAGTCCAAGCGGTTTGAACAACACATGTACGCGATACATTGTGTATTACATCACTGCT
Source organism: Margaritifera margaritifera (assembly GCA_029931535.1). NCBI lineage: Eukaryota > Metazoa > Mollusca > Bivalvia > Unionida > Margaritiferidae > Margaritifera > Margaritifera margaritifera. The sequence goes on along the minus strand of JAQPZY010001468.1, from coordinate 1,011,449 downwards.
TTTTGTTGTTGTTGATTCACAACTAAACAAGATTCCTTTTTTCAAAAACTATTGACATTTATCTCGTGAAACAACTGTCAACTTCGAACCTAGATTTATTTATTGTTCCATTAGTAAAATATGGATGCCGTGATTTCATATCAAGTAACAGTGAAACTTCGTCTCATCCTTGAGGAAATCCCTGAGTAGCATGTTAGAAAGTTCAATACAAACTCTGGAACTTGCTTCTCCGTAATGAACCGCATCTGTAAAACAAAGCTTTTATTCTCCAAGTACTCATTTGGCTTGGTTGCCTAACTATCTTTGATTACATTTGTGAATGAGTAGGCTAATTTAAGGTAGTTTAATTATATTACTTACATAATAATATTTATAACAGTGTTCGATTGATCAATTGAAATGAGTTGACCTGACACACGGCCGTGACCGCTAGCTCTTACGCAGGCAGGATTTGCACGCCTTTTAACTTTTCTGTTATTCCACTCCCTTTGTTTGATTTGATACAAAAGACGTAATTAACGTGATAATACAAACCAGGCCTGCTATTAATTGAGTGTAACAGCACAACATATACTTTCGCAAGTAGGAGATAAAAACAAAAAAGGTCTGCACATAATTAGATTCTCACAGAAACGCTCGCGGCAATAGTTGGGTCGGTTGAATTTTAATTTTCACGTTTTAATACAAGAGGGCTTATTGCATTTATGATGATTACGCTGAAACCGAATTAAAAGATTGAACTAAAACACATATTTCACTTGACAAAACTTATTTAATTGGTATTTATTTTTAAAGTGTTGCAGCCAGTAGGCTTTAGTGACGTTTTCATTGATCGAAATTTCGTAGAATATTGTTATTTATAGTGTACTGAGAATGTTGTTTGGAAAGAAAATTGAACAAAATATTTGACTTCTTATTAAAAGTTGAAAATTTCATGATGACGATTCAAATTTCTGGGTACTAACCACTGGTTTTGACGATAAAACGAGCGATATATTAAGGTTTCATTTACTAAATTTTGATCGCGATTTTTTTTTACCTTCAACAAATAGGGTCAATTTTGTTTGTTTTTTTGTTTTTTTAATAAATTTTCTATTAAAAAAAAAAACGGGATCCACGTCTGGTCCGCTTTATAAGCGGGTTCGCGAGTTATCCGGGCGCGAGTTATTGAGGGAGCGGTGTATATGGTTTTATCTGTGTGGATACCGATGCAAACACTAACACCATGGGTAGTACAAAAGCTTACCTCTACCTCTAGTTCATAGAGATGAGCTAATGATGATCCTTTCTGTATAGCATACTATGATCTGGGAATAGCATTATGCAATAGACATGCATCTGGGCTATAGCCATAGCACACCATAGCCACTGTGCCATTATTTCTAATGATATGACACTGTTATTACCACAGAGGCAGAGAGCCATTCATGTACACAGATGGGAACAGTTATTATTAGGTGTTCATTCCATATATAGGCTGTCTCTCATTCTATAATTTAATTCCAAGGATGTATGTACAATCAGAGGCTGCAGTTGGAAATGAGATTCACTCCCATTTGATTTCACTCCAGTTCAATCCCCTGACTCCAATATTATCAACCAATCAAATAAATTCTTCCACATCAGTTCCAAGTTGTAACCATGGGAAAGCATCCTCTAGGTACAAAACTGAACCATATAACTTCATTGAAAAATACTTTTTACACAAGTAGAGAATTGGTGTTTCTCTGTATATTTGAACTTGCATGCAGGCAAGGCTTCATACCACAAGTCAGGGTACAACTTTAATGTGTAAACAGTTTTGTGTGTGTAAGTTTCTCCTTTAATAGAGCTTTGCATTACTATGTACATGATATGCATGTATAATATGTACAGGGTTTAACAGCACATTAGCATGATTCTGGCTATATAAAATACTTAGGTAGTAAAAATGTCTGAGTCAGAAAATTCATAAAATCCGAAGGAAGACAAACCCTTCGAAACAAAAGCAAACATGCACTCCAATAAGACAAAAGGCAATTTTAAAAATACAGTACACAAAATAAACTAAAAAGGTAAATCAAAAGTACTGAGAATACTGATATACTGAAGGTTTGGGTAAAATGTACATTAAATAGAATCAAAGAGATGAATATAAATTGTAAGATATTGATAATAATATTCTTTTTTTAATCTCATATGGAAATACCAAGTCTTTTTATCTCTTTATTTCTTAACAGAGACCTGATTAAACAATTCATAAAATATTTTTTTAGAAAATATTTAAGCTATTACGTTTTATGAGTATTTTCTATTGAAATGATTCAGTATTGTTTCAAGAACTGCGCAGAAGCAGTCAAATGATATTAAGAGAAAGAGAAGGTAATCACTCTAATCATTTCCTCTTAGGGTTAGAATTTGAGTTATGTCCCTTTACTGGACTTACTGGCTTTTCAACGCCAAAATAGCCAATAGAGCTAAATATAGAAAGTGCCTTGTTATTAGAAACACAAACCATTCTTATTATTAGTAACAGAAGAATAGAAAGTATGTCAAAGTCTTTGGAGGGAAATCTCTATGAGCCCAAAAGACAAATTCCTCAGAACAAGTATATGTATCTCTAAGATGAAAATTGGTGCAAGTGCCTAATGGTGTTCTAATTGTTGAATAGTGTTATTTGTTAATGGAGAAGAATTAACACTGTAAAGTTGTAATACAATTAACTCAACCACACTTTACAAAATTACATTTAATTATACCTTTTTCCCAACTGAGATTTGAAATACAAGTAATTCCATTAACTATCTATTAAAATTAAACTTCTTCACAGAGACTCATTTTTTTCTACACATATCTCACCTTTCTGCTCCTGATTAAATGTTACGGTGAAAGAAGAACTGCTGGAATCAGCTGCAGGTGTATTATCCACTCTACGCCCCAGTCTAGCCTTCACATTTACAGGTTCTATTTTAGCATGAGGAGCCAGGACACCATGTGTGTGAAATGAACTTGGTGACTCCTCTAACTCTGTGGAAAAAGAACAAACATAAAGACACCCTGCCAACATAAAGTTAGTTGTTTGAATGTATTTTCTGCAATATGCCTTCAGTAGACAAGAAAAGACATGTACAGACATGGTTCCAACTCCAAGGTGAATCTTCACCCATTTTTAGATTTGTTACAGGCCTAAAAATTTCCCAAGAACTGAGGGTATTCAGTATTTTTTTCAGGCAAAGGGAAAGGAAATTTTTATGGAAAATTATGTTTATCCAAGAATACTCTCACCCAATCACATTAAACATTAGGAATTAAACTCTGCTACCTCTCCAAATCCAGCCCTTCCAGAAAGACAGAAAAAAAATTGTCCTTCCTGTCAATATATCGTATTTTCAATGAAAATAACATCTATGGGAAGAAACTCTTACAAGATACCCTTATAGTTACCTGTCTTAACACAACTAGATGGCCACTCATATACTGGATGTTATTCAGTTAACGCTTGACCAAAACATCACATTTCCAGTGTGGGAGGGCTTCATTGTCATCGGGTAAGTATTCTTGAAGAAACATAATTTATAATATTTCCTTTCTCAGTTGAATAAATTACTCAGTCACATTTACATTAGGAGAATATATAATTGATCAGGAAATGCATGCACATCCAACCTCTACCACAGTTACCCGTTGAAGGAAATATGACTGGAGTCCCTATGTGAAGGATAAAACCAATCCCATAACATAAAGGCAGCACAAACAAGGTCACATGTCAAGTGATGTCTACACAATGGTAAAGAAAAATGAATGTCATTTTCTTACCAAGAAAAAATTCTGGGCACACCAAGCGAAAGCCATGAAGAGGTTGTGCTGTCCTTAAAGGGATCAGGTTATTGTCTGGGTAGCAGCAACTTGACTCACCAGATCGAGTTCCATTCTCTGCAATGCTATATTTAGAAGACAAAAGCTTGAGGTGGTTGACTGTGCTTGCCAACTGACCACTTCAATGATGTCTCAGATCAAAAAATTGTGTTTGAACAGAAGACTCACTGAGATTGCTCAAATCTCATGTGCTGAAATGCTCATGTGGCACATCTGATTTTGTGAAATGTGAAGAATATAGTGAGTGGATCACACACATGAGCCAAGATGCCAGGGCTTGGGGGTTATATCATGCTTACAGGCTTTTAGCAGAAGGAAGAGACATTGTTGGGACCCACAGATGCCTTCCATGCATTTCAAGTAGTGCCTGACACCATGGACCGGATCTTGCAGAGCTGCCGCTCCCAACATATCAGTCAAGGAGAGTTAGTGATTGATCACCTTCTGAATGCCCGTGAACCTGTCTGGTTGCATCATTAGGATGACTGAAGCATTTGATCAGAACTGGAGATAGTTCAGGTCTACTGACTGGGCATGCAATTCACTCACCTTGCACGTGGAAGCTAGGCCTATCAAAAACCATATTTTGTTTTGAGGAGTTGCAAGAACTCCCTCACAGAAATTCATTCCCTGTTGGAAGCTGACTCTGAGAGCTTGACAATCCGTGCAATGCACATGTGAAGGTGAACAAGCTTGAGGTGAGTCCAAAATTCCATATCAAGATGGACGAAAGGCTGGGAGGGAGTAAGATCTGATTTCCCCCAGTTCATAAAAAATCCCAGCTGGAGAAATGGACAGCAGTTTCTGTTGATGAGGATGACCTAAACAGGATGACAACATAGTTGATGGTCTTTATGGATGCCCATGCATTCCGGCTAACTCTGAATGGGAGTGCATGAAATTGGTATAAGGATCCTTGAAATGTGAAGTGAAGGAACTGACACAAAACCAGATGGACTGAGATATGAAAGTGTGAATCTCTCCAGTTGAGACTGATCTTAAACTCATCCCTGTAGATGGAAATCTTTACCAACCATGCCATATCAATTTTGAATCTCAGTGTGACTATATATCTGTTGAATCAGCTCATGTCTATAACCAGTATGAGCTTTCCATTGGCTTTTGGCACTAATAAAAGTCTGGAATAGAACCCTACAGAGTTTGGTCTGTGAACTATCTCTACCACCCACCTGGAGAGTAAAAAGCACATCTCCTGTAGGATTTTCGCCTTCTCAGGCTTGGTCGGGACCTCTGTCATGGAAAGGAAAGATGAAAGAGGAAAGGGCTGGATGAGCAAACTCTGAAGTCCCTCTGAAACAACTTGATTCACCCATTCATTTTGTAGAAAAAGGTAAATCCAAGACTGCCTAAAAAGAAGCCTTGCACCTAGAGGCACATTATCAGTGGGTGTCCAGATTTGGGAGTCATTGAATGTGATTGGGAGGCTCGGGGAAGGAGAAAGTTGACTTCCTCTCCTCTTTATTAGGTTGTCTACAATACTGAGGGGTTTGTTGCTGCCTAAAGTGTGACTGTGGGTGAAACTGCTGTTGTCGAGTGGGATTCTGCATTCTCTCCTTCTGCCTATGATCATTTCTCCATTGTGGCTGAGATTGATGTGGGCAAAAAACCAGATGAAGGCTTAAGGAGAGTTGGAAAGTGAGCTCTTGTGCTGCCTGCTTCCACACATCCTCTATATGACCACCAAACAGTGGTGGAGAACCAAATGGTAATGAGCACAAAGCCAGTGAGTGATGCAGCTCAAGAGAAGACTAATAGAAGGCATCTTGCCTCACTAAGTACAGGTTATATGACAACATCAATGCATTGGCCATGGAGTTGTGTGCAGCCCTGTTCATCACCTTGGAGATATGACAAGCTGACTCCAAAACAAGTACAGTACCAGATTTTTAAGCCAGATGAAAATCACAAAAGATGTCGGATCAAGCAGTGACGAAGTGGCCATCATGTTCCATACAAGTTTGTATGTTATATCAAAGATGTGACAATCAACTCTCTAAAACTGCAGGGTGGTCATGTTCACTGTTGCAATGTCTTTATCTAAGTTCAGGACTTCTGCATGGTATATGTCCAACTGGGTACTGTACCAGTAGGAGGAGCAGGATGCTGGCAACTGGCTCTCCAATAAGAATGACTTATAGGCACTCTGGTTCTGCTCACTTATGCCCACTGGGCTTTCATATTATGAGAGCAAACTCTCTCATCATTCCCAAGTCTGTATTAGCAAGATGCAATAAAAGGTGGGATGCAAAATCCACCAAGGTCATCAACTTCATCATTGTCTCTTAAATAAGTCATCTCATCTGAGACTCAATCAACAACTGTGGTGGGTGTAACATAGATGCATCCAATGCACTCAATTCTTCTGCTTCCAGTGACCTGATGTGATGGTCACATACAGTAAAGTTCTAGGAATCTTGGTGGAGGGAGGGGCTTATCATGGCAGCTCTCTACTATGCTGGCTACTGATGAAGTCTTTGGATGTATGCTCAGAATGTCACTGTCCTTAGATGTAGACATAGCATGTTTCTCCCAGCACTTCCAACTTTTATGCAAGACTATTTACCATGCCCCCCTCGACCATTCTGTACAAACACTAAACAGTGATGATGATAAAGTGCATTTAGTGCAGGTGAGGCATATCTTTTGAGTGTACTCAGAGGAGACAAAGACCTTGAACTTTTTATACTCTGCACATTTAGTCACCATTGTATATCTGAAACAACAATGAAAACAAAATCAATAAATAAAGGGAAATGACAACCCAAAAGTGTAAACTATATCAATAAAAACACAGAATAAAAACACATGTAAAAATCAAAGCACTGTTTGCAAGATAAACATCTGGAACAGCAAGCACCAATTATGCTGTGTGCTACAACATGGTCAGAGACAAGGTCCACAAAATCAACAAATATGCAAAATTACTGTTGGAAAAACAAAATAAAGTTACCAATGTCTTCAAGTAACCTTAATTATTAACACTATACTGATTTTACAGACAGATGGACTGAAATAATGATGATTTCTGATGAATATTGCTGCGATGTTGATCATATAAACAATGCGATGCTGATCATACAGCAAAGAAAGCTTAAACTGAATAATATCAGGGAAAAATGGATGATGGTAAATTATAATATTCCGCAACTATCAATGGCAGCAGATAAAACAAATCTCAGAACATAACAAAACTGATGTGTGCTTGTACAATATCAAAATAAAGTTGTCTCTAGACAATAAAATGAATATTTCATGTTTTTTCCAGTGATGTAAATTAATTATCAGGCTTTCAAGACACTTGTAATTAATGCCACTAACTACATTTATTGAGAAATGTATTATTTAAGAGAGATCTTATAATAAACAGCTTAAACATGCAAAGTAAATACGCACTGACTACCTGATATATTGTCCAATATAACCAATAAATGTTCCTAGTATTTCTCTACTTAATTGTGACACATGCTGTGACTTATTTCTTTTAACTTTTGTGAGTAAATTTAGTTTTTTTTTAACATTCACAAAAGGGAAGACACAGAGGCATATATAAAAAGAAGGCCTGGGCCTGCATGTTGAGCTCATTAAATTTTTTTGTGTACAATGCATGACCATGACCCCAAGGTTATAAGGTTGAGTAAGCATGTCTCGAATGAATTGTCTTTACTTCATAATGATTCATCCTAAATATAAACAAAATCCATCAAGAGGTTTAGGAAATATAAGCAAATGAAAATTTTTTAACCAAAATCTTCATGCGAATTTTCTATGTCTGTGACCTTGATCCCAAGGTCATTGGGGCAAGTGACTCGGTTGCAGAATCAACTGTCTTAGATTCAGAATGATTCATCATAAGTAAGAACAAAATCATTTAAAGTGATTTAGAAAATATAAGCAAATGATAAAACTTTAACCAAAATCGTAATGCAAATTTTATATGAATGTGACCTTAACACAAAGGTCAAGGGGGCAAGTGAGTATATCACAGAATTAAGATGAGAATTTATCAAGGGGTTTAGGAAATATATGCAAATGAAAATTTTCAGAAAAATCTTAACAAATTATTGAGGTCAACATTGATACTGCAGCAGGAGGAAAAGTGATTGCTCATTTTCCCACCAACATGGACCAATAATGGATAAAGGAATTAACGATCAGCATGGTGACCTGTACTATACCTTTTTTTTTCTTCTCAATAAGAACCCTCCTTGCTTTTTTAGCTGCACTTAGTTTTGCCAATCGTGTGGCATTTTTCAATACTCCAGCATACTCCAGGGGCTTGTCATTTTTTTTATCATCAATTTCATCATCATTGTCATCATCGTCTAGCATCACTGTGGATGTTGCTGCTCTTTTGACAGATGTCTTTCCAAGACGACTAAACACAGATGTCTGAAAATATAGGGTTTTAGATATTATTATCTGCATACTATTCATTATACATTTAGAAACTAATCTTTAAATGTATGTAAGATTACTGTCTCCAAATCTGAAATCAAGCCACCTTTGAAATTGAGTCTTCTTCCTAAATAAACAAATTCCCACAAAGTTCTCAACAGAAACTTTGATGCAAAAAATGAGGCCCAAGTGGACCTGATACCACTCACCTGGGTAGTTAACACATCAGCTTGTGAATGTGCATTCACACAAGTACTAACACAGTAGAGGGGAAAAATAAGCTTGGAGCACAAAGTTGCTATATTGTCTATTAACACTGGTGTGGTTTATCTTCTTTCCTAAACATATATATGTATACAGTAGGACCCTGCTATAGCATGAATTTGGATATAACACGATCGTGGCATGGCTCCCGAAATTTTATCTATTTTTTCGTACATGAAAAAAAAAAAAATTTCTTCAAAGTAAGAAAAATAATGTGTAAAAAATTAATTATCATTTTGGGGAGGAGATCGTTTATGAATTCGGATATAATTCGATCGTGGCATGGCTACCGAGATTTTACAATAATTTTGCCAATTTCTTGAACTACTGCAAAGTTTTGTGCCAAAATAAACAAGAGTTTGATTTAATAATTTGGCAAGCTGTATTGTATTCTTGAAAAAAAAGTGTCTTATGATTGCATCTTTCTTTATATGAATAAAGATGCTGAACATTTCTATTTGTGAATGTTCATTTCAAATGTGTCAGTAGTCAATCACTGCACTTTGATCTTAGTTTATTTTTGAAAGATGTCAGCTCATTTTAAAGCTGATAAGTCTTAATCTTATTATTACTGATACATGAACAATAAAGTCATTAAGTCTTCTTTGTGTTTGTCTTCAATACATTCTGTGTACAATCGTTGCTCAAACAATAGCCGACATATGTTTGCTCATTCAACTGCCAAGCACCAAACAATGCGGTGGTTGATAAAAGATTCGCACCTGAATTTATAAATCAATTAATTGAAGTCATTGACAATCATCAAAGTCAATCTCAAAGCTAAAGGTTGTTCAAACCATGCTGCAGTGATTTATAAAACAAAAAAAAAAACCGAAAGCCGCCAACACACACACGTGGCTTGGCAGTGTTGTTAGACAATAGCCACGCAATCAGTTGACCAGTGAATAATATTGTACATTCCCGATAAAAAATGACCCCATTGTTGATTAACAATTATTCTTGCTGTAGTCATTCAGACAAATAGGTGTCAGAGTTTTAATTAGTAGTTATTTACAATGGATAACAGTAAACGGAAACGTAAAGTTTTTACTGTTAAAGAGAAGCTTGAAGCCATGGACAGGATTAAGTCCGGTGTTTCCACAAGTCAGATTTAATTCCCAAGTGATATTTCCCAAGTTATCTGCCAGTGCATGTGGCTGATAAGCCTTTGGCTTGTAAAAGCACTCACTTTGTTTTCAAGTTGTTTTCCCACGTGACTACCCTTTGATCAAGCCGCGAGTTTGATACTTGTTCAGTGCCAAGTAACAGAGGGTGGTCATTTGAACTCCCTGTGATCTTGCCGCACAATTGACACGTGTCCAGTTGCATCCTTTAATAGATTTCTGACTTTATGATCAAAGTGTTACTTGCAGAGTCCAAGCTCAGTCTCTGCATAAGCACCCGCATATGACAGTAAAGCTGAGGAATCGGAGTCGGACATGATTTACGATGACTAGACGATGACGATTTACAATGACTAGACGACGATGTAGGATTTCAGAACTTTATCAGACAATGATATTATACTTCTGTGTGGATATTTTCGATGGAATTATTATGGACTCACTCCTACGCATGCCATAAGATCGGTTGGTGAGTACATGTGTTGATCCTTTAACTATTCATGCCATACAATAGACATGTACATATAAATGTACCAATGCATGGTTCTCTGAATAAAGTAAAATATTATATGTGCAATCTCTGTTTTCACTGCATGTGTATTTCTCGTTTAATATGCATTGATTTAAGATGGTAACTGTGTAACGTTGTTTTGAGCCCACAATCAACCCCCCCCCCCCCATTTTTCTGGTGCATGCATCATTTTCTTCAACTAAATGACTTGGTTTTGTCTAGGTTGGTTATAGCATGGTTCGGGACATAGCACGATCTCATTTTGTGGACCCCAACCACCGTGTTATAGCGGGATCCTACTGTATATATATATATATATATATATATATATATATATATATATATATATATATATACAGTGAAACCCCTCAAAACCAACAACCCTTGGGACTCAAATTATTTTTTGGGGGGTTTTAGAGGTTTGGGGTTTATTGAGGTTTTCGCAGATGTGAACAATATTTTTTTTTCTAAGTGCTTATATGACGAAAGAGAGAGAGAATGTAACTTTAAGAGAACATCAGTGTCTGTGTGTATAAATGTACAAAATTTGGAAAGTTTTTATTTTTGTTTATATAAATATTTCATGAAGAATTAGCTGCTGAAAATACTTTCCTCCCGAAAATCACATCCTGTCACATGAATAAAATACAGTTGTTCCACACAGAAATACAGTCCTCGTCACAAGAAACATTTGAGAAATGAGATACTTTTATAACTTTACTTTAGTCCATTAGAATTATGAATGACACATCCACAATGTTTAAATACTCCATATAATTCATAATGTTCTCAGTTCAAGAGCCTGGCTTGAGGAAGGCATGGAGCATTGCCTGTTTTTTCTTACATCTTTCTTTAACTAATGTGGCTTATGTTAATAACTCCATTTCTTGTGCCATAGCCAAAAAAACGCTCATCCTTAGCAATCGCAAAGTTTTTAAATCTGTGTATAAGATCTAAAACTACAGGGTACATCTTATCACACGACAAATGACAGTCATGGCTACTTAAATGCCTGTATGGAATGATTTTTCTCCACTGAAAATCAATTGAGTGAATCTGACTTTTAGAATACTGTTTTGTTGGTCTCCATCGGCAAAGCATATCAAGAGAGGCCACATCTTTGGGAAATAAAGCCCTGATATTTGATTAAAAAAACAAACAAAAAATATTATATTGATCATGTATACAAATAAATAGCATCAATCACAATAAGATAATAGGCAGAGAAACAGAATTTTTTCTAAAATTGCTTACCTGCAAGAATTTAGTTATTAATAATTCACCTTAAATGCTGGCTCCTTTTTATGGTGCAAGACTTCATATAAGCCTATTGCTAGCCCTAATCTGTGTTGGCATGCATGTCAAGTATTGTTTTAAGCTGGCTTGCCCTTTGGACATTTTCTGGCTCTTTGTCTCACAGATAATTCTACTACAGTACTTCCAAACCGTAATTAATCTGTTCCAGGATATGTCAGGAATTTTGCAGCTAAAATACATTCCTAGTTTGAAGTAAATTTTGGTTTAATGGGGTTTTTATAAGCATAAAACTGAAATTTGGAAATGAAATTTGTTTCGTTATTTGGAGTTGAGGGGTTTCGATTTACTGGGGAAAGAATGATGATACTAAAGAAGGAAAAATTTGGTCATATATATATATATATATATATATATATATATATATATATATATTATATACATACACACACACACACAGACACACACATACATACATACATACATACATACATACATACATACATACATACATACACACATATGTGGGATAACTTTCTCTGCATTGTCCCTGAATCTCTCCTAGCCCCAGGGAACTTGGCCCTAATTCATAACTTAGAAACTGTTCATAGTCCAACCCTTAAAGTATATACACTTACTTGGTCTTACAAGGAAGTTACTCCATGCAACATGGATTGCTGGGTCTGTCCTTACACCCCTGGGGCCCTGCCCATGAAGTTATAACTTGGAAACCATTGAGATCTGCAAGGTGGCTCAGTGGTTAAGGTGTCAGACAGGTGATCAGAAGGTTGTAGGTTTGAGTCCCACCATCTGTTCAGCCAGGATTGACAACCAAATTCTCTGGATTTTTTAAAGGTTGTATGCTGTTATAAATTAAATTTGGAAGTTTTGCAGGAGGAAAGCATATTTGTAGAGGTTATAAACAGCAACTGTAAATGGATGATGCACAACACACTATTCACAATGGACAAAGGATCATACCATAAGCTCACTCAGCCTCATGACCAGTTGAGCTAGTAGTATTTACTGTGAAATCATTTATTTTCATGTGTTTCACATTTTTGAAGTTCTGCAAAAAATGATCTTTTGTTGGCACCTACATTCAAGTATTGGGGAAAGGGTCCACAGACAGATTATTGTTTATTGGGTCTTAAATTCATTGTTAGCAGCAACTAAGAAACTTATGAAAATTTGTACCCAACAAAAATACCTTCTATGTACAGTGGGACTTGTATTACTTGGCTATAAAGTGAATCACATATTAAAGCTGGTTGACAGTGAGCCTTAATACAGTCACACATGCATGATAATTTTCTGGATATATTTGGAATTCTGGAATCAATGGGTCTGGTTTGTGCGTTAAACAAACTGGCAGGAAATACTGTTAAAGTCACATCCCTTTTCTGATCTAATGATGAAGTGCATGGTACACAAAATTTTGTCCCAAACCAAGATTCTATAGCATAAAAAGCGATCAGGCTAGGGTTCTGTTTTTTTTTTCTTCAATTAAGATAATGTATGAGTTACATTTTGGAAAAGGTTCTGGATTAGGCATTCTGAAACATTTTCATCCCTGTCAGGGTCAAATCCATCACAGGACACCTAAAATGGACTAAATTTTACAGACACATCTTGCCAAACACATAAGCTTGTCAGTATATAGTTGTAAACATTTTGAACATATAGCTAATGTTTTATACCGTCCTTGAAAATAAGCATACCTATAAACTAAGCCTGATATTTTCAAGGATTATTAAGAAAATTTGTAGGATACATTTATTTCTGACAACAAAAATTGAGTTCACTTCACAACTTTTCTGCCAACTTGCCTATTTTGATATAGTTTCCTTGAATTCGACTTTTCATACAGGTAGATTAAAGAAATAACTTTATTTGAATTCTCTTTATTTAACACTCATATTCAATAATTAGATCTATTCAGCAAGGTGTCAAAATTGACATTTTACTCGGTTGAATCCAACGAGGACACCTCACTCTGATGGCTCCTGCCATGCATCAAACAAATTAATCAGCTTTTATTGCTAAATGCCACCATGAAAAGGACACCTCATCTCAGACAAGACAATGGAAAATAGAAGTTTACTTCTCCATTTGATTCCCACCTCGGTTTGGTCTAGAAGTGTACCTATTAGTAATAACTTGATTTGCACCTGAAATGAATTTGTTTAATGCATGGCAGGAACTATCAAAGTGTAGTATAATTGTTGGATTTAACCCAGAAAAATGTACAAGCAACACTCTGTAAGGGAGAATTATCTGCTGATATGACTCAGCCAAATGAACACAAAGATGGTGATTGTCCATCTGTGTCTTAATTATATAAAGTGTACAATCAAGAACAAACATAAACACTATCTATCATCAATTTCCTCTGTTTATGATGTTGATGGTGCATTTTTTCAGAAAGAAAAAGAAATGAGCGACACCTATCAGTAATAATCAGACGTGAAGACTTTACCCATATCTCACTCTGCTTAGATCTCTCAGTCATGCTTGAGTCTGCTTGAACAAGCCTACATCAATAAAGAATTTATAGCTGACAAGTGGGAAGCCATTACTCGTATAAAATATTACCTTCTTTAATTATATTCCATTAAGTGAAAGCAACAAGTAACAAAGTCTGCCAAATTTTTGAATCAACATTTATTTTGTCTCAGAGGTAGATCAGTATTCTTCCAAATATGAATTTATAATTGGTTTTGTAAATAAATATTCAGAATAATAGTTTAAACAAGACAAATTTAGCATGAAAATAATTAAACCAGGGATATTTTTTTAAACAAAATCACGATTCATTTCTTTGCACAACTTGATTTGCTTGTATGATTTCAGACAATATTTCAATCTTATTTGTATTTTATGAGATTTCTGAAACTATGTATCAAATTCATATGAAACATAGGATCAATTTGCAATGGATATTTAGATTCTGTTTCAACTATTAAAATAGTACATATTCTTAAAAAATTATATAGATGTAATTAAATGCTAAAAAAGAATTATCTTAAATAACCAATGCATTAGACATTTATGAAAAACAGCTGTAAGAAAGGTTTTTCAGTGGATTTAGTTCTGGCCCAAAAAATGGCCAAGTGGCAATTAAATTTTTGTTGTCAATATCAATGCCAAAAATTGTTTCAATCTGAAGCCCAGCTCTAACATCTATATGCACATCTCTTGATCCTAGCATGCCTCATGAGAGGGAAGTGACCGCTAAAATCTGCCTCGAACTTCATGATTTTCTTTGAACCTACAACCATGCATTCCTTACGCACCATTATCGCTTGACTTTGTGGGTTAAGTCAGTCTCAAAAATGGATTTTACATGTGTTTTAAAAAGCAAGACTATCCTGAGACAGAGAATTAATCTCTAGAGTGGAGAGAGTTCCACATTCATAGATAAAGGGAGTCAACTCTTCTAGCATGTACATACAAGTGTGGAGACATTGTTTATGACATCGTCGGTGTGCACTTATTATGATGAGCTCTAAACTCATGAAATATACCCAATTATATTTTGAACTCATAATGAGAGTATTATGCTGAACATGGTAGTTGCATGCATGGTGTAAAATAAATGCACTTAATAGCAAGAAGGCCAGGGCCCGCATGTCAAACCCATGATCAAAGCATTGCTGTAAAATGTGACCTTGACCCCAATGTCATACAGTTGAGCAAATGGTTCATCTTTCCCATCTGTATATACCATATAGACAAAGGGAAGACTCTTGTAGCCACTACCTCCCCTTACCACCACTAGCTGACTGCCCATCAACTGGATGTTTATCAGTTAAGCTGAGCAATACAACAATGAGGATGCTTGTATTTGCGGGGGGGGGGGGGGGGGGGGGGGGGGGAGGGTTTAATAGTAATGTGACTGGATTAGTATTCTCAGAGAAACATAGTGTTCTAAAAAGTTTACTTTCTCCCTTGAATATATTCCCTAATCACATTAAATTAAAGAAAGGAGAATAGATAATAGGAGGAGGAAATGTATGAGGATCTAACCTCTACCACAGGAACCCTTTGAGGGAAGAATGACTGGATTCCCTATATGAAGGATAAACCACTCTCCTAACATTTGGACAGCACAACCAATGGTCACATAACCCATGATGGAAATATATGGATAAGAAGAAAAGAATGACTTTTCCTTAGATCTCTGAGTAAGAAACTTGAGAATGTTGACTGTACGTGCTAGTCAACAGCTTCTATAATGTATTTGATCAAAATGTGTTCAAATGCAAGGCTTGTAGAGATCGCTCTAATTTCATGAACTGAAATGTCATGAGGCAAATCTGGTCATGTGAAACCTCCGAGTTACTGAGCTAAATTACACACTTCAGCCAGAGCTTGGGCTGGGGGTGGGGGTATATCCTCTTTCCCAGCCTTCAGCCTTCACCTGAAGAAAGAGATGCTGTCAGGCCCCATCATGACCCTTCTCCATGCATTTCAAGTGCTTGAGGGCACAGAACAGATCTTGCATTGCTGCCTCTCTTAACATATCAACCAAGGAGAGGGAGCAGATGCAGACTTTCTGGTTTCCCACCAATGTCCTATTCTTAGCTATGAAGCCTGGTTGCATCATTAGAACCATGGAACCATCTGGTCTGAACTGGAGATGGTTCGATTGAAAGGACATACAACTCACTCACTCTCCATGCTGAAGCTATGTTCTACATGATAGTAGCTTCTGTGAGGTTCTGACTAAAAGCTCAAACTTATCTGACTATTGCCAAGGAAACAAGGTGAGTGATCTGAGCCTATTCTCAACACATTTGGCCAGTACGTTCAACAGGACCATATTTGCGGCCTATATACCTCCACCATGATGCCTGAATGTGTCAGAAATGGATGATGCTGTTGCTTGTGCACCAGTCACCGAAAACACACCACCTTCCATCATAAGCCCTTAAATTGGAGGGCCTTCTTGCTTGCAAGAATCTCTCCATGACTGAAGGTTAAAATTTCTATATATGCTAGGCTCTCCAGACAAGAGCCAGGCATATATGAGAAGCCTGTCCAGGCAGGGATGAAACTCCTGCGACCAGGACGTTTTGAGCAGGCTGGGATCTCCTGGAAACATCTATTGCTAGATTGAGCAGATCATTCACCCAGGATCTGTCTTACTTGAGGCAGGCTATCTGAATCACTCTGCAGTTATGTCACCTCATTTTTTGTATTATTCTTGGCACCAGAACAGTAGATGGGTAGGCGTAGCACCAAACCCCATCCCAACTAACTGAAAGAGTGTCCATGGCCCAGGTTTCTGGATCCAGGACTGGATGGATGAAGGTGGGCAGTTTATGGCTGTACCTTGTCACAAAAAGGTCCATCAGTGGATGCCCCAAAATGGTGCAAATCTCCTGGAAGACCAACGGATGAACAGGTCAATGCATGTGGAGTTTTGCCCCATCTCAACGAGTCAGCTAGAACAGTGAGCCTGCTGGAAATATGTCTGATCTGGGATGTTATCTTTAGCAGTGAACACCAGCATAGAAAAGCAAATTTTTAAGTAAATTATGTTTTTCTGAGAATACTTACCTGATCACATTAACATCAGGGATATAAGCCTGCTACCTCCCGAATCTAGCCCTAATTAAAGACGAAATTTTAGTCTTTTCTGTCAATATCATATAGACAAAGGGCAATAACTCTTGCCCATTACCTCCCCTTGCCACCACTATTTGTCGGTAGTTTTTAAGCTGAGTGAATACCAACAAGGATCCTCGCATAGCGGGGTGGTTGGGAGGGTTTTTAAGTAATGTGATTGGGTAAGTATTCTCAGAGAAACATAATTTAATCAAAAATTTGCTTTCTCCTTCAAATACGTTCCCCAATAACATTAATGTTAAGAGAATAGGTAATAGGAGGGAATGCTGAGCATCAACCTCTACCTCAGGGTTTCCTCTATGGAATTATGGCTAGATTCCCCATGTGAACAATAACCCGTTCTCCTAATTTGATAAACACACAGCCTAGGGTAATGCGATCTGTTACTCCTATATCCAGTTAAGAAGATAATTATTGAAACCTTCTTACCGACCAAAATTTCAGTGGAGAACCCAGAGAAGATAATAGGCTGTGTTGACTTTTAACTGGGTCTGGTGGTCATCTGGGTTGTCGCCACAGGACCCACCAGATTCTAAGTTTGTCTCTGCGAAGCTAAATCTCTGAGATTAAAACCTGAGAAGGTTGACACAGCATGCCAGCAAACAGCTTCTATTATGTCTCGTATTGAAACATTACGCATGAAACGAGGCTTGCAGAGATCGCTCTAATCTCATGAGCAGAAATCTTTATGAGGCAACTCCGATCTTATGAGACCTCAGAGTATGCCGAACATATAACACACTTAAGTCAAGAAGATATGACTTGAGGGGTAATATCGTGCTTCCTGGCTTTCACCAGGAGAAGAGTAGCTTGCATGTGCCACAACTTGCCTCTGTGCACTTCAGGTAGTGCTTGAGGGCACGAACAGGGTCTTGCATGTCTGCTGCTCTTGACATGTCTATGGAAGAAAGCGAGCGTATGAAGATTTTTGGCTACGGCATCTGGTTATGTCAAGTGGACCACAAAACCATCCGATCTGAACTTAAGATAGTTTGGGTCCATGGAAAGGGCATGTAACTAGCTAACCCTGCATGCTGAAGCTATGGCTATCAGGATACATGTTTTGTAGGATAGTAGCTTCAGCAAAGTGTGGGCTAAAGGTTCATATTTATTTGAATAGAGCCATGTTCAAGCCCAGGACAGATTCCACTTTGGAAACAGGGTGAGGAATTTTGGCTGATTCAAATCAAAATTGGCTAAAAGATTGGATAGATCTTTATCATGACCGATATCGCATCTGCCATGATGTCAGAATGTGTCAGATATCATGGAGTGGTAGCCTTTGATAGTAATTGGGGCCAACTGTTTCTCATCAAAGAGACATATATATATAAAATATTTAAAAAAATAAAAAGTTGGTCAGTTTTGTGATTAAGGCACTCAAAGGGATGATGTTATTGATTTGGCACCAGTCCATGAAAACACGCCACTTTCCCTCATAAGCCTTCAGAGTGAAGGGCCTTATTGCTCATGAGATTCTCTCCACAATCCAAGGTTTAAATTCTTTGAGTCGCAAGGCTGTCCAGACAAGAGCCAGGCATGAAGAAGATAGGCCAGGCAGGGGTGGAACATCCATGACCGCAGTGGTCTGAGAAGATTCGGCTTGGTCGGAACCTTCCTGGGTAGATCTATCGCTACATCGAGTAGATCGGTGACCCAGGACTTGTCCCATCTGAAAGGGGCTATCAGAATCATCCTGCAGTTCTGACCACGCAACTTCTGGATAATTTTTGGTACCAAGACTGTGGGAGGGGAGGCAAAGGCCCACAAACCCTCCCAGCTGATTGACAGTACGTCCATGGTCCAAACATCTGGGTCTGGAACTGGAGAGATGAAGGTGGGCAACTTCCACCTTATAGCAAAATGATCGATCATCAGACGCCCCCAAAGTGCGCAAATCTGAAGAAAAACTGATTGATAGAGAGACCATTTGGTGTGAATTACTTGACTCTTTCTGGATAGAGTGTTGGCCAGGAATGTGCTTGATTTGTATGTTGATACTGAGTTGTCATACCAACATAGAAACTGCCAAATCAGGACGCACCTGTTTGAGGAGGTAGGTCACCACAACCGAGTTGTCCGACATAATTTTGACAGTTTTGCCTGAGTCAATACTTCCAGAAGTCAAAGGCGTTTTGATGACAGCCTTAATTTCTAGAAGGTTGATGTAAAGATGCCAATTCCCTGGCTCCCACATGCGCTGACAGTAGCAAAGTCCGGCAATGTGTGGGCACCCCAACCGTACGTACTAGCATTGGTACATAATGTCATTTTACCTTGGGGCTTCTCCAGAGGGACCCCCATCATCAGTCAACCTGGGTTGCACCACTGACACAGGAATGATCATGACTTTTGATCAACTTGAAAAAGGGACACCATTTGGTTAGCAACATCATCTGTAAGGGGTGTATAAAAAGACAGCCAAGCAGGATAAGTCTGCCGCCACACTGAATAATCCGAGGAGTTGCAAGAACTCTTGCACTGAAATCCATGTACTGTTGGAAATGGACTCTACAAATTCAACGATCCGTATGACGTGAACATGATGGAAAGATTGAGACTGTTATAAACTCCATACCCAGGTGGACAAAACACTGGGATGGGTTAAGGTCATATTTTTATGAATTCATGAGAAAACCGAGATTATTCAAAAGGCATAGAAGATCATTTCTGCCCTTGAGGAGAATAAAAGCTTGCAATTTGTTTCTGAAGATCATCCAGATATGCCACAGTTGCCATAGAGGAAGTCGACAGGAACAGGATGATGATGCAATCCATAATTTGGTCAAGACCCATGGGTTGATATTAGAACAAACAGAAGGAATCTAAATTTTTTAATTTGTCGTGGTAAGCAAACTGAAGAAACTTTCGTGACACCAGGTCAATAGGGACATTAAAGTAGGCATCTGTGAGATCAAGACTGATGGCATACTCGTCCCCTCAGATGGAGAGTCGTATAGATCTCGCCATCTCTATCTTGAACCTGGGCGGAAGAATGAATTCATTGATGCAACTCATGTCTATGATTGGCCTCAACATGACCTTTTGGTAAGGAACAGCCATGAATAGAACCCTGGAGATTGTGGTTTTTGTACAATCTCCACCTTCCGTTTGTCGATGAGTGACTATCTCCTGCTGAAGAATATTGTCCTTCTCCCGATCTGATGACACATCCTTTAGAAGGAGAGAGGAAGAAAGAGGAGGGGGTTGGATAAACAAAATCTGAAGCCCCTCTGAAATGACTTGGATCACCCATTCATTTTGTGGAAATAGGTTGATCCAACATGATTGGAACTGCAGGGGACTGGGGCTTTGGTAGACTGTCTGATGGGAGACAGGAGGCTTGTTGGTGGAGAAACTTGGTTTCTTATCTTCCCTGTAAGGGTGCCTCTTAGAATGGTTCGGCTGTTGTATGCTGGCATAAAATTGATTCAGAACAGCACCTGAGATGTAAAAGATCCCTTTTTCTTGACTTGCTTATCGTCCCTCAATTGGGGCAGGGACAACTGGTTTTAAAACAAGGATACAGGTATAGTGGCATGTTGGAGGGGTGGTTCTTGAGCTGCCCTCCTCTGAACTTCTTCAATATATCTGCCAAACAGCAATGGCAAGCCAAATGGAATGACCCTTAAAGCCAGAGCATGTCACATCATGATGAATCAAGTTGACATTGGTAGAGGCAGTCAACACATCTGCCATTGAATGGTGAACTACTCTGTTAATGACCCGAGCAATTTGGGACGTCAACTCACAGGCATGTTGGTTGGACAATTTTTCCACTAGTTGGAAAATCGCCAAGGAAACCATATAAAACATTGAAGACGTGGCGAAAGTGTTCTGAACCCACTTCAATGTGACAAAAAACGCATTGTTATTCACTTTATGAAAAGTGGGGCTAACATGTTAACGGCCACTAAAATTTTATCTAACGATGGGAGTTTCAGTATGGTAGGCGGTGGAATGTGTCTTGTACCAGCGCAAGGAAAATGTTGCTGGCACTTGAATCTCTGAAAAGAAAACCTTAGCAATCTTCAGGTCACAGATACATCCTGATAGCCTATCATTAATCTCCTTCATCTTTGTTAACTGGGGAAGCAGCCGGATTGATGGAGACTTCTTCATCGCTGATGTCAACCAATGCTTTGACTTTATAATCATGCGTGGCAGTAGGGGTGGAGGGCATTCCAAAGCCGGCAAAACCCGGTATATCACCTTGACCGCAGCCTTAAAACACAACTCCGTGCTCTCCATGGTTGGATCAGAGTAGGGCTGTTGCTCACGAGTATCTTCACACTCACTGTGTTAAGTCTTCTGTTCATGGTCTGCTTCCACTTCAGCATAAACCATTTCCTGTGGCAACAATGATGCAATGTCATCATCTTAATATAATTCACGGGCAATACACTGCGGGTATGCAGTGAATCTAGGACAAGCTGGCTCTGCCCGATGATTTTGTCGTACCAGTACAGACTGCTGGTGCAATGGGAGTACAGTCAGCTAGGCTACCGCTCAAGCAGAAGGCAGTCTGGTTCATGATGGTAATGGACGGATGGATCTATTACTAAAATCCCCATCATAATATATTTATGTAGCTTTATGCCTGGTGAGATGGATGGATCTATCACTAAGATCCCCATAATTGTAATTTATGTAGCCGTAAGCATGTTAGGATGGATAGATCTATCATTAAGATCTACATACTTGCAGAGAGATGAAGCTGTAGACCTGGCGAGAATGACGGGTCTATCACCAAGATCCCATAATTGTAACTGTATGTTGTAAAGTGGAGCAACAGGTGAGCATTTAACCATACAAGCTGGCATCTGGTTGGGGTCTCTTCAGAGGAATTCCTGCCGTAAACCAGATTGTCTTGCCACTGACTCAAGAATGGTTTTATTTCAGTCATGACCATAACATAGTGATCGAAATGAAGAAAAAGGGGCACCACTGGGCCAGTAAGGTCATTTGCAAAAGGGGCACCACTGGGCCAGTAAGGTCATTACATGAAAAAGGCAGTTGAGATTAATCAAATCTGATCCTGCCTTGAGAAAGCAGGAGTTGCAAAACCACTCTCACTGAAATTCGCTTTCTGCTGGAAGTTGACTCTGTGAGCTCGATAATCTTTGCCATGTACATGGAATGGAGCCAAATGAGGTTGAAATTCCATACCAAGATGGACAAACTGCTGGAATGGGGTGCGATCTGACTTCTGCCAATTCACTAGAAAACTCAGCTGAGACAGAAGTGAAAGAAGGTTGTTCCTGCCCTTCACCAATGAAGAACTTACCATGTGTTTTTGAAGGATGTCATCCAAATACACTGCTGTCACTGTTGATGAGCTCTGTTTACACAAAATGATGATACAGCTGAAGATCTTTGTGAACGCCCTAGGAATGATGTTGAGACTGAATAGGTGTGTACAAAATTGGTATATTTTTCCTTGGAAGCCAACCTGAGGGAACTTGCAAGCAGCCCGGTGGATAGAGATATGAAAATAAATGCATCAGTTAAAGCTAGACTGATCACAGATTTATCTGTCTTTATGGAAAGCCAGACTGACCCGGCTCTTTCCATTTGAACCTTGGTGCGGCCATGTACTTGTTGAGCTGGCTGAGGTCTATGAGCTGCCTGAGGTTTCCACTGACTTTGGTTAACAGAAAAAGCCTGGGATAAAAACCCCTGAGAACTTGGGTTGTCAAGTAATGAACAGATCGACTTCTGCAAGATTTCTGCCTTCTCTAGATCAGATGGCACATTCTTTGTGGAAGGTGAAGACGAAACTGAGAGGGGCTGGATTAACAAAATCTGAAGTCCCTTCAAAATAATTTGAATCGCCAATTTGTTTTGCAAATAAAGGATCCAAGAGTGCTGAAAAGGAAGGAATCTTGCACCTATGAGCAGACTGTCAACAGGCGACCAGAGTGGCAAGTCAGCAATGATTGTTGGGAGGCTTGGGGAAGGAGAAACCTTGCTTCCTTTCCCCTTTATTGAACTGCCTCTGGAATTGAGAGCCTGCTGTCACCTGAAATTAGACTGAGCTTGAAACTGTTGCTGTTGGAAAGCATTTGACCTCTCTTTTTGCAGGCAGCAAAGCAAGCTGGAAAGCTGGAGAGGTGGTTCTTGTGCTGCCTGCCTCTGTATATCCTCAATTCTATTGCCGAGCAGCAATAGCATACCAAATGACATAGATTGGAAAGCCAAGGCATGATGCAACTTCAGTAAAGACAAGTGGAGACAGCTGTTTCATCTCACCATATCCACTGCTAAATTTTTCAGCAAAGCAAAAATCACTAGTGTCACCATATTCTGCACTAACTTGGAAGTGGCATGGAAAATATTGAGATTCCCCTTATAAAATAGTGGGGTTGCCATGTAAACCACTGCAACATTTTTGTCCAAGATCAGTAACTCAGTACCATACATGTCAAACTGCATGCTGTACCAGCATGACCAGAAAAACAATGGTAGCTGCTTTTTGAAAAGAAAGCCTTCGAGTTCTCTGGGTCCCAGACTTTGTCAGACAGATGATCAGAAGTCTTCACCGACTGCAGTGCTGCATCAAGGATTCAGTAAATATGAGCACTGTCCCCCCTTAAAGTTGAAACAAGGTTGACCAATCTGGTCATATTTGGGGCATCAAAAATGTAACTAAAACATGAAACAGAACAAGAGTGAGTGCTATTATGTATCCCTTTTTTCACTACTGTCATCGTATGAAAAATGAAAATCCATTTTCTCTTTGTTTAGTTCATGTTTTAAAGTAACCTTTTTTCTTTTACATTTCAGTGATCTCCCCAGAAATTTTCGATAGCATCGGGGTACGCGTGTTTGGGTCATAAAATGTTTTACAAAGCGCGCGTTAACGTCATAAAAGTGAAACAAATTAATATCAATGAAATAAAAAGAAGTGCATATATTTACATAGTATTTTTTATTTACCTAGGTTATAACAGTAACAACAATGCATATCTCATTTATTTCTTAATTTAAATAAATGATATTCATCTTTTCTTCATTTCACCAAATAAACTGACTGCAACATCACAATTAAAGTCTTTTAAGGGTTGTCCTTCAGTACTGATTGTCATCAGGTAGTTCAGTACCCTCTGTGACAACCTGTTCCTTAAAACACTCTTAATTCTATTCATTGAGGAGAATGACCTTTCACAATCTGAAAAAAAATGGAACATAAAATTTATGAATGGATGTACAAAAAAGAGACAAATATACCTGAATCCTAATTAAGATAATTACCATGTAAAAATTCTTCCGGCACAATTTACACAGCATACCTACATAGTCTTATTTTCAAGAATTTGATATAGACCAGGTGGAATAAACTTTTGAGGTCATGACTTCACTGAATAATAAGTAAGAATATGGCTGAAATTATTTTAGTTATAATTATAAAGGAATACTTTTTATTTATATCTTTTCAAAAGAGGTAAAACTGGAAGATAAAAATTGTTCCATTTATTACTTGGATAGACAGAAGAGAGAAATTAATAGGGCAGCACTCACTTAAGTTAGCAATATGGAAAACTTACCATCCGATCCAGCAATTTCCACCCAAGGGAATTAACGTCTTCCATTCATTATTAAATCCCGTCCTTTGTTTCTTGATATCATTCTTTTGGAAATCATGCTGGTGCTATCGGAATCAGAATCACTGCCACTATTCGTGATGCTAATTTCTGATTGTCGTAACCAGGCCAACATGGGGCTAACCGGGCACTGGGTAATTTTTCGCTTCTTGGAAGGTGGTGTGTTCATTTTTCACAATAATTTTTAATTTAATCGGTGTAACTGCTTTGGCTGTTAATGAAAACGACTGACATATATATAACACACTACCAGTAGACTCCATTGTTGCTGGCCAATCACGTGACTAGGTGCAGACGAAACCCTCACCAAAGGTCGTGCACCAGCGGTCAGGTACAATGGATAATGGTTAAGTGAGTGAGCAATTATCCTGGATTATCTTAATAAAAAATACCCCAGAAGAAGTAAGAACAGGTGTCATTTGAGTGGGGCTTTGAATTAGGTGACAGGATGTTTGTTTAACAGATTAATTTTATAAGGGTAGTGGGAAACATCAAAGCGTAGCGGCACAAGAGCATAGTGTAGCGGCAGGTTCTAAAGCGTCGGGGTTATCAGAGTTTGAAATGATAGCGTAGTGGGCCCACTACGGTAAAAGGCCCTCGGGAGAACACTGCATTTGTCAGTAAAAAATGTTTAACCAGGCTACATTTCTACCATACAGTCCATCCTTAAGTTTTAAAACAGCACTGAATGTTTGAACTTTGTTTTCACAAGAAAGTACAATTGAAATGAAGAATCTCCATAAACACATCCTACAGATTTGTTCTTTGAAATTATAACAAAGAATTGTGAGTCAACATACATCTGAACATCATGTATAATGTTCCGGCATTACTATCATTTAAATTCATCAGTAGAACAAAACAGCATAAAGCAAGATCTGCTGGCACATTATTACACTGTAAGATATTGACATGGATACATATTGTGGAGGATTGCCATAATAATCAGTGCTGTGTATCTCTGTTCCGACAGTGTCGACAGAGGATTGGAGGCCAAATTTTCATGAATATATCACAAAGCTGACAGCCCATATTGATACTGTTACATAACTTTGAGTCTAATTGTTTTATTTGTACTATACTTACTCTAATGCTTTTTTTCCTTATCTAAGTAAATCCAGGCACAATCAAGTGGTAGCATTTTTCAAACTCTCTTGACCACTATTTCAGTTATTTCAAGAGCGATGGTAGCTGAGCAATGCCAAATTCTGTTGAACTAGGGATGCCTTTTCTTTAACAAAATGAAATTCATGTTCAGCCAAATGTGATTAGACATATTTGTTTCATTAAAGAACCAAATTCAGCATTCCTCTGCTACCATCACTTTTCAACCAACTGAAATCATTTTTCAACACAAGGAAATGGCCATCCACAATACAGGAGCAAAACGGGCAATTTCCATACATTTCTTGGTATGTATGTAATAGTGTTTTATGGCACCTCAGCACAAAAGTAGTTGTGGTGTACCAGCTTAAGGTAAACTTTAAAAAATGTAAAAAATAAATTGCAAAAAAATTTAGGAGGATAAAACTTTCCAAATAAATGTAAACATGAAGTACAAAAAGATCAAATATAAAATTTAAAGATGTTAGAATTATGTAAAATGTATATAAAATAATAGATAAGATAAATAAAGTGTGCATGATTCATGGAAATTTGCACCCAATAATTATTTTTTGCATGATTATGCCCACAGAGATTCAAATATTTGGTACTAAACTTTCAATTTGAGTGGTATTTTCACAATTGCATATCCTAGACTATGACTGTGGCAGTAGACAGAATCTTCCAAATCTACCTGAAGGAGGGAATGTTTGTCCTTATCTTCTAAGTCTATGAAAGTCTTACCCTTATAGGCTTGGCTCACAAATGGTGGCATTGGGCACTCAGACATTGGTAAATTTCATCCACAGCTGCTTTAAAGCTGAACTAATTGAAGTTGTCCTCACACTCACAGTGGGGGTTGTCCTTCTGAGGCAGCATGGATGAGGCGGTGCCATCATCTCCAAGTGTGGCACTGTATCTATTCCATGGATACACTGTGAATAAACTGACCCACTGGTTGAATTGATGGCCAGACAAGCAACACAGCTTGTACAGGAAGTGTGGCAAAATGAACAGACGGACTCAGTGGATCCCCACGACTGTTACCATGGAATAGCTGGCTGGTATGTGGTTCACTTTTCTGATGTGACGGTATAAGCAATGAATAACTGGTCCACTGAGTGAACTCGTGGCTGGTCAAGCAACATGACTAGTGTTGCCGGTATGGATGGCCAGAAAATGTGCTGCATGGGCAGCTGGACAGTTGTTTCAGCAACTGGCTGGACTGTCAGCTTGGCAGCTGACTGGATGGTCAGTTTGGAAACTGCCTAAATGGAATGTGTGGCGAAATGGACAGATGACTTAATGGATTCCCATATGACTCTGCATACCAAGGAAGGCTAACCTGTATACAGCATGGCTCTCCAATGTGAGAGACCTCTGGTCACTTGTTAAAGGTACAGCAGGCCGGATGGCTGGACTGCCTGGTCAACAGCCAGAGCAATGGCATATGGCATGGAAGGATGAAAGTACAGATCATCAATGTCCCCAAAATACCCTATGTGCCCAACTTACAGGCCCAAAGGCCATGCTTGGGAATGTGGGGAACTTACACCCACTGGGCACTGAAATAAGAAAGGATACTCTCCTGTTAACTCCAAATCACTACAGGAGAGTTGTGACAGACATAGGGGCAAAATTTCCTCAAGGCCAGCAACTGCTTCATTGCTCTTTGCTGATGATCGTTCAAGCTTTTCCGCAGCCATAGACCAAATCCCTTCTGACCACATCATAGATACACTGCTGTTAGAAGACAAAAAATGCTCATGCAAGAGAGACACGTATCATGCTTCTCAGTGGCTTTAAATTCTTGCACTTGGCACATTATGTCATTACTGTTCAATTGAAAAGACAAGAATGACAAATATATTGGAAAATAACAACCTGAATGTTTTCACATAAAGCAATAACAGCACTTGTTACTTTAACATGTGAAAAAAAAAAACAGGCAGTGTGTGTGAATAAACAACTAACAACATGCACCAACGAAACCATGTTGAAGTACAAGGTCAGAATAACTAAGTCCACAACTGCGAAGAAATTCACACAAATATTGATCAAAAATACAAAATAATGATGGCAACTTACAGCAAATACATTAATGCAGAATATGATACCGACTTTCTGGATGGGTGGATAAAAATAATGAAGAAATTCTTGGATTTCAAGAGGCCAAGCTGTACAATCTGGCAGAAAGTATACATCCAGTTGACAGGTAGCCACCTAGCAGTGGTAAGGGATGTTAACGTGTAAGAGTTTTTTTCCTTTGTCTATATGGCATACAGATAGTTTTTGTCTTTCTGGGAAGGCTGGATTTGAGAGGTAGTGGAGTTTATTTATTAATGTTAATGTCATCAGGGAATGTATTCGACAGAAAAAATCCATCAAGTGGTTTAGAAAATATCAACAACTGATAATTCTTGACTCAAAACCTTACCGCAAATTTTCTATGACTGTGACCTTGACCCCAAGGTAAAAAGAGCAAGTGAGCATGTTATACAATGAATTGCCTTAGCTTCAAATTTATTCAACCCAAGCAAGAAGAAAATCCATCAAGCGATTAAGGAAATTAAAACAAACAAGAAAATTTTAACAAACTTTAATGCAAATTTTCTATGACTGTGACCTTGACCCCAAAATCAAAGGGGCAAGCAAGTGTGTTGTAGAATGAATTGTCTTAGATTTATAATGGTTCAAGCTAAGTATGATGAGACTCTATCAAGGGCTTTAGGAAATATAGGCAAAGGAAAATATTTTAACCAGGACCTTAACAAAAAAAATTTCTGACTGGTAATCTTGACTGCAAGGTAAAGGGGGCAATCCTGAATGTTGCAGAATGAATTGTCTTTGCTTCACAATGATTCATCCCAAGTATTAAAAAAAAATCAATTATGGCATTTAGGAAATATAAGCAAATGAAAAACTTGAACCAAAACCTTAATGCAAATTTATATGACTGTTATCTTGACCCCAAGGTAAAAGGAGTGAGTATGCATGTTGCAGATTGAATTGTTTTCGCTTCATAATCATTAATGCAAAGTATGATGAGAAATCTATCATGGGATTTAGAAAATGTATGCAAATGAAAAAACCATAACAAACTATTGATGTTGCTGCCAATAGAAAGGTGACTGCAATGTCTCGTATCCCACTAATGTGGGCTAGACAAATAGTCAATGACAATGATCAGGTATATACTTTGCATAATGCTTGAAGACAATCAATCAAACAAGAAAACCATTTTTTCAAAATTGAAGACATTATTTGCAGGAATGCACAGAAACTGTGGTATGACTTCATAATGAAAATGCAACCTTTTAGAACAGCTGATAAGCAGGACTCCAATCATACTTACTGTTGAAGACATTGAGACTTTACTTAACCCTGTCACTGTGATTGTGGGCTCAGAACCTGGGGTCTCTAATCCCAAACGATCAAATACAGAGGTCTTTCTTCCATCTGAAAGAAAATAAAAATAATTACAATATATTCTGTAATTTCATGACATGAGTGTGGTTTGATGCACTGAGATTATATTTAAATCACTGCAACCTTGTTTTTTGAATGCGCAAATGGAGAAAAAATGTTCATAAAAATGTGAAAACATCGTTAATCTTGTGCTGCTTCACAGTATTATACAACCATCTATAAATGTAAACTAAGGACACTGCAAATGGAATATTAAGACAGCATGAACCAACATCAAAGTTGAATTTTACAAATGGAATGTTGTTAAGGCAGCATGAACTAACATTAAAGTGGTTTTTTTTGCAAATGGAATATTGTTAAGAGAGCATGAACTAACATCATAGTGCCATTATCTCATGCTTTTATCACTTGCCATCAGTTTTGCCTATGCATACAGTGTGGGAATCTCACTAATTTCCTGCAATTTTATATATGCATACAGTGCAAGGGAAGTCACTAGTTTCCAGCACTGTTACATATGCATACAGTGTGGTGATCTCATTAGTTTCCAGCAGTTTTTCACATACATGCAGTGTGGATCTCACTACTTTCCAGCAGTTTTACATATATACATATAGTTAGGATCTCACTAGTTTCCAGCAGTTTTACATATATAGTGTGGATCTCACTAGTTTCCAGCAATTTTACATATACATATAGTGTGGATCTCACTAGTTTCCAGCAGTTTTACATATGCATACAGTGTGGATCTCACTAGTTTCAAGCAGTTTTACATATGCATACAGTGTGGTGATTTCATTAGTTTCCAAGTTGTTGGATTATGTGTGGAACACTTTGTATGTTAACTACCTAGGAAGAATTAATTAGGACAAAATGGTAGTTGATACTGCCTTACCAAGAGCATAACAGAAAATAATCTGTACCACATATAGGCACTGGAAATAAAGCACATCATTAGAAATTCAATAAAGTTACTCTTTATAAGCATCTTTTAAAGAGACAAGTCAAAAATTTCCATGAGATATTCTAATGTCCTTGCAGAGACCAATTTTTTCTAGTAAAATGTTTCTTCAATATTACTTACTCGATCATAATACCTTAGGATAACTACTACTACGTCGCAAATCCAGCCCTCATAGGCTTAAACTTTTTAGCTAAAAGTATTTATTGAAAAAACATATTTTATTAGAAAAAATTGGTTTCTTCTTCAAATACACTACCCGATCATAATACCTTAGGAGAATAGGTAAGAGGTGGAGGAAGTTACATCCCCTTACCCCAGAGAGGCCATCTCCGGTCCATTTAGGTATGTGAGACAGCTTCTAGATAACCCGACTGGAGAACAGACTCCATTATGTTGGGGAGCAGCATCGAAAGGGAAAATTCTTCCCGCCTACAAATCCAGCGGAAGTCGTGAAGCTGCGTCCTTATGAAGCTGTTGAACAACCTGGGAAGGTAACCTGTTGTGCCATAGCTATAGGTCCTACCAGGTTGAGCTGAGTCTTTTGGAATGAATGATCTCTGAAATAAAAGCTGGAGAAAGTGGACTTGGACCTCCATCCCATGGCATGGATAATGTCAGTTAGGGAACAGTTTCGCTCAAATGCTTGTGGCGACTGCCCTAACTTTGTGAGCCAAAATGCATAGCAAATTCATTTGTTCTGTGTTTTTATCCTGATATGTGGAGTGAATAACCCATTTTATCCAGAACGAAAGAGCTTGTGCTGATATGTCGTTATTTCCCTCTCTGAGGGGTAAGAAGAGGCAGGATCTCCCTTGACACACCAGCTCGATCCTTTTCAAGTACCACTTCAGAGCTCACACTGGGTCCTGTAGATGACCTTGAGATGAAGTGTCCAGAGTAGACAGGGATTTCACTACAGAAGTCTGATTCCCCTTAGTGAGCTTTTAAAGTGGAGGGCTGTCTTGCTCGAGTGATTCTCTCCACCACTAGTTGAGAGAACTGTTTGTTCTTGAGGGCTTGTTTAATATGAGCCAGACGTGTAGGTTCAGCAGCTCTGGGTTGGGATGAAACACCTGCAATAGTGGTTGTTTGAGCAGATAAGGAAATATTCAGATTTTCCTGGTGATTTCCATCGCGAGATTGATGAGGTTGTTGACCCAAGATTTTTCCAATTTGAGTGGAGCAATCAGGATGAGGCGACACTCCAATTCTCTTCCTTTCTGTATCACCTTTAGAATCAGAGGTGTTCAAGGGTAAGCATATGTGTCCAGACCATTCCAATCTATGGAAAGAGCATCTCCTCCCCAGGCCTTCGGGTCCGGGACTGGTAAGACAAATGTTGGGAATTTGGCATTCCACCTCGCAAATAGATCCACCATTGGTTGATCCCAGAGGCACATATGCAAGTGAAAACCGAGGGATGAAGAGACCATTCCATTTGTATTAGTTGATTCTTCTGGGACAGCGAGTCCGCTAATACATTTAGTCGGCCTGGAATATGACGAACATGGACGTGGATTAGAAGTTGAAGACACCACTTTAGAAAATCCCAAACAAGAACTCAAAGGTCTGATGACTTGGTTCCACCTTGCCCTTTGAGATAAGTCATCACAGTGAAGTTGTCAGACAGAATGAGAACTCCCTTCCCATCTAGATCCGCCTGCCACCAATGAAAGGCTTTCGAGATGGCTTTTATTTAGAGGATATTGATATGTAAATGACGATCCTGAGGGGACCACACTCCACTGGCCTCCTGGAATGATGGAAGGAGGTGTTTACACCAGCCCTTTGTGCTTGCATCGGTACAGACTGTGATTTCTGGAGGCTACACCTGCAAAGGTACACCTGGCATGAGCCAACCGAGGTTGTCCCATCTTCTGAGATAGGACCTCATATTTGTGCTGATTGTGAGAGGTTGGTCTAAGGGGCAAAGTCTCTGCCTCCACTGGGACAACAGATTCATTTGTAATGGGCGCATAAAAAGGCGACCTAGGATGATGAGCTCCACTGCCATATTGAGCAAACCCAGCAGGCAAAGGAATTCTTGGGTGGAGAGATTGTCCTGTATGAGCAAGAAAGCCACAAATGTACTGATTTTCAATGCTCTCTCATGAGGGAAATATACTGTTTACCTGAGTATTGAACTCCATACCTAGATGGACAAAATGTTGAGATGGTATGAGGTCACATTTGTCCTTGTTGACAAGGAAGCCAAGGTTGAAAAGGAGACTAACAAGAGATATATCTTGCTCCAAGGTTCATAGGGGGATTTATTAAGAGACCATAAGACACATGAGAGATTCCACTTAGGCGTCATAGAGCAATACACTGGTCTTTGCAGTTCGAAATACCTGATCAGGTCTGCAAAATGAGAGTCTGCACCAACAGCCGGATCCTTCGAAAACTTGAGAGTGTTAGATAGGGCTGCCTTTGATAGTAGAAACTGAGCATTGTCTCTCTTCAAACAGGAAGAGAAGAAAATCAGCTACTGCGCTGAAAGAGGGACAGCTAGGATTGATACATTTCCTACTGCACCAATCGCAAAAGATTCTCCACTTGGCATCATAGACCTTTGATGTAGATTGCCTCTTGGATTGAATGATGCACTTGGCAACTTTGCTTGAAAACTACTCCTGGCAGAGAGATCATTTGAAATGAGCCAAACATGAAGGCAGAGAATCTGTGGGCTGTTGTGCAGAAGGGAACCACTATGCTGCGACAGAAGGTCCCTCCTCTGGGGTAACATCCTGGGGAGGACTACCAGCAGGTCAAGAAGATTGCTGAACCACGCTTGTTTGGGCCACAGAGGGGCTAAGAACATGAGCTGACTAGTGGAGTTCCTTACTTTGTTAAGTATTTGTGGAATCATCCTGAAGGGTGGAAGGCATAGGCGAACTGACGATCCCAATTCAGGCTGAAAGCATCCACTGCCCAGGCTCTCTGATCGAGGACTGGGGAGACATAAAAGGGGAGCGTGTTGTTTAGCCTCATGGCAAACAAGTCCACCAAGGGTGTCCCCCAAGGTCTGAACAGGGAATCTGCTACGGATTGGTACAGAGACCATTCCGTGATGAATATCCATCCTTTCCTGGACAGACTGTCCGCCAAAATATTATTTTTGCCAGGAATGTGGCAAACTTGAAGGGTAATTCCTTCCAAGGTTGCCCAATGCAGAAGGTTCTAAACCTCCATGCAGAGAGAAGGGGCATGTGTGCCTCCTTGTCTTCTGAGGTAAGCCACCACCGACGTATTGTCGGAGGAGACCATCATGCAGCGACCCCGTATGTTGTTGACGCACCCCTGAAGGGCTAAGAACACTGGCCTAATTTCCAAATTGTTTATGTGGAGGGTAGATTCTTCCCGGGACCACGAACCCTGAAGAATCAGACCTTCAGGCTCAAGATGAGTGCCCTACCCTGAATCTGATGCGTCTGTGAACAGATAGGAGTGGGGATTGGGGGCATCTATAGGGACTCCGGCAAGAAACCGGTCCTGATTGATCCACCAAGACAAATGATGATGGAAGACCTGACCTAGAGAAATCTGAACATTCAGAGGGTCCCTGTGTGGTTTCCAGTTTGCCAGATGGAGAAATTGGAGAGGACACAAGTGTAGTCTGCCTAGGGGGACCAGATCCACTGCGGAGTTCAAGGTCCCCAGCAGATAAAGAAAAAGACGAGCCGACAACATGGTTGTGGCTCTCAGCATTTCCAACAGGGACAGGATCTTGTCTACTCTGTCCCGAGGGACATGTACTAATCTATTGTTTATAAGGAAATTCATCCCAAAATAGATGAAATCTTGAGATGGAGAAAGCTCCGACTTCTCTAGGTTGGGTAAGAGACCCAGTCTGGTCACTATAGACCAACAGCGAGACAGGTCGATGCTGAGGGACTCAGGCCAGCCATTGTGGATCAACCTATCATCGAAATATTGGAGGATTGGGATACCCAGTGACCTTAAGTGGGCTGCAACTACTCCCATGACCCTGGTAAAAGCTCTGCGTGCAGAGGCCAGTCCGAATGGCAGAGCGCGAAATTGGAAGACCAAGCAAAACCGGAGGTACTTCCTGTGAGAAGGAAAGATAGCATACCTGCCAACCCCTACAGAGGTATAAGCATAACCTAAGTGGCAAAAAAGCGTAATCTGACCATAAAAAGTGTCATCTATATATTACATGCCATAATTACAATAAACTGTATGAAAAATGTACATTTATTTTTGCTACTAACCTGGTTCTGCAGCTGGTTAAAGTTCTTGTCACAAATGGGCAAAATTCATATGGAAAACATATTGACAAATTATATATACACAACACTCACTTTAACTAGTCTATATGTCTAACTTTTGCTGAGTGATCGTAAAGTCAACTCCACAAATTCTGCAATGATCATTACCATGTGCTCAACCTGAGTGCTGTATTACCCCTCTCGTGTTCTTTCTAAATTTATAAAGCATTATTGATTTGTCATTTTTCTGATCTGACATGTTTTAAAGTTTAAAAAGATCCCACTTCTCTAACATTTTTCAGTCATATAACATCCGAGAGTCACATCAATAAAGCCTGTTTCACTAAACACCTGCCAGTATAGACTGGTCCGCTAACAAATTCTGTGTATTAATATAATGAATCTGTGAGACATGTTTTCAAACCGAAGAAACCCATCTGTTTTCTTGGAAAGGTATTATATATACAGCTGCTATAAATAAAAAATAAGGAAAGTAGATGGAGGTCTATGACAAATGTACTCTTATGCTATTTTTATGTACCAGTCTTCTTTTTTTGAATATTCTCAGATTTATATGATGTGTAGGATTAAAGAGATGATAATAAAAATGACAAACACAACTTTTTATTGCTTTATTTTTTTTTTTTTTATGTACCCAAAAAAGCGTATTCCATATACAGGCGAGCGTAAGACGTAATTAGGTGAAAAAAAGCGGAATGATTATGTCAAAAGCATAATGGTTGACAGGTATGAGATAGGGATGTTAAGATACGCATCCCGAAGATTGATGGAGACCGCCCAGTGGCCGGGCCTTATGGCATTCCTGACTGAAGCTGCTGTTTCCATCTTGAAGGGTTCCTCCTGCAGAAATCTGTTTAGGGAGGAAAGATCGATAATTAGACGAAACTTTCCCCTTTCTTGGGTACCAGGAAATGCAGGAGTAGAAAGCCAGATGAATGGTCATTGAACACGCTCTCCACTGCACCCTTCTAGAGAAGTGAGTGTATCTCTTCTTTTAACTGCACCAGATTCGACTGGTGGAAGAACATGGGGGTCCTTACTTGAGGAGGAAGATCTCAAAATTGAAGATGGTATCCTCCTTTTATTATAGAGAGGACCCAGCCATCCACCGAGATGCAGGACCAAGCTTCTGAAAAAAGGTTTAGTCTGGCACCTAGAGGAACCCACAGAAGTTAGGGACACTCTGCAGAAGAGGGATCAAGAGCCTAGGGCCACCCCACCCCCCTTTTCATTAGGAAAGGGGGAAGGGCTTGTAAACCTCTTCCCTTGTCATCTGCGGTACGAAGGGGAGGTCTGAACTGGGGTTGTTGCTTAGACTGGGGCTGTGAGGCTTTACAAATTTGGGTGAAGGGCCCTGTGGCCGTTCAGGATGACTTCGCTTCCTGGTGAGAGCGATGTTGCTGGTCTCGAAAGTCTCGAGAAGCCACAGAGGGAATGAGCCCTCCAAAATGAGTCTCTGCCTCCATGGAAGCAGCCATCAAAAGGTTCTTACTGTGCTCCAGTAATACCTTGGATGTGTCCAAAGCAACATCTCTGCCGATAAAGCCATGGACAAGAATAACGCATGCCTTTATGTTTTTGCCACTGCTTCCAGCAAACGATGAAGAGCAAGTGGCGACAGAGATTCCTCCTTAAGTAGGTTGTAGGAGGCTGCCGAAAAGAGATCAGCATGCAAAGCTATGGTTACTAGTGACCTAGCTTTTTGCTCTAAGGCTTCCAGTGTTTTAACTGGAAGGTGAGCCCAAGTCCCGGTGGAAATACCCAC
Organism: Margaritifera margaritifera; assembly: GCA_029931535.1. Classification (NCBI taxonomy): domain Eukaryota; kingdom Metazoa; phylum Mollusca; class Bivalvia; order Unionida; family Margaritiferidae; genus Margaritifera; species Margaritifera margaritifera. The sequence continues at coordinate 975,275 of JAQPZY010001468.1, read as the reverse complement.
TTGTGTTGCTGCAGCATCTAAAGTGGGAGGTTTAAGGGGCCAGGAAAGGGTGTGAACCCGATAACTAGCAGAAGAGACCAAGGGTCTCAACACAGAAGGGGCACTAACCACTCTCTACATTGTCTAGGAAACTCCTGGCTCTTACAAAACCTTTAGGACAGCTCCTTTACCATAGCCGAGTGAGGAAGCAACAAGAGATCTGGTCGAGAGGCAGATCCAGAGAGTTTCTCCAAGCTGAAGAGAATCTAAGTGTCCTCAGAGCCTGAGGGCTTGGGACACAGATTATTGGGTAATAGATGGTAAACCTCATTAACCGCTTTGTCAAATGACCAGATCTCTTCCTCCTCTGCCGCCTTAACCAACGGTTTGGGAGACCTGAAGGAAGGGGATGCCACCTCTGTTGGTTCCATATCAAACTTGTGACAATCCATGAGGACAGAAAGGACATCCTCATCCTGCACTTGAACCTGGGAAGCAGGACTATGTGACCCAGTGTCTCTCTGTTTTTTAGGCTGGGGAAACTTGGGAGTAAGAGGGACCTCAACCTGTGACTCCTCACGTGGAACCAGGCGACTGTCCTTAGTGGCAGACATAGCAGAAGTGTGAGAGCGACTCTCAACCCTCCTGGTGTGATTGGGGAGGGTGTCTCCTTCCCTCCTTCTATGAACTGTGGCATTGATCTCTCTGCCATGGGGCCAAGGCCCTTAAGACCATGGATGTATGCAGGGAATTGTCCAATCACTGCCATGCGGGTGTAAGGCCTCACATCCCATAAGGGTTTAAAGGAATCATAGGGAAGGGGGGATGCTGATCCGATCCCTTTCCCTAGTCCTACATCTGTATGACAAATCCAAATCCCAAGAGGGATTGAACGGTAGTCCAGAAAGAGGGGGTGTCTTGACCTGGTCCCTCTCCCCATACTGATGGGCCTCGAATGATCGGTAATGATTGGTACTCATAGCCCTATGACCGGTGACCGCTCATCGGTCAATCGACTCTGATCTGAACGAAGATTCTCTCCTAGATCTGACAGACTTAATCGAGGCTCAGCCCTTTCCGGGTGACATGATCCTGTCGCCGACAATGGGCCACAGGGACTGAAAGGGTGCTGCTCTCGCCTCACGGAGGGGGGAGGGGGGGCAACACTGAACTGTGAGTCAGTAGAGGTGCTGCTCCTCCCTCGTGGGAGGGCACAACTCACTCTGTCCTACATGATGAAAGAGGGTGCTGCTGCTCCCTCACAGGAGGGCACAACTCACTCTCTGTCCTAGTGGAATAGAGAGGGTGCTGCTCCTCCCTTTCAGGAGGGTGCGACTCACTCTCTGCCCTATGGGATTGGGGAGAGTGCTGCTCCTTCCTCATGGGAGGGCGCAACTCACTCCACACCCGCCTACCAATCCCTCTCTGAGACCTAAGGGACTCTGAGATGGAAAAACCCAAAAATTCAGAGGAAGAAGAAGAGACCTTCTTTTGGTCCTTATAGGTTCTTCTACATTCAGCAAGGTCACAAACCTTGTCAGATCATAGAGAGCAAACAGGACAACCGTTTGTCCTTGTGCAGTTAGTGCAAGAAAGGCAGGTGGGGTGGGTGTCACAGGGGGCTTTCCTGTGGCCACACCTCCCAACCTCTTGCTTTGACATTGCTGTAAAAAAAAAGATGCTGAAAAAGAGATAGAGGTTATAACTGAACTCACCTTGTAGGTGGCTAAACCACTCTAGTTGTATCTCTTTTATACGAAAAGACAGTAATACTACTGAGGAATTTTTTTTAAAAAAAAAAAAAAAAAAAAAAAAAAAAAAAAATATATATATATATATATATAGATAGATAGATAACTATATATATAGATAACTATATATAGGTAACATGAATAAATCGCTACATGGACTCGTCAGCGAAGGCAATTTCTTTAAGTGATAATTTTAACTGTCTTCATCAAGATGATACTGGAAAAAGAATGAGGAATTGTGGGTTACACATGTGCGACTGTGGGGTTCATATGGGGTTCTATTCACTAGAACTTTCTAGTCAACCCTATGGGAGGATCAATTCTCATCATATGGTTGGGTATTTTCTGTCACGGAAATAGATTAGCTAAGCAATAGCAACAGAGTAAGCTATTATTGATATTAAACTGTGTCTGTGTAGGCGAACTGCAGGAACTTCCTGGAAGCCATGTGAATGGGGACATGAAGATATGCATCTTGTAAGTCCACACTGATTGTGTAGTCTCCCTCTTGGACAGTATATAGAACCTGTCATGGTGTTTTCATTGTGAACCAAGGGTGTAAATGAATTGATTGAGGGCGCTTAGGTTGATGACAGGATGAAGAGTGCTGTTGGAGTTTCGGACCAGGAAAAGTCCTGAATGAAAACCCTGAGAATTTACATTGCAAATGATTTCTACCACCCTTTTCAGCAAAAAGGTCGTTAATTTCTTGCTGCAGAGTGATTGCTTTGAATGGGTTGGTAGGGACATTTGTAGCTGAAGGAACCCTGGACAAAGGGGGAAATGTGCTGAAGGTGATACTGAGTCCCTTGGAAACCACTTGCCAGGTCCATAGGTCATCATGGCAAATACAGTCCCATTCAGCAGTAAAGAATTGGAGCCTTCCCCCTACTAAGATGTGTAATAAGGGGGGCATGAAGACAATGTCATTTTATGTGATAGGGGTCATGAAGAGAAACACGGGTGCAAATGATCGCCTTCTCTCTGCCTATTGTCCACTTTTGTTCGGGAGAACTGTGGTCTTCATCGGTTGTAGGGTCGGTAGGACTACTTCCCAGTGGCATGTGACCTAGGGGAGTCCTTGTGATCTTTTTGTTGATTTGTCAGAAAATCCCTCCACTGTGGCTGAGACTGTGTGAGAGGGAAATTGGTCTCCTTGGTGGATTGTTTGCAGATTTCATCAACCTGACTATTAAAGAGATCAGATGATAATGGTTGTGAGCATAGCTTGGCCTTATGGTGATCTTTAAGAAAGGTGGAGGTAGAGAGCACGACATCTCATTCAGCCCATTGTAAGTTAGCAAAAAACAGCAATGTCTCGATCGACTGCTGCGGTATCCATATTGAAAACTGGTGTGGGTTTTATAGAACTGCCAACTAAAGTTTGAGGGATGGCGTTGTTGCGAGAAAAAAAGTCAGTTGATGCTTGGGTCCTGTAATTGACGATGTTGGTAACCCAAAAGGTCTGTAACTCTACCAGACTGTGGAAGTAATTTCAAAGTCGGTTCATCCTTTTTGGTCAATAAGTCAATTAGACCAGGCAGTTGATGGAGAGGGATGAGGTGGACAGAACTCCAGTGGCAGTAAGTGGAATACTTCCTCAACTGAAGCCTGGAAAGCTGTTTTTGCACGTCATAGTGATATCTAACAAGAATGGGGGGCGGGGAGCTTGAGACCAGGTTTCATCGTCTCTGGATAAAGGTGGCAACGCTGACATCTCTAGTACTGCCTGAAGAATGTCTAAGATGGTGGCTCACTATGCTTGCAGAACACCCTGAGTGAGATATGGTGACTTCCAAATGGTCACTAAGTAAAGGCTTCCTTTGAGTGTCAAAAGCTTGAGAAGAAAGTAAAGTGACATCCCTTGGGTACTGAGGCACTAAGCTGGGCATCGTTTGCAGCTAGTGTCTTATGGCACTATGCAGGTTAGATTGATCCATGAGTGCCTGTATCACTTGGGTTTGGCAAACTGGACAAAGATCATTCTTCTGGCAGCTGACAATGGAAGATCGACTGTGGTAATGACCTGTTGCGATCAAAGTCATATGGCAGAGTCCAGTCTTGACAGAACAGAGCCATCTTAGGTGGTATGACATTGTCCAGTTCATGAAGTTGAGATGGGGTATGCGATATTTGATCCATGTAGCTGGTCCATAAATTTGAAGTGTGAGATAGTAACTGAGGTGGTCTGTTTTGCTCTCAATCTCACTCCAGAGCAGATATGGTGTCAAACCCATGTGATAAATGGCCTACTTGTTCTGCCAAGAAAGGTTTATCATGCTGTGGTGGTGAAGAAGGAGCCGGAGCTTTCTCTGAGCGTGATGGCTTGTGATGCTTTGTGGCTGATGAACTGTGTGGAGTACAATATCCCTCAGAAAGTAAATCCTGCACCAAAGTCACATCTGCAGAGATACTTATCGCATCATCATCCTTCTAATTGCAGTTCTTCACCTTCCTATTTGGCGCCCCTAGTATGGCAGCCCAATGACATTTTGGTCCATGCTGAGTAGAGCTGATGTGTTCTAAGATTGGCATCTGAAGCAAGCTACATATGTAGGGTGGTTGTCAGTCGCATGTTTCCAATGCTTACAGAGCTTACATTTGGTCTTGCCCATGGTCTAATCTGTAAGACAAAATAGAGCAAACAATATAAACTGGTGTAGCCTGGCACGCGTCCTGTTTTATGAACTCACTGGCCATACAAAGCTATATCCTACATGACAATGTTTGCCTGTAAAAATGGCACACATGGCAGCCGATACAGTGAATGCACTGAAGCGTCACTATTGATACTTATGAAGTGGACACTATAATATCAATTGAACAATGATGTTACCTATAAAAAAGGCCAAATGATGGCCTATACAGGTAAAATCAATAAAGCGTCTCGTTTATAACTCCGAAGTGGATGCTAAGACTAGGTTAGTATAGAAAACTTACCTGTATGTATCCGACCATAGTGGAAATTATACAGTAATATTATACGAGTTTTCTATTTCACACACCAGACTTGCACATAAAATACAGCTATAGCAATGTGAGGGGATGCACTAGCGATCCGTGCAGGTACATATCAAGAGCACCTAAGTGTGTCAGGATGGCAAAGTGATGATACTAAAAAGACAGAGCTTTGTCATTGAAAAAAAGAAATAAGTTGGAAAATTATTGATGGAATATACTTTCCTTCGAAGAGGAAACTCCTCCAACTTGCTTTAAGGTAGAAAACTTCCAGAATACTGGTATTGGTCTGTGAGGCCTCTCTGTCTGTAGAGAGCATGCTACTCAGCACGAGCAGAATTAGTAACTGAAATATTCACAGGATTTGGCACCAATCCCAGTATCAATTGGAGATCACTCTAACTGCCACCTATGTGGGCAGATAACTTTTAGCTTTTTAGCTAAAATAATTTAGCCTGGGAGGGCTGGATTTGTGAGGTAGTAGTAGTTTTCCTAAGGTATTATGATCGGGTAACGTATTTGAAGAAGAAATAATAGAGTATGAGATATTCTGATATTCTTCTCATAATAAAAAGATGTAATGAATACCACTACATTGATTTAGATAAGCAGTGTATCTGCATATTTTACACAGTCAAATCAACTAAAAACGCATATAGAAATTTTTTATTGCATTCAAATTATGCAAAATAATTTAATTTTAGGCATTTAGTCCAAAGCTGTCAGAGTATTGCTCCTGTCATAAGCACGGTCCATGTTGTATAATGGCATGTTCAATCAATATAAACCATGCCATTGGTTAAAGTTCCAGATGTTCCATGTATGTCTGAAATGAAAGTACTTGATCCTTGTGAGAACACTCACTCAAAAAGAGCCCTATAATTGAACACACCCTGAATTAGTCTGGGTCACTATTTAATAAACAGTATTATGCATTCAAAAGGCAGGATTAACATGCTGATGATTAGGACTGAGCCTGTCAGCATTAGTATTTTGAGGTTTTCACAAAATACAGCATATGATTTTTTTAAAAACACAATTAGTTCCAAACCAGGAAGTAAATTGCCCAGTTTGTTAAACTCTTATCTTGAGCTCTGCCACTGTACGATTTTCTCTTTCAAGTTTATGCAGATCTACCTTACTGAACAGTATCAATGAACTATTCTTGGTAGGTCACTAACTAAGAGAATGTTCTCCCTCCCCCAATGCCAATCAAGTTTGACTGCAACTAATTTAGCCATTCTAAAAAGAAAGTGAAAATGACTGCCAACATACTAAATTTAGATCTTTGAATTTGTCTTATGTTGGGGTTAATAGTTATTTATTAAAAAAGTATTTTTTTCCTTTCTCCGCCGAATTAGCTACAATCTCTTAGTGATAATATAAATATAATATATAAATACAGCCAAATGAGTCTTGGGGGTTTATTTTACAATAAAGAGTAGTCACCACCTTGTTTTTTCTGTTCTTCTATAATTTTTTTAGTTTTCGCTGTTATTCCTAGTGGCATTGTAATCTTGTATGGACCCTCATACTCAGGTAATACTCTTCTCTTTTCGGGTACAGGCACCTCAGTTTTAGGTGTGTTTGAAAGACGAACAACTGTGTTTGGCTTCTCTGAAAAAAGACAAATTATTACCATATGTAAAATAAATCAGAACCATTAATTATGACAGTGTCATCAAAGGCTCTGACAATAATGCATGTAAAGGACCATACATACCAGCAAAGAGGGGGGGGGGGAGCAGTAAACCTCCAAGGCATATTTACACTTACAGGATGTGCTGCATACCCATTTATAGCAAGATATGGTCAATGGTTTGTAAGTTAAGCTGGTTATATATAAAAAGTTTGAAGTAAAATATGTTTCTTCAATAATACTTACCCAATCAGAATACATTTGGAGCATGACCACTACCTCACAAATCCATCCTCCACCCCCAAGTTTGTTGTTAGCAATGAAAGTGCAAGAAGTTGTTGGCCAACCAAGGTGGGAGTCAGACAATAGTGATCTCCCCTTGGACCAAGGGATTGGCACTAAATCCCATTCATACTTCTGGTTACTACTGAAGCAGATATGCATGCTGTCAGATTAGAAATATAACAAGGGGAAGGCTGGCAGGATGTGCCCATATTATGATTGGGTAAGTAGTAGCAAAGAAACATTTTACTTCAAAAATTGGTTTCTTCTTCAAATATGTTACCTGATCATAATGCATTAGGAGATTAGGTAAGCAACTGACTCACATCCCCTTATCCTCGAGAAGGCCCAATCGTCAATCCCCTAATGTAAGTGAAGCAGTTCAAATCTTGTGAAAGATATGGGCTAGAGTCGGCATCTCAATATGCCCAGATGCAGCTTATAGGGAAAAATTTCCCTCACACAAATCCAGTGGAAGTTGAGTGGCCACATTACTATGAAGCTGCTGAATAACCCAGGAAGGGAGTCTGTTGTGCAGCTGCTATAGGTCCCACCAGGTCAAACTGAGCTCTTTGGGATGAAAGATCTCTGAAAGAAAAGTCATCTCTATTTTGATCCCACGGCTTGGATAATGTTGGTTAGGAAACAGTTACACTTGAATACTGCCCTAACCTTGTGAGCTGATGTGTGCAAAAAACTCATGGTCATAGGATAGTTCTTATACAGAGGACAACAAAGCCAGAGCTGAGATATTATCCTTTCCTTCTTACCATGGTAGATCAACAAGATCACCTTCTTCTCATCGGCTTAGTTTGCTTCAGGTACCACTTCAAACACATTATAGTATCCTGTAAACACCCTGGAGGCAAAGGGTCGATCAAGGAAACAGGTTTCACAATACAGGACTGATTCCTCATGAGTGGCAGCCTGTTCTAGCAATAAAAACTGGAGTGTAAGTGCAACTGAACCATCAAGATGAAGCCGCAGATAGTTTGCATCAACCAACAAGTCATGTATCTCACTGATACTGCCTGCTATAGCTAGAATTACCAGGAAGCAGGTTTATATGAGAGATGAGTCAATAAGGCTCTGGACAGTGATTGGAAAGGTGCTTTATTCAGCCATTTCAGAACCCATGGTAGATTCTATTTTGGACACATTGTTAATGCCTTCAGTCAAGACAAAGCAAAGTTCACCAGAAGGTCGGAAAGGTCTTGGTTTGCCTATATTTTCCCTTCCATGATGACAAAACATGTCTGAGATTGTGCAGCATTAGCCTTTTATCATGATGCAGGCTAACTCCCTGTCATCAAGAGGTAGAGGAGAAAGTTAACTATTTGTGGTATCGAGGATTTAAACTCTTTAACTTCGACTGACGTGTATATCCGCTGCATAAATGTGCCTTGCCTCCCCAGTGACTGATAAATCCGCTTGTAAACAAAGCACTACTACTCCCAGTGACTGATATATCCTCTTGCTGGTTATGCTCCCTGTACCCCGGTGACGGATAGATCCGTACTGTATGTTCATGTTATAATCGGTCTTATTGGTCAATAATTGAAAGTAAAACGACATTCAACCAATCAAAATAGAGTTAACAAATGATTGTTCTTACTAAATTCGGGGATTTTTTTACAATTTTGTACCACGTGTTAGTTAATACATGTGTTTGTAGTTGACAGTGGAAACAATGGTTTTTGCTTACGCTAGCGATCGAGAATCCAAATTTTCAGGTTTTTCTGAGGACGAACTTAACAATATTAAATTAAGAAGTGTTGGTTGTGGCATTGAACTATCTTCTTTGTCAAGTCGGTCCGAAATTGAGACAGAATCTGATGAAGAAGACAGCCAAGTGTGGACAAGAGAGCCACGTGCTCCAAAAGTCAGTGTTTACTGAAAGTGTCAGCCCAACTTTCGTTTAGATGAGGGGAAGAAAGAAATAGACAAACAGTGCAATGTCTGTCTGCGTATAAAGCATAACTGATTCTATAAATACCATGCAGAACTTAAGAAGTAGTAGAACATAGTGACTAGTTAAAATTATTTTAGTAATTACATGTATATATTTGACCAATATCTTTGTATAAAAGACCAACATAAATTGTAGTGTTTACAAATAGTGTTTTGTGTTCTATTCATGGATTTTATACCAATCTTGTGGATGTCAGCAGGATAAAATAATAAAACAGATGCAAGGTAGTTATAGCTTTTATATATGCATGATTTTAGTCTCTAAATCAGTCTATTACACAGAAAATAACTAAAACAATTAGGCCATATCCCCAAATCATCAGCTAAAAAGTTATCATTTGGCTGCAGCAGCATCAGGCTATGGTAGTCAGCCCCCAAATCAGCTGCAGGAGTGACCCCAGCAGCTAGGCATAGCAGTGAGCCACTACAGTAGCACTAGAAGTTATGCTTTCAAAGTGTTGGGCCTTCTTGCCTAAGCAGTTCTGTCCACCACTTGTTCTAAGAATTGTTTGCCCGTGATGGCTTGCTTGATGTGAGCAGGGTGTGCAGGTTGAACAAATCCAGGTTCTGATCAAACACCTACATTCATAGTTGCTTGAGCAGATGAGGAAAGATCAAGATTTTTCTGGGAATTTCTGCTGCTAATTTTGATAGATCGTTTATTAATTTTTCCAACTTGATGGGACCAATCATGAACAGACAGCACTCATATTCCTTTGCTTTCTGCAAGACTTTAGGGATCAGTGGGGCTAAAGGGAATGCATATGCACTCAGACTGTGCCAGGTTCCTGGAAAGAGCATCAACTGTCCAGGGTTTTGGATCTGAGACCAGAGAGACAAAGGTTGGTAGCTTGCATTATACCGTGTCGCAGATAGATTCATGTGTGGTGAAGGGGTGAATACTGAGGGGTAAAGAGACCATTCAGTTTAAATTAGCTGATTCCGTCAAGACAATGAGTCTGCTTGGAGATCAAGTCTGTCTGGTATGTGGCAGACTTGGATGTGGATTTGTCGATGATGACACTGAGACTAGAAGGCAGAGATCTGGGGATTTGGTTCCCACTTACCTTCTAATGTAAACCACAGTGGAGTTGTCACATAGAATGAACATGCTCTTTTCAGAGAGCATCTCGTGACACAGCTGAAATGCATTCACTATGGCCTTTATCTTCAAGAGATTGATGTACAATGAGTGCTCCAAAGAAGCCACAACCCACAGGCTTCCTGAAACAAGGATAAATCTCTGAAAGAAAATTCATCTCTGATCTTGATCCCACGACTGTATTGTCACTGGGCTGTGATGTAGCTGAGGCTGGTGCTGAAGTTGTCCTGTGTTCCTGTGTGAACTGTCAATAGTTTAAGAATGATAGCAGGCATCCGGGACTGGGTCATTGCCATAGCCAGTACCAGGTTGGTAAGCCATGATGGGCCATTTTGGAGCTGTTCGACATGGGTCCATAATGGGACTGGGCAACATGGATCTGTAATGGCACCTGACCCATATGGGTCCGTAAAGGCAGCAAGCTGACATGGATCCGTAATGGCACAGGACCAACATAGCTCCATAATGGCACTGGTCCAACATAGATCCATAACAGTACCAGACCAACATGGGGTCGTAATGGCACAGGATCGGCATGGGTCCGTAATGGCAATAGACCAATATGGGTCTGTAATGGCACCAGCTAACATGGGTCTGTCATGGCAGCAAGCTGACATGGGTTCATGGTACTATACTGGATAAAGGCCAACCGCTCTTTGATGCCGGTACCAGTTTTTATGTCAATATGGGGTATGGGATATTGGATCTAAACACTCCTTTCTGGTATTAGTTAAGGCCATATTAGAGTTAGTATCGACTGTAGCAAATCCACCCGTGATTGCGAAGTCCAGTCCTAATGGATAGTGGCCATATTTCCTTCTATGCCAGTGCCAGTTGCACAATGCCATGATGGGGGTAGGGGATAATTTATCACTGTTGCCAGACCCTCCATGCATCAGTTGAAGCAGTGTCAGAGCCAGTACTGACCATAGCTGATCAATCTCTAATTCCACTGCTGGTCCAGATGGACTGCCATACCAAGACAGTCCAATAGGTACAACAAAGAAAATCTGGTCTGATCATGGAGGTAAGAGCAGGAATGGAGCTGTTTTTACCAAAAAATTTTAAGTTTGGTCAGGATGATTGCCCATTGTACAGAAATAAAGCATGTATGACTCGAACTGCACTCCATACACTTCAGACACGAAGCCTGGTTATCTTTCACCAGATTAAAGTATTTGCACACTGTGCACATAGTCCTGCCCATTGTGTTGACACCTGTAATTTACGAAGAGCAAAACAATGGCAATCAGTCAGGCATTGCATGAACTTATAGTGAAGAGGGCACCAATGACAAACACTAATGTCTACAACAATTACTTTACAATATGTAATACTTGAAAATTATTTACAGAATTCATATACTATGTCAAGTACTAAGATTAGAATTAAGTCCTCTAGATCAAGGGCAGGTAACAAAAATGGCACAAACATTGTATATTATAAGATGAAGTTAGACCAATAATGTGTGAATTCTTCATCTCCAATAGAGTAAACCAAGAAATAGAAATATAGCTAGAGTATACTTCCCTGTGTGAAAAAACTCCTAAGAATCACTCCAAATATAAAATGGCACATGTGGAAAATGATTTTGCAAGGTCTCCAAAAAAAGAGTGCTTCCTTGTATAGTCGAAGTAGTAACTGAAGTATTAAAGGAATATTGCACCAACCCAACTGTTTAAGGGGAGATCATTCTTGTTTGACTCCCACATAAGTGGGCATACAACTTTTAGCACTTCTGTTGCTAAAAGCAAACTTGGCAGGACACGATTAGCGAGGTAGTGGTCATACTCCTTATGTATTATGATCAGGTAATGTATTTGAAGAAGAAAATGATAAACAGATACATAGACTGCTAGACAAAGGTGATTACCAAAGACTCCTGCAAAAAATGAACATTCATGATTCTCATCAATTCAGGTGGTTACATCTAAAAAAATCTACTCTTCCTCAAGTAAAATTTGCAACAAACACAATTTTTCAACATACTGTATGTTGGTCATAAATTATCAAGTCTTTTTCATACCTATGAATTCTGAACATCTACATGGGACTTCTCTGTCCTACACCTATGCACATTAACTCTTCCCTTTCCCCTTTGTCATAGCCATTTCAAAAAAGCTATACATGTAAATGAGTCTGCTGCAACAACTGCTTGATTTCTTGACCAAAGAATTACCTTCTGCCTTGGAGATTCCTAACCTAGCTGACAGCTCCTTGGAGATCTTTGGTCCAGGAGGTTCATTTAGTGGGGAGGCTGCAGGGTCAGATCCTATAATGCGCCCCACAATCCTGCTGGCAGCTGAAATGAGGCACAGTAAGATTCATATTAAGTAAAGTAACCTATATAATAAATTGACCAGTGTATTAAGTAAATTAACCCATAAGTGTTATAACATCATGGCAAAATTCTAATATTTCTCAAGCCAGTTCCAGCTGGTTTGAGGTGTTCAATTTTGTGACTTTAGCCAATTTCAAATACTGGTATTTCACATTCCCTTTGAACACTTTTCTTAAAATAAGAGGCCAAAGTGGGCCTGATATCACTCAATGGGTAGTTGACACATGTCAACTTGTAAATGCAACTTCACACACATATTGAAAGGGTAGTGACGATAGAAAAGTTTGAAGCACATGGTGACACATTGTCTATTAATGTTATTTTGAATGATCTTTTCTCCTAGACCATATATATAGGATCACTATCTCTGCATAAGGAGTTGCAGCAGTTCAGTTGGTAGAGCATTGGACTCGAAATCCAAGGGTTGCAAGTTTGATACCCACCCAGGCCAGCCCAGGTTGACTGCCTCTGTATGTCATTTGGAAATGCACTTAGCTCTCCTTTCCCTGGCTTGATACAGCCAATAATATGTTAAAAGCAGTGTTAAAACCAACTTCTTTGCATAAAAACAGAACAAGTCATTTATACAACCAGCATTATTCCCTGGATCTCTTCCTGTCCCTAAGTAACTTAAGTAACTTAGAAACTGGTCATAGCCCAACCTACAAAATATATACTTTGAGTAATGACTTGGAAACCATTGAGATCCTCACTCAAAGGAGCTGCAGTGGTTAAGGCATTAGATTCATGACCACAAGGTTGTGGGTTCGATTCCCACCATCTGATCACCCCCGACTACTGATTTTCGCAGGATTTTTTCTTCTTCAAGTCATGGGTTTCTTTGCTCTTAGTAATTAAATTTGAAAGTGTTTCAGGAGGAATGCATATTGGGCTATATTTTAAAATTATTATTAAGAGCCAAAAATACAAAATATATATGTAAAATAATCTCTGAGTAATACCAGTAAATATATGAACTGAAATAAAATAATGCACAATACATGTGATTACATATAAAGCTAAATGTTCCAGTCACTTAAATATATCAATAGTAGCAACTTTTGGCAAATTCTATTTAACCAAACATATCAAACTTGCTTTAAAATTTCAATAATTACAAATGCGGTCAAGTTTTTAGCAATAATTCTCTGCAAATAAATGTATAAACTTAGACATGGTTTTTATGAGAATATGTTCTCATTAAAGCAAAATCTTTTTCATGCATATAGTTAAATATGAAGAAATTCTGATACTTAGATACATTTCTTGGTGTGTATCAGAAACACACAACGATAGTTTGGCTTGGTTGTTTGTCTACATGATATTTTTTACAAACTGGTCTTATAACAGAATTATATTATCAAACTATTATCAACTTAGAAAGTTGTTATATTGCTATTTTATCTTTCTTCAGCTTAAATTACAAATCATTCATTATAATCCCTTATGTGCATTATATTGTTATTTTCTATACTTGTTCTATTTAAATTTATGCATCTTGTATCCTAAATTAATTATTTTATGTTTTCAATGGGGGGGGGGGGGGAGGGGGCAAGGAGACAAACTCTGCACAACCTGAACCTCAACCAGAACACTTCTTGACTTTTTCACCAAAATCCACCTTGGTAATACTTTGATGGAATGATGCACTGTAAAAAATGGAAAATCGCTGGAAAATGGCAAAGAACTCACACACTATTATATGCCTTTATTAAATTATTTGCACAAGTTCAGTAAAAGAAATGTTATCCAGTAAGATCATACATGAAAAAGACAAAGGTCAGTAATTTGTTCAAACAAAGATGTTTACACTGTTATGAGATTGAATCTTGAATGTGGATTTGTTGACAATAACACCACCTGAGATAATTCCAAACTAGAAGACTGAGGTCTGGGGACTTGCATCCCCCTTGGCTCTTGATATAATTGACAACAGTCAAGTCATTAGACAGAATGAGAACACCCTTTCCAGATAACATCTGCCACAATCAAAAGGTATTCACAATGGCCTTCATCTCCAAAAAACTACTGTACATGGAGTGCTCCTGAAGGGGTCAAACCCTGTTCACTTCTTGAAAGGATGCATGAGGTGGGCACACCAGCCAGTCGTGCTGGTGCCTGTGCAAGTCGTGATTTCAGGCAGCTGATCCTGCAGTAGGATACCCACCATAAGCCATGAGAGATCCTCTCATCTGCTGAGATAAGACCTCATGTAGCTCAAAAATTTGATCATTTGGTCTAGATGGTCAAGTTTCAGCTGCAACTTGGACAGGAGGATCATCATGAACAAACAACCCAAAATGAAGACCCAAGAAATTTTACAGGCTGAGATTCGACTCTCTGATCAGACTGAAGACACTACCATGGTAATTTTCAAGGCATGATGTTTTTGTAGGATGTTGTTGAGGTAGTTCAATGTCACGGATGTGGAGGTGGTTCTGAAGACTGACATAACTCTGTCCATGTTTCTTGTGAAGACCCAGGAACTGATATTCTGACCAAAAGGGAGTATCCTGAATTGGTACACAATGTTCCTGTATGCAAACCTCAGGGATTTTCAAGAAATCCTGTTAATGAGAATATGAAGGTACACATCATGGGGGTCCAAGCCAACTGCATTCTGAACTTGGGTGCCCCAATGTGTTGGTTGAGAAAGCTCCAATTTATGACTGGTCAGAGATTGCCATTGGCCTTGGGCACTAGGAAAAGTCTAGAGTCAAGTCCTGGTGAGTTTGTATTATGAACAATCGCTACCACCCGTTTTATAAGGAGTGTTAATTTCCTGCTGCAGACTATCAGCTCTGTATGGGTCCCTAGGAATGTTTGTAACAAAGGAAGCCATTGACAATCGGGGAGGATCAATGAATGTGATAAGGAGGCCCTTCAAGATAATTTGCAAATCCCACAGGCCATCGGGGCTAAGCGTTGAAGTCTTCCTCCCATGAAGATGTTGAACATGGGCAGTGCGAGTCTGATATCTTTCAATTTGTAAAGACTTTCTGACAAGAAACTGTGTCAAAACCAGTCCTTGTCTCCTTATGTTTCATCATTGCTGGTTATCAGAAACTGGGCCCTTGTCATAGGAAAGGGCTTGGAGGTCTGGTGTGACTTGTGTGGGGAGGACATCTTACTTCTCTGGTTTCATTAGGAAATATGGGCTGGGCCCTTATGAAACACTTGGACTGCATGAGGTTTGCCTATTTGGTGGCCTGTTTCCTGACCTACTCTATGTGGCGATGGGGGGAATAGGAGGTTGTAATCTTAGGATGGACTTGTGATGGTATTTTAGCAATGTGGACATCGATATGAATGTATCTTTTTCTGTGAGCTGGAGGTCAACAGATGAAACTATGGCATTTGAGTCAGTGTTGAGCTGCCCTGTTGAGTACATGAGCCATATGAAGACTAAATCCAAGTCTGTTGGTGGGGTTCTCGATCGAGAAGTCTAGGCCATGCTCAGATTGCTGAAATATACCATCAAGACCAAGTTGAGCATAGAGCCAATCGCTAGCACATTGCAAACCAAAATGTCTCTATCAACAGTTGGGACTTCAGTGTGTCGTGTAAAAAGCTGAGTTGAAGTTTGATTTTGAAAGCTGATGTTGGAAAAAGAAAGGTCTTTTAATACTTGGGTCTTTAAGATGCTTTCTAAGCAATGCAGGATGTCAGTGACTCAAATATTCTGTGGTTGCTGTTTGAAAGAAGGCTTGTCTTTCTTGGATGGCCCTTATGAGTGTGTCTTCAAACTCGGAAGAGTGATGTGATAAGGAAGCCTCATGTGAAGTAACAACTGAACTGGTAGGGCAGATGGATGGGGACGATGAATGAAGCTGGGAGTCTGTCCATTCTAGGTCACAGTGATCTCCAGGCTTTCACTTTGAGTGTCATCAAAGGTCTGAGACAGGTACTGAGTGTCCAGGAATGAGACATTGACATAGCTGGGACTGGTGATGGATCTGTCTGGTGCTGGTCTGCAATGCTGCCATAAGTCCAGTACTGAATGCTGTGGAAGACGGGTTGACCAAATCTGCTGCCAGTTACACTAGGCACCTTCCACAGAACTGATATTGGAGTTGGCATAACCAGAAGCCTGGTACTGTCTGTATCTCAAGTTCAGAACTGGGTATACCAGGAAGAAAGATCACCGTACCCAGTCCTGGTGCTCGAGGGTGTAGGTCAAGAATGTGCTGGAGCTGGAGTTGGACATCTGGTGCTGAAGTCCAGTACTGGCTATCATAGGAATGATCATCATAACCTGTACCAGGGTCTGCAAGTGGTGATGAGTTGTCCAGGACTGGTTTGAGTGGGCTAACATACCATGTCAGTCCTGACCTAGTAGTGCTGGTGTGCTATGGTTGCTGCAATGTGGAAGACAGCAGAGCCCACAATAGTAGAGATTGATCTTTTTCTGAAAGGGTGATCTTTCTGCCTCGGGTGACTCAGTTGTGAAGTCGGTAACTGAGGTGGTGTTGGCAGCAATACTGATTGCATCCAAATCCTTGTGTGTGCGTTTCTTAGCTATCTCGTTGACCAAGGATAACTACCTGGCTGTATCAGCTGTCCATCACTCTTCAGACCAGTGAGAGCAAATGTTGCAAGTATGGTTCAAATGGTATGGCATACAATTTATACAGTTGGGGTGATTATCTTCTGCCAACTTGAATCTCTTCTACACCCCACATATAATCATACCCACTGTTGTTAATACCCGTAATTAGAGAGGACAAAACATTTGCTCAAGTGTCACACTAAATTTAATGTGAAGTGGATGCTATGAATTAAGATAAATTCAGATAAATGCCAGAAACAATTACAGAAATGATCTTAATACTAGATCAAACTTAAATTGAGATGAATTGTAAGTACTATATATCACAGGGTAGGCAATTAAGATGGTGCCAGTTAGCTACTGCACAAATAAGTTAGACAACTGAAGTGGAAAATACTCATCTACTATAATAAAATAACAAGATTTAAAAGAAAACAGATGGTGTATATTCTCTGAATAATTACTCACTCAAACTGGTGAAAAGGCACAAAGTGGGGTGTTTTTGTGAGGCCTCTTGTGTCAGCATGTTGACTAAAAGCTATACCATAAGAGAACATGGCATTCTGGGCCTTGTCTCCTCTAAATGATAATGTAGAGTGCTTAAAATCCAAGGATTTAAGAACTAATCAGTACAAGAAACATCCCAAGTAAGGACATGATGCTGAGTGGCAAGAGCCATACATTCAGTCAAAAAATGGTGTAGAAAAGACAAAACCCACAAAAGGCACATATAGGTAGGTCTGAGAGGCAATATTCTTACCAAATTCCATCAGAATATGTTGAATGATTCTTAAGCTATGCTGATTGCAAGCAACATACCAAGTTTCCATGTGAAGACATTATTGACAACAGGCATAACTCTTTCCAAACTGGAGTAGATGAGAATAAAACCAATATAAGGCACATGTAAGTATATAAGACAATGTTCATATCAAACTGCATCAGAATATGTTCAGTGGTTCTTAAGCTGTGCCAGTTACAAGATTAGAAGCAATATTCCATGTGAAGATATGAAGTTAATTGTCAAGGGCCCTAACTCTATCCAAAATGACACGGACAAGACAAAATCCATACAGGGCACATCAAGGTCTATGAAACAATTATTCCCGAGCTATGCTGGCTACAAGGATCTGCTGTAGTGGAGATTTAAAATTGATTAAAACTGGGCAATAACTCAAAATTGGACCTGAAAAGACAAAACCTTTAAAAGGCAGATCTATGCAAAAGGCAATCCACCTACCAAATGGCATCTAATTTTGTGTAAGGGCTGCAGAGCTATGGCAGTGAACAGAAAGACTGATGGAAAAGGTAATTACTATAGGGCTCCAGTATCTCAATGCTGGGACCTAACCTAAATATAAGTTTAGTCATCAATATGTATAGTGTTTACAAGAAATGGCATAAATCCATGTAAGTATGTGATGAACTGAAAAATTTTGAAAGATTTAAGAAAAATTGTTGTTAAAGTAATATTTCCACCACTTATCCAGAATTTGAATAAAATATGAAGAAAAAATTGGGTTCCTCTTCAGTGCATGATAAATTTAAATTCTGGGCTAGTATAAAATTTTCTGAATTTTCAGCCATGTTTATCAACTTATTTATAGTCTTTGTGTAAAGTTGATTCACATGTCCTAAATGATAAATGTATGACAAAAAATCTCTCATCAGTAGACAATGGTATGAATAAAGTTTTGATTTATACTGTAAAAATGTTCACTTGCCGGTGGTTTTCCTAGGAATTGGACTGTTTGTACTGGATACATTTCTCAATGCCTTGTCACGGGACTCCTGAAATCACAGAGCATCAAAATTATAATAGATCTTCAATATGACATATAAATATTCAATACTTTGCGTTTCCATCTTTTATCAAACATTTTCTGCTTTAAATTAAAGTAAACAACATTATTTTAATTACTTAATGCATGCCATATCTTTAGCTAGTCTCTGCCTGCCCAGCAAAATTTGGAGGATATCAGTCTAGGGAGAAAATGCTGATTAAAATCTTTACCAACAAATGGACAGATAGCCATTGCTACATGCTTCCCATATTACATACAGGGGGAATAATGATGTAAGTACCAGGTTTGGATGAAATACCTACAAGGGTTTGAGAGACTGCTGTGAAAACAAAAATGTGTACATACATACAGACAGAGGAACAGACAGGCAAAGCTCTTGCTATACAAATTGCACAGATTGTTCACAATCAAACTCATCTAAGCTCTTGTTAATATTAAGCCCTATACCAACATTTAGTTGAAATCCAATTTACATCAAGAGCACTAGAAAAGTGATACCTCTGTCTAGCCTATGTTTCACAGGCCTGACAGTGGAAGAAAAGAAGATCGATTATTTTAATCATATGCAGCTCTACAGTATCGATACTATGTTGGCATTAGCAATTGCCAAAATTGCCACTGAAAATAAAAGGTCTCTGATGGCAATTCATTTCAATGAAACAACACCCTATTTAGTGACTGCAAAATTTAGAGGCATACTTTGTCATCTGCAGATTTATGCGTTGAAGTCGCTGATGTCTGCTAGATTAACATATTTTCAATGTTGTATAAATGATGTAAGGGACAAAATTTCTTAACAAAGGAATATCCAGAAATGCATTCCTCAGCAATAAATACAATAAAATAAAATAAAACTTGCATTAGTTTGATAACAAAATTTTAAGAGAAAGAGAGGAAGAATGAAGGGAAAAACAAGTTAATAATAGGTAATTACTAAAGTCGAATAGAAGTCAGATTCATACAGAAAAATGTATAATGCAGCCCTTTTCTGGTACACTAGATAATTGTACATGTCAGTATTATTCAGGGCAAAATTTGGCACCAACCTACTTGTCAGAGTCTCAAAGTTCAAGAGGTGCCCAAGTTCATGAGGTACCAAAGTTCATGAGGTACACAAGTTCATGAGGTATCCAAGTTCAAGAGAGGTCCAAGTTCATGAAGTACACAAGTTCATGAATCAAAATGAAATCTAATATTATAGATTTTGACCATGCAGAAGACCTGAATATGAACACTGACAGTATTTGACATCAGGCAATCAGTTTCATAAAACAAGAGTCACTTGAAGGGACTGATGCTCTAATGGGCAAAAAGAATTTCCAGGAATTCAAGATAAGACCATCTCTTCCTTTTAACTGCTGAGTGTTGAAACCACCTCCGATATTCTTCAGCAATAACAAGATTTTAAAATTATCTGCTGTGGCTGTCAGATTGGCACCATTTTCATTTAGGACCAACAAGACGTCAGTTAGAACTAACAAGACAACATAAGAAGTCTTCTGGTGCAAACCCCATGTTGATATTACTTTGTTTTGGACACAAGTCACTAATAACATGATTTTCAAGATGGCTGCCCAATAGTGGCCATACTGGATATTAAACTGGCACCATTTCCGTTTAGGACCAACTAGACATCATAAATCTTTTGGTGAAAGCACAATATCGATATGACCAGTTATTAATTCAGGAGTAGTGATAATAAGATTGTCAAGATGGCCACAGTGGTGGCAATATTGGATATCTTAGCAGCACCATTTTCATTTAGGACCAACTAGACATCATAAGAAGTCATTCAGGAGGAGTAGCAATAAGTCCTCTGGTGTAAACCCCATCGCAATATTACTTTATGTTCAGGAGGAGTAGCAATAACAAGATTTTGAAGATGGCCGCTATGATGGCCGTATTGGACATCAGATCACCACCATTTTCATTTGGGACCAATTAGACATCATAAAAAGTCTTTTAGTGAAAACTCCATGTTGATATGACCATTCATTCAGGGGGAGTAGTGATAACAAGATTTTCAAGTTGGTCGATGTGGTGGCCATATTGGACATCGGATCGGCACCAGTTTCATTTAGGACCAACTAGACCTCATAAGAAGTCTGTTGGTGAAAAGCCCATTTAAATATGACTTATCCATCTGGTCAAGCAGCAATGACAAGATGTTCAAGTTGGTGGCCATATTGGATGTCAGATCAGCACTTTTTTCATTTAGGACCAACTAGAATTCATAATAAGTCTTTCAGTGAAAACCCCATGCTGATATGACCATCCAATCAGGAGGAGTAATGATGGCTGCTGTGCTGGCCTTATTGGATTCCTGAGTGGCACTATTTTCATTTAGGACCTACTAGACCATGGGATGAATGTGTGTGTAAAGTTTCAACGTAATCCTCCAAGTAGTTTAGGAGGAGTAGCGATAACAAACTTATGCTAAAGGATGGATATCAGACGAATGACAGACCATCCCATAAGCTCTTCTGGTCTATAACTAGTAAAGCAAAAAAAATTAAAAAAACTAAGTGGCCTAAGTGGGTCTAACACTGTTCACATGGTACGCATTGGTTTAAATGTCAAATGTAGTAGTAGTAAGGCTGTAAACTTGGGTTGAAAGACACCCATGTCAGGATAATTTCCAGTGATTTGGTTGAGATCGGTGGTATCTGACATGTTGTTTAACTTTATTTATACTTTGTGTAACTTCAGCTGAACTGGATGTGGTATTGGCATATTTCATATGAATTTGAAATGTGTTCATGCTAGGTCTATACCCATCAAATTTTACTTTATATAATAATAATAATAATAATAATAATAATAATAATAATAATAATAATAATAATAATAATGAGGACATAGTAGAAAGCTTAATCTTTAGAAGCTCTAAACACTTTACAACATTATTTAACACATAAGGATATATATATGGACATAATTACAAAAACAAACAGCATGAAATTACAAACAAAAAACATGCTGAAAATAATAAAGCTAAGGAACATTGCTAAAATCTAATGTCTGTTCTTGCAGTCGAAATAGGTAAGTTTTCAGACAACTCTTGAATGAGATCACAGTTTGATTGTGTCTAAGTTTAACAGGCAATTCGTTCCAGTTAGATGGGCCCTGGTACGCAAAAGAACATTGTCAGTAGGACTTAGTTTTTATAGTGGGAACAATGAGAATAGGAGTGTTGGAAGAGGAGTGAGTATCTAAAAGGGGTATACACGTGGGTGAGGTCAGATAGGTATTTTGGACTTGAGGCAGTCAACGAAATGTAGCATAGAGAACAGATTTTGTGTTTGATTCTGGAGCGAACTGGGAACCAGTGGAGGGTACATAGCAGGGGGGAGAAGTACTTGGTTCTTGGTACTCTAAGAATGATCTGAGCAGCTGTGTTTTGAAATTGTTTAAGTTTCTGTAGAAGATACTGAGATGAACCAGATAAATGAGAATTACAATAGTCCAGTCCAGAGAGTACTAAGGAACACACAAATGTTTTAGTGGCATCAACTGAAAGAATATTGTGAATGGAGCTTATACATCTCAGCTCCAGATATGTTGGCGTAATGAGAGAGTACAGTTTGTGTGAATTTAATGTTGGTGTTGCTGATACTTATTGTCTGAGGTAAAGGATGGGAATGAGAAAGTCTTTGTGTGTTGATCAGATGGCTTCAGTTTTATCATCATTCATCTGCAGCTTGTTACATGTCATCCATGACTTCACATCGGAAATGCACCTCTCTACACCTTGGATGGTAGCATCAACTTCAGGTGGGTGGCTAGATTTGTATATTTGGGTGTCATCAGCCTACAATTGCTGAGACACCGGATGATGATCTATGGCACTTGAGAGGGACTGAGTGTATATAACACCAAAACACAGATCAACTGGGCTGGAATGTTTTCCATTTCCGGACACAATGTGTGTCCTGTTGACTAAGTATGACTTGAACCATAGTAAGGCTGTATTGCAAATGCCAAATACATGCTGGCGATGGTGAAGTAATCTATTATGGTCTATTGTGTCAAATGCTGCATACAAGTCAAGGAGGGTGAGGACTGTAATCTTTCCACTATCCAAAGCAGAGAGAAGGTTGTTAACTACTTTCAGAAGGACAGTTTCATTACTGTGGCAAGGGCGATATGCAGATTGTAAATTGCTAAAAAGACTTTAAATTCAGACAAGATACTAGTTGGGGCAGAACAACTTTTTCTAAGATTTTTTACATGAACGGGAGGTTAGAAACAGGATGGAAGTTTTTTTAAATCATTAGGGTCAAGCGTTGGTTTCTTCAACAGAGGCTTTACAATGGCAGGTTTGAAAAATGATGGGAATTCCATAGATGAGAGAGAAGTATTAATAACATCGGTTAGTGAAGGTAATATTGAATCTAAACACTCAATCAGGCAGTTTTGAAAAGAAATTCCTTCAACATGTTTTGTTTTTAAAAATATATTAGTAACAATAGCCATACTTGTTGGGAGATGATTATCATTTGTATTTCTTCCATCTGGTTGCTGTGGAAGCCACACCATTGCTAAAAGATCCACTACAAACACAAATCCAACACAGATTATCACAAGATACATTCCTACCAAGTTTAATCAAACCTGGCTGAGCCAATCTGAAGAAGCCAAAAACAGGTTTTCTAAGAAACATTCCTGTCAAGTTTGATCCAAATTGAGCCAATGGTTTCTTAGAAGAATAGCAAGTGTTGATGGATACAGACCCATGTCACCATAAGCTCACATGGCCTTTGATGAGGTGAGTGAAAAAAAGAATGCATTTTAAACACGTTACAATTAAAGAAATATGTAAAAAGTTACAAAATATATGAAAATTGCTTCCTATTAAAATTCCAAGGCAACAAATATTGAAAATTTTCCATACAATATTTCTGAAATGAATGTGTCCCAGGTTATCTACTTCATTTACTTTTTATGAATAGGAATCTCAAAAATTCATATTTTTCCAATTGCCCATAAATTGTACTTAACCAGCAACAAATCAACTTGCTCAGCAGAGAAATATTTCCGTATATCGAATGCCTTTTTTCCATACAATAAAAACAGAATTATCTTTATATTGCCCCCATTTTGAAAAATGACAACTTCAAATTTGGGAACTCCTTTCTATTAAGTAAATTTTTCAAGACTTCAGTCTGTGGAGGTACCAACTTCACATGATTTCAATCTGAGATGTTGGAAATAGAGCAAATGTTTATGTGAAATAAACAAAAGGACAATACATATTAATTTGTTCTTAATCTGTGAATAGTATGAATACATGTAATAATGATTACTAACCCCAGATTTTGGTCAATTGGTGGTGGTGGTACTGCTGGTGATTGTTATTATTATTACTGTATTTGACATAATACCTAAATATGCTCTAACATGCTCTAATAAACACACACACACCTCTTTTAGTCAAAACTTACAAAACAAATTAGACATTTAAGCACATACTCAATTCAAACAAGCCTCGTGAGATGGAAACAGCTGCTAAAATCCTACCTACCATCTTTCATGCCTGTTGTCTCGTTACTATTCAACATGTTTTATTGGGTGCAACCATATTGAGAAAGAGAATGAACCACTAAAGTGGAAAACTCTCAACATAGAGAATGGGAGCTAACACTTCTAGTATGTACATACATGTAATGGGGACACTGTTTATGACATTTACAAGAATTTCACATGCTGTGCGCTCCTTTTGGGGGACTGGCATCCTACCTGAAATATTATAACTGGAACACTGTATTTAATATTTGTATACATGACATCTGTCCACAAAGGACAAAGCATTTTTGGTCCCTCGAGTGTGCTTTATAAACAGGTTTAAATGAGCATGCAACAAAATAATGTGAATACAATATTATATATTATTACTTTCATAACAAGAGGGCCAAGTGTGTCTGAGATCACTCACCTGTATGATATCTGCCTAATACCCAAATGCAAGAGCAGTTGGCCAAGAAATCTGGGTCATAGGATGCTTGTTGTATAAACCTTTTACAACGGTTTCAAAGTTTGTCTAGTTATTTTGTATCTTCATCCAAATTTGATGGCACATCAGCATCATTTGTTCAATACTGAAAGCCTATATGTCAGGATGCTTTCTGTCAAAGTTGGTCAATTTCTGTTCAGTGTTTTTTTGAGATAAAGTAATTATGTTTTTCTATTGAGTGGTTTTTGAGAAGTCATTTAAAGGATTTCCTATTTTTAGTAATGGTCAATATTTTGATGGTGAATCAGTTTCATCAATATAAATATGAAAGCCCTTAATGCCAGAATGCTGTCAAATTTGGTCAAATTCTGTCGAGCAATCTGTGAGAAGTGTTTCTTCTATTTTTAGTATTGGTGGCCATATATGATGGTGGATCGGCATCATTGGTATAAACTTGAAAGCCATTTATGCCAGGATATTCTCAGTCAAATTTGGTCAAATCCTGTTGAGCAGTTTTTGAGAAGTAGTAGTTTAAAGGTTTTTCTATTTTTAGCAACAGCAGCTATATCTGATGGCAGATCAGCATCATTTGTACAAAATTCATAGCCCTAAATTCCAGGATGCTTTCTGTCATATCTGGTCAAATTCTGTTGAGTGGTTTTTAAAAAGTTATTTCAAAGTTTTTACATTTTCAGTAACAGCTGCCATATTTGATGGTGGATTGACATCATTTGTAAAAATTTGAAATCCCTCTAAGCCAAAATGCTTTCTGTTCAATTTTGTCAAATTGCATCGAGCAGTTTTTGTTGAGAAATCATTCAAAAGTTTTTCTACTTTTAGTAACAGTGGCCATATCAGATGACAGATTGGCATCCACTGAATTTAAATGGCCTTGATACCAGAATGCTCACTCTAAAACCGAGTACAAATATGTCAAGTGGTTTTTGATAAGAAGTTGTAAATAACAATTTGTAAACAGACACATGACTGATGAAGGACAATACCACAAGCTCAAATGGCCTTATGGTTAGGTGAGCTAAAAATTGATCAGAATACAACATACTGAGAATGATTTCAGCTTTGTAAAACAATATATTATACTCGCATGGGGATATCTGAAGATCACAGTATGAAAGTAATAAAACAAGTATGACCTTTTGTTTTACTCAATAAATTGTTTTATTGAGCTGTGAAATATGGATATTGGCTTTGCATTGGCCAACAGCATTTTTCACAGCTCAATAAAACAATATACTGAACTCAACAAAAACCCATAACTGTATAGACTTTAATCTTTCATAAAATCCCACTTGTCTTTTACCTGTGTATAGACAGATTTTGCATGTTTAAGTATGGATATGACATCCCCCAAAATAGTGATATCCATATCATTCAGATAATCTTTGCTCAGATCCATTAACATATCACGTGAGATTCTATTATCTGAGAAGATGACTGCATAATTAGCTGCATCTCCTGCTGGAATGCCTGCATCCTTGAAGAATTTTATCCAGTAGGACATATCTGAAAACAAAGATAGAGCAGGTGTATACATAACTATCATGAAATAAAAACTTAGATCAATAAAATTGGTAAGCTATGTTCAAATGAAAAATAAAAAACCAACCTTTCTTAGCTTAAAATACTAGTAGCATTATCTTTTCTTAGTTTTGGAATCATGTGACATGGTGCTGGCACTGATTAGACACTGTTTTCATACTGAAACAGCATGGTGTTTCTTATGATTTCAGTCCTTACAGTCCTATCAAGAGTCCCAATTCTATCTACATTGAGTTTTTGCAAAACTGTGGAGTCAAAACAAAGCACATTTTCAATCATTTCTGGAAGTCTGAAACTCTCCTTATGGGATCAGAGAGAAATGCTATAGCACTATTGTTGGAAGGACATCATGAAGACAAATTAATTCATTATCAGTTGATCGCTATCAGTTAGTTGATCACTATCAGTTAGTAGAAACTGATGATCAATCATGAAATTTTATCAGATTCCCAACACTACATTTAACTTTGTGGAAATACAAAAGAAAAGACCATACAGAATAAATATCTTCAACCAATGTAAAAAATGATTACAGAATAGACTGTGCAGTTATTTTCTATCTTGCACAAAAGAGACTGAGAACATTGTAATATGAAAATTTCACATTAAATCAGACTTCTACATTAGCAGCATATTTGCATTATTATATGCAAACAAATTGACAATAATGTATAAACTTTTTGATGCATTAAAATTATGCAAAATAATTTAATTTTAAGCATACAGTCCAAAGTTGTCTGCGTACTGTGCCTGCCAGGAGCAAGGTCCATGTTTTATGAGGATACATTCGATCAATATAAACTGTGCCAGTTGGACAAGTTGCAGATGTTCCCTGTATGGTTTAAATCATAGTACTTAATCACTGTGAGAAAACTCACACTGAGCCATATAATTAATCCAGTGATCTCTCCAGATAATTTGGGTAGGAAAGTACCAGATGTCTCGAAAGGACCAAATATCATGCATATAAGTGTGTACTCATATCCATTAATTATATGCATGTCAAATTAAATGTAATCTTGTTTGTAATAAAATTACAAAAATTAAAAATTAGAGTTTATTTCCATTTACCCAAATAATCCAAATAACATAAGATGCAAGTTACCAAGGAACTGGCATTTACTTTTTCTTTATTGTTGCAGTCTCTCAAACATGTCTCAGCAAGAAATCTTGATGCTGAAATCTAACTACCATCTATACTCACTTATATGTCAAGTCCAACTGCAAACTGCACAGACCCAGATCTGCCATCACATAATGCACTGGCAAATCTGGGTTTCTGCAGACTGTTTGGAGTAATTGGTAACACATATAACATAGACCCTGACCTGCTGGAGCATTATGTGATGGCAGGTCAAGGTCTATGTTGTTCGCAGTTGGACTCAATTTATACACATCAAAATGGTAATATGATTTTTTTTATATGTATATTTAATTTTTCTTGTTATCAAAATGCTTCTTTTGAAAGACCTCTGCATTTCTAGTGTTGAATAATAATAATAATAATAATCTAACTGAAACATCTATTCTTTTTGCTGCACAAAGGCAATATTGCATTATGTATTTGTCTGATTTCATCTTGTTGATAATATTTATTATTCTTACATACAATCTGGGAGAATTTTCCTTGATATAAAGTAGTCTTTCAGCCACCTGGGGGTGGAGGCCTCACTTTTGCCCATTAAATTATCGGTAGTTTCCTTAATAAATAATATCAGTTTCTTTTCTCAAATGAGTGCTTCATGAAGTGAAACAGTATTGTTCACTTTTTCTAAAGATTATTCTGTGATGAAATTTTGTCTTTTCAGTGAACTTTATCAAAATATCGCAATTCAAGTTGCTTATTGCCAGGTAGTATACTGCACCATGTGACCATCCAATACGGGTAAGTTTACAAAATACAATAGATCAATCGCAAAGCCTACAATAAAGTAATCAAGCAGGCACTTACATCCTTTATTATGATGCCTTCATATTAATTGATACTAATTAGGGACTGCAATCAAAACACATGAATTTGGCAGAATGCAATGTCTCACCTGCTCTGCTGTGGCATAATCCAAAAACATTGAAAAGTCATTAGAGCTTGAAAAGAAGGTTACTGTGACCAACTTTTGCCTGTGATGAATAAAACACTCCAAAATGAATATACCCATCAAGTTTCATGACTGTACAGTGTCCGAGAAATTGAGCTAAATGCAAAAACATAATCACCAGAGCATGAAAAGTGGTTACAGACAACTACTTATTTTACAAGCTATGATTCCAGCATACGTGGGGTGGAATAATAAATATAATATTTAAAAGAATGAAGGTCGCTGATTGACTGAAAATAATTACTTAAAAAATTAATGTAATTTTTTCAAAAGAAGTCTACATGTGGTAAAGTGTAAACAATAGAAGGCTTAACCTAAAATCATTTTCATTTTATCACGGTGGTGGTACAGGTATGGAGAGATCTCACAAGGCCAGATTTGTATAGTAGGCACCTACAAGGGCATTTTTGCAAAAAAGAAACCACACTACTTATTATTTTCATCATTTAAAAGTTTAATCTTGGATAGATCATGCATAGGATGTAAGCATGTTCTGTTTGTCTCATCACAAAAGAATGGTAATTTTACATAACATTAACATTATGGTCTACTGGAATCGAATTAGCTGTCTGTGCCCAAGTAGTCACTGTGACCTACTTGTTTGCCCATGGTGAGTAGTTTCCTCCAAGATGAACACACCCATCAACTGTACATACAATAGTGTTATAGAAACTGAGCTAAATGCAAAAACTTATGGTAATCACTGGAGTGTTAAATGTAGGTCACTAGTACCTACATAGGATCGTGGTGAGTAGTACCTTCCAAGATGAATAAACCCAACAAGTTTCATGACTGTACATACAACAGTGTCAGAGAAACTGAGCTAAATATGAAAACTTAACACTGACACTGACACCATTGGAAGTGGTCCCTATACCTCACCAATACTTTGCAGGTGAGACAAAAACAGGTGATGATGTTGCTGATGTAAATGTACACTAATTGGCAAGTCCAATAACCAAACCAACACATGGTTGATTCAACTACATCTAATCAGACTGCCATAGAAGCATAGTGGAATGGGTTCAAAGTCTTTCAATGTCTCTGATAGGATAGTGACTACAAGTGATAGGGTAGCAGGCCCATTATCCTAAAAGGTCCTGGAGAGAATACTACAAAAACACCCTAAATTTGTTTTGGTCTCTAAGGCATTTGAAGTATTCTAATAGGCATGAATAACATCTTGATGATTAAGCCTCATTCTGGTGTTGTAGAGTTGTGCTTCATGGTGTTCACAAAATACCTGATCAAATTTCAAAGAATGCAATTAGTTCCAAACCAGGGAATAAAATAACCAATTTATAATATTGTTATCTAGAGCTCTGTTAAATCTATGGCCAAGTATATGGCCAGTGGATATTAGTCTCTCCCGAGACCCTCTGGCTTATCTTTTTTTGTCTTGACTGCTGCAGGTGCAGTCTCTATCACTAGCTGACATATTGGCTTCTGGCTTTGAGCAATCAGACCCCTGACCTATTTGTACCCATATATGCTTCTGCCACTCAGGACATCTCTTCAAAGAAGACACATAGGTAGATAAGACCCACCCCAATGTAATCATGCCCAATCTGCTAGATACAGCTCTTTATAAAGGAGGAATCCCTCTTCAACCAGCAAAATGTGCATTTTCAAATCACATACCATCACTCTCAACCACACAGGTAGACCACTATAGTCTGTATCACAAGTGTACACCACACTGTGTAGACAGCATTTCAAAGCAAAAACTAAGCCTTTACCAGTTACACATGTAGAAACTGAATATAATATTAATCTTGTCCAAGAGTATCAGAAAGAGACAAAAATATTTCTCTCCTAAGATATATACAGTCCTACCCACTTATATCGACATCACTTATGTCGACAAGCCGCCTATGTCGACAAAAAAGCAAAGTCCCGGTCCCTTGGTCTACTATTACTACCAAATTTGTCATGCTTATGTCAACGTCGAGATAAAAAATAAACGTACATGTCGACAGAAGCCCATGGTCCCAGCTTGAACAAATCCTTTGTTTTCTAATCATTTATGTCGACAAGCTGCCAGTTCTGACCCATACTTTGTTCAACAATTAGTTGATCTTGCCGCCAAGCTTTAATTTTGCCGCCGAATCATTTATGTCGACAAGCGGCCAGTTCCAACCTGTACTTTGTTCAACAATTAGTTGATCTTGCCACCAGGCTTTAATGTCTCGGTGGATTAAAAAACTGGCTTTTGTTTGGTCCTGTGAAGTTGGCTTCTCGCGGCAACTTAAATAACACATGTACCCTTCATCAAAGCAAGCCGGTTACAATGTTCAATAAAAACAATCCACCCCTAATTAAAAAAAATCATCACCAAACTTGATAAAAAGCAATGAAATCTGATCGATTGTTGCATTTTCCAAAGTGATCGGTGATTAAAACAAGTTTATTGTGCTGTGAAAGTTTCCTATTTAACTTTATTTATGTTTACGATGGCTACCAACAGCAGCGTAAAACGCAGATTAAATTTACAGTCTGTGGAAACTAAATATATGGCTGTTAAGGAAGTTGAAGGTGGGGCATCTCGCAAAGATGTCTGAAAACTTTTCAATTAAACATAACACCCTGTCAGGATGGATGATAAACCAACAAGTTGTTCTCCACCTTATTTTTTTAAATTTTTTTTTACTGGTGGAGGACCAGTAAAAAAAAAAAAAAAAAAGGAGGAGAACAACTTGTTGGTCTAGATGGATGAAAGCTGCTGAGTCTATAAAGAAAGGCTACGTTGAAGGTAAATTAATCATATCAGCCGCATATCTCTTGCTCAATTTTATATACTTTTCACGATGACTTCCGTAAATAAATACATGTTTTAATTTCCCTTTGAATAGCCCCATCCCCTTGGTAGACTCAATAAGATGGGAACATGTATTGTTTCAGGCTGACCAAAATCTAGGCCAATTTAAGTACATGTACATGTACTTTGTAGCATGTAAATAACAACTATGCAACCATGTGCTACTGGCGACAATGATTGTCGTAGTGAATTGTGTAGACGTGTTAGATCAAATGAGGACAACCATTTTTTATACATGTGTTTCCTATCAGGATGTGACCGATGCATACATTTTCTAAGATGAGACCCGTACACGAATTCATGGATTTTTCATATACATGCACTTAACGAATTGTGGATTTTATTACAGAAAGGTAACCAAAATGTAATTTGTCAATACAGAAGTGTATTTCACACTGGTTTTGTCTTCATGTACTCAAAATTTCCATTGTTTGTTTTCTCAATGTGTAAATCCTGCTCACTGACAACAGGTCCCCCCCCCCAACACTTATCTCGACAATATTTCCTCGGGCCCGAGGATGTCGACATAAACGGGTAGGACTGTAATTCTTTTACTTTACACTTTATTCTTGTTAGTCTGATTGCATAAGAATACAAATAAAGTATAACATTATATTTTCATCTCTTGTAAAATTCTTACATTAAAATACATTTTTCTTTTTGCTAAGAATAATTTCCTTTTAAATTTATCTTTTTTTTTTAAAATCCCTATTATTTTCTTACACTCCAAGATCATTTATTTAGACAGTGATTTTACTGTCATCTAAAAATTGTCACAATAGCAAAGGAAAATGTTTTTTACATTGAGAAAAAAAAATCTTGTTTTTCAATATGAATTTTTTGCCTCATGTTAAAAAAAATAGATACACGTATAACTTTCAATTACATAATTAACTATTTCTTTCATAACAATATTTAACCAACTTTATATGGTGTATTGTGGAAGCCAGGTAATAGTTGTTGAAAATCTCGACCAGCGGGGGTTCAATTCCCAGTGGCTAAGAATTAGAACTCAATAATCATTTTACCTTAAACCTGTCACTCTCTCAGAAGTACATAATAGCTGTAGAGCACCTCCAAAACCATTTTGATTATATATTAATATGTGTGTGTGTGTATATACATACATACATACATACATACATACATACATACATACATACATACATACATGTGTGCATGAGCCCAAATACCAACTGGTATGCTGCTCTATACTGATTTGTATTATTATTATACGATTTAATTTTGGTCGTATAGCTGAAACATTTAAGTCGCAAGCATCTAAACAGTCCTTCTGAATAATTCTCATATATTTTTGCCACAGAATAGTATTCATTAGTAGCAAAATCCCACACAAGCCCAGCCCCCCACACCCCCCCCCCCCCATGATGAAAAGTGAGCCATTTTAAAAATGCACATTGCATTTTCTCAACAATAGCAACCAATGTTATGCTAAACGACAGGAACATGAAACTTGCCACAATTATCCCCGAGATGTCACTAATAAAATGTTCAGTTTGAACAGGGATGGAACAGATAAGTGCACAGAGGTCAAAGGGTAAAAAGTTTGCTACTTCTTCTAACACTAGTATATGGAAGAAAGCAAATCTGCTTTATCATCATTTGTTTCCTAAATTTTATTACAAATGAATGAAAAGAAACATTTTTGCTATATTTTTCTTTCACTTAATGCAACAGTTTTAAATTTAAGTTGACTTTACTCGTGTGTTCTAACTATTAATTTCCCCATAAAATAATGTCATTGCACACACAATACTGTCACAAGGCAATTTGTATAAGCAAGAGCAAAATAGGCATAACTAGCTTATTTTCATGCATAACATCAATGTTAATATACCATTTTGTTGAGAAAATCATACATGATGATATGAGAAAGAGGAAAGAAACTGAAGTTTCATAGGTTAGATTTTTAAAGAAAAAGAATTTGCCAGGTTTTCCTCACTGGTTTTCCTGGCTATTTAAAAAAATACCTTGTATATCTTAGGTATTATTAAAAGAACTTTTAATTCTCTTTATTTTAGTGTATTATTGATGGGTGCAATTTGGGTTATAGAGTATACAGCTTGGTCTTACTTCAGATGTGCACCTATCAAAAAATTGCTAACTTCGCTTGGTCATTTTCACTTCTGGACTTCAAAGATAAATTGTAAAAAAAAGAGCCGATAACATTTTTTTACTTTTTATATATTTTTTAATTCATTGATTGTACTTTTAGAAGCTGGTATTGTCTACTCTGGCAAAACTTGTTTTCCCTATTTTAATAACTGCTAAAAATAGTGTACTTGGGACTAACTCAGGCTGATTTTTCTAGCACATGGAAGCGGACATTTTTGTCAGCTGTGTGTTTAGAATACTTGACTTTGGGATTTATGTGAATTTACTCAAAGATATTATGGATTTACTTCATTCAGGCATATCAGAACATTCAAGACTACTGACACATCAGGACATTCAAGGCTACTGGAATTCATTCGGAACATTCTATATTTAGAACTTGTGATTAGGACACTTAGGATTCTTTGGATTTTAATTCAAGTTACTGTAAGTGTCTTTTTAATTTTCACTTCAATTGTCTAGAAATAAATTCCTTGTTGATTTTACTTACAATGTTGGTTTCACTTTCTTTCTGTTACATTATTTTAAGACCTAGAGTTGTAACAGAAATTGGGGGCTTGTCCAGGATCTGAATTTCTTTAAATTACTATTTACACTGACTTTGTTTAGGAATTTTCCTTGCCCCTGGTGAAGATTTTTATTTCACCCATTTGAGAAATCTTTAGTGAAACCAGCAAGCATTCACAATGTCATCTAATGTTGTAAACTTAACTTCAAATCCTAAATGGGAGGGGTTAGAGTCTATGAAAAAGGAGGAGTTGATGGAGCTTGCCAGACATTATGATCTTTCTGAGGTGAAAGCATCTTTCACAAATCAAGAGATAAAGAATATTTTGATTCCATATTTAGGAAATTTTGGAATTAGAATTAAGAAAGCTTCAGCTTCAGACAGAAATGATGGAAATACAATTTCAGAGAGAGAAAGAGAAGAGGGAAATACAAATGCAGAGAGAGCAAGAGAAAGAGGAGAGGGAAATGAAGACGGAAAGAGAGAAAGTAGAGGCAGAGAGAGAGGGAGAGAGAAGAAAGGGAAATGCAATATAAGTTAAAAGAACTAGAACTTGCAAGCAGAAAACACTCTCCAGGTTTTGATATTACCAGATATATTAGGTTTGTACCCCCTTTTCAGGAAAAAGAAGTAGATACTTTCCTCACTTTGAGAAAATTGCTGAAAACTTGAAATGGCCAAGAGAGCATTGAACTTTGTTGTTACAAAGTGTACTTATTGGCAAAGCTTGTAACGTATATATTTCACTGTCAGTACAACAAAGTACTGATTATCATGTAGTTAAGGTGTACATCTTGAAAGCTTATGAGTTGGTACCTGACACATATTGACAAGGGTTTAGGAATTGTAGAAAAGAAACTAACACTTATTTGATAGGTGGTGCTCAGCCAGGAGGGTTGATCAAGATTATGATAAGCTCAGACAGCTGTATTAATTCAAGGTGCATCCATTTTTATGTCTAGGCCTGTCTTGACGAGCTGAGGGTGGAAACTTTGGAAAATGCTGCTCATATGGCTGATGATTACATGTATTCCTTGACTCACAAGGTTTCATTTGTCAATAACTATTCCTCTCAGCAGTTTTCTGGTGAAAAACCATTTCAATCTCAAACAAGTACTTCTAAAGTTCAAAAGAACACAACTGTTAGGAATCAAACATCTGATAAGACTGATCAGAAATCCTTATCTCTTCCTACATGCACTTATTGTAAGATGAAAGGGAACGTCATTTCTGCTTTCTTTAGCTTGAAGAAAATAAGCAACAGAATAAAGACAGAGCTATTCCAAATGCTCTTATTTCAAAGAGGTCAAAATCACGGTATTGTATTGAAAGCAATACATTCGTTTGCCCAAACAAGCCCCAGTCTGATTCTATTTTGGAGACTTATGAACCATTCATGTCAGAAGGTTGTATATCACTTATTGGTGATTCTGCCAAACTTATCCCTGTTAAAATATTAAGGGACACTTGTCTGAGAAATCTTCTTTCTAGTGAACGTGTACTTATTCAGGGAGTAGAGTGCAGCTTTGTAAATGTTGATCTCCACTGTGTTAATTTGGCATCAGACTTAGTTTCCGGATCTGTGACTGTTGGGGCAGTGACTTCTTTACCTACAGAAGGTATCCATTTGTTACTAGGCATTGACCTAGCAGGAGATAAGGTCATGGTCAATCCACTTGTACCTGACAAGTCTTGTTTGGATCAAAAAGTTGATCCTATTGAGATTGAAATCCCCGATTTGTATCCTGCTAGTGCAGTTCCCAGAGCTATGACAAAAAGAGCTCTTGAGAATGATGTTGATCAGGAAATTATTCCTTTAGCTGACACATTTATTGGTCGGTCTTTTGATGAGGTCACTTTCTCTCCGGATACTGGGCAATCAGAAGGTATTGATCCCAGTGATCCTCTTTTTACAACTCATTCTCTCTATTCTAATCAGGGTGACAAAAGACAATCACTTGTTGTCTTACAGGAACAAGATCCTGAAATCTCCTGTTTGTTTCAGACTGCTATTAGTGAAACTGAAGCCACGCAAGTTCAAGTGTGTTACTTTGTGAAAAATGGGGTCCTTATGAGAAAATGGAGACAACCCGAGGTACCAGCTGGTGACGAGTGGTCAGTGAGCTATCAAATTGTTGTTCCTAAGTTATACTGACAGGAAATTCTTAGTCTAGCCCATGAAACTCCCTTGGCTGGTCATTTAGGAGTCAATAAGACTTATCACAAGATCTTGAATCATTTTTATTGGCCGAAACTTTAAAGTGATGTTTCTAAACACTGCAGATCTTGTCACAGTTGCCAAATGGTAGGAAAACCTAATCAGAAATCAGAAGATACCTAAGGCTCATCTGCAACCTATTCCTGCATTTGACAAACCATTTAGTAGAATAATGGTAGACTGTGTCGGTCCCTTACATAAGACCAAGTCAGGCAACCAATACTTCTTGACGATCATGTGTGCGTCTACAAGATTTCCAGAGGCAATTCCTCTGAGAAATATCAAAACTGAAACCATTGTGAAAGCATTGGTGGAGTTTTTATACACTTGTTTGCCTTCCCAAACCTGTCCAGTCAGATCAAGGGTAAAATTTTATGTCTGGAATTTTCCAACAAGTTATGCATGAATTAGACATCCAACAGTTTAAATCTTCTGCCTATCACCCTGAAAGTGAAGGGGGTATGGAAAGATTTCATCAAACTTTGAAGAATATGATTCGGTCATATTGCTTTGACACAGGAAAGGATTGGGATGCGGGTGTTCATTTGTTGTTGTTTGCTGTTAGGGAATCAGTTTAAGAGTCATTGGGTTTTAGTCCCATTGAACTTGTTTTTGGACATACCATCCATGGACCATTGAAATTATTGAAAGAGAAACTTCTTTTGAATGAAGATTCAAAGATTAATCTTCTTGACTTTGTCTCTGATTTCAAATACAAGTTGTCAAAGGCTTGTGAAGTAGCAAGAACTAATCTTCATTCCACTCAATCAAAAATGAAAATAAGGTATGACAGACATACACATCGAAAAGGAGTTTTAAGCCTGGTGAGAAAGTTCTGGCTCTCTTGCCTATACTTCAAAATCCCCTTCGGGCTAAATTGTATGGTTCTTATACCGCTAAAAAGAAAGTAAATGACTTAAATTGTATCATTAACCATCCTGGAAGGTGGAAACAGAAACAACTTTGCCACATAAATATGTTAAAGGAATATTTGACAGAGATAACCCAATTATTTATTCAATTAATTTAGTTGTACCTGTCCCACACAATGAAAAACTCAACAATGGAATACAATCTGACTGTAGTGATTCTGGTTTAACCAATCTTCGGAATTCAGAAATATTGAACAATCTGGACCAGAAACTTTCACATTGACAACAGGAAAGAAATGAACTAAAACAGCTATTACATGAGTATGAGCACTTTTTTCCTGATGTTCCTACACAAACAAATAAAACCTAATATGATGTTTACATTGTAGATTCTACACCTGTGAAACAGCATCCTTTCAAGATGAATCCTCTCAAACAGGAATATTTGAAGAAAGAAATTCAGTATTTTCTGGAGAATGATTTTATAGAACCAAGTAAAAGTAACTTGAGTTCACCATGTATTCTTGTGCCTAAGCCAGATAATACATTCTGCATGTGTACTGACTATAGAAAAGTCAACAGTGTAACCAAAACAGATTAATTTCCAATACCAAGTATGTGTCACCAAGTTTGACTCATGAAAAGGGAAAAAAAAAAATTCAGCATTTGTAACTCCAGATAGGCTTTACCAACATGAAGTCATGCCATTTGGAACAAAAAATTCTTCAGTAAATTTCAACATCTGATGAACATGATAACATCTGGTCTAGATAATTGTAACACGTACATCGATGACATCATTATCAACAACACCACCTTGGAAGATCACATAGAAACCATTCAGAAATTCTTCGATCAACTCAGTCATGCAAATCTGATGATTTATTTGAGCAAAAGTGATTTTTCCATGCTTGTGTCAAATTTTTTTAGGACATATTATGCGGCATGGTCAAGTTAAACCTATAGAAGCTAAGGTCAAAGCTATCTCTGAATTCCCTGTGCCTGTTTGTAAAAAGCAACTGATGTGATTTTTTAGGTATGGCTGGATATTATAGGAAATTTTGTTCAAATTTTTCCATAATTGCAGAACCTTTGACAAATTTGTTGAGTAAGAAATCCAAGTTTCATTGGTCTGATCAGTGTCAGGAATCCTTTGATAAATTGAAGGCCATGCTTAAGAATGCACCAGTTCTTTCTGTCTGTTGATGCAAGTGATGTAGGGATTGGTGGAGTATTGATTCAAGAAGACAAAAATGGTGTAGATCATCCAGTGTGCTATTTTTCTAAAAAAAACTAAACAAGCACCAGAAACATTATTCCACAATTGGGAAGGAATGTTTGGCTTTGATATTGGCTTTACAACATTTTGAAGTGTATGTTACCTCAGCTCTTTCTCTGGTTATTGTATATAGTGATCACAATCCCCTTACTTTCATCAAGAAAATGAAAGATAAAAATTGGAGATTGTTGAGATGGAGTTTAATACTGCAGGAATATAACACTTACATTCGACACATTAGGGGAAACGACAATGTGATCGCAGATGCACTTTCACGTTCATAGATTATATTGCTTTGTTTTGTTTACTCGAGTTGAATGACATTTATATGACATTTTCCTATGAAATTTTCATTATGCGCATTTAAAAGAAAAGCTTTATTGCATAAATCTTTCTTTTTCTTGATGATGGGAGGTATTATGTATATTGAATTTATAATGTGTCCATGAGGTAAGTAGTCATTTTGTAAACAACATATTTACAGCATTTGAGTTCAAGGTCAGTCTTGTTTACATAGCATTTAACAATCTGATTCTAATTTTCCATGTCTTGATGTGAGAAAAGTCACGTACGCACCGGAATTTTCCAACAGAGTTAATCATATTTTAGAATATTTAGTCAGGTGACTTATCCTTATACTTATACAGGTTTGGTAAACAAGATTTCATTCCTATACTAAACTTCGTATTATTAAGATTAGTCTATTAAGGAATTTATTTTACTAATCAGATGTTACAGTTGTGAAA
Organism: Margaritifera margaritifera; assembly: GCA_029931535.1. Lineage (NCBI taxonomy): Eukaryota > Metazoa > Mollusca > Bivalvia > Unionida > Margaritiferidae > Margaritifera > Margaritifera margaritifera. Next base: position 936,712 of record JAQPZY010001468.1, on the reverse strand, counting down.
ATCAGAGCAAATTCAGAGAAAGGAATTATTTATTTGACATATTCATTGGAAATACTAAAAGTGCTCATGTCATATTGGATTAATACTTGACTTTGGGATTTATGTGAATTTATTCAAAGATATTATGGATTACATCATTCGGGCATATCAGAACATTCAAGACTACTGACACATCAGGATATTCAAGGCTACTGGAATTCATTTAAAACATTCTATATTTAGGGCTTGTGATTAGGACACTTAGGATTATTGGATTAATTGGATTTTAATTCATGTTACTGTAAGTGTCTTTTGAATTTTCACTTTAATTGTCTATAAATAAATTGGTCATTGATTTTACTTACATTGTTGGTTTAACTTTCTTACTGTTACATTATTTAAGACCTAGTCATTATATATATATATATATATATATATATATATATATATATATATATATATATATATATATATATATACATATAAATGTATGTGTGTGTGTGTGTACATACATACATGTGTGCATGAGTCAAAATACCATAATTGTTGTCATGGATTTTTGGTTTAGAATTATTTCCAGTTGTATTTGAATTCTATAGGGGACTGCAAGTACTGTGGAGCATTATTTCACGATTTGGTGTATGTTACTTGTACATTTATGTATTGAATCTTTCGACTGGAAATGTATTTATTTGGAATTCTATCTGCATCAAAATTTCTTGTTATAAATCTCACAGTCTTTTTCAGAACACATTATCTTCGAAACAATTCTTTTCCCCATGTATTGCAGCATGTGGCATGACAAAAGTTTAAGTATGGATTTGTTACTGTTGTTAACAAGTTTCAATACTGTGCCTCTCTGACACATATCTTCATGAGGATGATGATTTATTAATAAGAGCAGTGAGCCATATAGCTTTTCAGCAACATAATAAAAATTTCAGTAAATAAATAAAATAAATAAATTGGACAGGAAATGATTCCTTATGCTTAAAAGCAATGCTACAGTACACGCATCATATTTTTATGATTCACCACGCAAATTGCGTGGGCGTGGAGAAAGGGCAGGGGATTAAGTGCCCACTATGAGTAGTTTAAGTCCACGCAGTCTGGTGGATTTTCACACTAATTTCATGAAAATCCACTCAGTCTAGTGGAAGTGAGTGATGGATTTTATTGCAGTTGTCGTGAGTTGTAGTGGGTTTTATGGCACCCCTTGCTGATTCTATTGTATTTGCTCCGTGAGTCGACACACTAAACAAACAGATGGTAGAAACTCCAACACAGTAAACCGAACATGGCAGGTATAAATTTCATACCTTTACCAGTACAGTGGTAACATTTCCTGTGTATTTATCAGTAGCCTGGCTGAGGATACATACAGGTGAACGCGCGTAACGTAGAACAAATGAGGTTTTATATTTCTTGGATATCTTTCCACCCCTGTCCATGACAAAGCGTACATCAGAAATAATTGCTTAGCTACAACGTACATCCCTGCTGATTTAATACATGTATATGTACCTGTTAGCATATACAGATGCGGAAATTGACATTGTTCTGCATCAAGCGGTAACTTCGAGGTACTTTCTCAATAAATGATATTTCATAAAAGTGTGTTGTGTACTGGTTATTAATTTGTCAGTTTCCCTTTAATTTCCATATCATTTCCAAGACCCATCTTGAAGAAATCATTGAAAGCAGTAATACATATAGAACTCAAAAAGAGATTACAAACGAACGCCGTAATATTTATATCGAACATGTACGATCATGAAAACTGGCACATTATGACATGTCATAATTCTTGCCAAAGTATTTTAAAATAAAAAAGATACAGGAGCTATACTACGGAAAGGTTCTTCTGTACTGTTACCCTTAAACTTTTAAAATAACATTGTTTATGAGACAGTACGGCAATTTTTAAATGCACGGAATTGTGTACACTGTATTGACTGTTGCGCTCTATCAGTGGCCATTCATGTCATAAACAAGTGAGTTCAAGGAGAAAAAAGTTATTTCCTGTCCACACTTTTTTCACGAATCTACATTGCATCACCAGGAACTGGCTGAGGAGTATCATTCTTACTTTGAAGCCAGCCGCTATACCTGTTGCTGTAGCTTCCTGCCTCGAGTCAACAACAGTCTGTCATGACAGTTTCTACATGTCATCAGCTAATGTTCAATGTCGCGCTTCGATGTTCAAAATGTACAGTACAATAACTGTTGAATGAAAATATCACAAAACCACACACCTTAAAACTAAAAAGATGTTAGCTTGTGAAAAACAAATTTGGACTGAGAAATGCATTTGATGTTAAGTTCTCATATTATCGTATAAAACATTTAACTTCAATTTGGGAGGGGGGGGGGGGGTACTGGCCTTGATGCACGTCTAAACTATCTAAAAATCAGAAGAAGTGTAGTTGTTTCAAGCTATATCCCATCTCCTCCGTCTCTCTTTCTCTCCCAGCCTACAACCCCCCCTCCCCACTCCGTTGCATAATAAGCAAATAGAGTTTAAGTCTTAAATGACTTAAATTAGGACAATTCCTAGCAGCTACTGGTCAGTGTCACGCTTCTATGTTTAAAAAAAAAAACCCACTGTTGAATAAAAATGTTTCTTGTTATCGCATAATCAAACGCTTTAAAACTAAGAAGATGTTAGTTTGTGAAGAGCTAATTTAGACAGAGAAAGTCTCAGAAACACATAGCCGTTAAGTGTTGATATTATAGTGTAAAACTGGTTTCTAGCGGTATATAAAGCAAACTATATATAGTATTGTTATTTTCCCGATAAGGAAACAAACATTTAAATGTAACAAGCTGCAATGGTCCTGAGTCACATAAAATTATTAATATTTTATTTTCTAAAGATCACAACAAGTGTAATTTTGTTAAAGCTAAATCCTATCACACCCGCACTCCCAGTAGCACATAGAGTAGAAGTTAAATTACTTAAATCAGAATACAAGTATGTCATGGAAATATTGTTATGAAAACACCAAGGGTTTCTGTTTAATGAAGCCAATTTAGCTGACATAACATCCTGTAATGCAAGCGCTAGAAAGACGTGAATGAAACAGCGTTAGATAAACAAGTAGCGCGTCAACCCTGCCTCTGGGCATAAGCAGCAACTTCAGTGTGTTTTCTCAATAAATGATATTTCATAATAGAACTTCTTGTACTAGTTATTAATTTGTCAGAGTTTTTCTTTAGTGTCTACACAGTTTCCAAAACCTTCTTTAAAGAAATTATTGAAAGCAGGATACAAATACCTTTATCTGTAGACTTAGTAAAATGACTGATTATTTCAGAGTATGATAATTTTTAAATGAGCCCAATTTGTCTACACGGTATTGAAGGTTGCTCTCTTTCAGTGGCTGTTCATGCCATAAACGAAGTGATTTTTATGAAAAAGGTTACCGGTACTTTCTTCGTCACTTTCTTCGTAAATCTATCATCAAGCACCAGCTGTTTAAGAAAGCTGTAATACACTACAAGCTTTGTTTTGTTTTTTTAAATGCATCTTTTTTGTAATAAAATCTGTTTATCACATGCAAACATCAGAGAGAGAGAGAGAGAGAGAGAGAGAGAGAGAGAGATTATGCACCATAACTTTCGATCGATGTTAGCCGTAGCTTTTGTCACAAACTTGGAAACAGGCATTGCTAATTAGAGAGTATGCATTTTAGAAATGTGCCTCGTTCATCTTCATTTTGGAATTCGTCTACTGACAAAATTTAGAAATACAATTTTGATTCCACTCTTGATATAAGTAAGTTAATATGTAAATCGCTGCTTGGCAATTCATTTTGTATTTAACAATAATTTATATAATTCATTGGGTTATTCACCTGCTATTAGTGTCCTTTGTCTTTTTTTCTTATTATCTATTGTCGAATCTGGTCATAATTAACCATGTACGAACTTAATGCTTCAGAAATTTAATAGACTGAAAGTCCAATGAAAGAGCATTACTGCAATAATCAAGGTGGACATGACAATATTCGCGACCATCTTAGAATTAATATGAACGGTTCAAAATTAACAGGAAATAATTGGGATTTACAACTTCTGAAGCCAAATCTTTTCCACCTCCAGGTCGGAGTAGTTAACGAAAAATAAGAAGCTACGTGTTTACAGCAATCAGTGCAATAATAGAGATAGTCTTGGCAAACACGTGGCGTAGCAATTTCGGGTGATGTACAAGGCATTATTGATAGATATGATATGTTCAGCTTGCGTGTGTAATACAGTACAAGTTAAACAAGGGGAGAAAGAAGTAATTCCAAAGCACAAAATAAATCTTACTGAATGATACATTGATTAAAACACCAGAAATTTTAAAAGTTTCACCAACTGAAGCAAATTAATCATGATTACACACTTTTTATCGCGTTCACCCATCCATTTGGTAATATTAAACTCGTCAGATGACCAAACAAGCAATCTTAAGTATATTTCATCACGTGCTTCATAGAGTTGGAATAAAAACAGTAGGTCTACGGTAAAAGTAAACACGTGTCTAGTTCCTGAGAAAATGTGTCGCATGGACATGTATATTTGAGTCGCAAGTACTAAACAGGCTGGAATAGTAGTGTTATGTATGATGTTTATATAATATTCTAGATATTTTAGGAAATTATAAATGTTTCTTGACTTTAATATTTGCTTAAATCTTAATGTTGTTTATCAGAAGAAAAAAAAAACATGTTTAACTAGTGTCCTTGAATTAGGTTGTTTACTTCAGATTTGAGCTAAAGGATGGTTTTGATAAACAATGTTTTCTCAATTTGAGGTCAAGGTTGATTTTGTTTACAGATAAAACTGGAATTTCCTTAGAGTTATGTGTAAAAAGACATGTCCACACAAGTAAAATTCCATTAAGATGACACATTTTCTAGAACATTCTGTCATGTGACTAATCTTTACATATACCATGTTTAGTGGACAGTTTTTCAGTTTCGACATTACTATCAGTCTTGTAAAGAGCTATTACAGTAGTGGAAAGTCATTCCAAATTCTAAGAGAGGAATTATTTAAAAAATTTATGTGATTTTAACAGTGCTCACAGACTTTTGGATTTTGGAATTTTAATTAATGATTTTGGAATTTATGTGAACTTATTCTGAGATATTTTCTGAGTACTTCATTTTGACATCAGCACATTAAAGACTACTAGTACATCAGGACTTTGAAGACCATTGGCACATCATAACATTCAAGGATACAGCCGTGAATTCGGAACATTCTATATTTAGAACACTAATTCTTATTGGATTTTAATACGCATTACTGTAAGTGTCTTTTTGATTTTTCATCTTATTTATCTAGAAATAAATTGCTTGTTGATTTTTACTTGATTTGTTGGTTTCCCTTTCTTTCTGTTACATTTTTCTAGACCATAGAGTCGTAACAGTAGAGGTTGTATATTGCATAGCGCCGTGTATATTTCATTGTGTGGGAACATTTTAAGCAGACCATTTAAAAGTGACTGGGGTAATTAAAAACAAAATCACAACATTTCTCGCATTCTTTTATTTTAATAACGGAATGAAACCCGCTAATACATGTATTTACGTATGATTTATTTTACCCTTTGTTTGTTTAAAACAGAATCTCCCCCCCTCATTAAAATTAAGATAATTAAACTTTGTATAATTTGTGAAGCATCATTCGTGACTCTTTTCTCTGCAATTTATCTTTCATATCTTTCAATACACGTATGTGAATGCGTTTTAGTGAGCGAGTCTTTGAATATTAAATGGCATTGCGTACAAATTAAAAAGAGCATTCTGCACTGTGTGCTGTAGCTGAGCCGATAGGTAAGTTCCGCGCGTGGTAGTGGGCGTCCACTATTACATAATTATATTGCTGCGACTTTCAAATGGGCAATAAAACTTAATCCGTCCACTACGAACCATGACGTGGACAATCCATGACGACCTCGATATCCTGTCCACGATGACACAGCGTGAAAAGGATTAAGCTCCACGCCCACGACGTGTTTTTCATAAAAACACGATGCGTGTACTGTATCATCAATTAAGAATTTACATCCTTATCCAGATCCCCGGCAGAGGACTGTGTTACAGGAATTCATTGTCAATAATAGGCATTTGACATAAATATATGAAATAATCATTAATTTATTTAAAAAAATGTATTTAAATGAATTAAACCTTTTTTACATAAATTTGGAGAAGTTTTCTAATGTTTCAAAGAACTTTAACTTTTTAATAAAATACATTAAAGTGGATTAATTTTCAAAAATAGGTAAATGATATACAAGTATAACAGAATGAAATCACCTAAAATGCAGTGAACCATGCAAAATAAATATTTACTATTCACTCTCACAGATCTGTATAGGAGGCATACTTTTTACAAGAAGGATAATGTGTCCCATACCCAGCACAACTGTTATGCTAGTTTTCTAACATTTAAATAAACTATTGACTGTCTTTTAAAATTATTTTTTTCTTATATAATTTATTATTTGTGGTGCTGATTATTTTACACTATATCAACTTAAAAAATGTGTGCATGTTTGCATCACATAAATTTTCATATACAGGGATGTATCTCTGTCAGATATTGTCAGATATTAGGAACCAATCCTTCAAGATCAAATACAGATACAATCTTCAAATTTAACATTTCTTATTTTTTTGGTAGAACATTATGTGTAGATTAAAAATCTATTTCTCTGGTAAAATTTACTCCAAATGAATTCCCAGAATTTACCATTAAAATTAATGAAGAATTGTCCACAGTTACCAACTGCATTACCTCCCTCAACTAATGCCAAGTTTCTGTTATGTCTGACATCATTCATGCACATTCATATAAAATAAAACTGATGGATTTTGTGCAGTACAGATTCACAAATGTTGACCAAAAACACATTTTTTTCTTCCTTATTTTTTTAATTCTACAAGATGCTGAAAACAGGGATCTACAAATAATACTGTGTTAAACCATAAAGTATTCTGAGGAACTTTCTGAGTAGGCCTTGCTGCTCATTCTGATTTTTTGCTAAACATATTACAATTTTCCTTTCACATTATTCCAAATGTTGAAAAAAAAAAAGAATCTAGATTTATCCTTTAGCCAATCATCTGGGAAAAGTAAGAAAGCAAGTAAGCAAGCAAGCGAGAGAGAGAGAGAGAGAGAGAGAGAGAGAGAGAGAGAGAGCAAGAGAGAGAGAGCCAAAGAGAGAGTGAATGAGAATACTGAAAAATAAGATATCCTCTTTTGTACTACAAACACATACAGGGGAAACCTGCTATAAAATGCAGTTGGGGTCCATAACTACTGTGCACCTTATGTACCAAACTGCTGTATAATGCAAATGTATGAGTGTCAGGTGGGGGAGGCAGATAAACAAAATGCCAAACTTATAGTAATAATTTTACCACCTGCCAATTTATATAACAATCTGGATGTTCAAATGAAAATTAATCATTAATTTGCAAGAACATTAATTATGACCTATTAGCGATAGGTTTCTCAAACTTAACTGAATTATACATATATGTCATACTTGCCATATTATACATAAATGTCATACTTGCCATATTCCCAGAAAGTGTTGGGGCTTTTTTTGAAACTCAAAAAGTGTGTTTTGAGGTCCCAAGGGGATTCAGCGCATGTAACCCCTCAAAAGCAACCTCATCAGAATAAGAATAAGCTACCTTTTCAAATCAGCCTATAGCAAATGACTGGAAATTTAAATCGGAATAAAAGAAAGTGACATCTGTTTTCTTGAAGAATTTCATATGCTTACAAACAAAAAATGGTAGACTTAGCATTGTGAAATAACATGACCACACACATATGTACACATGATCATAACCTCATGGACATTAAATACAAAAAAACACCAAGTTACTGTCTTTAAAATCCATTGGACAGTGGAATGTAGTTTTAACTACATGGAGTCTTCGCTACTTTTAATAGTTCAGTAGTTGGTTTGAAGGTAATGCAAGGGTCATTTGTGTTCATCTTTGCACTCATTAGAGATTGAATAGTGCTGTTGTTCAGCCTTCCCCAAAGATCTTGTTGAATTTTTCTAAGCATAGAAAGTGATCATTCTGCATTGCTGTGAGTGAGTGTCAAACATTCGAAAATGAATCACACTACCAAAATAATCATGTTTTACATTTTATATATGGAGTAAAAATCCGACTTCAAAAGAAACTTTGCCGCTGATCACAAACTTTAATAAAGATGGCTTCAGCATTGTCATTTAATGCAGTCAGTGATGTGTAATAACATTTGTTCTTCAACATGCATCTCTCTGATGTACTTATAGTAATTTCAGACAAATTGGGTTGTTCCACTTAGAGTACTTTACCTATGCAAATTAGCCTAATGGGCTCTCCCTCAGCAGTGCTCAAAGGATTTGACATGACACATCACCCTAGCTATTGTGAGCCAATTAAATAAATCTCTGAAAGGTGGATGTGTATCTCTGACTGCCTTACCTTTGAATAGACTCTAAAACAGCTGTATAAACTGACCTGAGGATAGTTTTACATGAACTCTGAGCAGGACTGTTTATACATACCACAGATAACGGGCATATATCATGGTGATCAAAAAACATACATTTTTTTCTTTTTTTTTTTGGTAAATTTTTTGTTGTTGATAAGATTGCTGAAAATCATGTTTTTTGAAACACGACCATGTCAGGGGGTTTAGGAGTCCAAAATCTTGTTTTTCATGTGACACGTATTATGGCATGTATGATATGTTTGTCAGCTTGGCTGATGTTCTGAACAGTGTCAGAGAATAAGGGACATTTAAGACAAAAAATTAGGAGCCATGAGAGGACCATTTTGTATCCCAGTTTGTATTATAATGAAGCACATTATAGTGGGGTTTCCCTCTACCTTCATTAAACCTTTGCTTTAGAGATTCATGAAAAAATAAGAGCAGCAAATATCAAGTAGAACATGGCAAAATATTATGTTTGGAGATATGGGTTTACATTTTAGGGGAATGGGTCCCCCAAGTACCATTATAAAGAAATGCAGTCTATATTTGATGGATTAATGTCAATAAGTTTTTTAAAAAATAGGAACCCGATTTATTTTCTCAATGTGGCTTATATAATATTAAAGGAAATACACCAAAATGTTACTTCTGCATTTGCATGATGGTATTGTAGTAATTCATTCCAATAATTTGTATCAATTGTTTTCTGTTCCTTTTTGATCTATCAATGACCATATTGAATGTAGGTGTAGCATTAATCATTTTTGTTTCTTAAATTTTCACAGGATGACTGTTCATTTCATAACTTGTAGCAAATTACCTACAATATAATTTCTATGTTAGTGAGTTTTTTGTTCTGCTGAATCATCACTTCTGCATAAATATCAGTGGCAAATAATACCTGCTCCTACTTTTGTGAAGGTCATACATTTAAAGGCAATTATTTGTAAATGATGCAATAAGAATTTATCCTAACAACAAATATGGGATTTTCAGTTATGGATGATTAAACAATAAGTTTAAACAGACACATGCATATTTGACCTATATAATATTTCACATTTTATATTTGTCTGAAATAGACAAGTCATTATGAGATTATAAATTTTTTTATTAATCTTTGACAATCATCTTATATTAAAGATGATTTTCTGATTGAAGAAAGCATTCTCCAGTAATAAAAAATGATAATCTTTAGGTACAAAAATTTAATGTCAAGACAATAAACTATACTTAAATTTTTCTCATATAATTAGGATCAGCACAAATGGGTGAGTCAGGCGAAATAGTCACTCTAGTGCCTGTCATTTCAGCCAAACACACAGTGAAAGCGAAGTTGACATCATCACTCCCCTTTTCTGACACAGGGTGCTATAGTATCATCATGTTCTATTTTGTTGTATTCAAGAGCAATTTAAAACAGTTACAACATAGTATTAACATGCCTGATCAACTTTTATGTCAATGTAATGATCATTTATGTCTGCAATTACAGTCAATCTTTGAGATTCTGGCAGAAAATTCACACAAGAAGCTCAAAGAAGTGCAATTCCATGCATTTGTAGCCTATTATTAAGTGTAAATTATTACTTAGTGGAGGTTTACAGGCTACCTGTTACATGTATTAAAGGTAAACATATAATTTTATATTTCATTCAGTAACAGTAAAAAGAGCAGACTTGTACATGTCACTTGTTTTTTTTTTATAGCAATCTAGTTTTAAGGCTACTGTCTTTTGTAAAAACAATGTCAATGAACACATTTGGTGCATCAAAAAACAAATGAATATTTTTCATAAAGTTTAATGAGTATTTCTATTGTTTTTAAATTATTTCGCTTGAAGCTTAAGAAAAATGGCTTAAATAGTCTAAATTTATTTTTACCACTGTACACTCCAGTGTTCTCTGAATGCTGAAATCCAACAGTTGAGTTCCTGGTATGCAAGTTTTTTTTGTGGCAAACTTTGCTTTTATTTGACCAGTTTCTGTGAAGCAAGTATCAATTGTGTTGTGTGCAGGTTATCAGACAAATGCCATGTGATTGTAAGGGAGTTAGGTGAAGTCACATAGGCCAGATCTTAGTAAGTAAGGAGATTAAGACACCTATTAATTGATTGTTGGTGCTTTGTCATCATTTTAGTCAAAAGACAAATTACACTCATGTGTTTTGACACTTCGCTTTGATAAGCATCACTCAGGAAACTGTAAGCCATCATACTTTAAATCCTTCCCTGATGTTTGGAACATTTGTATTTTATCATGTACCATATCATGAAATATAATGCCAAAATTTAGTGACTTATTTTGTTTGTTGAAGAAATAAGAACTCCCACACTAATCATCATAAAATCAGCTATTTTTCTGTGTCATGTCCAGAGATACTATTGTTTCTGAGCAATTATAAATGTGTGGTTTCTGATGGTAACTTTACATACTTTTCTTAGAGTCAAGTGCAAGGCTGCAGATGAGCATTATTCTCATGAAATTTGGCAAGAGAACATAGTTAATGTATCTAATTCTGATAAAGAAACAGAATTCCTAAGAGATTCATGGAATCTGACATTTTCCTTTGGCTACAAAACAAGAAAACAATGGGATATTATTAGCTGTATGTACATGATGTCACAGCTGTGAAAGTAAACATTCAATGGCATCCCATGGAACACCAAACTTGCAAAGATCAACATTCACTAGGCATGAGGTATTAAAGGATCATTTATTTGCCATTTTGATCCTAAACATGCAGTGAAGTTAAAGTTTGTTTACGATAAAAGTGAATGTAGTATACTGTGGAATGGCAAGGTAAAACCACTGAGAATTGTTATCTGGTTGTAGTTGTAACAATCACATTAATCACTGTCCTCAATTTGCCTTAGATTTTCATTCTTTTATAATAATACTAAATATTTCATAATGAATGAGCACTGGCAATCTGATGATATTTATACTGATGACAGAACAATATGTGCATAATGCCCTGAATTATAACATGAAAAATAAGGGTCTTGTTCTTGGGACTCCTATTTTTGGGGTTGAAACTCTGACTTTTTTCATCTGAGTCCTGAACTCCAATTATCAAAACCCTATGATGAACCCTGTACTCACTAATATTCTCCACAACTACACCCTATTCTGGCAGGAGTTACTTCACCCAAAGATTCGAGTCCAGCATGAACGCTGCATAATAAATAATTTCTTGTATTAAAATACTTTCAAAAAATCAGTTGCAAACTATCTTTTTCCTCTTTCTGAGTGATACTCCTGGGCAAAATTAACTTCTCTTCAAGTCCTACATGTGTGACTGGTGAATGCATGATTTTCGCTTTGGAAGGCTGTCTGCACCACACTATATAAAATTTTTTAAAATGCACGCTTTGTTAGTTGATGAAAGATTTCTTCCCTGGTAAAGATCTGCGTCTATCAAAAATGAGCACGATTAGACTGAGGTGGGTATTATCTACTTATGTGCCATGATTTAAGAGATAGTCTATAGTGGCGAATGCACACGCGAGGTGCCAATGGTTTTATTTCTTTTTAAAACCTGAAGAGACGCTGGCCAGTGATAGTGACTCCACCGGCAGCAATCAAGACAAAATAAAAAGAAGCGGGTAGATCTCTGAAAAGATTAAGCGGAGTAATAGAGAACAGTAGACTTAGTTATACCATCACCCTGTTTTCACAGTGCAGCAGTTCCATTTAAAATTAATTTAAAATGCGTTTTTTTATACGTAATGCAGATAAGTCTATTGTTTTATGCATTTGCCAGCAGTATTTTCCATAATTTGAGTTTAACAGGAACAAGAAATACATGTAGCTTGTAGATAAACCCAACCTGAAGTCGTGTGAGACGCCATATTCCTGTGCAGCTGTGAATATTTGAACGAAAAAAACCGAGACACTCCTACATATTCTTGTTTAGTCTGGTATCATATCCCCATTGAGTATCTGATGTAATGAGCAAAACAAGGAAAGGGATATAGGTTTGGTAACTAACTAAATAAATAAATCGGGGAAAAAAGAAAGAAAAAAAGAAAAGGAAAAGCATTATCTTTATTTATGAAATTATCATTTAAAAATATGGTGATGAGGATAATAATAATAATAATAAGAAAAATATATGCATTTTCGTACAAACCACAATGACTGATCTGAATGAGCAAAACTTTCAAAACTAAGAAATAATTTTAGTTATGAAAGGTACATGTATGTCACTTTGGTATATGTGATGGGCAGTATACGTAACAAAATATTAAAAAAAAATATAAAAAAAATAGCACAGATGACTCGGATGTTGACTCAAGAACGATCTGAAGAAAATATCTTATCTTTTATATTTGGATATAATATTTGATTCAACAAATGTAACTATTTTCTCCCCCCCCCCCCCCCCCCCCTAAGTAATTTTTCGTGGATGCGAGCAATAGTTACCAGTCAGGTACATAATGCTCTTGAAGGTTATTAAATAGCCTGCACGTACACAGGTGAATCTAACAAGCGCAGCAATTTTTTTTGTTTTTTTTTTAATGTGCCAGCTCTTTGACACAGCTCTAAAAACAATGTGACGGTAACTGACCAACCAGTCTGCTCATTTGTATGGTATAAGAAATAGATACCTTAAAGTACTTCAAACCGTATAGTAATTGATTTAAATCAGCTAAGATAAACTGTGCAATTAATCAAATCTTTTTAGAAATTTTCATAACTTTTTTGTTGTGATTTCTCTAAGTTTCTTATATCATTATAGAAAAGCATTTATTAATGTAAACGTGTATTAGTAACAGGGAGTAAAATTTCACTCACCCATGCCTGTGGAACAATGCATTCTTTTACAAACATCACTTGATCCTCTGATCTTTTACATAAACGTCCAAGGTACGTAGATTAGGCCAGTGGAAGTACACAAATGCACTTAGTGGCCCAAACTTTATGTACAGGAAGGTCCAAAAAGTTAAGCTAACATTTATATTTAGGCACTATGCAAAAACTGTTATATTACTAAATGCATATTCCCAGGAATGCCAAGCAAATATATTACCTTTTTAGATTCCAAAAGAAACAAGGAGATATTTATTTAGGATGTACCGTATCTACAACAAAGCTCAATATTTCATCCCTATTTATTCAGTTAAACACTGCACATTCAGTATTTCAACGATAATCGAAGTATATTTAAAAAAGAATAATGAAAGAAAAGCAGGACTTGTTTAAAAACCATCTTATTTACTTTCAATGGCTGCATAGAAGTTGAGACTTGTAGATTTTCCCTGTGCTATGGTTAGAACATATTTATTGTTATTATTAACCTCTTTTATAAAGAAAAGAATCCCTAAAAATAATATAAAATAAGTCGTGCATTTCTTTTCGAAGACGGTGAAAGTGTTATTTTGTCTTTACAAAGTGAGAATATAATTAGAAACTAATGAGAGGAGTTGCAAATAATAAATATATTTCCTTTGCATATGGCAGAAGTAATTAATGTGAGGGAATTTCACCATGCTGGTTGCTGTGTCATATTATAATATTTAATGTTTAATTAACAATTAAATTTTTGTGTCAAATTTTCCCCTAATGTCAGCTCATTTGCTAAATCGATTCACATGACATATTTTGTGTATTTTCTGGATTCTGGTTGCAATATATCAGCGAGTATTGACCTACCACCAATTTTCCCTATTTTGATTGATAGGTATAAGGGTCAATGAAAATCCATTTTTATTTTGTTATTTGACAATGATCTTTATTTTTCATCACCCTAACAAAGTACTTGAAGTTCCATATTTATATGGTAATGTAACACATTTATTTCTGTCACATAATTTATTTTTTGCTCATCTTCAATATACATCAATGTATTTATCAAAACTTTTAGCTTTTAGAGTCTTCTTTTTCATTCCGGCTTGCATTGGTCCTCGTTTTTGCCCTTAATCAGCATTTTAAAGATTTATGCGCAGATATCATTTAATGTAGAGAACCAGATTGTAATAATTGGCACATATTTTTGTTGCTTTTTGCCAGTAAAGTGGTACCTATATGTAGTAAAATGAACAAGGTCACTTCATGGAATGATTTTATTTGAGGTTATATAATATTCATCTTCCTCACGCTAGACAAAATTATACATTAAGTTATTCATAGCTGACCCTATTAGGCTGAATTTCTGGTGATCTTTCCCCCCATTAGGTGTTCGATAAGGGACCAACCATTTTGTTTTCTACCATTGTGTGTGTGTATGTGACTACTTTTGCTTTGATTTGTAGAAAAAAAAATTGTATCCATTATATTAGGTGAAAAAATAAATTAAGAAAAAAAATATCCCCCAAAAATATTCTGGTTCAAATAAAATGTCAGGAACTCCAACACCCCGAAAATGTAATGGTCGGACCCAAAGTCATAACTGTCAAAATATGTTAAACAGGGTGGGAAAGATAAGAGGAATCTTGGACTAAGCCAGAGTAAATCAGGCCCCTCCATCATACAATGTTACTCAACATTTCGAATAATGAATGTTACTCCAAACTTGGAAATTGTACTCAAAATTGACAATCCAGCATTTTGATTTTGCCAGAAAATTGTTTTGTAAGATTTAGAGTCGAGTAAAGTTTATGACAGAGGGACCTGGAAGAGGATCACTCAAGAGGAATGGGATGAAGAATTACCCTAATGACAGCCATGTTTGGTTGGGTGGTTATAAGCACTGAGGTACATGGGGAGTTGTGTATATTTGTTTTGCAGTTATTTTTCTATTTTTCTTTTTGTTATCATTATGTGTGACACATTTATCTTTTTTACAGACAAGCTTCCAGAAGTGTGTATGGATACAATTTTGGCAATGCATAGTCCCTGCATGTGGTGAAAGCTTTACAGAGCTTTAGATAGGTTCTAATAAATTGATTCTTTACTCCCTGGATTGGAATTAATTACATTGTTTTCAAATTCACTACTAGAATTAATTACATTGTTTTTAAATTCACTACTATTTTGTGAACATTGCAAACATACTATTCCAGACTGAGCCATCATCAAAAAGTCATTAATGCCGATCTTCTGAATTGTGTCAAGCAGCTTAGTGAAAGACTTATTCAAGGTGCATCCAATTATTTGGCTTTATTTGAGTGAGTGTTCTCAAAATGATAAAGTATTGTTATTTCAAGCATACACAAATATCTGGAACAGTTACTTGTGCTGTTAGCAAATTTTATATTGAATTGAATGCGCCATCATAAGATGTATACTGTGTTTATGGCAGGAGCAATATCAGCTGACAACACCTGACTAAATGCTTAAAATTATATAATTTTGCATAATTTAAATGCATTAAATAATTTCCCATGACACTGCGTATCTAGAGTTCTGGCTTTACTGTGCATTGGATAAAACTAATTGAAAGGTGTTATATAACTATATATGGGTCATTCACAAGGGAGCAGAGGTAACTCAGTTGGTAGGGCATCAGATTTGTAATCCAAAGGTTGTGGGTTCGATACTAGCCTAGGCCAGTTTGGGTCAGCTGCCTCTGTGTGTCCTTGGGAAAGGCACTTGGCTCCCATTTCCTTGGCATGGTATAGCCAATAACCTGCTAAAAGTGTGGTTAAAACCTAATAAAAACCCCAACCACTTAAAGCAATGTCACAATTCAAATGCGACATTTTTCTTCTTTCTCGTATCCATTATTTTTATTTATGCTTCTGAACTCTTTTGAAATGATAATTATTTCATATTTTGTTTTCAACATTGACATGGTGGCTTAGTGGTTAGCATATCAGACTTGTGACCAGAAGGGTATGGATTTGGATACTGCCATCAAATCAGCCTGTAATGGCTGCTGTGTCCTTGGTAGGGCTGTCATTTTTACTCTTGTAAATGACATTGTTTCATGTTTGTCATGTAAACATTTTAAAAATCAAATATTCTGTTTAAATAAATAAAACTCGACTTGTGAAAATGATTTGGAATGTGGAGAAAACTACAAGTAACGCTACATTGTCTAAGCTTTGTGTGCCGTTTTTACTAACCTGTTGTGAGACGACTCCCTGCTGATACTGAGTTACAACCTGATGTAACACTGATCATGCTATTCTCTAATGAACTTACTTCTAGTGTACTTGTGCCATGTGGTATGTATATACATGTCGACAGAGAAATTGCATTAGTAAATGTTTAATCTGGAGTAGCAATTAGTTTAGGATAAAAGAGAAATTTAGTCTTCTTGCTGAGATGATTGCATTGATAAGCTGCTTAATGGCAGTTACCTAGGTAGCAAGATAAACCTAGCACAGTAATATATATTCAACTGAGGTAATTGAGATTGATCTGTGTGTCACCAATGTTTGTCAAGCTTAACGGATAAAATGTAAAAAATGTATAAACTTTCTTTTTTACAAGATACTTGTATACTTTGGCAGTTTGGCAGTATATATATATATATATATATATATATATATATATATATATATATATATATATATATTTGTTCTTCAACATCAGTGAGAAAGAAACTGATTATCACTTTGAGTTTCTTGTTAGAGAAAGCCATTTTCATCCCAGTTAACTACAACAATGCAAGATCATGTGTAAATTGAACCATTTCATTCTTCAACACTATAAATTGTCATTTTAATAGCAGCAATATGTTACCCATCACTATTATGCAGCTATTACTTTTTCGTATCAAAAAATCTCATCCGTTGTGAATACATCCTCCCACAGAGTGGAGAATTGAAAATAAGATGCGGCACACTCGTGCACCTCTCTTCACCTGCACGGAACAGTCATCTTTTTCAAGGATGCCATGTTAATGGTTGTGTCATTCATAACATGATCAGAGAAAAATTGCTTGTTGCGAGTTTGAACAACGTTTGGTTCTCCTTTCAGCTTTATTTCATCTATTGTTACATTCATGTTGTCTTCTGTTTTTATGCCAGTAGCCCCTGCCCTCTTCAGTAATTAGTTCTGGAAAGGTCTTCTTGGGTTAACACGTTGTATCCCGCCTTTATGGGTTAGGACACACCATCTCTTATTTTTCAAAATACAATTGGTTCATGGGTAAGTTTTGTGTGTTAGTTATAACGCAACAGAGGCCCAACCAAAATTAAAAGGAATTTGTAATTCCTTTAATTAAATAATTGATCAAACATCTATTGGGTGTTTTTTTTTCTAATTCACCATTGTATTTTAATACCATGTGTGATGCATCACATTGTTATTGTGTGTGTCTGAATTGCTCCTAGAGAAAAATGAAGTTTAAACAACTAAATGTCTAATCCTTATTAATAATGTATATAACATTGTTTACCTTTGTGCATACACTGGGGTGCATATAGCAGGCAGTGTATGCAAACAAGTGAGGTGAACTGGTGTGTATATAATACACGATATATTACAAACAGATGAGTTTTTTCGTGTGTGGAAATAATACAATATTGTTATTTTTATTATTGTTCTCCTTCAGTTAACTTCTTAATTCAGGGAACAATTGGTTACCTGGTGCAAATACACTTGGGTGTGTATAGCATGCAGTAGATACAAACAGGTGAGTTTTATGTGTGAAAATAATACAATATTGTTATTGTTCTCTTTCAGATAACATTTTTTTCAGAGAACAATGTTGGGACAGTCTGTAGGAAAGTGGCACCACAAGAATGGCCCTTGGGACACTCATCCAGGCTGCCTCACATGTTCAAATGCACAAAATGGACTAATGAACTCTGGAATCTAGCTGATTCCAGACATACATATAGAAGGCAGAAGAAACATCAGTCCCCCTCATCATCTAAATTTTCAGGTTTTTCTCTGTAAGAAGACTAGTTCTTCAGCTGAGAAGAACACTTCCGCATCCCAGGAGCTTATGGGACCAGTCTCTCTGGAGACAGGTAAGGCCCCTCCTGTAAGAGGGAGTGAATGTTCTAGGAGTAGATCTCCTCTCCCTCCCAGAAAGGTAGGAGAAGTTTAACACCCCTCACATTCACAGTAATGTGATGCTGCCTTCAACGAGGAAGGAAGTGCACAGCTCGTCTCAGGGTAGCATGTCACACCGTCCTGAGAGAGAGGAGCTGGACTGCAGCCACCACTTCTGGAGTAGCGTGTTGCACCCTCCCGATGCATGGAGCAGCACCGCATCTTGATGAGTGATGAAGATGAACTAGGCTCTGAGATATCTATGTCACCTGACCAGTCACTGGTAAGTAACCGGTCCTTGGTCATTGACCAGTCTGGTCACCGGTCAATGTCGGGTGACTGATCATTGACCTGTGACCAGTCTGGTCACTGGTCAATGTCAAGTGACTGGTCACCAGTCAATTTTTTCAAAGTGACCAGTCATTGTATGATGACTGGTCACCTAGTCTCAGTGACCGGTTAGATAGTAGTGGTCACCTGTCACCGGTCATCTCATATCGGTCGCTGACCTTACACTGATCATCACTCAGAGGCCTCATCGTATGGGGATTGGGATCGGACCGAGATTCCCCTCTTCCCACTTTACCATCATACCCTGTACAGGATTGGGAGTCTGCCCAGAGGTCCAGACCAGGGAAGGGGATCAAATTGGTTTCCCCCCTTTCCTATTATCCCAATGAATCCATATGGGATGTGGGGCCCTTCACCTCAGTATAATTGGTCCCTTATGCCCCCTTGGGCTACTGGACCCTTGACCTAGAGTAGAGACGATGCCACGGCCCGTGTCCTGCCATCACCTCCTCATCAGGTGACACCCACCAGTAAGGCTGGAGGCATAGCATCATCTATGAAAGACAAGCGGTCTTGTCTTTATCCTGGAACTTCTAGAACACAGAGCCCCTACTCACCATGACGAACAAGTATGGGAAATGGTGCAGAGTGCACCTATGTCACTTCCTCTGAAGGACATAGTGATGCCCAGCCACTCTCCTGCTCAGAGTGTTCTAGATGATGATGCATTATCTATCCTCGTTGACTCCAATGAGTTCGAGTAGAAACAGCTCGTTTGTCGCCTCCTATCAGGCCCACCAGCTTCTCTCAGATGGATGAAGAAGAGGAGATCTGGCCTTTTGATGAGGCGGTAAGCAAAGTCTACCACCTGCTACCAACGGACTTGTGCCCAAAGCCATCTGGGTAACAGCCCAAAAAGATCCTGTCCATTTTGGAAAAGATCTCTGGGATCCAACAACATCCAGATCTCCTGCTCTTTCCACATTCCTCAACGATGGAGGAAATATCACAGGTTCTCCACAGGCCAAGACTGTGCTAGATGGCGTAGAGGGTGGTCTATCCCTCCTCTACTTTGAGACCTATGGTCTCTGCCTCTAGTTACCGGGTACATTCCCCAAAGTGGCCCATTAAGCCTCCCCAGTTGGATGCACATGTGTCTCAAGTGGGTATTACAACTGTAGGCTGGGTACGCTTTCCTATTAAAACAATCGAAGCCATTGAGCAGAAAGTGCAGCTTCTGGTCACCATAGCTTCCCATGCAGACCTCTTCTCGGCTACTTTGTTTAGAATGCTGAAGGAGGCTGCTCTGAATCCAGCCACATTACAATGCATGCTAGCAGCTGTGGCCAAGACATCCCGGAATTCACTTTCTGCCACAATGGCTTTATCAGCGGAACTTCTACACATCCGCCATGACGTTGTGCTGGACTCCTCAAAGTTCTTACTTAACCATAGTAAAGACCTTCTAAGGGCTGCTCCATTGGAAGTCGAGAACCTCTTCGGAGGACTCATTTTCACCGTGGCTTCACAAGGTTTGAAGGATCATCAACATAGATCCTTCACACTGCACCTGGCCCATCACAATCGGCCAGGATGCATACTAATGTAAATCGCCCCCAGAGCCACCCGCTAAATTCTTCAAACAGATGCAGCCCCAGTCCAATGCACAACTTCAAATGAGACCTCCTCCTCGTCAGTCAGGTCCTCAGCGTCGAAGTCGCCAACGAGCTTCTAGGAGGAAGTTCCAACTCGCCTTCCTTTCCCAAGGAAGGAGAGGGGGATGACTCACTCCCTCTCCTGCCATGCATTCCTCTCCCAAACGTCCCCATAGGTTCACATCTAGGCCTCTTTTCAGAGGCTTGGTCAAGTATTACAGACGTTGGGTGGGTCTTTTCATTTGTTACCAACTTCAGTTTCGGGAACAACCTCCTCTATCAAGGACTTCCATGTTCTTTCACCAGTCCAATCTGGTGAAATTAAGGGAAGAGGTGCACACCCTTTTGCAGAAAGGGGCAATCGAGAGGGTCCTGAATGATCAGTCTCCTGCATTCTACTCCCGAATCTTCCTGGTCACAAAGAAAAGTGGGAAATTTCCTATCATTATTGATCTCCCCCCGTTAAATCGGTTTCTTTCAGAGGAACATTTCAAGATGCAGACCACCTCTTCAATCCGGAATGCAATGCGTCCATCAGATTGGGCGGTCTCCATCAACCTTCAGGATGCCTATTTGCACATCCCAATTTTTCCTCCACATCAGAAATACATCCGGTTTTTCTTGGTCCAGGAAGTCTTTCAATTCCAGGTTCTGCCATTCGGAATCGCTTCTGCACCCATAGTCTTCACCCAAGTTATGGGAGTAGTAACATCCTATCTCCGCTTACAGGGCACCCCGATTATCTAGTACTTCGACTTCTGGCTGATGCACAACGTTCAGGTTCAGTCCCTCCATCAGGATCTGTTCCGTTGTTGGTCCACAGTAACTTGATTGGGTCTTTTACCTAACCTCGAGAAGTCAGAACTCATTCCATCACAAGACTCCGTTTAGTTAGGGATGAACTTCCTCATGAACCAGAACTTAGTCCGGGTTCCATCAGATCACATAGATCAAATCCTGGCACTTCCAGAGGCGCTACAAGTAAAAACACTGTTGTCTGCCGACCTTTAAATATCCCTATTGGTAACATGGAACACCACTGCAGATCTGGTTCTCTTAGGACATCTCCATAAGCACCCGCTACAGTTTCTCCTTCTTGTAAGCTGGAAACCACACAGGGATTCTCTATCAGCTCTGATTCCTCTAAGACCAGACTTTAAGATTCCTGACTGGAGTCCCCATGCATGCATCCGAGCCCCACTCCTATCTGTTTGCCAATGTGTCAGATTCCGTTTGGAACGCTCACCTAGAGCCAGAGGGCATAATTTTCCAGGGTCATTGGACTTGGGACAAGTTGTCCCTCCACATAACCAAGCTAGAAATGAAAGCTGTATTTCTAGCATTGAAAGGATGCATCGACAGTGTAAGGGATCGATGTGTCATGGTCTCTTGTCCGACAACACGTCTGTCATAGCGTATCTCCTACATCAAGGAGGCACACATGCCCCTTCTCTCTGCATGGAGGTCTGGAACCTCCTCCACTGGGCCACCTTGGGGAAGCCCCTTGTGGACTTGTTTGCGACCAGGCTCAGCAACTGACTTCCCTTTTACGTCTCTCCAGTCCCGGACCAGAGAGCTTGGGCAGTGGACACATTCAGCTTCCAGTGGGATCGTCTGTTCATGTACGCCTTCCCACCATTCTGACTGCTACCTCAAGTTCTACAAATGTCAGAACTTCCACTGCTCGTATCATTCACATAGCCCCATTATGGCCCCAACGAGTGTGGTTCAATGATCTTCTAGACTTGTTGATAGATCAACCCAGGTCTCTACCTCATAGTAGGGATCTTCTGTCACAACACAGGGGTTCCATCCTACACAACAGCCCACACATTCTCCACCTTCATGCTTGGCTCATCTCAGGTGATCTATCCGCCAGAACAAGTTTTCGGGCCAGGTTTCCAGTTGCATCATTCAGGCAAGGAGAGCTTCAACATCCAAGGTCTATGATGCCAAGTGGAGAATTTTCTGTGATTGGTGCAGTAAGAAACACATTGATCCTAGCTGTCCCTCTGTAACTTCCGTTGCTGATTTATTTTTGTTCCATTTCGAGAACAAAAAAATGTCCAGTATCAGCTATAAAGGGCTATAGAGCTGCCATTTCCAACACACTTAAATTCTCTCAGGGCTAAGCAATCAGTTCAGATTCGCAACTTGCTGATCTCATTAAGTATTTTGAGCTGCAGAGACCTATCTTCCGCTCTCTTACGCCCAGATGGAATCTATCTTGTGTTTTATGATCCTTAACCAAAACCTCATATGAACCTTTGAGTGAGGTTTCCTTGCAGGACCTCACACTCAAGACTGTGTTTTTACTTGTTTTGACATCTTCAAGAAGACGCAGTGAGATTCATGCATTGTCTGTTGACACTGGCTGTCTCAGGTTTAATGGCAATTATGATTCCGTCTCCCTCCTTTGTTAGCCGGGATTGTAGCCAAATAGACCTATAGAGATTCCAAGTCTCAGTCAAATCTGTGCTGGTTACGATCAAGATAGGCTTTTATGCTCATTTAGGGCACTGCGTTTCCATCTAAATGCTTCAAATGGGAAAAGAAAGGTAGGAAACATATTTTCCTTCCCCTTAAGGGTTCTGTTGATATTTCAGCCTCCACTAATGCACGGTGGATTGTCACCACAATCAAAGAGCTTATCAGTCCCTTAATGATAGAAACATCTCCTTTATGAAACTAAAAGCCCATCAGGTCCGAGCCATTGCTGCCTCATGGGCCTATCTAAATCACTCTTCCTTGGAGGACGTCATGAAGGCAGCAATTTGGCGATCCCATACTACCTTCTCCTACTTCTACCTCCACTCATTAGCACAACAAAGCACAGGTACTTTCTCTCTGGGTCCAATAGTTGCAGCACAACATGTGACCCAAAGGGACTCCAACAAACTGTACAGTGGATCTCTCCTTCAAATGGTGAGAACTTTCCATTTTTCTCTGTTTTTGATCAGTTTCACACATCAGCCTACCCACCTAACTGACAAATTCAGCTGCATAATAGTGATGGGTACCGTATTGCTACTATTAAAATGTAGTTTTTGCAGGGGGGGGGGGTAAACTAATTTTAATTATGCAATACTTACCCATCACTATTACTGAATGCCCTCCTCCCACCCCGCTTTGATGTCCTGGCATAATGTCATCTGTGAATAAGATGACTGTTCTGCACAGGCACGGAGAGGTGCACGAGTGTGCCGTGTCTTATTTTCAATTCTCCACTCTGTGGGAGGATGTATTCACATCAAACGGACAAGACTTTTCAACACAAAAAAGTAATAGCTGCATAATAGTGATGGGTAAGTATTGCATAATTAATATTAGTTTTACCTCCCCCCCAAAAAAAAAAAAAAAAAAAAAAAAACATGTTCTGTATACATGGCAAAATATGTGGAATGGAAATTCCACAAACAAGCTTCTTAACATCAAACCTATCATTGGAGAGTGGCATCCCGCACATAGAACAAATTACAAAGATGGTGCAGTATTGTGCTGATTGCATATAGGACACACTTGACTCCTGCATACCTCCTGAATGGTGAACCTGACCAGAGTGCACACCCTGCCAGTGGAATACATTCTTGCAGATTGTATCAACTTTCACCCTGTAAGACAGAAGTTATTTGATGTGAACTCAATTAAAGAACTTTATGATGATGTACCATCCAAGAAAATCTTGGACTTTTTGAGGGAATATGGTTTGTAGAACAAATTATGACCCTATATTTTAAGAATTTTATTTCTTACCTTGTCTTTTATTTTATATTCATGTTACAGAATTTTAACATCTTTACCGTTTATAATTTTATCTTGTAGTACTTCATGTTTACATTTATTTGGAACAGTTTATCTTCCTAAAGTGTTTTGTGCAATTCTTTAGTTTTACATTTTTAGAACTTTACCTTTAATAAGCACCATATAGTTATTATTGTGCTGATGTACCAATAACACTAATACATGTACATAAACCTTAAAAGGCATGTAAACGTTAACAATTGTTTTGGAAACATGGCAGCCCTAGTCTCTGGGTAATGCATTTTACTCTCCTTGCCTTGGCACGATATACCCTTCATGTGTTGTTGATGTGCCTTGTAGCACAAAAAAACAAACCAACCAGTGCTTGAACAATGCTCAAAAATAGACTGCAGTATTGATGGTTGCCATCATTTAAAAGCTCTAACAAAAACCAACCTCAAAACTTGTGGAATCATTTTACATGTAACTTGTAATATTCAATCAGGGCAGTGGCAACCACAGATTCTGTGTACAGTCATGGTAGGATTTGTAGAGATGTCTGTCAATGCAGATTTTGCTGTATACTAACATTATAGCCATCAAGAGTACATGATATGTGTCACAAGAACTTAGTACATTAGTGATTGTAAATAAAAACAAGTTTTATCTCAAAATTGTATGTGTGTAGATTGCCAGGAAACTATATATAATTTGTTTAAGGTACCGTGTATACTCGCGTTAGTAGTATAGGGTGGGTAAATAGGCCGGGGTGGCACTATAGGTACAATGGGATTTTAACATGGGGGCACTTGGGGTACAAACGGGGGCACTTGGGGACAGGAGGGCAGTTGGGGTACAATGGGATTTTAACATTGGGGCACTTGGGGTACAATGGGATTTTAACATTGGGGGCACTTGCGGTACAATGGGATTTTAACATTGGGGCAGTTGGGGTACAATGATAATTTAACATGGGGTAGTGGAAGGGGGTATTTGGGGTGGGATAGAATGAGAGGGGATAGAATAGACACATACACCAAAAATACATAAGGCAATCATTGGAAAAATTAATCTTTTCTTGAAAAATGGGTGGCCCTGAAAAGGGCCATTGGAGTGAATTATTATTTTCTCCAACATTGAGTCAGGAAGCCTAGGAAGGTGTGGGTCTTTTTCTTCTTCTGGAGTGGTGGTGAAGAATTAGACAGCCAGTCGGTATGTCCCATTCTTCTGAACTTATCCTGGATTTTCATCCAGTTTAAATTCAGGCGTTGGAATTCCTTTTCTTTCCTGGCTTGCTCCTTTTGATTTCGTTCCAGGGCCCACAAGATCTTAATGTGGGCCACTTCTTTCTCCAAAACTTTCTTTAACAATACCTTGACCATGTGAAGGTTCACCTCTTCGCGCCTGACGTTACTGGGGGATGGATACAACCACCAATCTTCCTGAACTTTGTTTAGGAAGTATTCCACTCCATCCAGTAAGTCTAGGGCCGACTTGATAAAACCCACACGACAAGGAGCCGAGGAAGTCTTTTGAGATTCCTCCACCAAGACATCCTTCACCAGCCTCCTCGCTGAAGTGAGAGCAGCTAGTTGGCTGGTGACGTATGGCTTGGTGGCAGGATATCTCCACCAGCACTCCATCCTTTCCATCAAGGACTCTACACCCACCATCACATCTCAGGCTTCCTGCAATAATTCAATAGTATTCATTCTTCTTGTTGTTGAAGTGTGAATGGCGCGACTGCGGAAGGCGCCGCTTTATATGCTAGAAGCACGGACGTGAAGGAAAACATCACTTTTTTCCAAAGATAAAATTTTATCAAACACAAACAAACACACACCACACCACCCTTTTTTAAATTTTTTTTATTTTTTATCAAACACACTCTATACAAACACACTCTACAAACACATACAAGGGAATGGGAATTTTGTTTTTGGAGTGGGGAAAAGACAAAACACACAAGCATACACAAACACCTATATATGACAATCATATGAAAATTAATCTTTTCTTGATTAATGGGTGGCTCTGAAAAGGGCCGTTTGGTTTTAAAGTGTATCTAGAGGTGGGGCACCTCCCTGGTTTTGCCCGACACGCGGGACAGCTTCCACTCCATGTTGCTGCACTCATGCAGCGCTTGGAGCTGTTGTCCAGCATAAACGGAGGATGGGTTGTTTCAGGCTCCCAATCCTCCTCCTCCATCATCAGGTTGGGTCTGATGGGAATTTTCTTCTCCTGCTCCTCCGCCTCCCTCTTCTCCACTTCCTTTAGGAGGTGCCAGGCCACCTCTAGATGAACTCGGATCTGTCGTACAATTTCTATCTTATTCAACTTGATAGATAAATGGGGTAGCTCAACTGTGAAGGCATTGTTTTAATATACTAGAAACGCGGACGTGAAGGAAAACATCCCTTACACCTAAAAAACATTACTCACACTACCCTGCTTCTGACGTCATCCCTATGACGTCATGCTAGGCTTCGCGGATTCTGCACTCCATGACCCCTACCCAAAAAACACAGACCCAGTACGCGGACATAAAAGAAACACCTTTTGATAAAAACACATACACACACCCTACATACAAATTTTTTAATCAAACACACACCACACAATCCTTTTTGATTTTTTTTTTATCCAACACACACCACAAACACTCTCTATACAAACATTTTTTTTGAGAAAGGGAATTTTTTTGAAGTAGGTAAAACACAAACATACACACATACAAACACTAAACATACACAAAAATATTTTGTTAAGGCAATGTAAGAGTGGTTATCTTTTCTAGAGATCTGGGTGGACCTGAAAAGGACCGTTGGGGTTAAGAAGTTATGTTGTTTAACTTCTTGTAGCAGTAGCGGTAGCAGCCGCAGAAGGGCGGCCACGTTTAGCCACGGGTCTCGTTGCTGCTGTTGGACAAGCTATCTTTCTGGTGAAAGAGAAGGCAAACTCATCGCAATCCATTTTGCAACTGACTTCTCCGTCGGGTAGTTTCATGGACTGCAAGAGTTGTAGCTGCTGCTGTTGTTGTTGTTGTTGTCTTTGCTGCTGTTGCTGCAGTCTTTGACTCTCCTCCCATTCCGTTCTGTCCCTGATGATTTCTTCCCTCAGGACTTCTTCCACCAGACCACGAGCCATTTGTAGGAAGATCATCGTCTTTCTCTCTGGGTTGGTCTCCATCAAATGATGCTTCGCCCTCTGCATGTTCACCATAGCTTCGTTCAGTTTACTAATTTTGGCTGCCATCTTCTTTAAGTGTTGAGATCTTGACGAGTCAACGAGAGTGAGTACACTGGCCAACGCACCGCTTTATATGCTTGAAGCGCGTACGCGATGGAAAACATGGTTCAGATCGATAGTGAGAAATGGATAGAGTGGGTGACTTTCGATTGATAGAGCCTATTCATTTTTAATTTTTTTCAAATTCAATAAACCACACAACACTATTTTTTTCAAAAAATAAACATTTTAAATGAACAACAAGAAGCTTCTCTAAACATAAAAATGCAAACTAACATCAACAAGATATTAAACTGGAACGTATTTACAGGGTTGAAAACGTTGGGAAGGTAAACTGAACTTCCATTTTTCTACATCTACATCATTCTGATGCACACTACGTTTCTGAGCTAAAGACAAGAGATAACCATAACGTTCACAAAACCATCGTTCTACTTTAGCATCGTTTCGAGCATATTCCCTATCAAAACAAGTCACTAAATGTTCTAAGGAATATCCAAGACTGCGTTGATGAAGAAAATGTACACAATATTGTCCGCACACCATTGAATCCGATCCTTGTAATCGGACATCATTGAATCGAGTAGAGATGGCATTTCTTCTCATAAAATCGTTGATGTCGTCTTCCAAAGGAGGTAATCCATAAGAATCAAAATATTCCACACCACCACTGTGATCGTTGGGAAAGTACACGGCTAAACAAAGGGTTCCTGGTCGATGACTGTCGTCGGTATTGATGACATAGGCATGAACGTCTTTAGGTTTGCGATGGGGTAGTTCATCTTTAGCACACACCACAGGATTCCAAGAAGAAGTGTAGGAACTGCGAGTCAACAGGTAATGAAGTTCCCTGGTATCCATTTTTTCTTCTTCACAGGAAATAATAAGTCATCAATTCACACTTGACTGTAAACTTGAATTGATCTGTCAAGTAAGTCCACGACGATTCACTGCGGATAGTTTTTGTACTCTGTTGCAAGAGAGCTTCGATGCGTTTGATCTCCAGAGGAGTGAGTGGAGGTGAAGAAGATTCCTGCAAGTCTTTATACCATTGTCTCAACACCTTTTCTTCCGAGATCTGAGACCAGGCCTCCTCCAAATATTCGTCCAATTTTTCTTCGCCCGTCATCATCATACATTTGTCGTGTTGTTTCTGACTGGGATTATCGATTTGACATCCATGACAATGTTCTCGGGTCAGGCTGTTAATTCTTTCAGTCAATTCCTTAGCATAACAGGAAACTAAATTTTTTTCTTGTTCAGGCCATCGAAAAATAAATCCAATAAACTTTGGAACGCTATTGTTCTCTTCTTTTGGAGGTTCTGAATGAATCACTTCGCCATCATCAGTGGTAGTTTGTGACTGCTGCTGCTGTGCTTCACAACATCCCTCATTATAAATCTCCATAGGTTCTTCTTCGTGTTGCATCTTTTATTTTCTTCTAATAGTCTAGAATTACTTCTCTCAAACTGTTGATTTCTAGAGTATTATCAAATTCTGCATACAAGACGACGTTCACTGTGTTGTCTACAGGTAGAGGTTATTTAAACTGAATTTCCACACGAAGTGGGCCTGATTTTATAGGGTGGAAATGTCCTTCGTCGCTGCCTTGGTCAGGAGTGAAATCAAATCCCCACAACGCATACCCTCCTGCAAAATCGTCGTACGAAATGCCGTGGCTGCTGTTGGTGCCTAACTGTCCCGTGGCTTCATACAGGCTCAAGTAAGATCGCAAGTAATTTTTCTTGTCGGCAAATTTAGGTTCAAAAGGTCTGGTACACAATGTCTTGCCATCTCGACTGACTTCTATCTTGGAGACGTTGAAGTGATAAAACTGGAACGGATTTTCACCGAAGGCTCCGTTGAAGACTGAATTTCTGACGATACCAATCAGCAAACGTTTGGGAAGCTGTCCTTGGAAGACGTGATCTTCGACTTTGGATTGGGCTCCAGCGGCAATGGTAAATGTTTTCACTTCCACGCGTCGCACAGAATACTTGGCGGTGGTTCTGCTCAACGTTTGACTGATGTCGTTGGCTACTTTAGGTAAGACTTCTACACGGCGCACCTAAAGTCTGGCTTCTTAGATTTTGGTTTTGAACTCGGCACCATGAGCCATCAAATGGAAGGCGGCACTACTGCGATTAAGTCTCAGGCGTACATCCACTCCGTTTAACAAATACTTCTCTTGCAACCACATGTCCAAATGCAAACGATCCATCAGTTCTAAACTACGCCCTTGTAAGATTTTCTTTCGACGGTCATTAAATCCCACATTTTTCGGGTCTGCTGGAGCACTACCATCAGCCGCCGCCGGTGTAGCCAACCCTGTGTCGTTGAACTTTCCCGAGGTGTCAGGTTTCCAGACCACCGAAGCATCCAGATGAGTGTTCTTGGCTTCTTTTCCGTACGTCAATAGATTTTCCAAGTAAGCACGGTAAGGGTAAGTATCCATGCTGCTGCTAACCAGTTTGTTATTCAAGTACAAATCTACTCCGCTGAACAAGGAATGCATGAAATTATTGACGGGAGCCACTATGGCATCGCCCGCAGGATTACCGTCGCCCGCCGTTTGCACTTGGAGTTTCAGGTACAAGTAACTGTTATTCAGATAGATGTAATCTTCGGTTTGTCCTTTGATTTCAAATTCGATAGGAGCTGAAGGCGTCAAAGACGATACAGGATGAAATTCCACCCATTGGGATTCTTGCATCGTCATCATGGTAGGAGGCATGGTAAACAGATCCAGTTCTGACTTGGTACATTCGCAAGAATCTCGGTGCATCATTTTCAAAGGCTTAGTAATCAGACACGTCTAATTCTCTGACTGTTCTTCTTTTCTTATTCTTTTTTGGAACACCGTGTGTTTTATGAGCTCTGAAGGGGTGTCGACGTCGTCTCTTTCTACCTTGTCCTTGCCGTGATGTGGAAGAAGAAGTAATGCCAGGGTCAGAAGCGTGAAGGGAATTTATAGGACTCTCTCGGAGACCTAAAAGATCTTTTCCAGTATGCATCAACACATTTTTTCCTGCTCTCATAAAGGCTTCTTTTGGATTTTGTTTGTCGATGGGGACGTTTTGCAGAAATTCTTTTCCTTGCGTCAAAGCGGCATCTTTTAAGGCATGCAATCCTCGAGTCACCATAGGTTTAAAAATAGGGGCTACCGTCCGAAAAGCCGATCTTAACATATCTCCTAAACCGTGTCCTCGTTGTCGAGCCACTCCTCGGTACACCGGATACATTTTTGGATGTTACGATGCGTTGGAGAACCTCTTTCGAAAATGTAGTTTCACCGTGACTTTTCCTTTAGTGAATAGAACACTTTGTCCTAAATTTCCTTTTATACTAATGTTGACACTGTCAAAATACGATTTACTGACTGGAAGATAATGAGGGTGTACAAATTCACGGTGAACGTGATACGTGTTTCCACCACCTTCTTCGTACGGACCAAAAGCAGAATCCACTTTGAAAGGAAGGAGTCTCAGTAACGGCGCAGCTGTGTGTCCCACCACGTTGTATTCTACCACATCGGAGTACACAAACATTAAATTCAATCCTTCGTTCATTTCGATGGGGTTGGCAAAAAATATATAGTCTGTTTGAATGAGTTGTTTTCGCATGGGAGGATTGGATTTGGTCAGGACAGACAAGACGTCCCAATATTTCGCCAGACGAGGTGGAAGTCCTTTTTTGGTTTTCTTCTTTTGGTGGTGGTGGTGTGCACGTTTGGGAGCCATCTTAGAGGTTAGGAGTAAGTCTGAAGTCTTTGGCAGGTCACCCTTCTATTTTATACTGGAACATGTCTCCACTCATTGTCCGCACGAAGTACCATCTTCATGACAGGCCTCACTTGACGTTGAGGTGTTTTCAATGGACTAAATCGTCTCAATTCTTCTTTGGATAAATCCACTAAACTTTGTAATATGCCGGTTCTTTCTTGGACTTTGGTTTTAGGGGAAGGTACTTTTCTAGCGGCCGCTGTCATGGCCAAATCAGCCGAAGTCGAGGGTTCGGAAGTGGTGACTTTCGAAATAGGTTTCCATTTTTGCATCAAATTAGGAAACACGGATCTTAAGTCTGGTTTGGCAGGCGTCAACATGAAGGGTGGTGAAGAAGACGAAGAAGTGGATGCAAGAGGAGAAGGAGACCTCGTCACTGCGGTCTGTCGTGGTGATGTCTTGCGGGTGTACCTTTGCGTCCTCGCAGCGGTAACTCTCTTGCGGGTGCCAGTGGCAGTGGTGGTGGGTGTTTTCTTATTGGCAGAACTTTTCTTTTTCTTGGGGGCTTTCTTTTTAGGGCTTTTCTTTTTTGTGGCTTTCTTCTTCTTGGGGCTTTTCTTCTTTTTTTTTTTTTTTTTTTTGTTTTTTGGCTTGGGCATTAGAATCCCATTTCAAAAGTGAACGAATCATGACCCCTCCTAAAGAACCGCCACCTCCAGGGGTTAAAATGATTTGTTTTTTAGTGTGTGGATCGATTCTAGGATCGGCTAGTTGTGACAACGCCCCTTTATGTTTTTGAAAAAAACGTTGAGTTTGATGAGGAATGTGAATGATGCCTTGCAGTAATTGACGTGCCGTCAAAGTAAATCATCGTAACACTTCTTTGAGACTAGCTTCTAACAAATGAGCACGGACTTGTGCATTTTTTTCGCGACTGATGCCATACAAGGCACGAATCAATTTGGCCGAAGGATGAGCTTGAAAGGAAGTCATCTCGAAGACTATGAGACAGAAATAACGCGGTAGATGTTTTTATAGTTTTTTAGAGAGTAGCCGAAGGGGACGTGTAAATGACGGGACCTCCTTCTTGGCACCAATGGTGAAACAATTGGGTACGAAATCTCAAATAGTCGGGAGTGGTCGGTTTTAAGTCGATGAGTAAATACGCATGAGGTGTTTGAGTGGCATCGTCGTGCGCATAATTCAACCAAGGAGTGCCTAACTGTTTGGCTAACACTTGCACTTGAGATTTGTCTCTGGGGCTTTTAAATAACACCACGTAATGAGCATTGAGACTGATGGTACGATGGGCTTTACTTTGTTGAAATAAATTTTGAGTAATGTAAATGATGCTGGCATTTCGATGGTGTCCTTTTCGTGTAAACCAAAGTTTAATTTCTTCTTCGTCTTCTCCTAACATGTCGTCGAAGATGACCAGATGTGTTTGACTCACGTCAGACACGATCCCATCGTCTTCGCGAGGGATGCCTTCCAAAAACGAAATGGTTTCTCCTTGACTTTCACGAAGTAAGGTGTAAGTCGATTGCCACTCTTTGTAACACCACACGATGCGTTGAGGTGGACGATCGAACAGATCAGATTTGTGTTCGATCAAACGTTTGACAAATTCGGTTTTGCCTGAACCACTGGGTCCAGCAATCAACATGTTAAAAGGATGGCGCAGATACAAAGCTTCCCAACTGGGACGATCTAACTTTTCGTCAATCACTTTGACCACAGAGAAGCAGAGGTAGCAGAGGAAGAAGAAGATGTAGCCATGACTGAGGTAGGAAGATTTTTGAGAAGAAGACAAAAGACCCAAAACATTTTATACGTTTCATACACGTTTATTTTTTTTTTTTGTAAAACAACCAACAAAAACATATTTTTTTACAAGTCATGAAGGACAAAATGCATACCGCAAAAATGGTCAGGTACAAGAATAAGGCTACCACTAAAAGAATTAAAGTTCTGTATAAACAAGTCAATGTACAACAAGAACAAAACACTGTCCTAGGAATGGAGGGCACAGGCACTGGGGGTATTCTTCTGCTCGTCTTTGTGGTGGTGGTAGAAGAATGAAATGTCTCTGACGGAAAGGAGGGGGTGTGTTCCTCAGGGGGTTGTATTTGGACGACGACGGTGTGGTCTTTCTCTGTGTCAGGTTCTTCCAGGATTGTTTCTAAGGTCATTTTTGACTTGGATTTCAAGTGGTTCACTTTAGGAAACTTAGTGACATGCCAGATCTTTGGCAAACTGGGCCACTTCTTGCAGCCAAGCATCGAAACCAATACTTTTCCAGTCACGTACATCTTTCCAAGCGTAAAGTTGTTGGTGTAACTCACTAGCAATACACACTTCGTGAAACGTATGAAGGGTAGATAAAGTTTGACTAATGTCTTCTTCACACGGAGGTACCCCATTCGTCTTCATCACCAGTCTCAACACTTTGAGTACAATTTGTCTTTCGTGTACCGATAAAGCATGAATGGTCATGTTTTTTTTGATGGTTCATCAAAATAGTCCAAAACAACCACGGGTCCTCCAAAATAATCCAAGACAAACAATGGTCCTCAAAAATACTCCACAACGAATGTCCTGGAAAACGAAATCCAAGAAATGCAGTCACCAAGACACACACGACATAGCGTCCAAAATTCAATGGAAACAGTTCTTGTATCAAGTGTTTATAATCCTCTAAGGTCTGAACACGATCGTTGACTTCCTTCCACGGAATACGTTTCACGAGTGAAGACAACAGATCTGACATGGTGGGTTTTTATATCCAGGTTCCCAAGGTTGGTATCTTTCGTGAAAGTCTACTCCAAGGTGTCTGTGATAGTCTCTCCACAGAATCAGTCTTCTCATACTTTGGAAGTAAGCATAGTTTACAAATCGAGGAATGACTTTGAGTTTGCATTTCACTTGTATCTGGACAAACTCTCGGTAAATGCGTTCTCGCAGCTCCAAAGGCAAACCGCGAATGTGTTCTGGTAAAGTTTCCGACTTGGAAAGAAGTAACTATCTTTTGTTTTCTTCACAATAGCTGTGATAGTTTCTCCTCAGAATCAGGCTTCTTATACGGTGGAAGTCGCGGTAGTGCGCAAATCGAGGAATGAATTTGAGTTTGCGTTTCACTTGGATCTGGACAAACTCTCCGTAAATGCGTACTCGCAACTTCAAAGGCAAATCACGAATGCGCTCTTCTAAGCTAGTCTTCTTGGTGACAAAACAGTCACACTTTAGCCAAGTGGAATCGGTGGGTAAAGGATATCAAAGATTTTGAGTGAGGACCGTACTACACGTCAGACGACGTAAAGGCGTTTCGTCTTGAGGTGACACTTCTTGTAAACGTTTTTGGTATTCCTGTAAGTTGGTTGTTTCCTCCACTTCGTTCCATCGAATTCTATGTATCACTCCCACATGGTAGGTGGTGCCATCCAATTCCTTACAAACCCAATTTCCATTTCTATCAATGTCTGACCATTTGAACAACTTGGCACTAATCAGTATTCTTATAGCATTCAGATACCAATGGCTAAATTGTCTGTGTCGTAAAGGATGTAACTGTTCTTTACGTTTCACTTGTATCTGAACCCATTCTTGGTAAATTTGTACTCGCAACTCCCAAGGTAAACCACGAATGTACCATTGTAAAGTATCATCCGACATGTTACTTCTTCTTGGCATCCGGCTCATCGTACCCGTACTCTTCTAAGGCAACTAAAGGCAAGTAGTGACAGTGCGGAGACCATCTGGCATGTTCAATGTAAGCCGAGTCGGTAGGCTCCCAAAATTTAAGTCTCACACTGCAACTGAAACACTGAACTTGATCTCCTTCTCCCAAGTAGATAAATCCAGATCTGGCTAAATCTTTGGGAGTAGGTCCTTTTAAATATTTAGGCCACTTGTCTTGGAACGTCTGGAGTCGACTTTCAAACTTGTAATAGCCAGGCAAAGCCACAGGTATCGTCAATTCTTTTCCCATGTAGGGATGACATTCACAGGTACGTTTAGCATTCTTCCCAATAAAGAAGAAAGGACGTCCTGCATCGCTAGAGGGACGGTAAGGTCGTGTTGCATCGCTGATGTCAACGCGTACGGCATCCGTCTCGTCGCATGGCTCTGAATCGAAGATGCCAAAGCGTACGGAATCCGTCTCCTCGCATGGCACTGCATCGCACTCCAGGTCGTGATGACACTTGGAGTTCACACCACTAGATTTTTTTTTTCACTCGGTGAGTGGGTGGTATGAGTATTCATCATCTTCTTCATCTTTTTTTTCTTCTTGCTCGGTCAACGTTGAAAGTCCTAATGAATGGTTAGTCTTGGAAGTGGTCCCCTGTTTATACTGAAGAACGGCACTGTTTGCATTGTGGAAACACCAAAGAAAGGTAAGCACAGTTTGGAACCCATCTGACATGTTCCAGGATAGCTGAATCTTTAGGGTCCATGCGAATGGTTGCACCACAACTGAAACATTGCACATCGCTTCCCTGTCCAAAGTAGACAAATCCTGCTCTGGATAAAGAACTGGAAGTAGGTAATCCATTCCATTTAGGCCATTTTTTAAACGTGTTCAATCGACTGGCACACTCACAATAGTCAGGCAAGACCACGGGAAGTTTGTATTCTTTCAACTTGAGGTCTGCAGTGGGTTCATCACACGGTGTTGAAGTCATCCTCAATCTTGGTATCTTTCTGTTCAAGGGGTCCTTTTTTATACTGCAGATCGGCGTGTCCGTAAGGCAAAGTGGTGTGGTCTGGAAGTCTCACTCGTTTCTGGTACACAATTTGGTAAACTTTTCCTACAGGGCGACTGACGATTTGGTGATTACGTAACCGTACGATCTTGTGAGGTTCTAACGTTTGCACTCGAAAGTCTTCCACTTGTCCAGACAGCAAAGCATTTTTCAAAACCTCAAAGTTGAACACAGGGTCAATCCTTTGACTTTGCATTGGGTGTGAAGTTGGCCTTGTGGGTCTCGGTATCGGTAGCCGTAATTTTCAGGGCCACCGCTGGCAAAACTCAGAATGGTGTCTTGAGGGTGCTCGTCCGTCCAGGCTCCTAACGATCTCCTTGGATGGTAGGTTGTGGGCAACCGGGTCGATGGATGTAGATACAACTATCGGTGTCAAAGTACAGGACACGATCTCCCAAGACTTCTAAAGCTTCGTCGTACAACTTCAAGCGAGCATGAGCTATCACGTAAGCTGCAATGACTACGTTGCTAAAATGGTCGGGCTTTACAAACTTGCATTCTTCTTCAAAATTGACTAAGATCAAATCATCACGGACGATTTCTACGTGTTTGACTAGTTTACTTTTGTCGTCCACCAATTTAAAGTAGAGATAGGGATCGGTCAAGTATTCCGTCTTGTGTAAGATCGTACCTTGTGCCATTTTTCCCCACAAGCAATTGAGCATGACTTTGGCAAACGATCTTCTTCCTTCGTTTTTTTCTACGTCTTCCAAAGTGATGCCTTCGACGTAACGGTACTCTTCTTTGAATCGAACTTGGTCTTCGGGAGTCTGACACCACGAGGGATAGCCGCTGGATTCTTGTTTGAGTTTTAAAAATTGGTTCACGTACCCCGAGAAAATGCCTGGGTTCGAGGCGTCGTCCTTTTGGTATTGTGCTGTGGTTGGAAAGTGCAAGATTTCGTACACTTTCAACAAACGGTATCCTCGATCCAGATCCCGAAACAATTCGGCGCTGACCCACGTTCCTGTCAAAGCGCGTTCTTCCTCCGTGTGGTGACAGGGGTGATCTTGGTTGCACGTTTCGGCACACGTACGGCATAAAGGAAACATCAGTTTTCCTTGGCAATGATGAGGTAAGATAGGATAGTACAAGTCGGTCGGGGGTAAGACTTTACATTTGATCAATCCTTCGTATTGACGAATGTGTTCCACGTCGATGTGTTCTGTCAAGAGTTCAGGGTGTCCGGTCGGAAATCGAGTATATTTGCACACCCAAGGATACAACGAACACACGTCGATGTACTTGATTTCTTCTCCTTTTGATTCGTCTACGTCGTACAGCAAGCGAGTGGCATTGGTTCGTCCTCCAAATAAACTGTGGCGTCGATCCAAAGGTTCGATGTCGGTCACGTCGTAACTTTCGGCAATGCTCCTAAATTCAGGATCGGTTTTCAAACGGCGATCGTACTCGTGCTCCCACATTTCTACCACTTGGTATCCTTGACTTTCTAACTTGAGTCGTCGTTGGTAAGTGCGTTCGTACAACTGTTCCATGGTAGAGTCTGAAAAAGGACTTTTCAGGTCTCGTTGAGGAAAACAGGTAGGGCATCCGTGAAACAAGCAGCCCTGAAATTCGTACACCGTGTGCGGGTTTTCTAAATCCCAACCATCCACGGAATAAGATCCAATCTTCTTTTCTCCTCCTCCGTTTCTAGCATGTTGTATCCATTTGTCTTCTTTTTGACATAAGTAATGGAGCCAATGCAAAGCTTTGGCCGAGTATTGACGACTGGCAAAGAGAGACGTGTTGGAGTCTATGATGGCTAGTTCGTTTTCGGGCATGAAGTTTTTCGTGTACACTAAG
Organism: Margaritifera margaritifera; assembly: GCA_029931535.1. Taxonomy (NCBI): domain Eukaryota; kingdom Metazoa; phylum Mollusca; class Bivalvia; order Unionida; family Margaritiferidae; genus Margaritifera; species Margaritifera margaritifera. Next base: position 899,107 of record JAQPZY010001468.1, on the reverse strand, counting down.
GCACAGGCTTTAGGTAGAGTGGACGCTTCTTTCAAAGGATTGATGCCTCCGTGATCTAGAAATAACTGTCGAAACTTTCCACAGCAACGGCGCAAAATGTCCACATCGGATCGACAGTACTTGAGCATTTCCTCTTGGAAGTCAAACGGTTCTGACTGGTGAGCGCGGTACCAAGCGTGAAAGGCTTCTCGCTGTTCGGGGCACATTCCGTCGGGGTCGTAACAGTTCACATCAGGCAAATGCGGTAGCACGGTGTGTTGATTGGTTTCCGTATTTAAGAAGTGGGGAAAATATCCTTTGGCCATTTCTGTCATGCCAAATGTTTTAGGCATTCGACTCAAAGGCATGGCCAAATAACTCATGGAATCTTTGAACTGCACTTGTCCCACTTTCATGTAAATGAGTTTGGCTCCGTTCATGGTGACCATGGGGCGTTCGGTACCTTGTTGCGAATAATATTTTTAAAAAAATTCTCCATCGTATCCAGAGAAATTGTGAGCTATGACGGTCGCATAGCGATGACAGTCTCCGTAACGTTGAATATCCTCTTCGCTCCAAGTGTCGTCGGTAGGGTCTAAAATCCATTCAGCAAACTGGGACAGAGTGTTAGGACCACGAAAGATTTTTTCACGTCCTCCTGGAATCCTACTGCAATGAGGACAGTGAAAGTGAATAGGTTCTTGGATGCACTTCTCACAAGCCCGATGAGCGACGCAGAAATTGGGGATGTGAATGCCCGTTTCTTGCATGCATTCAAAATCAAAAAAGATGAAATCCACTTGCTTCTTGTTCTTCTTGTTCTGATCACTCTTTAATTCTTTCTTCAGTGTATTGTCGTACTTTTGCATGAAACATTGATGATCATAATCCACCATCTGCTCGCAAAAGTGGCATCTTTTCTTACCGGTACAAGTGTGTCTCTTGGGGTCGTTGGTTCGAATCAGGTTTCCACACGTGGAACACAATTTCAATAAGTCGCGAGCACATTTTTGTTGGTAACCTTGTGTCCTACGATGCTGTTCGTAACAAGAGGGACTGACAAAGGTTCGTCGACACGTCGCACAATGGACGTGTTGTTCAGGAAGGCATGGCTTGGCCGCTAAACAGCCCCGACATCTCTCACCGCAATGAATGTGTCGCTCCCGATTATTAACTCCTTTGTCGCATTTCTCACAGTAGTAAGAGTATCCTAAAAATTCTGTGATACTGGTGATGGCATCGAAATGTTCTTGGTGGTAATACACGTGAATGTATTTTCCTTCGGGAAAATCGGGGCCTCGAAACAGTAGATCTCCGAGCACTTCTTGAGGGTGTACTTTCAAAGTGTAGCCAGGAGCCAAGACGTCTTGAAGTTGTTGCATTTGAGAAATGCCACACACGGTGTCTTTGGGAATACCTGCTTGTCGTAACAGGAGTTCTGTTTCGTGTCGTTGTTTCGCTCTGTTCGATCGTCGAATGTTATTCCAGGCTCTTTTCCATTCTTCGGTCTCGTTCTTGTTGGCATACGTTCGCCCCACCACGATGGCACGAGCCAAACACATCTGGTCTTGTAAATTGTCGATTTGGACGACACTGTGTTTGGTACTGCGAAGGTCGTCCACCAGTAACGCTTTCCTACTTCGTCCGCTCCCTCGAGGAGGGGAGACGTGAGTCATGTGAAGTGTGGCCTTTCCATCGGTGATGGTAAACTTTTCGTTAGATTGTTGAACGTGTTCTAATTTGGTCATGACTTTGGCTGGTGTTAATTCTGCCGGGGTGCTGAACTCGATCCAGACAGGACTCTTCAAACTGTCGTGATGAATAGACAGTCTTAATCGATCGTCTTCTTTGGCTCCGCATTGTCGCTTCAAGTTCTGTAACACAGAACCCCACAAATCGGTAATGAACCCGGCAGCTTTCTCGGGAGGCACTCCAGACATGAAGTCTTTAAAGTGGACCGTGTGAGTGTATGCTGTGGTTCTAAATTTTCTAGAGGTTATTTTTTGGGTCTCCCGAATGCGATAGTAATTTTCGGGAGCCATGGTAGGTCTTTCTTGGTCAGGGGTTCTGGTGGTGGTGTTTTTTTTTGGTTGGGTTTTGGTTTCAGGCTCACTCATCTCTTCTTCGAAATCGCTAGCATGGACTTGAGCTAGCAGTTCAACAAGCGGTGTTTCAGGTGGTACGGAATGTTTTCGTCGCCGTGGCCTCTTCGTTTCTTCTTCTTCTTCTGGTTTCTCATAGATTTGGCGTGATCTTTTCATCTTGAAATCTTATTTAGATCTGATGGAGTTTCACACAGGAGACTATATATAGAGAGACCTTCTTACCCTCAGAATCAGTCTTTGTGATTGAACTTTAAAGCTGTAAAGATGGAAGAGTCAAGAAGACAGATTGCCTTTCTAGTTTGATATTTGCAGACAGTCCTTCGAAAGTATACCAGTAAGACTAAGGACTACTTCTCCTCTACCTCTCGAGATAAAAGTCAAGATACTTGTTATATCTGCCAAGAGAAAGGACATTGGGCTCCAGAATGTCCACAACGTCAAAACCAAAACAGAGACAAAGGGAAAGATACCTGTTATCATTGTCAAGAAAAAGGACATTGGTCTTCGTAGTGTCCTCAGAAACAAGAAAACCTACCAGAAAGGGAGGAAGCCGAAGGATCTTCAGTCCCAGAAGAACCTATCTTCAAGAAAAGCAAGAAAGCTGGACGGTTGGAAGACAGTGAGGAAGAACAAGAACCCTTGATTCCTGTGAAGAAATTCAAGAACAAGAACAAGAGAGACAGACAGTGAACAATGAACTTTTTTTGGAGTGTGGTGTTATGTTCATGGTGAATTATTTTGTAAAAATATGAGAATAGACCAGATTGGAAAAAAAGTAAGTGTCTTTGTTTTTTGTTTTTAGAGTATGGACGCACTCACGCACTCACTCACTCTTACAAAAAAACCAAGGAATGGGGATTTTAAGTTTTACTTGATTTTTATGGCAAAATTAAATGATACTCTTTTCTAGAGATCTGGGTGGCCCTGAAAAGGACCGTTGGGGTGTTTGTTTGTTTTGTTAAAACACTCTTATGGACTGGACATGATCAACTTCAACTGTCGCAATCCTTTTCCACGACCCAGTCCTATTCCTCCTCCTGCTTCTGCTGCTTTGGTGGTAGTAGTAGTAGTGAATGGTGGTGGTGGTGGTAGCATCTCACTAGTAGTAGTAGTGATGGGTTTAGCATGTTTCGCCCGTGAAGGTCTTTTTCTCTTAGGTTGAGTTAAAGAATACTGATACAGCTTTCTCAGATTTTTTAACTCTGATAAAATGTCTTGTAACACACTCACCGTTTTTTCTTCCTGACTCTCTTCTTTCGGTTCTTCATTCTTCTCCTCTTCTAACTTTCTTAGTTCTTCTTCTCGCTTTCTCCTTTCCTCTTCTTGCCGAAGAAACACTTCTTCAGCTTCTCTCTGACGCTGTAAAAAAATTTCCATTTCTTCTTTTTGTCTCTTTTTAAAATCTTCCAGGACAGGCAAAGAGACTGGTGGCATAGCAGTTGTTGTTTCAGGTACAAATTCTTGAGACAGAAAATCCCCAAAATCTAAATTAAAATCTTCCGGTTGGAAGTTCACTACGGCATTAGTCGTTGCAGGCTCACTCCAATACATACTGGTCTTTGCGGACTCCATTCGGCTGCTCAAGGTAAAACCCTACGAACGCTGTGATGCCTATATACTCCAGATGACGTCACACCCCGCTCTCTTCCCATTGGAAGAAAAACCTACCCGCTTGTAACGCTTGTTTGGATTGGTAGTTCATTTCAATACATTTCGATCCACTCATAGGGTATATATACCACCGCTTGTCTCGTAAAGCTTCACCGGTTTTCTCCAAGACCACTCCAGAAGAAGAAACAAAACAAAATGTGGACTAGCGTTGAGTCATCGACTATCGTCTCGGGGATGTTGTTTGACCCAGAATTCCCCATGTATGTAAAAGCTTCATGGGCCATCACGAAGATCACAGAGACCGCGATATGGAAGAGACGTATTTATATTGAAAGACAAGGATGTTTAAAGCGTGTCTTGATGTACGGACCGGAAGTCCGTAGAAGTCTCCGAAAAAGAAGACCCTCGAGGACATGTCTATGTTAAAAAAAAAAAAAAAAAAAAACGGCCCTTTTCAGGGCCACCCATTTTTCAAGAAAAGATTAATTTTCCAATGATTGCCTTATATATGATTGGTGTATGTGTCTATTCTATCCCCTCTCATTCTATCCCACCCCAAATACCCCCTTCCACTACCCCATGTTAAATTCCCATTGTACCCCAACTGCCCCCAATGTTAAAATCCCATTGTACCCCAAGTGCCCACAATGTTAAAATCCCATTGTACCTATAGTGCCACCCTGTCCCAAAGTGCCCCCGTTTGTACCCCAAGTGCCCCCATGTTAAAATCCCATTGTACCTATAGTGCCACCCCGGCCTATTTACCCACCCTATACTACTCGCGTTTAAACCCTTCACGTATAAGCCGCCCCCCCCCCCCACCAACTGAATAGGTAAAAACATTTTAAAGTGCATGACCCGTGCATAAGCCAACCCATGAAATATTACAGGTAAATTAAATGTTATCCACCGCAAAGTGAAGTGTCCATCAGTGTTGTTTACCATGCATATTTACTAGTAAGTATATTTCTTCTATTTTTGTGCAAGTCTGAACAATCTGTATTTGTTTTATATTTTGTGTTTTGCTGTATTAACACTGTGTTTGATGCAATAAAAATTTTGATTTGATTTATATTTTCTTTTTCCACCAGCCAGATCTAATTCCTAAGTGATATTTCCCATGTTTTCTGCTAGTGTATGTGGGCTGATAAGCCCGTGGCTTGCAAAGGCAGCACTGCCTGACTTTGTTTTCAAGATGACAGTCCTTTTGATTAAGCCGTGAATTTGATACTAGTTCAGTGCCAAGTAGGTGTTTGACCTTAATCATTTAGCACCCTCTTTGTTTTCTCCACATTACAACCATTTGATTGAGCCACGTAGTTGATACTTGTTCAGTGCCAAGCAACAGAGGTGGTTATTTGAACTCCCTGTAATCTTGCTGCACAATTGACACATGTTCAGTTACATCCTTTAATTGATTTCACAGACTGTATGATCAAAGTGTCACTTACAGAGCCCAAGCTCAGTCTCCACATAAGCACCCACATATGACAGTAAAGATGAGGAATTGGAGTTAGATGATGTTTATTTTGACTAGATGATGATGGAGGATTTCAGCACTATAAATGGTCACTTCAGACGATGTGGATGAATTCTTGGGCTTTTTACCAGATGACATAAGACAGTGACCTTTATAGATTACTATGACTCACAAAATTGTGGACTTGGCTTTCATTGTTTATTTGTGAGACGTGTGGAATTAACATATTACGGGATATTGTGAATCGGATCATTCTGGGCTACTATTTTTATGCTGGTATGTGACCTATGATAGAATTCATGGATTTATTGTAACAACGGATTTAAAATGTCAATCATTAAATATTTCTATGGATTTTTATGACACGAAGATGAACAAAATGTAAGTTATCAATTTATTTGTGACATATTCCACTTGATAATATACCTAATTGTTAGACCAACAAGTTGTTCTCCACCTTTTTTTTTTTTTTTTTGACTGGTGGCACCAGTCAAAAAAAAAAAAAAAAAATATGGAGAACAACTTGTTGGTATAACCTATGTATTTTACGCCGGTTTTGTCTTTATTATTCCTAACTATCATCCTATCTATCCATCCAGTCTCCTGCAATATATACCAGTAGTCAACAAGAAAACTGAATTTTCTAGTTTAGACCTTGTCCTGCAGATAAGCCGACCCCCCTTCTTCCAGACTTTATTTTGTTCCTAAATTATTTGGCTTATAAGTGAGTATATACAGTAACCTGTTAAGCAATGGTGTTGTCAGTGGATCACTATTGATATCTCGGCTTGGAAAACCAATTTATACATATGGAGAGCTGGACCATCTTCAGCAGGTATAAGCTACTTTTTCATAAAGTCATTAAAAATGCTGTATGACTCACTTTTCATGTGGTTCAGTAAATGTCATATGACTGTTTCATAAAGTCATTCAATAATTGTCTTATGACACTTTTTCCTAAAGTCATTCAATAAATGTCATATGACACTTTTTCCTAAACACTTTTTCCTAAAGTCATTCAATAAATGTTGTACGATACTTTCTCATAAAGGCAATCAGTAAATGTTGTATGACACTTTGACAATGCACTTAAAGCAATGCCACATAGCAACACAAGACTGGGCCCCGATATTTAAAAAAATTCACCACTAATTTCCTAAAAAATAAATATTTTGTGGCACTTGGTCCTTTTTTTTTTTTTTGCTGCAACCAAATCCACTGAAAACCTGAAAACCTTTTTTCTTAAGCATTGTTTTAGATAATTCTTTTAAAACATTTTATTACAACTATAGGTAACTTTTTGCTCAACCTAATTGGTCTAGAGGCTTGATAACATCACTGTCCTTTTGATATAAAGAAAAGGGCTTAAAAATAAAAAAATATATATATTTTGAACAAATTTTAACACATGTATTTTGTGCATCTTTGTACATGTACATGCATGAGAAGTAATTTAGCATAAATTTATAAAAATTTTGATAAATCTCTAAAAACCCAATTTTTACTCACCCAGTATAAATTCCTACTCAACCAGTTTTTACAGAAATACAAAAGTTGACAATGTTGACAACCTAAATTTGATCATGTGAAAGGTTGTTTTTCAGAACTTACTCAGTGACCCTTCTAACACAAGTTGCAAGTAATTACAAATTGAGACTAGTCTGCTCTCACTCTGGTAAGTGTTAATTAGTATTGCAGTGTGAGTGAAGCACTTGTATGACCTCCATCAAAACAAACTTCCAGTAGAAAGTATGGCTTTTCATTGAACAGAGTTGGCAATATTCTCAACAAAACATCTCTTTCATTAAAGAGAAACATTGGTCAGCCCTGAATTGGCACTCGCCTAATCGCCCGATCTGGCAAGTAATTCGAAACTTCACTTGACCACCAGAAATTTGTACAAATAACTTTTCAAGCCCAGTGAATGTAATAAGTGTTAAATAAAAAGGATTTAAATAAAGTTATTTCTTTAGTCTACCAGTCTGGAAAACAAACAGAGTCAAACTTTAGGCACCTAAAAACTAGGCTAGTCAGCAAAATGTTGTGCAGCAAAGTCAGTTTTTTGTCCATAAATATTTGCCAAATGAATATGTTTTCACCAGATTAATATTTTTTGGCTACTTTAAAGATTTTCAATCAACAGGTCTATCCCTGCAACATCATAGGGAAACATGGTTGGTGCAGTTAGGTTATAAGTGAAATCTCAGACTTGTGTCCAACAGATATAAAAAGGATTAAACTATTTGAATAATACAATATGCTACTGCAAGCTTTTAGTTTATGTCATGTTATTCAACTGATTACATAAATTTCATATTTAAATAGCATTTTAATTTTGTTTAAATACAAAGACTCAAGTCCTCTTGGGCAAAAACTTAACCAGGGCAACGCAGGATCTTGAATTAAAAGTTTTAATATCAGTAATACAATACATATCACTATTGTTAAGCTCACTCTTTCTGCAATAGAAAAATCTCATCCATGCTAGATGCACCATCCTCCTGTTCTAGAAATTATTAGAACACACGCATTGACCCAGTCTGACCTATTGTCATCAGCGTCTTAGTTGGACATGGAAAAAATACTCTCTTGAAGAAAAAAATACCTACAGTGATGGTTATGCTATATCAGGACTTGATATTCATATTTCTTTTTAGTAAAAAGTTATCCCTCAGTCCGTATTTATCAAAAGCATCATTTGATAGTCCAGTGATTATTTAGTACGTTTCACAAGACAAACCACCTACCTCCCCTACTCCTCATGGGTTTGGGAATTACTTGTATGAATATGTATAATTACTAATGGGTCATCGAAATTATCCATTCAGTGTTAGCACTTGAGTGTTTACATGTTGTATGGGGGTTCATCTATTAGTCTCATTATTGTTATAATGCAATGACCATTATTAACAGCAAGTAATCTCCTAATGACAGTATAGATTACACATTCCTCCATATTTTAATGAATGCTTTTAGCATTAATATAATTGATACATGATGTTTCTATGCTTATAATTCGTTTAGTGAAATATGAATAAACTTTGACTTTTTTTTTCATTTCAGAAAAATAAATAGTATGGATAACAATGAGGCTGACACAACCCTTATTCTTAATAAACATTCTAAGTTGTTTTGGTCATCCAAGAAATGTATTGTTTTCAGAATTTCATTTTCAGACATCACAAGTGTGTGTAAGTATGGGCATAAGAAAAGCCCAATGGGATACTCACACCACATGTATTTCATGTACAAAGTGTACATGAATGGCTGAATGTCAAATTTGTTGTCATGTTCTGATTGTACATAATAAAAGGAGGAAAGAAGTGCATTCTTCTTCCTCTCCATATGAATCCTTTAGATTCTTAGTGTGCATACTATAACTGATTGCAATCCCCTGAATAAAAAGAAAAGGGAGGAGCAGTATCATCCCCGATAAGATAGTTTGTCTTATAAGAAGAGGGCAGCATCTATAGTTTAAGGGCTATAAGCTTGCTAGGATTGAGTGCACCCTCTGACTATAGAAGGGAGGGGAAGCACTTTCTAAAGTACAAGCACAATCTGACCCCCAGTGGGGGTAGAACTGAGCCCTGTTATGGAGTTTGGTTGCACTCTACCCCCCACCCCCACCTCCTCCTTCTCCAGGTACCCGAGGTCAGGCAATTAGCAGTTCATGCAACCCAAGAGAGTAATGCATCATTCTAGCTTTTTTACTTTTGGGGAAAGTCATTTCTACAGATCTAGATCACCATTGACTTCAGGTGGCAGGTCATTGACCGGTCACCTATCACATAGTACAGACCGCCGGTCACTGGTCATGATACTGGTCACTGTGTACTGGTCACGATACTGGTCACCGGGCACAGGTCATGATACTGGTCTCCAGGTACCATTCACCGGGCATCAAGAACACACGCCAAATCTAGGTATATGGTCAGGGATCGGATTGAACTGCCCCCTGCCTCCACATTACCTAGTTGCCCAACTACAGGGACAGAGCCTGAATTTATGCACACTACCGGGAAAGGAGATTGGACCTTTTGGGATGTTGAGTTTCCCCATTTGAGGAAGAGATCATCCTGTACCATCATGGATGTCTTCTATATGACCCTCGGCAATTACGGGTGCTGAGGTTCAAAGACCACCAAACGTTACTTAGGAGAGGTCATGACAGAAGGAGAGGGTAAGTTCCCCGTCCACTAAAGGCCTAGGAGGAATGAAAAAAATAATTGTCCTTCATGCAAAGCACCAATTAGGGAAAGTTCAGTTGCTTCCCTTGAAGAGTCACAGAACATCAATGTCCCTATTTTCCAACCTTCCCTGGGTCTAATAGTCCTATATCCCACCGAAGTTTGGAACAGGAAGATGATAATGCTTTGTCTGTCATAGTAGATTCTCAAGAATTTGCTGATGATCAGGAAGGGAGGGTACATCCTTTCCATGTAGGATATACAAGCCCCTCCCACCAAACATCTCACATAGTTGAAGAGGAGGAGACATGGTCATTCGACAAGGCCATAAATGAAGTATACCACCTCCTTCCCCCTGATATGTGCCCTAAGCTAACATGCTCATGTGACACAAAGATTCTTTCTAGACTTAGAAAGACTTCTGGGGGTCAGTGAATAGAGCAGACCTGCTCTTGCTGCTTCGCTCATCTATGGTCAGAGAACTTGCGCAGAGGATGAAAAAAGGACAAGAATTGGTGAGGCAAAATAAAGGGTGGCCAGTCCAGCTATAGGGTTCAGCCTCCAGCTATAGGGTTTATTCCCCCTCCTGGCCCGAAGCTCCCACCCCTTGGATGCCACAGCTTTTTCAAGGGGGATTTTGTCGTTGCTGTTTGCTTGCCTCTTAGTTAAATCATTAGAGGTTTTAGAGTTAAAGGCTAGGTCTTTAGTGACTATAGCATCACATGCTGATCTATTCTCATTGACATCTAGTCTTCCCTAGGGACACCTCACCTCTTCTACAGTGCATCCCTCTTTAATACAAGTAGGTGCTTGTTTGGCCATCTTCAGAGGCCTGGTCGAGCATCATGGAAGATTGGTGGGTCGTTTTCCATAATGAAGGAGGGTTATGTCTGTGATTCACATAACTCACTCCTCTCTCAAGGACACCGATCCTCTTCCACCAGCCAGATATATCAAGTAAAGGAAGAAGTGCACATCCTTCTTCAGAAGGGTGCAGTAGAGAGAGTTCAAACATTCAGTCACCATCATTCTATTTCTGGTTATTTCTGGATCCCAAAAAGGGCAGGAAACAGGTTGATTATAGATCCTTGCCGCTTAAACAATTTATGCGAGAGGAAACCTTCAAAATGCAGCATCAGTTCAGAACACTATCAGACCCGTGCACTGGGCAGTTTCCATCAGTCTTCAGGATACATATTCCACGTCTTGATCTTTCCTCTGCATAAGAAATACTTTCGGTTTTCAGTAATGGACAGGAGGCATTCAATTCCAAGCCATGCCATTCGGTCAAGCCTCAGCACCCAGGGTCTTCACCAGAGTTATGAAAGTAGTAGCTGCGCACTTGAGGTATCAGGTGATTAATTTCATCCAGTATTTTGATAACTGGCTGCTGCACAATAGCAGCAAACAGTCCTTATTATGTTATATGACCCACTGTTGGTCCGTAGTGACTCAGGACTTATTTACAACCAAGAGAAATCAGATCTCATTCCATCTCATGATTTTATGTAAATAGGAATGAATTTCCTTACCTTTTGGGTCAGGTTCATCGTCCCCCAGAAAAAATACAAAACCCTGGAACTGTTTAGGACTTTACAGGTGAAGACTTCCTTGTCAGTTCACCTTTACCTCTCATCTCTGGGAAATTCGAATTCCATGACAGACCTGGTATCCCTTAGCAGACTCCATTTACGTCCTCTTCTGTTTCTCCTGTTAAGGATTTGCTGTCAGATCAAATTTTTCAAGGGTCGACTTTTCAGAACCACCTCAAGCGGTGGTACAATCAAGACAAGATTCTGACTGAAGTTCCTATGCATGCCTGAGCCCCACTCCTATCTGTACACTCAGGTATGAAATTCATGAAGTGGGGAGGGACTCACTTAGAGTCAGAAAGAGTACTTCTCCAGGGACATTGGTCCTAGGATGACAGCCTCCTACACATAACAGTTTGGACTCTTTTTTTCTTTGCCCTGAATGGGTGCACAGATATGTCAAGGGCATTGTATTATGGTCTCCTCAGACAACACATCAGTGGTAGCATACCTCAGATGACAAGGAGGTACTCATGCTCTTTCTCTCTGCGTACAAGTCTGGATCCTTCTACATTGTGCAGAGTCAGAAGGGATTAAACTCTGAATTCATCACATTCCAGGAAAGAAAATATCCTTGTGGACAGTTTGTCTAGAAAAGGCAAGGTAGTCCTAACAGAATGGTCTCTACATCAAGACAGTTGCAGTGACTCTGTTCATTCTTTGGGAGGAACCTCTAGTGGACTTGTCTCCAGCGAAACTCGACAACAAGCTTTCGGTTATGTTTCCCCAGTCCCAGACCAAAATGCTTTGGCAGTGGACTCCTTCAGCCTGAGGTGGGATCGACTGTTTGCTTATGCATTTCCTCCATTCAGGTTGATTCCACAGGTATTTCACAAGGTCTTGACATCCACAGCTCGGATTATCCTGATGTCACCTCTGTGATTTCAGATGTCTTGGTTTAGTGATCTCCTCAATCTTCTGATCAACCAACCCAGGGTATTACCTCAGTGGAAGAAATTGTTTGTGCAACACAGAGGTTCTCTGTTTCATGCCAATCCTCAGATTCTCCACCTTCATGTTTAGCTCATCTCAACTGATCTATATGCCAGGCGAAATGTTTGAAGCATTGTTGCTGACTGCATTATCCAGACCCTGAGACATTCTACATCCAAGGCTTATGATGCAAAATGGAGAATCTTTTGTCATTGGAACACTAGGAAACACATTAATTATAGCTCCCCCTCTCTTGCTACAGTAGCAGATTTACTTCTCTTCCTTTTGAGGAGAGATCTTGTTCGGTCTCCACAACCAAGGTTATAAGGCTGCCCTTCAAACAGTCTTAAATTCTCCAAAGGTCAATCTGTTGACTCAGATCCTCCTTTGGTAGATCTTATTAAGTACTTTGAGCTTCAGAGACTGGTGTCTAGCTCGTTGGTGCCAAAGATTGAATCTCTCATGTGTTTTGTGGGTGTTGACAAAAAGCTCTTATTACCTTTGAGGGAGCTTTAGTTGAAAATATTATGCTTAAAACCCTCTTTCTTCTAGCTGTAGTGTCAGTGCAGAGAAGAAGTAAACTACATGTTTTATCAATGGATGAGGGATGTTATGGTTGAATGGGAATTACAGTTCTGTTTTTCTGGTTATGTTAGCCAGGTTTCTTTGCAAAGAAATCCCAGCTTCCATCAGTACTTCCGTCCCTGATAGAGATCCACAGTATCAGTCCCATCTGTGCTGGGGATGATCAAGATAGACTCCTTTGCCCATTGAAGTTCTATTTGGCAGTTGCTAAGGGAAAAGGAAGGTAGGAAACTTTTTTTCTCCCCTTAAGGGGCTCAGATGATATTTCAGCATCCACCATCTCTATGGTAGATGGAATTCGCTCAAACCATCAAGAGAGCTTATTGGTCTCTCACTGAGAGAGACCTCTCATATATGTGGATAAAATACTATGAAGTTAAGGCTATTGCTACTTCTTGGGCCTATCTGAATCACTCATCTTTAGAGGACTTTATGAAGCTGCATTTTTGGCATTCATACACAACCTTCTCATTTTACCTTCGGTCCTTATCAAACCAGAGCCAAGGTATTTTTTCTCTGGGTCCAATTGTTGCTTCATAAACAGTAACTCAGACTTCTGCTTATAACAGCAGTTGAGTGGCTGGGCTACAAGATGAGTAATTTTTTTCACTTTTTACTCCTTTACAGTCCATCAGCCTCCCTCCTTACTGATGAATTCAGCTTAACAATATTGAGAGGTAACATATTACTGATATTAAAATGTAGTGCTTTGGGGGAGTAAAACTAATTTTAGATATGTAATACTTACCAGTCATTATTGGATGCCCTCCTCCCACCCTGCTCTGATGTCCCTCATTAGCCAAACATCCTTTAAAAAGAATGAGGACACGCTATTGCGCATGGGCTGATGACATAGGTCAGACTGGGTCAATGCATGTGTACTAAGAATTTCTAGAACAGGAGGATGGTGCATCTAGCACAGACAAGGTTTTTCCATTGTGGAAAGAGTAAGCTTAACAATAGTGAGAGATAAGTATTACATAATTAAAATTAGTTTTACTCCCCCAAAAAACTACATTTTTGAAAGTCACATAATGGAAAAGTGTGTGGAAGACATACAGTTGTGTTATGCAGATCCTTGTTTGAAACTTTAAAACTCTTAAATTTACAATTTCAAAATTCAAACTTAAAACACTCCAATTTTTTGTATGTGTTTCAATCTATAATTATTGATTTCAGAGAGCCCTGATGCAGTTCAAAGGACTTTTCAGAGGTTTTTCTGAGGAAAAAGATGATGCAGTTTACCAGCAAGACTTTAAAATCAGGAGGAAATCAGGACAAATAGTGATATACAAGGCATACAGAAGATCTTATTGCAGGTAACATGGCTGATGAGATTTTTGTTATTTCATTTGCTATATGATAGGTACTGTCATTAAATTACATTTTCAAGGGATTGGTTTAGTATTTGATATATACTAATACATATGCTGCAATGAAGATGAAGATAATAACAACAGTAATAATGTCATTAGCTCTACTGGCCATAGACCAGAATAACTTATGGGGTGGCTCATTGTCTGTTGTCTGTCTATAGTCCATCTGTCCATTAGCACAAGTTTGTTAGCACTACTCCTCCTAAACTACTTAGAGGAAATCCATGACATTTTACACACATATTCATTCCAAGGTTAGTGGGTCCTAAATGAAAATGCTACCGCTTGGACATCCAATATGGCTGCAACAGTGGCTATCTTGAAAATCTTGTTATCACTACTTTTCCTGAATGGATGGACATATCAGCATGGGGTTTTCACTAAAAGACTTCTTATGATGTCTTGCTGGTCCCAAATGAAAATGGTGCCAATCTGACGTCTGGTGTGGCCACCATGCCAGCCATCTTGAAAATCTTGTTATTGCTACTCCTCCTAAATTGAAAGTAACATCAACATGGGGTTTTCACCAGAATATTTCTTATGGTGTCTAGTTGGTCCTAAATGTAAATGATGCTGAACTGTCTTCCAATATGGCCACCATGGTGGACATCTTGAAAATATTGTTATCGCAACTCCTCCTGAATGGATAGTGATATTGACATAGGGTTTTCACCAAAAGACTTCTAATGATATCTAGTTGTTCCTAAATGAAAATGGTGCAAATCTTACATCTAATATGGTTGCCATGGTGGCCATCTTGAAAGTCTTGTTATCACTCAAAAAGATCAGAGATGGTTTCAACATTAAGCAGCTAAAAGAAAGAAATGGTCTCATCTTGGATACCTGGAAATTTTCTGCCAGTTGAACATCAGTCTCTTTGAGGGACTCTTGTTATTATTATTATTATTATTATTATTATTATTATTATTATCCCCCCACTTTTCTAAAAGCATCGGATATTGTGATACCTCTGTCTGTACATTAATCCCTCTCTCTGTCACCACATCTTGTAAACCTTGGCCCCGGGCGGCTAAACATCTTGCCTCTGCCTGCGTTGTTCAAGCTTAGCCAATGTGGGTATGTGAGAAAGCTTGCCAGTAGCTTCACGTGGGTCAGTGGTTATTCTCAGGGTCTTTCTGGATTCTTCCTCCACCCGATATACAGGCTGCCATGTATAGCTTATCATGTGCTGAAGAATGGCTTTAAACCCACAAAACTAAAACCAAACCAAACCTCATAAACTATTGGGTGAAAATTCACTATCTATGAGAGGTGAGTCATTGGCTTCCATGTCTGGCCTTCCTGGGAGATTTTCAAAGGTCAAATATAGACAAAGTTTTCAATTACAGTGACATTTTCAAATATTTTCTTACCAAACTTCATATATGCAGCCATAGCAGGGAGACACATCATATATGTAATGGATTTGAAATTATGAACCCCTGGGTAACTGTCTGTGGTGGGTAGATGGGGATGGGGGGATTGGAGGGGTTTGCAATATACAGTGAAAAGGGTAGGGTTTTGTGATCGCAAGCCATTGCAGTTGTAGTTATATGCCTACCTTTTGGCAGAGCATCTTATGTTATGACCCTGTCTATTTGTCCATTAACATTCTCTTTTCTGCATGATGACTTAAGTTCTCCATTATCTACAGCTCCCAAATTTGTGGATGGCTGGCACTTGGGGTAAGGAAGAAATATTTAAATTTTGGGGTCAGAGGTCAAGGTTACTGTACCTAAGATAGGAAAAATAGTTTCCACACAATAACATGAGTTATGCTTGCACTTGGGGCAAGGAAGAACCCTATCTAGCTTGTAGTCAAGACGTTAAGGGTCAAGATCACTAAATGAAAGCAGAAAGAGAGTTTCTGCACAATAACATTAGTTCTACATCACAGACCTGGATAAAACTTTGTGTATGGCTTGCACTTGGTGTAGGGAAGAAGCCTATCTATTTTGAGATCAAAAGGTCAAAGACAAGATCACTGTGATTGAAAGAAGAAAAATGGCTGCTGTACAAATATTTCACTTTTCAATCATGTACCTTCACCAAAGTTTGTGGATGACTTGCATGCTGAGCAAGAAAGAAACATATTGATTTTGGGAATAAAATGTCAAAGGTCAAGATCACTTTGACCGAAAGGAAGGAAAAAAAAAGATTTGTGAATAACAAATTTTGTTCCAGATCATGTTCCTTGACCAAAATTTGTGGAGGGCTTGCACTTACAGTATGGAAGAGGCCTATTGATTTTGGTGTCAAAAAATCAAAGGACAAGGTTATTGTGGGCCAAAGAAAAATGAGTTTTGCATGAAAAACTTTTGTTCTGGAGTAAGTTTCTCGACCAGTCTTTGTGGATGACTTGCACTTGGGGTAATATTGAAACCTATAGATTTTGAAGTCAGAGGTCATAGCCTTGGTAAGTCTAATAAAAAATAATGGTTTATGCATACTAACTTTAGTTTAAAACCACATACCTTGACCAAAGATCCAGGCCATTGAGACCCAGTGGTCCGTAATCTCCAGAGTCAACCATACCAGTGCCTACATAGAGAACTATTAAATATGGGATGGGTGTATGATGTGCTGTTCATAGTACTCTTGTTATTATTATTATTATTATTATTATTATTATTATTATTATTATTATTATCTTTTTACAGTATATATGCTACATCTAATGGAACAATGGATGGGTTAACAGTGTGCCATCTGCCATATGGCATCCTCACCTGTATATACAAACAGCCCATCCAGCCGGGGGAGGAAATCAAGAGAATTGAGATATTCTGTGATATTATGCAGGCTTGAAACAACAAATGTGAGTGTTTTGGTGCAAAACTCATCATCAATCAGAAGGGATACAGATTAAATACTTTACAATAGACTTGGCAAATCTACTTGATGTTCTTCAGATTTTGAACATTTGTGATTTTTCTCTAGATATTGAATTTCTTTTAAAGACAGACAAGCAAACAATCAGTTCTTTAGGTTAAACATAACACACTGACATGCTGATAAGGTTGAAAAAGGCAGCCATATGAAGGTTGTTCGAGTTATTCAGTGCTAAAACAATTGGATAGCCCGACGCCCTCTCATTCTGGGTCAGGCCTATCCCATATTATAAATAGCCTGTTGGGCTTGTCTAACCTCCCCCACCCCCACTCCCACTATAATAGATCTGCCTTGTTGATCAAATTTGCCTGACAAAACCTTGAGTGACAAACATGCAACATGTTTATCTTAAACTTCTAGAAAGACACTGGTAACCTGATTAATATTTAGCCCCCTGCTGAGTCCTCAGTTCATAGGTCCCTCTCCCATAGGAATATTGTATGCATACTTGTATACAAAGCCTTAACATTGTGTACAGAACAAAGCACATGACCCATGAAGAGGGCAGCAATACTATTTCTACTCCCAGTATTTCATCGGTTACCTATAATTTGCACTCAGCTGTCCTTCATGAATAATAATGAGCTGCTAGGGCATATCATATCTTACCTCACAATTATTGCTTGTTATACATGACTGGTTCAGTGGATGTGCACTAGTTCCTGTGAGACTGTGTAACACTTAAGCTAACATAGGGTAGCACCCATGACCATGTTTTACCATCAAAACAACAGTGATCATTATTTAAATCCATTTGGTCCACATAAATGCTGGTCACTGATTCCATTGACATATGGCATGGGTAGGCCTCTATCTCTTTGATCCTTACAGGTCCAATATACTGTGATATTACCAAATGTAAAGCTTTTGCTTTCAGAAGATGAAATTAGTTCTGATGGAAACTAAAAAAGAAGTTTGAATCATGGCTGTCTGACTTCATTTTTTAAAAGCTTCAATTCAGTATAATGTTAAGAGTTTTTAAGAGTTCAAGTTGATGGTCAGACAAGCGCTATATAAAAGTAATTTTTTAAAGCCATCTGTGTTTGAAAAAATGTTTCTTTGAGTACTGTTACTGTTTTCATTTATGTCTAATTCTCAAATTCAAACTATTTAACTCAGAGCAACTATGATGGCTCACCATTGCAAATTGCCACACTTTTCACTGCATGTTCCAAACCTCCCAGGTGTGCAAGAGGGTCATGATGGATCATGATGCAAGAAGATCTCTTGTGCTAATTGTCAGGTGACCTCTTTTCATACTCCAGAGAGTGCCTGAAATTGAAGCACAGAAAAGACATCCAATGAGTGAAGCATGAGAAAGGCATGACTTTCAATGAAACCAGAAAATCAGTGGAAGCCGCAACTCCACTAAACACTACCAGAAAATCTTATGCAAATGCAGATAAAGTAGAGAAAAAATACTTCCAAGAATTCTACCTCCACCCAGACAGACATTACTTGGTCACAGGGTGCTTCCAAAACCAGTGTGTGCAGCAACCCACACAGAGAACGAAGCAGAAAATGAAAGTCAGTCTAACTGTGACAAATAAGAATCTCAATACTCCCTGTTAAAAACCTTATTGATCTGGTCCATAAAGAGAACAGCAAGTCTCTGGCTGTGGTGGTAATTCATGTACTAAAACAAATAAGGAAAGAATCTACCAGACTTCCAAAAGTATTTGACAGTCCTATCAAACTCCTTAAGAAATTTGGAAGTCTAGAGAGTATGGACACTGGAGAATCCCCTGATACCACACCAGGGAAACCTCCCAAAGTCCCATACTTCTACCACTTCCATAAATATTATATCTGACATGATAATAGATTGGAATTGCAGAGTTTTAATAGGTAATATTGATGAAATAGGTCTTCTACTTAAAGAACATGACCCAATAGCTGTCTGCCTTCAGAAGACCTTTCTGAAAGAAAATTATAAAGTTAATCTAAAACATTTCACAAACTACATCACAACATTTCAAGAAATACTGATAAGGCTGCTGGAGGAGTGTCCATCATAAATAACAAAACTACTCACAGCCTGTCAACCCCAGGTGTGGGCATGGAGTATCATGATCGATCATCATGCAAGGACAAAATCTGTTGCACTAATTGCCAGGGTGATCACTTTTCTTATTCCAGAGACTGCCAGAAATGGAAGCATGAAAAAGAGATCCAGTGAGTGAAGCTTTAGAAAGGCATGACTGTCAATGCCTTCTCTGGTATCTTGATTCCAAGAAACTACTATTAGACTTTCAATATGGATTCAGATGCCAGAGAAGCACAATTGGCTTTCTAGTTAGGCTTCCAGAGAAGCTTTCATAATGAAAGAACATATAGTAGTCATATTTTTTGACTTGGAGAAAGTTTAAAACAATATATGGAAGTATGGCATAATGAATGACCTATTCGACCTAGTTCTAAGGGGTTGCCTAGCTACCTTCATATCAAACGTTTTTAAAGTTATAATTTTTCGAGTTATGGTAGGTACCCCCCTTTCTGAAAACTATCCTTAAGATATGGGTGTACCTCAGTGCAGCATATTGTCAGTCTTCCATTTCTGCATCAATATTAACAGCATAGTCAAATGTCTTAATACATGAACTGATTGCTAATTACACGTCAACAACTTTTTGATCTGCTATGGATAAAAAAAAGTATGCATACAATTGAACATAACTACAGATATGACCCAATTGAGTTAAGAAATAGAAGAAAATGGGTTTTCTAGATCTGAATCTGTTTGTATGTACTTCTGCCAATTACATAAAATTCATGATGATCCAAAACTCTGTCTTAATGGTTCTCTTGTACCCATTGTGGAGGAGACCACCTCCTTAAAAAGTTTGTACAAAAGTATCATAATGTAAATACATAAATTGAGAGAGACAGAGAGAAAGAGAAAGTATTGCATGATTCAATATAAAAAGAAAGCAAAAAATTTAGTATTAATTATTTTCTGGTACATGGTTACAGCAGCATTACATGACATCTTTATGTGATGTACTGATCCTAACTTTCTCTAGAGATAACTTGCTCTACTGGAGCACAGTTATATAGGACCTCCACCTTTTCAGAAATGTTTTGCCTTCAAAATGCTTAAATGCATTGTATTTTTCTACTAAATAAAAGCTGTTTAAAGCTTGTTTAAAGTGTGATATATGAGGATGGGTATTATGATAATTGCACTTATAAATGTAATACTTTGCATGTAGTGTAATGGAATAAAATTGAAAACATCATCTATCTTGTGCCTATTGTACATACCAAACAACACCTTTTCTTTCAATAAATTACAATTTTGTATATAAGTACATTTAGTAGTAATCAGTGATACAAAGTCTGTCCAGAACCTCTGAACTATATTACCGGTACATTCCCCACAAAAACAGCAAATGGATTCAGGAAGCTGCCCACAAAAAGAGCACATATTGCTATCTGTCATAGCAATTTTAATTAAAAATGTATTTTTAGCAATAATTCTATGTAGAATCTTTAACTGAAACCACCTTATTTGTGGACATTTTGTTAATCTGAATGTAAGAGAGAAAATTTGTTGCCAAACATCATCTTCAATTTGACCCAATTCTCTCTGCCACTTGCCTCTTGAGGTATGAATTTCCCCTTTTTTAATCAGTTTCTTGTAAATACTTTTGCAACCCTTTTTATCCGCTGCCACGTAAAGTAGTTTTAGGCTGATACACAGATCCAGAAGTATTTTTGTTTCTCTAATTCCAACTTTTGTTCGATATTTGGTTATTGCTCTTATTAAGCATAGGTATATTAGACTATATGTTTGAATTGAAAAAAGAAGTTGAAACTGATTTATACTAAAACAATGTCCACTTGCATTCACTAAGTCATTAATTCTTCTAATTCCACGTTCAAACCAATTCTGATAAAACACAGGTTTACCACCTACCCTAATATTGTGATTGTACCATATAGGATTATAAAAAAAATCGACAGGTGTATCGATTAAGAAAGTATTTTCAAGATTGATTCATGCGTAAAAAATATCCTTCCAAAAAGAATTCATTAACCTGATTTTTTTCTCTTTAGGTAGTCTACTCTAAACAAGTGGAAATTAGTGATATTTTGGTAGGATGCCTCTAAGATATGTTTCCAATATGATGATGTAGTTCTAAGATGTCTAATTCAAGTGATCTTTAGTGCATTGACAAATGCAAATACATCCATCATTCACAAACCTTCCTCATCATAATCCCTAACAACAACTTTTCTTTTAATTTTATCAACTGAATTATTCCACATAAATTTATAAAATATATTCCTAATTTTGATTAGAATTTGTTTTGATGGTGATGGTAAGGAAAAAAGTAGATGGATATTTTAGATAATGCTAAACTTTTTACAACAACGATTCTACCAAATGGTGTAAGGTCTCTTTTTGACCACTGGTTTAATATTTTTTTTATTTCTTTAATTTTATTTTTGTAATTTATTTCTACCATTTTTTCAAGATTTGTTGAAAACTTTGCACCTAGTACTGTAAACTCAGTCTCCTCAGTTTATTTGATAACTTTGACAAAATCGGTCCACAATTCCAAACCAGATAACATTAGTTTTTATCAATATTGACACTAAGTCTATAAAATTTAGAATAGTAAAATAAAAGATCAAGGGCAGACTTCAAGAATTTACTATTTCCATCCAAGGTAAAAAAGAGAGATCAAATATTCTCTATTATTAATTTGTATTCCTTTAATATATGGACTTCATCTTACCATGTGAGCCAGAATCTCTGCACAAAGGATAAATATATATGGAGATAAGGGGTCTCCTTGCCTACATCCTCTTCATATGTAAAACTACGAAGACATGTAGCTATTTGCTGTAACACATGATTTTATATTATTATAAAAGGTTGATATCCAGTTTATAATAAAATCTTCAAAATTGAAGAAAGATAAGATGTTCTTAATGTAGGACCAAGCAACTGAATCAAAGGCCTTCTCAAAGTTGATTAATAGTAATAAACCCAGAATTTTGTGTTTTTCAGTGTAAAACATTAAATCATACAACATTCTGATGTTTTCCCCAATATATCTTCCCTTAATAAAACCAGTCTGATCCTCATCTATAAAGTGAGGTAAGATGCTTTTCACTCTATTAGCTATACAAGCTGAGGCTATTTTACATAAGACATTCAGCAATGTTATTCAGTTAATGGTCTCCAATTCTTAAGATACTGCTTTGGTTTGTTGCCTTTTGGTATACAAGTAATTATTCCCTCTTTCTGTGTTGATGAAAGTTTCCCTATACTGTAACCATAGTTTATGGATCTGACAAGAAAAGGACAAATCTTTCCAAAAAAACTGTCTGCCATTTGTTTCAAGCATCTTCATACTTCTTCACACAATATAGGGCCTTCTGATGATAGTTTCTGCAAGTTAACTAGTTTTGGAATATCCACATTCATATTATTAAAAAGCTCATTTGAATTGATGGAGTCTACTTTCCGGTAGTTATAAAAATGCTCAAAAAAATTCATAGTTTCTTGTAAAATTTCCTTTTGTGTTGTTGTCTGTGTGACCTTATTAACATATGCATCATTTTACTAACATAATTTCTTTTCTCAAGGGTGCAGAAATAATTTGTTATCCTCAAACAGCCATATTTCGTGCCCTTAAGGTGAATTTTAACGCATTCACTTTAATATTGTGAGAATCTATTCAAATGCATACTCATCCTTCCAGTTTACATTTTGCCCATGTCTTCTGCCTAAAATATGAAAATTCATTAAAGCAATTAAAGGTGAAATCATGTTGGCCTATTATTGATGTCTAATAATTCTTAATGGCTAGCCAGTCATGGCACAGCATGGTGAAAAAAGAGAAATAAATTTAAAAAAATAAAAATTAAAAATTGTATGGAGTACAGGATATATAGAGGATATTTGCTTGAAACAGATGAATAACGGATATATTTCATCGAGTGGGTTAAAAACTCTGTATTTTCACAAGTGGCGAAGCCACAAGTGAAAATACTTCAGTTTTTCACCCACGCGATGAAATATATCCATTATTCACTCGGAGCAAGCATATATTCTTTTTATTTTATGCTCAAGCATATTGTCTAGCAATTTATATAACACACTGAAGTAGCTGATTTCTTGCTGTATCCCGCGCGATAATGTCAGTGGTTCACCGTTTATGTTCTGCTCTGTTTTGTGCATATTTGCACATAAAATATCAGTAGTTGCAAAATGCTCCTTCACAATTCAAGGTTAAACAGCAGATAAAAAGAAAATGAAAAGAAAAAGATATTTGTTCATTGCTGGATTTGAACCCGTTTCAACTAGATGCAAGGCAGCCATCTTTACCTTTACACCACGCAACCATCTTGCAAACAGATTGAAATTTCTTACTCATAATGTTATCAATGGCTATTGACAGCCAGTGAGAAAATATCATATTTTTTCACTGCAGTGAAATATCACAATTATTTCACTCGGAAAATCCAGTAATTCACTGCCTAGCATAAAATAAAACTCCTTATAGTACTTATGTACAAATATATTCCTGTGCACAATGTTTAACAGTATTAAATCTTTTAAATGGTATTTTAATAGAGTATATTCTTTACAGAGTACATTCATGTATATCACTAATATGCAAAGCTCATACAACACAAACGAAAACCATATGAGCCAAACATGCATAAGCAAACTGTGCTTCAGACTGTTGTAGTAGGTTAAATGCCATCACTTTAAGCAGTTATCTGTTCAAGCAACCAATTTAATTAGTTGCACAATGCTTAGGAAGACAATTCATTAATGTATTACAATTGATATTCACACAGGAGACACAAATATTGAATCAGCATACATATATGCATTTACTGAATATTTGTCTATGTACATTATTTGGTTTAAAAAAAACAAGAAGCAAGTCTGCCAATGCTAAAATCCAAGCAGTGGCTGGGACAACACATAAATTAAATTAAAAAAAAGCAAAAATACAGAAATATATAAATAAATTGTGTGGAGAAAGGGAGATAACTCCATATAGTACCTATGTACAAGTATATTTCCGTGCATACTGTTGGAAAGTATTAATGATTCTAACTGCAACTTTAATAATGTATATTATATACAGAGTACATTCATACATCATATAATAAAAAGACAAAAGAAACAAAATCCTTGCATGCCAAACAAGCATAAGTAAATCATTTTTAAAAAATCGTTTATCTATTACAATTGATATTCCCATAGGAGACAGAAATACTGAATCAGTATACATATTACTGTGTCATTTTTCTATGTGTATTATGTGGTGCAGAAAAAGATCCCCCCCCCAAAAACACAACCACAAATAACTATTTAGGTTCCTAAAATGCAAGCATAAGCTAAAGTAAAGGCATACTGGAGCAACATATAAATGAAATTTCCAGAAACAGCATAGTAAGAGTAGAAAAAAAAAAAAAAAAAAGCACACCGGAATTTTATGGAAGAAGAGAGATAATTCCTTCTAGTGCCTATGTACAAGAATATCTTACATGTGATATTTGAAAATATTAAATCTTCTAAGTAATACTTTAATAAAGTATAATTCTTTACAGAGTGCATTCATATATATTACTAATTTGCAAACCTCATACAATATACATAAAATCCTTGCATGCCAAACAAGCATAGGCAAATCATGTTTCAGACTGTTGTAGTATGCTATGATAGATGCCACTATTCGGGTTGTTATTAAAGCACAGATACCGGTGCTAAAATGTATTAAGCCAAAGTAAAAACATATTGCATCATGCTGAAGCAACACACAAATTAAATTTTATGCACAAATGTACATAACTATAAATAGCAAAACAAACACCTGCAAATATACATATCATCAAGAAATTTGCCTGCTACAAGCTGACATTAAACTAGAAAACACAGAATACAGGGAATGAGGATAAAAGTAATAAGGTGATGAAATATTAACCAAAAATGCTTAACATTGCAAACAAAAGTAAAATCCAGAGGCAGTTTAATTATGAGGTAATTCCTGTTAGCATCTGTTTGTATTGGTGAAGATATACTAAGCCCTTAAATCAAGCAAGTGAAATAACTCCCAATAGAACCAATATGAAACTACATCTCAATCTACAGTATTGAATAATGCTCCACATGCAGGAGTGTACTGGGTAAGCAACTCGGCCCTGGACTTATCTGCCGGGACAGGCTCGGGGTTTTGCTCACAACAGTAAAACACCGGTAAAAATGGATTTTTTTGCAGCGGCCCACTGGTATTTGTCCCGGTATGCCCAATAGCCAGTACACCACTGCCCACATGGCACTTAAATAATGCAGGGGAAGTACCTCTATTAAAGTATTTTTCTATTTATGGTATTAGTGTATGCATGGCTTACTATTCATACTAATTCTGAATTCTATGCAATGTTTTCCATGAGAATTGACAGTAAACACATATATTTTTATTTGCAATACTTGAAATCTACCAGGTCTATAAGTTTGCAAATTCTATATCTAACGGTTTGCACTATGTTGTGTAGACTGGATTCACTATCATAAATGTTATCAAAGCACTGTGGCCAATGCTTAGCCAAAGTAGAGCATTTTCATGCAAGATAAGGGAGTAGGAATCATATTCATGCGCAAATAGAAAAGAGTTGCACTATGCAAAATAAACAGAAGCATAGACTGCTACATGCAGGCAGGCAAATAGACCAACAAGTTGTTCTCCACCTTTTTTTTTTTTTTTTACTGGTGGCGGAGAACAACTTGTTGGTCTAGCAGGCAAACATCACATATCAGGAATAAAATGCAGGTGGACAAATTATGCAGACAAAATACCAACTAAGTACAAAAGGCTCTGAAACAAGACCAATGTTTAACTGTAATAGTTAATTAATCAGTAATTTTGATTAGCTGTGCTACCTTTGCCTGTAAAAATAAAGAGGGGGGGGGGGGAGCTGCCAGGAATCTGTAAGGAAAGAAAAAATAGGCTTCAAAAGTTCCATGTACAAAAGACTGAACTTTCTAGAAAATTTATATCTAAATAGTGTGTATGGCTTACTACTATGCATATTATTTTACCATTTTTAACTTTTCCATATTAAGAAGATAAAAAAGAAAATGAAAGAACTGACTATATTCAAAGCTTTCTCTCCGAGATGCAATTTCAAGGCTAATGCTTTTTTCCAAACAAATTGCACCAAAAAATAAATCAAGATAATGCTGGAAAATCATACTTTTGTTTACTCAGATTTATATACATAGACATACACATACACACACAAATCTCTCTCTCTCTCTCTCTACATATATATATATATATATATATATATATATATATATATATATATATATATATATATATATATATATATATATATATATATATATATATATACATACCTACATATATAAGCCATGCCCAGAATTTCCCCCTAGTTTTTACTTCTAGAAAAGACCCTGTACAGATGTCAACTTTGTATCTTTTTATCCCGTAGCAAGCACTCCTATTTAACATTCATAGAAAATTAATTTTGCTGGGCAGCAAGCATTTTTCATGCAGTATGAGAAATACAAATTGTATGTAATAAAAAATTGCTTGATTGACTCCTGAATCCAACATCTGAATCCTGAATCCAACATCAAATACTTGTCGTTACTGCTCATTTTACCACTGTATTTCCTCTTTCACACTTATTCATTGTTAATTTATTAATTAGTTATTCATTATTAGAAATTGATGCATTTTGT
Source organism: Margaritifera margaritifera (assembly GCA_029931535.1). NCBI lineage: Eukaryota > Metazoa > Mollusca > Bivalvia > Unionida > Margaritiferidae > Margaritifera > Margaritifera margaritifera. The sequence continues at coordinate 872,625 of JAQPZY010001468.1, read as the reverse complement.
CTCCTGCCATGAAGAGGTGGCATCTGTTCTTATTTCTAAGATAAGAGACTGGACTTTGCTTTTCTTTCATATATTAGATACTTCAGGGACAAATGTCAAAAGCCCTGGATTTAATTGAAGTCATGGCTAATGCAGATTGGGGATCATACTGGAAGGTCTTATTCTGATTATACAGGACTTGAATGGTCTAAACTCGATTATGGCTCACTTTGTTTATAGATCATAAGTCTTACCTACAGATGCTAGACCAGATACACAGTCATGGTATTGGATTTTCTCTATGTTGAGGCAAATGAAACATCACTTTATCTAAGATGAATTAAAAATTTGGCTCTTTGGTATAGTGCCAAACTGTCTTCTGATCTTGCATAATTATGAGGTTGTCTTTAGACCCAAATACCAAACCTTGAACACTTGTAAATCAAATTTCATTACACTTTTTGGCATACAAATTCATTCTCATCTAGAAGCAGCTAACTTCCATCTTGCCAATCCAGAGATGGGCCTGTGATTGAAAAAGATTTTGCAACAGATATCAGTCAAAATTTGTTTTTACACTTCGCCTTTTTTGTGTGCAACTTTGTCTTTTTTTGCCACATCCAAATCCACTGAAAACCTTTTGTACAGATTTTTCTTTTAAATGTCTTGTGTATTGTTTTATTTAAGATAATTCTTTTCAAGCATTTTATTACAACTATAGGTACATTTTTTTGTCCAAAATAATTTGACTTCAGACTCAATAGCATCATTATTTTTTATATATGGAAAAAAGGGCTTTAAAATAGAAAATATATTGTGAAAAAAATTAATATATGGTTGGGTTTTTTTTCTTCATTTTTGTACACATACATGTTTCAAAAGTATTTTAGTATTTATTAAAATTTTTAAAAATCATGAACTGTGGTAGTTGTTGTAACAGAATATAAATATCCATTGCAAATTAATCTTATGCTTCATATAAATTAAACCCCTAATTTCAAAAATAAAAATAAGATTCAAATATTGTCTGGAATCAGACAAGTAAATAAGGTTGTAAAAGGAAGTGAATAGTGATCTTGCTTTAATTTTAAAACAATATCCTATGTTTAAATATTTTCATGATAAATTTGTATTGCATAAACTATTATTCTGAATATTGGCATAACCAAATATAAATTCACATTTGGAAGAATCTTCCTCTAAGACAAAAGTTGATAAAAAAAAAAAGACATTTTTTTTCTTGTTGCTTTATATGTTACTGAGACAGTTAATGAAATATAATTAAAGAGGGTATTATTTATTGCCAGCACCGATCACTTCCCATGTGGTCAGATATAAATTCTTTATTGACTCTGATATTTACTGAAGACAAAAGCTATGTAAGCAGGTTTTTCATTTAATAATAAAGCATAACACATTGTAGAGTTGGCAAATTGTTTAACTTGGAAAAGTACAGTTAAGAATTGTGTAATCCACACGAATTCACACTGGGTTTATCACCTGGCAGTCTCAGCCTAAGAGACAATTTTGACACCTTGGTGAATAGCTCAAATTATTGAATATGATGAGTGTTAAATGAAGAGAATTAAAATAAAGTTGTTTCTTTAGTCTTCCTGTCTGGAAAGCATACAGAATCAAATTTCCTTGAAAATAGGCAAGTTCACAGAAGAGTTGTGCAGCAAACTTTATTTTTGTTTCCAGAAATATTCATCAAATGTGTATTTTGTTCACCAGATTAATATTTATTTTGCAAATTGGAAAAATTGGTGATTGACAGGCCAACCCCTGCAATACATCAAAATTCGCTTTTCCTCAATTACTACCTTGGTCATTAAAACCCTAGAAACATAACATTTGATCTTAGCTATGCCAGAAAGTCCTATACCACTATATTTGTTCTTTAGTGAAATCAGAGCCTTCTGTTGTAGCCATACATCCCGATTTTTGGGCGGTGCAAAACATGGAGACAAAGTTGCAGGTGCCATTGCAACACCATAGCACCATCCTGAGCCAGTTACCAGATAAGGCCTCCATTTTAACTGCACAAATTAGAGTCATATGGATATATTTCAACCACATGTACATCGAAACCTCACAAAAACAAACTTCATCATCGTTTCTGATTTCCTTTTCACACTGAAAGCCTTTCAAAATCCTTAAATTTTGCCTGTTTACATACCAATTCTTATAGAAACATGATTTGCTCATACATTCTGGAAAAGTATTCTGTACTGTTGGCTGCCTAGTCAGGGCTGTTCCATTTAAACATACATGGTACCCTGGGAAGGCAGTTTTATAAAAAATATATTCAAAGGTATTCTGATTACTCGAAGAGTTCATATGAAAATGATACAAAATTCTAAATCTATGGGTGACTACTCCACATTAAAATACTTTTCTTGGGTCCCAAGTATATTTTACCAGAACAGCCAACACATTAAAGTAGTCAAAGCTGCCCTGTAGTCACCCATTTCTGAATGGAAGATTTCATATAGTGACTTGAAATATTATATAAATTGGCATGTCCTATATATAATGTACTTGGCAAAATATTTGGAATGAAAACTCCACAAACAAGTTTTTGAACATCAGACCAATCACTGGAGAGTGGCATTCCTCATATAGAACTAATCGCAGAGATGAGGTGGTCTTGTGCCACATATGCATAGGACGCATACCTCGAGAAGGGTGAACCTAGACCAGAATGCATACCTTACCATTGTCCACTGACAGTGGAACATCCTTGTTAAGTGTACTGACTTCCACCCTGTGAGACAGGTTTTTTTTTTTGACATGAACTCATTTAAAAGCTTTTTCATGATGTACCACCAGAGACAATGTTGTATTTTTTAAAAGAATGCAGTTTATATAACAAATTTTGATCCTTTATTTTAAGAATTGTATATTTTTTTACTTATCTTTTATTTTATATACCTGTTAAATATTTTTGACATAATTACCTTGTATTGTTTGTATTGTTAGGACTACATGTTTACATTTATTTGAAAGAGTTTATCTTCCTCAAGTTTGTTGCTTTTTTTTTTCTTTTCATTTTTTTGAATTGAAGTTTTAATCAGAACTCTATATAACCAGGATTTTTTCTGACATGTTGTTCAACCTTATACATACATATATCCATCCATCCAATCACCCACCCTAGTACTCACCCCTACTCCCACGACAGTGACCCAGGCTTCATAATACAAAATCTATCACATATATGATGTGTCTTCCTGTGGTGATTACATATATAAAGTTTGGTCAGAAAATATTGGCAAATGTGACTGAAGTTGCAATTTCTATATATTTGACTTTTTACCCACTCTGCAAGTAGAGGAGAGCTATTGTAATACCCCATTGTCAGCATCAGTGTCTGCACATTTAAAACCAGATACATACTGTGTACAGCCTCACTGCATCTCAACCATTCTTTCTTCCTAGGTCCTAAGCAACAGTTAGAATTAGTGGGTTTCATCGCTCCTACCCCCTGGGGATGAGGCTATCTTTATTTGTTGGTGGTGGTTGATTGGTTTTTCAACTCATTATTGGCTATATTATGCCAAGTAAATAGGAGATAATGCCTTTGCCAAGGATGCACCAATGCAGCTGAACTGGTCTGGCCTGGGGAAGCATTGATTCTGCAACCCATGGATTGCAAGCCCAATGCGCTACCAACTGAGCTGCCGTAGCTCCATCTAACTTTATACATGTTTTGTGTTTGTGGGGTTTAACACCATTTATCGGCACATGATAAGCTATACATGTCGGCCAGTATATTTGGTGAATAAGAACCCAGGAAGAACCACTGACCCACGGAAAACTACAGGCAGGCTTTCTCACATACCCACGCTGGTCAAGCCGAGACTCTACTCACACGGACAGAGGTCAGATGTGTGAGTGATCTGTAAAGGCGAGCACCTTAGACTACTTGGCCACTGGGGCCCCTTTTACACATGTACATTATTTTGTACATTCTTGGTTACATTTTTGTGTTTAGCTGTTTTTTTTTTTTTACCCTGTATATTGAGTTATACCTGGAATCATGAAACATGGTGAGGGGATGTATCTTGACAAGTACTATGCCCTCGTCACAAAAGTAGGTCACTGTGACCCATATTTCATGCTTCACGGACTTTGGTTAAATTTGTGTTTAAAGTTTATTTCTCAAGATCTGTTTATGCTAGAGTCATTAAACGAGATGATTGTATGCATCTCTGTTAATACCACAGCCTCACAACAAAAGGTCACTATGACCGTCATTTCACATTTTACTGACATAGGTGAAATTTTTGCATTTAGCTCATGTCCACTCGTTTTTTTGCACACTGTATACATACATAGCTATACTAAGAATTATGAAACTTGGGGGTATGCATCTTGACGAGTGCTACTCCCTCATCACAAATATAGGTCACTGTAACCTAGGGGTGAAACGATACACCTGTGCCGCTTATCGATACGATTCACGATACACAGCCTACGATACGATACATTATCGATTCTCAGTTTAAAGAATAAGAAGGCAAACGACTAATAATTATTCATGACTGCTGAAGATTAAAATAACTTATATAGGGTAGACATCGTTTTGTATCGATTCTTCACCTCTTGGATCGATAGGTGTATCGATATGGCAAAAGTATCGATGCATCGATATATCGATGAATCGTTTCACCCCTACTGTAACCCATATTTCATGCTTCACTAAATTGGGTTTAATTTTGTGTTTTATTTCTCAAGCTGTTCATGCTGGAATAATGAAACTTGATGATTGTATGTATCTCATTTATGCACAACCCTGTTATTGCCCCTGAGGCAGGATAGGATTGTCTGTTGTTCACAACTTAGAAATTATTCACACACTTATCCTATAATCCTAGATAAATTCACTAGATACAAGAGGTTTCATGTGCTAAGGAAACATAGTATTTCCATAGAATCAACTTAAAATGTGTTCATAGGACACAGATGTCCCATCACAGTGCTTGAAACTGACCTAAATTCAAAAGTGCATCAAGGTGTGATGGACAGGCAGATGGATGGACAAAAAATGGTAACACTATATGCACAACCAGTCAAGGTGGGAGCATACAAATCTTGGTTTAGTTTTGTCTTTCAGGAAGGCATGCAGGCAATTCAGGATTAATTTTGCAGTAGATATCAGTGTCGGCCTCATATTGACTTCTGAAAGACAAGACAAATTGGTGACAAGATATTGCCCTGTAGTTTAGTAGTTTCATTTGCAAAGAAAAGAACAGAAACTAAGAAACATTTGGCAACTGTTTTCAAGTTTTTTTTGAGCTTTTCCAATATTCTAAGACTCAGTGTGTACATTTTATATTTACATTTTGATATTCATTTTTCAGACTTGAAATGTGGATATCATTCAGATTGCTAATGATTATAGAGTACATAGAGTATGTCAGTGATTTTGTAACATATACAGCCAAATGATTTCAAACTCCAGCTCGAAATTCAAAATTTTAAACTTCATTTTACAATACAGAAGTAATTTATTTTCATTTTGACAAAAAGAATGATTGTGGTTTTATGTGATTCAGTGAATGTTTGTTTGTAGCAGTAACTTGCATGGGTGAGTTATTTGTAGTGAAACTTTTGAGTACAAACTCATGCTGAAACGTGATATAACCTCCAATACAGGCAATGTACTCTAACTTGTTGTAGCACAAAACTCTAAATCTAGCTCATTGTTCTAAAACTGCTAATTTTGCATATTGGGATGCTTATATAATAATCATTCCTCTTAAAATTACTGTATACCTGTAATAATCTTTTTGTATGGTATATCTTAAGGTTTCAGCGTTGACATACTACGTACCTTTATGTATTATTATATCCAAAGAAAATATGTTGAAAAGAAATGCAAAACTAGCCTATGACACTTGGCATGGTCATCAGTTGCTTTTAACTTGTTGATCTGTGAATTTGTTAACTTAAGCAAGCCTGCATCCTTAATTTTTATTGAGATTAATTCATCTGTGTTTGTAAACTTAACATGGGCCATAATAATGGCATCAACCTACATATATATATGTACCCCCAGAATTGTATCTCACCTTGAGATTTTGAGTTTGTGAAGTTTCTAAAGTATGATCTATTTGCTGTCTCCTGACTGGCAAAAATTTCAATTTTCTCTCTGTTTTGAATGACCAGACAATTATGAGTTGCTTCAGTACTCCTGTATAACTCCAGAATTTGTTGAACATGTTGTTAAAATTTGAGCCCTTTATTTCATTAGTTCTGAAATAAGCACTATGAAGGAATTACCATGCAGGTGTCACTTGCTACATTTGCTGCACAAGTACAAGATGTAATTGCCTGTTAAATAATTTAACCCATTATGACATACATGGGATTGTAGTGCTGGCCCTGGCTATTGCACCAGTTTACTTGCAGAATGCACATGGTAGCTATTATTCGACTTGGCCACCAGTTGTTGGTTGTTCCTTCTGTATGGATAACTAGTTGTGTTTGATGCATGTAATTATAAAGATAACAAAGAACAAAATGTTTCAGCTTGAAATTTAACAGTTGTAAAATGCACATGCCAGAGTTTGTATCTAAGATTTAACTTGTGTAGATTTGTCCTGTACTATTCACACATTTTATCAGCAGTCAACGTGCAGCAAACAGACTATACAGGCCCATGTCTACCAAACTCAGAGAAACCACACAGACAATTCTATTGGATTAAATTCATACAAAAGAAAAACACTCTTTTTATATATCTACAAAATTTTATTCAAAGCTTTTTGTTTCATGCATAACAAGATATTACTACAATACAAATTTTATTCAGCATATATTGCATACAGATGTTGAAATACTTAAGAAGATAAATTTCTTTGTGTAGAATACATATCATTATTATTATTTACTCTGCAATAAAACTGTCTGCAATTAGAAGGATTATTTTTCTTCTGTCATAGCCAATTCATGCATACATGATAGAAATAAAAAAAACCCCACAATTTGGAGTACATTTCTGGCATAAAGTTTTGAAAAAATCTTAACCTTCAGATGCCAAATTCTTTTTAAAAAGGTCCAATCTCAATGTTTATATTACTTTTAGTTTGTTTGTATTTCTTTTGCAATAAAAACACAGTGATTCCTCATTATTAAATGGTATAAGGAAGCCATAAAAATTACCTTATTATAAGTGGGGCCACATTGTTCTGAAGTATTTTACAAGCAAGACAGTTTCATTCAGGGGTATGTTGTACACAAAAACAAAAACGGGGTAATTTTCATTGGAAAATGCATTGTAAATGGGTTTTATCAGCCAAATATTAAAAACCTGATAAATGTATCAAGTAACAGGTACAGGACTACAAATATATTTAATGGAATCGATGTCCATACTCGTGTTGTACGGGGAACTGGTATACCATGGAATTTTGTAGTGAGAAACCACTACATACAAATTCCAGAACAAAGCACTTAGAAAATACAAGAACTTTTAATCCTTCTGTCAATGCCTCAGAAAAGCCTTTGAATATCCATAAATCCAATTTGTTTGGTCATTTCAATATCTATTCCAACTCAAGATATGAAGAGAAAAACAACTTCCTGGCCCAAATTTAATTTAGTTTTTTGTAGTTCACCAATTTTTGAAAAGTTTGTGGTTTTTAAAACCAAGAGGTTAAGGTCCCAATGAATAATGATCCTTCTGTGGAAACAATAGTATCCCCTTCCCCAATCCAGATATTTAAATAATGATGAAAACATAATTTTTCACAAAACCACAAAAACTGATATCCTCAAAAATAAATAATTCACAGTATTTTCTTATGTATTTTCCTCTTATAGTTTCCTTATTTAAAATGAAATTGGAAGACTCTTGATCTTTTTGATGCCCATCTTTACGAGAAATTATTTTGTCATGCATCATAACATTAGTAAAGAGCCTCTAGCATATATAAAAATGTGCCAAAAGTTACATCTCCTGTTTGCATAATATTTCTATATTGATCATACATTTCAAAATGAAAACCCTAAGGGCTGTTCCATATAAACATACATGGTACCCAAGGAAGGCAGGTTTTTTTTAACAAGTATATACCAGGGTGCTCTGATCACTTGAAGAGTTCATATGAAAATTATACAAAATTCTAAATTGCATCTATGGGTGACTACTATACATTTACAGAAGAACTGAGAACATCACACTTAACAAAGGCATAGCTTGAGAATGTATTCTACATATTACAACAAAAGTTTGTCATGTCAATTGAACTGTAACTTGCAGAGAAAAAAGTACATCTCATCTGGTTGGCAAGATACAAATTTTCACAAAATTTTGAAGTTGGTCATATTGGGATCTTAAAATTTTGTTTTCTTTCTCATTTTTGAAGCATCTTTTTGAAATAATATAAGAATTTGCAATTACTTAAAATTAGAACATTTTGACATCTGAAAAACTGTAAATTGCTATAAGCCATAAGTTTTTTTCCCCCCAAGGATTTGTCTGAAGCCCAAATTGATAAGGAAAAAATTTATTTGTACTTTGGAACTGTCAAATTTTGGAAGGACAATGTTATATTTAAAACAAATTATTAACCAGGTCCCAGTTTCACTAAACAGCTCAAACGTTCTTCCTCAAACTAAGATTTTTTAATATCTCTCTTACTGCTTGGTTAGTAACAATAATTTTCTCACATAACACATGTATTCAGTAGGCATCAGCAATTAAAATAGATTCATAAAATCTTGAATTTTCCATAAAAGAGTCTTGCCTTATTTCTGATGAAATTTGAGGGTTTCATCAACTCTTTTTTTTTCAAGAATTAACAGGTTTCTATGTTAAAATTTATAATTAAAATTTGCATCTTTTCCACTACATCGGGCAAAAATGTTGATATTGTCTTAAGTATTGGAAGTAAGATAATGTAAAATCTCAATTTGAGGAGAAAGATTGAGAATTTAGTGTCAGAAACCGGAATCAGGTTCTAAATGCCATTCTTCTTCCTGATAAGATGACAGAATACATGTTTATTTACAGTTAGGTTTGACGTATCATATGTGATGTTATATTGCCTATGTTTCCATAGAAAACTATCCTTCCAAAAGTTGATAAAAGATCATGAATGCTGACTATAATAAGAAAAAAGCAACATCTGACTAGTTCAAATTGCTGAATATCTAACAAAACAAAGCTGTAATGAAGTTAAGAATTTACCACAGAAACCATAATGATCAAATCATTTGAGCACAAAAAATTGGTCCACTGCATCTGAGCTGGCATTAAGTACTTGAGTAACTTTGAAATGAATGCTCATGATTTACAAAAAAAAAAGAAAAAGTATCTATTACCAGTATTCACAGTTTATAACTTAATCTAATGGTAATGGTATTAATGATATACACAATTTTCTGTAATTACCGGTATATTTGTAGATTCACCAAGTGAACTCCTCATATTGTACTGATATCCACACTGTACACAACTTATCTAATATTCACACTGTACACTAATTAAAGTGGTATGATCACTGTACACTTATTATACCAGTATTCACAAGGTAAACAAAATTGATTTAACCAGTATTCCCACTCTTATTGTACTAGTATTCACACTGTCCAAAACTTACTCTAATATTACCAGTATTCACACTGTACAAAACTTTGAATACATTGTTCCCATACCTTTATACAATTTTATAACTGTTCTTTTTCTTGACATTTCACTTGACCAAACATTTTCTTTCAATTCTATATGTGAATATTTGTTTACAGAAAGTTCTTGAGTGTTGTATTGTTTACTATAAGGGTTGCTTGAACCTGAAATGGAAAAGATGGTGTCCTGTGGGTTTGAAAATATTTTGCAGCAAGGTACTGTATCATGGTGATTTATTCAAGGTTTCTTTGTTGGTGTTCATCTGCTTGAAGTTGGCTTTATTTTGATACACGATTTAGACCACTGATGTTTTTTATGTGGCTAAAGTATTTTTTATGTGGCTAAAGTGGTTTTTATGTGGATATTAACCTAGCTTTTTAAAAGAAGCTTGTTGCAACTTAGTGTCCATATGAATACCTGATTTACTAAAGTCAAAATAGCTATTTTTTTAAAAACACAATCAAAGCTGCAAGGCAAGGTTAGTCAACAAAATAAACAAAGCTTGAAAAAGAAAAAAATCCTGCTTCCTACTTAAATGAAACATTAAATGAAACATTGAATAACCATATTTTTTCTTAAAAGGACAGTACTCGCTTATTTTATAATGTCCATGGAAGCCATAGAGTATACCACCTTACAGTGAGATTTCCTTAAAAAGTACACAATACATATAATTTCACTACTACCTAATGAAATGGGACCCATGACCATTCTTGCTTTTAGCAGGAACCATGTGAAAACAAATGCCTAATAGTAATGGAGTACTGTATGCAAGCATTTCTCTAATATACAAAGTATATAGAAGCACTATACTGTTATAGGAAATGAGAAAGCATAGCTAGCATCCAGGTTCAAACTTGCTGTCTTTTTTATTGGTTTGGTTAAGTGGCATATAAAGACATGAAAGGTTATATCATACCAAGGCAATTGGAGTAAAGTGCCTTTCCTACAGACACAATGGCAGCCAATCCAGTCTGGTCAGGGCAGGATTTGAACCTACACCTTCTGGTTTTGAGTCCAGTAAGCAAACCACTGTCCCACTGCTGCTCTGGACCTTTTAGAAACCAAGTCTAGCCTATATCATCACAAAATACTACCAGACTAGACAGTCAAAACTGACAAGGCAAATTGTACCATGATAAGACTTCCCCACTTTCACAAATTTCTTGGTACATTTTTAGCTAAGAAAGTCTTTTCCAAATGACTAGACTACTCATAGCTTTTCAAAAAATATAAAAGGTAGGGCCCATGCTTGTCATGGAAGAAATACTGTTAAGTGACCCTGCATGCATCCACCAGTGAAATCCTACCCACCCACCACCCCATCTTGATATATTCCTTTCAGTGTCACCTAAATTTACAACTCTGAGCAGTTAAAACACATCCCCACAATACCAGTAACTACCGAGGGGTGGGGTGGGGGGTTGGGGTGGACAATCCTTAACTACAACTGGTAAAGAAGATGCACACCTGGCAACAGGTATTCAACCCTGCACATCTTGCTCCAAGATCAGACAAACATACTATAAAATCAGAATAATTAGAGTTTAAGCTTATTTTTTAAATTAAAGACTGTTATATATGCTTAGTTTTCTTACTGATAATTAAATGTTCAACAACTATTTGTAAATCTTTAGCATTTATGCTTATATAACAGCATATTACATTAGTTGCTTGATCAGAAATGAAAAAAATAGCAATAAGGAAAATCCAAAATCAAATCAAGATAAATTTAGATAACAGTACTGGTAATTAGTTGTTTAAAAATGGCATAAAAGGACATCATAGACTTTTATATTCCATTTATACTCATAAATGAACTTATTCTTGCCATTAAAAATATCAGAAGGACTGGGTGCACTGATTTTCCATTTAAGCTTATTTTCTTAAGTGCTTTTTGTCCCAATTTTACAGTATTACTATGAAATGTCCATATCCGCTAGGCTAGTCTAAAAGTGGCCTAACATATTCTGACCACTTTAGTATATAAACTTATTAAAACACATTTAAACAAAAATGTAACATTTCATCTCTGTTTGATAAGAATTCTTCTGGAAAATGGTTCATATGTTGCTGGTTATAAAATGTTAACCATTGTGTCATGGATTAATTTGCCGTTTCTTAGTGAACAGACCCATGTAAGACTTTTCCATACATGTACTAAAATTTTCTGTTCAAGGAATTTAGGATTTTTTAAAAGAAAATTATTTCTTCTGCTAATTTAACAGGTCAACCCGTATTTTAGTTTTTTTGCAAGAAGCTCATCTGTTTTTAGCCAGTACATGTTAGTTTGAACACAGCTATTTATAATTTGTTGATCAGCAGATCCGTGTGTTTTCAGCATGCGGTTCCTGGTCCCATATTACTTTTTATAATTTTAGAGTCAGGAGAGCTCTGTTTTTAGTATGCAGATCCTGGCCCAATCTTCACTAAACTCCTAAACTTAAGTTAACACTCAATTTTTTTGTTATTTTATAACATTTTGATAAATTTACATAGCTTCTTTTTTCACATCATTTATGGACTAAATATAGTGGTCCCCTTGAGTCCATCCCTTCTGAACTGTCATAAGAGTGACAAAATGGTAAAAATATACTTTTTTGGTGATGATCTTTTTTGCAAGTCTAGTTGTGGCTAGTTCGTGTAGCAAAAATATTGGCATTTCTCAGAGAATTAAAATTCCATTACCAGTAATTCACTAAAAAAAATCTACAAGAACCAATTAATTTGCCTCAGATAGGGGTGAAGCAAATTCAATTAATTTATTTTGGACCAAAAGATAAGCAGTATGGGAAATCACTGGTACTCTGTGGTTGCACTTCGTTTTACGCCAGACTGAAATAACAGCATAGGTTATGTGCATTACACGAAACAGAGCACTACTTGACTGTGAACAATCAAGAAATGTATTGTAACTAATGTCTAATAATAACATTTTAATATTTCTTTCTAGACCAAGTGATAATTTAATCATGCATGCCATAATGAATTGTCTCCCTTCATGAAATATGACTGGTTACAACACCTTATAAATGGCAGCACTCTGCCTTGCCAGGTCAATCAGTAAAACAAAAATACTTATGTTCATTTATTAAACTTTTATTATGAACTGCTATTAATACATTACACTTGAGAAACATTAATAAATAGATCCAGGTCTTCTAATTATGATACCAAACACAAATTTGCTTACATCAATTAGATCCATAGCTAAGAGATCATTAGTCTTACTCTGTATGTCCAAGTGTGAGATTGTCCAAGCCAGTTTTCGACATTACTAATGTTACAGCCAATGTGTTCTTTTTCCTTAAAAAAAATTACTAAAAATGTTTTTTGTGTACCGTTCGCCTAAATGGTATGACTGAAAATTATGTTACATTAAAAAAGAACAAAAAGAACACATGGACAAAGAATTTCAGACGAACTAAAGATTCACACTTAACACAATCTTACGTAATTAAAAACAGCATTAAAATAATGTTGATCATGAATGTTGAAGAAACAAGAAAAATCCCATCACAGTAGAAAAGTAAAATGTGTAGATTTTAAAAAATACAATACCAATAATCAAGTTGCAAATTATCATTCTACAAAAATAACATCATCATGAAACCATCAGCAGCCTATATGTATATATATATGTATTAAGCATTTTTATATAATCCCATCTAGAAAGTGCAAGATACAGGAAAAGCTTAACATGAAAAACGAGGAAAAAACAGATTTGGAAAAAAAAAGAAAAAAAAGATTAGTACTGTAAAGAAATATAAAAAAGAAATGTATAATTAAATTGAACCTGAAAGTAAAAGGGAGACAACTATGTTTTGTCCTTGTTCAATAAAACTGGCACCTTCACGTTGATAACTGGAAGTATTTATATAAATTTAAAACCAGTACTTTAATTCTGATAATACCGAACTTCCTCACTTTAACACTATTCAAAGGAACCAGAAAAAGTGTCCAGTGTTATAAACAAGGTCATCTTGTAATGAGGTAGGTTCAATATTGTAACTAGTCATCTTAACGGTTTGATCTATGACCTTACCAGTGATTTATGAAGGGACCATTGTATTATCCAGCATTGTTCCAATTATGGAGTAAAGATCTAGCCATTTTCAGAATTAATACTGCCAATTCAGGTCATCCATATGACTGAATGCTCTTGGATCTGTATAACTTTCACCAATGTATCTGCATCATTTAAAATCTCGACTTGATACAAAACAACATTTCTTAATATATACTTAATAAATATAGAAAATTATTGTTGAAATAGTTTTCACAGTTCCAACATTTTTCACTTGTTAAGGGAAACCATTACTGGTAAAAGGATCTGAATGTTCTTCAGTAACAACCTCAAGGAAGATAACTCAATCACTATTAATTACTTATTACAAAGCTGATATGGTCTACTGGATAGATAAATGACACAGTCTACATGACCGATGTGTCCATAGCAGAGAATAGCCATGGAATTTGGCAGTGTTATTGTCACAACAATATACAAAAAGTCTGAAAACTTCAAATTTTCCCTGTAAACCCAAATTTTTTAAAATAGTCAATCACCCTCCAGCAAGCTTTTGAGGTTAATTTTCCCATCTTGGTCTTTACACCATGAATTTTAGCCATATGACTTCAGATGAGCACAGCACAAACTATACATAGTAATTAATTCACAATGATCGGTGTACCCAGATGACATTATTGTTATTTTTATATATTAATTTTTTTCATCATTAACTTTACACTGTCAGAATCGTGCAGTATTTCTCCATACTGCACTGCTTCATACTGCACGACATGTGTCTAAAAATGGTACGGAGTGTTAGGAACTACTTTTTATTGTAAACAAATAATGGATGCTCATGTACAAGATGCTGGCACTTTTGATTTATTGGATTTGTCTCTTGATGAACTAAACAAGCTGTTTTGAGCCATTTGAAAATAGAGATGATCAAGCTGACAATGTGGACAAGTTCGAGTCACAAAAGAAACTTTCAACCATGCAAGCAACTGAATGTGATATCCGCAATTGCCAGCGATGGGTTTATGACAACAAACGTGAGACACACACTGTATTGAAAATATCATTCCTGATCATTTAAACATTTATTTAGTAGAAACGTTCATAACAATTTGCAAATCAAATGGTTCTGACTGTGAGCCCATCTCAGAGACCACCCATTTTACAAGACAGTCTAAGCACTAAATTTGAAAAAATGTAACTGAAGAAGGCGGGTTTTGGAAGAAAAGCAAGAGCCTCAGAGCCAATAAGCCAAGATGATGAAGAAGCCTTATTTTCCACTGGTGAAATGGGCTCTCACACCCCAGTTGCATTGCAATTTTCCCCATTTTACTTTTTTTTTTTTTGACAATGTTTGGATTTAGAGGCCAAGATGAAGAAAGAAAATTAAAGTTCGGAGATGTTTCAGTAATAACATATTCCACCCAGTATCTTCAATATGCTGTGAGGGATAGCAAAACCTTTGACGGTTTTCGTAGGGATGACTACAGGTCCACAATACCTTGCCTTTTTTCCACTGGAATGGCACCCAAACGAGACCCAGTTCATTTTTACCAGCATTATTTGAAATGGAGACCCTCAGAAATGATAGATAACAACAGCCTATTTTATCTGATCCCAATTCCAGTGCAGAAACTGACAGAAACTTCCCAAATATGGTAATCATATTTCTACAGATTCAATTAATGACCTTATTTCAGATAAAAAAAATAGACAAACAAAAAAAATCCTAAATAAATTTCAGACAATTTAATGAATGAATTAATGAATTTTAATAAAATAAATAGATATAGAAGTAAAAAAATTAATAAATGAAATTAAAAAATGTGTTCCCTGCACATACCAAGCAATTTCCAGAATCAAATGGATAAATAAACATTCAAAGATATATGAAAGCAGGGAGATTTACAAATAAATGAGTAAAAGATATTAAAAAAGCCCGACAAGTAAAAGTGTACTCTTAAAAACAATTTAAATAAAAAGTGCTTTTACGGGAGAAAATATTTAAAATTGCAGTTATTACCCTTGACCAATGGGAGTTAAACAACTTGGATCTCTGATGAAATTGGCTGCAGAATGGGCAAAAGTCCAGGGGAGCATCACCAACCATTCAGTAAGGAAGACTACTGTGACAACACTATCAAAAGCTGGGGTCCCTCCAACAAAGATAATGCAAGTGACGGGGCATAAAAATATGTCATCTATAGCTGTTAATAACAATGGCAATAGCTGTTTTTGTATTTTCCACAGTAGTGAAAATTCCATTACCAGTAATTCACTGAAAAAAATCTACAAGAACCAATTAATTTGCCTCAGATAGGGGTGAAGCAAATTCAATTAATTTATTTTGGATCAAATGGTAAGTAGTACGGGAAATCACTGGTACTCTGTGGTTGCACTTCGTTGACCTTTCTGCATCTCGAATTTCCTCAAAATGCACTTTTAAAGTTTTTCTGCTAATTAGAATTACACAGGTTGCAAAATTTGATCCATAGCACGAAATTGTATTACAATCTAGACTACATTTCCAACAGAAAATCACATTCCCAAGAGCTTACTGCACTCCAAAACTAAATGAATTTGATCTTCCCAAACAAAAAATATTTAATTTTGCATCTACTTGAGAATTTAAATGAAAAGAATTTCATATTTTTTCCAGCTTATGATTCCATACTATCAATGACAAAACAGAAACATATGTGCAGCTAGCTGTCAAAGCCAGTCCCTCCAGCCACATGTACATTGTACAGAATCAATCCAGCTAACCACTCCAGTCCATCACAACTAGATAAGCAGAATTTAGTTGAACCAACAGAAAAACAAAATCCCACCATTCCAGACAAACTGGGAAAGTTGTTCCAAGGTGCAGTCATTCACAATATGACTAAATTTTAATTTTAAGCAGAGGAAACTGAGATATGTTTTTTAAATGAATGGTATACTACCAAGTTGAAAGGTTGCTGGGCAGTGCTATGTGCGCATGAATACCATTATTGTGTATTTGTTTAACTGCGGTTGTGTATTTACTTTGGAATCTAGCAGAAATTCAATTACTTTGTTTCTTGTAGTGTGTTCTTTTTATTATTTAGCCTTAGGTAGAAAAACAAAATGAGTATATAATAAAAAGGTTACTACATTTGTAGAGGAAAAGTGTTTCCTGAGCTAAAGCTGAGCTCCTAACAAAAAATATAGCTCAGAAAAACTCGTTCATATTTCCCATACAAATGCAGTAGCCTATAACTACAATCCCAAACTAAACCAAAACATTCACATTTATTTTTTTATTGACCCCTTACACTTGTAGTTGTAAAGTTGAGGTTACTCACTCGTAACAAATGATCTCTATTGTTTGAATACATAAGCACTAGGTTGTGAAGACATCTGTGCATGTGCTCTCCTGTACATTTTTAGGGATTACTTCAAAATAACTTTTAAAATGTTTGAGACTTTGTCAATATTTAGTGAAGTTTTAGAAACTAACAAAAAAAAAAAATTGGTTGTTCTAGTGACAATTTACATTCTGAATGATTAAATAATACCGTTAATTTACTTCATATCTTAAAAGAAATGTGTAATTTTTAAAATTGTATAGAAATAATATGAATGGAAGGAATTTCTTCACATACATTTAGTTTTGTCAAGTATCAATCCTCCTTAAAAATATATCCTTCTATTTTAATGTCTTAAAATACAAGATTTCCCATCATACCATGCGAATCTTGAATATATGTTCCAATGGGACTTACATTGGCAGAAACACTGCATCTTGTGACCTAGAGCAATAAACGGAAACTGCATTACCTTTTTTGCATGGAAATTATTTTTTTACCCAAGATATCTGACTTGTCACCATTTGCTTCTCTACAAAGTTATGTCCCCTGTACACAATGTCAAAACACAATGTGTTGTCTCCGACATGCTGTGTTCAGATATGGTAAATATGTTTGTAAAAAGTTCCAAATGTAATTTATTAAAACAGAGTATGTCATCCCAAACCTACTGTTCTCTCAAATAGCTGCTATTTTTATTATAAGCCTATGAATACAAAGGTCAACTTACAACAGGGGTAGGGGTAATGCAAAGGTGAATTTAATTTGTTTTGCTTGAATTTAGGGACAAGATTAGTATTTAAGAAAAGAAACTTTTCTTCTGCATTCATACCAGATATATTTCATATTGTAGTACAAAAACTATATGTTTTAACTCTATATTCACCTGTATTTAAAAATATGTAATGCATGCACTACAGACTTTGTGCAATTAAAAATATTTTCAATACAACAGAATACATAAAAACCCAGAAAATAACTAGATTTGTACTTGTAATACATGTTTGCTTCCACTGCAGACCAAAAGTCTAAGTCCCAAAAAATTTCAAACACTTAGAAAAATTGCTTTAATTGCATGGAAATGTAATCGTGTCAACCATATATGCACACAAACACACATACTAAATTTCAATTTGCTTAATTGTGCTAACAAGGTTTTAGTTTTTTTTTTTAAGTATGTCCAAAAAGTTAGATTGGTGTCTGTAAAATATGTATGCCCCCACTGCAGGGCAAACAGTTTCAAAAATGTGCCAAAAACTGAAAAATTCTTGTAACAGCCTGAAAATCATATCAGGCCATCTACATACAAATACAAACATGCCATTAAAATTTCACTTGTCTAACCTCAGATATTTTCTGATAAATAGTTTTATTAAGTTTTTTTTCCAAAATGTTCACAAAAATGGAAAATTGCTGCAATAGTCTGAAAATCTAATCAGGTCATCTGCATACCAATATGTCAGACAAATTTCATTTGTCTAAGCTGCATCAGGGTCCACTCTAGAGCTGAAAATATAGGGGAAAATTTACCCAACCATTTAAAAACAAGGGGAGATTTAATGAAGAAATAAATGTAGAACTTGCAAATAGAATGAAATATTTTCATGCATTTGTTTGATTTTTTGCACAATTTTTTAGAAATTTGAAATTAACATGAATACCACAATTAAATAACCTAAAGTAGACCCTGCTGAGTGGTTTTTGTGCAATTTTGCTACCAAGCTTGTCGGGATGGACAGACAGGACCAAATGAAGATGTCCCTCTGCATGCAGTATGAATATAAACAACAGTACAAACAGATACAAAGTCACAATGTACAAGAGCGATTACTGTAGATCTGCAAATATATTATACCTCTCTTAAAAGTTTTTATGGGTTAAGGTAAAAAAAATTTAAACAAAAAAGGTGTGAAAGCAAAATGGTGCAATTAATCAATGCAATGTGATGCAGTTCAAAGTTATGTTTTTCAAGGAGAAAAACTAAAACTAGAAATGAAAAAAACAAAACAAAACAAACATATTTATCTTTAATATCTTAAACTGACCTGTGTTAATGCTTTTTTCCCCACTATTGTCTTGAATCTCTTAGTAAAAATTCACTTAGACTCTTGATAGAAACCAAGGTGATACATTAAAACAAAACTGCCACATTTTCTAATATACCTTTAGTTTCAATTCTTGCTGTATGGATACCTTGTTTTAAAGAATTTTGAATCAGTACTGTTTAAAAAATTTTTTTTATACAAATTTCCATCTAATAATGGCAAAATGATAAATTGCAAGAAATATGAAATAAGAAGAACATTAGGTCAAGCTCATGCCCCATATCCCATTTACCTTTCTAGCTGAGACTTTTACATTTATATATTGCATATGTACATATTTATACAAATTATTAATTTATCTACCGACAAAGATTATATGAGAGAAATGGTGACTTGGTAATACTTTTGATACACTAAGAAAGCAAATAAAGCAACCTCTTTATTTCGCAAAAGAAGTAAAAATATTTTCCTGCACAAAAGGTCTATGTAAATCAAGTAGCCTAAACTGACCACCTGCTTTTCCAGTCAGAACATTCCTTTGTTCCTATTCCCAAATCTATAAACAATGATTCCAGTGGTGTTCAATAAACTTGTTCTAATTACATAATTGTAAGGTCTAAGAGCAGTTCAGAAAAATTATCTTTAGGACCCATATTGAAATACCAAATTTCATTTTGGGGAAGGGGGTGGGGGCCCAAATGTTATAAATATATTTTCTCAAGGATAATAATGGTTTCACAAATTTTTTTTCCCGACAAAAGGTTTTAAATTTGGAATTTGCTCATATATATCATGAAATAGTCCTAGTTAACTGATTATTAACTTGTTCATTTGCAAAATCACTAACACTGAACAGGTATGCCTTCCATGTCTGTTGCTCCTTCTTCATGACCCAGGTGATCTTGGCCTTTGACCTCTGACCCAGGGTCACCATGGATCTTCCATTTTCTCAAGTAAATGAATTTGCAATGTCTGATAATGCAAACAGAACCTTAAAACATTTGGATCACAACAGAATCCAAATGATCAACTGAAAAACTTGGGCAAAGAAATTTGTTTTTGGGGACATTTATGACAGAATAGTATTGTACTTGACAATTTGAGGGCATCAACAATGCTTTTACCAATACATATAACTAATACCCAACTTTATTCAAGTAATACAGGCCAGTGGCTTGAAATTACAACACAGTGCACATAATATAAATGACAATGCTTTGGAAGGATGGCAGTTACATTAAAATGTTTTATATAGTGTAAGTATTTAATTATAACTTTATGTAGTATTTTTAGAATTGGCACATTTCCTGTAACATTTTTCCAAACAAGGATTACTGTATATAAAGGGAGGTAATAACTCCTGCCTCAATTAAGAATAAGAAGAATGTGATTTTAAAATGTATTTAATCCTCTTGTTAATTTCAACAATGCTAATGAATTACAAGACACTGGACATGATGTAGTAACAGTTAATACACTTGACATGCCTATCAATCAAGAAGTTAGAGCTGCAATTGAGAGTTAAAAGTTGGAAAAGTGCATAGAACAAATATGATTCCAGTTAAATATTTAAAAGTTTATAATTTCAGACTTGTAAAATTACTTAGTGTTATTTCAAAGAAAATGTTTGAAACAGATTGTTCCCTAAAGTCATGGACAACTTGAGTTATTGTACCTTTGCTTATACAAAGTGATATAAAAAAAAGTCCTATCTATACAAATATGTTTTTAGGAGGTCAACATCTGTGATGTTAACACCACCATTATGTCCTCAAATACAATCTTATACATATAAAATCTGTCTGCCTTCCTTTTATTGCAGCCAAAAGGACTGCATCGTCTTACTATTTACTATTGCTGCAGCACAACAAAAGTAGCGGAAAAGGTCAGAATGGCTACTCTTTACAATACAGAACAAAATGAAATTTACTCAGCAACTCTATTTATGATAGACTAGTTTATTAAAATGTATTTTAGTACAAAAGTATGGAAGATCTTGTATTCTGATCATCAGCAGTGAAAACATTAAGTCACCATTTCTGTCAATGAATAAAGCATATGTGAAAACCTAGGGTACATATATCTCCACTACACAGGAGAACTGTAACCATTGATGGATGGATAAGTGTGGTTTTTCTTCATGGAATTTATTTTATTCCTTTGCTCTGATGTCAGAATCACCCCTTGGTGCCATTCTTTATGAATGGAATCTGTCAATGTTGATTCTTTACCAAGTCCACTGGTATGTTTGTCACAAAAACAGACCTTCTCCTCATCACTTGAAGAGTCGTCAAGTTTCATTCGTTTTCGATGTGCATTTTCAGAATTCAAATCTCCAGATGGTTTTCGACCAACATCCTTAAGAGGAACTTTGGTCCCTTCTTCTCTGGCTTTTCTTTCTTCTTGCTGATTCAGCAGAAACTGTAAGTGTTCCAACACATCTTCAAAGAAATTATCCACCTCATCATAACCTGGGTGATTAGAACGAGAAACATTAGAAACAAGAAGGCCTAAACGTCAAGCACACAATCAAAGCACTGCTGTTACACCTTGACCCTTAGGTCAAATAGTCAAGTGAGCATGTCACAGAAATAATTATCTTAGCTTCATAATGATTCATCCAAAGTATGAAGAATGAAGAAAATCATTGAAAGGTTTATAGAAAATAAAAGCAAATGAAAAAACTGTAACCAAAACCTTAACACAAATTTTATATGTCTATGACCTTGACCCCAAGGTCAAAGGAGCAAGCAAGCATGTCACAAAATAAATTATCTTAGCTTCATAATGATTCATCCCAAGTATGAAGAAAATCCATCTAGGAGTTTATGAAATACAAGCAAACAAAAAACTAACCAAAACTTAACAGCAAACTTTCTATGACTCTGAACTTTACCCCAAGGTCAAAGGAGCAAGTGCATGTGTCACAAAATGAACTATCTTAGCTTAATATTAATTCATTCCAAGTTTTAAGAAAATTCCTCAAGTCTTTTAGGAAATATAAGCAAATGAAAAAAACCTTATTGCCAATTTTCTATTACTGTGACCTTGACCCCAAAGGAGAAGGGCCAAGTGCATGTCCTACATTATGAATTGCCTTAGGTTTATATTGATTCATCCCAATTGTGAAGTAAATCCATCAAGGGGTTTAGTAAATATAAGCAAACAAAAACAATGTAACCAAAACGTTATTGCCAATTTGCTCTGACCGTGACCTTGACCCCAAGGTCTAAGGGGCAAGTGCTTGTGTCACCGAATGAACTGTCTTAGCTTCATGTTGATTTATCCTAAGTATGAAGAAAATCCATCAAGGTGTGTAGCAAATATAAGCAAATGAAAAAACTTGAATGCACATTTTCTACAACTGTGATATTAACTCAAAGCACATAGGGGTGAGTGAGCATGTCATAAAATGAATTGTCTTAGCTTCATAATGATGTATGCAAAGAATGATGAGAATCTAGGCATTGAGGAAATATAAGTCAATGAAAAACTTTCAAAATGTTGACAATTACAGTGGAAAAGTGACTGCTATGTTTTGCTTCCCACCAAAGTGGGTCAACAAGAAAATTCACATGACTTGTATTCAACAGAATCCCTAACTACCAAAACAATTGCTGGATCAGCAGAAATTGTAACTGTTCCAAGACACCTTCAAAGAAAGTAAATTTTCTCAGAGAATACTTACCCCATCACATCCAACAACAAGAGTCCCCTAAAGGGACTGACACTATACTGGGCAAAAATAATTTCCAGGAAATCAAGATAAGACTATTTCTTCCATTTAACTGCCGAGTGTTGAAACCGTCTCTGATATTCTTCATCAATAACAAGATTTTCAACTTAGCTGCTGTGGTGGATATATTGGATGTCAGATTGGCACCATTTTCATTTATGACAAAGCAAACATCATTAGAAGCCATTTGGTCATGTCATAATGATCATCCATTCAGAGGGAGTAGTGACAACAAGATTTTCAAGACAGATGTCATGGCAGCCATATTGGATGTATGGCTGGTACCATTTTCAATTAGGACCAAATAGATATCCTAAGAAGTCTACTGGTGAAAACCCCATGTTGATATAGCCATCCATTTGGGAATAGAGATAACAATATTTTCAAGATAGCCACCATGGTGGCCATATTGAGGGTTAGACATTTTCATTTAGGACACAGTAGACACCATCAGAAATTTTCTGATGAAAACCCTATGTCATAATGACTTTCCATTTAAGAGGAGTAGCTAAAACAAGATTTTCAAGATGGTCAAATATTGGACGTCAGATCAGCACCATTTAAATTTAAGATCAACAAAGCAAATGAAGTCTTTTAGTGAAAACCCCATCATGATATGACCAATCATTCATGAGAAGTAGAGATAAGATTTTCAAGCTGACCACTGTGGCAGCCATATTAGGCGCCAGATCAGCACCATTTTCATTTAGGCCTAAGTAGGCATCCTAAGAAGTCTTTTGGTGAAAGCCCATGTCAATAAGACTTTCCGTTCAGGATAAGCAGTGATAAAGATTTTCTAGATGACTGCTGTGGTGGCCATATTGGATGTCAGATTGGACCATTTTCATTTAGGACCAACTAGACATCATAAGAAGTCTTTTAGCGAAATCCTCATGTTGATATGAACATCCATTCGGGAGTAGTAGCGATAACAAGACTTTCAAGATAGCCACCATGTGCTGGTCATATTAGATATCAGATTGGCACCATGTTCATTTAAGACCAACTGGACATCATAAGAAGTCTTTTTGTGAAAACCCCACATCAATATAACTTTCTGTTCTGGAGGAGTTGTCATAAAAAGATTTTCAAGATGGCCACTGTGGAGGCCATATTGGACTTCAGATCAGCACCATTTTTATTTAGGACCAACTAGACATCATAAGAAGTCTTTTAATGAAAATCCCGATTGTTGATATGACCATTCGGGAGTAGTAGCGATAACAAGATTTTCAAGATAGCCACCGTGTGCTGGCCATATTGGATATCAGATTGGCACCATGTTCATTTAAGATCAACTGGACATCATAAGAAGTCTTTTTGTGAAAACCCCACATCAATATAACTTTCTGTTCAGGAGGAGTTGTCATAAAAAGATTTTCAAGATGGCCACTGTGGAGGCCATATTGGACTTCAGATCAGCACCATTTTTATTTAGGACCAACTAGACATCATAAGAAGTCTTTTAATGAAAATCCCGATTGTTGATATGACCATCCATGTAGGAAGATTAGCAATAACAAGATTTTTAAGATGGCTGCTGTGGTGGCCATACTGGACCCCAGATCAGCATCATTTTCATTTGGGACTAACTAGACATCACAAGAAGTCTTTTAGTGAAAACTCTTTGTTGATATGACTATCCATTCAGGAGGAGTAGCAATAACAAGATTTTCAAAATGGCTGCCATGGAGGGCATACTAGACATCAGATTGGCACCATTTTCATGTAGGACCAACTAGACATCATAAGAAGTCTTTTAGTGAAACCCAATGTTGATATGACCATCCATTTAGGAGGATAGCGATAACAAGATTTTCAAGATGGCCACTGTGGTGGACATATTGGATGTGCAAGCAGCACCAGTTTCATCTAGGACCAGCTAAACCATAGGATGAATGTGTGTAGTTTCAAGGCAATCCTCCTAGTAGTTTATGAGAAGTAGTGATAACAAACTTGTGCTAATGGATAGATGACAGACGAAAAACCATTCCATATGCTCTTCTGGTCTATGACCAGTAGAGATAAAAAAATGTGTCTTACCCATCTATATATTATATAGACTAAGAAAATGGTCTCTATGAGAAGAAACTCTTTCTAGATACCCCTATCTCTGCTAGATGGCTACTTATATACCAGATGTTTCTTTAAGCTGGAGTGATATACCAGCAAGGATGCCCACTGTAGTGGGGAAGTGTGGGAAGGCTTACCCCAAACATAATTTACAATACAAATTTTCTTTCTCCATCGAATACATCACCCAATCACATTTATGTTAGGAAAATACATAATTGAAGGAGAAAAAGCAAGAGCATCCAACTCCTACCTTGGTGATGCACTGGAGGATGTAATGAAAGGTTCCCCATGAGGAGGATGTAGGTCTGGTGGATGTCTGGGCAACCACAACTGGGCCCACCAGACTGAACTCTCTACTCTCTTGGGCTCAATCCTGAAGGTTACAAGATGTCCATGTGGGCTTCATATCACTCACCTGGCTTACATAACTTAACAGTTGATCATTTCACTAACCAGGTTTATGTAGTATTGTAAAAACACGACCTGTGTAAACTATCTCCCCTACTTTATATCATGTTGATTTTACATATTTTACTATATCCTAATAAAAGTTCTTTCCAAAGATAAAGGTACAATCTTTATGTACAGTCTCTCTCTCTCATAACCAAAGTCATCCAAGTGCTTGAGGATATAAATGTATTTACCGAGTTTTATGGAAATTGGATGAGAACTATAGTCTCTAGATCTAGAGAACAAGCTCAGCCAATCAGATGCAATGTATTTCATTAAAATGCGCAGATATCACTTATTATAGAAGTTGTCTATGACAATGATAATATAAACTTACGATGGAGCAAAACCCAAATGGAATTCAGTCTCCTTAATGGTAACAAGCTCAGCCAATCATATACAAGATTTCCTCATAATCAAACACATCTGACATCTTGATAAAATAAGACTATTTAACAAGTTTGTTCAAAATCTGATCAGAAATAAAGTTGCTAGATCGCTGACAAGCTCAGCCAAGCAGATGCAAGGTCACATCTTTAATATGCATGAATTTCACTCATAATCCTACTCAACCAAGATCTTGATGAGAAAGGACTATTTACCAAGTTTGATCAAAATCCTTAAAAAAATACTATCTCAAGAATTAAACAAAATTTCTGTATCAGATGCAAAATCACCTCACAAATATGCATAGGTCTCACTCATAATAAAAATCATCCAACATCTTGATATTAGCCTATTTACCAAGTCTGATTAAAACTGGGTCAGAAAGACAGCCTCTCAAGTGGTAAGAAGCTCAGCCAATTGTATGCAAGATCACCACATTAATATGTGCAGATTTTGTTACAACACATTATAGATCTTGATGATATAACCCAATTTACCAAGTTTGAAACAAATATGACTAGAAACAGAATCACTAAAGTAATGACAAGCTCAACCAGTAAGATGCAAAATCACCTCATTATTAATGCATGGATCTTGTTCATAATTGTATTCATCCGAGATCTTAATGATTTAAGCCTATTTGCCAAGTCTGATCAAAACTGCATCAGAAATACAGCCTCTAATGTGATAACACCCAATCACATGCAAGATCTTATATAAGCCTATATTTGAAGACTGATCAAAATCAGATTAAAAAAATGTGGCTTCCAGAATCTTAACAAGTTCAGCCAATCAGATGCAAGATCACCTCATTGATATGCATGGTTCCCTCTCACTAATGAAACTGTTCAAGATCTTGACAATGTAAGCATATGTTCCACATTTGATTAAAATCAGGTAAGAAATATGGCTCCCAGAGTAGTAACAAGCTCAGCCAATCATATGCAAGATCACCTCATTAATATGCATGTATCTTGCACATTATTAAACTCCTCCAAGATACAAGTCCATATGTCAAGTCTGATCAAAACTGCATCAGAATAATGGCTTCCAGAGTGGTAATAAGCACAGGCAATCAGATGCAAGATCACCTCATTAATATACGTGGATCTCACTCATCATCAAACTCAACCAAGATCTGTAAGATTTAAGCTCATATTCCAAGTCTGACCAAAATCAGATCAGAATTACAGCTTCCCAAATGATAATAAGCTCAGCCAATCAGAGACAAGATCACCTCATTTATATGCACTGATCTTGCTCATTATTGAGACTGTCCAAGATCTTGATGACATAAGCAAATATTTAAAGTCTGAACAAACTGGATCACAAATATTACTTCATGAGTGGTAATGAGTTCAGCCAATCAGATGCAAGATTACCTCACTAATATGCACGGATCTCACTCATTACTGAACCCTTCCAAGATCTTGATGATATAAGCCTATATTTCAAGTCTGATAAAAATCAGATCAGAAATATGGCTTACAGAGGGCAACACGCTCAGCCAATCAGATGCATGATAACCTAAGCATGCGTGCATCTCACTCATAATCGAACTTGTCCAATAAATGGTCAACAATATCCCTGATTTAATGGAACTAAGGCAGCAAATGGAAGGAGGGATGGTCGTTCTCATTATCCACATCAACTGATGCCTCAACATGTTATGCCTGACCCGATGATGGTGGGCTTTCAGAGATAAGATTTTTCTATAAATCTCTTCATTTGCCCCCTTAAAACTGAATTGTCCTTTCCATGGTAGGATCTGGGTTTTACATCTGACAGAGGTTATCCTCATGTTCACATGTCAGGTTATCCTAGTCTAGTAAACCTTCCACATCTCCATATATCATGCCAACTGGAAGGAAAGAGATCAAATCATCAAAAGTAGCATGTTGGTACATTTCCACAGGAAACATCATGAACTGCAAGCCTGGTGACTTAACAGGTTTCTAGGACAACCCACAATGCTTACATAGTGAAATTGCCAGTGGAGCTGACAGTGGGATAGCTATGTGGACAGAACGACCAGTTGGGTATCCATAATAGCCCAAAGAAGGCACAACAGCCAGTCAATTTGTGGTCTGGCCAACTGTACAACAGCCAATCAGCCAGCTGGATGGGTTGGTGAGAAGCTAGAATGGCAGAAGGAGTTGTTGCTTGTAATTTTGGTTGATGGAAACCCAAGAGAAGTCAGTTGGAAACACCATGCACAGAGTCTGACAGGCACCCTGACCCTGCTCTGGCATGTGTGTGTGTGTGGTGGACTTGCACAAACTGGATTGCCAAAAGGAATGAATGAATGCTCCTGATATCTCAGCTGTGGAAAGGCAGGAAGACAGGTGAGACAAAAAATCCCCCAATTCCAACACATGACATGGTTTTTTGGATAATTTCTTTTCATCTGAGATTCTGTCAAGGAATGAGAAAGTGAAAACTTTGCAACCATGGGTTCACTGTTCTTCTAGCAGTTGACTGGAACTGTAGCAAATGGCCATATGGGGAATCTTTGGAGAGGGAGGGGCTGAAGAGGCATCTCCCACTATGCTAGCCACAAACAAAATTTGGAAGAAGACTAAGAATTTCTGCATCTGACGACTTTGATCTTGCCTGCTTCTTCCCGACTTTCAGCTGTCCAAAACACTATGGACCAAATCCCCTATAACCAGCTTGTGCAGGCGATGCACAGTTTGGTAGAAGTACACTTCATACAGCCAAGACAAGTCTCATGCATGTCCTTTGCCACCATTTTGAACCAACAATGACAATGAAAAACGATAAAGGTATAAAATCGACAAACGGTGTAAACCTAAAGCAATTTAAAGCACACTAAGCAGTTTTAAAAAAAAATAAAATAAATAAAGCAATGTTGACACAGAGCCATCCACAACAGAAATGTTGTATAGGTTATGTCTACATCGAAAAACAAAAGGGCATAGTCAGACACCAAGTTCAAAACTGAACAAATACATTTTTTTTAAAAGCTACAAATGCTTAGAGTAGAAATAGAACAAATAAAACAATACTGACTTTGTAAGTGGATGGTAAAATTTCCAGAGAAATCCAATGGATTTTGGGAGGTGACAGTGACAATGTTACTTGTACAGAGTGAAAGCTTAAACTGACAAACATCTGGTATACAGGTAAGCCACCTAGCAGATTAACAAGATGTAATTATGATGGTATCTAGTAGGAGTTTCTTTCCACAGATACTATTTTCACTGTCTATATAGTATATAGATGGGAAAGAATTTTTTTATCTCTCTCAGAGAAGCTAAATTCCAAACATAATGTGATTAGGTAATGTGTTCAACAAAGAAATTATCCACCCCATTATAACATGGGTGATAAAGGGAATGTTTGAAATAAATGCTAACATGACTCACACTGGACATATTCCCTATCAAGAAAGTAAAACTGGAAGGTTTCAATAAATATTATCCTTTAAATATTACATGAAACTAGAACTTTTATATGGAAGAGTACATTTAAATACTGACATTCTGACCAAACCAAAACAAATACCATGGAAAATATTCTTTAATGAACTTAGACCTTTGAACAAAGTATGCAGTCTGGAACTAAACTTACTCTGCAGAAACCATAACTTTCTCATTAGACTTACCATGAC
This sequence comes from Margaritifera margaritifera, assembly GCA_029931535.1. Taxonomy (NCBI): domain Eukaryota; kingdom Metazoa; phylum Mollusca; class Bivalvia; order Unionida; family Margaritiferidae; genus Margaritifera; species Margaritifera margaritifera. The sequence continues at coordinate 843,328 of JAQPZY010001468.1, read as the reverse complement.
TGTGACCTCTGACCTTTAGACCCCAAAATCTAAAAACTTCTTTATTTCACTAAGTGCAAGTCATCCACGATGTTTGGTCAAAGAACTTGCTCTACAACAAAAGTTAATCTTCAAAATCCATTTTTCTTTCAGCCACAGTGACAATGACCTATGACCCTTTTAACTTGAATGTCAATAGGCCTCTTCCATACCTAATGTACAAGCCCACCACAAACTTTGGTCAAGGTATATGCTCTAGAACTGAAGATACTGTGTAAAACACATTTATCTTCCTTCAGTCACAGTGACCTTGATCTCTGACCTTTTATCCCCTAAATCAACAAGCTACTTTCTTATGTTACATACAAGTCATCAACATACTTTAGTGAAGCTATATGGTAACTGGTCAAGAACTAAATTTTTGTGTAGAAACTAATTTTCTTTAGTCACTGTGACCTTCACCTTTGACCAGTTGACACCAAAACTGATAGGCTTCTTCCTTGTCCTAACTGCAAGTGATCCACAAAGTTTAGTCCATGTCTTTGATGTATAAGTAATGTAATTGTGCAGAAACCATTTTTCTTCTTTCAGTCAGTGACCTTGACCTTTGATTAAAAATAAACATTCTTCCTTACCCCAAGTGCAAGCCAGCCAAAATGTTTAGTCCAGGTCTGTGAAGCAGAACTGATGTTATTGTGCAGAAACCATTTTCTTCTTTCAGTCACAGTGACCTTAACCTTTGGCCTTTTGACCCCCCAATTGATAGGCTTCTTCCTTACCCCAAGTGCAAGCCATCCACAGAGTTTGGCAACTGAAAATGGTGGAGAACTTGAGTTATTGTGCAGAAATGAAATAGGAAACAGACAGAAGGATGGCATACCATAATACGCTTCACTTATCAAAATGGAGTTGACAATACAAAACCCATAAAAAAGAACTTCTAGGACTACAAACAATGTTCTTATCAAACTGCATCAGAATATGTTGAATGGTTTCTGAGCCATGCCAGTCACAAGCAACATCCCATGTGAAGATATAAACTTAACTGTCAATGGCCAATAACTCCATCCAAAATGGAGCTGACAAGACAAAACCCAGCAAAGACACATCTGGGTCTGTTGTCTCAATGTACACAACAAACTGCATCACAGTATTTTGAATAGTTCTGGGCTATACTGGTTACAAGGATCTGCTGTAACAGAGATTAAAAACTGATGGAAAAAGGGCAATCCTCTGTCAAAATTGTACCTGAAAAGGTGAAACCTTAAAAAGGCACATCTACCTACAATAGGCAATTCACCTATCAAATTGAATCCAATTATGTGCAAGGGATGCAGAACTCTGCTGGTTACAAGAAGTGTGAATAGACTGACTAACAGAGAGACTTATGGAAAAGGTGATTACTATTTGACTCTAGGATCTTGGTTCAGGGAATTTAAACTAAAATTATTAAAACAATAAATAGAACAAAACTAGAGCTAGTAGCGATGGGTGCATCACAAAGGTCCCTGCTCTCCGCAATTTGTTTGGCAGGGCCTGAAACAGAAGAACTTATGTTAGAAAACCAAAGTTTGGAGAAGAGAGGCATTTAGGTCCCATAGCTCCTCTACATAATGACTTGGATTGCTGGAAATCCAACTCATTCAAGGCCTCATCAACATAAATGTGCATAATAACTTTGGCCAGAATGCAATATTACTAAGTAAAGCTATGCTGCAGAAAGCAAATTCAGGAGGATGGGCTATATCTCTTTTAAGCGAATATATGAAGCACTTGAAATTAAACTCTTTCAATGTCCTAAAAATATAAAGCTATCAAATTTGGTTGAAATGTAACAAAGCTTAGTAAAATTATGCTGCAGAAACCAAAATCAGGAGCATGGGCAATCAGGGGCCATAACTCCTGTAAAGGATGTTGCGGAATGCTGAAAATCAAACTCACTCAAGATCTTATCAATCTGAAACCACATGCCAAATTTGGTTGAATGTAGCAAATTTTGGTGAAGTTATCTTTCAGAAACCAAGGTCAGGATGACAAGCAATCAGAGGACAGTAAATCTTCTAAATTAAACTAAACCAATATAAGGCACACATGTAAGTCTATGAGACAAGCAACTTCCCATGTGAAGATAAGATGTTAATTGTCATCGGCTGTAACTCTATCCAAAATGGATTTGACAAGGCAAAACCCATAAAAGGCACATCTATTTCTTAAGACAATGTACACACCAAAGGACCTGATGCAGCACAATTTCATATTGATGGAAAAAGGGCAATAACTCCATCAAAATTGGACATGAAAAGATTAAATCTTTCAAAGGCACATCTACATGTAATAGTTAATACACCTACCAAATGGCATCCAAGTAAGGGCTGCAGAGCTTATGCTGATTACAAGTGTGAATGGACAGATAGATGGACAAATAGGTCTCCTCACTGTGGGGCCCTAGGATTTAAAGTATAAAATTTCCAGCTTACTCGGAAATACATTAATGTCAATCACAGCAATTCTGTTGGTATCACATTCAATGATGACATCCACTCCAAACAGGTCTAGTTTTAGTGCACGCCTCAAGGCCTCACTTAATTCATAAAACTTGGGCTTGTCGGGCTGCGGAATGGAGCTTTCTATCTCAAAACAGTCCATCTGAAAGGAGACCAAAGCATACATGTTACTTTGTATATGTAAGTAACATATGATGTTTTTTTTCACCCATGACAACTTGAGGTTGGTATTTAAAGGTCATGACTTTTTCTTGTAGCCTGGATAGCACAGTGGTAGTAACACTCTTATTTTGCACCTCGGCAGTCTATGATTCAATCCCCAGAGTAGGCATAGTCAACAGAATGTGGTCACCCACACAAGGTTGGTAGGGTCAAGTAGGGTAATCTTAGACATTAGTTAAGTACAGACATTTCTTGAACAGATCACCATTTACCATTTCCTGTAACCCATATATGCAACTGATAATCTGGAATCTTCATCATTTTCACAAGTCATTACAAGTGGTACGTTAAGCTACTGAAGTTCCGAATAGCTTTTAGTTGTTTGCTAACATGTAGCTTTTGGGGGGTAAAACTAATTATAATTATGTAATACTTACCTGTTGCTATTGCTTGCTTACCTAATCTATTTCAGTGATGGAAAATACCCGACGGTATGATGAGAATTCATCCTCCCATAGGGTTGACTAGAAAATTCTAGTGAATAGAACCCCGTGTGAGCCATAAAGTCACACACGTGTAACCCACAATCCCTCATTCTTTTTCAGGACATAGCCTTACTAGTGGGACATCAGTGCGGGGACGGAGGAGGGAATCTGGCAATAGCAACAGGTAAGTATTACATCATAAAAATTATTTTTACTCCCCCCCCCCAAAAAAAACTACATTTTAATATCAGTAATAGCTTACTCTGTTGCTATTTCTTAGCTGAATTTGCCACTTTGGTGGGATGTTGAACATCACAACTGGTTATGGAAAATAACAAGGAATACTCATCCACACTGTAGACGAATTGACTACTGCCAGATGGTATCCACATGGGCCACTTTTTGAGCTACAACTAGTGGACCCAAAGAAAATATGCATTTGCTTTGGTGAGCCAACAAGCGAAGGTAAAAAGAGGAGAAGGTCATGTGAGATCGCCAAACTGCGGCTTTCATCACATCCTCCAGAGACGAATGAGTTAAATAGGCCCATGAGGTAGCAATGGCTCGAACATCATGGGCTTTAATTTTCATGAAAGAAAGATCCCTCTTGGTAAGGGACTGTTATCTCTTGATAGTTTTAGTAATCCACCTCAAAACAGTGGAAGCTGAAATATCAGCTGAACCCTCAAGGGGGAGGAAAAGATGCTTCCTACCCTTCCTTCTCCCTTTAGAAGCTGCTAAATAAAAACATGAAGTTCTAACTGGACATAAGAATCTATCCTGATCATCTCCAGCACAGATACAACTGAGAGTGGGGATCTCAATCGGAAGTGGAGAGACCGATGGAAGCTGGTTTTTGGTAAAAAGGAGAAAAACTGAATCATAATTCCCACTTGATCTCATCAAACAGCCTTGCTCTATGGATAGAGCATGAAACTTGCTCCTTCATCTTGTGGACACTAAGGAGAGCAAAAAAAAACAGTCTTGAGGGTAAGGTTCTCGAAAGAAGCCTCACTTAAAGGTTCATTGGGGGATTTATTAAGAGACTACAAGACACACAAGATATTCCAATTAGGCATCAGAGAGCGAGACAATGGTCTTTGCAGTTTGAAATACCTGATCAGGTCTGCTAAGTGAGAGTTTGCAGCAATAGCCGGAAAATTTGCGAGTGTTAGATAGGGCTGCCCTATAGCCCTTGATAGTAGAAACTGAGCATTGTCTCTGTGCAAATAGGAAGAGAAGAAAATCAGCCACTGTGCTCAAAGAGGGACAGCTAGGATTGATACATTTCCTACTGCACCAATCGTAAAAGATTCTCCACTTGGCATCATAGACCTTTGATGCAGATCGCCTCTTGGATTGAACAATGCACTTGGCGACTGCTCAAAAACTTCTCCTGGTGGAGAGATAGTTTGAGATGAGCCAAGCGTGAAGGTGGAGAATCTGTGAGCTGTTGTTCAGAAGGAAACCACTGTGCTGTGACAGAAGGTCCCTCCTCTGGGGTAATGTCCTGGGCTGGTCTACCAGCAGGTCAAGAAGATCATTGAACCATGATCATTGGGGCGCCAGAGGGGCTATCAACACGAGCTGAGCAGTGGAGTTCCTTACTTTGTGAAGTACTTGTAGAATCATCTTCAATGGTGGGAAGGCGTAGGCGAACAGACGATCCCAACTCAGGCTGAAAGCATCCACCGCCCAGGCTCTCTGATCGAGGACTGTGGAGACATAAAGGGGGAGCTTGTTGTTTAGCTTCATTGTGAACAAGTCCACAAAGGGTTTGAAATGCCTGAGCTCCCGTTTAAACAGAGATGTTGATCCCTACAGGCTGTTGAGTATGTAATTGGTGTATCCAATAAAGTTCTCTATCTTTCCGATTAATGTTGCTACTATTGAGCTCTGGATCAGATTGGATAATTTCTATTATCTGATACTGAAAAGAATTAATGTTGTGGTCAGATTGGTTAAAATGTTTAGACACTGGGGTATCCTTCTTATTACGGATGTCCCTCGAGTGTTCTTTAATTCTCACTTGGAATTCCCTTTTGGTCTCACCTACATATTGTTTGCCACAGAGGTGGTAGGTGAGTAAATAAAAAACATTACGTGTAGTACAATGACCTCTTAACTTTAAAGTATATTTGCGGTTTGTAAATATGCTTCTAAATACACCGCTCCCTCGATAACTCACGCCCGGATAACTTGAGAACCCGCTTATAACGCGGGGTCAGGCATGGATCCCATTTTTTAAAACTAGAAAATAAAAATAAAAAAAAATAAAAATGGCCCCTATTTGTTGAAGGTGAAAAAAATCGCGATCAAAATTAGTAAATGAAACCTTGATATATCGCTTGTTTTATCGTAAAAAACAGTGGTTAGTACCTGGAAATTTGAATCAACATCATGAAATTCAAAAATTTAAATAAGAAGTCATATATTTTGTTCAATTTTCTTTCCAAAGAACATTCTCAATACACTATAAATAAAAATATTAAACGAAATTTCGATCAATGAAAACATCACTAATACCTACTGGTGGCAAAACTCTATCTTTTAATTCGGTTTCAGTGTAATCATCATAAATGCAATATGCCCTGTTGTATTCAAATGTGAAAAGTATAATTCAACCGACCCAGCTATCGTCGCGAGCATTTCTTTGAGAACCTAATTAAGTGCTGACCATTTTTTTTTTATCTCCAGCTTGTGGAAGTATTTGTTGTGTTGGTACACTGAATTAATAGCACACCTGCTGAAATCACGGCATCCATATTTCATTAATAGAACAACAAATAAATCGCGTTTCGACCTTCATGGTTGTTTCAGGAAATAAATGTCACTAGTTTTTGAAAAAAGGAATCTTGTTTAGTTGTGAATCGACAACAACAAAAAGCAGTGACGTAATACACAATGTATTCGCGTACATGTGTTGTTGAAACCGCTTGGACTAATGTTGTTAACGATCTTTCAGAGGTTCGGTATCTTGAAAATAAAGTAATTGATACAGAAAAGCAAACAACTACATTAGAAAAAAGCTCTTTATTGACAATTATTCCCAATGTAATTATTAAACAAGTATTCAGCCATTAAACAGCCCCATTACCCCCCCCCCCCCCCACTGCGGTTTTATCAATGTCCAGAGGGGATGGCATTCCTCTTCTTAATTTTTTTGAGGTCCCTCGGTAACTCGAGCCCTCGCTTATAGTGCAGTTTATGTTTTTGGACCTCGTTGTGCGCGAGTTATTGAGGGAGAGGTGTATTCTAGATTCATCCATTTTCATGCAAAATGTGTAGTTAGCGGTTTCGCAATCTAATACTTTGTTTGCAAAAGTTTTACCCGTAATACCTGGGTGTTTACTAGAAAACTTAGCTCTTATTAATTGATTGCTTAGTTTAGAACCAATTCTCTGTGCAACGATAATTTTCATTTGAAACGTCTCAGGAAGAGTCAAGTTGACAATAGGCCAAAGAGATCTTATTGCACATTGGAGAAAATAATTATCTTTATCATATGTAAAGATTGCTGGTATCACACTGCTAGATTTGTTAACCTTCTGAGTCGGATTAAGTAGAGCTGAATGGTTTTTAAGTCTTGCTTTAGTAAAAGCTTCTATTAAAGTTTGGCTCGGGTAGCTTCTTTTATAGAATTGGATGAGATCTGAAGCGTGTTTCTTTAAGTCCGATTCTTTAGTACTGATATGTTTAATTCGTAGCAGTTGACTGTACGGACCTGATTTCTTGCAGTGGTCAGGGTGGTAGGAATCATAATGTTGATAGCAATGTTTATCTGTAGGTTTACAGTATAAATCGAATAACATTTTATTATTTTCCCGAAATACAGTAGTATCAAGGAATGTAATTTTTTCCTTTGAGTATTCCATTGTAAATTTAATGGTTTTGTGATAACTATTACAGTATTGTCAGAATTCGATTAATTCCAACTCGGATCCTGTCCAGATCATAAAGATGTAATTTATAAACCTCAGATAGGTAAAAGGTTTATATGGTGCCGAGTTAAGCAGTTTACGTTCAAGATCACCCATAAAGATATTGGCATAGGATGGGGCAACTTTGGTTCCCATAGCAGTGCCGCCGATTGTAGGTAAAATTATTGCAGTATAGCACCAGTTTTAATAAAGCTAAGATACTCTAATCTCTCAGAGTTTTTCTGGCCTTTTTAAAGGCTGCTTCACTCTCTGAAATCCACCAAGGGTGTCCCCCAAAGTCTGAACAGGGAATCTGCTACAGATTGGTGCAGAGACCATTTTGTGATGACTATATGTCCTTTCATGGACAGACTGTCCACCAAAATATTCTTTTTGCCAGGAATGCAGCGAACTCGAAGGGTAATTCCTTCAGAGGTTGCCCAACAAAGGAGGTTCCAAACCTCCATGTCGGAGGAAACCATCACACAGCAACCCCTTATGTTGTTGACGCACTCCTGAAGGGCTAAGAACACTGGCCTAATTTCCAAATTGTTTATGTGAAGGGTAGATTCTTCCCGGGACAACGAAACCTGAAGAATCAGACCTTCCGGCTCCAGATGAGAGCCCCACCCTGAATCTGATGCATCTGCAAACAGATATAAGAGTGGGGATCGGAAGCGTGTATAAGGACTCTGGCAAGAAACCGGTCCTGATTGATCCACCAAGACAAATGATGATGGAAGACCTGACCTAGAGAAATCCAAACATTCGGAGGGTCCCTGTGCAGTTTCCAGTTTGCCAGAAGGAGAAACTGGAGAGGACGCAAGTGTAGTCTACCTAGGGTGACCAGGTCCGCTGTGGAGTTCGAGGTCCCCAGTAGAGAAAGAATAAGACGAGCCGACAACGTGGTCCTGACTCTCAGCATCTCTAACTGGGACAGGATCTTGACTACTCTGTCCCATGGGACACGGACTTTGTTCGAAAGGACATTCATCCCCATGTAGACAAAATCTTCAGATGGAGAAAGCTCCAGCTTCTCTAGGTTGGGTAAGAGACCCAGTCTGGTCACTATAGACCAACAGCAAGACAGGTCGATTCTGAGGGACTTGATCCTGCTATTGTGGATCAACCAATCATTGAAATATTGGAGGATTGATATACCCAGTGACCTTTAATGGGCTGCAACTACTCCCATGACCCTGGTAAACACTCTGGGTGCGAAGGCTAGACTGAATGGCAGAGTGCAAAATTGGAAGACCTCTCCGTCCAAACAAAACCAGAGGTACTTCCTATGAGGAGGAAAGATAGGGATGTGAAGATACACATCCTGAAGATGAGACCGCCCAGTGGCCGGGTTTTATGGCATTCCTGACTGAAGCTGCTGTTTCCATCTTGCAGGGTTCCTCCTGCAGAAATCTATTTAGGGAGGAAAGATAGATAATTAGACGAAACTTTCCCCCTTTCTTGAGTACCATGAAAAACGTGGGAGTAGAAAGCTGGAGAATGATCGTTGAACACCCTCTCCATTGCACCCTTCTGGAGAAGGGAGTGTACCTCTTCCTTTAACCGTACCAGATTCAACTGGTGGAAGAACATGAAGATCTCGAAACCGAAGACAGTACCCTCCTTTTATGATAGAGAGGACTGTGATGCAAGACCAAGCCTCTGAAAAAAGGTTTAGTCTGGCACCTATGGGAACCCACAGAAGAGGGATACTCTGAGAGGGATTGAGTCCCTAGGACTGACCCCCCTTTAATGGAAAGGGCTCGTAAACCTCTTCCTTTGTCATCTGTGGTGTGTCCTGTGCCGACTGAAAAGAGAAGGTCTGAACTGGGGTTGTTGCTTAAACTGGGGCTGCAAGGCTTTAACAAATTTGGGTGAAGGGCCCTGTGGCCGTTCAGACTGACTTCGCTTCCTGGCCAGTTTCGACGGGCCAGACGCAGATGCGTGAGAACGATGTTGCTGGTCTCTCAAGTCTGGAAAAGCCACAGAGGGAATGAGCCCTCCAAAAAGAGTCTCTGCCTCCAGGGGAGCAGCCCTCAAAAGGTTCTTACTGTGCTCCAGTAATACCGTGGATGTGTCCAAAGCAGCATCCCTGCGGAGGTGGAGAAGCTCTGCCGATAGAGCCATGGACAAGGATAACACATGCCTTGATGTTTTTGCCACAGCTTTCAACAAACAATGAAGAGCAAGTGGCGACAGAGATTCCTTCCCAAGCAGGTTGTAGGAGGATACTGCAGAAAAGAGATCAGCATGCGAAGCTATGGTTACTAGTGACCTAGCATTTGCACGAAGGCCTTCAGTGTTTTAACTGGAAGGCGAGCCCAAGTCCCTGTGGAAATACCCACTTGTGTTGCTGCAGGACAGCTCCTATACCACAGCCAAGTGAGGAAGCAACAAGAGATCTGGACAAGAGGCAGATCCAGAGAGTTTCTTCAAGCTGGAGCGAATCTTAGTGTCTTCGGAGCCTGAGGGCTTGGCATACAGATCATTGTGCAATAGACGGTAAACCTCATTAAACCACTTTATCAAACAACCAGATCTCTTCCTCCTCTGCCACCTTAACTGATGGTTCGGGAGACCCAAAAGAAGGGGGAGCAACCTGTCGGTTCTGTATCAAACTCGTGAGAATTCACAAGGATGGAAAGGACATCCTCATCCTGCACTCGAACCTGGGAAGCAGGACTATGTGACCCAGTGTCTCTGTTTTTTAGACTGGGGAGACTTGGGAGTAAGAGGAACCTTGACCCGTGACTCCTCACACGAAACCAAGGGACTGTCCTTATTGGCAGACATGGCAGAATTGTGAGAGACTCTCTACCCTCCTGGTGCGACTGGGGGAGAGTCTGTCCCCTTCCCTCCTTCTATGGACTGCGGCATTGATCTCTCTGCCATGGAGCCAATGCCCTGAAGAGCATGGCTGTAAGCAGGGAACCATGCAATCACTGCCATATGATGGAAGGCCCCACATCCTGTAAGGGTTTAAAGGAATCATAGGGAAGGGGGGGGGATGCTGATCCGATCCACTTCCTTAGTCCTACATCGGTATGACGAATCCAAATCCCAAGAGGGATTGAACAGTAGTCTGGAGAGAGGGGGGTCTTGACCTGCTCCCTCTCCCCATACCGATGGGCCTCGAATGACTGGTACTTGTAGCCCTATGACTGGTGCCCGGTCAAGCGACTCTGATCTGCATGAAGATCCTCTCTTAGATCTGACAGACTTAGATCGAGGCTCAGCCTTTTCTCGGTGGCATGATCCTGTCACCGACAATGGGCCACGGGGACTGAAAGGGTGCTGCTCTCCCCTATTGGGGGGGGGGGACTCACTTTCCACCGACACCGAACTGTGGGGCAGTAGAGGGTGCTGCTCCTCCCTCGCGGGAGGGTGCGACTCACTCGCTGTCCCAGCAGAATAGAAAGGTGCTGCTCGTCCCTTCCAGGAGGGCGTGACTCGCTCTATGCCCTACAGGATCGGGACGGGTGTTGCTCCTTCCTCATGGGAGGGCACGACTCACTCCCCACCTGCCTACTAATCCCTCTCTGAGACCAGAGGGACTTGGAGATGAAAAAACCCGAAAATTCAGAGGAAAAAGAAGAGACCTTCTTACATCCCTTATCGGTTCTTCTACATTCGGTGAGGTCCCAAACCTCGTCAGACCATAGACAGCAAACAGGACAACCATCTGTCCTCGTGTAGTTAGTGCAAGAAAGGCAGGTGGTGTGGGTGTCCCAGGGGGCTTTCCTGTGGTTACACCTCCCAACCTCCTGCTTAGACATTGCTGTAAAAAGAGACGCTGAAAACAAGATAATGGTTATAACTGGATTGAAAACAAAACTTAGCAGGAACTCAAACTCACCTTGTAGGTGGCTAAACCACTCTAGTTTTATCTCTTTTTATACAAAAAGACAGTAATACTACTGAGGAAATTTTAAAAAATTTATATATATATAGGTAACAAGAATTAAACAATGTGACATAAACCAGACTTATCGAGCACTGGATATGAATAATAATCAAAAAACCAACTTGGTAATAATGCTATATTAATATTAATATCAAAAAGGAATAAATTCCTATACTAAATTAATTAAAATTGCACCAGAGTTCAAATATAAAACACACATAAGAAGAAAAGACTGGTGTGCAACCTGCTTTCCTGAGCTAAAATAGCCAACCAATCAGATTGATGGGAAATTAAATTCTGATGCTTTCATGATTTAAAAACATCAAAAGAAAACCAAATGGCCAGCAACAGGGATAGGAAAAAAATAAATAAATTTACCTACCCGAGCTTAAGAATACAATACAGAATTCTTAAAAGGCAATAATTAATCCCCCAACAAAACAATTCGTGAAGGGGAAATAACCTACTAACCAAGATTATGAAAAGGACGTTTCTTGGTATCAAACTGCCCAAACTCTCGAGAGCCGATATTTCCAGACAAGGAAAATAATGGACAAGAGTAAATACCACCTGTAATTTACGAAAAATGTAAGGAAAGAGCATAAATCACTACATGGACTCGTCAGCAGAGGCAATTTCATTACGTGATAATTTTAACCGTCTTCATCAAGATGACGACAGGAAAAAGAATGAGGAATTCCGGGTTACACATGTCCGACTGTGGGGTTCACATGGGGTTCTATTATCTAGAACTTTCTAGTCAACCCTATGGGAGAATTAATTCTCATAATACGGTCAGGTATTTTCCATCATGGATATAGATTAGTTAAGCAAGCAACAGCAACAGAGTAAGCTATTACTGATTTTTAAAATATTAAAACTGAGATTTTTCCCACAAAAGATTGAAACCATCCCTATTCCCCTTCTCTAATTTAACTTCAGACAAGTTTTCAAAGATATATTTTCATAACTTGTGATTAATTATGCTAATAACTCTTTAAGATTTGGCAAAGAACAAGTAAATAATGTTTTGTCCATATTATTTTTATATCTGAATTTAAAATTATTGAAAGGAAGGACTCAGCAAAGTTACCCAACAGGGCTTGATAGCTGTCTGAATTCACCCAGCTGCATCCCAAGTACCCAATCTCTCCGAAGAAACCGTACTCACTAAATTCAACTGCTGAAGCATACAGTTTGAGTATTAGTCACATAGATACTTCCAGAATAAACATTCATTCTCAGATCATCTGATATTATCCCAAGAGAGGCTGCTGTGAAAAATGGAAAATCTTTCCACATTTTACCAACCTGATCCAAGTTTTCTTCAGGTTTTCTGGCCTATCTAGTTATAAATTTTACAAATGCAGCCTTTTGATTGGTCAAAATATTTTTAAGCAAGATTTTTGGATTCGAGTCAATATTTATGATGGAGGGGACAGGTTTCCTCCCAACTACAAGACTGCTGCAAGCCAGCATCCAGACCATTAAGAGCACTTGATATCAATTCTTTCTAAAAAAAAACTAATTCAATAGAAAGTCAAATATATCAAGTTTGCACTTAAAACTCTTTGTAGATATTAGTGGTCTCCTTCTTAAGAGTCCATCCCTTCTGCAAAGAAAAGGTGGCCTTATACAAGAGGTGGCCATTCATGAGGGAAACAAAATGATAAAAATAGTTTTGTTTTTATGTATTGGGTAAAGCAGATTCTCATGGGAGGGAGGTGGGACTTCTCTCAAGAAGGGCCTCTTAAGAGGGGTACCACATATACCGAATGTACATCTGAATACATACAATAGAACTTGAAAGACAAAGGAGTCAAAGTTCTGCAGACCCAAAGTTTTGATTCATGGTTTTGGTTGTCTCGAGTTTTCAAGGTTACTGACATGATACTATTTTGGACTGGGACTGACCAAGACATTCAAGTTATGCCAAGTGTTCGAAAGATTGTTTTAATTTCAGTTATAACAAGTTTTACTCTGTGTTGACATACACAAGACTCATGCCTTTTTATTACATACAAGAAATCATCTTATGTCACAAAGTATGTTGGTGTGTGAAGAAATTGGATGCTAATTTTCATCTAACAGAGCAATTTCTTCCTCAAGTTTCACTTTATATGTCATATGAGATTTTTCATATATTTGTTTTATATGTAATTGTTACCTTGATCCAGTTTTGACATTTTATCATATTTGAATCTTCATAAATAAGAAGTATGTGTGCTCCTTTTATACATATATACATGCCCACATCTATTTCTTCTATGCATCTATTTCTTTTTTTTCTCTCTCTCCTTTTTTCTCAATTAATAAATAGAGCCTAGAAAATTGTGTAAATGAGTTATCTTAATAGTAATCTGTACTTATTATGTCAAAGGATATAAACTTATGAAGATATATGCAATTAATTAAAAGAAACTATATTTTTATATGCATGAAACTATTATGTACATGACAAAGATCCTTAAATTTGAGTGGCTCTTGCCAGGCATTTTTCTTCAAAAATTAATGTGATGGCCATATATTTGTGAAATTTAATACAAAAAAATTTAAAGGAGATATAACAAGTTGTGGCAAAAAAGAAAACATTGATATACCTAATTATTAAATGTACTGGAAAATGTGTCAATTTTCAGTTCCGAATTTGCTGCTGCTTTAGTGTCAGTATTATCATTCCATGATTAACTGGTTTCCTCTCAAGCTAATTATTTATAAAAATCAATTTATTTCTTAGAAAACTATGCTATAGAATTTCACCCAACAACAGTATATTATTCCACTTTACTGTTTTTTTTCAAAAATTAGTTGTTAATTGATAACAAGCTGATGGACTACCTTGAAAATACCTAACACCTAATTGACAGACATTTCTGGCAAAGTTGGATGGTGATAATAAAAGTTAATTGTTGTTGCTATTATCTTTTTCTCTTAATTTGGGCCTATGCTTCACATATTTTGTTCTACAGGTGTGATGTGCTGACATGCAGCAACACTATATAGTTAGAAACCATGCGGTGACACCTTTACTGATTGTCCAACAAAGAATGTGTAAACCAGACCTAGTCACCTTTGAATTAAGCTTATTTGGCAACAGCTTTATATGGCAACACCTTTATCTGACAAAGAAACAATCTGTAAACTAGACCTAGTGACCTCTGAATTTTACTTCACTAAGGTGTTTATTCTGACAATTAAATAGATAAACAAATCAAAGACAATATGATATAATGATATTTTAGAAATCCTATGACCAATGCTCATAGTATGTGTTGGTCAAAACCTTTGATCTGCTGGACATGTCAGGCAAATACAATGATTTTAGGATCTCTGGCACATGATGATCGCAAAGACCCCAACTTTGGCATCATTACAATTCTGGGGTTAATAAACTAAAAAAGGCAGCCTGCTTCAACAAAATGGAAGATATACATTGTATTTACCTCATTGAGATGATGGGAAGAATCTGGTTTGGAAACATCTTGAGTGTCAAAAAATATAGTTGGATGTTCTGAAATGATATTAATTGGAAGGTCAAAGACGTGAAAAGCATTTTATTGGCAAAATAACAAATGGCATAAACTGTTCCTTTATTATTCTTCACTTCTTAATGATTCATGAACATTGCAACTCTGTCAATGAACCAATATCAAACCTACATTCTCAAAAAAACAACTCTGACATGAATGCATACACTTCTTGTAACTGGCTACTTTCACAATATTTTCTTATCTAAGTTCATTTCAATTGCCTATTCTGGGGTTGAAAATTAACTCATCCAACTCAAAAGGGTGAATCAAAATTTCTTGTGGTCAAGTAAATGTTCCAACTCAAACAATCAGGCATGTGCTGAATAAGATGTGTTGTCAAGATTATAACTAATTATGTACACCATGAAATTCATTTTTTAAAATGGAAGTTTACCTTTCATTTGGTATACTGCTGCACATACAAGATTTTTCTCTCATTATTAATAAGTACTCACAAGAGGTAGAGCAGACTGGTGTCAAGTTGTGATCAAATGGGCATGTGGATTTTTAAAGATTTTTCAACCTCTGATACTATCAAATGTTTTGTTTAGGAAAGTCAAACAATTTTGTCTAAAATTATAATTGAATGGTATAACACATCATATTTTGATGTCTTATGAGAAACTGGATATATTGCTATAATTTTTAGATATAGTGGTGGATATTGCAGTCCTTCTTTGGCACATTTTTGCATCTCTGCCTTAGAAAATCTTTTGCAAAGAATAAGCAGGTAAATAATAGAAAGAATCACCCAGATTCTTACCCCCAGCATACATGTTTCTGAGAGATGGCCTTTGCCGGATGTACTGTTTGCTGCCAATTTTGAAGATTTTATATAAGGTTGCATTATGGTTTACAAAGGTCTGGGCAACACACGGAGGGCTAATGTCTTTCAGTCCTTCCTCATTAAAAATTATGGCCATCTGAAACAGAATCATAGGGATGCATAAGTTCATTCTTATCATAATTCTACTATGATAAGCACATACCCTACTTTTTAAACACAGTGAAACTTCCCCAAACTGGCCCTGCTGTAACCTGGCCTCCACTTCAGACTGGCCAAATATTTTGGTCCCAATTAAGTTCAATCTAATACTAATAATACATCTTTACGCTAGCAACCTCTATAAAATGCCCAGAATATTCAGTCCCAACAGTATTTACTGAAATTTTGTAATTTTTTCAAGGAAAGCTCTAATGTTAAGCCCACATTTTCAATTGCTTTACCAGGTCTCCCACCCCCTCGGGTTTCTTATCATAGGAGAAATATTGTACCTATTTTAAAGTTTTGTTCATATGTACAGCTTTTCAATGCAGCAAAACCTGTTCCAGAAATGGCATGCATAATATGGATGACTGAATTTTATTTTAAGATTTGATATATTGTTATTTTAGGTTAATCAAAACATTAAGTTTCCTAAGTGTACATGCAAAAACAGTCTTTTTGAGAAAATGACTTAAATATAAAGACTGACTTTTATAGATACAAGCCACATGAAGTTCAAAACAACAACTACCAAACCACAACATCTGTTGTGAAGGCATTATATAAAATCATATAAAATTTTAATAAAAGAATTGATATGTTGTATGCATGCATATATGTGTATGTATATATGTATGTATGTATGTATGTATGTATGTATGTATGTGTGTGTGTATATATATATGTATATGTGTATGTATGTATGTGTGTGTATATGTATGTATATGTGTGTATGTATGTATATATATGTCAGTTATAAAAATATATAATTGTATGTATGATTGTCTCTACATTGTGATTTCACTGATGCAGTTTTCATTAGAGACTCATGTATCTTTCTGATCCCGTTATACATATGATATTTTTATGATAATGCATATCATTTATGAAGTATTTTTTTTATAATTATATAGACGTCATCCATTTCTTTCAAAACTATTTTGTGCCTGAAGAAGCATATAGTAAATGCGAAACTAGTCACACAAATTTATCGGCGTTTGTGTTGTTTTTTTAATTTTAAATCTGCATATACATTGAGATTTTTAGCAGCATACCTACCTGGTGACATGTTCTGGTGCCGTGGGCCACAACAGGTTTGCATACTGCAAATAAACATACCAAAATTAGTATTATATAACCACCCCCCAAAATATAAATAAATAAATAAACAAGAGAAAACATGTTAAGAAATCTGCTTAAAGCTAAAAAGTTACAGAGTACACATAGAAATGGTTGAAAAATCATACCTGACCTTGTTGTGACCTTAGCCTTGGAATTGGGCACCTGAATGTCGAACACAACACACTGTCCAGTAACGATGTGTAACAGGGATAAGGCTGATGAAAATATCCTTTATATTTCAAAAGTTAACAAACACAAAAAGTCAATGGACCTCTGCACAGTAAATTGCACAGTGCCATGACATTATACACCCAACTTCAAGCAGGACATATTCAACAAACAATGATTATCTGCACACTGGTTTATTGTCAATTGTTGATCATATGGGCAATAAGGTGTCCCATTGATACTGTATATACTAATGCATAAGTTGGATCCAACTGTAAACAAAATCCTGATCTGCCAGCACATAATGTGCCAGCGGATCAAGGTCTAGGCTGTTGGTCTACTGATTAATCCAGACAAACAGCAGAGACCAAGATCTGCCACCACAATCTGTAATGGCAGATCTGGGTCTATGCTGTTTGCACTTCGATTCAACTTATACACAAGTATATACAGGATAACTTAATGTGTAAAGAGATTATTAGTTATCCAGACAAAATCCATTTCTCCCCGTGGTTACATATAATCAACCTTTAACTGTACAAATGTGAAAATCCAGGTCTCCTCATGGATTCATATAATAAACCTCTAACTGTACAAATGTGAAAATCCTGGTCTCCTCATCGGTTCATATAATCAACCTTTAACTGTACAAATGTGAAAATCCTTGTCTCCTTATGGGTTCACAGAATCTGCCTTTAACTGTTGTTACGACTAGGGGTAATGTAACAAAAGAAAGAATTACTCAAACAAGCTTTCAAGATTTACAAACAAATTTAATTTCTTAAAATATTAAATATTTCACAAACAAAGTGAAAGAATTAAAAATAACTTACAGTTTAGAAATTCCTAAATAATCCTAAATTGTTCTATTGTTCACTTATCCGGAAGTTATCCAAAATATTCTGAATGAAGAATGTTCCGAATGAAAACACCACTGTGCTGATGTACTAACAAGAATCAGTTATATCCAAATATTAATAATTCCAAATAAATCCTTGTGAATGTAGAATATCATACAAGTTCTAAAAAATGTTTCCATAATTCCAATGGAGCTGAATAATTCTTAAATCTTTAAATGTTAGTACTTAATCCCAAAAATGTTGTCTAAAAAAATATTTCTGAAGTAGATAATCACACACAATGAACCAATCTCGTTTATGACCTCTCAAGCTGATGTAATTACAAAGAATCCAGAATGCAGAGATTACATTTCTTTTTATAGTATTCTATACTGTGTCTTTAAAATAAATAAAACCCATTTCTTAATTCCATCTTAAATAAACATCTTCTTATTACGATCTTACAATCTAACTTCTGATCAACAAATGAATCATTCTTTGAATTGCGAAATCCAGGTCAGAACAAAAGTACAAAAAACTCACGTGCTAGGTCACGTGATATGACTCATGCTTAACCAACAATATTGATTTTCCCAGGACCAATGTACTGGGTCACATTGAAATACTGTACATGTGCACTATACAAAACAACAGCTATTAGATTATAATACAAATGTCATAAACCAAATAAAACTATATTATAATTTAAAAAGATGATACATAATTCCATAACACTGTACAAATGATAAAAAAAACATCTCTTTATTGGTTCATATAATCAACCTTCAACTATACAAATGTGAAAATCCTGGTCTCCTCATGCGTTCATATAATCAAGCTTCAACTGTACAAATGTAGAAAATCATTGTCTCTCCTCGTAGGGTCATATAATAAACCTTTAAATGTACAAATGTATGAATTCTGCACATAGCTGTAACAACACTGCAGTGATTTGGCAATACTGGGTGGAAAAAAAGGATGGATGGATGGATGCACTGACAAGGACAAAATTGGCCTCATTCCATTGTTGTTGTGGGGGAAAATGAGGAATGAAACCTAAGCTTGTTACATTACATGGATAACTACATACAGTATTTAAGGGTACTAAGAAATAATCAGTACTAATCAAAAGTAGTTATATAAAAGTTCCAACATACTTATTGGGAATTGGACTTGGGACTCCTCAAGTTTGCGCTTGTTCTCCTCTTTGTCTATTGAGGTGAGTTCTACAAAGGTTGGGGTGAAGACAAAAGAATCTGAAATAATAAGATGAAAGAAAACTTTCTTGAAAATTTACTACCTTTAGGTTCTGATATTACCATAAAAATACAATGACAGAGTTATCTCATCTTATATATAATAAAATATAAATTAACTATATAAATTTATTTATATGAGCAAATCCCAAATTACTATTGCAAAAACAAAATTAATGGTAATATTACTGTCTGAAATCTTTACCATCTTTACCTGCTCATAAGTCAATTCCAACTGCAAACTGCACAGACCCAGAACTGCCATCACATAATGTGCCTGTAGATCTGCATCTATGCAGTTTATTAGGAGTAATCAGTAGAACAAACAACATAGACCTTGATCTGCTGGTGCATAATGCAATGATGTCTGCAAATGGACTCAACTTAAATGCAAGTATATATGGTAAATACAACTTTTATCTCTATGTGAACAGGGCTCAATATTAGGATTTTTTTTAAACTAACCCACAGGATCACCATAATATATTTTTTACTGATCCTGCCTAAATTTCACTGATCCTACTAAAATCAAACAGAAGCCAGTTCAGTTTCTAATTCAACATTTATTACTAATTAGCATCAACTTGAAACAATAACAAACTGTAATTCACCAACAAGACTCATGAAAAGTTGAAAGTTCATGTTCAAGCTTCGTCAATACACTCTGGAGTCTTGTTTAAAGATGCCACAGTTTGCTGTATCTGAGGAACCAACTTTCTGTTTTGATTTCACGTATCCCTTAGCCATTATGTGCAGGGAGCTTACATTGCATGATTCCAGGGACGTTTATTAAAGTTGTTACGCTCATCAATGAATGAAGTACCCCACGCACTTTCGTACTTCTCCGAATACTCAGTGCAGAAAGTGTACAACATCACAGCCTTTCATGGGTCATACTTCAACCATTCGTATTCATTTGCCCTGCATTTCTGGTACTTTCTTGGTCTCTTCTCTTTTTCTCTCTAATTTTTGATGTTTTGGTGGTGGCTGCCCATCTTGCAAATACTTCCACTGTTCACAACTGTCACCGCACAATGCACTGAATATTTATCAACAATGACATAAATATTAAAACACACTGTTCAGTATAATTCTAGATTAATTTGTCGAGTCAGCGAATGAGACCTTTCAGATTGGTTAAGAGTGGCCTGATACCCTACACCTTTTGTTATCATCAGTAATTAGTAACAGGCACCACTACTAAAGCAACCTCATTAGACCTAGTATTTTCTCCGCTTTCATACATACAAGTCTGATAGTTCTACGTCCAAATGTCTTCATGGTTGAAAGGTCAATTGCCCATATTTGGCATATGTGATGTATGGGGATTTTTTACAACATACTTGGCAGTAATAAACAAAGGGAGTGGTATTAAAACAAAAATTGTCATATTTAACATAGGTGAATAATAGGTAAAAGTTAAACCATTATATACATTTTGAAGACAAGCAAAAGAAAACTAATCAAGACATTGTGAATAAGAATATAACAGAAAATCAATCTATAGTCAAATGTTCCTCTATTTAAAAAACACAAATATATTTTGAGAATCATCTTGATGTCAGTTTCTTCTCTGATTCCACATTTAACATTTGCCTCCACTTGCTCATTCATGAACTGTGAAATATTGATCAAAATAATGGTTAGAATTATGAAGAAAATATCACAAATTTGGGGCTTCCAAAATTTTATGTTGAGACTTCCAAAATGTACACCTTAGAAGTCCTGACTTCCTGTAATGAAAATGAAAAGAAGCGGAACTGGAAATAGTCAAAAGAAGTTATTATTTTTTGTTGCTGTTGTTGTCATTTATTTTATATTAAAGTCATGAAAATTGACTACAAATACCTTATCATAACCAAATTTTAAAATTGCAATTGTCATTTACTAAACTGTGAATTCATATCTATATACAAGAACATTGTAATGAATATGCATGATTGATTTTAACAGTAACATATAATTTTGACTCATTTATGACTCAAGAATGATATATTTCATGCAAAAAATGTTTTAGGGGGCACTTTGTAAAAATGCAGAGAAAGGCTTCAGAAGTACCTGGAAAACAGAAAAAGTCAATTTATTTTTAAAGCTGAATGTTCACAAAATATTTATGTATAAACATATGTAAAAAATATGCAAAATTTCAGCATGAAATACCATAAGGTCAGGAATTTCAAAAAGTTAACAAAATAAAAATATTACCAAGAGTTCCTCAAAGGGACTGACACTCTACTGGGCAAAAAGAATTTCCTGAAATTCAAGACAAGACCATTTCTTCCTTCTAACTGCTGTGTTGAAACCATCTCCAATATTCTTCAGCGATAACAAGATTTTCAAATTAGCTGATGTGGTGGATATATTGAATGTCTGATTGGCAACATTTTCATTTATGACAAAGTAGACATCGTTAGAAGTCTTTAGGTGAAAACCCCAGGTCATAATGATCATCCATTCAGAGGGAGTATTGACAACAAGATTTCTAAGACTGTCATCATGGCAGCCATATTGGATGTATGACGTATGACTGGCACTATTTTCATTTAGGACCAACTAGGTATCATAAGAAGTATATTGGTGAAAACCCCATGTTGATATAGCCATCCATTTGAAAAGAGTAGAGATAAAAATATTTTCCAGATAGCCACCATGATGGCCATATTAGGTTTAGTCATTTTCATCAAGAACCAACTAGACACCATAAGGACTCTTCTGATGAAAACCATGTCAAAATGACTTTCCATTTAAGAGGGGTAGTGACAACAAGATGGCCACATATTGGACGTCAGATCAGCACAATTTTAATTTATATTCAAAAAAAAATTTATAAGAATAAGCATTCATTCAGAAGAAGTAGTGATAACAAGATTTTCAAGCTGGTTAATGTGGCAGCCATAATAGATATCAGATCAGCAACATTAGGATTAACTAGACATCATAAGAAGTCTTCTGGTGAAAACACCATGTTAATATGACTTTCCATTCAGGAGGAGTAGTGATAACAAGATTTTTAAGATGGCCACTGTCGCAGCCATATTGGACCTGACATCGGCACCATTCTCATTTAAGACTAACCAGACATAATAAAAAGTCTTTTGGTGAGAACCTCATGTCAATTTGACTTTCTGTTCAGGAGTATTGATTACAAGACTTTCAATATGGCTACTGTAGTGGCCATACTGAATGTCAGATCGGCACCATTTTCATTTAGGACCAGGTCGACATCATAAGAAGTCTTTTAGTGAAAACCTTATGTTGATATGACCATCCATTCAAGAGGAGTATCGAAAACATGATTTTCAAGATGGCCACTGTGTGGCGGCCATATTGTATTTTCATTTAAGACTAACTGGAAATCATAATAAGTCTTTTGACGAAAACCTCATGTCAATATGACTTTCTGTTCAGATGGTGTTGTGATAAAAAGATTTTCAAGATGCCTGCTGTGATGGCCATACTGGATGTGAGATTGGCTCCATTTTAATTTAGGACCAACCAGACATCACAAGAAGTCTTTTAGTAAAAACTCCATGTTGATATGACCATCGATGAAGGAGGAGTAGCGATAAAAAGATTTTCAAGATGGCTGCCATGCAGCCATATTGGACATCACATCGGCACCATTTTCATTTAGGACCAACTAGACATCATAAGAAGTCTTTTCGTGAAAACTCCATGTTGATATGACCATCCGTTCAGGAGGAGTAGCAATAACAAGATTTTCAAGATGGCCATATTAGTTGTCCAAGTAGCACCATTTTCATTTAGGACCAACTAGACCATGGGATGAATGTGTGTGCAAAGTTTCATGGCAATCCTCCATGTAGTTTAGGAGGAATAGTGATAACAAACTTGTGCTAATGGACAGACAGATGACGGACAAAAGACATCACAAGAAGTCTTTTAGTGTTTGACCAGTTGAGCTAAAAAATCGTGGACGGTGCATAGGTTTGAATGTTTTCTGTGAATTTATCTCGAAAAAGATATCATAAAGAGGAGTTTATTTCTGAATTCTGCATACTCAAATTATGCAGAAAACATCCCATTTTGTTATATTTTATAATTCTGGAAAAATCATGTCCTGTTGCTACACTAATTAGATCAGTGTTGCCAGTACACCAGACTAGTTTCATGTGCTTGATGAGAGGATGAGTGGTTTAACACTTCTCCATTTGTGCCACATGCATTTATTGTACCTTATCAAGTGCAGGATATTGGTAGGTACTCCGTTAACACAATAAACAAATCAATTAATCATTAAAGGGCATGCGACTCTCGTTTTATTTGATACATCCATCACAAGACCACTTGTCAACTGTTATGATAGCGACCAGCTGTAATTTTCACTGCTGCAACTGATTAGTGACAGCTGGGTTTTAATGATCCATCAGCAAAGTCACTAACCACAGGTTAGTGGATTAGCATTAATTCTGAGCCCTGGTACTCAATTGGAAGAGTCTAATTCCTTGATCTTTACTTCATTTTCTTTTTTCATCTATGATGAAAGAGTACAAAGAAACTTCTCAGTTTAACTAAACATCTCAAAATTCCGTCTTCAAATTAAGATTTCTGAATATCTTTCTTATTGCTAGATTGGCAACAATAAGTCTTTTGCAAAATATTCAGCAGGCATCAGGGATTACCACAGTCAAAAAATCTACAATTCCACATCTTCAATTTTAAAACTAAAAACATTAGTGATTTTGCATCCTTCCCACTATCTCTACCTCTGACAAAAATATTGATAAGATAGACAACATAAAATCTCAATCTGATGAAACTTTCTGAAAAATTCAGTGAAACCAGAGTACAAACATCTCATGTAAGAATAATAAACATTGAAGCTAGGGTACAAACATCTCATGTAAGAATAACAAACATTAAAGCTAGGGTACAAACATCTCATGTAAGAATAACAAATACTGAAGCTAAGGTACAAACATCTCGTGTAAGAATAACAAACACTGAAGCTAGGGTACAAAAATCTCATGTAAGAATAAAAAGCACACTAACCCGGGTACACACATTTCATGCAAGAATAACAAACATTAAATAAAGATGATCATTATTAGTTTGATATAGTATTTATTGTGTAATAGAAGTTAAGAAACCCAAAAATTCTTATCATGAAAAGATGTAATTTTTCAAACAGGTTAAACAATAATAGTTTCACAACTCTAAAATTTAAAACTGAATAAGAAACTATTATTTTTATTAGATTTGCAATGACTGTGACTTTTAACCTTTAAACCTTAAAATGTAAAGGTTTCTTTTTTACCCCAAGTCCAAGCCATCCACAAAAAAACATTTTTCATCTTTCAGTCCCTGTGACCTTGACCTTTGACCTTTTGATTCAAAATTCAACAGGCTTCTTTCTTATCCAAAGTGTAAGCCATCCACAAACTTTGGTGAAGGTACTTGGTTGAGTATTATATTTTGGAACAGAACAATTTTCATTTTTTTTTTTATTCACGGTGAATTTGATCTTTGACCTCTTGACCCCCAAATCAATTATTTTTTGGGTCAGTCAGCTACCTTGACCTTTGACCTTTTGACCACAAAACTGATAGGCTTCTTTTAAAAAAACTCCAAATGCAAGCTATTTCCAAAGTTTGGTAATGGTAGATGGTGGAGTACTCTAGTTATTGTGGAGAAACAAAACAGGGAACAGACATATAAAAAGTATATGAATTCAAACATGAATACACTCATCAACTGCTAGCTCTTCAAGCAATCTGATATGGTGTTAAAAAAAGTTATGAACTGTGAAAACAAATGTATCAGTTTAAAAACATATTAATGATTCCGTGAAAATTGATGCAGGAAGCTTTCTCCACAATATTTGTATGATTGTAGCTTCAGTAATGCATGCAATGGTTCCAATATAACATACACCTTATAAATTCTGATTTAATACTTCAATTGAGACAAGATTGTTGGTTGTGTTCTGTACTGTTCAGTTGAAATAAACTTGTTAACAGTCAAAATAACAATACAAGTCATGGGCTCTTGCTGTGCAGACAGCTTCTATCACTGTTCAAAATAAATGTTCAGAACATGCTGCTCTTAAAGCCAGCAACTATAATGTAACAAATAGCAAAAATTCTTTAAAAAATGTTACTGATTGCCTCTAAACAATGCTGGTTTGGGGCTGCTGGACAAGCACAATTTTGAGCACTGGTTCTATACTAGGGCAGAAACAAGCACAGCCATGTCTTGTGAATCCGACTCAATCTATTCTGATTAACGAGAGTCTCTCAAAAGGACTGATGTTCTACTGGCCAAAAATATTTTCCAGGAATCATCAATAAGTCTGCTTTTTTGCCTCTTTATTCTTTCAACTGTCAAGAATTAATACCATCTCAAATATTCTTGAGAAACTCCAACATACCATATTTGGTAAGAAAAATATTTTGTTATATGTTTGAGTTATCATGTTCCCAAGATATCTGTAAGTGACATACAAAATTCTTTGTCATGGCCTTTGACATTGAACCTCATATCATGGATAGAAGGTCATTTAACTTGTCGCTGAATGTCAAGATATACCCATATACTAAGTTTTAATATTTTTGGGAACAAAAAGTTGTTGAATTGGCATCATTCAAGGTATTCTTCAGATATATTCACAAACTGGGTCTGATAAAAATTAATTCATAGTTGTTCGTGTCATCATGCTCACAAGCCGGTACAGCTGAAAACCAGAGTCAAGACCTCTCATCTTAAATCTGCCAGAGTGCTGACGATCAGATTGTTTATTGGAATCCAACAGAATACAAAGTCTGGACAAAATTGATTTGTGTATGTACAAGTCACTGTCTTCTTAGGCTAAGTGAAGCACAAAAATGTAAGCAATGACCTTTGACTGTTTTCAATCTCCTTCACAAAAGTGCAGACATTCTGGTGGTTAGATCTGCACCATTTTCATTCAGAACCAATTACATAATACAATGGCACCATTTGTTCAAGAGGAGTAGTGATAAAAAGACTTTTGAGCTGGCAAATCTGGTGTCATGATGGAGATTAGATGTGCACCATTTTCATTCACAATGAGCTAGATATTGCAAAACTAATGTTTTAGGGAAAATTCCATGAAATTAGGAGATGCAGCAACAACAAAATTTCAAGATGGCCATCAAGTCAACCATTTTGGGGGTTGGATCAGCATCATTTTAATATAGGAATGGCTACATATAGCAAGAAGAAGTGTTCATAAACAAACAAACAAACAAACCCCCCCCCCCCCCAAAAAAAAAGATACTTCAGTACAACCATCTGGTATTAGGACCAACTATGTATACGACAATCCCTTCAAGAGGTGTAGCAGTAACAAGATTTACAAGATTGCAGCCATGGTGGCCATGTTGTAGGTCTGATTGGCACCATTTTCATTTCAGAATTAAATATCATAATACATCCTTTAGTAAAATCCTCAGGTTAAACAACCATCCATTCAGGAGAAGTAGCAATAAAAACATTTTCAAGATGCATGCCATGGTGGCCAAGTTGGAAGTCTGATCAGCAGCATTGTCTTTTCTGGGCCAACTATATATCATTACAAGTCTTTTAGTAAAAACCCCATGTCAATATGATCAGCTGTTTAGAAGGAGTAATGAAAATAAGATTTCCAAGATTCCCACCATAGCAGCCATATAAGAGGTCTGATTGACACCACTTTCATTTAGGACCAATTACAAATCATAGGAAATCTTTTTGTAAAAACCCCCATTTCAATACAACCATCTGCTCAGAAGAAGTATCATTAACAAGATTTTCAAGCTGCCTGCCATGATGGCCATGTTGGAGGTCTGATTGGCACTATTTTCATTTAGAACCAAAAACATATCATATCTGTGAGTGAAAATCTGATGTTGATATGACCATCTGTTCAAGAAAGTAGTGATAACAAGATTTACAAGACGGCCACCAAGCTGTGGTGGCCATGCTGAATGTCAGATCATTACCATTTTCATTTAGGACCAACTAGACACCACAGGAAGTCTTTTGATGAAAACCCTATGTCACTATGACCATCTATTCTGGAGGAGTAATAAATAACAAGATTTTCAAGATGGCCATTGTAGTGCCATATTGGATGTCTGAGGGTCAAAATTTTCATTTTTGACCAACTAGACCCTGGAATGAATGTGCTTGTAAAGTTTAATGGCAATCCTCCCAGTAGTTGATGAGTAGTAGTATTAACAAACTTGTGCTAACAGCCATTGTTTAAGCTCTTCTGGTCTTAGACAAGTAGAGCAAAAACTACTGAATTAACTCTGATGTTGCATAAATGGCTTCCACTTTAGATGATTTTCTACAAATGGTTTTCATTCATGGCATCACATTAAATGGTCAGATTTATGAGATAGACTGTAATTGACTTTCCTTGCAAAAACCTGAATAAACCAGAAATGTGTTCATACAACACAGATACCCCTGTCAATATGATGCAACTGAAGGACAAATTTCCAAGACAAACAGGAGCAGTAACTCTCAAGTGTTTTCTTCAGGCTGTGCCCTTGTGCCTTTAAGCACAGTAAAATTTGAAAGGGTACACAGACAGCAATGGCATGTCATAAATGTTGCACAAAACACGGGCATTTATTTCATCTGAAAACTTTAGGCTATCTAGAGGCTTGATTACAAGACTTGGACCATACAGCAAGGTTCTCACTGAACAACATTACATCATGTTTTGACAGACCTCTGATCAAACAAATTATAAGCAATTATTTTAATGGACAATGTTGATCTGCATGAAGGTGATAATGACTGATGGTCAGATTAATGGAATTATTATGGATTTAGCGGTTGTAGGTTATGACTGAACTGAAATTAATGACAATGACAATGGGGGAATGGCCTCAGTATCAGATAGCGATGCTGGGAGTGATAGCTTGGCCATTCAAGTGTAAAGAATTCATAGAAAATACTGCTAGTAATAAAAAAAAAATGACTATAATGGAAAATTAAAGATTTCATTTCTTTTGAAATGTGTAGGCACAATCAGTTTTTATCTGTAGTAATTTTCATCTTGAATAATAACATGAGAAAATTTCACAATAATTCAGCTCAAATGAGAAATTCTTGTATGAAATTAACATTGGTGAAAAGAAATTTAATATAGAAGGAAGCAAGTAATATCCATTGTAAATGATGAAATAATAAGCAGGAGTCCCTCAAAGTGAAATGGGCCCATAAATTTGACCATAGGAGCACTAAGGGCTCTTTTTCAGAAAGCTGGAGAAAACACTGCACTCCATAAACTTTTGTTCGAAAACTGAAAATAAAATTTACCTAGCTCTTCTACCTATTATGTAAAGCATAATGTAAAATTTGGTTTTAATGCATCAAGTTATTTAAAGGTTAATGAGCAGAAACGAAATTCATGATGGACTTGACATGACAGGAGGAACAACACAGGTAACACTATATGCCCCCCTCCAAAGATATGGTGGGGCCATAAAAAGCTTTCCACTTCTGGGTAACAACATGCAGTTATCTTATGTGTCAACACTGTGCCTGGGAGAGGTTTCCACAAAAACATGTAATTACATTTTTCTGTGAGTCCCCTTTGCTTCTAAGGTTTCCATATCTGGGTAAAGAACATGTAGTAAACTTTCCTTATGCAATATTTGTGCTTCAGAACAGAATGGTTTTCATGTCTGGACAAAAATTGTGTTGTCAAATACTCATGTGGAAACCCCCTGCTTTAAAAAAGTTTTTTTCCCTGGTCCCAAAAAGTACCAAAAAGAAATGTTTCCATACCTATATATAGGGTTGTCATGTTTACAAAAAAAATTTGAACACTTACATGTCTTTTAAGAAACAAACAAAATGCATCTGTTGAAACATCATTGTAGTAGACCATAATGAAAGTGGCTTTCTCTAGCAAAAATGTTGATGTGATTATCACTCTTTTCACTGATGTTGAAGAATAATTATATCTGTTGTTAAAACATACCAAAATCTTGGGTTTTTTTTAAGTGTAAATAAGTTTATAACATTTTACTTACAAGTTTGAAAGACATCAGCAGCAAACAGATCCATGTCAATAAATTCAGTTGAATATAATTAATTGCATTAGTTTTCACTTGATACCTAGGTAATTGTCAATTAAGCGGCTCATCAATGCAATTATTTTGGTAACAAGAACCAAATTTATCTTTTTTCCAAAACTAATAGCTACTCTAGATTTAAAATTTACATGTACTAATTCAATTTCTGTCGACATGTAGATACACATCACATTGGCACAAGTACGCTCGATGTAGATTAATACAAGAATACCAGCAAATGGTATTATATCAGGTAGTCACTTAATAACAGCACAGGGTCATCTCAAAACATGTTAGTAAGTACAGAACATTAAGCTTCGACAATGTAGCATTGCTCAAAGACTGGCAAAATTGACATTCACTATATAAAGCTAACATGAATATTTAAGATGAGAATTAGAAAAGAGAACCATGAACGACACATTATATGTGTGTCCATACTGAATAGTCTGCTCTATGTAAGCACTAGTAGGGCATGGTTGAATCCTGAGATTACTGACCAACAGGTCCCAATGATCTGGACCTTTAGTCAAGGTATGCGATCTTGAACTAAAGTTACTGTGCAGAAACCATTATTTTCTTATTAGACTTTGACCATAACCTCTGACCTTTGGACCCCAGAATCTAAAGATTTCTTTATTACCCTAAGCCATCCATACCTTCAGTGCAATCCCTCCACATACAAATCTCCCTCAATAACTTGCACACAATGGAGTCATAAAACATAGACCGCACTATAAGCAAGGGTGTTAGTTACCGAGGGACCTAAAAAAAAAACAAGAAGGGAATGCCATCTCCGATGGACACTGAGAAAAACCCAGGAGGGGGGTAACAGTGCTGCTTAATGGCTGAATACTCGTTTTATAATCGCGTTGGAAATAATTGTTAATAAAGAGCTTTTTCTAATGAAGATGTTTGCATTTTTATATGAATCACCTTTATTTTCAAGATACCCAACCTATGAAAGATCGTTACCAACATTTTCCAAGAGAACAACTATCATGTGTATGCGAAAACATTGTGTATTACGTCACTGCTTTTTGCTGTTTATTCACAACAAAACAAGATTCCTTATTTTCAAAAACAAGGTACATTTATTTCATGAAACAACCGTCAACGTCGAAATTCAATTTTATTTTATTTTTCTTTACAGATGCCGTGATTTGATTTCAAGTAATAGTGAAAATTCTTCTGATCCTTGAGGAATCTCCGAGTGCCAATTCAAACTCTGGAACTCTCTTCTCCATAAGAGAACCGTATTGGTGAAACAAAGCTTTGTATTCATCAAGTACTCATTTCGCTTGGTTGCCTTGTGAATGAGTAGGCTAATTTAAGGTAGTTTAATTATATTACTTTCATAATAATAGTTTAATTATATTACTTCCATAATAATAGTTTAATTATATTACTTCCATAATAATATTTATAACAGTGTTCAATTGATCAACTGAAATGAGTTGACCTGACACACGACCACGAAGGCTAGCTCTTAGGCAGGTGAGGAAGGATTTACATGCCTTTTAACTTTTCTTTTATTCCACCCCCTTTATTTGATTTGATACAAATGATGTAATTAACGTGATAATACAAAGCAAGTCTGCTTTTAACTGAGTGTAACAATACAACAAACACTTCTACAAGTCATAGATCAAAACATGGTTGGCACTTAATTAGGTCCGCACAGAAATGCTTGTGGACATAGCTGTGATGGTAGAATGACATTTTTCACGTTTGAATACAAGAGGGCATATTGCATTTATGATGATTACACTGAAACTGAATTAAATGATAGAACAAAAATGCAAATTTCATTTGATAAAACTTATTTAATTGGTATTTATTTATTAAAGTGTTGCTACCAGTAGGCATTAGTGACATTTTCATTTATCAAAATTTTATTAAATATTGTTATTTACTGCGTACCGAGAATGTTGATTGGTAAGAAAATTTAACAACATGTATGACTTTTTATCAAAAGTTGAGAATTTTATGTTGATTCAAATTTCCGGGTTTTCAACAATTTCATTTATCAATTTACCAATTTTGATTGCGATTTTCTTCATGTCCAACAAATAGGGGCCAAATTTTGGGGTATTTTCTAGTTTTAAAAAATGGGATCCATGCCGTATTATATGTGGGTTCGTGAGTTAACCGGGTGTGAATTATCAAGGGATTGGTGTACTTTGGTCAAGGTATGTGGTCTAGAACTAGTCATTAAGCAAAAAATATTTGTCTTCTTTCAGTCACAATGACCTCGACCTTTGGCCCCAAAAATCAATAGGCTTCTTTCTAATTATCCACAAACGTTTTGTGAAGGTACATGGTTGACAATGGAAACTTTGTAGTAAAAACATTTTTCTTCTTTCAGTCAGTGACCCTGACTTTTTACATTTTGACACCAAAATCAATAGGCTTCTTCCTTACTCCAAGTGCAAGCCATCCACAAAGTTTGGTCCTGGTTAGTAATGTAGAACTGAAGTTATTGTATGAAAACCATTTTTTACATTTTGACACCAAAATCAATAGGGTTCTTCCTTAGCCCAATTGCAAACCATCCACAAAGTCTGGTAACTGTTGATCATAAAGAACTCAAGTTATTATAGGGAAAACAAAGTGGCAACAGATGGACAGATATCCAGACAGACGAACAACATCATAACATAATACACTCTGTCTTATGGTGGGGATATAAAAAGAAAACCATGTGAGGGATTTAGCTCAATGCAGAAAGTTTTGAAACCTTCCTTTTCCAATATACTGCAAGGTCTCATGTCACGTGCACACATCATGGCTCGTTTTTCAGTACACTTTTGTCATTTTACATTCAACATTTTGAAAAACTGCAATTGGTGGTTTAGTAAGGATCTTTTTGAAACCAGTTGTAGTGAAGGTGTTTAATGTTTTGCAGAACATCAACACATGTAGGTTATTTAGTGCTGAGGCAATTGGAGTAAAGGCCCTTACACGAGGACACACTACAGAAGCCAACATGGGCTGATCCGATGGTAGGATTCAAACCCACACCGTTTTAATCACAAGTCTGGCATGTAAACCACCGCACCACCATGGCTACTGACTCCATTAGTTGCCTCTTACAACATGCAGAAGGATGCATTAGGCATATTCTACATCCCTGAGCCAGCTGGGGGATGAATACTTGTTTCTACATTAGATGATTCAACATTGTGCTGGTACTACCACCTGAGTGAGCTAACTCTGTTGCACATAAGATGCATTTTATCTTCTATTTTCCACTATTTTCTACCTCAGTAAAATATCTGCAAACTTCGGATTGGTTATTTTTGTCAGACATTTTTATTTTACCATCATTCCAAACTTTGTTAACATCATAGATCAGATAAATTATTTGTTTACATGGAATATCGATTTTGTACACATTTACATGACAAACATCAAATTATGTTGTTTACATGTGTATACATGACAGCCCTACTATATAAAAGCATTTTACAGACCTTTTCTTGAAAGAATTGTGCCATCATGCTGGAAACATTTCCATACCCAAGTAGTAATATGCAGTGAACTCTGCTGTCAGAATTCTGTGATTTCAAGGAAAGATTTCCACAGCTGGGTATGGGTATGAGGGGCAAACTGTTCAACAAATCAGGATGGTGGCCAAAAGATTGGATGGCATGAAGCTCTACTTACTTAATATCACTATCTGAATGGAGATATTCACCTGTGTCTACTAAATCACACTGTAGAGCTAGCTGATACTGCTCGTAGCGGTCAAGAAGTTTACGAATCATCTCAAGGGGGTCAACTATGATGCATTCTGGATGGTGATCAATATAACTCTGCAATAAAAAAAAAATAAAAACAAGTACTGCAAACTGCACATGATACAGCTGTCTCATGACCTTTTCCCTACTAATGGCTATGACCTTTGAGCTAAGCATTTGACTACTGTATCATAAGGTGTGGATCTAGGTAAAGGTTCGTCAAAATATCTGTAAATCATAAAAAGTGACAGCCTGGAGGAAACAGGTCACTGACTTGCATTATCATTTCCCAATACCTTAACCTTGAAGCAAGAGGTATGACTGTATATATGCAAGATGCTATCAATCCAAGATACATAATAGGCTAAAGTTTCATTAAAATATCTTCTTGGGTTCAAATGTTTTAGGTGTACATGGACAGGGGTCATTGATTTATATTTTCCCTGCTATGACCTTGACCTTGAAGCAGGTGGGTTCTTACAGTATGTGACACACTGTTTAGTCATGATAGAATTTTCAGTGGTTTGAAAGTTATATGCATCCTCTGGTGTTTGGCAAATCATTACTCCAGACAAAAATACCAGTCCGAGTTACAGTTTCCCTTGATACACCATCTATATATGATATTTAATTGGTTAAACTGGGATTTTTCTACCAATATGAAAATGGGGCCCAGGGTTCATGGAATGTCAATTTTTGCATGTAAAACTGCCCAATTGGGAAATTTTAAATAAAAATTAGTTATCTATTGCCTACTGATAGATAAATACAAGAGGTTATTTAGATTTAATACATTAGATTGCCTTTTCTAAAAGTCTCTTACATGTACTTTATTAATTTTAAGTTATTTTACATCTCCAGATCAAATTAGCACGAGCACCTTGTTAATTTTAGCAGAATTTTCTCAGAAATACTCATACAAAATAACTGAGGATCACAAGGGAAAGACAAGAAGCATGTTTGTATGATTGTGTATCCCATTATCATCATCATCACTACCACCACCACCATCTCCAGATTCGTCAGTGCCATGATCATCAGTCCCTCAACATCATCAGACCTATCATCAGCATTATTATGATATGGATAATGCTGCTTCTCATCTGCAACATCGGTTCTAGACTCAGCCTGTTGCACTATTATGTCATCTTACAAGCTTCCACTTTCAACTGGTTTATTTGTTACAATAAAACGAGTTTTGAGTTGTGCAACATTTATCACAAAGTGATCAATTTTTACTGATCAATGTCAAAAAGATTATGCACTTGCATTTACTATCTTGTTCTTTTTATTAGCAAGGTAGTGGTATAGATCAGATCACAGTGAATTGGATGCTTGAACGTTCACATGCAAGCTTTACTGCGTCTGCAATAGTCAGACTGGAAAAAAATATTAACTTGATTTGCATAGTTTTTTTTCCATACATGTATTCGTCAATGAAGCGATCAAAGTATATCTGGATTTTTAAAGAGTTCATTTGGGAATATTTTAACCTA
Source organism: Margaritifera margaritifera (assembly GCA_029931535.1). Lineage (NCBI taxonomy): Eukaryota > Metazoa > Mollusca > Bivalvia > Unionida > Margaritiferidae > Margaritifera > Margaritifera margaritifera. The sequence continues at coordinate 809,174 of JAQPZY010001468.1, read as the reverse complement.
CAAATTGATACTCTTTGGCATTGGGAATGGGTCCAAATTTCAGCCCTAAAACAGTACCAGAAAAATCCATTCTAAAGTTTCATTAAAATATCTTCAATGGTTGAAAAGTTAAACTCTCGGCAAGGATACAAGTCACAGAATTAAATTTTTCCGTGCCTTGACCTGGAGGCAAGGAGCATGGCTATGGTACATGACATATCTAGTCATGACATACTTGGGCATTGTTTCATTAAAAGTTATACTCTGTACATGGAGACAAGTTGCAGAATTACATTTTCCCTTGCTATGACTTTGACCTTGAAGCATGAGGCATGCTTATGGTATGTGACACACCATCTAGTTTCATGAAAGTCCCTCCAACTGTTACAATGTTTTGCGTCAGAAAAGCAAATATTAATGGACAAATAATATGTTTGACTTAAGACAGGAGCATACAAAAAGATCGGGATAAGAAGACAGAAAAACATGGAGATAAAATCAAGTGTACCATTAAATGTGGCATCTTGACTGAACGTTTTGAAAATGTAGCTTTTATATTGCATAAGTGAGAGAAGAAATCCTACCAAATTCTGATACAAACTTTATGCACACAGTAATATAACAGCAAAGTTTTGGTTGAATATAGTAACTAATGTAGAAGATGAATGACTTTAAGAAATTTTAAGACACAAGTTTATTATTGCCAATGCCAACACTGTTGTCGCTGTTGCATCAGAAAAGACATATTTTGCACCTTGGTTAAACTGTCAAGTGGATATTTTATGTATCGCTGTCCTCCTATAATGATCAAGATAGGGGGATTTGTTCAATTTAGGGGGGCACTGTCAGTTTGGGGTGGTAAAATGTTCCCTGGGCTGGCTCAAGATGCAACACTGTATATGTCGTGCCCTTTACAGGAGAGACAAAAACAAAAGGCTATCAAAGAAAGGCTACTGAAGAAATATGTGTGTTAAAGAACACATCGACAGCTCCATTTAGTGTGTCATCATGGGAGTGAGGGGTTGAGTGCTGGCTATGATTATTGGCTGTGGGGAGATTTTTAATCAAAGGTATTAATGAACATTATGATTTACGTAGAATAGGTGTTGGAAAAAAAGAATACAGTGCCACACACTTCCAACTATAATGTAAAATACATATCCCCATGCTCCCACACTTTGTCCTATTCATCCCCAATAGTTGAACTCTTAGTGTTAAATCCCTGGGAATAAGAACAGACCCAGGGGTCCTATTCAAACCCTCATCTGATATTCAGCTTGGATCACTAATCACACACCATTTCTCAGACATGTTGGCCTCGTAGTTTTGGAGTTATTCTAAATTGATGTAAAACAACCCCCACCCTCCAGCACCACCCAAGGAACTGCATTAAAATGTTAAAACTGTGGTGTACACATAAAGACCACCCCCAATCATACCCAAAACATTTAATTTTTATACACAGAACTGACTGTACAATAATTGAAGATGTTAATTGGTACTAAATGGGGGTGAATCCAATCTTGTTCTACAAGGGTCTGATTTTAAAATGGGCGATTTGGTTATGCCAAAAAATGGACAACATTGTTTTTCAATTACCAGTAAAAGTGTTATTATCAGTGAGAAAGGAGGATTCAACTAAAATTCCTCCCAACCTCCTAATGTCTCTGCCACTGCTGAAGTTATAAACTGAAATCATATTTTGCAATATGGTGAATTTATTGATTTAATTACAAATTTAACGACTCTACAATATACATTTTCAATACTTGTATATTTTCCATGTATTTCTGTTCCTCATTACGACCCTGCTCTGCCTTCACCAGGATGTCAGTGAACTTGTGAAGGATGAGATCAAATGGCCCTTGGTCCTCTAGAGAGATGTCTAGATCAAGCTGAAAGAAAAAAGAATGTTTGCTTTGATTGTTTAAGAATTAAGAATATTTACTTTTCCAGCATTATATACCTTGAATCAGTCACTGTAGAGTCAGACTAAAGGACATCTTCTCAAATTTCCTTGTCCACTTCAATAACCATGTCCACTTTTCAGGATACAATTATTTTAGTTGAAAAGGAAATTATAGCAAACTGCTATAGTGTGACTCAACAACAACTGATTCAAAGTGTATAAGATGGAAAAGTTCATATTTATTGCAGAAATGAATAAATCCATTACCAGAGTGCATGTGATCATTGTCAGTCTCCCCTCTCATGAGCCTTTCCTATTGGAATTTGAATTACTCATGTTCAATAACTAGTGGCATAGCAAGAAAATCTACACCCCTCCATGCAAAATTTAACTCTGGGGCGCCTCTCAATACAAAAATGTTGTTTGATGGGAATTTTGGGCCCCCATTGGGCCTGGGCCTCCTTTGCTTGGGCAGTTGTTATGCCACTGCAAGTAACCACTCCTTTCTAAAATTTGTTTTGGACATATGAATCTACATTTTTTCGCTCCCTGTACACTACTTTGCAAATAAATGCAGCACAGTTTTTGCTTAAGATTTCATCTTCTACACTCTTCTACACACATTCTATAAATGACCCACCACAGAAGCTAATCAAAATTACTAAGACATTTCTGTCAGCCAATGAAATGGATCATCTTATGATTCTTTGGCAATGAGTGCCCTCTATTCAGTAGGCGTGGGATGCATTCTATTCAGTCTAAAGTCTACTGTAACAATCTTTTATCTTTATGTTCTTTGATATTTTGTATGTGCCCCATGGGTGCCATAGAAGGAACTTTCATGCTCCAAAAATGAAAAATAAGGGTCACTGGCGCAAGAAAGGAGCCAAGAATGAACCCTGGAATGTGATCTTGAACTGAAGTTATTATGCACAAAAATATCTCAACTTTCAGTCAGTGACCTTGACCACTGACATTTTGACCCAAAATTAATTCAATTGGCTTCTTTCTTACCCAGAATAAAAGCCATCCACAAAATTTGGTGAAGGTACATAGTCCCAGAACTGACATTTGTGTGCAGAAACCATTTTTCTTCTTTCAGTTAGTGACCTTTGACCTTTTAACCCCCAAATCAATGGGCTTCTTCCTTACTCAAAATACAAAAGATCCCCAAAGTTTGGTCCAGGTCTTTTATGTAGAACTAATTTTAATGTGCAGAAACCAATGACACAGTGACCTTACCCTTTACCTTTTGACCCCAAAATCAATGTTTCTTCCTTACCCAAAATGCAAAGTTTGGTAATGGTAGATGATGGAGAGCTCAAGTTATTGTGCAGATAATGAAATAGGTAAGAGATGGACAGACATTATAACATGATATGCTTTGCCGTATGGAGGGTATATACAAATATATATTAGTTATGTATTAATATCATTAAAAGAAAAAGTAAAAGATGCATTAGTATTCATATATACAAGTATATTAGTGTGACCACAACATCAGTGTAAAGAATTTACATACAGTGGTCCTCAGTCCATTGGGATAACAGTCCTGGCTCTTCTCTGGAAAGCCCCCACCCCACCCCACATGGTCATCTGACATGACATCAGAATAGTATATTTTACTATTGTGTCGCCCTCATGAGAGGCCAGTACTCATTTTATAAGACCACCTTTTAAAACAGAAGGAGGTGACCTTAAAAAGTGGGACCAGTGCATTAGAAATCAGAGGAAACTGCTGCCATCTCATCAAAAGCATGAATGAGATTTTTAAGACGTTTACATGTACTTTCAAAATATAATTCATTAATATTATTCTATTCAATCTGTTTCTTCAACAAAATAAACTGTCACTTGTTAAGAGATAAAGTGAACATCCAAAACGTTTGATATCATCCAAAAAAAAATACAGGATTACATTAGTAAGAAGATCAGAACAAAAGTTTTGGTCCAACATGTTCCAAATTCCAAATATAGCATAAAAAAGTCTGCAAGAGGAACTACAATTTTGTAATTGGTATACTTTATATATAGCATTACTCCTATTATAGGCCCAGAGGGGGAGGGGGGAAGCCTTATACATTTTTTTAGCAAGAGTAAGTACTGTGAACGGCACATTACAGTATATAATTGCCTTGTGCTTAATAGTCCTCTATGTAGACACTATCGACCAAGGGGTCTCAACAATCTGGACCTTTGGTCAAGGTATACAGTCTTAAATTGAAATTAATGTGCACAAATCACTATTTTCTTTTTAGACTTCCCATGACTATAACATTTGACCTTTAGACCCCAGAATGTACATGTTTGTTTATTATCATAAGTACAAGCCATCCACAAAGTTTGATCAAAGAACTTGCTCTTGAACAAAAGTTATCCTGCAAAACCCATTTTTGTTTGAGGCACAATGACACTGACCTTTAACCATTTGACCCCAAAATCAATAGGCCTCTTCAATACTTTAAGTGTAAGTCCTCCACAAACTTTGGTCAAGATAATAAAGTTAATATGCAAAACATTTTTCTTCTTTCAAAGTTTCCTTGATCTTTCACCTTTTGACCCCAAAATCAACATGCTTCTTTCTTACCACACATGTAAGTCATCCACAAACTTTGGTGCAGTTACATGGTTTATAATTGAAATTTCTGCAGAAACCATTTTTCTTCTTTCAGTCACAGTAACCTTGATCTTGCAATTTTTGACCTCAAAATCAATAGGCTTCTTTCTTACCTCAAATACAAACAATTGATAAGGTTTGATCCAGATATGTGATGTAGAACTAATGTTATTGAGCCACAAACTTTTTTCTTCTTTGAATCACAGTGACCTTGACCTTAGACCTTTTGATCCAAAATTCAATAGGCTTCTTCCTTAACCCAAGTGCAAGGTATATACAATGTTTGGTAAATGTAGATGGTGGAAAACTTGAGTAATCGTGCAGAAACCATTTTTCTTCTTTCAGTCATTATGACCTTGGCCTTCGACCTCAAGAACAATAGAGTTCTTTCTTACACAAATACAAGCCATCAACAAAGTCTGGTAACTGTAGAAAACTCTAGTTATTGTGCAGAATAATGAATTCTCTTTTCAGTCACAGTGACCTTGCCATGTGACCTTTTGACAGTACATTGTTACCGTAATTCATTATTCACCGAAAGTATATTAGATGAGAATCTCATCCCCTCCTCTGAAAAATTTTAAATAGGGCATTTGTTTTAATACTCACACGACCCATCAAAAAATCATTACCATCTGACATGGGAGCCACAGTAGCTCAGTTGGTAGAGCATCAGATTTGTAAGCCAAGGGATGCAGATTCAATATCCCCAGAGGCCAGCCTGGATTAGGTGCCTCAGTGTATCTTTTGAGAAAGGCACTTAGCTCCCATTTCCTCAGCATGATATAGCCAATAATGTGTTCAAATGTAGTTTGGGGGGGGGGGGGGGAAACTAATTTTAATTATGCAATACTTACCCATCACTATTATATAGCTTATTTCTTTTTCGTGTCGAAAAATCTCGTCCGTTCAATGTGAATACATCGTCCCAGAGAGTGGAGAATTTTTGTCAACAAGACACGGCACACTCGTGCACCTCTCCGCGCCTACGCAAACATTCATCTTTTTCAAAGACGACATTACGCCAGGACATCAGAGCGGGGTGGGAGGAGGGCATTCGGTAATAGTGATGGGTAAGTATTGCATAATTAAAATTAGTTTTACCTCCCCAAAAAACTACATTTTAATAGCAGCAATACATTACCCTATCACTATTATATAGCTGAATTTGTCAGTTAGGCGGGTAGGCTGATGTGTTAAACTGATCAAAAACAGAGAAAAAATGGAAAGTGCTCACCATTTGAGGGAGAGATCCACTTTACAAATTGTTGGAGTCCCTCTGGGCCACATGTTGTGTCGCAACTATGGTCCCAAGAGAAAATGCCTGCGCAATGAGCGGAGGTAGAGAAGGTAGTATGGGATCGCCAAAATGCTGCCTTCATGATGTCCTCCAAGGAAGAGTGATTTAGATAGGCCCATGAGGCAGTGGAGGCTCGAACCGCATGGGCTTGATGTTTCCTAAAAGAGGGGTCTCTATCGGCAAGGGACTAGTATGCGACAATCCACCATGATAGTGGAGGCCGAAATATCAACAGAGCCCTTAAGAGGAAGGAAAAGACATTTCCTACCCTTTCTTTTCCCTTTTAAAGCATTTAGATAGAAACGTAGTGCCCTAACTGGGCAAAAAAACCAATCTTGATCATCTCCAGTACAGATTCGACTGAGACTGGGATTCTTATAGGTGATGGGGCTACCACAGGTAACTGATTAGTGTCAACAGACAATGCATGAATCTTGCTGCGTCTTCTCGCAGATGCCAAAGCAAGAAAAGACATTGTCATGAGTGTGAGGTCCTGAAGGAAGCCTTGCTCAAAAGTTCAAAGGGGGTTTTGGTTAAGGACCATAAAACACAAGATAGATTCCATCTGGGCATAATAGAGCGGGAGACAGGTCTCTGCAGCTCAAAATACTTAATGAGATCAGCAAGATGAGAATCTGAACCGATTGCTGAGCCCTGACAGAATTTAGGTGTGTTGGAAATGACAGCTCTATAGTCCTTGATAGTTGATACTGAACATCTTTTCTTTTCTTGAATGGGATAAAAAGGAAATCAGTAACTGAAGTTACTGAGGGACAGCTAGGATCAACATGTTTCCTACTGCACAAATCACAGAAGATTCTCCACCTGGCATCATAGACCTTGGATGGTGAAGCTCTCCTGGCCTGAATGATGCAACTGGCAACCCAGCCCGAACACTTGTTCTGGCAGATAGATCGCCTGAGATGAGCCAAGCGTGAAGGTGGAGAATGTGTAGGTTGTTGTGTAGGAGGGTGCTCCTGTGTTGCAACAGAAGATCACTGAACCATGATCGTTGGGGCCATAATGGGGCTATGAGAATGATATGAGCAGTGGAAGTTCTGACTTGCAGAACTTGAGGTAGCAGTCTGAACGGTGGGAAGGTGTACTCGAACAGACGATCCCACTGGAAGCTGAATGCATCCACTGCCCAGGCTCTCTGGTCCGGGACTGGTGAGACATAAAAGGGAAGTCTGTTGTTGAGCCTGGTCGAAAACAAGTCCACAAGGGACTTCCCCATAGTGAGAAAAAGGATTCTGTTACGTAGCAGTGAGAGTCCATTCCATGAGGACTGTTTTGCGTGACCTGGACAGATTGTCCGCTAAAACGTTCTTCTTCCCTGGAATCTGACGAACTAGGAAGGTAATGTTCTCCGAGGTGGCCCAGCAGAGGAGGTTTCAGACCTCCACACTGAGAGAAGGGGCGTGTGTGCCTCCTTAACATCGGAGATACGCTACGATGGACGTGTTGTCGGAGAAGGCCATGACACATCGAGCCCTTACTCTGACGATGAACCATTGCAATGCTAGAACTATGGCTTCCATTTCTAGGTTGTTATGTGGAGGGAGTCCCGAGTCCAATGACCCTGCAGAATTACGTCGTCTGGCTCTAGTTATGCGCTCCAACCGATATCTGATGTGACGGCGAACAGATAGGAGTGGGGCTGAGGCACATGCATAAGGACCCTGGTCAGGAATCTGTTCCAATTCATCCACCAGCGCAATGGTGATGAAAGTCTGGTCCTAGAGGAATCAAAGCTGATAGAGAATCCCTGTGTGGTTCCCACCTTGCGAGAAGGAGAACTGTAGAGGGCGCATATGGAGACCTCCTAAGGGAACCAGATCCGAAGCAGCATTCAAGGTTCCTAATAGGGATAGGTAAAGGCAAGCAGATAATAATGTTTTTGCTCATAATGCCTCTAGAAGTGCCAGGATTCAATCTATGTGATCCGGTGGAACCCAGACTAAGTTCTGGTTCACGAGGAAGTTCACCCCTACGTAAACTTAGATGGAACGAGTTCTGACTTCTCAAGGTTGGGTAAAAAAAAACAACCGAGCTACTGTGGACCAACAACGGAACAGATCCTGATAGAGGGACTGGACCTGAACATTATGGATCAGCTAGTCATGAAAATACTGGAGAATCGGGGTTCCCAGTAATCAGAGATAGGTCACTACAACTCCCATAACTTGGGTGAAGACTCTGGGTGCAGAAGCGATTCTGAATGGCAGAACCCAGAATTGAAAGACTTCCTGGTCCAAGCAAACCCGGAGGTATTTCCACTGGTTTAACAGGGGGAGATCGATAATGATACACAATTTCCCACTTTTCTTGATGACCAGGAAGAATTGGGAGTAGAATGCATGAAGCCGGTAACCCTCACTTACCCACCCATCATCCGAGTTACTTGATCAAGCCTCTGAAAAGAGGCCTCGACAAGAACCTACAGGGACATTAGGGGAGGAATGCACAGCAGGAGAGGGTGCAAGTCCCTTGGGCTGTCCCCCCCACCACCACCACCTTCCTTGGGAAAGGGAGGTGGGTTGTGGAAGTTCCTCCTGAGGACCTTACCAAGGAGGAGGATGTCTCATTTGAGCTTGTGCATTGGACTGGGGCTGCAACTGTTTTTAAAAATTTAGTGGGTGGCCCCTGGGGGCAACTCACCTTAGCGTGCTTCCTGGCCGATTGCGATGGGCCAGGTGCAGTTGTGAAGAATCTCTGTTCATGATCCTTCATATCTTGTGAAGCCACAGTGGGGATGAGTCCTCCGAGGAGGCTCTCGGCTTCCAATGGAGCACCTCTCAGAAGGTCTTTACTATGGTTAAGTAAGACTTTTGAGGAGTCCAGCACAATGTGATGGTGGATGTTAGAAGTTCCACTAATAAAATCATTGCGACAGAAAGTGAATTCCGGGATGTCTTGGTCACAGCTTCCAGCACGCATTGTAATGCGGCTGGGTTCAGCGCAGCCTACTTCAGCATACTAAACGAAGTAGCCGAGAAGAGGTCTGCATGGGAAGCTATGGTGACCAGAAGCAGGCCTTTCTGCTCAAAGGCTTTAATTATTTTAATAGGAAGGCATGCCCAGGCTCCAATTATAATACCCACTTGAGACGCATCTGCATCCAACCCAGTAACTAGAGGCAGAGACCAAGGTCTCAAAGTAGAGGTAGGGACAGACCACCCTCTATGCCGTCTAGCATAGGCTGGCCTGTGGAGAAACCTCTGTCACATTTCCTCAATCATTGAGGAATGTAGAAGGAGCAGGAGATCTGGTTGTGGCTGGGTCCCGGAGATCTTTTAAAACTGGAGAGGATCTTCTTGGGCTGTGCGCAAGATGGTGGGCAGAAGTTACAGCATTATCAAAAGACCAGATCTCCTCCGATTCATCTAAGTGAGAGGAGCTGGTGGGACTGATAGGAGGCGACAAATGAGCAGTTTCTACCTAGATCTCACTGGAGTCAATGAGGGTAGATAACACATCATCATCTAGAACACTTCGAGCAGGAGAGTGGCTGGACATCATTATGTCCTTCAGAGACAGTGACATAGGTGCACTTGTACTTGTTCATCTATGTGTTCTAGACGTTCCAGGATAAAGACAAGACCGCTTGTCTTTCGTGGATGATGCTATGCCTCCGCCTTAATGGTGAATCCCACCTGGCGAAGAGGCGATGGCGGAACATGAGCCGCAGCATCGCCTCTAATCTGGGCCCCACATCCCATACAGATTCATTAGTATAATAGGAAAGGGGGGATCCCAATCCGATCCCCTTCCCTAGTCTCAACCCTCTGGGCAGACTCCCAATCCTGTACAGAGTATGATGGTAGAGTTGGGAGAGGGGGTCTCGGTCCGATCCCTATCCCCGCACAATGAGGCCTCTGGGTGATGACCAGTGTAAGGTTGGTGACAGGTTCGAGATGACCGACGGCCTGTGACAATGTAACTGGCCACCGGGACGAAGTCACCGGTGACCTGTCATCATATATTGACCGGTCACCAGTCACCGGTCAAAACCCAGTGACTGGACTGGGCACCGGTCATTACCCGGTACCCGGACCGGGCACCGGTCAATACCAGATGACAGGACCGGGCACCAGTCAATACCCGGTGACCGGACCAGGCAACGGTCAATACCCGGTCACCAGTTAATACCTGGTAACTGGATCGGGCACCGGTCAATACCCGATGACCGGAACAGGCACCGGTCAATGGCCAGTTAGGCGACATAGATATGTCAGAACCTAGTTCATCTTCATTACTAAACAAGGTGCAGTGCATCTCCCATTCGAGAGGGTGCGACACGATACACCGGAAGTGTTGGACGCAGTGCAGCTCCTGCCTCGCGGGAGGGTGTGACAAGCCACCCTGAGACGAGCGGTGCACTTCCTTCCTCGCGAAAGGCAGCATCACGCTACTGTGAACGTGAGGGGTGTTCGACTTCTCCTCCCTTTCGGGGGGAGGCGATCTACTCCTCAAACATTCACTCTCTCCTACAGGAGGGGCCTTACCTGACGAGGTTTGAAGAAATTACTTTGTCTATTCTGTGTTTCCTTTACTCTTTCTCATAGTGTTATAATAAAAAGCAGCACTCAACTATTTAATTTTTCAACAGAATAAAACTTATGGTACTTGTTTGGCTTTTTATACATTACTGTGCAGATTTGGGGGTGATAAATCACTGGTGTTGATAGTTTAGATAATTTTGGAATGTCAGCATCGCTTGTTGTTTCATGGGTGTGTTTGCTTCTCTTAGTGCCAGAAAGACAATGACCCCTTATCAGTATCCTCTGTCATCTGGCACACTTATTAGTTTGATTTTGAAAGATGGGAATAGGGATACACTGTATTTTTTTTGTTGTGCAAGTCAGAAAAAAAATGGTCACTTTGAATTGTATAAACTATAAAAACTTGTCTTGCAGCCAGTGAGAGATGAAAATACAAGGCGTCATGTAATTTGATACCCAGTTATGTAATACTTGCTGATGTCTGCATGTTTGAGTTTCTTTTGTGTAGCATGCATGCCATAGAAATATAACATGAAGATACATATGCAGAAAACAATAAATTTAATAACAAGAATAAATCACTGATATGTACAATACAATACAGCAAAATGTTATGCAGATACAATTTAGCTTTAGATAGTGGTACACATCAAATGCCGTTACACTAATATCTTTGCACAAGAGTGGCCAATTCTTTATTACAACCATGTTCAAACATCAATGAGTAAAATACATATCTTTGTAAAAAAAAATCAGATCTACTTATAGGACTCATGGTACTAATTATATGGAACATCTGTGAACCAGTCTAGAAATGGGTGAAGATACAATAGACTATATATTGGTTTGGTGGTCCATAATTGGTTAATAATGAAAAGTAAAATTATAGTAAAAAATTCTTTTGAGAGCTTATCCTATCTGTACCTATAAAAAAAAGAGACATGATTCTAATGATGCAATTTTAGTATTTTTACAAACTTGACTTAGGAACAGTGACTGTCAATAATAACAGTAGCACCTGATTTATTAGGTGCAGAATGGATAACATATGTTTCATGCACATGTAGATCCAAAATATGCTGTGGCTCATTTGGTTTTCTTAACACAGAAGCTTGCATCAAGGATGGGTCTATACTGATATATATAGGCTTGATCATGAGCATTTAGAAATTTAAAGTTATTGAGTTTTTAATATCATGGTGTTTCCATAGGTCTACTATGGGAGTTGAATTAGTACCATGAGTCCATAAGAAGTCTGCTGGTGAAAACCCCATTTGATACAGCCATCCATTTTGGAGAAGGAGAGATAACAATATTTTCCCAATTGGCACCATCCTGGCCATATTGAGGGTTAGTCATTTTCATTAAGGACCAACTAGACACCATAAGAACTCTTCTGATGGAAACCCCATGTCAAAATGACTTTCCATTTAAAAGAAGTGAAAACAAGATTTTCAAAATGGCCACATATTGGACATCAGATCAGCACCATTTTAATTTAAGATCAACAAAACATTATATGAAGTCTTTTAATGAAAACCCCATGCTGATATGACAAATCATTCAGAAGAAGTAGTGATAATAAGATTTTTAACCTGGCCACTGTGGCAGCCATATTAGACATCAGATTGGCACCATACGAATAACTAGACATCATAAAAGTCTTCTGGTGAAAACCCCCAGGTCCATATGACTTTCCATTCTTCTGTAGTGATAACAAGAGTTTCAAATTGGCCACTGTGGTGGCCCTATTAGACCTCATATCAGCACCATTTTCATTTAGGACCAAGTAGACATCATAAGAAATCTTTTGGTGAAAACCCCACATCAATATGACTTTCTGTTCAGAAGAAGTTGACATTACAAGATTTTCAAGATGGTTGCAGTGGTGGCCATATTTGATGTCAGATTGGCACCTGTTTTTACTTAGGACCAACAAGAGATTATAAGACATTTTTTTAGTGAAAACCCTATGTTGATATGACCATCCATTCAGGAGAAGTAGCAATAACAATATTTTCAAGATGGCCACTGTGGCAGCCATATTGGATGTCCGAGCAGCACCATTTTCATTTAGGACCAGCGAGACCATGGGATGAATGTGTGTGTAAAGTTTCATGGCAATCCATGAAGTAGTTTTAGAGGAGTAGCAATAACAAACTTGTGCTAATAGACACCGACGACAGACCATCCCATAAGCTCTTCTGGTCTATGACCAGCAGAGCTAAAAATAACTTTTGGTGCTGGACCACTCCAATGGCATAGCATGAAATTCTGCTCCTCCCCCCTCCCCTGCAAACTTTAATTCAGGGTCCCCCCTGCCAATAAAACAAGTTGTTTATGGGAATTTTGGTCCCCCACTCCTCCTGCCATTGAACCACTAAATATTAGCGTGTAAACTATATAGACTGGTTCAAAACTGCTGAATTTAGAATTGCAGTTAAAACCATCTGTCACATAATTTGACATCCTGATTGGCTTTATAGCTACCACATTTAACTCCTTATTGAAATGTTACATTATACAACATGTCAGTAACAGGGACATAGAAGGGTTCAATACAAGTAAGGCTGATAAACCTGGTGGCCAATTTAGTTCCATTCATAAATATAGCAAATTTGGCTGTAACAACCTCGTCAACAAGAAAATATAACTTTTAAAGTCAAAACAATTTAATAAAACTCTGATACTTTCATTTCCTTAATACTTAAAGTAAAACCTGACTTGGCAGACACCTGCTTATAAAGCACAAGTTGTATAAACCCTTAAGTTTACTTACACATCTCAACTGTCTATAAAGAAGAACTACCCAGAAAGGACAAAATTATGTGTTCCCCTGAATATCCTTCATACAGCTTTCACTGCATTTTATATCTTTAATCTTGCATTCATCAAGGGCCAATTAAACGTTGGTAGATGTGTGCATGTCATATGAACAAAATGTCTTCATCATTTCATCTCATATATTTTCAAAATATAAAGATACAATTTTCTTTTTTATACATATTTATTAAATGTCACATTTGTTTTTGTATGTGTTGGTAAGTGGGATTCTCTGCTTAGTCAACCTGCTTAGAAACTTGTTTATATGCACTGAATTCAGTCAGTGGACCTTAAACATTAAAAAATATTCGAAACATATACTCTGTATACTTTCACGTAATTGCACTGAATCAATATTTACGTGACCCATACTGCTATAAATAGTGATAACCAATATGGGGAGACTACTCTTAGTAGCAAGTATTTCCAGGTGCCATTTTTCAGGGCATAATTTATGTGTCAACACCCACACTCTTCTACCTTCTCTTGTATCAAAACTTGTGATTGGATGGCAAAAACAACTACCAATGGTGAAACCAGAGACATGACTCTAAATATCCCTTCGATCCATTCTTGATTTTGAGACTGTCATTACTTTCTCACATCAATGAAATATTCCGAAAATTATAAAATTAGTTATATGCAAGGTATATTGATGAATCATATATTATTTTAATGAGGGTAGTATATAAATTAAGATCATTCGATAAAAATTAAATTGATTTTAGGGAAAAAGCAGTAATTAGTAAAATCTTGCATGTGGGGTGATGCAGCGACAAAACCGGAAGTGCGTATTTCAATATAGCTGCACACATGTTGTGTTTCTCTCCATTCTCTTCTATCAGACTTTAGTTGTCTCCTTATTTTGCCTATAAATTCATTCTGATATTTTAATTGGCTGATTGATACATATCTGAAAACTACATCAATTATTTGATAACATTAAATAAAATATCAGTATGAACATGCTTATAATTTGCAAGAAAAATAATCCCAATTCTATATGAGCAGAACACAAATTCACATAATATAATACAGTCTAAAGCCTACGTGACCAGCATCTAAGTGTCATCAGTACATAAAATTAAGAAATATTATTATTAACTAGTTTTATTCCAGAGACAGTCGAACGTTCTAAAAATTACTTAAATAATGCAGGAATTGCAACCAATGGTACCTTTTTTGTTTTATGAATGCTTCCAAACTTCACATGTTCAATTAAAAGTTAAAGTTTTTTGTCTGTTTTGTTTGCATAATGGGTATCAATTTTTTCAGCATTTATATGTTACCTAGGCATTCAATGCAAGGAATTTACCAAGAAACTAATAAATGTGCTTTTCATTCTTATGATATCTGAATAATACTGAAATGGAACTATTATCTGAAGGATTATACTGAAATTAAACTCTTTTTGAAAGAAAAGAGTCAGCAATTAATGTTTGCTGTGAGTAATAAAGCCAAATAGGACATAATAAAGTCTTATTTGTTTGTTATGTATATGTGTGTGTGTATATATACAGTACAGCTCACGTGATTTTTCGGAACTCCGCGCATTGCGGAGGGGTACTTAATCCCCTCCACTTTAGCTCCGCGATAGCACTCCGCGGTGGAGGCATAAATTGGCATAAATACCTACAAATCACCACCACATTTCGGCAGGCACGCCGATGTAAACTCCACCGTGGAGGGGCTAGTCGACATTGCTGATTGACATCTGAACAGCCAATGAATGAAGACCACCTATGGAAAGACTGAGACGTCAAGAGTGATTTACAACCGGATACCATCTGAAGAATCAGTCGTTTTTATTTCGATCATATATTTGGACAATAAAAATATAATTTCAAAAGTCTTGTATATTCACTACACATTACTGTTTATAAAAGGTTGATCGACTTCTTTTGCAATAAGTTTATGATTTTAATTTATTTTAAAGAAATATGAACAAACTTATGCACTGACTTGACGAGAAGCACACATTGCTGAGCCTCTCAAGCAGAATAAATTTATCATTTTGTTCCAAAGGAAAGTAATTCTCTGAGATATGGACAATTAAAATCCAAATTGACATCCGCTTCTGCTTACCCCCCGCCCTCCAACAACAACAACAAACCTAAAACACTGAATTTACACTGAAATGCAAACCGCGTGCTTAGTCTTTAAGCAGTAATAGTAGAGTCACGAGGCTGAATATTATGACTGCATGTGTGCTGTAAGGGACTGACCATTTAATATACTGGGTTTATATGTTGTCTTGTTTTTTTCGACCGGGATATTTTTTGTTCTTTCATCACAGTATTTATTTATTTTAAGTTAAATATGGAACGGATTAACGTCTGGTACAAAAATCAGAGAAAGACAATTATTTTCATGCATTTACCCCCACCCCCCACGGTTGTAAAATTCAATTGTCTCTCCCTAATAAAGACTTGACTTCAGCGGATGTTCTACAGAAATCAAGGCAGTGACCATTGTGAACAATGTTGTAAAATATTAACAAGGGTTTGCATCAAAGGATGATGTAAGTTTCAGCTTGGGAACAGTGTGTTTTTATCACACGAAGCCATCTGACTTAGCGCGTTGTACTTTACAGCCACATTTATGGTCCCGCCATTAACAACGGAAGTTTGATAATTGTTAGTAATTAATCTGAACCCGGCTTATTACCGAAATGAAAAATAATATGGAAAATTCTAAAATCTGAGATGTTCAGAGATTTTAATTTCCAACAAGTTTAGAGCATTTTGCATGGATGTATTGTCTCCACGTGTATCCTATTATTTGCTCATTTTCCTACAGCGAAAATATAAAAATAAAATATACTTTTTTAATTATTTGTACGCAGATTATTAAAGAATGCAGTTTCCTATTTGTGACTGTTAGAGCCTTTGGTTATTGAGCGTGTTTCTGTTTCTTACCACTTGCAAACTTTTCCAGATTTCAGTTTACGATAACTTGTGCAGTAGTGATTTGGATTCCATATTTTATGAGAGAGAGAGAGAGAGAGGGGGGGAGGACTTTACTAAGAAGAGTTAATGATCTAAACTTATTCATCTTATTTTTCTGTATTATGCAATAGGAAAACGAACAGAAAAGAAAAAGTTACACATTAATTTCATCTGATGCGCAAGTTTGTCAAATCAATGGCAAAGAAAACAAACCCGCAGAAGCGTTGCTGTTGTACTTTTAGGTTAACAGTTAGCACATGAAATTAACACATCAATATCAGCGAAAACACGCAGTGCTGATGGCTTCTATTGTGCTAGGTTACTTGCACGTGTCAACTACGTGTATCTAGGATGACCTTTTGCGACCATTTGTGATTTTAAAAAAAACCCCGCTACTTTGGTAATTAATGCAAAATAGTACAGTTTAAAATGAAATAACGATGTGAAATCTTAATAATGCTTTATTTAAGCGATTGGATGTCAGAAAAAAATGTACAATATGTGAATGAGTACTCATGCATGGAGTAACCATCGGAACTTGTGCGATTTTGTTTCACTTCAGTCAGGTATGACTGCAACTTTGTTATTAATTTTTTCGATGTTTATTGTTCGTTTTATTGCAGGTAGTACAATATCACTGACTTTCATATGATCATTACAATTTGGTATTGCGTTTACTGAAAAAGAAATAAGGATATGAATGCATGTTTAAATTCCGATAACATAGTATTGAAGAAAAAGAAGTTAGATTCATTGCGCAAAATGTAGTATTAATACAGTTTACGAGGCATTGTCATTACGTTATCATCATCTTAAATATGATTTGGCACTATGTATCATAGAACAAGGAAATATTTATAATTAACTGAATTACTACGTTTTTTTCAGTGTAAAATAGTTAGCAAATTGCTCCCCAGAGGGATAACAATGTAGATAAATCGATGCCCCCCCCCCTCTCTCTCAACCTCTGCTTGCATGGGTAGTAAACAATAAACCACGCCCATATTATCGAGATCACGTCCACTCCGCGGTGGTGATCGGATGCGACTCCGCGAGAAAGCTTGGTGTGCAGGGCTATTCTCCGCGACAACTCCGTCAGGACGCGTGGAGTGATGGTGGAGGGGTTTTTCTTAATCCTCTCCACTCACTCTCCAAGCCCCACCGCGGAGTTCCGAAAAATCATGTGAGCTGTACTGTGTGTGTATATATATATATATATATATATATATATATATATATATATATATATATATATATTTATATATAAGGGGTCCCCAACCTTTTTGTGCCTACGGGCACATTTGTGAGTTTATGAGAGAGTGGCGAGCACCAACCAATTAACTTGACCCATTTTTTAAATATTTGTTATTATTCATTATAACCTCTTCCGTGGGCACACAAAAAACCTTGGCAGCACGCATTAGGAACACTGATATATATATATATATACACACACTTAATATACATATACATACATACCATGAAGGGGGAGGGGGGTCGGGAATTTAAGTCGTAAAAATCTTGGGATTGGGATTCAAAATATTTTTTTTACCTTAAATAATTGAAAGGAAAGATGACAAGTTAAACACGAAAAAAAAAATCCACATGCAAACAGATTTTAGGGGAAGAAATTTAACACTAATCAGAATTTTGGAACAAGAAGTGGTTTCGAAAAACGTCATAGATGAAAATACTGAAAACTTTCCAAAATCAAACAGAAAGTCATACTACCCAAAATACTTCATTTCTGGCATTCTACCTTGTGAAAGTTTGAATGGCGCAAATTTTTTTTCAGTAGTTAAAAATCACTGGTTATCCGTACTATAAAACAAAAAACGCAAAATCGAAAATGCAAAAAAGAGATCTATGTAAACCAGAAAACAGTACTCTCCTACCAGTACAATAAAGAACTGGACTTAATGAAATATGTCAGTCAGTGTACCTTCCATTTGTTACACATTTAGCCTAAGCTTTGCAGGAAATTGACATTGTTACGCTTGTTCATTTAGTATGATATGTGGTAACCAAACAAGTGTATTTAAGCTGACACAGCTTACTAAACTGGTTGGTACTAGTTTCTGCACTAGCTGACTGAAGACTTTAACCGGCTATAGAAGTGCCTTGGCAGATGAGGCACTGCTGTCGTTTATAAAATTTATTGTTTTAATTTATAAAAAAAAGTTGCTGTAAAAGGGTATATATGCTCTTTGGCACACTGTTAAAAGTGAATCAAGTTAATGGTGGATTTAAGAGGTAAAATATACTGAGTATCAAGTTAACTTCGTTTACTATGTTTAAATTTTCATTTTGTTTTAATTTAACAATTTTGGTTTTCTTCTACTTTAAGTTTTCCACTCCCATCCCTCCTCAATTTATCTGGAATTTGGAAACCTACGCGTACCTATCGATCTACCCATCTACAACCTTTCTTGTCTATGGTACAGAAATGTCTCTGATTTTCTTTGAAACTTACATATATATATATATATATATAACCATTATCTTTTATTTTATATATCTTTTAAAGAATGTTAACATATTTACCTTTTATCTTGTAGAAATACATGTTTACGTTTATTTGGAGGAGTTTATCTTCCTAAACTTTTTTGGGTGGGCAATTTGTTATCTTTACATGTTTTGTAGAACTTAACTTTTATTTGCCAGTATATACCCAGTATTGTGATGACGTGCCATTAAACTCCAAGCATTCTATTTATCTGACAATTGCTTTTATCCAAATATTTATTGGCAACCATACGTGTCCGATAAAGGAGACTATATATAGACTGCGTTTATAATACCAATTAAAACCAACAGCCTATCCATGTGCTCACTGAAATAGACACATTCTGAAAACTGAACATACTAAACAGTGTGGTTCATAGGTTTGCGCCTAAATTTATAGCAATCTAATTAGACCCTGTTTTCTTCACCAATAAAATAAAGTGTACTTAATTCCATGTTTATAGGTAAATGTATTACTGTGGCCCATGCAACTACAGACTGTTAAGTGACTATATTGGAAACATTTCAAAATTTGATTCCTGTACCAACGTTTTTGGTTAAAATATGCTTAAGCTGCACTAGCCCAAATCCCCTCTACCCTGATTTTTTAATTAAAAGTAACAGTCAAGTTTACCGGGTACTTGTCTCACCTGTGGGCTTGAGTATGTATAATATGCCTGGTGTGGCCTCCACAACAGATGACTAAAGGAATCTGGAGCTGCTGTGGTACAGTGGTTAGTTTGCCTGACTTGTAATCAAAAGGATTCAGGTTCAAATCCTATCATTACCGGTAGATCAGCCTGGGGCGTCAGCTACTGTGGTGTGTCCTTGGACAAGGTACTTTACTCCAACTGCCTCGGCACTAAATAACCTACTTGAGTTGCTGTGCCATAAAACAACGAACCAATCACTTGTCTCTATCCATGTAATTTAATATAAAAAAACGTCTAGCCTGACATATACCAGATAACAAATGGCAAATACTACACAAAGAATACACAGTCCTGTTTAAAGGTGCACCAAGTTCACACTTGTTATAACTGGGTTAGAGTCGGATAAACTTTATTTGAAGGTGACTGTAAATGAGAACAGTTTTTGAACTATCTGAAAAATATGCACTATCTGCTTTTGTAATCTGCATTTTGTTAGACATTATAGTATTGAAATCCTGGTCTTAAAAATGCTCTTTTTTAAAAGGAATTTTTAATGATATGCATTTTCTCTGTATATTATGTACCTAGAACTATATATATGAGAGCAATGAAAATGACCTTTTTAAGTTTGGAGAAATTTTAAATAGTAGCAACTGCAAACCACTTAAAAACATGTATCTATTTATCATTGTTTTTGTTCATTCATTTCTTTGCTTGTTTGGTATTTAGAAGTACATCAGAGCTGATCTAAAAACGATCTGATCCACAACCTTTGGCTTATAAGTCTACCAATCACCCAAACCATCATGGTTCAAATTGATATATACATGTACTTGTCATCTACTTATCACATGGACCATCTTACAAAATGTATGACTGGAACCCAAAGAATTAAAATATACATGTACCCTCTATTTCTTGTAGCTTCATTTAAGTCTTTCCCTTTTCAGAGAAAAATGTAAAGATAGCAATACTGATATATGTCGTTACCGGCATCAGCTGGTGATATCAACACATTAAAATTTTTGTGTAAGAAAATGCTAGTTTTTTTGTGCAAGCCCATACATCCAACAGCAAAAAGGCAAGACATTGTGTTCCATGCATGCCAGTGGTGATAAAATCCATTGTCCAGCCTGGGTCAAGAAGGAAATTTTGCTAGGCAAGTAAATTTTTCACCACTCGCCCTGGATTTGAAATACAGGAAAAACCTGTATTTTGTGCAATTTATGACAATTTCAATTCCAGGCAAGTAGATTATTCTACCTGCTCTGAGATACAGTTGCATATCTGTATATGGTTGGCTATACATTTACATATCTGATTTTAAACCCACAATAGAAAAACTTTCTAACAGTCAATGCAGACCATATACATCCAGTGCTGCAATAAGCATAATCGTAAAACACAAAGGCTGTAAAATATCAGAAATATCATGCAGTTGCCTCATTGAAAAAAAGAGTAACAAATTTGAAAAAATACATTCTAAACAAAAAGCTGGCCATGCCCTGCATGTTGAGCCTATTTCCAAGTTCTGTTCCAAATTCAAAGAGAGTTGGGTAAAATGGTATGGAAATAAATGGAAAATAGAAAACTTTAACATTGAGGTTAATCTTGGGTGTTGATGGACTAGCTGATGTAAAAGGATGCACATGGACATCAAAGTAATTGTTATTTAGAGCTTCTGTCAAGATTGCCTCAGCAATTAAGTACAAGAGTCCCTCAAAGGGATTATAATGCTCTATTTGGCGAAATGAATTTCCAGGAATTCAAGACAGAACCTTTCTTCCTTTTAACTGCTGAGTGTTGAAACCATCTCTGATATTATGCAGCAATAAGGAGATTTTCAAATTTGGCGCTGTGGTGAACATACTGGGTGTTACATTGGCACCATTTTCATTTAGGACCAAGCAGAGATCATTAGAAGTCTTTTGGTGAAAATCCAATGTCAATATGACCATCCATTCTGGGGAAGTAGCGACAAGAAGATTTTCAAAACAGTTGTTGAGGCAGCCGTATTAGATGTCTGATTGGCACCATTTTCATTTAGGACCAACTAGGTATCATAAGAAGTATATTGGTGAAAACTCCATCTTGATGCAGACATCCATTTGGTTGTAGTGATAACAATATTTTCAAGATGGCCATCATTGTGGCTATATTGAGGGCCAATGTGTATCATTTTCATTCAGACCAACACCATAAGAACTCTTCTGATGAAAACCCTATGTCAAAATGACTTTCCATTTAAAAGTAGCTATAACCAGATTTCAAAATGGCCACCATGATGGCTATATTGGATGTCAGATCAGCAACATTTTAATTTGGGGCCAACAAGACATTATAAGAAATCTTCTGGTGAAAACCCCATGTTGATATGTCTTCCCATTTTGGAGGAGTAACAATACAAATTTTTTCAAGATGGCTGCCATACTGGATATCAGATTGGCACTATTTCCATTTAAGACCAACTAGACATCCTAGGAAGTCTAATGGTGAAAGCAGTGTCAATTCTGACCAGTCATCTATGAGAAGTAGCCATAACAAGATTTTCAAGATAGCCATTGTGGGCGAAGCCATATTGGAGGTCAGATTGGCACCATTTCCAATTAAGACCAACAAGACGTCATAAGAAGTCTCTTGGTGAAAACAGTGTCAATTCTGACCAATCTAGGAGAAGTAGCCATAACAAGATTTTTGAGATGGCCATTGTGTGGGAGGTCAGATTGGCACCATTTTCATTTAGGACCAACTATACATCATAAGAAGTCACTTTGGACTGGTCTATTATTGAAGATTTATGACACAATTCTGAGCTTATTTGTACTTATTTATACTACCAGTACTATAGGGGAATCCCACTATAATGCGGTAGCTGGGATCCATAACCGTTGACCATGTTATGTACCAATCATTTTAACAAGAATGATCGAAAATTTGACGTATGCATGTGAGAGAGTTGGGTGGGTGGGGTGGCAAGAATCAATGAAATCCCAGTCAAACATAAAGTAATAATCTTACTACATGTACCTGCCAATTTCTACCAATTTATATATCAATTGGGATTAAGACAGCCTCATGCTTGATGAAAATTAATTATTGTAATGTAAGCTATAGATTTCTAAAACTTCACTGAATTATCTTTATCTTTTTATCATTTTGGCTGATGTTCTAAGTTGGGTCAGGGAATAAGAGACATTTAAGACAAAAATTGGGAGCCATGATGCAACTGTGTTGTATCTGAATTTGTGTTATGATAATGTGCATTATATTATCATTACATATCATTATTATTGTTACTATTATTATTATATCATTTAAAGTACATCTTCCATGCCACTACTCCATAACAAACAACCAATAACAATCCCTTTTGTGCCAAATCTTTGTTCCAAAAATGAAGTTTAACATATACCATTGTTGGCTTTGCCTTTAAAGTGCATTTATTTAATCTTGGGCGGAAAGAATTTCATTATTCTTGATTTGTTGTTATTGGTTTTGTTAATTGCATTTCTCCTGCAATGGTAGCACCTCAGTTTTTGCACCTGAAAGAATCATGGGTTACCACCTAGTATTTTACGATAATAATCAATAATTGAGACCAATGTGGATTAGTGATTCTGGGAAAATCTTCCAGCATTATTTTACTCTGAAGGATATTTATAACCAGATTCCTGAGTATTGTTTCTAAAGTTATACTAGAAATGGAAGTACTATAAAATGTCTGTACAAATACAAATTAATACAGAAATGAAGTTGAACTTGTGTCCCAAAATGTTTAACTTTTTATTTTTACACAAAATTTTCATCATGACAAAATTTATATTGACGAAAGAAAGTATCACTCTATAGTACTGACATGAGTATTATACTAGAATTTAGTATTTATAATACTAAAGACATGTTAAAATAAATAGTAATTACTATTATCTTTTATATGATGTACATTGGTATACTTTCTTCTCAAGAGGGCCTCAAGGGAGAATAGTCGTTGACTAAATGAGTCACCCTCTATCAGTACAGTATTATTATTATTTAGTATTAATGGTACATGCTGTAACACAAAGGTTTATCTTTTGAAAGGAAAATCCATGTTATGTGCTGACACTGACATCATTATAGTTACCGGTACGCCCAATGACTTTGTCAATCCCTAAGATGGTACACAAGACTGAGTTATCTTGCCAGGATTGACTCTGTCTGGTGGGTGAGAAATCAAGGTTTTAATGCTACTGTTTGACCATTTTAAAGCTTGTATTGTGAAATGTTTGATGAATGAGTAATGATTAATGTATCTGAAAAGTACAATTTATTTTGAATTTGCATAAAATATTATTTTAACATACTATATTTTCATAGGATTTAGATACATTTTATGTATTTAAAGTTCTGTTTATTTACCAAGTATTTATTTATACTTTTATTTATGTTTGTTTAGTTATTCAATAATAATAATAATAATAATAATAATAATAATAATAGTAATAATAAATAGATAAAGGTATAGTGAATATAGATGGCTTGGACGGTTCAGGTAATATTACATTAAACAGGATCATGGGGATGGATGTAACTTGCATTTTATTTTCTTCTCTTTATCTCTTAACAGAGAACTGATGAAAAATTCATACAATATTTTGCTATACATATTTAAGCAATTACCTTCAACGTGTATTTTCTACTGTAATCATGTATTGCTGAAGTGCTACTGTTATGTATGATGTTTATATATACCACATTTAGTGAACAGTTTTCAGTTTCGACCTTACCATCAGTCTTTAATGAGTCATTACAGTTGTGAAAAATCATTCCAAATTCAGAGAGGAATTATTTAAAATATTCATTGGATTATAAAAGTGCTCATAGACTTTTGGATTTGGGATTTTTAATTGATGATTTTGGGATTTATGTGAACTTATTCAAAAATATCCTTTAGTACTTCATTTTGGCACATCAGCACATTAAAGGCTACTGGCACATCAGGACATTAAAGATTACTGGCACTGCAGCATATTCAAGGTTACTGAAATTCATTTGGAACATTCTATATTTAGGACTTGTGATTAGGACACTTAGGATTATTGGAATATTTGGATTTAAAATCACATTACTGTAAGTGTCTTTTGATTTTCATTTTAATTATCTAGAAATAAATTGCTTGTTGAATTTTACTTGATTTGTTGGTTTCACTTTCTTTCTGTTACATTTTTCTTAGACCATAGAGTTGCAACAGAAATTGGGGGCTCGTCCGGGATAGATCTGAATTTCTTTTAAGCATATTAGAGATATTAACTCATTAACCCCTGCCGCCACAATAAGTCATCGCACTTTGCTTCCCTCATCTCCCGAGTGCCACTATAACGTGGCGCAGTTTACCTTGCTTGAATCCCAGGCACCTCGTTTGAGTGACAGTATTAGTCTAGGCCTGTATCCCGCATGACAAGTTAAAGCGGCGCAAACCATTGGTTGATTCCAGGCTATTTCCTAATTATGCAGGCAGTTTAACCAATCAAATTTAAGCTTACATAGAGGAAACATTGCAGCACAAAGGGAAAAAAAATTTGACTTCCATAGCACTAGAAATAGTGGAGTTATTTAGATTTGAAAATGATGCAAAATGACAAGAATCAGCCACTGGAAGTAGACACATACCTGAGAGACTCTGATGGAGATATATTCATTTATGTGTGGATTTGACCATATCTTGTAGATATTTTGAAGAATCGATAAATAAAGACTTGCTTGTGTTTGGGAAAATGAATTTAGTTAGCAAGAGTGTATATAATTCAGAGTTTGTTCAAAGTGTTTCATTAGTTTTTAAACGTTTAGTTGAGAATTCTAAGGAAGAAAGGTAAGTAAAGTGTGAGGAAAATATGCAGTTTTCACACGAGGTTAAAGTTTGTAAGAGAGGTGACAAATGGAATTTCTGTGAATTATTTCATGTGTTGAAGGTTTTAATTATTCAGTGTGAATTCATAATGGATTTAATGGATTTTTAATGACAAAAGAAGCAAATTGGTAAGTAAACAAATTTTTTTTTTCCTTTATGGATGAGTTTTATTTTTGCATGCTGCATGAAATTTATACCATTATCTACATAATTTTATTGAGAACAGCTGTGCCAAACTTTAGCTTAATTGAAGGAATACAAAGCAAAAAATAACTAATTTATTTCAAGTAGCCCCCTCTGTAAAAATCAGCAAGTCAAGTACTGTCAGTGAGTCTCAGGGATATAGTTACTGGGAAGGCTAACACTGTTCTAGGTGATCCCTCTGCAAGTATGCTGTAGGGGAACACCTAGCTGTTTGACTCAGGGGTTAATGAGTTAAAGCTACATGAACAAATAAAATCTATCATGACGCTGACATTGTAGATTCTACACCTGTGAAACAGCATCCTTACAGGATGAATCCTCTCAAACAGGAATATTTGAAGAAAGAAATTCAATATTTACTGGGGAATGATTTTATAGAAGCAAGTAAAAGTAACTTGAGTTCACCATGTATTCTTGTGCCTAAGCCAGATAATACATTCCGCATATGTACTGACTATAGAAAAGTCAACAGTGTCACCAAAACGGATTCATTTCCAATACCAAGAATGGACGATTGCATTGATAAAATTGGAAATACGAAATCAGTCACCAAGTTTGACCCTTTAAAAGGATTCGCGCAAATTCCACTCACGGAAAGGGCAAAAGAAATGTCAGCATTTGTAACTCCAGGACTTTATCAATATAAAGTCATGCCATTTGGAAAGAAAAATTCTCTGGCAATGTTTCAAAGTCTGATGAATATGATAACATCTGATCTAGATGATTGTGATGCGTACATCGATGATGTCATTATCTGAAACGACACCTGGGAAGATCACTTGGAAGCCATTCGGAATTTTTTTTTGACTCAGTGATGCAAATCTGAAGATTCATTTGAGCAAAAGTGAGTTTTGTCATGCTTTGTGTCACATTTTTAGAACATATTGTAGGAAAAGGTCAAGTTAAACCTATAGAAGCTAAGGTCAAAGCTATCTCTGAATTTCCTGTGCCAATTTGTAAAAAGCAACTGATGCGATTTTTGGGTATGGCTGGATATTATTGGAAATTTTGTTCAAATTTTTCTACAATTGCTGAACCTTTGACAAGTTTGCTGAGTAAGAAAACCAAATTTCATTGGTCTGACAAGTGTCAGGAACCTTTTAACAAGTTAAAGGCCATTCTTAAGATTGCACCAGTTCTTTCTGCACCAAATTTCAGCCAATCATTTAAATTGTCTGCTGATGTAATTCATGTAGTGTGGAGTATTGATTCATCAGGACAAATATGGTGTGGATCATCCAGTGTGCTATTTTTCTAAAACACTAAACAAGTACCCAAAAAATTATTCCACAATTGAGAAGGAATGTTTGGCTTTGATATTGGCTTTACAACATTTTGAAGTATATGTTACCTTGGCTCTTTTGACGATTATTGTATACAATGATCACAATCCCCTTACTTTCATCAACAAAATGAAAGATAAAAATCAGAGATTTTTTAGATGGAGTTTAATATTGCAGGAATATAACACTGACGTTAGACACATCAGAAGAAAAGACAATGTGATCGCAGATGCACTCTCATGTGCATAGAAGTATTATATTGCTGTATGTAATTAAGTTCAGTATCATAAAACATCTTCCTATGTGATTTTGGTTATTTTAGTATTGGATGCATATTAAAAGAAAGCTTTAGTGCATAAATCTTTCTTTTTCTTTATGAGGGGAGGTGTTATGTATGATGTTTATATAACATAAATATTTTAGGAAATTATAAATGTTTCTTGACTTTAATATTTGCTCAAACTTTAATGTTATGTACAAGGTTTACATGTTTAGCTCTTGTCCTTGAATTAGATTGTTTACTTAGTATTTGAGCTCAAGGGTGGTTTTGGTAAACAAGTTGTTTATTTAATTTGAGGTCAGGGTTGATTTTGTTTACAGATAAAATCGATAAATTAAACTAGACTTACCAAGTCGACGTCTGATTGTAATTTCATGAACCCCATAAGTGCCTTAGTGATCACATGAGATGACATTCGTCACGTGACTGATCAGTCTTTAGAGCATAAGAAATGGAAGCCTCAATATGTCTTATCAGGTGAGCAGTACCAAGGGTGGGAATGCGATCACTAAGGCACTTATGGGGTTCATGAAATTACAATCAAAGGTCAACTTGGTGAGTCTAGTTTAATTTATCAAATTTACTTCCCCCATAAGTGCCTCATGATCCCATGAGATTTTAGAGAGGTTTCCATGAATGGGATAGATTAACAACAACTAGAAGAAAAAAAGAAGAACCCTTTTATGTGTTGTTAGTAAATCAGATAACCTATAAACATAGTACATTACATCAGCATTATGAAATTCCAGATGCTGACAAGACCTTTCTACTGAATTCAGTATTGTCTGTAATGGGCTTGTCATAGAATCTCCTGAAAGTACAGGCACCTGCCTTCAAAATTGTACCCAATTGTGTGCCTTTAGCACAGGCTGCAACCCTTGTGCTATGAGCCTGAAAAATGGATGTATCAATACCAGACTTTCTCATAACATTCTTTATCCAGTTTGATATTGTGCCTTTAGCAACTTTTTTATATGGGGATTGTGTGCTGATGAATAATTGTTTTTCGGATTTTCGCAAAACTTTAGTCTGTTGCAAATAAGAATGTAAACAATCTACAACACACAATTTTTTGTCATTTGGATAGGATTCAAAAACAAAGGGCTCCACATGGTGCCCTGGTTTCGATTGTTTCAGCAATGAAGGCATGTTTCGATTGTTTCAGCAATGAAGGCATGTGTATTTGTACACTGTTAACAGCAAAATAAATGCTACTTATTTGCATTAGGTGTAGTGTCTGACACCTCTGTCCTGTCAAGAAAGCAAGCAGCATGGCTAACCTTCATTGTAAGTTCTTGCAAGGACAACTGGTCATTGCATTGTAAAGATTGGAAATATTTAAACACCAGCTGCACATCCCAAACACACGAGTATTTTGGAAACAAAGGCTTGGCAATGAACACTCCTCTCATAAATCTCTTAAGTAAAACATTATTGCTTAGAGTAGTTTGAGAAGTATGACTAACTAATAATGAAATTGCAGATCTAGTTGTATTTACAGAACTATAACCTTTGTCTGCAAACTTGGCAGTCCAACTTGCAAAATTTGGGAAATGACCTGCAACATTTTGCCTCTGCAAATGTGCACCCAAAACTGCAAAAATTATTGCTCATGAATGGCAAAAGAAAGAACAATAACTGCAACACCCTTATGCAGAAAATCGTAAATTATGCTGTATATTTGTTGTTTTCTTCTTTAAAATTTTGATCCCAAACTGATCATATCAATGTAACCATGGTTCTGATCAGTCACGTGACCAATGTCATCTCATGGGATCACGAGGCACTTATGGGGGAAGTGAAACTAGAATTTCCTTTAGAGTTGTGTGTTAAAAGACATATAATTTTCTAGAACATTGTCATGTGACCTATCTTTGCATATACCACGTTTAGTGGACAGTTTTCAGTTTTGACCTTACCAGCATTCTTTAAGGAGTCATTACAGTTGTGAAAAATCATTCCAAATTCAGAGAGAGGAGTTATTTAAAATATTCATTATATTATAAAAGTGCTCATAGACTTTTGGATTTGGGATTTTTAATTGATGATTTTGGGATTTATGTGAACTTATTCAAAGATATTCAATAGTACTGCATTTGGGCACATCAGCACATTAAAGACTACTGGCACATCAGCACATTCAAGGATACTGAAATTCATTTGGAACATTCTATATTTAGGACTTGTGATTAGGACATTTATGATAATTGGATTATTTGGATTTTAATTCACATTACTGTAAGTGTCTTTTGATTTTCATGTTACTTATCTAGAAATAAATTGCTTGTTGAATTTTACTTGATTTGTCGATTTAACTTTCTTTCTGTTACATTTTTCTTAGACCACAGAGTCGTAAAACTACATAGAAGCTGTCAAAACTATATTAAGGGCGATAACTGACTAATCATATTTTTCTCAAGACTAGATTTTTTTAGTTATGTTCTTTATATTACTTTCACTGGCTTTTAGAGGTCAAAAGGCCAGAAGAGTTCAATATAGAAAGTGCCTAATTACTAGAAACACCAACTATTCCTAGTAACAGGATTGACAGCATGTTATATGAGGGATCTTCAAGACCAAAAACAACAGTTCCCCAATGGGACTGATCCAGGAATTTAAGATAAGACCGTTTCTTCCTTTTGACTGCTGAATGTTGAAACCATCTCCGACATTCTTCAGTGATAACAAGATTTTAAAATCAGCCACTGTGGCGGACATATTGGATGTCAGATTGGCACCAATTTCATTTAGGACAAAGTAGACATTATTATAAGTCTTTTGGATTGCCGCATACTGTACATCAGATCAGCACCAAAAAACATTATAAGAAGCCTTTTAATGAAAACCCTATGATGATATAAGCATTTATTCATTCAGAATTGGTGATAACAAGATTTTCAAGCTGGCAACTGTGGCAGTTATATTAGGCATCAATCAGCACCATTTTCATTTAGGACTAATTAGACATAATAAGAAGTCTTCTGGTGAAAACCCCATGTCAATATGACATTCCATTCAAGAGTAGTAGTGATAACAAGATTTTCAAGATGGCCGATGTGGTGGCAATATTGGACCTCATATCAGGTCCATTTTCATTTAGGACCAACTAGACAGCAAAAGAAGTCGTGGTGAAAACCTAGGTCAATATGACTCTTTGTTCAAGAGGAGTAGCAATAACAAGATTTTCAAAATGGCTGCTGTGGTGGCCATATTGGATGCCAGATTGGCATCATTTACATTTAGGACTAACTAGACATCATAAGAAGTCTTCTATGTTGATATGACCATACATTCATGAGGAGTAGCAATAACAAGATTTTCAAGATGACCTCTGTCTGGTGGCCATATTGGATGTCAGATTGACACCATTTTCATTTAAGACCAACTGGACATCATAAGAAGTCTTTTGGAGAAACCCCCCACATCAATATGACTTTCTGTTTAGGTGGTTTGGTATAGCTTTGTAGGGTTCAACGCCATTTTTTCAGCACATGATTGACTATACATGGCAGCCAGTATATTTTGGTGGAGGAACAACCTGGGAAGACCCCGGGAAGAACCACCGACCCATGGGAAGCTACTGGCAAGCTTTTTCACATACCCACACTGGTTTAGCAGAGACTCGAACTCACATGGATAGAGGTGAGATGTGTGAGTGACCTGTAAAGGTGAGCACTCAGCCACCTAGGGCCACTTCTATTTAGGTGAAGTTGTAATAACAAGATTTCCAAAATGGCTGTGGCTGCAATATTGGATGTAAGATCTGCAACATTTTTATTTTTGACTAGCTAGATATCATAAGAAGTCTTCTCATTGATTACATAAATGTATAATAATAATAATAATAATAATAATAATAATAATAATAATATAATAATAATAATAATAATAATAACTTTATTTAAAGAAAAAGTTCATTTGGTCAACTGACCAATCTTCCATGAGACCTTCTACAATTACATGTATATGTTGTACAATTTTTATAAGTTGTGGTGTCTTTCGACAACAATGCTATTGTATTAACTAAATAATCGATCTACTGCTACTATAAAATGTGTACAAGGCATTAAAGATGAGTATACCAGTATACAGGATTCATATAAAAATTAGTAGTGAAACTGTACAACATTACAGGCAAGTACATGAAAGTACATTGTTTTAAAGAGTAGTAGTAATGAATTACACAAAATCATATACAAATGATTGTTTCTGTAAATGTTGACTAAGAAGCTTCTTAAAATCTAGAGAAGAGTCAGCTGACCTTATTAATCAAAGTATATAGTTTGACTCCAGAAAAAGCAAAACTCTTTTTTATAAAACTCTGAATTTGGTTTAGGTAAATATAAATTGTTGTTTGAGACGGATCTTAGTTCATACGTATGTATATTTTCCACAAATTTAAAATTACATTGAAGATAATCCGGAACCAACCAATGTAAGAATTTGTAGACTAGTAAACCCTTTTGAAGCCAAGTTCTCTGCTGAAATGAAAGCCACTTAAGGGTTTTAAAAAGATTTGTTGATGTTGTATCTAAATCTGCATAAAGAACAACTCTAGCTGCTCTTTTTTGAAATTTCAGTAGCCTTCATTTTTGTATCACTATTACCCCAGATAGAACAGCATTATTCTAGATGTGGCATGATAAAGGCAGTGTAGAATATCTTTTTCTGTTCTTGAGAGAGACAAGATTTTATTCTGTTCAAGAGAAAAAACAGTGAGTTTACTTTTTTTAATAACCTTATCAACTTGCATTTTCCAGCACAAGATATTGTCTATCATAATGCCAAGTAGTTGTTCATTTTTAGACTGTTCTATATCTACCAGATATTCCTTTTAGCATTACTCCGAGGTCAGCTTTCTCGGCTTTTACTTTGGCTCGACTACCTATTATCATAGCTTTTGATTTGGCTGCACTTATCTTCATACCATTGTGCTCACACCAGTTATTTACTTTAACCAAATCCTAATTTAATTTAGTGCTAAGGTCATGGCCAGTTGATCTAGTGTTATATAATGTTGTGTCATCTGCGAACATGGTGGTGGTGAATAGCTCAATGTGATATGGTAAATCCTTGATGTACAACAGAAAGAGTAATGGTCCAAGAACAGATCCTTAAGGAATACCTAACTTTATGAGTTTCTTATCTGAAAGCTTATTTTAAAATAGAAACTTCTTGTTGTTTGCCTTCAAGATAGGATTGAAACCAAGTTAAACTTTCATGGTTAACTTGATATATGCTGAGTTTTTCCAGCAGGATTTTGTTATTAACAAGGTCAAAAGCCTTTGTAAGGTTGAGAACACTGTACCTACCAGGTTACAGTGATCATTTGCTGTTAACCAATCATCCATGATTCTAGTTAGTGTAGTCGGGCATGAATGTAGTTCATGAAAGCCAGATTGTCATGAATGTAGTAAATTAAAAGATTCCAGGTAGTTTCAAAATTCTTTACAAACATGTCTTTCTAATATCTTTGAGTGTGATTATAAAACTGATACATGTTTATAGTTTATTCATATCAGAAAGATCTCCCTTCTGTGTATTGGAGTTACTTTTGCCAGTTTTAGACTGTTTGGAAAAACACCTGCAGAAATTCTTAGATTGAATATATACATAAGTGAAGGTGCAATCACTTGAGATGAGAGTTTTAGGAATTAAGCACTTATACCATCTAGACTTGTAGCTGTTCTGACATCAAGTTTATCTAATCAAATGAATTCTAGCTTTATTTTAAGTATTTTGAAGTAGGTTATTGACAGATTTGCCTTTCAAGTCATTAAAGGTTTCCCCCTGTTCTCTAAGATTTTGTCTCGTAATACTATCTGATATTTCAGTGGATTAGTAAGTTTTCCTTGCCTTTTGAATCACTCACTGTTTCTCCATAATCTGTAATTGTTAGTATCTTTTAATTTCTGAAATATACCCTTGTCTTAGCATTCAATATATCACTTGTGATCAAATTGGGTTGATTTTGTTGCTTAACTCTCCTGAAATTAATAGGAGCATGACTGTTCAGGGTGTCAGTAGACATATATATCAAGAGCATCTGATGGGCCATCAAAAGATTCAATTATTGACCAAGGGATATCTTTCAGTTCTTTACGGAATATTTGTGCATCAAATCTTGTCATTATTCTATACTGGATAT
Source organism: Margaritifera margaritifera (assembly GCA_029931535.1). NCBI lineage: Eukaryota > Metazoa > Mollusca > Bivalvia > Unionida > Margaritiferidae > Margaritifera > Margaritifera margaritifera. The sequence continues at coordinate 776,133 of JAQPZY010001468.1, read as the reverse complement.
ATTTGTGATGATAGGATTTACTTTCTTGAATTAATTTTAATGTACATCATATAGGATAATGATCACTTATTGAATATTGGGGAACTGCAACTTCCATAATGTTGTCAGCATTGTTAGTATAGATGTGATCAATGAGTGTTTCAGATACCTCTTATTCTAGCAGGGACATGAACTAGATGTTGATAATTCAGGGATTTCATAGTTTTCATCCAGCTTTGATTGTTGTCATACAGCAAACTGAAACTGAAGTCACCCACAAAACAGACTATGTTTTCTATATTCAAAGTTTCGAACTTACTTGAAATGTGGTATACCAAGCATTGTCACATTTGGAGATCTATATACACAACCTAATACCAATTGTATTTGGACATTATGTCTGATTTCTAGCCAAATTATTTCTATTCCATTTTCCTCAAGATCATATCATTGTTTGAAAGGAATGCTGTCCCTAATGTAAATGAGACGTCCACCACCCTTTTGGAAAAGTTCGTCTTTTCTTTGAAAAATGTAGTTAGGAATGTCAAGTTCATCTTCATGAAAAAGTAATGTAAGAAGGTTTCACTCAATGCAAAATTATCAATTACTGAATTATTTCTTGAAAGAAGTAATTTGATTTCATCTACTTTTTGGAAAAAAATAATGGATATTTAAATGGTAGATTTTGAGACCTTTTTTGCTGAAGCCACTGATTTTGAAACAATTCCAAGTTTTGATGGTCTTGAGATGAATGGCATGGAATATCCGAGTTAATATTTTCACTATCAATATATGAAACATGATATTCCTCTAAATTATCCCCATTACAGTGTCCTAAATCATGACTATCAACTGTTTTTTTCAGAAGATTTTGTAATTAGTCTTGAAACATTAGCACTTTCGGCAGTTATCTTAGTAAGAGTTAACACATTTTGTTCACTTAGATTGATGGAGGCAATTAATGGGATTACACTAAAGGTAATTCTATGGGTATCATCACTAACTGGAGTATCTATAGTCGTTTTCTATCATGGCAGGGAGAACCACACAGAGTAGATCTTATAGCTTCTTTCAATGTTTCTGGAAAATTGTGTTTGGTTTTAAATTTATGGCCCCATCTTCATTGCCATAATCCTAATGCTGCATAGTTGAGTGCAACATTTTGCAGTGTTATGCCGTGTGTGCATATTGTTGAAAGTCATGACCCTGAATTTTGCTAGTATATCGACATGATTCCACATTATGCCCTGGTTCAAAACAATAGAAACAGCTCCCTGATATCTTATGATGGTTAAGACAGTTTGCATGGTCCCAATCATATTTATGATATTGGTTTCTATGACTTTTAGAGGAGTCATAGTTGTCCTTTAGTATTTGGGAAAATCTAGTTTATTTCATGGAGAAAGTGTGATCAAGTTCAAATGGATTTTGTCTCCTGCCATTAGGTGTTCCAGAACTAGTCAAGACTTTCTCACAAATGTATGCTCTATTTCTATTATTTTGTAATTCCACTCGTGACATAGATGTTTAATTAGAACATTCAACTCACAAATGTTTGTGTCAATTCTTGGAGATGCACTACATAGAAAGACTGAGTAGTCAGGATTGTCCAAGTATATCAACAGTCTAGACACATTTTAAGATCTGTTCATCCTGATGGGATGAGAGAGATAGAGGAAGGGAGGGAGAGAGAGAGAAGGAAAAGAAGAAAAACTGAAATAGGCCTACATGTGGAAATACAGGTCTGAATAACATACATAGGGCAGATATACTTCCTAATGGAAAAGGAAAGAAGTTCCAAAAAATGATATTACCACTGTGACATATCATTTTTCTCCCACTGATATATTTCAATACATGTATCTCATTATGAAATATATAATAATTTACTATATCTTTATTTACCCACCCCTAATCTGATTACATGAAAGCTGACTTACCTTTAACAATTCAATCCCACCATTCCTGAAAAGAGAAAATGAAACTTGTTAGAAATGTATCCAAGAGAATAAATATTTGCTGGATTATACTTTAAACAAGAGTTCTTTTAAGACATCCAAAATAAATTCACTCAATTGTGAAAATGGGTCACTATGACTCACTTCTATACAACATAACAAAACTTTGGCTAGAAATGTATGCAAACTATTAGTTTGAAGGTTTATAGAAGAAAAAAAAAATGAGAGAATGTTGGTCATGGTGACCTATGATGCATGGAAGGTGATAACCAAAAATGCATCAGCACATCCTGTACATAGTGGCAAAATGTAACTTTCTTAACAAATACAACACAGACTTTTCAAAGCAGTTTGTAATGTTAAGGTCAAAGTGAACTAGTAATTCTGAATGAAGCACTTGCATTCCAAGTATAAATGTATATCCTTACTCTATGTTTCAGTAGGCAACAAGTTCATATTAGAATTAAGCAAAGACATGATTGTTGAGCAATATATTCTAAACAGTTCCATAAACTTCAGGTCTGGTAGCAATTAGGATGTAACAGATAGCCATTTTAAGTTGTCATTCATGAAAGAGATGAACAGACAAACAGGCAGATGATGCATGAACAGTGACTTTTATATGTCCCATGATTCAGAGAAAAGTAAGCACCAAAAATGTCACATCAATGATGAGGTAATTACTGGTTTTGAAATTACTTCTGGAAAAAAAATTGTGACTGTATTTTCTCTGTGAATGTGATTTTCCACCTCTGTCTTGTCAAAACATCCTAACACTGCTACCTCAAACAGCATGATTCAGCACTCCCTCAATATAGGACTCTTCATTATAACACAGTTCCTTTTGTAAGGCAGGTCACTGATTGCATTTTATTATGCAGCAGTAAGATTATATAATGTATAAAAAGGATATCTACATTTCTTGGAGTGAATATAAGGAACGATTTCATGATTGAAGTGGAAACATTGTATGGATGATCACGAGACAATACAACATGTTTCCACTTCAATCGTGAAATATTTCCTCATATCTACTCAAAAAACTTTGATTTTTTTTTTATTATTATATATTTTTAAGGCAAAAACCTTTGATTTGCATGGATTTGTTTCTCCATTCTGTGTCAATGCTATTAATGGCTGCATTACTACATCAATAAAAAGAAGTTCCAATATTTTACAATAATTTTAAGACTGCATATTTTTTACATATTAACATTGTATATATAATGCTTCAAATTGTGTATTTTTGTCAAATTAATGACTGTTTTCATACAAAAATGAAGAGTGTTATTTTTGTTAACACTTTTCTTGCGTGGATTGATAGAGTGAACATTGCTGGGGTGGGGCTACTGTAAAAATATGACAATGGTAAAACAGACTTCAGAGCATAACAATAAACAACTGATTTTAATAATTGTGAGTTTACTGTTAAGGATTTTGGTTTAGATTTTTGTTAATTTCTGCATTCAAACATGAATTTTTGTGTGTTGGCAAGCTTGCAGTCTATTTCGGTAACAGACACTGTACCCAAATTTCGATTGTCACTTAATTTCTGGTTGCAATCAACACTTATCAATGCATGATTTCTCCATTGTTTTCAGACATGATTATGATTGTGATGAGAGTTAAAATTGTTACTTAAACAATTTTATTATTATATTTAATCAAGAGTTTTTCTTAAAAATGTGTACTGTTTGTCATCGAGTTTAACAAATATACAATACTGTATGGGTGACACAGAATATCAAATAGCAACAGGTCATGTCAGTTCAGGCACTGATGATTTGTATTATTTATTTGGAAAATGAATTATAAAAAGTTAATACGGGGGCCATAATTCCATTAAATTTTGCCAGAAAATGTTGAAAATTTAACCCGACTTTGGCCTTCTTAATGTAAAGCCTCATACCAAAGTTGATCTCAATCCATGAAGTGCTTCAAAGTTCTTGAGGGTGGAAATCAAACTGAAGGCAAAGATACAAGTTATACAGGCCATAACTCAGTTAAATTTGCACAAAAAATGATGAAAATCAAACTTGACCTACATCGTTTTAATGTAAAGCATCGTAAGAGATGCTTTTGAAACCAGTGATATAATCAGGGCCAGCCTGACCATATAGGCGAACTAGGAGGTCACCTAGGGCACCAGACTTTAAGGGGTGCCAAATTAGACAAAGTGACTTTTTCTTGCATAGTTCACCTAGGATGCCAAAAACCCTTGGGGTGGCCCTGGATAAAGTACAATTCTTATGTAATATGTTTTGACCTGAATGCTAATAATCCGTTCACTGACTTCCATACTTAAAACCCTTTTCAAGCTGTAGGTGTGCTTTTGACCAACCCAGCAGGTTGGGAGGTATCAAGTACAGTCAATTAGAACATCCTCAGCCTTTTCCGTCAAGTTGAGAAAAAATACTGTGGATGTAATTCACCACCATTGAGAACTATATTTGAAATTATTTTTGACGCAATCTGATGGTGGAAGGAAACAAAGTCGCAATCAAAACATTGTCAGTCTTTTCAGTTGTAACATGTGATGCACTCTGCATAAGGCAAATCACCAAACTCATCAAATTGTTGTGTATTCATACAAACTACCTCCAAGGTTATTTCTTGACTCAATGGAACTGGCCGAGCAATGTTCTGATCAAGTACATGTATGTTACCCTGCTCAATTCATAATTATTGGCTTGCTTCCATAAGATAAGATTGTGATTGGTATAGCAGCTCTTTTGTCTTACTGTCTGAAAATGCCGTATGTTATCAGCCTTGTTATGAACGTGCAGGTGACTGCTAACTCCTGTTAACAGGAATATAAATAAACCGCGTGACAAGTCATGCGAATATCTGCAGAGAGGACAACTGTACATTAAACCTAGCCTTCTTTTTCATGTTCTTGAAAATATTGATTTACAGACCATATTGCAAAACCCGACTTAACAAACAACTCCACCCACTCATCACTTATTTATAGGTCCTTTTTAGTGATGCTTTCGTATATCTGTTTTGTATTAATATGTAATGGTGCAAATTTCTGTCGATTTCTGTAGAGCACAGTTTAGTTTGACAGAACCATTAATTAGATTTATGAGGACAGGTACCATATGAAATCGCTATACTGCGATGATTTTAATGTTCGTGTTGTGGGCGAGAGGGATTTTTAATTAAGCATTCGTTTATTCAACGGTCAGACAGATTGGAAGGAAAAGGTTAATTTCGTTTCTTGGGATCGAAAATGTCAGAGTTGAGAGGGTACAGAAACCATTTGTAAGCTAGTGGACGTAGTATTATCTTTTTGAGATTGTCCAGAATCAGTTACATAAATAGAGCGAAATCTAGAAGGTTACTCTGACCGAATTGTCGCATATTTATAAAAGGCGGTAGATCCGTGTAATCTGATTGGCTACGCTAAATAAGGGGCGTGTTTCCCAGAAGAAATTTCATGGTTTTTAATATGCACCCATCGCAAAATTTAGTCAGTCTAAATTTCTGCAAGAGAAATAGCATTTGGCTCCGAGATTGAATTTAGAAGAAATTATCTCGTAAAACATTTATCCAAGGGACCGGATGTCTGGAAAGTTGATGGACACAATTCTGGTGGTAGAAGCGAGCAAAGCTTGAAAGCACAAGGTATTTGCATCAATCTCATGTAATTCCTTGATACCAGTATATTTATTTGCTGGAATTTATTTGTTTATATTTGCATGAATTTATTTGTTTAAATTCGTAGATCAATTTTCTTGATATGAGTATAACTATTTGTTTGAGTTCATTTGTCTGAATTCGCACAATGATCTTCTTTATATGAGTTTGACAAATTGTTTGAATTTGTCATCTTGATTGTTATAGGAATCATGTATTCTAAGAATTTCATGCATTATTTTAGTTGATATGAGTGCGTATTGACTGAAATTAACGTTGCTAAGCCATTAAGTGAAATTTCATGTATGTTAAAGACTTGAGTGTGTGTATTCACTGAAATTAACTTAGTTAAGCCATGAAATGAATTTCATTCATTCATTTGTATAATTGAGACGAGAACAGAACTGTTATGTCTCGTGTGATGTTAATGTGAGTCAGTGATGAAACAGCCGTTAGAAAGTACATTAATCTTATGAAACTAGGTTTGTTTATGGTCTGCCATGTTTCGCTTGACCAGATAGCCTTTGGTATCTGTTTGAATTCCGATAGGACGATATCCGATATAACGAGAGTGGAGTAATGTTCTATTCCCAGTAGGATATCTGACAGAAGATTTAGGTTGCTTCTCTATTTATTTTGAAAGGGGAAATAGCTCCACTCAAGTATCCACCTACCTACCTATCCACCCACCTACGTATCCACCTACCCATACAAAGTTGAGGGCCGACAGAGGCGAGATACAGAGAACGAGGAAGGGAAAAGCGAAGGATCAAAGAGAACAGCAACGTTGAAGTTGGAGAGACCAGCCTATCGCAGGTTATGAAGTTGTACAAGGCAATGACTTCGATTGTACACTCGATTCTATGATGAACTAATTCTATCGTTTAAACAGATCGGCTATTATATAAGTATATTTGTGTTTTGAAATTCGGTAAATGATTTATTTCAAAAAGAAGTGTATCTTCCTAATGTAATGTATTATCCCAGTTGTTTTTTTGTAATTGATTAAATTGTTATATTTCATGTACAGGGGCTTGTGTTATTCTGTTCTATATATCTGCTCAGATCTCCATTTATTCCATCTTTAAATTTCATAAATTATATTATTATTTACTCGATCCGGGCAATAACACCGAGGTCGATCATCCTCTAGATAACGATAACCAACCAAATAAAGTGGACACCTTGTAATGAGGTTACTAACAGTAAAGCCCCACCACAAAGTAGGCGCTCGTCTAGGGATCAGGACATTTTATTCGAGTAAAGAGTCTGAGCAAATATAGAATAGAATAAGTATCTAAACATTGATAATTTCGATAGTACTCGTCGATAAATAGCGATCAGAGTGAATCGAATCATTGTCTGCTTTTTTTTGTGTATTCTGTGCATGCAATTTTCTTGCCATTTCTTTTCATATTGTAATGAAAATATTGTAAGAGATTGAGGCACATTCCTTTGCTGTTCCGGGTCGTATTCTAAAATTGTGAAGTTAAAGTGAGGAATTCCCTTTGTATTCTCTTGGGAAGAGAGATATTTAGGCCAACCCCGCAGTAGTAATTACGCCTTGTTAGTGTGTAAGCATTACGCTGAATTTGGGGAGAAATTCCAGCTGTGTACTGCCCGTTTATTGATTGTTTGTGCAATGGATAATCTGGTTTAATTGAGTAGAACCATACCAGAAGTAGGGTAAATACGTGTGGGGCTATTTTCGAGTAGGGCAGTAAAACTTGAGTGTAGGTAAAGAATTTGATTCTTGTGTCACCGTACAAGTAGACCAGGATGGCGACAGACAGACAAGTAGTTAGAGAATTTAAGTCGATTGGTAAGGACGAATTAGGTTACGAAGGGGCCCAGTTAGCTGAATTTGTTGAGTGGAGTGTTAGAGAACACAAGGAGCAATTAGCTGCGGAATGAGAGAAAGACAGACAGGTAGCGAAACGAGAAAAAGAAAGACAAGCCACGGAGCGAGAAAAAGAGAAAGAGAAAGAGCTAGAATTAGCCAGATTGCAGGCTGAGGAAAAATCTAGAGAACGCGAACATATGTTAGCAATGGAGAGGCTGAGGATCGAAGCCGAGTCCCGAAGGGGTGAAGATCTGAACGAACATTCAGGACCCACAAGTAGGCGTTCTGAAGACAGACGACCAATACAGATCACCATGCCCATGTTCAACGACAAGGACGAAATCATTGACAACTTTTTGACACAGTTCGAAAAGTTGGCATTGGTTCATCAGCTACCCAAAGACCAGTGGGCTATCAATGTTTCAGCATTCTTACAGGGAGCAGCGAAAGACGTCTACCATAATATGACACCGACCGAGGTAGACGACTATGACGCTCTGAAGAAAGCGCTACTACGGCACTATGAGCTGTCGGCGGAAACGTCTCGGAAACTCTTCAGAGAATCGTCGAAGAGAGCTACCAAAACGCACGCGCAATTTCATAGCCGCATACGCGTAATTTTTGATAAATGGATGAAAATGACTGGTGCCGCGCTAACGTATGAAGGCATACGCGAGGAAATTTTGAAAGAGCACGTCTTAAGTACATACAGAAAAGACTTAATAGTGTTCTTAGCGGAGCGTGAATTCTCAACCTTGGATGATATAAGCGTGATGGCCGAGCGCTATGAGAGCGCGCACTCGCGTCCAACCACCTGGGGTGGCAGGGACCGACCTGGCATCGGTGAGCATAGAAAGACCACTGAGATGGTACCCCAAAGACGGAATGGTCAGAATTGTGGGAGGCCAGGGGCCGGAAATCCCAGCCGAGAACATTTCCATGGGTTGGGGAAGATTCAGGGGGCAGAGAAGGATACCACTGGGAGGAAAGGTGAGCTCGTGTGTTACGGCTGCCATAAACCAGGCCATGTCATTAAGGATTGTAGGAAGTATCGTCCGACAACGATTAATTCGGTAACTCCGAACACTGTTAAGAAACAGAAAACAGTGGAGTTGACTAACACAGCGGTAGCTACGGTTAACGGTGAGATGGCAATCGTGCTGTATGACACCGGCTGTAGTTATCCGGCCTTGGTAGATAGTAGATATGTCAAGCCTGGGGATTATACAGGCGAGATGGTTGAAGTCCAGTTTGCTAACCGGACGAAAGATTCGCTCCCGGTCGTTAACATTGATCTTGATTCGCTGTATGTAAAGGGACGAATTCAAGCAGCGTGTTTGTTGGGACTGTCTCATGACGTAATATTAGGGTGTATGTATGTGTTGCCACAGCCTAACCCTATGACGTGTACACCTGTACAAGTGGGGTCTGTTGAGACGAGGGCTATGAAGCGAAGGTCAGGGTCAAAGCCGTTAAGACCCGCGACTTCGCCCATAGACAATTTGCTACCTGGCGAGTTGAGGAAACTTCAAGAGGAAGATTTGACTCTCAACAAGGCACGCAGGTACGCAAAGGATGGGTCCATACCGAAATTGCCAGATGGTGAGGTGAAGTTCGCGACGAAACGCGGTATTTTGTACCGGTACGCCAGGAAAGGGACCGACACGTTTAAACAAGTTGTGCCCATAGCGAAGCGAGCAGAAGTGCTTAGGCTGGCACATGAGGGTCTACTTGGAAGCCACATGGGCGTGGCAAAGACCAGAGATAGGTTAGTGAGGGAATTCTACTGGCCAGGTGTGTATGGGGATGTTCGGAGGTTTTGTTTGTCGTGTGACAAGTGTCAGCGGGTGGCACCTAAGACCTCCCATCACCCAGTGCCACTAGGAACCACCCCACTGATTGACGAACCTTTCTCGAGGGTGGTGATGGACCTAGTAGGTCCGATAAAACCGGCGGCAGAAAGCGGTAATCGTTATATACTAACGATAGTCGATTACGCCACCCGATACCCGGAGGCCGTTGCCTTGAAAAACATTGACTCAGTCACGGTGGCTGAGGCCTTGTTAGGAGTTTGGTCGAGAGTTGGTGTCCCTGAGGAGATACTAACTGACCAGGGGACGCAGTTTGTGAGCCAGGTGATGGAAGAGGTAAACAGATTACTGTCCATTAGACACCTGACAACTACCCCATATCACCCGCAGTGCAAAGGTTTGGTGGAGCGTTTCAATGGAACATTGAAACAGGCTCTGAAGAAGCTCTGTGAAGGTCGACCCAGGGATTGGGATCGATACCTTCCTGCGATACTTTTTGCGTATCGAGAAGTACCACAGGCTAGTTTGGGTTTTTCACCTTTCGAATTAGTCTATGGGAGGACAGTTAGGAGACCTATGGCTGTATTAAAGCAGTTATGGACGGATGAAGAAGCATCCGAGGAAGTGCGAACAACATGCCAATATGTTGTTGATCTCCGCAACAAGCTGGAGGAGGTTTCTAAATTGGCTCAGGAGAATCTCCGTGACGCAAGGGGACGTCAAGCCAAATATTACAACAAAAGGACGAAGGAACGTCACTTCAAGGTGGGTGACAAGGTGTTGTTGTTGCTGTCGTTGGAGCACAACAAACTTCAAGTCTCATGGAGGGGACCATTCGTGGTAACGGAGAAAAAGGGTGGGCAGAACTACCGTATCCGGGTAGGAGACAAGGAGAAACTGTACCACGTAAATCTCCTGAAGCATTACTGTGAAAGAGAGACACCCACAGAGTTCGTGGCTGCTACAGTTGTGACTGAAGAACCCGACGACAACAAAGGGGAGGCGGAAGTACTCCCTAGTTGTCCTTTGACGAGGGAAGAAACCTATGTCGACGTCTGTGACGAGACGTTAACGTCAGAGCAACGTAAGGGAGTGGAGTCGTTACTCCAAGACTACTCCAGCGTCTTGACAGAACGACCTGGCAAGACGGAGTTGGAGGAGTTCACTTTGAAGCTACTGGATGAGAAGCCAGTGAAGTTGAAACCATATCTGCTACCCTATGCGAAATTAGAAACTGTCCAAAATGAAATTCAAGCTATGATAGACTTGGGAGTTATAGAACCAACTGAGTCGGCGTATAGCTCTCCTGTTGTGTTGGTACAGAAGAAAGACGGTACACACCGATTTTGCGTTGATTACCAAAAGTTAAACAGGATCACGGAATTCCAGGTAGATTCCAGGATCCTGAGTCCATATTCGCCGGGGTGACCAACACGAAATATTTCTCTAAAATCGATCTGTCTAAGGGATACTGGCAAATTCCAGTTCGAAATGAAGACAGAGCAAAACTTGCCTTTGCCACTCTAGATGGGACGTACCAGTGGGTAGTCATGCCATTCGGGGTCCAGAATGCGCCAAGTGTCTTCACGCGTATGATGCGAAAATTACTTGAACCGTTAAGGGGGACTGGAGTTTTGAACTTCATGGACGATTTATTGTTAGCAACCGCTACTTGGGACGATCATATCCTTTTGCTGAAAAACGTTTTAGAGCGACTTCAACAAACGGGACTGACCGCACGACCATCTAAGTGCCATGTAGGGTTTAGAAAACTAACCTACCTAGGTCACACCCTCAGCGAAGACACGTTAACTCCAGATAGTTCAAAAGTCGACCAACTTAGGGACGCAGTACGACCGACCACTAAGACGGAAGTTCGATCTTTCTTGGGACTGGCAGGATATTATCATCGATATGTTGCTAACTTCAGCGCTATTGCTAGCCGATTGACTGACTTGACACGGAAAAAGGCTCCAATGAAAGTTATATGGACAGACGCATGTGAACGAGCATTTCAGACGTTGAAGGACAGACTGATGTCAGACGCAGTAGTGAAATTGCCTGATGTGACAAAGGACTTTGTCTTACGTACTGACACTTGTGATAGAGGTTTAGGGGCAGTGCTATTGCAAGAGCATGACGGAAACTTATTCCCAGTTGCATACAGTAGTAGGAAATTGTCAACTGCAGAACGCAGTTATTCAGTCTCTGAGAAAGAATGCTTGGCAATTATCTTTGGGATATCTAAATTCCAACGTTACTTGTATGAAAGCAAATTTATTTTGGAAACTGACCACCAACCACTCGCCTATTTAGCTCAAGCTAAGTTGACAAATGGACGGTTAATGAGATGGTCATTATTTCCACAGCAGTACCAAGTCCAGGTACGGTATATTAAGGGCAGCGAGAATGTAGGGGCTGACTGTTTAAGTAGACTAGGGACGTCTGAGGTGAAGGGTTCACCCGAGGACGTATGAATGACTCAGATTACATCTCCAGAATTTTGGAGAGTAAATATCCCTGATTTTACTCTTCAAGGGGGGGGGCCTATGTAATGGTGCAAATTTCTGTCGATTTCTGTAGAGCACAGTTTAGTTTGACAGAGAACCATTAATTAGATTTATGAGGACAGGTACCATATGAAATCGCTATACTGCAATGATTTTAATGTTCGTGTTGTGGGCGAGAGGGATTCTTAATTAAGCATTCGTTTATTCAACGGTCAGACAGATTGGAAGGAAAAGGTTAATTTCGTTTCTTGGGATCGAAAATGTCAGAGTTGAGAGGGTACAGAAACCATTTGTAAGCTACTGGACGTAGTATTATCTTTTTGAGATTGTCCAGAATCAGTTACATAAATAGAGCGAAATCTAGAAGGTTACTCTGACCGAATTGTCGCATATTTATAACAGGCGGTAGATCTGTGTAATCTGATTGGCTACTCTAAATAAGGGGCGTGTTTCCCAGAAGAAATTTCATGGTTTTTAATATGCACCCATCGCAAAATTTAGTCAGTCTAAATTTCTGCAAGAGAAATAGCATTTGGCTCCGAGATTGAATTTAGAAGAAATTATCTCGTAAAACATTTATCCAAGGGACCGGATGTCTGGAAAGTTGACGGACACAATTCTGGCGGTAGAAGCGAGCAAAGCTTGAAAGCACAAGGTATTTGGATCAATTTCATGTAATTCCTTGATACCAGTATATTTATTTGCTGGAATTTATTTGTTTATATTTGCATGAATTTATTTGTTTAAATTCGTAGATCAATTGTCTTGATATGAGTATAACTATTTGTTTGAGTTCATTTATCTGAATTCGCACAATGATCTTCTTTATATGAGTTTGACAAATTGTTTGAATTTGTCGTCTTGATTGTTATAGGAATCATGTATTCTAAGAATTTCATGCATTATTTTAGTTGATATGAGTGCGTATTGACTGAAATTAATGTTGCTAAGCCATTAAGTGAAATTTCATGTATGTTAAAGACTTGAGTGTGTGTATTCACTGAAATTAACTTAGTTAAGCCATGATGTGATGTTAATGTGAGTCAGTGATGAAACAGCCGTTAGGAAGTACATTAATCTTATGAAACTAGGTTTGTTTATGGTCTGCAATGTTTCGCTTGACCAGATAGCCTTTGGTATCTGTTTGAATTCCGATAGGACGATATCTGATATAACGAGAGTGGAGTAATGTTCTATTCCCAGTAGGATATCTGACAGAAGATTTAGGTTGCTTCTCTATTTATTTTGAAAGGGAAAATAGCTCCACTCAAGTATCCACCTACCTACCTATCCACCCACCTACGTATCCACGTACCTACGTATCCACCTACCCATACAAAGTTGAGGGCCGACAGAGGCGAGATACAGAGAACGAGGAAGGGAAAAGCGAAGGATCAAAGAGAACAGCAACATTGAAGTTGGAGACCAGCCTATCACAGGTTATGAAGTTGTACAAGGCAATGACTTCGATTGTACACTCGATTCTATGATGAACTAATTCTATCGTTTAAACAGATCGGCTATTATATAAGTATATTTGTGTTTTGAAATTCGGTAAATGATTTATTTCAAAAAGAAGTGTATCTTCCTAATGTAATGTATTATCCAGTTGTTTTTTTGTAATTGATTAAATTGTTATATTTCATGTACGGGGGCTCGTGTTATTCTGTTCTATATATCTGCTCAGATCTTGATTTATTCCATCTATAAATTTCATAATTTATATTATTATTTACTCGATCAGGGACATAACACAGAGGTCGATCATCCTCTAGATAACGATAACCAACCAAATAAAGTGGACACCTTGTAACGAGGTTACTAACAGTAAAACCCCACCACAAAATAATTATGTTTTTCTTGTTTTAATTTCAAGATAATCCAAATATCTTGTGATTCTGCAAATTATTATCTCAATCAATGTGATAATGGTTTCTTTACATCTTACAGAATTGCTAGTGTTTTAATTCATTATTGGGAGTGAAATAGTGAAGCTGGCTGTATATTCACGCCTTCTGTACTTTTTGGGTGATTTTCCTCATGCCATGTGAGAAGTTTAATAAGAGCCCTATGAGTAGTTTCATTATTAAATACTATTAAATGTCAATGGCTTTTGTCCAATAGAGTACAGTGTATTACAACAATAAAACTTACATTCAACATATATGTTATCCCAGAATGCTGTTAGCTTTTGAAAATCTAACTTTGGAACTATATGTCTCCAAAAACTGATACTTAGCATAAAGAAAATTGAAGACAAAATTAAACAAGAGTCCCTCTAAGGGATTCATGCTCTACTGGCTGAAAAGAATTTCCAGGAATTCAAGATAAGACCATTTCTTCCTTTTAACTGCAGAGTGTTTAAACCATCTTTGATATTTTTCAGCGATAACGAGATTTTCAAATTAGCTGCTGTGGGGGGCATATTAGATGTCAACTTGAGACCATTTTCATTTAGGCCCAACAAGGCATCATAAGAAGTCTTCTAGTGGAAACTCCATGTTGATATGACTTTCCATTTTGGAGAAGCAACAATAACAAGATTTTCAAGATGGATGCCATGATGGCCATGTTTGATATCAGATTCACACCATTTCTATCTAGTACCAACACCATAAAAAGTCTTTTGGTGAAAGCACAAAGTTGATATGACCAGCCATCTAGTAGAAGTAGTGATACAAGATACTGGTAGTCATTGTGGCAGTTATATTAGAAGTTGAATCTGCACGATTTTCATTTATGACCAACTAGACATCATAAGAAGTCTTTCAGTGAAAACCCCATGCTGATATGACTTTCGGAGAAATAATGATAAGAAGATTTTCAAGATGGTCACTGGGGCAGGCATATTGAATGTCTGAATGGCACCATTAGGACCAACTAGACATCATAAGAAGTTGTTTAGTAAACCCCATGTTGATACAACCATCCATTCAGGATGAGCAGTGATAATATTTTTTAAGATGGCTGCTGTTGTGGCCACACTGGACATCAGATCAGCACCATTTTCATTTAGGACCAACTATACGGTACATCATTAGAAGTCTTCAGGTGAAAACCCCATGGCAATATTATTTTTCATTCAGGGGGATTAGTAATAACAGGATTTTTAAAATGGCCACTGTGGCAGCCATATTGGACATCAGATCAGCACCATTTTCATTTAGGACCAATGAGACATCATAAGAAGTCTTCTGGTGAAAATCCTGTGGCAATATTACTTTTCATTCAGGAGGATTAGCAAAAACAAGATTTTCATGATGACCACTGTGGCAGCCATATTGAACATCAGATCAGCCCCATTTTCATTTAGGACCAACTAGACATCATAAGAAGTCTTTAAGTGAAAACCCCATGCTGATAAGACTTCAGGAGAAATAGTGATAAGAAGATTTTTAATATGGACACTGTGGCAGGCATATTGAATATCTGAATGGCACCATTAGGTCCAACTAGACATCATAAGAAGTTGTTTAGTAAACACCCCATGTTGATGCAACCATCCATGCAGGACGAATAGTGATAATATTTTTAAGATGGTTACTGTGGTGGCCAAATTGGACATAAGATTGGCACCATTCTCATTTAGGACCAACCAGACATCACATGAAGGCAATATTACTTTTCATTCAGTTGGATTAGCAATAATGAGATTTTCAAGATGGCCCTATTGGACATCAGATCAGCACCATTCTCATTTAGGACCAACCAACTAGACACCACAATAAGTCTTCTGGTGAAAATCCCATGTCAATTTGACTTTCCATTCAGTAGGAGTAGCGATAATAAGAGTTTCAACATGGCCACCGTGGCAGCCATATGGGACATCAGATTGACACCATTTTTATCTTGGACCAACTAGACATTATAAGAAGTCTTTAAGTGAAAACCACATGTTGATATGACCATCCATTCAGGAGGAGCAGCGAAAACAAGATTTTCAAGATGGACACATTGGTGGTCATATTGGATGTCTGAGCATCACCATTTTCATTTAGGACCAAACAGACAATGGGATAAATATGCATGTAAAGTTTCATGATAATCCACCAAGTAGTTTAAGAGGTGTACAGGGTTCACAATCTTTTTAAAACAAAAATGTCCAGGTCTTATCCAGGGTGAAATTGATATTTTCAAGGATTACTTATGACCCTTAATGAACAGAATAAAGAACATTTGGTTTAGAAAACAGGGATTTGTAAAATTAAAAGCTGTTTCTATTTTGAGATTCTCTCATAACATCTGAATTAGACATATGCCCATGTACAAAAACAGGATGTATCACTAGAAACAATTATATCTATTGAAATTCATATAAATTTGCATGTAACTCATTTTAATTTACAGAATGAAAATGTCAATTTTACTCTTCTTAACTGCATATGCTGGTATGAAGAAAGTCTTTTAGGCAAGGGTTATTTTAAAATTTGGACAAAATGCCCTTAAAAATTATATACCTTGTGATAAAATAAAGGACTCCTTTTTTTAAAAATTCCAATTATGTCTAGTTGGTGCCCCGACATCAACTTTTAAAGTAATCTGTCTATGGACTGTATACTTAATGCACTCATTGTCAAGGACAGCCAGTTCATGTGATTCTACATTAAAAATTTCCCCAGTAGTCGGTAGATTTCTAAATACAGGAATGATTCTGCCACCTGACAGCCCAATAATTTTATTTTAAAATATCCCAATCGAATGTTAGTAAATCATGCTTGCCAGAACTTTAACCTCATTCCATTCAGCGTAGAATGCTTTTAAGTGCGTTTAATCATATTAAGTCAGGGTCCAAGCTAGACTCTAATAATTCGGTGAAATTATCTCTCTCTCGCCATAATAGGGATAAGTTGGCGAAAATAGGGTGGGGCGGGTGTACAGAGTTCAAAATAGTCACTTGAAACTACTGTTTTTATATACATTGTATCTTCATGTCATGTAATCAAAAAAGCTGATGAAATACTATTAGAAGTTTATCAAAATAGTAACACTTTTCTTATATTACTTCACTGCAGTTGTTGTATAACAAAACAACAAACTCGAAAATAGGTTACAGTCTAAAATCGGCAACATAGCGTAAGGCCTCTTTTCGTACGTCTGTACGATGAAATATTGGATACAATGATTATTTTTTATTGGTAATGGACCCGGATATGTCAACTACATCATAATTTGCTTCAGATTTGGCTACACAAATTAAATTTTTCACTTGCCGTTCATGTATTGGTAGGTATTCCATAGAATGCAATTTGATTTATAGTATTTATTATCATCAAATTAGCACCAAAATTCACAACATAACTTAAAACTTCTTCTACATTTCAAGCTTACTCTTTGAAGGGAAAATTTACAAAAAGTCAACATGTTATTGTTATTATTTATGCACTGTTCTGAAACAAAAAAGGGGAGGGGGGGGGGGCGAAATGTCTGTCTTGAAACCAATACAAGACGAAGTGAACTTGGCTTTTAGGTGAAATGAAAGACTCTAAGGTGACTACTTTATCATAATCAACGCCTAGCGTGGACCTTTATTTGGATTCTCCAACATGTGTGCAATGTCAAAAAGCTCCTCATTTTCATTGAGACAGATCCATGTTCCTTCCATAACTAATAACTCTTTTTTTACTAGCCATTTTGATAGTAGACAATACATATTGGTAATGATTGACACACACATTGTGTGCTTTGAATTACTTAAATTCAACACATAGCCCAAGATTTGTTTACCAAGATATGCTTGGAATAACATGGTCTAGCATGAAACATTAAATGACTCTTTCGACTACTGTACTGCCAATGAACCAAATCACTGGGTTTTTTTAAGATCACATTCTATTTTATGCTTTTTGCATTGTAAAGGGAATACCGTATAGTTTTAAATAGTGTTCAGTTTTCAGTATTTTATTTTGTTGACTTGTGTCCGCTTGGTAAATATGATGCAAAAATTCCTATCCTTTAAAACAGAACAAAACTTGAATTTTATGTGAAACTAAAGGTGTTAAATGATTATAGGACACCTTTTATTCCAGTAACACCTGCTAAGCAACAAATAAAATTAATATAATGCAGCCTAAGTTTATATTATATTAGATAAATAAACAGATAAATTTGTTTCATATTGAAGATTTGTTATTTTTTAAAAAATGCTATTTTTATGCCAAGGACACAACAACAACAGCAACTTCTTCTACAACTATTTAAGAAGGCAACTCAGGGATTCTGTTAGTGTGATATTTTAAGGACTCATGAGGACCCCCACATTTGAATTTTATATGGTCCTTACAAGATGTTAAAGGCTCCCATTTTTAAGTTCCTACTACAAGTTGCGATAGTGGCAGAGAGAGAGAGAGAGATTCAGTCAGAGAATCAAAACTCGGTGTGATATTTCTGTGTTGTAGTGGACTTTATTTGTCATGATTATAAATAATACATATGTAAGTGTATGTGTTTTAAATATAATCTACTGAGCAAAAATTTCCATAAAGTGAGAGATAATTTCAATTAAATTAAAGGCTACTTGGAACAAGTATTCAAAACGATCCCAGATGGCATTTCTTTGAAATAGGATAGCAAAAAAGATGTTATTAACACTGTGGTATTTCTCTGAGCTCCAACAAAAAAGTGGATTTACCTTTTTCTCATCAACTTTCCTCTCTGGAAACCCATGTACAGTGTTGTATCCACCTGGTAGACCAACAAGTTGTTTTCCACCTTTTTTTCTGACAACTTGTTGGTCTATCCACCAGGATGCATGATCGCTGGATTGCCCCCATTCTGCGAGCGACTCTTGCAAGAATAAAAGTTTAAAGGGGGAGAGACGAAACATACCAGTCTCTTCTCCATAAGCTAGTAACATTCGGCAGTTTAAATTTAGAACTGAGATTCCCCCAGAAATTAACCAATGCACATGCATGGTTTATATTTAGAACTGAGATTTTCTCCCAGAAATTAACCAGTGTGCATGCATATGTAATTGTGCCTAGACACGTATTGAAAATTGAAATTGCTTCCACATGGTTTAGACATACCAATACTTGCCATACTTAGCACCTGTTTCTTTCATCATGGAATTCACAGAGGAATGTGATTAAATCCATGGGAAATTACTCTGGTTGATAGCTAAGCAGCTGGTCCATTTACACCAGATCGTGATTTATTTTAACTTTTAATCAAAACTTCAATTTTTAATGCGTCCCATTGGACTCTTAATATGGGGTTTTAATGCAACCTTTTTTATTGTATTGTGTCACGGACGCACAAATGTTCATTAATGGAAGTTCTGCAACTTCTCTACCAAAAAAAAAGAAGTTACATAATTAATTTTGGTTTACACTATACACAAACCCTTAAAATAATTTTTTTTAAACCTGCTATAAAGGGACAGCTAAGAATAAATTGCAAGAAAAAAATTATGAGTGATGAGGGATAGGAAGTTTGAAACCAATATGTGTTACAAATCCCCCCAAATACTCGTTTCACAATAAAAATTCCTAGGGATGGGGTCCCCAAAATTTTATTGTTGGAATCATCCCTGATGTATTTAGCAACATCTGAGAGTAAAATCACAGCCAAGGCGAGTTGTGGGAGGTGACGGTTACTATTGACAATAATACTTAATACTGTGTTTCCAGTGCAAACTACCCAACAGTAAGCAATGACTTATGATACATTTTCATAAACTTTACATATAAAAAGGGAACGGGAGGAAGAAAAGCAATAATTTATTGCTTTTCTCAAAATATCTTTGTCCGGGCACGGCGTGATATGATTCATTGATAAAGGGGAAAATGGAGCAAAATTAAATTACTTTTTTATCTGAGATAAAACAATAGGAAAATACTCAATATACAGTCAAATAATAGGAAAAGACTGAATATACAGTCAACTTGTCCTGTATGTGAACCATGTTCACAAATATATTCTTTATATAAATATGTTTTATGCATTGTTCTTACATAGTGACAGAATAAAATTTAAAAAGAAAAAACATTTAAGAAAATACATCATGTATATACTATGATGTATAATAATAATAGTAATAATAATAATAATAACAATTATAGTTATAGATCCATATTTGTGATTTATAAAACATTTACATCAAGAATACAAACAATGAAAATGTGAAAGAGTACAACAGACAAACATTATGGATTCAATTAAGAGACCAAGTACATATGCAAAAACAACCCTTTATGCTAGCAGACCAATTCCTTCCAAAATCTGGTTGGGATTTACAATCTAATTACCACCACTCCCATACATGACTGACATTTCAATTACCCCCACCCCCCAATTTTTTTAAAATTCAAATTAAATCTAAAAAATTAAAAAAGAGATTCATGAAAAAGGTCTCAAGGAAGACAGAGAGATGGGGAATATTGAATGATTACTGTTGATTATAAAGTTCTTAGTTTTTAAGGCACTGTTACACAGTACTGGTGCAGAGTGGCAGTAACTGTCAGGGTTATAAACAGAACAATAACACAATAACTTGTCCAAGACAAGGTTTGCAAAACATTCATTGAGTACCCTTCAAAATGTACTTAAACTGAATGAAATGTTACATGGCAGTGTACATTGTTATGGTTTCAACTTTGAAAGGCCAAAAAGTTTATTTGTGTTTGTGTACAGGCCTGCTCACAGGCAACCATTCAAGGTATTTATCCCTTCACACAGTAAGGTTTGTATGTCTATGTACAGACCTCCTGACAGTCAGACAGATGCATGGCATACTGATATCCCTTTCAGGGCAAATGTAAAAGAGTAGAAGCTGGTATTGATTGCTAAATAAATAATAACACTGACAACATATATGCACATAATAAAAAGAAGTGAAAGATTATAAATATTCAAAATCTAATTTGTTTACTTTACCTATGGCACTCCTCTTTTGTGTAGGAGTTAATATTGATAACTATTTAAATTGGAATACAACATGTTGATGATAAGTATATGTTGCTATGGGAGGGGGCTTGTTACAGTAACTACATGTACAAGTATACATAACATTCAATCTAAATGAATTTGTGAGTTTTGTATGACTGTGTGATGAATCATAACAACATAAAATAAACAGAAAGTATAACATACATGTATGTCTCTTAATCACACACAAAAGTTATCAAGCCCAAATTTTTTTTTTTTAAATGTGTGTTTCCAGTCGGCCGACCATCCCTGTTTCGCATTGCTGACCCTAGTACATTTTCCCCACCCCCACCCCACTGACCCAATTTTTTTTTTAAAATAAAAAAATCACATTACCGGTACCTAAATCGAGTTGAGCATCTAATTGAGCCAGTTTTTCCCAGTACTTTGAAGCACTTGAAATATTATTTGATTTATATATAATGTTTAAAAAAAAAAACCTGCTTATGCCGACATCTGGCCTGAGTACTGTATGCTGTGATACTCAAATAGTCATGCTACTGGACTAGCTACAATCGACCAAACGACGGCTAATCTTTTTTTGTTGTTGAAAAATGTACCAGAAAAAAACAGTTTTGCCGAAACTTCTAAGAAAACTGATCACCTTTGAAGTATCAATTGTTCTGTATACATACATGTACTAAGCAAATGAGGTTCTTGAAGGTCTGAGGTCAGAGTCTGGTAGTAATATTTCTAGGTTTCTTTCTGCGATTCCAACAGAACCAAGTTTAGATCCATCAGGTTTGTGTACTTTCAAGTGCTAAGGCCATACAATTAGAGATGGTACTAAGCAAAGGTCAGAGGCTGCATCTTCATGTGCAAAGTTTGTAGATATTGTTATAGACAATCTGAAGGCAAGGTCCACCGAGGAGGGGGACTCAATAGTTTTAAGGGCTCTAACCAAGTTGTTTGATCCCTATTTGTATGGTTCACAGGCTAACAGTTCCATTATTTCAGAAGTTTCAGGCACTGTTGTAGGTTACTTGTCTACTTGTGGGTTAGGTAGTCAGTCAGAGGTTAGTCAGGCGTTGGCTGGCTTTGTGACTTATGCTAGGGTTCAGGTTCTCAGGAATGGTAAGGTGTATAGGTGTTAAGGACTTGGTTCACTTGGCAGTGCAATCCAGGTCAACATATCCTTGTGTATCTCTGGCTGCTGAGAGACTCATGGTGTCACCAGACAGCGGTGTAGACTGAATGTGGGTTCAGTAAGATGAATCTCATAAAAACTGACATCAGGAATGAACTCGGTATCTCAACTCTGGAGAATCTAATGAGAATCAACACGTACAAATGTGAAGGAGGTTTTGACTTTAAGACTGCATTCAGCAAGTGGACAGCCGTAAAATCACGATGCATACTCATGTGACATTCGATTTTATTTTATGAAACAACATTTTAATAGTGCAAAACATTATAAATAAGCATGCAAAACAGTCATGTAATGATTTATTCTGTAATATTGTGGTATTTTATTGCTTGTTGTCAATAAAGTAATAAATACCCCATCTCTTTCAATTTTCAGTGCCTACTAAATTAATAGACATGGAAAAATACTGACTCCTTGCTTGGCGACATTTTTTGAAAATTGGTGAAAAAATATTGAGGTTGGTGATTTTTTTTGGCAACAACTTTTTAAAGCCAGCACCATCACTGTTGTTGTGTCACGAATTTAAAAAGTCATCTGATTGCTAATGCTCATTCATTGTAAAATATTTAGTATTACATGTATAATAAAAGAATGAAAATCTAAGGCAGTTGAGAACAGTGATGATGGTGATTGTGATGTCACAACTATAACAATTCTCAATGGCTTTACCATGACATTCTTTTATTTTGTGTGCAGCTAGATGGAATCAAAGAAGAGATTACAACCAAAAGTTGCAAAATGTGTATTTGATGACTACAATGTTCAAAAAAAGTTAGGCCCACCACAATATTACCTCACAGACAAAATGCAGATTTAGTCAACTAGAATTTAGAAGCGAATAATTACATTTTCTTAATTCTCTCTTTTAATATTCATGAATAGGTCCAATATAAAGAAGTCAGTTAGCATTAATATCTATGCAAAAATCAGTGGCGGATCCAGAAATAATGGGTGGATGGGTGGGGGGAGCGTAAAGAAGTACATAAGGGGTCTGCGGGATGCAACATCCAATTGAGGACTAAGAGGCAAAGCCCCGAGAAGCTCTTGCATTTGAAGTGTTTCCGGTGCATAATACCAACTGTGAAATGGTTCTGTTGCTTCATGCTCATCTTTTGAAGTGGGGGGGGGGGGGGGGGGGGGGGGGGGGGCTCTGCTCCTGGATCCGCCCCTGAAAATAATATTCTGGGCATATATTTTGGAGATTGTTATTTGTCCTAGCACTTTGTACTAGGATTGTTTAACTGGGCTCAAACACTTTTGAATGCCTCCCTGTCAACTATACTGAGTGGTCAGAGATCACACGCACATATGATGGCCATTTTTTCAGACCTTCACTGCCACTTCACTTTGGACATTGTGGATACATGTACCACTGGTGATCTACATGTAAATGCAGTAATTGGCTGTTGGGTATGTATTTTTTCGCTAGAGACCATGTGTTCACTTTTAAGAGACCCGCATATATGTTTCAGGTGGTTGGTCATTCCACCGGTTCTACCCCCAGTTTAGGAAAACTCTGTAGAACATAGGCTACATTTAGCTTTCTGTTTGGTGCCAGTATAAACAATTGTGGAATACTTCCAAATGAGAGATCATTTGCCATGTTTACTTTTAGCCATTTTGAATAAGACCAAGATACAAAGTTATAGCATTTCATCATGTGCTCTATTTATTGTTTAAATGGAAGGCAGATTCTGAAAATGTTTACAGGAGTAATATGAAACAATCTCGTTTCGGGTAAATCATGGTACATGTATTTGCCCTTCTTGCAGCTTTTACATGTTATATCAGCATTGAAGCCACAGTTGTGGCTAAAATACAATCTTAATGTCCAAAAACATATGGGGGTGCATGCTGTAGGTGTTTCCCAAGTTTCAGTTCTTTTCGAAAATTAAATTTTTTTCCATCACCTGTGAATACACTCCCAAAATGGACATTTTTTAATGTTATGCTGTTGCACTGAAAAATATTTCATTTTTCAACAAAGAATATTAGTATTTCCTCATATTAGTAGAACAGTGTTGTCAGTATTCTTACAGAAAATTTCATCACAAAAATTTAAATGTATTTGTCGAAAGTAAAGGTAGAAAATTGGTGGATATATCAATAAAAATGTGGAACCTGTACTTCGCTATGCTTTTTTATATTCTTGTTACCCTCTTCTAGTTATGTCTGTAATTATTAGGAAAGATTTCATATTATTTTACTGAATTTCATATATAAAAGTTAAACTACAGTTATAAATGCTGCAGAAACCAAAGAAATGTCAGATTGGAGTCTTCTTTTTTTTTTTTTACGGAGTATCCACTGAAATAAAACCTGGTGCAGAAAAAGACACTCACAACAGTTTTATTAATTTTGGTTATACATACTGTGGGCATGGTTTCAAAAATATACAAGTCATGGATATATTTTTCATTACAAATTTACTGATGGACAAAACGTGGTTATGGACACTACAAAAAAACTGTAGTGTCTGTAACCTGAAAATATATGTAATAGTTCTGGAGTCATTTTTCAAAACAACAATATCAAAATAAAACTTTCCATATCTTTAGTATTGCATCATCTTTGGCTGAAAATATTCCATGTTACAGGATGATGCAACAATTTCCTTATGCAATATTGCATCATTACTTGTTTGTCTGCAAAAAAAGAAAAATGAGTCCTTTGTATTTGCATCCAAGTAGCACATTCCAGCAGCCTTGGCTTCAACCGAGTCACTTAGAAGCATTGAGGGATTCCTCAACATCATTACCTACAAGAAATTATCTGTCAAAGTTGAAATAATGGTAAGTATGAAAGTGAAATACTGTACAGTACAGCTCACGTGATTTTTCGGAACCCCACGCTTTGCAGTGGGTGACTTAATCCCCTCCACTTTAGCTCCACGATAACACTCCACGGTGGAGGCATAAACTGGCATAAATACCTACAAATCACCACCGCGTCTCGGCAGGCACGCCGATGTAAACTCCACTGTGGAGGGGCTAGTCAACATTACTGATTGACATCTGAACAGCCAATGAATGAAGACCACCTATGGAAAGACTGAGACGTCAAGAGTGATTTACAACCGGATACCACTGGAAGAATCAGTCGTCTTTATTTCGATCATATTTGGACAATAAAAAATAATTTCAAAAGTCTTGTATATTCAGTACACATTACTGCTTATAAAAGGTTGATCGACTTCTTTTGCAATAAGTTTATGATTTTAATTTATTTCAAAGAAATATGAACAAACTTATGCACTGACTTGACAAGATGCACACCTTGCTGAGCTTCTCAAGCAGCATAAATTTATCATTTTGTTCCAAAGGAAAGTAATTCTCTGAGATATGGACAATTAAAATCCAAATTGACATCCGCTTCTGCTTACCCACACCCCCCAACCTAAAACACTGAATTTACACTGAAATGCAAACCGCGTACTTAGTCTTTAAGCAGTAATAGCAGAGTCATGAGGCTGAATATCATGACTGCACATGTACTGTAAGGGACTGACCATTTAATATATGGGGTTTATATGTTGTTTTGTTTTTTTTGACCGGGATATTTTTTGTTCTTTCATCACAATATTTTTTTATTTTAAGTAAAATATGGAACGGATTAACGTATTTTTATACTTCAAAATCGGAGAAAGATAATTGTTTTCATGCATTTACCCCCCCCCCCATCTGGAGATTTCAATTGTCTCTCCCTAATAAAGACTTGACTTCAGCGGATGTTCTGCAGAAATCAAGGCAGTGACCATTGTGAACACTGTTGTAAAATATTAACACGGGTTTGCAAAGGATGATGTAAGTTTCAGCTTGGGAACAGTGTGTTTTTATCACATGAAGCCATCTGACTTGGCGCATTGTACTTTACAGCCGCAATTATGGTCCCCCCATTAACAATGGACTTTTGATAATTGTTAGTAATTAATCTGAACTTGGCTTATTACCGAAATGAAAAATAAAATGTGGAAAATTCTAAAATCTGAGATGTTCAGAGATTTTAATTTTTAAAAGTTTAGAGCATTTTGCATGGATGTATTGTCTCCACATGTATCCTATTATTTGCTCATTTTTCTACGTCAAAAATATAAAAACAAAATATACTCTATAATTATTTTTACGCAGATATTAAAGTATGCAGTTTCCTGTTTGTGACTGTTAGAGCCTTTAGTTATTGAGCGTGTTTCTGTATGTGGTATATTGCTTTACAGCTAGAGAGCTAGAGTTACTGTGTCCCAGTGGATAAAGTGTGTGACACACACACACACTTGGGTGTCGGGGGGGGGGGGGGGGGGCATGTTGTCAGGTATGACTTCAGCTTTGTTATTAATTTGTTCGATGTTTATGGTTCTTTTTATTGCAGGTAGTACAATATCACTGACTTTCCTATGATCATTAAAATTTTGTATTGCGTTTACTGAAAAAGAAATAAGGATGTGAATGCATGTTTAGATTCCAATAACATAGTATTGACGAAAAAAATATTTGATTCATTGCGCAAAATGTAGTATTAATACAGTTTGCGAAGCATTGTCATTACGTTATCATCATCTAAAATATGATTTGGCACTATGTATCATACATTATCTTCGTTACAACAAGAAAATATTTATAATTAACTGAATGACTACGTTTTTTTCAGTATCAAAAAGTTAGCAAATTGCTCCCCAAAGGGATAACGATGTAGATAAATCGGTGCCCCACCCTCCCGTCTCTCTCTCAACCTCTGCTTGCATGGGTGATAAACAGGAAACCACGCCCATATTATCGAGACCATGTCCACTCCGCGGTGTTGATCGGATGCGACTCCGCGAGAAAGCGTGGTGTGCAGGGCTATTCTCTGCGAGATGCCGCGGCAACTCCGTCAGGACGTGTGGAGTGATGGTGGAGGGTTTTTTCTTAATCCTCTCCACCCCCCACCCACCACGAAGCATGGCGTTCCGAAAAATCATGTGAGCTGTACTGTACCAATATTTTCTGTAAAGTCCATAACCTATATTAGGCAAATGAGATATCAATGTTTTGTGTCATTATTATGCTCGAATGCAGCGCTTTTTGTGCTAAACTGTCCTTTATCATACATATCTTAAATACTTAAGTCAATACTTTTTGCTAAAATCAAATTTTGTTTGATTATTGAATTAAAAATAGCGAAATTTAATGAAAAGTTAGAATACAAATAATTATGTCCTATTTTTCCCCATTTAGTACACTTTCAATCTTTCCTTCAGACTAATATATGACTGTTTTCAATACATGCACAAACTAACTGACACTAAAGGGTTTCAAATATGTGTACATATCGATGATGTTAATAGGATACAAAAAGGTTACAGACACCATGCATTGTAAACATGTATGTTTTAAATGTTCATATTATAATACACATATGTATTAAATGGTCATACTGACATAAAAACCCTACCTAAACAAGATTTATTTTCTGCAAAAGGGTTTTGATGAGTAAAATGTTTTAATTCCGACAAATCCTGAGAAGTATATTAAAAAGCTTGACATGGTTGGTATTAAATTAATAAGTAGACACATATATTTGCAAATGAAAGTGCAAGTAATAACCGCTTGGTTACACATGACACAGGTTAATGATATTAATAACTGGTAATGCAAAAGCACTATGTTAAGGCACAACTTCAGTTTAATAATGTTACAGATTTCTAATTCAGGTTGTTTTTTTTCCTCATCAGTATCCAATATGGATTTAAGATCATCCAAACTATCTGGAAATCATGAAGCTGGTGGACATATCGAGAGGGAAAAAAACAGAAACAGATGATGTAATGAAAAGAAGAAAAAAATGCCCTGAAAGTGAAAGCCTGGAGGGCAAAACAAAAGTTAGACAAGTCCCGAGATGAAAAATTGAAGGAAAGGGACAGAGAAAGAAAGAAAAGAGCAAGGCAAGAAGAAAATGAAACAGCCAAGTCCTAGCCAGAGAAGCTACAATTACTTAAACAGAGAAAATGCAATGAAATGCTACGGTACAGAGAAAAGGTCAAAAACAAGAAAACATTATTGCAGGGCAACAATAAGTCTGCAGACAGAACAAACAATAACCCAGAAGAACAGCTGAAAACTATGAGACAGACATCACTTCTGAAAAAGAAAACAGCTGTTCAAAGAACCCAAATATGGAGATTGAGAGTCCAACATAAAAGGAAGTGAGCAGGGTTCGTCAAACAACTCAGAACTAGATCTTGCTAGTTCATCACAGCAAGATGGGAATATCTTTTCTTCCCGATATTCCAAGTATAGAAGTCTGAGGAAAGTGAAATCAGCTCTTCCAAAAATGCCAAAGAGAAAAGCTGAAGTATTAAAACATTTGATTAACTCTCCATCTACCTCACACAACAGAATGTTATTGCAAGTCCAGAATGCAGAAGAAAAATTGAAGTAGCAGACACAATACTTAAAAGAATTCAGGAAAGTTTAACTGAAGTGAAAGAGCCAACAGCAAAAGAGAGAGCGACAAAAGGAATGCATTTAACATCATTCGTGGAGCTGTAATTAAGAGGGACCGGTCTGGGACAAACACAGTGCTAAAGAAACACCTCAGTTTGTTTGTATATATTCATTAAACACTTAATTTCATAAGTTTCGCATTATACTGATAGCTTGCATTATAA
This sequence comes from Margaritifera margaritifera, assembly GCA_029931535.1. Lineage (NCBI taxonomy): Eukaryota > Metazoa > Mollusca > Bivalvia > Unionida > Margaritiferidae > Margaritifera > Margaritifera margaritifera. The sequence goes on along the minus strand of JAQPZY010001468.1, from coordinate 747,675 downwards.
TTTGATATGAAAGGTTCATAATTTCAGTATTGCAAGACTGTTAATGGGTTCTAGTTAATAACAAATGTACCAATCTTCCAAGATTTCATTATCTTTTTCAATTTCTATTTAATGAAAAAGGAATGAAAGAGATTATTTAAGCAGAACATGTCAAAATAAGTTTATTCATTTCATGAATTATGTAGTGTCTGTAACTGTTTGGACCTTTGTCTGGTACATTAATTTAATTTTTTTCATATGCAGTTTTGGAACTAGAACATGTGGTTGATTATTGACTATAAGTTCAAACAACAATATCAAAGCAATATTTTCCATTTCCCTTGACCTTGTTAGTATATTCTGATTAAGTTATGCTCTGTTAAAATAGTGTTTCAGCAGGTGTTGAAGAGAGCGTTAGGTTTTATTCGCTTATGACCTATCTAGTCACATAAAAGTTTTTATTTTTGTTTGTTTATGAGTTCAAGTTTGTTATATTACAAAAATTTAAATGTTCAAGTGAAAACCATGACTGACTTTGCTTGTTATATTCACCCTGTAGTGTCCGTAACCAGAACCTACTCTACCCCCAGCAAACAAGAAAAAAATAAACTTGCCTTTTTCTCTTCAACAAACCATGAAATTTTCAGAGGTTCAAAGTGTTGAACTTCCAAAATCAAGTTGTTTCAACAGAATTCTGTGAAGTTGAAATTTGACCCCCATGTTACCTGTTTACATGTGTAAACATAACATACTTAGCAAAACAGACATGTAAATCAAAGAAAAAGAAGAGGATGGATGGATGGACAGACAGACAAATAGATATGCTAACAGACTCATCTCTTGAGCTAAATCAACACTAATGAAAGCATGTCTTGGAAATGTGAGTGGTTTTGTAAATATTTATTTATTAACTCACCTGAATGATTTGAGAACACTTATTTTATCTATGCAACTATTTTCCAAACAGCAAGTATGCATTGGTCTCCTGTAACTACCATGAAAACAATAGATGACAGCGCTTTTATAGAAAGCTATTTGGCTAATCATAATACGATTTGCAAGGCAGCCATTTTGGAGGTTATATCAACATCAACTAACTACATATGGCATGAAGTGTTTCAGTGAAAACATCATGTCAGCAAAACCATATTTCTTCTGGAGTAGTCAATGACAACAAGATAAACACTGCGTTGGCCATATTGTTAGGTCATATCTGAACATTTTCCTTCAGGACCAACTACATACCAAAGTGGTTTAGTACACATGTACTTTTAGCGAAATGCTGGCTGTGATCCTTTTGAATATTAGCGATAGCAGACAGGCCTAGAATTTAACATAAATTACTTTGTAGCCAGAAGGACTAGCAGACTGACAAATTTACTAGTCCTGCTGAATCTTCTCTAATCCGTTTCCTCTGACCCTTCCCACACCATTTTAGATATTAGGACATTTATGTTGTGGTGTGGGGGCAGAGTGCACTGCCTACAGAAAAGTTAGAATTTGCGAATACCACAGTGTCTGCATAAGGAAGCCACTTACTACTGGGTCTAGCAAACTTGAACAACTTTACATCGAGCCATACCTGCATGAAATTGATAGGAAGATGATTTATCTTGTCAGAAATGGCGAGTATAACATTCGTTGTCTTTAATCCACTGACAGATGAGATGAAACTACAGCTCTGATGAAATTTGACATGGTACTCGCCATTTGCATTGCTAGTCACATGACTACCCAAATCTTGCAGGCTACATGTCCATGATATCAGAAGTCCAATAGTCACATGATACCAATAAAAACCCCTTTCCAACGTCGCTGAACAAAACATTTGAAAATTTGAAAAAATTAAATGAAAGTCACATAATGTTTGCACAAAAAAATGAAAGGATACACAATTCTCAACATATTTATTCCAAGAACAATGACCAGAAACCTGGACAAGGCCAGATTCATCATGCAGAGAGCACATGTCAATGTGGTAGTCACATGATACCAACAAAAACCATGTTACAGTAATATGTGCTCTCTCTTTACTAGCCATTGGACTAAATTATGAAAACTACTAGTCTAACAAGAAATTTACTTGCCTCAGGCTAGCAAACCACCGCTTATTTCAAAGCCCTGGTAGATACACTGGCTGGAAACAAATGTAATTTTTTTATATGGACAGTTTGCTATGATATGCTTACATTAATCACCAAAACACCTTAGACTCAGTTATTCCCTTACCAGTGTCCACACCAGGTTGATACAGTAATGGTGACTAAGCAGGAAATAATACTTGAGTCAGCATTGTTTTACTTAATATGTATTGTACATCAATTAACAAGCATAATAACTGGCTCTGGTGACAGAGTTAAGTTGCATTTCGGAATGGCCGTGATAACATACATGTACAGTACAGCTCACGTGATTTTTCGGAACCCCACGCATCGCGGTGGGGGTGGAGAGTGAGTGGAGAGGATTAAGAAAAAAACCTCCACCATCACTCCACGCGTCCTGACGGAGTTGTCGCGGAGAATAGCCCTGCACACCACGCTCCCTCGCGGAGTCGCATCCGATCAACACCGCGGAGTGGACGTGGTTTCGATAATATGGGCGTGGTGTACTGTTTATCACCCATGCAAGCAGAGGTTGAGACGAGAGGGGGGGGGGGGCACCGATTTATCTACATCGTTATCCCTCTGGGGAGCAATTTGCTAACTTTTTGATACTGAAAAAAACGTAGTCATTCAGTTAATTATAAATATTTCCTTGTTCTAACGAAGATAACGTATGATACATAGTGCCAAATCATATTTTAGATGATGATAATGTAATGGCAATGCCTCGCAAACTGTATTAATACTACATTTTGCGCAATGAATCTAATTTTTTTTTTTCTTCAATACTATGTTATCGGAATCTAAACATGCATTCATATCCTTATTTCTTTTTCAGTAAACGCAATACAAAATTGTAATGATCATATGAAAGTCAGTGATATTGTACTACCTGCAATGAAAAGAACGATAAACATCAAACAAATTAATAACAAAGCTGCAGTCATACCTGACTGAAATGAAACAAAATCGCACAAGTTCCGATGGTTATTCCATGCATGAGTAATCATTCACATATTGTACGTTTTTTTCTGACATCCAATCGCTTAAATAAAGCATTATTAAGATTTCACATCGTTATTTTATTTTAAACTGTACTAATTTGCATTAATTACCAAAGTAGCGGTTTTTTTAAAAATCACAAATGGCCGCAAAAGGTCATCCTAGATACATGTAGTTGACACGTGCAAGTAACCTAGCACAAGAGAAGCCATCAGGACTGCTGATAGTGACGTGTTAATTTCATGTGCTAACTGTTAACCTAAAGTACATTGATCTGACAAACTTGCGCATCAGATGAAATTAATGTTTAACTTTTTCTTTTCTTTTCGTTTTCCTATTGCATAATACAGAAAAATAAGATGAATAATTGTAGATCATTAACTCTTCTTAGTAAAGCCCTCCCACCCCCACCTCTCTCTCTCTCATAAAATATGGAATCCTAATCACTACTGCACAAGTTATCGTAAACTGAAATGTGGAAAAGTTTGCAAGTGGTAAGAAAAGTAATACTGTACTAGACATTATAGTGTAATAGAGGGGAGAAAAAAAGAAACAAATTTTCCCGTCGGTGGTTGCAAACTCACGACCTCGTGCTCCAATATCAAATATGTGTGTGTAACACACACTCTTATCCATTTGGCCAAAGTAACTGTAGCTGTAAAGCAATATACCATATACAGAAACATGCCACACACTATTCAAAGAAATTAGTTTATTTCTTGTCTCAATAAGCAACCGCTCCAAAGTCACAAAGATAAAGCTGCATACATTAATATCTGCATACAAATAATTATAAGAAATAGATCAATATTACGATTGGGTTACTGACATATCATTTCCATAAGATATACTATTTTTCTATGATGATAAAAAAAAATCTTTTTTATACTTTCCTCTTACAAAAATGAGCAAATATTAGGAAACATGCTAAGCATCAGATGAAATTAATCTTTAACTTTTTCTTTTCTGTTTGTTTTCCTATTGCATAATACAGAAAAATAAGATGAATAAGTTTAGATCATTAACTCTTCTTAGTAAAGTCCCCCCCCTCTCTCTCTCTCTCTCTCATAAAATATGGAATCCAAATCACTACTGCACAAGTTATCGTAAACTGAAGTCTGGAAAAGTTTGCAAGTGGTAAGAAACAGAAACACGCTCAATAACGTAAGGCTCTAACAGTCACAAACAGGAAACTGCATTCTTTAATATCTGTGTAAAAATAATTAAAAAAGTATATTTTATTTTTATATTTTCGCCGTAGGAAAATGAGCAAATAATAGGATACACGTGGAAATTAAAATCTCTGAACATCTCAGATTTTAGAATTTTCCATATTATTTTTCATTTCGGTAATAAGCTGAGTTCAGATTAATTACTAACAATTATCAAACTTCCGTTCTTAATGGCGGGACCATAAATGCGGCTATAAAGTACAACGCGCTAAGTCAGATGGCTTCGTGTAATAAAAAAACACGGTTCCCAAGCTGAAACTTACATCATCCTTTGATGCAAACCCTTGTTAATATTTTACAACAGTGTTCACAATGGTCACTGCCTTGATTTTTGTAGAACATCCGCTGAAGTCAAGTCTTTATTAGGGAGAGACAATTGAATTTTCCAACCATGGGGGGGGGGGGGGGAAGGCATGAAAACAATTGTCTTTCTCTGATTTTTGTAACAGACGTTAATCCGTTCCATATTTAACTTAAAATAAATAAATAATGTGATGAAAGAACAAAAAATATCCCGGCCGAAAAAAAAACTACATATAAACCCCGTATATTAAATGGTCAGTCCCTTACAGCACACATGCAGTCATAATATTCAGCCTCGTGACTCTACTATTACTGCTTAAAGACTAAGCACGCAGTTTGCATTTCAGTGTAAATTCAGTGTTTTAGGTTTGTTGTTGTGGGGGGGGGGGGGGGTAAGCAGAAGCAGATGTCAATTTGGATTTTAATTGTCCATATCTCAGAGAATTACTTTCCTTTGGAACAAAATGATAAATTTATTCTGTTTGAGAGGCTCAGCAATGTGTACTTCTCGTCAAGTCAGTGCATAAGTTTGTTCATATTTCTTTGAAATAAATTAAAATCATAAACTTATTGCAAAAGAAGTCGATCAACCTTTTATAAACAGTAATGTGTAGTGAATATACAAGACTTTTGAAATTATTTTTTTATTGTCCAAATATATGATCGAAATAAAAACGACTGATTCTTCAGATGGTATCCAGTTGTAAATCACTCTTGACGTCTCTGTCTTTCCATAGGTGGTCTTCATTCATTGGCTGTTCAGATGTCAATCAGTAATGTCGACTAGCCCCTCCATGGTGGAGTTTATATCGGCATGCCTGCCGAAACACGGTGGTGATTTGTAGGTATTTATGCCAATTTATGCCTCCACCGCGGAGTGCTATCGCGGAGCTAGAGTGGAGGGGATTAAGTACCCCACCGCGATGCGTGGGGTTCTGAAAAATCACGTGAGCTGTACTGTAGGTTTATTATTTGCTGTATACTGTACACACATCGTGGATTACAGATTGTCCACTCAATCTGGTGGACATGGACACAAGGGCAAGGGATTAAGTGTCCACTACGAATAGTTGGATTGGACTGGATTTCCAATCTTAGTGGTTACCAATCAATTTAGTGGAACTCTGTCATGGACTTTATTGCAGTCATAGTGGGTGTTATGGCAAGAATCTCTCAAAGGAGCTGATGCTGTACAGAGTCAAATGAATATCCAGGAATTAAGAATAAGACCATTTCTTTCCTTTAACTGTCTAGTGTTGAAACCATCTCTGATATTCTTCAGTGATAGCAAGATTTTAAAATTAACTGCTGTGGTGCTCATATTGGCAACATTTTCATTTTGGACAAAACCCCGTCTCATAATGATCATCCATTCTGGAGGAGTACTAACAAGATTTTTAAGACAGTCATAGGGGCAGTCATATTGGATATATGACTAACATTATTTCATTTAGGATCAACCAGGTATCATAAGAAGTCTACTGAAGAAAACCCCATGTTGATATAGCCATCGATTTGGGAGGAGTAGAGATAACAATATTTTAAAAATGGCTGGTGCGTGGTGGCCATATTGGATGTCAGATCAGCACCATTTTCATTTAGGACCAACTGGACATCATAAGAAGACTTCTGATGAAAACCCCACATCAATATGACTTTCTATGCAGATAGAGTTTTGATAAGATTTTTAAGATGGATGCTATGGTAGCCATATTGGACGTCAGATCAGTGCCATTTTTATTTAGAACCGGCTAGAAATCATGAGAAGCCTTTTACTTAAAACCCCATGCTGATATGACCATCCACATAGGAGTGATAAAATTTTCAAGATGGATAACAAGATTTTCAAGATGGCTGCCATGGTGTCCATACTGGACATCAGATCAGCAAATGGCATCCATATTGGACATCAGATCAGAATTATTTTTATTTAGGACCAACCAGACATTATAAGAAGTCTCTAGTGAAAACACCATGTTGATATGACCATCCATTCAGGAGTAGCTATAACAAGATTTTCAAGATGGTTGAAATGGTGGCCATATTAGATGTCAGATTGGAAACATTTTCATTTAGGAGCAAGTAGACATCATGAGAAGTCTCTAGTGAAAATCCCATGTTGATGTGACCATCCATTGAGGAGGAGTAGCTATAACAAGATTTTCAAGATGGCTGCCATGGCCATATTGGATTCGGATTGGCACCATTTACATTTAGGACCAACTAGACATCATAAGAAGTTTTTTACTCGAAACCCCGATGTTGATATGACCATCCATTCAGGAGTATCGATAACAAGATTTTCAAGATGGATAACAAGATTTTCAAGATGGTCGTCATGGCAGCCATACTGGACATCAGATCGGCACCATTTTTATTTAGGACCAACTCTATATCATAAGAAGTCTTTTAGTAAAAATCCCATGTTGATATGATCATCCATCCAAGAGTAGCGATAACAAGATTTTCAAACAGCACTATTTTCCTTTAGGACCAAGCAGACCATGGGATGAACGTGTATGTAAAGTTTTATGGCAATCCGTCAAGTACAGTACAGCTCACATGATTTTTCGGAACCCCACACATCGCGGTGGGGATGGAGAGTGAGTGGAGAGGATTAAGAAAAACCCCTCCACCATCACTCCACGCATCCTAACGGAGTTGTTGCGGAGAATAGCCCTGCACACCACACTTTCTCGCGGAGTCACATCCGATCACCACCGCGGAGTGGACGTGGTCTCGATAATATGGGCGTGGTTTACTGTTTATCACTCATGCAAGCAGAGGTTGCGAGAGAGACGGGAGGGGGGGCACCGATTTATCTACATCGTTATCCCTCTGGGGAGCAATTTGCTAACTTTTTGATACTGAAAAAACGTAGTCATTCAGTTAATTATAAATATTTCCTTATTCTAACGAAGATAATGTATGATACATAGTGCCAAATCATATTTTAGATGAGAACGTAATGACAATGCCTCACAAACTGTATTAATACTACATTTTGCGCAATGAATCTAACTTCTTTTTCTTCAATACTATGTTATCAGAATCTAAACATGCATTCATATCCTTATTTCTTTTCAGTAAACGCAATACAAAATTTTAATGATCATATGAAAGCCAGTGATATTGTACTACCTGCAATGAAAAGAACGATAAACATCGAACAAATTAATAACAAAGCTGCAGTCATACCTGACTGAAATGAAACAAAATCGCACAAGTTCTGATGGTTACTCCATGCATGAGTACTCATTCACATATTGTACGTTTTTTTTCTGACATCCAATCGCTTAAATAAAGCATTATTAAGATTTCACATCGTTATTTTATTTTAAACTGTACTAATTTGCATTAATTACCAAAGTAGCGGTTTTTTTAAAAATCACAAATGGTCGCAAAAGGTCATCCTAGATACATGTAGTTGACACGTGCAAGTAACCTAGCACAAGAGAAGCCATTAACACTGCTGATACTGACGTGTTAATTTCATGTGCTAACTGTTAACCTAAAAGTACAACAGCAGCGCTTCTGCGGGTTTGTTTTCTTTGCCATTGATTTGACAAACTTGCGCATCAGATGAAATTAATGTTTAACTTTTTCTTTTCTGTTCGTTTTCCTATTGCATAATATGCATAATACAGAAAAATAAGATGAATAATTTTAGAGCATTAACTCTTCTTAGTAAAGTTACCCCCTCTCTCGCTCTATCGCATACTATGCAAAATACAGAAAAAATGATCAATAAAAGACCCCTCCTTACCTCTCTCTCTCTCTCTCATAAAATATGGAATCCAAAGCACTACTGCACAAGTCAATTGTAATCTATTACTATTAAAAACCATTTATTTTTTTTTTGTATATGCTGCAGTAAGAGTTTAAGTATTCCATGATTGGCTAGCTTTCTTCAATTAGCGTCCGCCTCATTCACACTAAGCCAAAAAGATGTTCCTGCCATTAAAGTTTTTCATGATTCTGCTTATGTTTTGAAGAGTTTTTCACTAATGCGAGTTTCAAAAATAACACTAAAATGCTTATTATTGTTAACCAAAATTTTTCTTTTTCGCTGCTTGACATGTCAACATTTTTAGTCAATCGTCAAAATTAAAATATTAAAATCTGACTGATTATAAATCTCAACGTACACAAACTGAAATCTGGAAACGTTCAGTAGTGGTAAAAAAGTCATAACATGCTAGAAATTATAGCATTAAGGAGCCAAAAAGAATTTTCCCACCACTGCACAGGAACTCCCGAGCACGTGCGTTAAAGTCGTGTGTGTGTTCATGGGCATCCGCAGGAATTTTCGGGGGGTGGGGGTGAGAGAACCAAAGTAAAAGGGATATATTTATTAATTTTTTTAAATCTGGGCGGGGACGAGGCAACATGCCCGCCCCCACCCTGCAGACACACAAGTGTGTGTGTGTGTGTGTGTGAGTCGCACATTTTATCCACTGGGCCGCAGTAACTCGAGCTCTCTGGCTGTAAAGCAATATACCACATATAGAAACACGCTAAAAAACCAAAGGCTCTAACAGTCACAAATAGGAAACTGCATTCTTTAATATCTGAGTAAAAATAATTAAAAGAGTATATTTTATTTTTACATTTTCGCCGTAGAAAAATGAGCAAATAATAGGATACACGTGGAGACAATACATCCATGCAAAATGCTCTAAACTTGTTGGAAATTAAAATCTCTGAACATCTCAGATTTTAGAATTTTCCATATTATTTTTCATTTCGGTAATAAGCCAAGTTCAGGTTAATTGCTAACAATTATCAAACTTCCGTTGTTAATGGCGGGACCATAATAGCGGCTGTAAAGTACAACGTGCCAAGTCAGATGGCTTCGTGTGATAAAAACAATGTTCCCAAGCTGAAACTTACATCATCCTTTGATGCAAACCCTTGTTAATATTTTACAACAGTGTTCACAATGGTTACTGCCTTGATTTCTGTAGAACATCCACTGAAGTCAAGTCTTTATTAGGGAGAGACAATTTAATTTTCCGGGGGGGAGGGGGGGTTAATTCATGAAAACAATTGTCTTTCTCTGAATATTGTAGTAGACGTTAATCTATTCTATATTTCACTTAAAATAAATAAATATTGTGATGAAAGAACAAAAATTATCCCGGTTGAAAAAAAAACAACAACATATAAACCCCATATATTAAATGGTCAGTCCCTTACAGTACATGTGCAGTCATAATATTCACTCTGCTATTACTGCTTAAAGACTAAGCACGCGGTTTGCATTTCAGTGCAAATTCAGTGTTTTAGGTTTGTTGTTGTGGGGGTGGGGCGGTTAAGCAGAAGCAGATGTCAATTTGGATTTTAATTGTCCATATCTCAGAGAATTACTTTCCTTTGGAACAAAATGATAAATTTATTCTGCTTGAGAAGCTCAGCAATGTGTGCTTCTCATCAAGTCAGTGCATAAGTTTGTTCATATTTCTTTGAAATAAATTAAAATCATAAACTTATTGCAAAAGAAGTCGATCAACCTTTTATAAACAGTAATGTGTACTGAATATACAAGACTTTTGAAATTATATTTTTATTGTCCAAATATGATCGAAATAAAGACAACTGATTCTTCAAATGGAATCCGGTTGTAAATCACTCTTGACATCTCAGTCTTTCCATAGGTGGTCTTCATTCATTGGCTGTTCAGATGTCAATCAGTAATGTCGACTAGCCCCTCCACAGTGGAGTTTACATCGGTGTGCCTGCCAAAATGCGGTGGTGATTTGTAGGTATTTATGCCAATTTATGCCTCCACCGCGGAGTGTTATTGTGGAGTTAGAGTGGAGGGGATTAAGTCCCCTAGAGCGATGCGTGGGGTTCCCAAAAATCATGTGAGCTGTACTGTAGTTTACGAGGAATAGTGATAACAAACTTGTACTAATGGACAGATGGACGACAGACAACAGACCATCCCATAAGCTCTTCTGGCCTATGAGCAGTAGAGCTAACAAACAGATGGGAGAAACCACTATACCGTAATCCTGACCATAGCAGGTCTCAATTTCATACTTTTACCTGTACAAACAATACAGTAGCAACATTTCTTGTGGTATTTAGCAGTGACTGAGCTAGGCATACGCACAGACGAATATGCATAATGTAGACAAAATACCACATTTCAAATTTCTTGAACATCCCCCCACCCCTACCCGATGTCAAAGCATACATCCGACATATTGCCTAGCTACAATGTACATTCCTATTGATCGACTATGTGTATAACTGTTATTAGGGGTGAAACGATTCATCAATATATCGATGCATCAATACTTTTGCCATATCGATACACGTATCGATACAAGAGGTGAAGAATCGATATTAAACGATATCTACCCTATATAAGTTAGTATAATCTTCAGCAGTCATTAATAATTATTAGTCGTTTGCTTCTTATTCCTTAAACTGAGAATCAATAATGTATTATATCGTAGGCTGTGTATCGTGAATTGTATGGATACGTGGCACAGTTGTATCATTTCACTCCTACCTGTTATCATATACACATGCAGAAATTACATTCTGCTCTGCAACAGGCAGTACCTTTGATGTTATTTCTCAATAAATTACGTTTCATAAAAGTGCTTGTTGTACCGGTTATTAATTTGTCATAGTTTGCCTTTAATTTCCATATTATTTACAACACCCACTTTGAACAAGTTATTGAAAGCAGTAATACAAATAAAACTCTAAAAGAGATTACAAACAAACGCCGTACTATTTATACTATACATGGATGATCAAGTATATGGGATATTATGGCATGTATGTCATAATTCTTTCCAAAGTTTATTCAACAAGAGTAACATGGCAAACTATTTAAAAATTGTATTTTGAACATTAATCTTTTCAAGCAGCACATAGAATAGAAATTTAATGTAAGCAGCACATAGCTATGTCATGTTTTACGAAAGCTCTACTACCCTACAGTCTTTTTTTTTTTTTTCAAAAATGCATAAGAGAGACAGATAGCAATGTAACCAGTAGCTTCTTTATCCAACTTGGAAAATGACATTGATCATTAGAGAGTATGCATTTTTTAAATGTGCTGCAATTATTCCTTTTGGAACTAAGTTGGATAAAGTACTGTGTGTAGAAAAAAGTCAGGTGTATACTACACTGGAACATCCATCAACAGAAATCCTGCTTTTAGAATTCATAAAACAGCATAGTGACCCTGACTAATTCAGGGTGCATTTGTTTATATGTCTCTATTTGAGTAAGTGTTCTCACAGTCATCAAGAACTAAAACACACATGAAACATGTGTAACTTGCATAGTTATATTTATCAAATGGACCTTAATAAAACATTGACTGTGATTATGGCAAGATCAATATTCTGACAGCATTAGACTAAATGCTTCAAATTTACTTGCTTTACAGATTTTAAATGCATTAAAAAATTTCTGTATGCATTTTTAGTCAACTTGTTTGCATAAAATATGTACATATAATTCTTATTTTGAGCTCTGGTAAATGATACATAATTCATGTTCACAGTAAAACATCAACCAATATATCACACGGTAAATCTTCTGCCATGGTCCAAAAATATATTGTTCATTTTTTATTGTCCAAGTCTTTGGATATTGCAGACTAAAACCAGCTTTACTCCTAGACTTTAAAAAGGCCATTTAAGTGAGCACATAATGTTTTAATCTGCACATTTAGGTCCTAAACTTTATGAATCATTTAAGGATATGGATAAAGGTCAGGTTTTCAACTCAGTTAAACAGTGCTCCAGACAGAATTTGAAAAGGGCATGGCACCAGTCCCAAATAGGGCACACTGTGTAAAAATATTGTAAAAGGATGTTTGATTTCACATCAATGTAAGGAGACAATACATCTTCAGCCACAGGATATATGCTATATAAAAGTGTATCATATACCAGCTTTTAATTAACCTTAAAACCTCTGTCAAAACTAGTAGATTAATTTATTTTTGTATGTATCAATGTTTGTGGTTTTGCAAACAAACTAGAAGATTATTTTATTTTTGTAAGTATCAATTATTGTGGCTTTACGAGAAAAAAAATATGTTCATCATGATTTAAATGTGTGGATTTTGAAGCAAGTCCTGTTGTAACCATAGAAGGAACATTAGTTAATGGATTTTTAAATTCATAGTTATAAGCAAAATCAATGAAAATTGTTACCTCACAAAAATAGTAAATTCACATTTGTTGCCACTGGATTTAAGATGGTTGGACTATATTTACATACTTAATTATATGGATCCAGCTTCCAGCTTGTCAAACATAAATGTAATTACATGATCTCTGAAGTATTAAACTGTCTGCTAGTGACCTTTAAAGTTAAAGGCCCAAAGGCATACTTAAATGAGCATCACAGTAAGTCAAATACTGAAATTAGATCAAATATCTCAAACAGGTCCATAATACCTTACAAAATGCAAACAAAGAAAAACTCACCATTTTCAAAAGAGTCTCACTAATATGAATTATCTGATCTGTCTAAAGTGCTATTTGTGTGGTCACTCAGGGCCAGATTAAGACCTTTAGAGGCCCTATGGCTAAGCACTGAAAAGGTTATGGTGTCCCCCCCCCCCCCCCCAACCACCACCATGTGTAATTAAAAAAAAAAAAAAACGTAATTTCTCTTCTTCTTTTTTGTTTTGGTGCCCTAAGCACGTGCTCAGTCTGCCTATTGGGTAATCCAGCACTGTGGTCATTGACCCACAGGTCGTTCACCTTCCTAAAAATGCCTCAACTCTTTAAAAGTCTTAAGAAGTCACTACACTGATAGATAGTGTAGCATATTTCATTGTAAATGGCAAGAGGCCAAAATCACATAATAGTGACAATATATCTCGCCAAGACTTTTTTGCCCAAATACACACAGTATATGATCTAACATTACTGGGACATTTATCACAAATACATTTTGAAAACTGTCTTTCTTTCTCAACCATATGGACATGTGCGATGCGCAATCCGCATTTAGCCGGTACCATGTAAACAATAGCGAAACGAGGTCAATTTTAACGATCGCGTCTGTCGTACATTTATAACCCGGTTTATAAACATTACAAACCTGAATAAATCCAACTGTTCTTCAAAATTAATCTTCTTGCTTTTCTTCTCACTCATCCAATACCCTACTCGTTTCATTTTTGCCAGTTTTTTTGCTTTCAAATTCACAATCTACGGTTACTGATTCTCCATGTCTGACATCACTTTTCTGATTACTGTGCGCGGTCTGGGTCTCTACTAATATATAAAATATCATTAATACTGTGTAAATTATGTAACTACCAGTCAACATCGCGCTAATGGACGGCACTAAAATGTATCCGAATGCATATAATTCTGAGTAGTTTGGAGACTTGAATGTAAAAATAAATCCATCAAGAGATTCTGATTAAATCAGAAACAACATTGTACATTGCACAGGCGACAGGTGCGAGTTGTGTATATATTGACCGGTTCCACGTACAAGTTTAGGCAGTTTTTTTTGCGTTTACGCACTATCATTGTGCAGATTTGTTTCATTCTGGTAATGCAAAATATCGCGAATCACAAGGTACACAATGATTTTTTTTTTTTTTATCAAAGCAGAAGGTACACTATAAAGAGCAAACTCGACTGTTATTCTGTCATGACTATAGAGGGGTGGTTATTCACTCTACATCTATTTCTAGTTGGAAGGTCACTACCAGTATATAAAAACGTACTGAGTCAGAAACATAATAAAATCAAAACGTGATCATAAAATAAATTTGCTTCATGAAATTATGAAAATCCCCACCTTATCTGTTGTAACTGTCTTATTTTATAAAATAAGAAAGTTACAACAGATAAGGTGGGATTTGGTTTTAATTTTTGTTGATGCTAACGGCACTTTCAACACACAATTGGCTATATCATGCTGAGGAAATGGAAGCTTAGTGTTTTTTCCAAGGACACACCCAGGTGGCTGGCCTAGATGGGTATTGAATCCGTGACTCTTGGATTACGAGTCCATCACCTTACCAACTGAGCTACTGCAGCTCCCTGGTTTGGTTTTAAATAACTCATTTGCTCAGATAGTATTTCCACAATAATAAAAAAAGGCACGGTAATTATCCTCCCAAAAAGGCACTTTAAACTGAAAAAATGGCACTGTAAACATGTATATCATTCTCAAAAGAGCACCTAATTTCATAGTGAATTGTTGTTGTTGTTTCTGTTAATAATAATAATAATATTATTATTAATAACAAGAACAACAACAGCAATTCATGATGAAATAAGATGCCCTTTTGAGAATGATATACGTGTTTAAAGTGCAATTAACACAATGTATAGTGAAACCCCACAATAGCATGCTTCGTTATAGCACAGATTTGGATATAACCTGATCACGGCATGGCTCCTGAAATTTCATATATTTTTTTTTCATGAGAAAATAAATATTTTTTTCAAAGTACAAAAAATCATGTGTAAAAAACTAATTATCATTTTGGGGTAGAGATTGTGTATGAATTCAGATATAACACGATCGTGGCATGGCTCGCAAAATTTTACATTTCTCAAATTTATTGAAGTGCTGCAAAGTTTTGTGCCAAAATAAATGAATTTGATTTAATAATTTGGCAAGATGTATTCTTGAAGAAAAAAGTATCTTATGATTGTATCTTTCTTTATATGAATAAAGATGTTAAATGTTTCTGTTTGTGAATATTCATTTCAAATGTGTCAGTAGTCAACACTGCATTTTGATCTGAGCTTATTTTTGAAAGATGTCGGATCATTAAAAAGTTGATGTAGTGTAAATCTTATTATTATTGAATCATGAACAATAAATCCTGTAAGTCTTCTTTGTGTTTTTCTTCAATACATTCTGTGTACAATTGTTGTTCAAAAGAAAGAA
The DNA here is from genome assembly GCA_029931535.1 of Margaritifera margaritifera. Taxonomy (NCBI): domain Eukaryota; kingdom Metazoa; phylum Mollusca; class Bivalvia; order Unionida; family Margaritiferidae; genus Margaritifera; species Margaritifera margaritifera. The sequence continues at coordinate 732,149 of JAQPZY010001468.1, read as the reverse complement.
GATTCTCATCCGAATTTATAAATCAATTAATTTAAGTAATTGATAATCATCAAAGTCGATCTCACTGCGAAAGGTTATTGAAATTATGGGGCAATAATTTATAAAAACAGTTTAAAAAAACAAAACGCATGCTGCCAACATACGCATGCGGCTTTGTGGTGTTATCAGACAATCGTCACGCAATCAACTGACCAGTGAATAATATCATGCATTCCCTATACAAATGACCCTGTTGTTCCTTAACAATTATTCTTGCTGTAGTCATTCAAACAAATACAGTAAAGCCCTACTATTGCACGATGGTCGGGGTCCACAAAACAAGATCGTGCTATGTCCCGAACCATGCTATAACCAACCATATCATTTACCTGAAGAAAATGATGCATGCATCAAAAAAAAAAAGGGGGGGGTGTATAATAGCAGGCGCAAAACTACGTGCTTCATTGGTACAGTTACCATCTTAAATCAGGATGGTGGGGCAATACTGTAGACTTCATTGACGCAGTTATAAACTTGTTCCATATTAATCAAGAAGTACTTAAAACTGTCATTACATATTTAATATTTATTTTTATGAATACAAAATCGGCAACTTAAGCATAAATAGTTAAGAGTACATGTACTCACCGGTCGAATCTGGTTGTATCCATAATAGAAATTCCATCAAAAATGTGCACAAAGAAGCATAATTTATATTTTTAAAAATGTTTGATAGATCTAGTCGAATCATAATATTTAATTTTTTGAAAAATCCTATGTTTCATATGTATTCCACCCAAAAAGTTGCAGGAGTAAACTTCTTGATATGGTCTTACTCGGGATTGATTTTCATATTTTTTTCATCTTTCCTTAGCAGAAGATTCATATGGCAATAATGCTTTGGAAGAAAATTGAATGCATGATTAGGCACGGGCACAAATTTAAAATCTTACCAATAGTAATAATAATCATTCATAATCTCTTAATTTTACTAGGTTTTGTATTTCTTTTTCTTTCATGTGCCCATTAAACTCCTTGGATGAACTATGATTTAATTTATTGAAGGGTAGGATCTGTGTATTTACTTGTTCTTTAGATATACTTTTAAAAATGAATGCTATAACCAGTCAGTAGCAATTAGTGTATCCTTTGATTTTGTCCTTTCGAGAATTTAGTCTAATGCTAAAATGGCAATACAGATTTCCTATTTGATTTTCAGCTTTCATTTTGGAACAATAAACTACATTAATGTCATTAAATTATTAACTGACAAACTCGAAACCAGTCAGAAACTTTTGAGAACAACCCAAACTTTCTGATAGGCTCCAATTCAGTGCCATGCAATCCCACATTAATTATTGTAACTTGGATTTTAAAGTGGAAAAATCGGCATGTTATATAGAATAAACCAAATTGACCAGCCTTTGGCTGCAAGAACAATTCATGTTAGAAAAGATAATCCCTTTAATCATATCTATTCAGCTGCAAGTGAAAACTTTATCCCATGAGTGTACACACTACTGAAATTAGTTCACTTTCAATAAGCCAAAGACCTTCTTTATGCATCACTACATTGTGTTAATTAGCACTAACCTGCTATACAATGTGTAGTCTAATCTTTGGGCACAGGTGTATTGCCGCTTATGATCATAATGATCATAAAAAATATTGAAATTAAGGCTAGTATTTACATTACATTTTCAGGAAAAGAAAATAGACACTGAGTGGACACACGGCCACGAGCAGTTCAAATAAACAAAGACCTCCCTTATCACTGTTCATGCATCACCGCATGGTATTGGTCAGTGGGCACAATGAATAGCCTGAGCTTTGGGCACAGTATTGCCACTTAAGATTACATAAATTAAATCAAACATTAAAGCAACCTTTTCTGTTAGTGAGACATCAAAAGAGGCATTTTGCAACTGAAACCGAAAAATGGGCCAATTGTTGGAAACTAGGTCTGGCAGGATGTAAAAAAAAATGGCCTGCCATGGGAATAAAACAGTATGGCACGATGCCATCCAAAAATGGCTTGTGGGAAACACTATCAGAGATGGCCACAAAGTGCATTTGACCTGGCCGTTATTATTTATTGGTAAAGTACAAGGTTGCTTGGCTTGGGTTAAATTGAAAACATGTATCAAGTGTTGTGCCCCAGGCTCTTATAGATCAGGAGGCCAAACATGCTTCAAAAATTATTTCCAGTAAGCGACAGCCCTAAAATCCTGCAAACAACCTTTGCTTCAGTAGAGACATTTCTATGTATCAGTTTAAACTATAGTGAATTTCCTCCTGGGCATTTCCTTTTATTTTATGGATTCAGTTACTCTAATAAAACTGAATATTCCCATCATTATGTACGGTGGTTATAATTGATAGGTGAAAAGAGTTAACAATGAGCTTTTGGTGTAGAAATAGTTCTCACCTTACTTCCCAAGAAAAAGGCATACAGAATTACATTTGGAATAATTAAAAGTCAGTTTGTTAACAATAATGCCATTAATTTACCAGGAATGAAAACATAATTAAATTTTAAACCATGTTTTGAGTTACCTATTTTGATAGTTTACAATAAAAATTAGATTTACAGTTTCCAGGAACAACCCCTTCTGTCAAGGAAAACCATGTTTTTTCACCAGGAAGAGGTGCACACCCTTTTACAGAAAGGGACAGTTGTGAGGGTTCTGAATGATCAGTCTCGCACCTTCTACTCCTGAATCACCAAGAAAAGTGGAAAGTTTCATCTCATAATCTATCTCTCCCCTTTAAACCGGTTTCTTATGGAGGAACATATTAAGATGGAGACCACATTCTCAATCCAGAACACAATGTATCCTGATGCTTCTAGAGGTGCTATGAGCAAAGACATAATTGTCAGCTCACCTTTACCTATCCCTGCTGGGAACCTTGGACACCACTGCAGATCTGGTTCTCTAAGAATGTCTCCATATGTGCTTTCTACAGTTTCTCCTTCTTGCAAGGTGGAAACCACACAGAGATTCTCTCTCAGCTCTGATTCCACTTAGTCCAGATTTTCATCACCACCTGTGCATCAGATTCCAGATGGGGCACTCACTTAGAACCAGAGGTTTTAATTCTCCAGGGTCATTGGACCCTGGACGAATCATCCCTCCATATCAACAATCTAGAAATGAAGGCTGTATTTCTCGCTTTGCATCGACAGAGTAAGGGGTTGATGTGTCATGGTCTCCTCTGACAACATGTCCATCATAGCGTATCTCCGATGTCAAGGAGGCACACGTGCTTCTTCTCTTTGTGTGGAGGTCTGGAAACTCCTCTTCTGGGCAACCTCAGAGAACATCACTCTCAGAGTTTGCCACGTTCTGAGAAAGAAGAGCATATTAGCAGACAGTCCAGGACAGGCAAAACAGCCCTCACGAAATGATATCTACACCACTTCGTAACAGAGTCCATTTTCACACTGTGGGGAAAGCCTCTGGTGGATTTGTTTGCGACCAGGCTCAACAACAGACTTCCCTTTTACATTTCTCCAGTCCAGGGCCAGAAGGCTTGGGTAGTGGGCACATTTAGCTTCTGGTGGGATCGTCCATTCGCATACGCATTCCCACCGTTCTGACTGCTACCTCAAGTTCTACAAAAGGTCAGAACTTCCACTGCTGATATCATTCTCATAACCCACATTTTCCCCCACTGATCGTGGTTCAGTGATCTTCTAGATCTGCTGATAGATCAACTCAGGTCCCTACCTCAGAGGAGGGATCTTCTGTCGCAAAATAGGGCACCCTCCTACACAACAGCCCTCACATTCTCCACCTTCACACTTGGCTCATCTCAAGCAATCTATATGCCAGGACAAGTTTTCAGGCCTTGTTGCCAGTTGCATCATTCAGGCTATGAGAGATTCTACATCCAAGGTCTATAATGCCAGGTGGAGAATCTTTTATGATTGGTGCGGAAGGAAACACATTGATCATAGCTGTCCCTCTGTGAGTTCAGTCACAAATTTCCTTTTGTGTCTTTTCGAGAACAAAGGATGTTCAGTATCGACTATCAAGGTCTATAGAGCTGCCATTTCCAAAACACTTAAATTCTTTCAGGGCATACCAATTGGTTTGGATTCACACCTTGCTGGTCTTATTAAGTATTTTGAGCTGCAGAGACTTGTCTCCTGCTCTCTTATGCCCAGATGGAATCTATATTGTGTTTTGTGGTCTTTAACCAAAAACCTGTATGAGCCATTGAGTGGGGCTTCCTTCCAGGACCTCACACTCAAGACTGTTTATATTTGCTTGCCATCTGCAAGAAGACAGAGCAAGCTTCATACCTTATCTTTGACACTGGCTGTGTCCAGTTTAATGGGAATTATGAATCCATTTCTCCTTTGTCAGCTGGGATTTTTAGCAAAATATTAATTACCTTCGTTAGCTGCACTGCCTATAGAGATTACACAGTCTCTGTCCAGTCTGTTCTGGGGATGATCAAGATAGGTTTTTATGTACAGTATGTTAGGGCACTAGGTTTCTATCTTAATGTATCCAAAGGGAAAAGAAAGGGTCAAAAGTGTCTTTTCCTTCCACTTAAGGGTTCCGTTGAAAATCTCGGCTTCCACCATCTCATGGTGGATTGTCACTACCATCAAAAGAGCTTATCTGTCCCTTACCGATAGAGACCTTTCTTTTATGAAACTAAAATCCTATGCAGTTTGAGCCATCACTGTCTCTTGGGTGTATTTAAATCATTCTTCCCTGGAGGATGTCATGAAGGAAGCATTTTGGCAATGACATAACTACCTTCTTCTCCTTCTACCTCCGCTCTTTAGCACAACAGAACACGGGCATTTTTTCTCTGGGACCCATAGTTGCAGCACAGCATGTGGCCTAGAGAGACACCAACATTCAGTAAAGTGACTTCTCTCTTTCAAATTGTGAGTACATTCCATTTTTCTCTGTTTTTGATCAGTTTTAACACATCAACCAATCCACCTAACTGATAAATTCAGCTACGCAATAGCGATAGGTTATTTATTACTGCTATTAAAATTTATTTGGGGGATAAAACTAGTTTTAGTTATATAATACTTGTTGCTATTGCTGAATGCCCTCCTTCAACCCCGCTCTGATGTCCTGGCATAATTGTCATCAATGAAAAAGATGACTTTTCTGTGCATGGACATGCGAGGTGCACAAGTGGACCGTGTCTTATTGACTATTCTCCACCCTGTGGAAGGATGTATTCACATCAAACGGACAGGGTTTTTTGGCATGAAAAAGAGTAAGCTGCGCACTAGTGATGGGTAAGTATTACATAATTAAAATTAGTTTTACACCCCCACCCCCCACCCCCACCCCCAACTACTTCAACAATAACAAAATTCTGGTTAATGAAAATTTTTCAAAGCATACACTATGGGAAATATGTACATTGATATATCTTATCATAAGAGCATGTTTTGGTGAGCGGCATTTTGTGTTGCTCAAGTTGCAATCACGATTATTTGAAAACTGTTTACAGTGTGAGTTCAAATTGTATCATCAAATCAGCCCAGGTCGGCTACTGTAATATGTCCTTGGGCAAGACAGTGTACTCCAATAGCCTCAGCACTAAATAACCTACTTGTGTAGCTGTGTCATAAAACACCAAACCAAACCATACTAGAGCATTGCCTCTCTTACTCCCCACCAACAAGTGAATCACCTGTTCAAGACAAAAGTTGGCATGTGGAATTCAAGAACACTTAATGATATGTTGCAGGAACAAACTAGGGCTATTTGTGCCTAAGCTTTCTGCATGTTCCCAAAACAGATAGGCATGTTCTCTAACAAAAGCAGATGGGATACATCAGGAAAAATGAGGAAACTAACTATTAAGGTTGTTCCATCTTAAAAAGGGATAGAACTATATAATTTTTCCATATCAGTTGCTTTCCAAGTTACAAGGGTAACAAAATGCTGCAGAATTACTAATTCTTTGCTAAAGCATTTGTTTCATACAAGGGGATGTAACTCTGTTTTGATTTAAGTTATTTGACATTATATACAGAGGGGATGGATTGTTAAACCATATAAGATTTTTTGTATTGAAATGTGTGTGAAGTCAATTTTTCATTTTTTTTTAATTGCTGGTGGTAAATTTAATATTCTCTATGAATTTTTATTTAAATTAAAAAAAATTCTAAGTTCATTAATTCCATTAAATTAGTTATTTTGCCTTTTTCTTGTACATATATATATATATACATCATAGTTTTCAGTCAGTTTGTAAATATAGAAAGCATCTAGAAAAGTAGTATTTACCCATTCTTCAATGGAACTCTGATTTTAAATATTTTCACAAAAATAAAATAACTCAATAAAATGCAATTTAACATGCCTTTAATACGTTTGTCTATTAACATTCGCTTACCCTGCCCATAACTTTCTAACAGTTGGAGAGATTTTCATGAAAATTGTGCCCAAGTACATATCATAACTAGATGGTGCATCATGTACCATAGCCAAACCTTGTGCCTCAAGGTCACAGCATGGGAAAATGCAATTCTTTGACTTGTATCCTTTTTCACAGTATAACTTTTTGAACCCCTGAAGATATTTTAATGAAACTTTGCCCAAGTATATATCATGACTAGACAGTGTGTCACATACCATAGCCGCACACCCACCTCAAAGTCAAAGTCACTGCAAGGGAAAATGTAATTCTTTGACTTATATCCTTGTCCACAGTAGAACTTTTGAACTACTGAAGATATTTTCATGAAACTTTTTGTCATGAAACTTTGCCCAAGTATACACAGTCAAACCTTTCCTAATGGTCACCTTTACATAGCAGTCACCTTGTCACAACAGCCATTTTACCCCCTCCCGCCCCATCCGGTACATTTCCTATGTAAATGTCGTGTGTAAGAGTCACCTGCTTTTAGCAGTTAGAGGCCATGTGTTTCCTAACAAACAATGGTTTCTCCCTGCCTTAAGCAGTCACTGGAACGTATCTACAGTGGCCTTTCAGTCTGTGCAAATTAAACTTTTGCTTCATGAGGAAGTTATTGTTGTTTAGATAAAAGAATATCATGTGAATCGATGTGCAAACATTTCTTATCTCGTTTATACTCACCATACTCGTCATATTGTCAATGTAACTCAAAAATGTCAATGTCAATTTCAAAAGCGAGGCAGTTTTTATCATTAGGGTAGAGGGCCAAAGCAATTTGTTTGCTGGATGGTAGGAAAAGTAGTTGTGTTATCACAGCAGAAATGGAAGTCACCTTTTTTGCCAGTGTGATATGTATACTGTTATATTTTCTTCGTTTTGCTTGTGAACTAAAACTATCTCTGATGAAGAAAGTTCATCTTTGAGAAGAGATATGAGTTACATTCCTTTTCATTAGGTTCAGGGGTCATTCAATATTTAAAACTTGTCAAAGTGAGCAAAGTTTTGGTTCATGAGTCAGAAAGAATAGCCATATATGGCTTCTTTTGAGTCCCTATTCATCACAGGCCTCTCACATAGCCAAGTGTCTTTGATCTTGGTGAGTTGAGCAACTGGGTAACCCATATATTGTTTTTGAAGCATGAATTGCTGTTTCCAAGCCTAATTTATACGAGTTGGCTAACCAGAAAGCCAGTCCTCTGTTTCATATGTAAGCTGTCAATCAGTAGTGAAATTAATGTTTTGTCATGGTGCACAAAACAAACTAAGCTCAGTGATTATTTTAAGTCAGTGATGATTTAATTTAAAAGAATGGATTAAAATGAGCAGGATACACTAATCTTGTGTGGAACATAAATATGGGAGGGAACAACATATACCCATTTTTTATGACTCTGTTTAATAGTGCACACAAAAAATTCTTGATAACGTAATAATAATTATGTTAATAATAATAAAACAACAATGATAATAATGATAATGATATTAAGTGCCTGGTATTTTTTAAAAAAACAATTTTGAAAGGTGAACCTGTGTACAAAGGCCAATTGTGCCTTTTCCCATGGGTGGCTGCAATTGACAGGTTTGATTGTATCATAATTAGATGGTGTATACTATAGCCATGCCCCCGATCCTCAAGGTCAAGGTCTCCATGAGGAAAACTTTTAACTAACTAGCAAATGAATGCTGATCTACATTGTTGCACATCAATGATGTGGAACAAAGTGGATCGGTGACCCTTGACTAAGGAAGATGATTAAAAATAAACAATTCTTATTGCTTCTAAACATGGTAAATGTACTAAATGTGCAAAAATTTATTTATACTTACTTCTGCAATAGTCCATTAATTATATGTAAGTAAGTTACATAAAAAATTCTTAGAAATTTGTTTTGTTTGATGTTAGCATTTTTTTACATCTTCTTACAGGATGAAAATGCAGTGATGATTGTGCATTTGAGATTGAAATATGAACTTCCGTCAGCGAATCGCATGGCTGTTGGTAATGGTCTACATAGCTGCCACATTTGGCCTGTTTTACTATATCTTTGGAATCAGTGATCATTACAATGATCTCGCCATTGAACATGTTGAACACTACCATAAACACAAGGACTCTGCAGAGAATGATGCGAAGACATCGATATTACGCAGGGCTTGGAATCATTTGATGGATATTCCTCTTCCAGTATGGATGGGTTTACTATTTTTGCCATATTTACAAGTGTTTTTAATGATTTTAGCATGTACCAGGGCACAGCCAAAGTTCAGTTTGGCATACCTATGGCCAGGGATGGTCTATCTAAAATATAAACAGTTTTCAAGGACTTTACTTAGATCCAAGGGTGCTTCCAATAAGAATCTGAAAGACCAAAATAAAAAAAATATGTCAAATGGTCATGTGATTATTGATACATGATTCAGTGTATTCCCATTTTCAGTTATTGTTTACTGTTTAGTATATATATGTGTACAGGAATTTTCACTTGAAAGGTTCTCTGAAGCCAATAATAGGACCCTATTCCAAAAATCCTGAAAATATTTTATCCAAGTGGTTTTTTTTTTAAAAATGGTGAACCCAAAGACCCTTACCCAATTATGGTAAAGAATCTCTGGTCTGCATTTTTGTCATAATGTCAGATTTTACAAAGATTGGGAATTATATGAGACTTATTTACTGTTAATCATACTGTTCTAGCAGTGATTTCAGTAAATGAAGATTGAGGAAAAGAAAAAAAAAAACAATTTGCATCTTACTCGTGGAAAAAAGTGTCATCTATTTACCAGTTCTGTCTTGAATGACAGCTGTACAGTCAAACCTGCCTTAAAGGTCAACTTTTTGAAGCAATTACCTGGCTTAAACAGCCTTTTTTTCCAAAATAGACAAGTATTGTAGGATATTACTCCAAAACCATGCATGACTCCTGTGATTCTTAGCTATTTTGGAAGTGGTCCATTATGATAAATGTGAACCTTTATCAAGCAGCCATCTGTTTTAGAGACTTTGTTTTATCATTGCAAAGGTGACTATTTAAGACAGGTTTTTACTGTATTTTAATCTGCAAAATATTTTGCAAATTTAGTTTCCTCTCTGAATTTGTATACATTTTATGATCAATAAAATTGTATGCACTACAGCAATTTAAGAAAACTGTCTTTAGTCTGCATGAAAGCAGGTAATAAATCATTCCCATTCCCACATGTGTATTGTAGCAATACAGTAAAACCTGTCTTGAAAGACCACTGCTGTGAGAGACCCATCCCTGTCATGAGGGACCACCTGTTTTGAGAGATCATGATTTTTGGTCAGGAAGGGTGCTTTTACAATACAAGTTATAGTTTAGTTGGTTCACTTAATGTTTTAGCTGGCCAACATAGGTAAACTTATTTCAAAGTGTACAGTATATTAATGACTGCCAATAAAGGCATGGTATACAACACACTTGCATCACTGAATTTTCAGTAAAATCTATTGGACATATTCCATCGAGAGTATTGACATGATATATTGTGTATACAAGACCGTATATTTCAAAATATTTGTTTTAAACTTAACCCTAAGTGGTGAAATGTTGATATCTTCCTACCAGAGAGTATATAGTCAAAACACTGTACTATTGCTCTTTTGGTCTTTTGAGTCACTGTAATAATACATCGCAATCTTTACTTTATGTAATGCCTTCTCACGAGTTGTAAAGACAGCGGTTTAAACAAAGAATGTTTGATCATGATTTGCCAATTTTGTGAATGTGCATTATTTTACTTAACTGAGTCAGGAATTTATATCTTAGAATCTGGAGCCATGGTAGCTCAATTGGTAGAGCGTAAGACTTGAAATCCAAGGGTCACTGGTTCAGTACCCACCCAGGCCAGCTTGTGTTGGTGGCCTCAATGTATCCTTGGGAAATACACTTAGTGCCCATTTCTTCCACATGATATAGCCAATAATGTATTAGAAATGTTGTTAAAACCAACCAACCAACCAACCAAACAAACAATCTCTTCTTGAGTTCACTGTACTCTGCTCCACTTATCTATGTCAACATCTGATTTACTATGTCATGTTGTACCTGTGACCCCAGTTTCATCACCACATAAACAACATAGGGAAATAAGTTGACCTAAATACTGTTATTTACATTTCTGCAAAAATAGTTCATTGAATATTAGTCAGAATTATATTTGAACTATTCAAAATTATATTTACAATACAAAAAGTAATTAACCTGTCACCAGAGCACAGATAACCGCACCTACTCATTAGCATGCCACATCGTACAAATAAAATTTGTTTCATTTGACAATTACACCTTAGGAAGAAGTATGAACACTAAGTATATACTGAAAATTTCATAAAAATTGGTAAAGTTATGCCCATTTTGATTTTGTATATGTTAAATAGTGCCAGTCACCTTGGTGATGGACATTAGATCAGAATATCCATCAAACTTACCATTGTGCCTGTGACAACATAATACCTAATAAATTTTCTAGCAAATAATATTGGTCAGTGACACATGAGTATCTACATATGTTTGACTTTGACATCAGTGATAGATTAGTATTACTAGATACAGTGAATCAGAAAAGACAAGAAACTGTAAAGATAAATTCTTCCTTTTCACATTTTAGCTCTACTGGTCATATACCAGTAGAACTTATGGGATGACCTGTTGAGTGTTGTCCATCATTGTTTCCATCCATTAGCACAAGTTTGTTATATCTACTACTCCTCCTAAATACTTGGAGGATTGCCATGAAACTTCACACACACATTCATCCCAAGGTCTGGTTGGTCCTAATTGAAAATGGTGCTGCTCGGGCATCCAATATGGCTGCCACAGCAGTCATCTTGAAAATCTTATTATCACTACTCCTCCTGAATGGATAGTCATATTAACATGGTTTTCATTAAAATTCTTCTTATGATGTCTAGTTGGTCCTAACTGAAAATGATGCCAATCTGACATCCAATATGGCCACCACAGTGGCCATCTTGAAAATCTTGTTGTCACCTCTTCTCCTGAACAGAAAGTTATATAGACATGGGTTTTTACCAGAAGACTTCTTATGATGTCTAGTTGGTCCTAAATGAAAATGGTTCTGATCAAACAACTAATATGGCCATCACAGCAGCCATCTTTAAAATCTTTTTATAACTACTCCTCATGAATGGATGGTCATATCAGCATGGGGTCTTATTGTGTCTAGTTGGCCTTATATAAAAATTGTGTAAATCTGATATCCAATTTTGACACTACAGCAGTCATCTTGTTGTATCAGTATTAGGTTTTCACCAGAAGACTTCTTATGATGTCTAGTTGGTACTAACTGAAAATGGTGCCAATCTGACATCCAGTATAGCAACCATGGCAACCATCTTAAAAATCTTGATATTGCTACTCCTTCTAAATAGAAAGTTATATTGACTTGGGCTTCAACACTCAGCAATTAAAATAAAGAAAAGGTCTTATCTTGAATTCCTGGAAATTCTTTTTGGTCAGTAGAGCATCAGTCCCTTCCAGGGACTCCTGTTCAAGATTCTTGCAGATTGCTGAGATGTTGACAGAAGTAAATGGAGCAAATGGAGCAAAGAACCATGAACATTGAGATAGAATGCTGCACATGTTTGATCTCAAATCTGGCTCAGTTTAATCTGTGCAACTTCGATAGTTATCTACACCTTAAAAGTTTTTTCTTTTATTGTAGCAGTAACAACCGATTTAGTTAATTAGATAATTATCAATTCATGTATTCTACCACTATTGTACATAATTCTTTTTCATTAATGGTAATTGATAAATTACTGTTTAATACTGTTTAATTTTTTGTTGATAAGCTGAATTTTGTGCCATAAATATTAGAAGTGGTTCATTGTGATCAGTGCATCTATAAATCATAATATCTTTTCTGGCGATAGTGTATCATGACACAGATTCAAACTATCTATACAGGATGATAGTAGAATGAAACTGAACTAAATATTTAAGCAATTCAGAACTGAAAATTTTCTTGTTGTCTTTCTTATAATTCCATCAAATGAGGGGCCCTTGACGGCTGAGTGGTCTAAAGAGCTCACCTTTAGAGATCACTCACATCTCACCTCTGTCCATGTGGGTTCAAGTCTCAGCACGGCTATCGTGAGTATGTGAGAAAGCTTGCCAGTAGCTTCCCGTGGGTTGGTGGTTCTTCCCAGGGTCTTCCTGGGTTCTTCCTCCACCAGAATATACTGGCCACCACTGTACTGAAAAATAGCATTAAACCCACACAACCAAGCCATCAAATGATGTAAACAACAAAGATGCTTAATCATTCTATAAGAAACATCTGTCTCCTTATATCTACTATATTTACCAATGTAACTGATACACACAATCTTGAAAAATTCTACTTTACAAAGTATTTTAGTCTTTCAAAAAGCAGTTATTAATCCTATAGAGGTTTGAAAGTATTTTACAAATGATACTATATGTACATTTTGATTAATTCCAGTACCGTTTATACTCGCATAATGCGCTGGCAGATCGGGGTCTGTTTTGTTTGTTCTGCTATTAGTCCTAACAAACTGCATAGACCTAGATCTTCCAGTGTATTGTGTGATGGCAAATCTGGATCTATGCAGTTTGAAGTTGGATCCGACTTATATGCAAGTATATATGGTATGTTGTAATTTTGTTTAAAAATTCACCCTTATAAATTTTTTGCATGCAATACATCTTGAGATAATGGGGCCTCTGTTAACTTTTTTCTTTGAAAGGATGATTCCTAAAATTATTTCATGCTCAAGATAAAGATATGATACTACGCAGCTCTCCCTCATTTTAACATAGAAACTAGGGTCTGTAACTGCCAACCACATTATAGCGAGAATGGTAAAACATTTCATGATTGTTTGTATGTGTGCCTGAGGGGGGGGGGGGGCAATTTATATGTACATTTTGATTCATTCTGGTAAATAGTGTTCTTTTTCCACCCAAGTGTTGTTTGCATTTGTATGCTATAGAGTTATTATTGATCTATCTCCTCTAAAAGTGCATAATAAAAGTGTTTTAAATCATTTTAGTGTATCTGAACATTTAAAATAAAGACAGAAAAAAAACTTAATTTCTGTTTGTTGTGGTGATTCATTTATTCTACAATAGATTTCCACAATGTTTGCATGCAAAGTATCCAGAAGGTTTAATATATACCGGTATCAAAGAAAGAGAATGAACAAATGTAAATTAAATGCATTACATTGAGATGTCATCATATTGTCTCCCCTGCATAAGAATGGTGAGACACAGGTACCACTTTTCTGTTGGTGATGGCAGCAGCAGTGTCAACATGAAAGTTTTGTGTTAAAGTTTTTCCAGGTCAGAATCTGGGGGGAAATACATCATTGCACAGATGTAGGAAAGATGGCAAGTTCTCAGAGCCACTCATTTTCAGAGAGAAAGTCACCTTTATGTAGCATTTTCAAATGACAGAGGAAAAGCAGAAGTATTTTAATACAATCTGTTTATGAATTATATCAAAGAGTAGATCAACAATCCAGTTCCTGAGAAACAGAATGAGACATTTAATGATGTTATCAGTTTTTTTTTTTTTAAGTCTCTTTGATATTCATATAATTTGCATGCATGGAGTTTATTACTTCATTATTGTTTACTATCTCTGGATTTAAATTTTGTTACATTTCCAGCTTTTGAGAAAGTGGTATTATTGGTATTTGCCATGTGGGAAATATTGATACTGTAGATTTTAAAACAGGATGAATGAATATACCGATTGTAAAGCTGCAATTGGAGATAACTAAGTAGGATCATAGCACAGTTAACAAAGAGTTATCCTGAAAGTTCCATATGATGCCTTGAAAGTTCCATATGATGCCTATGTTAATATTATAATGTATGTACATAATCTGGCAAGCACGTTTGCAAATACTGTCTTATATACATTCTCTCGTAGACCACAATGTACAGAGTGAAAATAGAACACATTTATGTATACATGCATTGAGTGGGTTGCATATGTTTGGAATTATCTGTTGTACAGGTAGCCACACAAAAAACAGTATACAGGACATGTTATTATTTTAAGCATAACTGTTTGTTGACTTAACAATTACAGCTGTGATACTAATGAGTTCATGTATTATGAAAGACTGCATCCTTAACTTGTTCATGTAATTCTGAGAAACTGAAATGTCAGTATATCCCCATTACACAATTTTAAATGTTTATGGTTTCAGCAATTGTTTCCCCTTGATACAGTTTTAAATGTTTGTGGTATCAGCAACTTATACTGTAATTGAAAGAACTAAAATGCATTTGTCTTCACTTGTGATGTGTACATTATAAAATGGCACTTTTATTTTCCCAAAATTTTATTGAAAAATTTCCAGTTTTATTTTATTGAAATCTGTAAGTAAAAATGATAAGTGCTGTTAATTTGGTCTTTTGTGCTATTCAGGATCAATGTTATTTACCGTATATACTCGCGTATAATCCAGTACCAACTGCAAACTGCATAGACCCAAATCTGCTGTCGCCTAATGCGCCAGCAGATCTGGGTCTATGCAGTTTGTAAGGACTAATCAGTAGAACAAACAACATAGACCCTGATCTGCCAGCACATTATGTGACGGCAGATCAGGGTCTATGTTGTTTGCATTTTGACCAAGCTTATACGTGAGTATATACGATACATAAAATGTGAAGGATGGTGTACAGTGTTTTATTTTGTATGATTTATCAAAACCCTTCTTGATACTCGGACATCTTTGTATGTTTAACATTCAAAGTTGCATATCAGCGCTCATCATTTATTTATTTATTCATTTTCCTCTCAATAATGTCTCCAAATATTTTATTTTCAACATAAATCTCATAGGAAGAAGGAATTTAGAGACACAGATTTGAGGGAAGATAAAACTAAACTTGTGCAATTTTTAGTTCTACTGGTCATAGACCAGAAGAATTTATATATTGACCTTTCATCTGGCATCTGTTAGGACAAGTTTTGTTATCTCTACTTCACCTAAACTTCTAGCAGGATTGCCACCAAACTTTACAGACACATTCATCCCAGGTCTAGTTGGTCCTAAATGAAAATGGTCCCCCTCGGTCATCCAATATGGCCACCATGGCAGCCATTTTGAAAATCTTGTTATTGCTAGTACTCTTAATTCGATGATCAAACACCTATGATGTCTAGTTGGTCCTAAATGAAAATGGTGCCTTTTGGACATGCTCTTTGACATCCAGTCTTGAAAGTCTTGTTTTCAGTGCTCTTACTGAATGAATGGTTGTATTGACATAGGGTTTTCACTAAAAAAACTTCATATGATGTCTGATTGGTACTAAATGAAAATAGTATCGATCTGACATCCAATATGGCAACCCTGGTGGCCAATTTGAAAATCTTGTTGTGGCTAATTGTTCTAATTGGATGACTGTAGCAACATGGGGTTTCACTGAAAGACTTCTTATGATATCTAGTTGGTCCTAAATGATAAAGGTGCTGATCTGATATCCATTATGCCCATTATAGTGTACATCTTGAAAATCATCTAACAGCTACTTCTGATGAGTGGAAAAGTCATAATAATATTGGGTGTTTATTAAAATACTTCTTATGATATCAAGTTGTACCTAAATACAAATCGCGCTGATCAAACCTCTACATGAAAATCTTGTTATTGCTCTTTCACTTTAAGGGATGGTCATATTGACACATGATTTTCACTAAAACACTTCTTTCTATATGTGAAAATGATTAAAATGATCCTAGTGTGACCTGACAAAATTTGACAAATCTTATACAAGCTACTCCCGGAATGGATGGCCATACCGATATTTTTAGCTCCTCAGGTCATAGACCAGAAGAGTTTATGGGATAGCCTATTGTCCCACATCCATCCGTCTGTTAGCACAAGTTTGTTATTGCTACTCCTCCTAAAGTACTTGGATGATTGAGAATGAAACTTTACACACACTTTCATCCCAAGGTCTAGTTGATCCTAAATTAAAATGGTACTGCTCAGGCATCCAATATGGCCACCACAGCAGCCATCTTGAAAGTCTTGTTATTGCTACTCCTCCTGAATGCATGGTCATATCAACATGGCATTTTCACTACAAGACTTCTTATGATGTCTAGTGGGTCATAAATGAAATGGTTCCAATCTGATATCCAGCATGGCCACCACTACAGTCATCTTGTTATTGCTACTCCTGAATAGAAAGTCATATCAGCATGGGGTTTTTAACAGAAAACTTCTTATGATGTCTAGTTGGTCCTGAATGAAAATGGTGCTGATCTGTTGTCCAATATAGCCACCACAGCAGCCATCTTGAATTTTTTTTTATGTTACTCCTTCTAAACGGAAAGTCATACCAGCTTGGGGTTTTCATTGAAAGACTTCTTATTGTGTCTAGTTGGTCATAAATAAAAATTATGCTGACCTGAAATCCATTATGGCTGCCACAGCGCCCATCTTGAAAATCATATTGCTACTCACACTAGACGGAAAGTCATATTGACATTGGGTTTTCACCAGAAGACTTCTTATTGTGCCTAATTGGTACTAAATGAAAATGGTGCTGATCTGAAATCCAGTATGGCCACTGTGGCAGCCATCTTGAAAATCTTGTTATTGCTACTTTTCTTAAATGGAAAGTCATATCAACATGGGGTTTTCACCAGAACACTAAGTATGATTTCTAGTTGGTCCTGAACAAAAATGGTACTGGTTTGAATTCAAATATGGCTGCCATGTCAGCAAGCTTGAAAACCTTCTTGTCACTACTCATCCTAAATGGAAAGTCATGTCAACATGGGGTTTTCACCAGAAGACTTCTAATGGTGTCTTTTTGGTAATGAATGAAAATGATGCCAATCTGACTGTCAGTATGGCCACCATGGTGGCAATCTAGAAAATCATATTATCATTACTACAGAAGAATTTATAGTTATATCGACATAGGATTTTCACCAGAAGACTTCATATGATATCTTGTTGGTCCTAAATGAAAATGGTGCCCTGCAGACATCCAGTATGGATGGTCATGTTGGACATCCAACATGGATGGTCATATTGGACATCCATTATGGATGGTCATATTGGCATAGGGTTTTCATCAAAAGCCTTCTAATGTGTCCAGTTTGTCCTAAATGAAAATGGTGCTGATCTTGATTTCCACAGTGGTTAATTTTAAAATCTTGTCACTCCAGAATATCAGAGATGGTTTGAACACTCAGCAGTTTAAAAAAGGGAAGAAATGGTCTTATCTGGAAATTCTTTTCAGCCAGTGGAACATCAATCCCTTCAAGGAACTCTTGTTGTTTTTCTTTTAACTACTTATTTCTTGCAATATATAGTTCCTGTATAAAAATTATGCTAATGCAACTTCCAAAATGGGTGCTTTAATGGCCATCCAGAAAATCATTATATTGCTACTTCTCCTCAATGGACAGTCATATCAACATGGGGCTTTTTCACTAAAACACCACAGCAATATGTAGCTAGTTCTAATCAAAAACTTTCTTCTCTAACCTCCAACATGGCACCTTAGTCATCTTGAAAATCTTTATATCACTACTCTTCTTGCATGAATGGTGGCATTGACAAGAAGTTTTCATTAAAACACTACTTGCAATATTTAAGTGGTTCTGAATGAAAATAGTGTATATCTGACCACCAAATTATCAACAGTTTTGTGAAGATGTTTTGAAAAACAGACCTAATTGACCTTGAGGCTAAGTCAACAGTCATTGCTTGCATTATTTTTTATTGAATCAGCTTATGAAGACAGAAACTCGTACATACATGTATACAAGTGAAATGTAACCAGACTCTGTATTTAGATGCATTCCAATAAAAAAAAACTTGATGGACATCACCCTGACATTGATTTTAAGGTCAATGGTCTTGACTTAGGTTTTTAGCTGTACAGGCTTGTAAACATGATATATGAAACACAAATGAGTATGTATGGATTTTTGTCATTTAACCCAGCTGGTGGATATATCTGAAAAAATACCTTGATTGAATCCACCGAGATAACTTCACGTTTCTTTTTTTCTCTCCAAAAAATATTACTTTAAAAGTTTAGGCAAACTTAGTATGTGGCTATATCTTGATACATGTATCGTCTGAGACAAGTTCTTTGATCTTCTATCCATGATATCAGGTTCAAGGTCAAAGGTCATGATAAAAAATTGGGTATTGCACTTACAGGTATCGTGTGAACTTGTTAACTCCAACACAAGAAAATAGTTTTTTTTACCAAATTTGGTTTGTTGGAATTTGTCAAGAATATCAGAGATGGTTTCAGTACTCAGCAGTTAACAAGAAGAAATTGTCTTGGATTCCTGGAAATTCTTTTAACCAGTAGAGTGTCAGTCCCTTCAAGGAACTCTTGTTGAGTCTGCCCTAATAAAATAAGATGAATAATTCTTTCAAAGTGAGAGCCCATTGTATTATAAAATAACTAAGAAAAAAAAATTAAACATTTTTAATCAACATTTTTAATGTGCATAACTTAAATTACTTCTGTTTTATAAAATGGTTTATATACTTTAAAATAGATATAGTGGGAACAATAATATTAACTCTAGATGAAGATTTCTGTTAATTAATTTGCACAGAGTTATTCTGTTGAATTTGTTAAGTGGGTAAGAAGAAAATTTAGTGTAATGGATAAAATTTTTAAAAAGTCTGACATGCCCAGTTTTGATTTTACTGTCAACAGGTCAAGTAACATTCAAAATAACTTGTATACATGGATGAATAATGGATATTGATTGTAAGTTTTTTTGAGAAAAATTGCTGTAAATATAAATCATTTATAAAGTGCAACAAAATTACAAAATCTTGGGATTCTGACAAGCTGGTGTTAGAAAGTAATATTTTAACCATTCTCATGAAAAAATTACTGTACATTTAGTTACTAAAGTATTTTGGCAATACAGGGTCTACACCAGAAGTTGATTCAGGCAAAATAGTCACTCCATTGCCTGTCCTTTTGCCCAAGTACACAAAGAAAGAGATGTTACTTTGACTTTTCTCAAGTTCATGTCTTTTCACACACACACATACACACACACACACACACAACTTTGGCCATCGAATGCTTTCACATTCTGAGTATAATATTAACTCATATCTTTCTTCTTTTCAAAAATCCATATAAAACAGTTTAAACAGTATTTCCATGCTTTTTGATCAGCTTTTATGTAAGTTTATGGCTCTTTATGTCTGCAATTAGACTAAGTTTCAATGTACGAGAGTCCAATGAAATTCACAAATGAAGCTTGAAGAAATGAGTGAAATTCCATGCATTTGTAACCCAGTCATGAGCAAATTATTGCTCTGTAGAGATTTATAGACTGATTGTTAGTAAAGATTAACAAGTTTATTTCATCCTGTGAAAGTAGGAAGAATGGGCTTGTACTTCAGTATCTCGAACCTATTTTCATTAGTAACCTCTTTTCAAGGTTTCATTCTATTGCCAAATAAAGCCATTAACCAATTTTGCTTAATCAAACAAAGCAATTTTAATATATTCGTAAAGTTCAATCAGTATTTCTTTTGTTTTTATATTATTTGGCTCCAAGGTTTAGTAAAACAGGTGTTTTAAGTGACTGTTTTGAATATTCTAAAGTTTGACCTCTGTACACTGACTTCTGTTATGGTGGAGAAAGAAAAGTCACTTCACTCAAAA
This sequence comes from Margaritifera margaritifera, assembly GCA_029931535.1. Lineage (NCBI taxonomy): Eukaryota > Metazoa > Mollusca > Bivalvia > Unionida > Margaritiferidae > Margaritifera > Margaritifera margaritifera. The sequence goes on along the minus strand of JAQPZY010001468.1, from coordinate 712,053 downwards.
ATTTGTCCAGTGTGAAACCTGGTGTTACAAATAGATCTTTTTCCAATTGACAGAACTTTTCCAATTGTTCTCTTACATAAAGCAGGTCTTTTTCTTCACAGAAAGTGGGAGAGTAGGCCGAGCTTCTGAAAAATACCATATATAGAATGCACTATTTGTTATCCTCAAATTTGAACATTAAGGATTGTGATACCATTCATCTGCCCTTCCACATTTCTGCTACTATGTTGTGTCCTAAAACTATTGGATGGAAATTAACCAGACTTGGTAGATTTCTTGCCTATGTGATAAACATATGTAAGAATGGTATTTTTTTTTTGGCTCCCTGTACTGACACTCTGGGAGGGGGATCAGAGGCAACATGTACAAAATTACAGAGATACTTTTTTTTCTTGTACCAAACTTTAGTCATGGGGAGAGGGGAGGCAAGTAAAGGATCAACAGTGATACAGTTTCAGAAAAGGTAGTATGTAAAAATTTAAAAAATCAATCATTCTGAAATTGCTCTTGATTTTTGTTACATATACTATTAAGATTCTGAGTTTTATTTATTTTTCATTTTATTTATTTATTATTTATTTTGACAAATTCAAAGAGTGAAAAATATGCCTTTGTGTGTCTACTAACAATTACCTAAAGGAACACAATTTTTTCTTTAAAGGTAACTTGGTTGAGAACATTCATTTTTGTATATATAAGCCTTAAAATATAAGTATACTTGACACAAATTATGTGTCTCATTACACTGTTGAGCAAACCATAAAAATAGTTTAAAAAATGTAAACTTTATTATACATATGGAAGTGCTGTCAGGTATACATTCTTGTCCAATTAAAGGTAGCAGGGAAATCATGACTTGATGCATCTTATTCAGAGTTCTAACACATCTGTGATTCTTTTAATATTATGTGCTCTCTGACTGGCTGACAAATTTGGATACTGTATATATTTGCATATAAGTCGGATCCGACTGCAAACTGCATACACCCAGATCTACCATCGCATAATGCACCAGCAGATTTGTGTGTATGTGGTTTGTTAGGAGTAATCGGTAGAACATACAATATACACCCTGATCTGCCTGTGCATTCTGCAATGGCGGATCAGGGTGTATATTGTTTGTAGTTGTACCTGACTTATATGTGAGTATAATGGTAGTAAAATGATAAATCCAGAATAATCTGCCCAAAATGTTGCTGCCAAAATAATATCTTTATACTGTTTTCAGTATGACTTGGTGCCATATGTAATTATGTTTTTGATAATTTTTGAAGAAAGTTTTAAAACTGGTAAGTTACAACTGGATGCAATATATGACAGAATCTTTTGAATGCATTTTGTCTTGGAGTTAATGATGGATTTAAGTGTGCATTTTTACCAACTATTTTGCTTTCTTTGAGTATATAAGAGTTATTGCCCATTTTTTAACTTGCAGCTACATGCAACAAGTCTCACCATTTTTTATCAATGGAGACAGTACTACAGACTCATCTCCAAAATAGCCACAGGGGTGGGATATGGGAAAGGCAGGAATATATTTTGCAAGAGCAAATCACTCACAATTCCTTTCGTGGCACTGGTTGTGTATGGTAGCACATAATCACACTGCAGTGCCAGATACATGTATGGATATTTATTTGATGTGCGAATCATTTTCTATTCATTAAATTATATGTTCATTACAATATTATGTGTGGTTTGTTATAGCATAATGAATGGTTTCTCATTGGAATATATTGTTTCTCATTGGAATACTGTGTTTTAGAGACATCAGAAGATGTGATACTATTGGTGTTATTGCTGTGTACTAATTAAGGTTGTTTGGTTTAATTCAAAACTCCGGCAATTTTACACTCAAGCTTGAGAAGAACAGTGTCACCCTGTGCATGTTTCAAATAAATGGAACTTGCTTAGACATTACTCCTCCAGATGGTGTATGTGTACTATCAACCTTTTGGTTCCATGTTTCAGAAGTTTGTCTTATGAGCAAAGACTTCTGAAACAGAACCAGTCTAGAAATCCCAAAAGTTTACTTATGCCATCTTGCGACCGACACAAGTGATGGGTTTCATTGACATGATAGTGTACAAGGACTGTTATTATAATCTTCATTATTCATTTTTAAATGGTTTTTTTTATCTATATAGTCCATCATTCCACTTCATTGGATCAATACTCCAAAATTTAATTTGAGGGATGTGAAATAAACAAGAAAATTATTTGATATCTTCATTATTTTTTTTATCCCATAACCTTACTGTACTTCATAAATCGTATGCAGATGTAAGTACTGCACTGACTAATTGGAGTATAACTTAGTGAGAATTTCCATGCCTGTTCACCATGTTATACTGGAGTAAAATGATTGCATGAAAGAATTACATGACTATGCATGAATTGAATATCATAATGTGGCAGGATAACAGTAAACCTTGACCAGGGCCTCTCGGTGACCTAATGCAGCAAATCAGAGCTCCATTTACATGGCAGGATAACAGTAAACCTTGACCAGGGCCTCTCGGTGACCTAATGCAGCAAATCAGAGCTCCATTTAAATGGCAGGTTAACAGTACACCTTGACAGGGGCCTCTCAGTGACCTAATGAATCAAACCAGAGCTCATTTTAAATATGTCCTGAGAGAATGTAAAAGGGATGAATTAAAACGCAGAGCAGATGGGCTTGCTTGAAAATTATAAATGTGGATCAGTGTCAATTTTGGAAAGAAATTAAATGATAATTACAATAATATGTTACCAAACTCCTGTTGATGGAAACAGCAGCCAAAAGTATCAGAGAGATGTGGAAGAATCATTTTTAATTTTTACCTAATAGTGTTTGTAATGACAGCATGTGATTTATTTGAGCTTTATTGAATCTGTCTAATGTCCGACATTGAGTGTGTCAGTGCTAATTGCAAGGTAGGTAATGTTTGGGATCAGGTTTTTTATATTCAGGGCACATAAAATTTTCTGATGAAAGATGAAATGTTCTCTTTATGATTTCATTTAATTTTATACTTGTCCACATTTTTGTACTTGACAATTTTACAAAAGTAACAGTTGTTCCCCTGTTAAAAAGTAAACTGTTCAGTATTGCAAATAAAAATGATTATAGATCATTGCCTTAACCACAACTATTTTCAAAGAATTTAATGGTAATATACTACAAAGTTGCTCTTTCAGACAACCAATTTGGAATTTAAAAAACATCACACAAGAGGTATGTGTCTATCCATTCAAGGAAATTCATAACTGCTATCAGAAGTCCATTACTAGGTGAAGTGTAACACCTCCCTATACAGTCACCCTCAGCACTGTACTCCCAAAGCAATAAGCTCAGCCACTAGGTAATATTTAGCTTAATCTGATTAAAATTGAGAGCAACTTATCAATAAGTAGATCATTTAGTTGTTTAAGTAGATCTGACAGGCACCGATTGGTTGATCAATACCAGGAGGAAAAGTGACCTCATCAAAAGACTGACCAATAAATGTGTCAGCTAAGGAATACTTTCCTGATCAACGTCATTCTCAAGAGCTCGTTTTGTCATAGCTCTGGTAACTGCACAAGCAGGATACAAATCAGGGATTTCGATCTCAAATAGGATAAACTCTTTGATCCAGACAAGGCTTGTCAGTTACAAGTGAATTAACCACGACCTTATCTCTAGCTAGGTCATTGCCTAGTAATAAATGGATACCTTCTATAGGTAAAAAAAAGTCACTGCCCCAACAGTCACAGGTCCGAAAACTAAATCTGATGCCAAATTTACACAATGGAGAGGAACATTTACAAAGCCTCACTCTACTCCCTGAATAAGTACACTTTCACTAGAAGAAGACTTCTCTGACAAAAGACTCTGAGAAGCTCCTGTGTCCCTTTATATTTTAATAGGGTTAGGTTTGGCAGAAGCACCAATAAGTGATATAGAACCTTCTGACATGAATGGTTCATAAGTCTCCAAAATACTCCAAAAGAATCAGACTTGGGTTTGTTTGACTCAACAAAGATATTGTCTTCAATACAAGACCGTGACCTTAACCTCTTTGAAATAAGAGCATTCGGAATAGTTCTGTCTTTATTCTGTTGGTTATTTTTCAACCTGTAGCAATCCGAAATGACGTGCCCTTTCTTTTTACAATAAGTGCACGTAAGAAGAGATAAGGATTTATGCTCAGTCTTATCAGATATTTGATTTCTAAAAGTTGTGCCAGATTGAAATTTGAAACTCGTTCGAGACTGAGATTTTTTTTTTTACCAAAACCCTGCTGAGAGGTAGACTTACTGACAAATGAAACTTTGTTTATTAAGGAATAATTAAAAGCCATGTGAGCAGCATGCTCCAAAGTGTCCACTTTTTGCTCATCAAGATAGGTATTGACATCGCTATGGATGCACTTCTTGAGCTCTTCAATTAATACATTTTTTCTGAGGTTATCGTAATGTTTATCAACCTTCTTGGGTGAGCAAGTTCAAGCAACTCGTCCTTTTAATAGGCTTTAACCCTACCTGGGTAGGACTTAAGACAAAGTTCTCATCCTAAGATAACATTGTGAATGCTTGCTGGTTTCACTAAAGATTTCTCAAATGGGTGAAATCAAAATCGTTACCAGGGACAATGAAAATTGCGAAATACAGTCAATTTAAATTGTAATTTAAAGAAATTCACATCCCGGAGGTGCCTCCAATTTCTCTTACGACTCTAGGTCTTAAAACTAGGTAACAAAAAGAAAGTGAAACCAACGATGTAAATCAACAAGCAATTTATTTCCCTATAATACAAAGTAAAAATTCAAACAACACTTACAGTTTGTGAATTAAATACCAAATAATCCTAATTGTCCTATCACAAATAAAAAAAATATAGAACGTCCAGAAAGAATTCCAATAGTCTTGAATGTCCGGGTATACCACGACGATACAATCCAGAATATCTTTGAACGAGTCCATACTAGTTCAAAGTCATATATTAATTCAAAAGTAAATTAGCACTTAGTAATTCCACTGAATGTTTAAATAAATAATTCCTCTCGAATGATATCTGAGCTCAGTGGCACAATGTAAAATCTGATTACAAAATGATTCCCAGACTGATCTTAAAACCCGAATGAAGTTAATGTGTATCAAGTCTCTATTATACACGTATTTTCTAATGACCCACATCATAACAGGACGGGAGTCATTCTATCGAAGAAAAAAAACCCCAGCCTAATAGCAAATAAGACCGGCCTTGAACTCAAATTCTGGTCAGCATCCTGTTGACAAGTAAGCATTTTTTAAAGTACAAATAATTACATCCTTACTATAGTTGACAAAGTTAAGCACACATTATTGATTCAATATACATAACACAGTATTGACTCTAATCCATCTCGACAACTTTAAAAACCGAACCAGAACATACCTTGCATAGAGAATCAAAGTAATGTTTATTGTTTTATGCTGATTGAGTTCTTTAGTAACCCAGCCATAATCAATTAACGTATTTAATCCTTTCTGAATTACTTCTGATCACACATAGTATAATCCACCTCGCCAAACTTCAAACAATAAAGCCAGCCTACCGGACCCTGCCAACAGGATCAAAGGGTAACATTAGCAACTACATTCTCTTGCCCTGCTTTTATATATATATATATATATATATATATATATATATATATATATATATATATATATATATATATATATATATATATATATATATGACGAGCAGTTGTACTGTGTGTGTTGGGCTGTGCAATATCCGACTTTTTATGTAGCCAATGGTGTTAGACAGTGTGGTGTTTTTTTTACTGTGGCAGTAAATACATGGATGATTTAAAACAGAAGTTAAATTAGTGTCATGTAAGATTATCATTATCTCCAAATTAATTATTTTCTTAAAAACTTTAGTTTTGCTCATTGTGTTTCACTGTTAAGTCTTTAACTTCAGCCATAATGAAGCTGGTACAAATTTTAAAAAATTAAATAAAAAAAGTAAATATTGTATTTAAAATCGTTTTGCAATTGAAAATTACATTATACATGTATATAACACACACAAATCTGTATGCATGGTCTTTGAGCCGACATCTTTTAAATTACTATATGTTCCAAGCATATTTCTCTATGGCAAACATCTTCAGGATGTTGATACCCATACCTATTTGGGTCATGTCGCAAAATCAGATTTATCCGATGATGATAATAGTATGTGACACACATGCATTTGTGTACTCTATTGAACACTGTTGTTTTAAAAGTTCAGCTTAAATTACTTAAATAATTTTTTTTTTTTTTTTCTTTTTTTTTTTTTGGTAATATGTATTGTGTCCCCTTATGGTTGAAACTTAGCAAATGTATAAAAAAAATAAATCTTGAAATTTGTTATAATAATAGTTTATGTTGGTTACTAGGCTTAAATAGATGAAACAGTGTTGCTACAATGTTTGTAAATAACACTTTACAATTTTAATTTTGATTCTAAAAATTTCGTATCTCTAAATGATAACATTTCTGGACCACTCATATTGTTTTAGAAACAAAAAGGAGAATGAATCAGAAAGTGAGAACATTTTGCGTGAAAAATATTAATAAAGTTGTCATGGTATTGTTTATAAACATATACGTAATTGTTGTCAAGAGATTTTATATTAGTATCAACTACAGCGGGATTGGAATTGCACCTGAAAAAGGCAGCAGTACTGCCGAAACAGTGTTTCATAGTGTTATTTATAAACTGGTCTTCAAGAATGTGTGTGTGTGTGTGTGTGTGTGTGTGTGTGTGTGCTGCAGGTGCACGTTTTCAGATGAAGAAAAAAACCCGATTTCATAGGTGATCATGAGAGAATATGTGCATTGCATGGCTATGTCAAGTATATGTCATTCAAAGTATTAGACATTTATTTATGTACATTGGCGATGTAGGCAAAATTTAGGGGAATAATCGTTCGCATTGCAAATGAAAAGAATATTTCAGAGGTGATCATGAGAAAGCATATGCATTGCGTTGCTATGTCAAGTATATTTCTTTCAAAGTATTTGACATTTATTGATGTACATCTGTGATGTAAGCAAAATTTAGGGGCATAATAATTTGCATAGCACCTCCCCCGTATATGCGCATATATTTTGTTTGAGCAACTAACTACTATTTCAAGTTTGAAACCCTTTCTTAATGTACTGTAAATTACAAAACAATCATGAGCATAACATTTTCAAGAATTTAGCAAGGAAACTAAATTTGCAAACATATTTCCACTAGGATGCGAAACAATCTATAATAAGTCAATAATCAATTCAAAAAACTTTTATATCGTAAGTATGATACATTTACTAACTACACGAACATATCATTACGGTAAAATATCGACTACTTAACATTTCTTTTGAACAATAATGGAACACAAAACATCCAGGAAAATCGAGGCAGATTTATGTCATCTATATTGAAGGGGCATCAAATGCACATGCTTGTTGCGCACCCATGAAACTAAAAGTCATGTGCACATTACCTGTTACTCATTATTACATTTTCAAGAAAACTATGTTGTATCCCTATCATGATGTTCAAGTAGTGACAACCTATTAAAATTTACAATACATGGTGTTTAAAGAATTTTCGATGGAGGCATGACTGGTAATTGGTCACATACGGTTCATTGTTTCGGGAAACCCTAAACCTTCATCTTTTGTTCCTAAGGGACTTTGAATGTTTATAGATAGTTATATTGTTTTTGTGTATATGTAATCCAATTATGATACTTATGTAATTCTTTAGGAATGGCAGTAGTGTGTAACTACAAGAGCAAAATATATAGATACAAACCATAATATACGCTGTCACTTATTTATCGTAATATGTTGTGTTGGATTAAGTGATAAGCCATATTATCAGTAGTTGCTATTGTTGAAAGATTGTGGGATTGTAATGATAGCAGTCTGGAAAAAAATTAAGCTGTAAATCAGCTTTTAATTGTTCTGTCTAAATAGCTTAGTAATTTATAACAAGTTTTAGCAACCAAACATACTGCTCCCACCAAAAACATTTTTACAGACAACACCTTACCCGCACCAAAAATAGTTTACGAAAATATACCCAGACACCCTACCAGCACGAAAAAGTAAACAGATTCCCAACCACATAATCCTACCCTTCATCAATATAATTTTTATAAAAATTGTCCAGCTCCAGAACCCTAGTCTCCATCACTCGTATACCGAAGCAATTATTGCACAGATATTCGAGTGAAGAAAATTATGGTTATATGTCCCGCAAGAGCACACTAGAACTTAGTACTTAAGCCACTAAGGCCTACCCGCATCCAAATAACTGTACAGACCATTTACCTCCAAAACTACACGAGCAAAGCAAAAAAGTTTGTTGAAAGAGTAAATGTTTATTATTTACATGAGGTATGAAAATTTGTGACCATTAAATAATGGACATCAAATTTTACACAAACAACAACTAAGAAAAAGTATACCTTATCCTTCTACAGCTTGACTCCCCAGTTAACAGAGAAATTGAAAAATATATTTATATATTTAAAGAGATTTTACAAAATCTACTACACACAAATTAACTATTTCAGACACAAACCACAGTGTGATATGAAATTCTGGAAAAATCAACTTAATTGGGCAGTGTGAATAGCAACAGCAAGATCTGGACTATCTTATTGGTATTTAAAAGATTAAAGTGTACCCGAGTTAGTAAAAGCAACGCATAGGTTTAATTTTTACTCTCCGATACAAAAACTGTTGTCTGAATATGCAATGCATTACTTGATGAATAAGCTTTTATTCCAACCAACAGAAACATAGATCTGAAACAGTTTAACATAATCTGTTACACTTCAACATTCTAACAAATCATCACTGAAGATACATCAATGTGAAAAATAAATACTTGATTGATAATGGACCCGAGGAAGATAAAACAGTACAGTAGAGTTTTGGAGAACCTATACCTTTTGATGTGTCAAATGCTTACAAACTTCATTATAATTACGGAGCTGGCACAGTTCCATACTGGAGAAAAGGGCCGGCTGGTGAAATTAACTCGATGATAACAAATGATGAAAAAATAGGATGGACTTAATTTCATTTTGCAAGATAGTAATGGTCTAACAGAAAAAGGATTAGCAAGCTTCAATCAAAGTATCAGATCCTTTGTGATAAGCATTTTAGGTGCTCAAATTAAAAATAGAACATATATTACAAAGTCTATTTCCCCTGTTCAAGACACTGTTTAAAAAAATGTTTGAAAAATTGATTTTGGATGAACAAGGTTATGATTCAGATGAAAAGATTACGATAAGATTTTAGAAATATAATTCAAATTTAAAAGACTAAACAATTTTGTTGCTGGCGATGGTATATTTTTGTTAACCAATGATATGGCGTTGAAAACAGGTAGCATTATTGGTTACAACAAGAATTTGAAAAGTCATCGGATGCCATTAGACTAGGAATAAACACTGCTGTAAATACTGACATGTTGAGGAATATAATACCAGAAGCTGATAAACAGTCTATAACAATATATGAACAGATAGACAACAAAATGAAGATGAGAATTTGGCTGAGAACTATGTAATCAAGAAGGACAAACATGTTGAGAAAAGTGAACAAGCTCGTGACAGTCTTGTAATCACAACAGTACATGATTTGAAAGACATAGATCAAGAAACAAATAATTAATCATTCATAATTATGGTTATGGTGTTCTGGGAGCTGGTATAAGTGACTTTTGAAAAAGGGTTATTATTATTTTTTTTCTACGTTTGTTTCCGTGTTTACACCTTTGATTAAAACTGCAAACAACAAACCAATTAATACTTCAATAAGCAAAATTATATGGTCAGCAATGAAAGAAACGACATGTCCCGCTGTTTTAAAAAGTCTACTGCCAATAATACAATGCAATGATGCTAATGCCATTTTGGATAGCTCCAACAACTAGTTGGCAATATTTGCATGCCTCGTTTAACTTTGTCGACGAATGACTGTGCTATCTTTCCCATCACCGCAGCTACCACCACCACTTGTTCCTCCACCATCACTTCTTAAACCTTTTACTAAATTTGCTATAGATGGACCATTAGTTGCTGCTATCTATAGCTGTAATAATAGTGGCAATTGTATCACCTTTCTCTTTGAACAGTTGTTTTAGCCTTTCATCTATGCTTTATCTTTTGAATTTATGTTTTCAATGTTGTGTCTAAAATGATTGCCTAGATCTGTTAAATGTTCTACTACTTGTTCTCTTTTACTTTCCATACTTTAGAGTTCTTGCAATTTAGCTATTTTTGGTTGCATCTGTTTCTTTGCCTATATTGTTCGTTGTGTCTTCTTTGATTGTCGTGCGTTTGAACGTCTGATTTCATATGTTCAAATTTTGAATTGACTAATTCCACATAATTCGCATAACCTGCTACTCCCCCCCCCCTCTCTCTCTCTCTCTCTTTGTTGTGTTGTACATAATATTTTAGCTGCAGGTGGAAGTTCTCCTCTTTTAATGTGTCCTTGGTCAATAATTTAGTATAGTCTTTACTTCTAATACCTGATGTTTAAATGGTTGATTGTGTCGATTATTTCAATCTCTATTTCATTACGGATTTGTATTGGATGTCGAATGTTAACTGTTGGCTCTAGCTGCTGTTTTGCGTTGTGTTTCTTTTAAGGTAGGAAGCACATCATTTTCAAATACTGGATTAACAAATGTTTGTCCTTGATTTTTTTTTTTTTTTTTTTTTTCTCTATTTGGTCATTTCCATATATTTCCTTCTCTTTTCCAACCTATAGATTTGAGGAGATCACTCCACCATTTTGCATAGCAAAAGAGTTACGTGCTAACATTCTATTTGGACTACCCCGTTCAGACATGTGTATTGGTAGTTTCCCTACTTCTTGATAATACAATATTATTTCATCAATTTTTAAATGAGACTTAATTGAATTATAGAGCGTTTTATCTATGTTTAAAGTGTTTAAAATAAGTCCACAAGAGTCTGAAGGTATAATCTTTTATTAAAAAAACAAAACAAATGGCATGTACTTGGTGTCCACTGAATGTGGGGCGAAATGACGTCCATGGGCGAAACGTCCAGGTACGTCCATGAAGTGGGGCGAAATGTCTTGGGCCGAAACGTCCATGGGGCGAAACGTCTCGGTACCATTTAACAACATCTTTGTATTGTCTCTCATACAATCTTCTTCAGGCACTTTAAATCTTCAAAATCTGTATCATCACCTTCTGCCATTTTTTACACTATTTAAATGAAACTAAAACTATTTGAAAAATATTTAGATTTCAAAGAATATAACGGTGACAAGCTAGTAGCATTGAAGAAGAATGCAAACAGGAAAGAAAAAGTTGTATAGCAAATAGAACACACAAAGAAATAACTGGAAAAACTTTAACGGAGAAGGAGCTGGAAAAAATGAATGGAAAACGAATCAAGAAAGCCAATGAAATATACATTTTGAATGTAAGCTAAAACATCCCAAGTCATTGTTTAGATGTCATACTAGCAGTAACATCTCTGATTAGTAAATTTCTACACATTGATGATGTGACTGACTTACAGACAGAACTAAAAAGAGATTACATGACAACAAATGGCATTAGATACTTTAATTGGTTTGATCATTTAGGTTGCGACTGCTTCTATCTAAATTGAGTGCACACTCGATAACGTTTAAACACTTCAATTTTTTTTAAAAAGTCAACAGCGTAAAAACAACGTTGAAGAGCAAAACATTGAAAAACAGAACACTGAAAATAATAGCAAAGAACAGTGTGCAGGATGCATTTTTTTCTCCTCTTAAAAACATGGTTGTAACAACTGTTGCTAGTAATGAAGTGTCGGTCTACTATATAATTAAATATTTCTGGAAAACAAATAAAGAGATAAAACAAACTAACACATGTGATTCAAAAAGTCCTCAATGATAAAGTTCATGAGTTCCATTAGGATCAAATAACTTGAACAGATAATTACTTCCTGTTAGATGAAAGGATGAAACGAATAAGAAAAGATTTAACTGATATTTAAAAAAAAGTTTAGAACGGAAACAGATGTATTCAAGACTCAAGCGGACAAGAAGACTCTGGCATTTTGATGAATGGATACAGTTAAATTAGAAATAGAAGAAAACATAGACACATTTCAAACTGAATTGAGCATTGAACACATATTTGGGAATAATAAGTCTTGTTTCTAGTATTAAAAACGACGAAATTAAAATCTGGTTTGAATAATACAAAAAGGAACTAAATAAAATGTATATTACTTTTTTATATTCCCGCTTTACCAGGTCATTTAGATTCACCAAAGGATATTTTTAAGTATGAAAAAGATGACTGATATTATATTTTGACGAATTGGTAGCAATATCAGTGAACCCAAATACAGGTTGCTTGAAATCTTTAATGCTCAAATTACACATTAAACATTAACTACTACTATTGTATCTCACATCTCACACGTTTCATACAGTCAATAGATGCCTCATAGCAATATGTGATTCAAATAAAGAATTTGGTTGGTTGTTATGGGTTTAACGCCAGCACATGATAGTCTATACATGGCGGCCATTATATTTGGTGGAGGAAGAACCAGAGAAAACCCCGGGAAGAACCACCGTTCCACGGGAAGCCACTGGCAAGCTACTTGCCTTTCTCACATACCGATGTTGGCCGAGCCCGAGACTCGAACCCACGCAGCCAGAGGTGAGATGTCAGTGATATGTAAAGGAAAGCGCCTTAGACCACTCGGCCACCCGGGGCCCCTCAAATAAAGAAACCAGGCTTATATACTATTTATTTTATTAACTTTACATAATAATAACTTGTATGCTGAATTAGTGGTAACCAATAAACGTCTTGCTTACTCATTGGAGCGCAAAAAAGAATCTCAAGCGGATATATACATTGTCAATGAAAGACTTGCATACGGTCTGGAAGAAAACAATGCTTTGTTACAAACAGAGCATGTTGATGCGTCGGAGTATCTTGCTGAATGTCAGCTCATAATAATCTGTGGTGGTGTTTGTAAATACAGGGATTTTAGTAAGCTGTTTGTTACGGCAGTTTATAATAAATCCTTTGTTTCCTTCCTGACATCTACATTGTGTAGCTGGACTGGTACAGCTTGCTTGTGCTTTAGAACAGATCAGTTCACAAATTACAACAATAACAATAGCATCAAAGATATTGGTTTTGGTCTTTCTCATGTTGCTGAATTCTGCTTGTCTAAAACTCTTTGTGTCCTGTGAAGAAAATGTAAGTAACTATTAGAATCTTCGAGATTAGTGCTTAAATAACGATTATCTTTGGTATCGAAAATCAATTACATGAAAAATAAATTCCTTCGGGGGAAATAATCTATTTAGCTCATATATTGACAGTGACCACGTATTACTAATATAGTCATCAGATTTTAGCAATTGTTCATCAATACGTTCTCAAAATTGTAAACACATGTATTTGATTATTGTTTCCCCTTGGAAACACTTGGGAAAACCGGATTCATTCATTGTGTTGGTATTGATAGTTCTAGCATTTGCTATAAACCCTGCCCACTCTCATTTGCATAAGAAAAAAGATTTTTTGTTGTCCTATCGCTTTGACTCAAAGAAATTCCAGATCTGAGCAAAATCAAAACAAATGTTTCTGAGTTGTAACACCGCACACAATCAGATTTGAATGCTCTTTATGGTTTAAATTTCAGACTCTTCAAATGAGCAGCAAAATAATAAATATACTCAAAGCTAAATGTCAAAATATTTTCTCCACCCCACCCCACCCCTTTTTCAAAGAAAAACGGGGCATTAAATCCTCACTTATGTCCGTTTGTCCGTCCGTCAGTCACACTTTTCCTTCTGCTCTATAACTTTTAATCTGTTTGAGATTAAAGGATGAAATTTGGTATACTTATACATCATCACTAGAAGGTGTGTCGCGTGCCACATTCATGGTCACAGCTCAATATTTTACGTTTTCTATAAAGCTTTCCCTTTCATTCAATAACTTTAAAACTATTTGAGATTAAGACATGGAACTTCTTTTATTTGTAGATCATCACTAGAAGGTGTGTTGCGTACCTCATTGGTGGTCCTATCTTCAAGGTCAAGCTCACAGCTCAATATTTTACTTTTTCCATCACACTTTACATTCTGCTCTATAACTTTAAAGCAGTTTGAGATTAATGGATGACACTTGGTATACATAATACATCGTCGTTTGAAGGTGTGTCATGTATACGATTAGGGTTGATATGTTCAAGGCCAAGGCCACAGCGCAATATTTTATGTTTTCCATTACATTTTCCCTTCCGCTTTATAATTTAAATCCGTTTAAGATTAGGGATGAAACTTGGTATACTTATACATCATCACTAGAAGTTGTGTCGCGTATCACATTAGGGGTCCAATCTTCATAGTCAAAGTATTGGCTCAATATTATACAATCGCATTTTCCCTTCCACTCTACATTTTTTAAAGCGTTTGAGATTAAGAACCTTGACATACTTGCACATCGTCACTAGAGGGTGGGTCGCGTACCACAATGGTGAGGAGGGGGAGATGCTATCTGCAGGGTTATGGTCACGGCTCAATATTCAATGTTTCCATCATACTTTCTCTTCTGATCTATAACTTTAAGCCGCTTGATATTAAGAGATAAAAATTGACATAAAAATGTACATCATCACCATTGGGGATCTTACCTTTAAGGTCAAGGTTGTGGCTAAACATTTTTTTTCCATAACACTTTCTTTTCCACTCTGTAGCTTTAGAGCTATCTGAGATTAATTGATAGAACTTGTTATACATATATGCCATCATTAGCAGGTGTGTCGTGTGCCACATCTGGGGTCTTATTTTAAAAGTCAATGTCGTGGTGTTATATAGGAATTTTTCAGTTACACTTTCCTTTCCACTCTATAATTTTAGTGCCATTTATGTTAATAGATAAAGGAAAGTAATTTGGTATAACTATATATCATCACAAAAAGTTTTGGCGCGTAGTATCACATTGCGGGTTCTTTATCTTCAAGGTCAAGGTTACAGGTCAATAGTTTTGGTTTCAGTCACATTTGCTCTTCTGCCTTCTAACTTAACAACTGTTTCAGATAAATGGATCACGCTTGTTATACTTATATACTGTCAATAGAAGATGTGTTTCATTGCACGTTTAATGTCTTATCCACAAGGTCAATACCACAACTCAGTTTAAGGTTTCTTTTGTTTCTGCTTTATATCATAAAAGTTGTTAATGTACAGGGATGAACCATGGCACACTTAAACTTCTCACTTTTATGGCATCTCGTGCATTACAGTCACGATTTTATCTCCAAGGTCACTGATCAACTTATTAGCCCTTTTCTGCACTTTTCCTATAATGCTCTTTCAGATAGGACAATGAAACTTGGTTACTTTCAATGTCTGCCCAGTAACTTTATAGTTCTGTCTTGAAGGTCTAAGTCAGATTTCATGCTTGTGAACTTTTATGACATCACCATGATAGGCCAGGGATAAAAATTCACTTTATTTCCTTGTTAACGCCTATGTTAGGAAAATGGATTGGCTGGTATTTTAACTGCCTTTTTGGTGTACTTCAAGGTTGTATTTTTCCACCAGTACTTTTTCACTATTTTTTTATTATTATAAAACGTTCTAGCCAAAGATAGTCATGGTATAAACATAGATGGTATGTTAAAGCATTTTATTTTGTTGTATGGTGATGATTTATAATGTTTGCTGAAACATCAATCGAAATGCAGCGATTGCCGAACAAACTTAAATCATATTGTGGTGACTGGGGTTTAAAAGTTAATCTGGATAAAACGCATGTAGTAATGTTTTGAAAATGAAGTTATCTAACGAAGTCTGAAAAATAATTCTTAGGAAATCACCAATTGAAAGTTGCTTCTTACTATAAACTTAAGTTTTTTTCATCACCCGGTGTTTGGTACAAATGTCAAAAAGTCTTATCCGAACGATCCTCAAAGGTACTGTTCTCAGTCAAAAGCAAATTGCTTACGTTTGGAAAACTGTTCACAGATATACTTTTAAAGTCTTTGATACAAAGATACTGTCTATTTCATCATACAGAGCTTAAATTTGAGGTTTTAGTCATGCATCTGACATCGAAAAGGTGCATTTACATTACTGCAAGTATACAATGAAACCTACTAGATGTACTGTGAACTTCTTTCTCACGAGTGAGTTAGGGACCGACGGTTAAAGTATTCTAAATCTGGTAATGAAAATGACTCTCAAATTTGCAATTTAAGTTTACCTTTTATCTTCAGAACTTTTCTCTGCGTAGGGTATATAAAAATTTGTCCTTAAAGTTTTCAAATAGATTCAATTTTCTATTCGCCTACTCTATGACACAACAAACGTTTGCATGCAATCTATCAATAGCTCCATATATGGCAAATCGTAGAGCTAAAATCTGATGTTTCAACGTCGACGTACTGTTTGACCAAATATGATGACACGAGATAAAGGGTGATAAATAATCTTCAATAATTTTACAATTTACAACATTTTGTGATTAAGGGCACCGAAGGTGGAATCGAGAACATTTAGCAATATTTGCATTCGATACGCCACTAAAACAATTTACTTCCTTCGATATAACAGAGTTATAAATCCGCCTCTCTCTCTCTCTCTCTCTCTCTCTCTCTCTCTCTCTCTCTCTCTCTCTCTCTCTCTCTCTCTCTCCGCCAAATACGTGTCTGAATAACCACTCAGGTTATTGAAAGAATTAGTGATGGATTACCCCTATTGTTCATCAATATTCTGTCTGGCTGTGCACTTGCAACTTGTTGTGTCTCTCTTTATGCATGGCTGATGTACTGTTCATTGTCATACCTACTATTCGCAGTAGCGCCAAGGGACACAGATACAATTTTGATGACGAAACCCGACGTCACAAAGTGCAATCAAAATATATACCAGAGCATTTGTATATTTGGGTAACGGAACTGGCCGTCAAGACCTGGCCGTTCTCTTCGTCAACGCTGCCCTAAAAACACGCCCCATGTAGGCGGACAAAATTATATCCGTATACAGATATGTCTGCTTCAAAGGGAAGGACAAATTCATCATTAGATAGAAGTTAAAGAAACCAGGAATTGGACTATCCGCCACCGAAAAGGTGAGTCGGACGTAGACTCTCAATTTTAGTCTTGACCACAATTAATTTACGTCATTCGATAATGTGTCATACGTAACTCGGTCCTTTCGCCCAATCGTGAATTGGGTTCTGTTTAGCTCCAGAAGTTCTCGTTCATAATCAAGTAGATTAAAAAAGGTTGGTAGTTAAATTAACCTATAAACTTCTGTCAGGGAATGTAAATATTGCGTTTATCAGTGACAATTCAAAAGACAACAATTACCATTCTCTACTTAGTAGCAGACACAGAGACCCACTGAAATAGTAAAATCCAAAGGACGCTGTCAACACAGAGCATGATAAGCGTGCACTCCTAATACTTTATTAAAATGGGACCGCATTGTGTATTGATACGTTATCCATTCCGATTTGTCATTTAAATCAGATCTCTTCAATTAAACTCGACTATATTTGATATTCATTGTGAAATGAGTTTGTATATTTTAGTGCGAGAGCTTCAGGCTGTCTAATAGCTTTAATATCGCCTTACCACTTGCAGCAAAAGCACAACATTTACTTTGAAGAGAATAGATTCCCCATAAGAATTGCAAGATGATCTTCAGAAGATTTCCTATGAAATATGCAAGAAAAAGAATCCGAACATGCATAGGAATTTGAGGACATTGTTCCTTGCAATAAAAAAATATCCCTGAAACACATGTGTGACAACGGAATGAAACTTTCTTAAAGGTTGGAACAAGAAATTAAACTTGTTTGCTGATGACGGTGGCCCATATACAAATTGTGAGTCCGAAACATACTTATAGGTATTAGAATCAAAAGAGTCACATTAAAATAAAATAAAACAAATAAATATGTATTGATTTGGTACGTCATGAATTTTAATGAAAAGACTGTGAATGCGGTATTTAAATCGGACCAACCATCAAACGTTCAAGAATACCGTCTGTAAACGTATGAGCTCTCGAAGACATGTACTTTAATTTTGTCTAAGCCTAGCTATACGTCTCTGTGATATAGGACTAAGATCACTTCTTGTGAACTGAGCAAGGTACCAATCTCGAGAATATGGAACATTCAGTACCGTGCGTACATGCAATACGCTCAAATCCCGTCATTGACTAGTATATCGACATACGTTTTCATATTTCTATAATTACACCATTTGTTCATTACATTGATGGGTATCTTTCATTTGTAATATGTATATTGTAGACCTGATTGATATGTTTCTTTTCTTCAAATACATTTCACCCCCATTTCATGTTCAATATGAATGACTTACACATGTCATTTAAGTTTCGCAACCATTAAAGCATGTTTACGCCTGGAAAGATTTGTAATAAAATTCTCAAATTTCTATCAGCTACTAGTGACGAAGATAAAAGTAACACTGACAATAAGGAAAACAATGCGAGAAAAGGAGAAGGTGGTCATTTGTCTTGCAAATATTGCTTTGTTTTTTCTCATCGTGATGATATAGCGGATGAGAAGGCTAATGGGATTTATAAGCAGTGCTGGATTACTCAATAGGCAGGCTAAGCACGTGCTTAGGGCACCAGCAAAGCAGGCGCACCAAATCAAAATGAGAAATTACGGTTTAGTATTGTTTTTATTTTTAATTACATGGGTTGGGGGGGGGGGGCAATAATCTTTTCATTGCTTATGGCCTCTAAAGGTCTTAATCCGGTCCTGGTAGGATTTTTTGGTTCCAATATTCCATGACGGTTTCGTCTCGTCACTGACTTAAACTACGTTGTCGAACATAAAGAAAATAATAATCACGAAACCACCATTCTATCTTTTCGTCTTTTCTAAGGAAATCGTATCCAAAATAAGTCAGTGCATGGGCTAGAGGGAATCCAAGGATTGGTTGATGAAGAAAATACACACAATATTGTCAACACATACAATTTTATTTCTATTTATTTATTTATGTATTCTTAATTTTATCGGAAAAGTGCTTAAATATTCGTTTCTTTAACTGCATGACTTTTTTTGTACAGAACAATATATCACAAATAAAACCTGTTTTCATCTTTAATTTTTATATACAGTCCGTATTTGTAAGATGAAATGCAGAGGGGACAAACACCATTGTCGTCTGCTCACGTCAAGGAACGTCATGTGCAATATCGAAATTTTGGTTCGTAACTTGTTCCAATACTACCCTGTGACCATTTGTTTTACAGTGCGATGTTGATTTGTTTCTACATTACAAGTTGGGTGGCCACTGACGGAACTCAATAATACCTAACACTCCTCTGCCAACCTCACGCCGCACAGACGGAAGTTTGGTCGCTAAGCGTGTGACGTCATCCCGATCCAACCTATATGTTTTTTTTGTTTTTTTTTTCTTTTGGGCGGGGAGTGGGATAACACCATTTTTCAGCACATGATACATTGCGCTTGAAGATACATGGCGGCCAGAATAACTAGTGGAGACAAAACTCGGGAAGAGCCCAAGAAGAACCACCGATCCACGTGAATCTACAGGCAAGCTTTCTCTCTTATTCACGTTGGTCGAGCTGAGATTCTAACTCGCGCGGACAGAGGTGAGATGTGTGAATGCTCCGTAAAGGCGACCGCCTGAGACCACTCGTCCACCCATGGCCCCCAACCTATGTAAGGGCGTCATAAGGACGCGCACATGGATAGGTCAGATATGATCTTTGCATTCGAAGGACCAATATAATTGAGATCTTAAATAAATGACACGTATATTAACACCAATGAAGACAAAACAATAGAACGTTCAATTGTGGTTCTAAAAGGCTGGGCGTTTGAAAATAAAAGTACCGGAAGTAGTGTAACAATAGGAGTTTGAGATTTTGGTTACTGATCTAGGTCAAAGCCTTATATCCCCCAATGACATTGTCCTAACATCACAAACGAGTGCGCTTGAAGATACCATGAGGCGCTCCTGCGAATGGAAAGTCATGTGGAGTAGAAGGCTTTGACCGAGATCAGTGACCAAATAATTCGCTATTATCATACTACTCGCGGTTCATAGGACTGTAACCAGCGTGAGCCCCATAAGTGAAGTTTCCATGAAGCGCCCAATACACAACTACTGTTATTGATCGCGACTATACTATATTCTGCAGAGATTTTCCGTTGTGAGAATATATTAGGCTAAAAACAATACAATAATATGATTATTGATCGGGGCCATATTCTACGGAGAGGGTTTTCTTCGTGTGAGAATATGTTATATTCTACGGAGAGTGTTTTCTTTATGTGAGAATATTTTATATTGATCGCGACTCTATTTTCTTTTACATGAGAATATATTATATTAGAGAGTATCTCGGTATATATTATATAATGGCATAAAATTCACCTATAGATACGTATAGTATTTTGAAAGGATTTATGACAGTATCTAATGCGGGAATCACATTATCTGAACAATGGAGTGTTTGTAACGTCATAAAAAAGATTAAATCATTCTTTTGCCTAAATGCGTCATACAGCTTTGTTAAAGGGGCTCTAAAGATGTATGATTTTTCAAATACTTATCCGAAACATGTTGATAAATCAATCGACTTAAGGATTGTATTGGAAGAACAACGACGTAAATTTGGTCAAGCTTGTGATAAAAAGCGCGGAAAGTCATTGTATAATATTGTGCAAGAAAACTTCAAATCGCTGATGTCGCCAGTGAGCGACCCTAGCGACGACGACATTGAAATGAGTAGTGAAGACAGCGACAGTGAGTGTAGTAATGAGCAAATTAAGTAGAGAGATGCTTCTAGCATTATAATATAATAATGGCATACACACTCACGGACCTTGAGAAGAAATACAAAAAAGTATACAACGAGCTAGAAGTAAAACAGCTGGCTCTATGTGATAAATTTGCTAAAAGATATATTCAAGCAAATAATGCACTGCATGGATTATATGTATACGTGGCACAAAACGTTTGAGATCGTTGCATATCAACGCAAAACTAGTCTTGTACGAGTTGGTGTAAAATTGTTTAATGAATTAGGGGTACTTAATCCTGATTCCAGCTTTAAGGAAATTTTATACGAGTTGGGACCTTACCTATTTGGTCTGGATCTGAAAGATGATCCTGTTTATTTAGCAGATCCTGATGTGAGATTAAAAACTTCCTTCTTAGGTAGAAAAACGTATCGTACAGTTTACGGACGTCAATTTGGGTAATATCCTCTGGATTATGAAGTGTTTTCTTCTATACCAAATCATATAAAGCAAGAAATATGAGACAGACGGATCAAAGCAATCAGGGATTCAATTAAAGACTAAACTTTTCGTATGTATAAAAAGTTCAATGGCATTGTGACACAATCAATCCAAAGGTGTATGCCTTGGAAAATATGAACTCTGAGGAAGAACACGCCAGGACGAATACTGTAAATCACATTTGCTCGGTTTAGGTGTTGGTCTCGGTGCTCATCCGTGCCTTAAATGTGGTATCGGAGTAAAGTGGCGTAATCAGCTTTGCCGACTATGCGGATCTATTAGCGAGTATTATCGTGCGCGCCAGCAAAGATTCGCCAGCGCAACAAATATAAAACATATTCTTGTTACAGAAAATCCCGACAACGTCAACGATACAGAAGTCAATGAAATAATAGCCAGGATTGAAGCGATTGCAGTTTGTAATCCTGGTAAAGTACAAATGTTTAAAAGAAATATTGACGGAATTTGCAATTAGACAATGATTATTCTTATATACCAGCATGCCCACTGTGATTCTACTAACGCAACTCGCGCGAGAGCGTGGAATACGAATACCAAGCGGTATACGAAAAGCTGGGATACTTGTATTATTAGGACCTAAAGACGAGCCGCGTCCAGTGAGACACCTTCCCCTGGATGAATCACAGCCGGTTGTAACGGTAACATTAACAGAACAACAACTGAAACAATAATATACAAATACCAAGAGACGCAAGAAAAGCTAGTATACTTGCGCTATTAAGACTCGCGGTCGAACCGCGTCTGACTGTAAGAGAGCTTCGTACAACAGCAGCACGAATAAATGTTAAAATTCCTCCAGGGCCCGAGCAGGCCGAAATTGTACAGGCGGTTGCTGATGAGCAAAAGCGTCGCTGTATTGAAGCTATTATAGCCGCTGAGGCAGTCGAGTATGAACATCAACGAGACGATGTTCCAGAATTCAAGTTGTATAAATGCGTTCGTGGTTTAGAAGATTACCATGCGATTATTCCGCATGCGTATAAAACATGTAAAGACGCGGGAAAACTTTTATCAAAGATGCGTCCGGAAATCGTATCAGCTTTGTTGCGCTCAGGCACATCCGGAATTAAAGTGGACGTTGTTCTCGGAGCGCACTTGATTATGCCGCTTAACCGTGACAATGGTATGTTAAACATTGCAAACCCGTGGATTCACAGTGGTGCCCGTACAATCTTAAACCGCAAAGACACTGGGGTATTAATGACGAACTCGACAAAGGCTTTGCAAAGATTCTTGAGACGTTGGAAAAATACACCAACGCAGATTTAGGATGGACTCTTGACAGATGCGTGGAAGTTAAACTGCATACTTAACCATACCAACCGTTCCATGGGTCGAGTTATATTCCAACACCAGCGTGTATTCCGCGGTGAGCAGTGGCAAATGTGAAAAACGTCGACAACTGATGTTTCGAATGGGTGCTTGAATCCGCGATGCATCCCACGAGCAATAATACAGCAGTAAGTTTGAACGACTTAACCCTGATATTATGTATTTGTTTGAAGTAAAGGCCTGTAGCCAATTCGACTATCTATACATTTATGCAGGTTTAATATTGATTTGTTATTATTGCATGGCCCAGAGGTGCGGTATCATTATGTGTGGATAAAAGATTTTCCACGAATGGTATGCCGGCATAGTAAGTACAAGGGTAGGAAATTTTCATGCAGACCTTGCATGCACGTATTTAGCACATAACAGTTGCTCGCGGACCATGAATTTTACTGTGGCGGAATCAGTGAAAAACTGCAGCGCACAATTATGCCAGAGCCTGGCAAAGACATAAAATTCATCGCAGTGCAGCAAAAAAAAAAATGTAAGTCCCGTATGTCATCTACGCGGACTTTGAATGCTTAAACATTCCCGTGGACGCCCCTGACCAAGTTGCTGAACAAGTCCCATGCAGGTTTTGCTACACTGTAGTCAGATGCAATGGAGTGACTGGCCTTCAGTGTTATATCGTGGCCAGGACTCCGCTGAGGTGTAATTTAAATCGCTCGAGGTTACCGCGAAATTGATTCGACAACAGCTTTCCTCATCCGCAGACATGATTATGATCAACGATGATATTTGTAAGTTTTCCACAATCACCTATTGCTGGATCTGTGATGATGCTTTCAGCTCCACCGATGAAAAAGTGCGCGATCCCTGTCACATCACTGGCGCGTACAGAGGAGCTGCACACAGCGTTTGCAATCTACATCTGCGAATTTATCCAAACAAAACATGAATTCCGGTTGTGGCCACTTGATCATGCAATGAATCGCGACAGCGACTAATTCTCCAATAAGCGTAATCCCGAACAACATGGAGAAAAATATGACGTTTAGGCTGGGCCAGCTAGTTTATTGACTCGCTGCAGTTTCTCAATTCCATCCTAGACAAACTAGTAAGCAGCCTTGCGGCGATCGGCAACGATCGATTTATGATTACTCGCCAATACGGTGGTGCTGATAATGAAACGTTCAAGTATCTTACTCGCAAAGGAGTTTATCCTTATAAGTATATGTCATCGTGGGAAAAGTTTACTGAAACTTTTTTGCCACCCATCGAGGCATTCCATTCGTCGCTGTCTCGCTAGGGAATTTCTGGCAATGAGTACGCGCACGCGACCAATGTTTGGTCTAAATTCAATTGTAAAAATTTTGGAGACTACCACGATTTATATTTACAAAACTACGTGCTTTTACTAGCGGATGTCTTTGAAGCATTCCGCGACACAGCCATGCGAGAGTATAAACTTGAACCCGCACATTACATTTCGTCCCCAGGAATGGCATGGGATGCGCTTTTATCAAAAACAAAGGTAGAGCTTGAATTGCTGACCGATATCGATCAGCATCTGTTTGCTTTGAGCGTGGAATTCATGGCGGGATTTCCACGGCGAGCCATCGCTGCGCTCGCGCTCATAATCCGCTCGTTGGTGGATATGATCCAGCGTCCCCAAACAGTTACATCATGTATCTTCACGCCAACAATGTATATACCTGGGCAATGATGCAGCCCATGCCAGTTGGTGGGTTTCAATGGATGGATCCCGCAGATGTAGACGTGAAAAAATACATACAAGAGTATGAAAAAAATAGTGAGATCGGGTACTTCTTTGAGGTTGATCTAGAATACCCGGATTAGCTTCACAAAGCTCATAATGATTATCCGCTAGTCTCGGAAGCGCTGTCATTGTCCCGTGAGTGGCCATCCCCGCATCAGTGTGAAATAGTGGATGATTCCGAACGCAAGTTTACAGAATGCGTCCAGCTTGTCCCGAACCTGACAAGTAAGAAGAACTATGTAGTCTACATAAGAAGCCTCCAGCTGTATTTACGGCTGGGAATCCGTGTGTGTCAAGTTCATAGCACGCGCTTGGATGGCGCCCTACATCCAGATGAATACCAATCTGAGGACAAAGGCAACAAATGTGTTTGAAAAGGACGTTTTTTTTAAACTTATGAATAATGCCGTATTTGGCAAGACGATGGATAATTTACGCCAACGAATCCGCGTTGACCTTGTCCAGAAAAGTCTAGAGAACAAGCTCAGAAGGCTCATTGTGGTCCAGCATTCGAGACATGCAAAATCTTTGATGGCGAACTCATTGCCGAAAAAAAGCAAAAACAAGCTAAGCTAAAGTTGACGAACCCCATTTACGTTGGCGCGTCAGTACTAGACTTGTCAGAGCTACTCATGTATGAGTTCTACTATAATAAGATAAAAACCGCGGTACGGTGACAACATCATGATGCTGTACACGGACATGGATTCGTTTCTTATGCACATTACCACCGATGACTTCTACTTAGACATGGTGAGGCGTCGGTGATCAACGAATTTGACACCAACAAGAAAGTTGTGGGGAAATTCAAAGACGAGTGCGCGGGCACTCCCTATCGAGGAATATGTTGGACTTCGACCAAAGATGTACTCGATAAAGACTGTCAACAAAAACATTAAAAAGGCAAAAGAAGTCCCACGCGTGATTGTGCTAAAGGATCTCCGACACGAAATATATGTGGAATGTCTTCGGGAACGACGTGAATTCGGACACACAGCAAATCTTATTCGGTCAAAGAAACATCGCATGGGTGTGTAACAGTGAATTTTGCAGGTGTCATTGTAAAGTACAGAAATTGAAAAAAAAATTATTTTCAGCGTTTTGATGTATGTGATTTTGCACTGGATTAAATCCGTGGCATGTTTAAGGATGCTAGTACTTGAGTTCATCTGTTTGGCACTTGATTGATTATTAATGAGGTCTCGTTTGGTAACTATGTCAGAAGAAACTGGACAGGGGTTGACGATTGGATTTTGATTATCGAAATGGCCGAGGTTTGAAATGTTGCAGAAGCAGAGTTTGTACTTGTTGAAATATTTCTCTATAGTTTAAACTTTGCAGAGATCTGTATATGGAGGGCAGCGGGGAATGTAGAATTTTCCAAACCCTCGAGGGGCCTGTGTTAGTAATGGCGGTTAGATAAACTTGAGATCTGACTGGGTAGTCAGTGGTTTGGGGTGTGTTTCCCAGGTGAAGTATCGTGTTTTAAAAATAACTTACACAGCGGAATCAGGCAGTCCTGTTTTTGCGCGAGGCGAAAAGTCTTGATTCCGGGGGTGCCAGACCATCGTCAAGTTTGTCCAAGGGACGTGTTAGTTGTGTCTATGAGAGACACGTAACCAGGGTGTAAGGAGACGGTTCTGAAAAAGGGAAAAGAGAGCGAACCTCAAAGCTAAAAGGTACTGTGTCTTAATTTCATACATAATTTTTCTTTGATACGAGTCTTAACATTGGTGTTTGAATTGATTTGTCTTAAATGATATAGGAGATCATGTATGCTAAGAATTGATTATTTTTAGATTTGTGTGATGCTTTTATGCCGATGAATTGTTAGTTGGCAATAGTGTAGTATAAGCTAAGAAGTGAATTTTGTTTGATTTATTTGTTTAACTCATATGTGAATTTTTTTAACATATGAATTGGTTGTATTAACATTGGAGCAGCAGTTGTGGGCTGTACGGTTATTTATTGCCCAGCCGTATGTGTGCATGTGTCCGACATTTAGTTCAAGATAATAATTAATAGTCCACACTGCAGGGGATTAACTGTCATTAAGCGAGGGTAGTCTAAGCTCTCGATCAATTAGTAATAGTAACTAGTTCTATTTGAGACATACATTAATTTTCCTACACTATGTTAATTATCTATGGAAAGAGAGAAGCTCGAGTGTATGTAGACCAGTACAGCATTGTTTGTATTGGATGCAAGGTTATGACATGAAGCCAGTTAGCAGTGGAGTGTCTGTTGTGAAATATGATACAGCCTATTCTGAGTGT
Source organism: Margaritifera margaritifera (assembly GCA_029931535.1). Lineage (NCBI taxonomy): Eukaryota > Metazoa > Mollusca > Bivalvia > Unionida > Margaritiferidae > Margaritifera > Margaritifera margaritifera. The sequence goes on along the minus strand of JAQPZY010001468.1, from coordinate 685,355 downwards.
ACCTAAGAGTGGAATGTATGTTCTGGTCAGAAAGTAAGGAATGAACGAAGAATTAGGCCGCATATATTTTATTTTATCAGGAAAATAGCATCCACGACCAGTATAAGAGACCGAACTATCAAGTGAGGCCACTAAAGGCGATGTGACGCATACTCAGGCAAGAGGGAACCTGAGAGTGTTCCAGTTCAAGCTGACCCCAACCGACAAGCTATGTTGATTCCAGAGGGTGAACAGCAACCAGTTATCAAATTATGAAAGGCATGCCAGACAATCAAAGTTCGAAACACTAACTCGATTTCGTGACGAAATTTGCCGTATCGATATAAACGGAGCTGCTAATTGCACTTAAGACCTTTGAGTTAATTGATTTCTCTGTTAAATGTGCATCCTGCAATTGGTCCTGTACAATTTTATTTTGTTTTATTTAATTAATTAAATTGTTGTATTCTGTATACAGGGGGCTCGTGTTGTTCTATTCTATATCTCTGCTCATATCTCCATTTATTCCATCCATTTATTTTTTCTTTATTTTTTTCTTCTTCTAATATTCGCTCGATCCGGGCTATAAGACCGTAGTCGATCATCCTCTAGGCATCGATAACACCCAAACCCCCACGACATGGTGTATACAAATGCACCAAGGTGAGTTTATCTCCGCTATATACCAAACGTTGGATTTTCCCTGATGGTATCACTACTTACGCGTACACACAGATCCCAAAATAAATCTTGGCGGTAGTTCCGTATCCGCAGGAATAGCTTGCAATTCTTCCCGTACAAATGCTCTGCAAGCACTCTGGGTACGATTCATAAAAAATTCGTGCGCGTACTGATGCCCGAATAATCGTTCCGCAAGTGTACGGTTAAATCGTTCCAAGATGGCTAGATAGCAATGTATGCCAACATGTCCAAGACGAACCAGCACATTATGTTTTGCTAACAATGCAGCAACATCTCCAAGAAATTATTTACCTGGATAAACCTGCAACATCCGTGGCTATGTTAGTGGTCCTCGTGCATAAATACGTTTAAGCGCGTCTGCGACACTTTTTGAATCTTTGGACGTCAGCGGCTCAGCTTCCTTGTACCTGCTGGCAATATCTACGACGGTAAATGCGTACTTGTATCTTCGTCCACGTACACGATCACGTGGGAGAAACAAAAGATCAGCCTGATGAACTTCATTGCTGCGCTCGCTAACTTTTCAACGGCTGCTTCGCCCTTCCAATAACCGCGGGGACTGTAGAATATTGCGTTCATGTTTGTTATATTACAGTTTGACCTCCAATGAGTGGACTTTGTCCGCCTCTCAGTGCAATCTTGGCCTTCATACCTCCTTTGATGATCCATCTGGCGATTCTTTCTCCGACACCTGGTCTCGCGAATCCGTTTAAGTCATGAATGAGATCTACATCAGCACGTTGACGCGCATGGATATCACTTGATGCTTTGTACGCAAGATCATGTCAGTAACATGCAGCATCGACGAGGTTTACAGGTTCTTCTCCGGTCCAGTCGTATATCCAGCTGTATCCCAGGCCCGCATTAATTGTATCCAGGGATATGCTTTTCGCCCGGATATTTACTCCACGGTGTCCCGGGTAGCTTCGATTACGCAGCAGCGATATCACCGCCAACTTTTATTTAGACCCTCGTTTGCGTCCCCCATGTCCCACAAACGTGAACTTCTTTGCTCCACATCGAACACAAGTTCCCAAGGTTGCGGCTCTATTATTACGTGTTTGAACACGAGTTGGATTTGCAGTACGTGTTTTCATGCGGCATCGCACACAATATGAAGGCATGATTAAGTTCTACAACTAGTGACATTCAACATTACATCACGAAAAAGAAAAGCTGATTTTACCTAATTGACTTCTCTGCGCAGGCAAAGCACATACAACCCAAACATGGTGGTATGTTTCCAAGCTCAGTTTGCGCGTTGATATTGGTCCAACTGGATTCGAGAAATTCAACTATTGTTTAATCTGATCATGAGATGGTTAACGTAAGATCTTTTGTATGTCATTGCGCCGTAGCGGACGACAAGCCGTGTTATGATGTACTCAAGGATTTCACAGAAGCGCTTCAGTCGTCAAAGACATCGTCGTCTTCCACCAGTGAGTTCTTTTCCACGATTGACGAAGCTCCTTCCATTGATGACCTTGATCCGGAAAAGAATAATCTTGTCGTGTACGACCATGTGATGCTTGGACACCAAGACAACCCCGCGAGAATATTTTCCCGAGGACGACAGAAAAACAAAGACGTGATCTATCTGACACAACGATACACGCACGTGCATAAAGTAATCCGGGACAACTGTAAGATGCTGATGATATTTCGTGGCATTGATGCGCATGGTCTCGCAAACATTCTTTGGATTGGTGTGCCACCGACCACTCGTGGGATGAGTTTCGAAAAATGTTGCGGAGGTTACCAGGGACCCGTATAGTATCCTCACTATTGACTTTAATAGAGTCCCTGCCTCCCGAAAAAAGTATCGCTTGGGTCTGGACACGAACGTGTCTCACGCAAGCGTTAACATATAAAATGACAAAATCCGCCAGCGATATCATTGCAGAGGCTTGCTGACCGACGCCGCAAAGCTGCGCGCGATCAACTAGAACTTCTTCGTGATTACATAGGTGTCCGCAAACGTGTTAAAGATATGTTACAGTCGCGACAAACTGCACGGGACGACCTCACAGCGGGTTTTGATCAAACATTTGAACCTCTGCTCATACTAACAAAAGAGATTGTAGCAAAGACCACGGAAACCGCGGTACAAGCAAAGAGAGTCAAAAGTACCACTGCCGCGATGATGGGAACAGAAAGTTAAATTGGTCCGATCAGGCGTGCGCCAAAACAATTAGCAGAAATTGAACAAAGGTTAGAAGGTTTAGAAGAAAAGGTTGGAGAGACACTTGCGCCTGTTCCACAAAAAGAACAACCCGAGTACATATCACGGCTAAACACATAAGTTCAAAAATTTAATCAAACAGCACGGCAGGTGATCTTTGACGATGCCCTAATGTTTGCTACTAATGTACCCAAGACCAAAGAATTAAAAAAAAAGAAAATTTTGGAGTCTGAACTACTTAAAAACACGCAACCGAGTTACATCCGCGATGAATGGCCCGCATGGGTATACAAGGAGTGGACTGAAAAAGAAAGAATAAGCAATAAAGATGTTATGTGGCCTGAATTTCAGAAGAATGTTCACAACTACCAAATCCAAGGTAAAGAAAAAAGCAAACCATCCTGGGAGATTTTTCTCCGTACATTCAAAGTAGCTTTGAAATAAATCTGTGGGTCTAGTTTTGGGGAGGATGTGCCTCCGGAGGGATGGGAGGATCTCCCCCAGGAACCATCTAAACGTGGAAAAGGTCTCAGTGGTCGTGGACGCAAACGTGACATGACAACTAAAGGTTCAACGGTAGGGTCCAAATGCATGTCTACGGAGCAACAACAGGCAAATGAACTCGTGTATCTACTGGAAACACTAGTGGGGTCAGTTCGCGCGGGCAACAACATACCAGAAGTCGATTTGCTCAGCGGTTGCTCACCAACGATATCATTGATCCGGGGACGTATCGCTTTTTAATACACGAACTCATTGAAGACATCAATGATGTATATAACGACACCGATGATGAGTTCTGACGCGCTTTCTATTGAAACACTTCGTGTTTTACACGAAATCTATGTCGCGATGCAGTGTGTTGTTGTAAATACAACACCGAGCATTATCTCGATGATTACAATCTCATCAACAACACCAGAAGTTTATGTGACTTTTTTAACACCAATCAACGCAGTGGAATGCCGCACACTCGAGATCGCACTAGCGTCATTGCGCGTGTATTACAGTTGGCCTAATATCCGATCGCAGCCGTTCTGGGGTCTTCCCACAAACAACCTATTTGTGTTCTCGGATATTGCTGGTGTAACCTGGGACGTTGTAGAACTTCCCACTGGCATGCACGATATGGAATCGATCAATGAAGAGGTTCGACAGAGGATTTCATGATGACTGGCAAGTACTCTACAACTTTCATACGCGAACACGAGCCCACACTCAGCTCTGCCATCTTACTCAAATCTGCACTGTACAAGGTTGTCATCACACGGTCGTCGCGAAGAACAATTCTTGATTGGCTGGAAGATATTAATGAAATATCCCCGAACCAACAATTATACGTGTAGGACATGGAGGGTCTGGATACCATATCGTGCCAGACATTGTCAGGGTTACCTCAATGATTCAGATCAATTTAACATGTGACGCCATCAGTGGAAGTTATGAAAGCGGAGCGGTTTTCCCCAACTGTGGAACCGAGTCATCTGTTCTCGATTACTCCCGCGGCGCTTATGTATCTTCGAGGCCACAATTCCCGGTTGACGCAGCTTCGTTTTACTGTTGTAGATAATGACGTGCACATGGGAAATCTCCGCGAGGAGACTTTGGCGATATAACTGTACATTAGAGATCGACCTGACATTTAAATATAATGACAGTCATACGTGGACGTGTGATAACCGTGCGTGTGACAACGCGAGAAAACCCGTTTCACGCGACATATTATGGAAATAGTCTTGGTGATCTTGTCCTGGGATTGTTCACAGGGGTGCTAAAGGTGCTCGCGGCCTTGTCTTCGCGCGCTGCACCAATCGCTAAACAAGTTGCAATGCGAGTCGTTGATAGCATCGAAAAGCGTTGCTGCGGATCGTTTGAAAAATCTGGGATTGCAATCGGTTCAATCGATTCGAGATCGACTACGACGATTAGTGACTCGGGTACAATCAAAAGAGGTTACGTTTCCACAAACAGTTACACTTCCACCAACGGCAACAGTCACCAATGAAGCTGCTCAACAACGTCTAACCGATTCAATGATTGCAAATGCAGCAATGGGCAATGTGGACGAGGTCTGGACGTAAGTAGCTTATTAGACGAAACCTATAATGTATAAACAATGGCAAAATTTGAAGAAGTATCCGATCCCGCGTTTGACATGGACGCGTCTTTGAATATAGATTGAAGCAGAAAAGATTTTCAGTATTTTTTGTATCCGGCGAAAGATTTTTATGAAAAAGATCGAATAGAATTACAAGTGCATGATACGTCTCGGTATTTTCTCCTGGGTGAGGTCTTCTTGGAAACTGATGAAAAACTCCCACATAATGACGACGCCGGCACCAGTTACAATGACGGTGCCAAGATTGGGTTTGTCAACAACGGAATCATGGCGTAGTTCAGCAGCGCACGATATCTCATCGACGAAAATAAAAATCGAAGCATGTTTGAGCAACGTTGACATAGCCACGACGATTATTGGACTCGCCAGATACAGCGACGATTATGTAAGGTCTGCTGGTCCCTCTATGATTTTTCACAAGGATGTAAACTACCATGCTGATCATATACAATTTACAACACCTCCTGCCAATGTAAATATGGAAGTTTTAACGTTTTATAATCCAAATTACAACATTAGATTTGCTTAGCGTCAAAAACAACTTCTTGAACCCTCATTATCGTTTTCGTGCGCGATTTTTCTCAGTCATATATTTGGGTTTTGCAGATATGTTCGCAAGGCTATTTTGGGGACCAAACACACAGTCACATTATACGAAAAGTCTAAAAGCAATGATGCAATTTGGAGTGCTGCTGGTGTTACTGATGGTAAAGTTATGTTGTCAAAATTGGCATTGTGGATGCCTGTAATAATCCCTTCGGTGGCTGCAGAAACAAGTTTGTTATCGTTTACGAGTTTTGAAAGCACATCACCACTGTCATTTCTCACGCTCACCGCAGACTCATATGAAGGCAATGTTCAGAAGTTATCATGGCAAAGAACTACCCAACAAGGTGTCAGCGCACCAAGACATGTATTCATAGCGTTTCGAAGTATAAATCGGGCACGCGGTGGACAGCATATTAATCAAATGATATTTGATCATTTAGGAGCGTCAGAGGTTTCGTTACGATTAAACGGTCATCATGAACCCTCGGAAGAAAGTTTGCTTGATTTTACCCACAATATGTTGCACGTGCATATCACAAGCTGTGGTCGTTCATGAGTTGAGACCAAAACGTTGACACAGGTCTGCACATTTCCTTGCATGACTTTGACACGTTGTACTCAATTTATTGCTTTTCGTTGGAACACCTGGACCTGTGCAGTCTAAGGTCGACATGCTCTTTCATGCGCGTGTAACTCAGGTCCCCGCCAGTGGTTACAGATCTATTACTGTGATTCTCTCCGACAAGACTCTGCTGTTGGAGGGCGTAGATAGCCGGATGAGGGTCAATAACGAGCCTATGGAAAATCCGTAATTGTTGTAGTTGTTGTAATTGAACAGCGTGATTAAAAATAATGTCATATCACAAAGTTAATGTTGGCGAAAATAAAGAGCGCATTACGAAATGATTGCGGGGTCACATTGAGGCTTTCTCCGGAAAAGTTAACTGGAATTATTCCCGTGTGGTTGACCCAAACGCAACACGATCAGCTCAATGCGGCCAAACAAAACAACACCTCGGTGTCATTAAAGTTATCCAAGTCAGAGGTGACGCAACTGCAAAACACCGGTGGAATATTTCCGTTCCTCGCGGCGATTCCAGCGTTGTTAGCAGTTGCAGCTCTCGCGGTTGCAAAAACGGCTGCCTTAGTGGCCGTCGGAACTGCATCCAGGATGGCTTTGAAAAAGGTGGTTGGAGGCCGCATATCGTCTCGTAAACGAATAAAAAAGGAAAAGGCGTTCGACTACCAGAATACCCTCAGGCAGAGGTCTTCGACTACCTGGTACGACTCGCAAAAGGTCGTGCGTCCATTAACCAATCTTGACTTATTCACGATGACGAAGTCAGCCAAGCGTTTCCGATGTGGTTTTATGCGGAATGAACTTACGTTAATGATCCTCCGCACGCGGGAAACCGGCATCATCAACCTGGATTTGACAACAGGACCTGGAACTCATTGGTCTGCATACATGGTAATTCATTGGTCTGCATACATGGTAACGCCTCGACATCTATTGTATTTTGACTCGTACGTGCTTAACGGCGCGCGAGTCCGGGTCGTATTTATTTATCGTATCCGGTTGTTATGGTGGGTAGGGTCAATTAACAGCGATGATAAACAATCAGCCTAGTGCACGAGTAACGATCGCGACAAAATTGCAGAATCTTTCATGTATACGATATCAGTATCATTAGTCGTCTGAGATGAAATTCAGTTTGAAGCATTTCACATCTATCCATACGGGTACTTGACCGTTTTTGGTGTTTGTGTCAAAGATTGATCATTATATATACGCGTTGGATTTTGAACGTGATGATGATATTGCGGAATTTACCGACAGGGTGTTGGACCAACTGACAGCAGATGCTTACATCGATAGTAATTTTGTTCCACTTGTCGACGAATATCTGTTTCAGAATGGTGTTACCAGACGCTCAAATATAATCTTGTTAAAAATCAAGTATAAATCGATAGTTGGGACCACCCTAATGTGTCACTACCAACTCGAGGCCAGTTTGGAGTCATGGCATTAGCGTGACAAAAGATACGTCACCGTCAGGCGTGAAATCAGCCAAAGACTGTTTTTACAACGATGAAGTGAAATTCACCGCCGAATCCACCCCGGATACATTCCGCATCGATTATGTTAAACCAACATTGACTCAGCTAAGAAGAGAAAGATCTCGACTGTTGTTCAACAAGGACGCACTTGTCCGCATAGCGGCTCTTGAACGAAAACGATCGTTAAAGGTGCAAAGCAAAGGCGTAATCGGTTTGTTCTAAATGAACGTGATACCAAACCCTAACGCACAATCCCCGAAGACTTAAATATTCCCCCGGAAGATATTTTCTATGATTGCATGACGGTTGTACAAGTGAAGAAAAGTGCTTGGTTGGAAGTGCGTGTACGTATTGTAGCTGAAAAATACCAGACTGTCGAGCGATTAGTCTCCACGATGACAATATTAATAGGAGAACTATGATAGACCCTCAAAGTTACAGATGTGAACAAAATAATCGAAGCGGATCAACAGCTGCGAGATGAAATCGCTAATAAAACCGTTAAATACTCACAAGATACAAGCGTGTATATGTGGTCGTTGATGTTATTTGCGGATTCACCGCCACGACTAATGTTGGCCTTGGTGTTGCTGGAATTGTGTCCACCGACGGCTCTGGTACACCAATCGGATTTGTTGTTGGAGGTGTATCAATATAGCAACATGTGTCGCAGGCGGTGCTGATAAAATAATCTCGCTACAGCCGCATTCGCGAATACGTGTCTATTCAGAACTTCTCGCGGCGGCACAAAGTAGTCTCAGCACAATTGCCAAGCTGTACTCGATGGCCATCGAAGATAAAACGATTAGCATGGGTGAGTTCAAAATGGTGCTGGTCGAAATGGAAAACCACCGACGTCTCTGCGCACAAATTCGGAACCGAGACGTTAGCGACCCAAAACAGGTAGCTGATTTACAGGTAGTGAAAATCGAGTAAATGTTTTCCAGTGTATATTCATCGGTCTGCCAGCATGTTTACCAGTGTATTGGGGCGCCTCATGGAAACTTCATTGATGGGGCTCATGCTGGTTACACTCATATGAACCGCAAGTAGTATATAATAGCAGTTTATTTGGTTACTGATCTAGGACAGAGCCTCTACCCCTCATGACTTTCCTCTCGCAGGGGCGCCTCATTGTAACTTCGCGCGCGCACTCTCGTGTGATGTGAGGACGAAGTCATGGGGGATAGAAGGCTTTGACCTAGATCACTAACCTAAATCTCAAATTCATATTATCATACTACTCCGGACATAAAGGCGTCCGGTGTCGTATCAGTACTGGACAGGGAACAAAGCAGCTAAAATCCGGACTGTCCGGTATAAAACCGGACGAATGGCCACCCTAAATACAAGAGATGAATTTTGGGGGATTGCAATATTTACCAAGTCTTTTTTAGACTTTCGATTTATCAATTTGTTTACATTTACAATATTTAAAATTAAAAAATAAAAGTAAAGTTCAAATAAAAACTGAAAGAATGTCTGTTGGATTAAAACATTTTCACGCAAATTTTTTTTTTTTAAATCAGAATTTCAACTGAGATTAGTTGATTCCGGCGAAAAAAAAGATAAGAATTGTGCTTGTTACAGAGAGAGAGAGAGAGAGAGAGAGAGAGAGAGAGAGAGAGAGAGAGAGAGAGAGAGAGAGAGAGAAAATAAGCAAACTTCGAGGCATTTTTGCTTCATTCTTAATTTGTATATGTCTTTCTTTTGTGTTATTTAATAAGAAAAGTGTCAGTGTGATGTTTTTGATATAACCAATTAAATATCCGCTTATAATTCTTGTCCTCTGCTCGTCTGACGTTGACGTTGGTGGGCAAGGTCCTATGCTATTATCGAAACTAATCCGTATATATTACATTTGCGTGTGTGTGTGTATATATGTATATGTATATATATATATATATATATATATATATATATATATATATATATATATATATATATATATATTGTAACCTACCGTGTCTTTACTCGCGTATAAGTAGGGTCCAAATGCAAACAACATAGACCCTGATCTGCCGTCGAATAATGCGCCGGCAGATCAGGGTCTATCTTCCTCTGCTATCAAGGAAAATTGTTTCAATACACTCAGTGAGCCTCTTTTTTTACAATGCGATGTTTGCTTTTGTCTACAATACAAGCGATTTTTTTTTTTATTTTTTTATTATTTTTTTTTGCAATGTTAAATTCCAAGACTCAATAGACACCCAAAATTAATGATATATAGACTCCATACCGTCACAAACATATAAGTACCAGGCATTTTTCATCGCGATAAAAGTATAGTAAGTTTAAGAGATATTAGACTGTTTCGGAAAAGTATTCAATTACAAACATTTATTCTTCTTACGGTGACTACCAAACCCACCACCATACTCACGCTACTTCATACCGTCTATGTGACTAGTTGTCAATTATACATATCATATCACGTTCATTGTTGTGTAGCAGGATGTAGATATCGCACGTTATATTTTTTCAAAGATTTATCATTTTATCATGCTAGTCTTCCTTTACCTGTATCAATAAGTGTGTTATGCAAGTATATGTGTGTAATGTCACTCAACTCCCCCAGCACTTCCGAGAGAGCGTTTAGTCTCAGAGACAAAATTTAAGCTGGCTATTTATTTATTTAATTTCTAATAGTGGAAAAAATAAATCAAAGTAGTTTATTTTCCACCAACGGCACCACCACAGCAATGGTTGTGTTGTTTTAGTCAGGCCCGCTGAGAAGGGGGGGGGGTGCAATTGCCCAGGGGCCCGGCAATTTATAGGGGCCCGCCGTCAACTAAGTTATAACAAATAAATTAATCTTTGCAGTACATATTAAAATTTGTTCCTTGCAAGAGGCTACGTTATGGTAGATTACTACAGGTTTTATATGCAAAACTGAACACAGATTTTTATATTAAAGAAAATTAAACTAGTTTTGGGGCCCATGCCTGCTCCGCCCAGGGGCCCGGGATATCTGTCGGCGGGCCTGGTTTTGGTTAAAGTTCTCATATCAGCATGCATGTGCTTGAAATGCAGACTATGGACATCTTATGTGATGTGTAGAATGGGCTCATGATGCTGTGGCATGTCTGTGGGAAAGTCGTTTAATTCCATTGCCTCAATACTAAATGGTCTTTCACGTGCTGATCTACCCTTAAATAAAACCAGGACTGTGGGTTAAGAGGGTTGGGAGTTGGGCACTGGATGTTGGAATAATCAAGAAAAGTTTAATGGAAACGTGATATCATAGTATAAGGGAAAAGACGTGATGTCATAGTATAAGGGAAAAGAATCTGTCGCTTTAAATCAGACCCAGGACCTTAGTTAAATCAATTTTTTTTTTCAGAAACGTTCTCAAATTCAAGTACAAACATGGGATTTGGGGATTCAGTAGAAAGCATGAGCTTATTAAAGCACCGTCTGACCAACAGTAAAAAAATATAACATAAATCTGGATGCTGGTACAATACCGTCTATACTCGCGTATAACTCACTACCAACTGCAAACTGCATAGACCCAAATCTGCCGTCGCATAATGCGGCGACCGATCTGGATCTATGCATTTTGTGAGGACTAATCAGTAAAACAAATAACATAGACCCTGATCTGCCGGCGCATTATTCGACGGCAGATCAGGGTCTATGTTGTTTGCATTTGGACCCGACTTATACGCGAGTAGAGACGGTCGGTTACAATATATATATATATATATATATATATATATATATATATATATATATATATATATATATATATATATATATATATATATACACACGCAAATGTAATATATACGGATTAGTTTCGATAGGACCTTGTCCACCAACGTCAGGCGTCAGGCACATATACAGATATACAATTAGTTCCACTCTTATGAGGACCCTCTCAATAAGGGCCATCCCTGATGAGAGGCCAATGTATCCTGCGCAAAAATTAGTGCATTTATACCAGTTATAAATGTGTCCTCTCACCAGAGAGGCCACCCCACTTATCGTGCCATCTTTTCACCTCAGAAGGGTTGGCGCTATAAGAGGATGTGTCCAGACTAGCAGCAAGGCTGGTCATTAAAAGCCAATGTCCCACTGTAAAATGGGTGGGCTTAGCTGTTATTGTTTAAAGTTGTGCATTATCCATATCTAACTGGCTGGTGTTATTTGAAACTACCTGACACGATTGCTGATAGATAATCTGTCACCGTTAACTGGCTGTAGAGCCAGGTTCATTAGCCTATTCCACCTGTACTCAATCCATCACAGTTCTTGACTTCGTAAGTAACATGTTTTGAACCTCCGTCTATAAATGTCAGTTATATTACGTACTGATCAGAGTAGATAAGACACCTATCCTGACCAGTACGTAACATTACTGACATTTCTTCTTATATATACCCCCACCCCACCTGCAACTCCAAGCTTAGAATTCACCAGTGTTATTTCACTGGCTTCACTCTCAAGAAAAGCCACCCCCTGATCAAGAGGCCAGTGCCTTGCTATCAGGTGGCCTCTCAAACCCTCGCATCTTTATTTACTCGCCCATCCCCCATCCAATATCATCACCATTCTAAGCATCTTTTGGATTTTTGAATTTCATTCAGACATGTACCTTACCTGAGTAGATGACTTCACTGAGCTGCTTGAATTAAAAATTGCAATGAAGTCAAATCTTGATTTGCCTGTTGACTAATGTACACCACCTGGAACCGGGCTCTGCGTGTACGATGTAAATATGTAGATGATTTAGTCTGATCTGTTAGTTGCTCGCACCTTTTCCACTGAGCATGTATTATCAGGTGTTCTCAGTGAAAGCCTTCCTGGGGGATCGCAATGGGGATTTACAATTTCTTTTCTTATCTAAACACTTTTGATTCTTTGCAAACATGCAAAGTGTTTGTGTAAATGAGAAAATAAATAGATGCCTGAAAAGAAATATGTGTAGTCTAAAAGGCCTAATATTGTAATAATAAATAACCGTTAATGTTAAATAACTATATACAGTCATGAAATAAAGCATTTTCTTTGGAGGTACCAACATGGGATACTGACATAATACACATTTATACAACACCAACACAAATGCATACAAATTTTTTTCTTCAAAGAAAATATTCAAAATAAGCTGAGAGTTTATGAGAAATTAAACAACTTAAAGATAAAGAAACATACAGCACTGTTACAACATACAGCACTGTTACAACATACAGCAGTGTTACAACATACAGCAGTGTTACAACATAGAACACTGTTACAACATACAGCACTGTTGCAACAAACAGCACTGTTACAACATACAGCACTGTTACAACATACAGCACTGCTACTTTCAAGCACTTAAGCCAACCTAGACAGGCATATACATTCACATACTTTTATGGTGATGACATTAGTTGTGCGTGTATTACATTTGCTATGGTTATTCAATAAATGTGAATCATCAAGTTAGAAAATGGATACATTGATAATATTACTGATTGAATTTATTGATATTAAATGACTTCCATTTTAGAGTGATAATGACTATTCTATTTCCTATGGGTTGATATATAACATATCTCAATGCTATAAAAGACTGGTTGAGGAAGGCTGCAGCATAGTGATCACAAAGACCTTTTATTTTATACCTTGGCGCATATAGAATCTACCGTTGGAGCTAAGAGAACGCATGTACAAATATTTTCCATGGATTCAAGTGAAACGCAAAGAACAACTCCATCCTAAATGGTATAGACATTTAACCACTGGTATCTGAATAGTATAAGAAGGATGATTGCTGCGAAAATATTAAAATGGTCAGAGTTTTAAAAACTGTGAGCACATTATAAACAAAATCTATGCCACGATACTACACGAAGTGTCGCACCGAATTCCGTGGCAGAACGTGAATCAAAGGAGGAACTTAAAGGATTACAAAGTGCTCGTAGAAGAATTAATTCCCTTTGAACCTGGGGCGACATGTAGCATGTGCTAGTCACTGGAAGAACTTGCCGATGTTTCCGAATACTGTCAAAGTAGAAACTGGGGAAATATATATGAGTTTTGATGGATTTTTGGATTCTCTAAGTACCGCCAAAGAAATAATCTTTTCCCGACATACGCCAAACGAACGAGCTCTGGTGTTCCAGTCTCGAATTTACAAGTTTGCCTCTGGATTAATATTTTGCTGTGTGATCCCCTAACAGTGGACTAGTCAACTATCCTTGTGGCACCTGCAGTAAACCAGTAAGAAGAAACCAAAAGAGCATTGCATGCGACATCTGTGATTTATGGTACCATGCAAAATGTGTATCAATGTTCAACATTATTTACAAATGCTTAGCCGGAAACGACGAATCCTGGACATACCCAAAATGACCCTTGCTAAACTTCACCGATTCTTTCTTCCAACCAATACACATTTCAGGAACCAGCGTGTGCCCAGTAACCAGAGAAGGACTTATGATTACTGCCAAGTTCATCACCTGTGGACGTAACTCCACATTCTTCAACAACGTGACACAGTTATGATCCTAACAGTTACTCCCCCTCTATGGATTTTTCTGTCACGGAGGAGATTACATGCGACGATGTAAACACGAGCGAAGAATCAGACCCATTTGTTGAGCTCTTCGTAAGTCCAACCCAAGACGACCGATAATCTGTCATATAGATATAAATAGTATTAGATATAAGTTTATTGACCAAAATTGACACTTCGTTTAGTTCAGACTTATTTAAGGTCATAGGTTACAAGCTTTAAAGGAAAGACAAAAATTGTAATGGTGGAGGTATACTTGTTTACTATAGGTCTGACCTACCTTTCCAGCGAATTGAAAGTTTAGAATGTAACCAAACTGAATGAATGTTCATGGAATTCCGCGTCAATAAACGTGTCTGGGGTTTTCTATGTTCTTACAGATGCCCAAGCTTAGCAAATGCTGTCTTTGAGGTTGATACAGAAACCAAATTAAATACTATTTTTTACCAAGTATGAAAATGTATGTCTAGTAGGTGATCTCAGCTAAGATCTCTTAAATACAGAAAAAGTCAAACCTTTATATCAATCTGTCATACGTTCAATCTAACAAATGGCATAGGGAACCCTATTTGCTATGTAAATGACTGTTCCCCTTCCCTAATTGATATTATTGCTAATATCAATCCAAAATTCTTCTGTCACAGCATAGATTTCGAATGTGGCGTGAGTGACTGGCATCACATAATAGCCACAACACTAAAAGAATATTATGTTTCAAACAGACGTGAGAAAATCACATTCCGAGATTACACAAATTTTGATGAGAAACATTTCCTTGATTATGTTAATAAAATAACTTTTCATACCACTGACACGTTTCATGATATTTGATGATAAATATTTTGGCATATGAAAAGCTACGGTTGGAGGTCATTAATAATCATGCTCCAAAAAGCCCCCCCCCCCCCAACCCCCAATGAACAGTGAACTTAGAAAGGCTATATATAAAAAGCGTATGGCCCATGACCAATTTAAAGATTCTGGGAAACTTACAAAAAAAAAAAAAACCAGAGAAATCTTGTCACCAAGCTCAGAAGACAATAAATCGGACTTTATTTATTTGAAATCTAAGGACTTTTGGCCTACCATTAAACTCTTTTATCAACCAAAAATAAAAGTTCAGACTGTAACGTCATTCTGATGGACGGTGATGCCCTGATTACTGAATAAAATAAAGTCTGTGAAATTATCAGTGAGTGCTATATCAACATTGCAAAAACTTCTGGGTCAAATGAATTCGTAGATAACATTAGTATTCACCCTAGCATACAAGCTATTGATGACAATCAACCACCTGAAAAATACCAAACTCTCAAGCTGAAACCTGTAGTACCAGAACAAGTTTTCAACATCATGAAAATCCTTGACACAAAGAAATCTACTGGCGTTGACAACATACCTCCTAAAATTCTCAAATTATGCGCATCAGTTTTATGCTCAGAAATTAGCAATACTTGTATTAACAAAGAGAAATTTCCGGATCGTCTTATAGAAGCGCAGGTAACCTCAATTTACAAAAATATCTGATCGTATGGATAAGGGCAACTACAGGTCAGTCAGCATTTTATCTTGCACTTCCAAACTTTTTGAACGGCTTCTATGTAATCAAATCCAATTGCATTTTGATAAAATATTTCACAACTTTCTATCGTCTTTTAGAAAAGGGTATGGGTGTCAAACCACTCAACTGAAACTGGTGGAGGACTTAAGGGACGCACTGGACAGTGGCTCCAATGAGGGTGCAATGCTAATGGACCTGTCCAAGGTCTTCGATAGTCTTCCTCATCATCGAAAAAAATAAAGCCTATAACACTGATCAGAACTCGATCAAACTAATTAAAAACTATTTTTATAACCGAAAACAACGCGTTCAACTGGGATCTTCATATAGTAAATGGGATAAAGCATCCAAAGGAGTACCGCAACACTCAATACTAGGACCTCTCATATTTAATATCTTTACAAACAACATTTTCTACTTAACAAAACAAATAACACTGTATACTTACGCTGATGAAAACACGATGTCTTACATCCATAAAGATCCAAATAATGTAATGTATGTTCTACAAAATAAAAACAAGATACTGACTGACTGACTGGTTTCCAATCAATGGTATGCTAGAAAACCCTGAGAAATTACAAGCCATTGTTCTTGGCAAAAACGTTCAAAATTTATCCAATTTCAATATAGAAGACCATGAAACACCCTTTGAGGATTGTGTGAAACTCCTTGGACTAGATATCGTTTCTCAACAAAACTTTAGCAACCACATATCTAAGATCTGTCAAAAAGGAGCAAGACAACTAAACGTCTTGCTACGCCTCAACCACTATTTGTCCACTAATACTAAGCTATTGATCTACAAATGATTTATTAGGTCAGACTTCAAATCCCCCCCCCCCGTATTTGTCTTTTCCGTAGCAAACAAAACTCTGACAGAATGGAACAAATAAGGCACTACAGTTGGTGTTTGATGATTTTAATAGCTCAGATGACTCCCTGCTACGAAAAGCAAACCTTTATGCTCAACCCATTAGTAGATTAAGATAAATGGCAACTGAAGTATATAAGATACTTCACAAGAAAACACCTAATTACTTGAGTAACCTGGTTACATAAAAAAAACCTGCAACTATATTCTTAGACACCAAAATCTGGCAATAGTACCAAAGGTAAAATCCACGAGGTATGGTAAGCTCTCTTTCAGATTTGACTACCCTAGAGTCTAGAACACCCTGCCCAATGAAATGAGAACAATCCCTGATTTCAAAGAATTCAGCAGGCTGATCCAGGCGTGGTCCGAGCTTCACTCTAAATGTGCTTTATGTCTTTCCATTTAGCGGTCAGCGGCAATTCAGCTGTAAGGTTACCAACTTTACTGAGATACCCAGGCTTAAATCCTCACCCTGTTTTAAGTACTCACCTTCAAATTTTAATTTGTGTTTAAGACTTCCATTCAACTTTGAACACCATCATTCGCCTGGTGTCATATTTCTTATCCAATGTATGCCTTTATCTGCATGCTATATGCTGTTATCGTTGGTATTGTGCATGCTTTTAACAATAAAATTGTCATCTTTCGCAATTAAATTGTAAATGTACTCCTTTCTGTGATGTGTTATATATGTTCATACGTATATAAAAAATATGTATATTTGCATATTATATACTTTTGTATTGTCTTTTAATCTGCTGTTACCGTTGGCATTGTAGAGTCTTGATGTATATTGTTTCATTGTAAATGTGTGCTATCTGTGTACCTATCTGCTGAATTATTAAATACTTTTTTTTATCTCATGTCAGTAAACTAGTTTGTACAGAGC
The DNA here is from genome assembly GCA_029931535.1 of Margaritifera margaritifera. Classification (NCBI taxonomy): domain Eukaryota; kingdom Metazoa; phylum Mollusca; class Bivalvia; order Unionida; family Margaritiferidae; genus Margaritifera; species Margaritifera margaritifera. The sequence goes on along the minus strand of JAQPZY010001468.1, from coordinate 667,928 downwards.
TAGTGTTTTATGTATTTTAAACAAACCATCGACGTTAAATACAATTTCTTGTATCTTGCTCCTTCAGGAAGTCTGTCACGACGGCGGATTTATGCGCCGGTGCATTGTCATATTAAGCTGAATACCTCAGGTACCGGTGCGCAGACGGATGGTTCGGTAGTGTTCCACAACTTTTGGCAACACTTTGGAGACATAAAAATGTCCAGTGACACTAGCAGAGCCAGGCACAGGTACCTGGACGACCGCGCCTTTTGCATTGAAAAATAATGCATATAAAACTCTCATGACAGTCTGACTGCATCGAGTGATTTGTGGTATTTGTGGTCTATGCTCGTTTTCTTGGATCCAGACTGTATTATTTTCTCTTGAGCCTGGTTCAAAAAGTAAATCCATGTTTCGTCACCTGTGACAATCTTATTCAAACGTGTATGGTCACTCTTTACATATTTGACGAGTAGCTGTCCGGCGATTTCAAACCGACTCTGTTTTTGATCAGCCGTCAATAAATGCGGGACCCATCTTGCACAAACCTCTCTGATCTTCAACTGATTCTTCAATATATAAAAAACAGCTGACGACTTAATGACCGTGATAATAGAAATATCTTCCACTGTGTATCGAGCATCTTCATCAAATGCCCTCAAAGCAGCCACTTCGCGCTCACCAATCACAGACAAGGTTTTCAAGAACGTGGGTCATCTTCCATGGATTCGCGACCATCTTTAAAATGATGAAACCACATCAGAATTGTATTGTATGTCTGCTCTCAGAATTCAAGAAGTCTGAAAGGTATAGCTGCATCGTCAGTTTTCAAAGTGGTCGATGAACTGATACCAGTTTATCTTGTGAAGTAAATTACTATCAACAAGCTTTTTATCATCCAATATAGACAATAGTTTAACATACATACATACATACATACATACATACATACATACATACATACATACATACATACATACATACATACATACATACATACATACATACATACATACATACATACATACATACATACATACATACATACATACATACATACATACATACATACATACACGACTTTTAATTGAAACAATTCAAAATGAAGAACCCGATGTACAGAAACATAGACTGTGTTTTTATTTAATAACCAGTTCCCTATTTAAAAAAAAGAAATGCATTTGATAAGTCAAAAATTTGCAAAATGATCAAATAAGTCATTTTACAAGAAAACATTATTTTCTTTTAATTCAAACAGACACTGTTAAAGGTGTAATGTATATTGAATTTATAATATGTGTCCATGAGGTGAGATATACTTTAGTGGTCATTTTGTAAACAACGTATTTACAGCATTTGAGTTCAAGTTAAGTCTTGTTTCCATAGCATTTAGTACTTAGCTTGAAACTGTCCATGTCTTGATGTGAGAAAAGTCAGGGGCGCATATTACTTTCCCATTAGAGTTACTCATATTCTAGAATATTCTGTCAGGTGACTTATCTTTATTTTATACAGGCGTGGTAAGCAGGAGACCATTCATATACTAAACTTCATACTATAAAGATCAGTCTATTAAGGAATTTATTTTAGTAATCAGATTTTACAGTTGTGAAAATCAGAGCAAATTCATAAAGAAGAATTTTTTTTGTTGAAATATTCATTGGAATTACTAAAACTGCTCATTCTCATTTTGGATTCATACTTAACTTTGGGATTTTATGTGAATGCATTCAAAGATATTCTGGATTACATCATTCAGGCATATCAGGGCATTGAAGACTACTGGCATATCAGGACATTCAAGGCTACTGGAATTTATTCGGAACATTCTATATTAAGGATTTGTGATTAGGACACGTAGGATTATTGGATTATTTGGACTTTAATTTACGTTTCACTTTAATTGTCTAGAAATAAATTGCTTGTTGATTTTACTTATATTGTTGGTTTCACTTTCTTTCTGTTACATATTTTTAGGCCATAGAGTCGTAACAAAGAATTAAAATATTTATTTCATATTAAACTTTGATAGCAGCTCGCATTTCAATGGATGATTTTGTTCCTAAAATCGTCCGCATCTTGGTCCTATTTTTCTTCAATAAAACAGTAGACCCTTGCTCAGAAACATACATGGTGGTCAAGATTTTGAATTTGGATGGCAGAGCTACAGTAGTAAAATTGTACGCTATAACGAAAATAGGAATCTAAATCTGGTTTACCTAACCCTCCTTTTATATAGATTGTAAATTGTCATCTATGCGTCGCTAAAATTTTCTTCTGTGTATTCACATTATGGAAAATGTCCTATTGCATTGCGAAGTAAACCATATAATACAAGTTCATCGTTACCCTTAACAGTTGTAAATCGTTTGTTTGCAATTACTTTTAGTAAGTCCATGTTTTGTCACTATTTTCACGATATCATTCATGACTCCTAAAAGAGTAATATTTTCCGAGGATGTGAATGACGGGCAAATATGGCTGAATAATAAACAAAAATCCCTAATAATTGTAAGTTATTTGTGTGTTCTGATCATCGCCAAACAGAAAACTTAGTGGTAAATTAAACATGTTAGCTTATAAGTGTTGATGTTTGTCTGTAAGAAAGTGTGTTTGTTATAATACATATCTTACTCCTTCCTCTCCCTTTGATTAGCTTTAACAACACAATAATTTTGTAATTTTTCGCTAATTCCTTCCTTCCTTCCGTCCTTCCTTCATTCATTCATCTATGTTTATATTTTTTCCCTCTGGAAGTTTAAATAACAGTCATAAAACAAGGATTGCATGAACGATATTTTCTGCTCCTTCCATTTTTATCCACCTACAACTAACAGTACTCTTTTCTTTACTTCTATCTTAATCTTGAAAACAAACAACAATGTACTTTTTCTTTGCTATTTTAAAAAAGAAACGTAACTCTGTAAACAACACACACATTACGGCGAATTCCTCAACGGCACAGATGAGCAGACGACAAAATTATGTGTTTGTCCCTCTACCATTAATTTTTATCTTAGAAATATGGAATGTACATGGACACGTGTAAAAAAAGACGAAAACTGTTTTTATCTGTGATATCTCGTTCTCTGCCAATAAGACATTAATTTAAAGAAACTAATATTTAAGTACTTTTACAATCTTTTGATTGTAAAGTTGTACTTTTGCAACATTACATGCGAAAAAGTAAAAACAACTTAAGAAATAAAAAAAAATAAAAAACTCAAGAATGGCACCGCATGTAAGATAATTTTGTATGAAAAAAAAGTTCGGGCACGATATTGCCTCTAGAAGTGTACACTAGTGTTTCAGAACTATTTACAGACATTTTTGGCATATACAAAAAAATTATGATAAATTATATACATCAACATTAATGTCTGAAAATGAACGTTTATTATTGTATTGGCTTTTAGGTTTGGCATATATATATATATATATGTTCATAACATAATGGACCGACCATATACTTTTCGGTGGTGGTGGTGGGGGGGGGGGTAAAAATAAAAATCTGGCCCTCAAATAACATGAAAAACATTCTTGCTATGATTTATTGGAAAAAAGAACCCATTATATCCATTACATTTGTTGAAACAAAATTTTCTTTAGGTAAAAGAAACAAAAATATCACAGTTCGAAAGAAAATCCCAGGCCACCCCACCCCACCAAAGAAAATTATATGATCGGTCTTTAACGTCACAAAAACTTTCAAAAACGCCGCATATTATCGCATGCCATTTTTTTTCTTTTTTTTCTGCTAAACTTCGGGGACACACACTATGCACATGATCTACACCCAGAAAACACGATTATCACAAATAAGACCTATCTTTAAAAAAAATTGTTTTCTACTACCGGATACTATATGAATGTTTATTTTGAACAAAAAATAATAAGTGTTCCAGCGCGTAAATCCAATAAATCATTTTCCTCAGATACGTAAATCATTAAATGATAAGTTCTGAGAAGGCACGATGCTATCACGAAATTAAAAGAAACTATAAATGTCAGTGAAAATGAGTTTTGCTTACAAGAGCACAATCTTTTCTATATAATTATAATACTTGAGATTCGTTAAAATGAGAAAATTCATTGATATTTAATATATTTCCCTGATGCATTATATGATAGCAGTGTTGCGATATTTCATTAGTTTGCTACTTTTTATGTTTGCTAGTGAGCGAAATATTTGCATGTGAAATGATATCTTAAACATTTATGGTCATAAGCGTTATTCTCACGTCGAAGAAAAAAAAAATGAAAAGTTTTAAAGTTGAAATATCTACGTCGTATACTGTGTATTCTTGCAATGAAACTTAATAAAATTGTATGTTGTTCTTAAAAATGCCATTTTCCACAGCGACCACGTCACGCCACACATAAACATTATGTAATAGTTAAATTCATTGATACTTGTTTTATCGTTAGATAATTGTATTGTGTAAGAAGAGACCTGCCAACCCGAACGAGGCTAAAGCCTGTGGAACCGGGTTACCAAGTTACGATTATCTGACAATAAAAGAAATATTAATGCTATTAAACTGTTTTAATCAGCAGTAAAACCCCATCATTGTCAATTTTTGAAAGCCCAATCACCCTCTAAATAATGAAAACATTCCATTGTCTTCTTTTTTTTTTTCTTTCTGAACAAGCCTGTTTAGATAAGGTCATTCGCATTGCCGCAAAATAATTGTGGAACGGATATTATTTTTACCTTGATGATTCAAAACACAATCCGGGTTGGCGGGTCACCTCGTACACAATACAATTATCTGACGATAAAACAAATATAATTGTATTTAAGTATTACGTAGACAAACCCACAAAGAAAACTGAAAAAAAGGTCACTCCGTGCATAGGAGTAGTGTTATGAAACAGCCTTTCTATATTGTCGTGGCGTTGCTTCCTAGCTCATTTTGAGCAAACGACACAATTATGGGCTAGTCCCGTCTAAGTTTAATTTTCACGTAAGAAATACGCAATGTACTGGACACTTTTAAAACAAAAACAACTTCAGAAATGTAATCAAATGGAATGAAAGCTTACCTAAAGCGCGAAGAGGACGATAGATATGCAACAATGCTCTATATGTTTGTATGTTTGTATACGTGTTGGCATTAAGATCACAAATTCGTTACGCTGATGATTCGACTCCAAATGCATATGTCGGTACTTATAAATGGAAGATCCACTTACTGAATACAATGGTCTCAGAAAGGTGACTTCCAAGTTACGATGCGGAGTGATATTGCCCATGTATATTTGAAGTGTCAAAGCCATTAGTGGGGCTTGGGTTGGTGTGGCAAGCCATTTAGTAGGGCTTGGGTTGGTGGGACTATCTCGTTCGCGGGCTCAACATCTTTCGTGTTAATCCGTATGTATGTATGTATGTATGTATGTATGTATGTATGTATGTATGTATGTATGTATGTATGTATGTATGTATGTATGTATGTATGTATGTATGTATGTATGTATGTATGTATGCATGCACATACATTCATATATGACCTGTTCCTCTCCCTATAACTACACGCGCATTGGAATGTCTATGTCAAGTATATTTCCTTGATAGTATTAGACATTTATTGATGTACACTGGCGACGTCGGTAAAATTGAGGGGTATAATCGCATATATTTTGTTTACTCAACTCACTGCTCTGTCGTGTTCGAGTCCTTTCCTTAAGGCACTGTAAATTAAATAATATTCACGAGCATACATCTTCGCGAATTTTACTGACAACAAACTAAATCTGTAAAAATATTTACACGAGGATACAAAATACTCTATAATAAGTAGATAATCAATTTGCGTAAATTTGGTATCGCAGGTATGATACATTAACTAACTAAAGGGACATAAAATGACGGTACAGTATCTACTACTGAATATTTTATTTGGATAATAATGGAAAATAAAATATTCAGGAAAATCAATACGGATTTATGTTATGTATATTGAATGGACACCCAATGCATGTGTTGTTCATCAGTGACACTAAAGTCTCGTGCACATTACCTATCATTCGTAATTACAGTTGCAGGCATTCAAGCCTGAAATATATGTAATATAATTTCACAGAAGCTTCGTAAGTTATTTTACATTTTCAAGAAAACCATGTTGCATCACTATCCAAAACTGAAGTGGTAAAAACCTATTAGGATTTACAATATATGGCGTTTAACGCATATTTTATGGAGACTTGACTGTTAATCCGTTACATACGGTTCATTGTATGGCGATCGATTTAACCGGCTGAAACATAAAACCTTCGTCTTTTTTTCCCCGACGCGACTTTAAATGTCTGTAGACAGTTCTATTGTTTTTACATATATGTAATCCAGTTATTATACTTATGCGTTTCCTTAGGAACGGAAAACAGTATGTAACGTCATAGTGCAAAATATATGTATGCGAAATCATACTACACGCTAGCACGTATTTCTCTTGTTGCGTTTTGTTGGATTAAGCGATAAGCTGTATTATCAATGGTTGCTATTGGCGAAAGATAGTGGACTGTAACGGTAGACGTCTGGAAAAAAAATAACTTGAGCTGTAAATCAGCTTTTAATTGAGCTATCAGATTAACTTCTAACATAAACTTTTGTGATAAATCTTCTTTTTTTTTTTGGTCGCGAAAAATTATTTTGAAGTGAGGACTTATCGTGAAAGTGATTTTTATTAAGAAAATACTGAAAACTCCTGGTACTATCATGGCAGTAAGTCTAATGGAGGATAGAAAAAGTCATTTGTATGGTCCGGAGAGGAATTTACGGTACCAGGGAATTCGGGATACACTGACCAAGAGTTCCGTACTGCAAGATGGCGAATACAACATTACTGCATCCAGACTCCGAAATAACGTTTGGAATACCAGCCATTCGACAGATTACCAAGTAATTTTCTACATATACCTCTCTCTCTCTCTCTCTCTCTCTCTCTCTCTCTCTCTCTCTCTCTCTCTCTCTCTCTCTCTCTCTCTCTCTCTCAGTTTCGCAATTTTGCCTTGAATATAATATTTTATCTAAACCGAGATGGTCGTTCGCACGTTTGCAAACATGCATGGATGCCAACGTTTGAATGCGTATCTAGACCAAACAGGCTACCACTTTCCCTATGTTTAGTGCACACAGGTAAAAAAGTTGTCCATCTACTTTCATAAGGCATTTTTCATAAGAATCTTCGCCCCAGAAAAAATCTAATGTCTTGAAGGACTGCCCAATTAACACTCTTGCAAAATTACTTATTTGAACATTATTAACGAAGTTCTATGAGTTTTCACAGAAACTTTTAGAATTCATCTTTAAAATTAGTGCAATACCAGCAACCAAAAAGATTGGTTTGAATCCAAAGTTATTAATTCAGTAAGATTTTGTTTTGAAATTAGATGTAATATTCAACTTTCCACGTCTAGAGATACCTGAGCCGACTATCTAGAATTACCTGAGCCGATTATAATAATGTAAAAATTAAAATGTTAAATATGTGAACCAAAAAATACATCGTTAAAGTCCATTGCGTAAAAAAGTAGATACAAAATTTTAAATGAGTGGAAATAACAATAATGAAGAAAATTAATGCGAGAGAGAGAGAGAGAGAGAGAGAGAGAGAGAGAGAGAGAGAGAGAGAGAATGCTTTGAAATGGAGAGCAAGAAAAACAGAAATAAACTTGGCCACATAATCAGCCTTTTTGCATTATCCCCAAACTTTACTGTTTGGGAATAGTGATATCCTTAGCTTGTCTGTCACTCCATTCTTTTGTCCGACATCTCCTCTTGAGAACGCTGGGTCGAATTCCACCATACTCGGTATTTAACTTATCTATATAGTAACCTTGCGCAAGAATGGTATTATTTTGACTCCCTCTCCTGTGCCTCGGAGGGGCACAAAGGTCAAATGTACGAAAAGAATTAAATTACAGTAACATTTTTCAAAGTACTTTAACCGAACTTTACATATACAATCATTGCAGAAAGACGAATTACATATGTCACTGATTTAAGATTATGACGAGGGGTCACTGTAAAGGGGATTGGGGGGGGGGGGGATCAGGATCGGGGTGTGAAGGCCGATGTGTCTAAAATTATACATTCGGCAACATGTAATAAAGAGCGAAGCGGATTTGCGATGGCGAGTCCTCAAACTTGCTGCAGTTCTATTTCCTGACTAACCGACTGAGCGCTGATATAACTGGTAATATAACTTTATAAGATCATAACAACATCAATAATTGTCATTAGATGATGTCACTTAGTTTTGATGATGTCATTTGATGCCATCACATAGTGTTCATAGGAGCATGAACACAATTTTCAAAACCCCACTGATCCTGGCATATCCTGGCCGATTTTTAACACACAGAAGTTACCTCTTCTATAATTCAAACTATCTCAGTTATCAACTGCCTTATTGGTATATCACACTAATTATAATTTAGTACTAAATTAATTAGGAACAGCTGACATAACAAACAACTGAATTCAGACAAAAGTCTGCCTTATCGAAATCAAGAGTTACGATTCTAGGTGAATTTAGACGGGTATATTTGCCCACTACTTATCTATATATGAACTATTGTCGAACCTCGAGCCATATAATTTGAGGACAATGTAGAAATGGTATCAAAATACAGCATTGTAGCTCAATGAGAATTTAGAATACAATCGGTAACCTTTCAAGCTTATCCATTCAGAAAATATAGCTTATGTATCTTAATATCATATTTATCTTGGCTATGGATACCCCTTGTAAATGATATCTCAGACAATCACGTTAATATACTCAGTATAAACTATTTAAGTCCTGCTCACAATATATATATATATATATATATATATATATATATATATATATATATATATATATAGAGAGATATATATATATATATATATATATATATATATCTGAAACGGTCATTTTCATTCAAAGATAAATAGATAGATTGAAAATATTTGTTTAAATGTTAATTGTCACGACTTTATCTAGAAAACTAAATTAATATCAGCATAGTACTCAACATGATTGTACATTATGTGTTTTGCCAAAAAGGAAATCGAAGAAAGTTTAAGTCGGAAAGATGCTTCATTCACCGGGATCGCCAAATAAATAGATAGATAGATAGATAGATAGATAGATAGATAGATAGATAGATAGATAGATAGATAGATAGATAGATAGATAGATAGATAGATAGATAGATAGATGAAAACCAGAAACACGATAACCAGACACATTTTGCAAGAAAAAAAGAAATAATTACTTTATCGACAGTTAAGGAGAGGAACTTACTAAGGAAATTGGTGAATGTAATACAAAAAATCGAGCTATCTATTGTTTTGACAGCACTTTTCCGTAATTCCTTCCTCCTGCTTGCAATATTTTCAAATGCCAGAGACAGTTTTAACAGAAAACTAGAGGAACTGCATTGGCTCACCAGTACAAATCTCCACGTTTCTTGCTACATATTCTAAACCCTTGCCACCCCCAGTACTCAACCCCCAACTCACAAAGAGGGACCAAAAATCCGTCACAAATATGTTACGTCTTCCTGCTGTGATTACATATATAAAGTTTGATCTGAAAATATTTGAAAATGACACTGTAATTGCAATTTTTGTATATTTGACGTTTGACTCCCTCGCAGGGACCTGGAGGGGGGGGGGGGACAAGAATAACACCTCCATCGCAGATGATTGCTACAGGGGCAACATAACTACAACGTTTCGTGAAATTGACCCAGCAGTTTATGCGCTGTGGTAACCGATAGACGACGAACCGAGAGACAGACGGACGGAGGGTATTACAATATCCCGAACGATGTTTTTTTTTTTTAGAAAGATGTGGGGATACTTAAGCAGTTGATGCTGGGATTCAAAAGAAATGGTCAGTTGAATAATATAGATTTCCATTTGGAACAAAATGTGCACGTTTGCATTATACGTATAACTATCATGAAAAAAAATCGGCATGATGCGGAAAAATCTGTACATAAGGTCAATCAGGCCTGGAGAGAGAGAGAGAGAGAGAGAGAGAGAGAGAGAGAGAGAGAGAGAGAGAGAGAGAGAGAGAGAGAGAGAGAGAGAGAGAGAGTATAATAAATATGAATACCACTTTACCAGAAAACTGTGAAATGTCTTCATGATGACTATGAAACTATGATGAAAAATGTACGAGGTATGAAGTGAAAGAATGGTGAAGTGTATGATTCGCGTATGCGAAGTATGAACTGCGAAGTATGATGTTTGAAGTAAAATGAGTGATGTATGAGAGAGAGAGAGAGAGAGTTCCATCGGAAATTAATCGATTTTAAATCATTTTACGACAAGTATAGAAAAGGAATTTTATGGCTTCGATGTAAATTACGTTGATGTGCCCACAAAGTGCACCTAACCATGCTACGTTTTACACCACGCTCCTTTTAAATGACACCACAATAATTTGGATTCAAATATTCGTATCTTTATTTTTCATTAAAACTTTCAGGTAATTTGGTATTCCAATGTCGTATTATTAACTGGTATAGGAAAGACACAGACGAACAGTTGTCATCTGTGTTCTTCTGAGATATCTAAGAATCAAACAGAAAATTCTCAACTGCACAAAAAAGTGTCACTCACATTTTTCTGAAAAGGAGTCAATGAGTGGACTTATAGTTAAATGATTTATTATGTGCGTTACGCGATTAGCCCGATTTTACTGTGAGATGCCACCGCAAATATGACGAATCTTCTGTGAAAGAGACACTGGCACGGTAGTTTACCGAAATTAAGTGCTAGGTCATAACTGAAATTTAGAATCTACTGCTCTTATTCGCCGTGAACGTATGCAGTTATCTGTTACTGTTTTTATGTACATCTTAATACTTTACGTTCTTTTCTTAAATATGTCTTCCCAAAACATCGATTACCTAACTTTTGTATCGATTTTAGCACATGTATTGATTGAATAACCGATTATTTGAATAATTGCGCCATCTCTAAATAAATGTACAGATATTTGAAGCAGATTTCCGCCGAAAACAGAGATTGTTTCTTGTCTCTAACATCAGCACAAGAAGCCGATATATTAAACAAGTATGGTCAAAATACAATTAACTTTATGTGATCTGCTGTTTTTCTTTGTCTTGATCTCTTTCGTTCTTTCTTCATTCCTTATTTCTTTGCTTCATTGATTCCTCTTCATTCATCAAGTCTTTATTCATTTTGTTCTTTCTTTCTTCCTGCCTTTATTTCTTTCGCAGTAAAATATCTCCATCGAGAAATACAAATTCGTATAATTTTGAATAATTTTACTCGCATATTTAAAGATAATAACGCATGAAAAATTATCTAGTTCAAATCCGTCTGGCTTAATATATTACGTAACATCTAGGAGCAAATCTATACACGTCTTACAACTTAAAACTTTGGTCTGCAGTTGTCATGTAAATATTGACATAATTACACCATTGATTGCTACTTTGACAGTTTTACGGCTGCCTGCCTGTGTTGATTAGAGTTTAAATATTTTTTTTCTTTCTTTTTCACAGGGAGCCATGCTGGATCCCAGCCAGAACAAATCAACTCCCAGTCAGGTATGCACAAGGGGCATCTGATAAAGACGAGTAGACGTAAAGCACATACCGTATATCCTGACATATAAACCGTATACAATAGAACTCCTTTTCAGAATGACGTCGCAGACGGCCATATTAAATTGCGGCTGTTAGATTTTTATTATTGATCATATAAGGAGTATGCTGAATGAAGTAAATTCTTTTAACCTCCCAAAGAACATAGTAAGAAACATATATCAACAGCAGGAACAGAAAACAAAAATATCCCGTCTGTTGTGTGCTAATTTTGTCTCAATATGGCTTGCTAAAAATAATTTTAAAAAATTAAAAAAAATGTTGGTTGACTTAAGTAGTGTGATAATGGAAGTTTTAGATCAGGCTTACTGATCTGGGTCAACACCTTGTATACCCCAAGATCTTACCTTTTTTGCAAACGCGAGTGAAGTGAATCTCCGTGGGTGATAAAACACGGATCTGGCACGAAGTCGCGACTGCGCTTTTCATCAAGGTTTCCGCGAGAAGACACACGCGGGAAGTTACACTTTTTCAACCGTTTACTCGACTTTTACTGCCTATAAATCACGTCCCTGTTTTGGCTCTGCTCCTCTGATAGCTGTTAGTATCCGAGCACGAAGACATCGGATGTTTTCCATTTCGCCTACCACCGTCTCAAACTCCACCGTGGTAATAGTTTTATCTTCGATAGTGACAGAGTAGAGTTTACTAATCGTGCTCAGACTACTTTGTGCCACCGCGAGAATTTCCGAGTAAACACGTAATCGTTGATGCAGCTGTAACAAAATTATTTTGCCAGCGCAAATCCAACTGGTGTGCCTATGATAGTCACCGTGGTCGCGATTCCCGCCACACCAAAGCCAGCGCTGGTCACGGCGGCGATTGCGCAAATAGCATCCACGACAATATACGCGCTTTTATATTTCGTGAGCACAATGGTCTTTTTGGTGATTTCACCTGGCATCTGTTGTTCAGCTTCGATTATTTTTTCGCGTCAATAGCTTTGAGGGTCCATCACTGTTCTTCTATTAATAACGTCACGGCGATGTACAATTGCTAGACAGGCAGACCCTGCTCAGACGCATCACGGCCGGGTCAAACATGCACAAGCACTTCTAACCAAGTATTTTTCTCTACTGGTACAACTGCCATGCAATCGTAGACAATATTTTCCTGGGGAATGTTTATGCCTCCGGCGATTGTTTGCGTGCTGTTAGGTTTACCTAGAACTACGTGGATTACGCCCCTGCTTGGTGTCGTCAACGATAGTTCTCGTTTTTGTCCAAGAACTGTAACACGGACAAGTGAGTCTTTGGTGAATATTAGTCTGGGTTTTTCTTTGGCCGGTCGAGTTAACGTTGATGGTTCGATATAATTGACGGGGAATTTTATCGCGGTAGATTTGTCGGTGAAAACCACTGCATCGTTGTACGAACAATCCCTGGATGTTTTCACTCCCGCCAGTGTAGTCACTGACCGGGTGTTTTAGCGTGCTAATGCGATGATTCAAAGTTGGCCCCAAGCGAGTATTGGTACATCAGGGTGGTCCCAACTGTAAATTTCTATCTGACCCGAGGCAAGATTATATTTGATTATATATGAGGATATGTTAACCCAGTTCTCACGCAGATATTAGTCGATGAGTGGAAAAAAATTGTCGTCGATGTTGGCATGCTCTCCCAGCTGATCCAACACACCGTCTTCCGATTCAGCTCCATCATCGCCCGGAACTAATTCTGCAAGCGACGCGTCCGCCATGTATACCAGATTAGCGGTCTTTAAATACAAATACAAAGACGGTTAATAGCGCTTCTTCCCCAATATGCAACCCTTGTATCTCTATTCCGTCCATGGCGTTTATTATACACGAGGCTGCAGCTGAGAAAGTTCTCAATGACTTATCATTGGCATCTGACTTAAATAAAGAATTTTTAACTTCTAATGTTTTTGTGTTCTTTAAATCTTCGACTGAGCTTCTGGGACCTTCTGTTTTAGGCATTTCACCTAGTTAATCGAATACTGATAGACCCCCATGTGTTGGTGGACGCGCCGACGATAAAGAAATAATATCCAGTTCTTTTAGCATTAAGTCTCAAGCCCTAAACATCCCTAAACAAACCCGGAATCATTACAGACCGTACCTCGTATACTCCAGACGTTATTGCTCATGGCAGACTAAGATCCAATCCACCATCAGGATGCCTCATAATTTTGCCAATACTTGGATTACTTAGCAGGACAGAATTCCAGCCGGCTTTTGGTAAGTCAGGTAGTTTCCGAGAGGCTTTTTCATCCACGTATTATTTTGTCGCAACATCAGTATCGTTGATGGGCTCTTGCATCCGTTGAATTCGGTTTCTGTGTATGATAAATCTCATCTCATTTCATCACCGGCCTTTTTGACTTACGATTTTGTATTTACATAGACGTAATCCACCAGAGTCTCTGATTCATTGGTTCCCAGTGATCTCGGCCAAGTGTTTTGCCTCGCGGCTTCATAACAACGTCGTTAATGTTTAAGTTTTCAGGTTTGTCTTGAAAAATTACAAGCTCGCGCGGGTCGACTTCAACAACAACCCGGCTGCTTAACTCGATCAAATCAGCTTTGGTGGCAAACCTGGTCAGATCCACATCGGCGCCGCGTCGGAGTGCTGCGGGTCTGTAAATGTCAACAGTTATTTCGTATACATTAAGTGTAGTTTCTAAGTGACGTTGTCTTCGACAACGTGAAATCAACAAGCGTGCGCGTGGTCGGTGAACGCTCGAGTGTACGCAGCGCTCCAACGGTGAGATATCCATATACTGGGCCGTCCATCCGAGTTTGCAACGGTAGCGTTGAATAAAACAGCGGTGGCGCGCGGGCACCCTGGGAACGTCTGTGCAAATAATCAACAACTTTACGTAGCGGCGCAAGCCCGTACGAGTCAAAAAGTAAAAGATGTTGAGGTGTTACCACGTATGCAATCCAATGAGTTTCAGCGCCTTTATCGCATCCAGCCCGGATGCTACCGCTGAGAGCCCCTAATGCGACCGTTTTTGCAATCGTGGGAGCCGCAGCCGCCAACAGCGCTGGAATCGCCGCAAGGAATGGAAATATTCCGCCGCTCTTTTGCATTTGTGTTATCTCTGATTTGGACAACTTTAATGTTACCGAGGTGTTCTTTTTTTTTTTTTTTTTTTTTGGCGTTTGGGTTAGCCACACAGGGACATCTCTGGTCAGGTGTTCCAGAGAATGTTTCAATGTATCCCCATTTCTTATTGCGCTCTTTATTTTTCAAGCTGGCTTCAGTTAAGACTAACCTTAACTTCGTGGTAAGACATTCGACAATACAACTTTACCATTATCGACACCATCCCTACGCCAAATTGCATCATTGTTGTTGGGTTTTCGGTATAATGTAATTGTGTGTTTGGCTCTGAAAATAGCCTTGCGAATATCTCTACAAAACCCCAATATATGACTGAGAGGAATCGCACACGAAAACGACAATTCGTTTCCGTGAAGTTGTCCTCGACGCTACAACAAATCAATGGTTGTAATTCGGGTTGATAGCAGTTACAGCGGGTATTTCATCAGTTCTTGCCGCGTTTCTGACGTCTCCAATAATATACTGGATATGATCTGCATGGTCTTTTGTATCATTGTGCAATATCATAAACGGTTTACGCGGATGTCACATAATCGTCGCTGTAACGGGCGAGTCCGATAATCGTCGTATGAATGTCAACGTTACTCAAACATGCTTCGATTTCCCTTCCGTAGATGAGATAACGTACGCTGCTAAACAGCGCCTTGATGCCGTTGTTGACAAATCCAATCTTGGTACCGGCGTTGTAATTGGTACCGGCGTCGTCATTGTGTGCAAATTTCCCATCGATTTCCAAGAAGGCCTCACACGGAAGTAAATACTGAGACGTGTCATGCACTTGTAAATCTATTCGGTCTCTTTTTAGGATCCTTAACCGCGTACGAATAATACTGAGAATCTCGGACGCTTTCATTTACCATCACAGGGCGCGTCCATGTCGAACGCGGGATCAGATACTTCATCAAATGTTGTCAGTGTTTATAAATTATCAGTTTTGTCTAATACCTTTCGTGAGACGGCTTTGCCGTCCAGGCCCCGTCCACAACCGTAATGCGCTTCCCATTGCCGCATGTGTAATCAATGAATCAGCGCTTGGCTACACGTTGTTGGGCAACTTCATTGATAATTTTACTGACAGGCGTGAGCACTGTTGCTGTTGATAGTAGTGTAACCGCCTTTGGTTGCCGCGGTGCTCGAGTCACCAATCGTCGTAGTCAATTTCAAATCGATCGAAACGCTTGCGATACCAGATTTTTCAGCCGGTCCACATGCTTTTGACGCTATCAACGACTCGTATTGCAACTTGTTTAGCGATAGGTGCTTCCGTAAACAATCCCTGGACAACATATCCAAGGGCATTTCCGTAATATGCCGCGTAAACGAGTTTTCTTGTGTTGATGACACGCACAGGTCTCACGCGTCCAAGTAGGATCGTCCTTGTCTACATGTAATGTCAGGTCGATCTCTAATGTACAGTTATATTGTCAGGGTCTCCCCGCGGAAGTCTTACACGTGCCCGTCCTAGTCGACAAGGGAAAAACGAGTGTGCGTGAGTCCAGGATTGCTGTATGGAAGATACACCGGCGCCTCGGGAGTAATCGATATCAGATAGCCAGGGACCAAATTTATGGAAAACCCAAACAATATATAACCCTGCGACGCTTGCATCGTCGAGGCTGAAACTTTGTAACTGCCACTGATGGAGTCGCAGGTTAGATTAACCTGAATCGTCTAAGTGATCATGACAATGGCTGGCGAGATATTGTAACTACTACCGGCGGGTCCTGCACGCAGAATTCGTTGGTTTGGGGAAATCTTATTAATATCTTCAGGCCAACCAAGAACTGTTCTCGGCAACTACTGTGCGATGTCAACCACGTACTGTGGAGATTCGATCGAGATGGCAGAGCTGAGTGTGGGCGTGTGTACACATCTGAAAATCATTGATCGTTTCAATCTCGTACGCGTCCGTGGGAAGTTCAACGGTGTTCCAGGTTGCGCCATCGTCCGACTAAAATACAAGCGAGTTATTCGCGTTAAAACCCCGAACGGCCGCAATCGGATATTAGGCTAACTACGATAAACGCGCAACGACACTATTGCGGTTTCGAGTGTGCGGGATTGACTCGCGGTGATTGGTGCTGGAAAAAATTACGTAAAATTCCGGCTTCGTTGACGAGATCGTAATCATCGAGACGACGTTCGGGGTTGCATTTGCAACACCACGCTGCATCGCAGCATTGATTTTGCGGATGATTTGTTCAGAACTCATCATTGGTGTTGTATACATCATTGATGTCTACAATGGGTCCATGCATTAACATGAGAAACATCTCCGCGTCCATGATATGGTCGGTGAGCAACCGTTGGCAAATCGATGCGGCCTCGTTGATAGCTTCTGGCGCGTTGTTGCCCGCGCGAACTAACCTTGGAGGGTTGTTGGTCTGCGGTCGCGCAATCAACGATGGGAAAACGTTGCGCTTTGTTGATACTTTCACCAGCAACTTCTTCCGGATGCGGTCTCTCAACAATCTGTCTCCCACGTTGACTTTTATATTTTGTTACTTCACCTCCGAATTCCTTCAAGTCGTCGCCAGTTGCCGCAGGCTGATCAAACTTCTCCCGATATACCCACCCAACCCAATTTGCATATACTACCTTGTGCTAACGTTTCTTATATGGTTCCAGTATACGTATTTTTTCCAGTCGCGGGGGAAAGAAACGGCAAATTTTACGACATCCTCCATGATATGTTGGCGGCCTAGCTCGTTAAATATTTCTGGCCGTGGTAGCCTTGACTAGGGCTTGGGTAGTTCTGGAAGATGCGCCATTGCCTCTTGGACTCCCGCAATCTGCTCTGACAAGTGTTCAATGGTTTTGACTGTCTTAACAATCGGACACATTATTCTTCTGTTCCCATCATAGCAGCGGTGGTTCCCGCTACTTTCTTTACCTCCTCCGCAGTTTCGCGCATGGGTTTAATCAGCGGTGCAAACGTTTCTTTGAAGCCCGCTGTGAGCTCGTCCATCGCAGATTGGCGCGACCGCAACATATCTTTGACACGTTCACGGACATCTATGTGCGCGCGGAGAAGTTCTAGTTGTTGAAAGGCGCTTTGGCGGCGTCGGTCAGCAGCCTCTGATATAGAATCGCTTGCGAATTTCGTCATTATACACAGCGCGCGGTCGTTAAATTTATATTTTCCCCCGGCTCCGGTCAAGTCAATCGTGAGAAATTATATGGGTCCTGGGTGACCCGCGCAAACATATTCCGAAATTCATCCAATGAATGGTCGGCGGCTCATCACCTCCAACGCGCGTCAACCACACTAAATATCATCAACATGTTGCAGTTGTTCCGGATCACTTTGGGCACGTGTGCGTATGGTTGGGTCACATAGATCACGTCTGTGTTTTTGTGTCGGCCCCGGGAAAATATTTTCGCAGGGTTGTCTTGCCGGCCAAGCATCACATGGTCGTACACGACAAGATTATTGTGCTCTCAGTCAAGGTCGTCAACGGTGGGGGCTTCATCGATTGTGGAAAAGAACTGGAGAGCAGGTTCACCACTTGATGACAACTCAAGCGCGTCCGCGAAATCTCTGAATACGTTGCAAAACGGCTGATCGTTCACCGATTGCGCAATTTCATACAACCGATCCTACGTCAACCATATCATAATTAGATTCAGCAACAGTTGAGTTTTTTCCGAATCCGGCCGGACCAATGATCAGCGCGCAAACCGAGTTTGGAAATACTTCGCTGTGCTTGGGTGGTCTAGGCTTTGCCAACGCAGAAAAGTCAATGACGGTGAAATCATTTCTCTTTCGTGATGCTATGTTGAATGTCAATTGTTGTATGCCTTATCATGCCTTCATAATGTGCGCGGTGCCGCATGAAAACACGTACCTCAAATCCAACTCGGGCTGTAAGACGTAATAACAGAGCCGCAAAATCGTTGGAACTTGTTCCCGTTATGGAACAAATATATTTGCATTTATAAAGAAAAATAAAATCGGCGGTAATATCGCTGCCAGGTTGACAAAACTCTCTGGGGCACCGTTGACTAAATATTCCGGTGAACAGCATTTCCCTAGATACAACTACTGCGGGCCTGGAGCACGGCTGGACCTACGACTGAGATATAACCGATCAGCGTCCAGAGAAGAACCTGTAAACCGCGTTGATGCCGCATGTTACCGACACGATCTCGCGTACAAAGCATCAAATGATATCCGTGCACGTCAACGCGCCGACGTGGACCTCATGACTTTAACGCGATTAATCCTACACTCCGAGAAAGAATAGCCACAGGGATCATCAAAGGAGGCATGAAGGTCAAGATTGTACTTGGAGGTGAAGCCTCGATATAACAAAACATGGACGCGAAACTGGCCACCATATACTACAGTCCCCCGGTTATTGGAAGGGTGAAGCAACCATAGGAAAGTTAGCGAGTGCAGCAAAAGTTAGTAATAGCGTTGCCAGAACGTAGCTATCCCAACAAACGTTGTGGCAGATTTACCTACCCGCTCTAAGGAATATTTCCCGTTGGTGGTTTGATGTGAGGACCTCCAACGAAGTTCACCAGGCTGATCTTTTGTTTCTCCACATGTACATACAAATACGCGTTAACCATCGTAGATGGTGCCAGCAGGTACAAGGAAGCCGAGCCGTTGACGTCTAAAGATTCAGCGGTTGTCGCAGACTCGTTTAAACGCATATATGCACGTTCGCCGCTAACATGGCCGCGGCTTATACATGTGGAGCCAGGTAAAGAATTTCTCGAAGTGTCTGCGTTGTTGACAAACACCATATGTAGGTTCGTCGTGGACATGTTTGCACATCGCGACCAGGCCATCGCGGAATGATTTAATCGTACACTTGCGGAACGATAATTTGGGTACCAGTAAGCGCAGGAAATTTTGATGAATCGTGAAGCGCGCTTTCGCGAAGGGGTGACACGGCTTTCGTCGGTCATAGCCGCGTTGAATAATGAAACTGCACGCGCGATCGGGTTAAAACCCGCTGACGCGTTTCGGCAGAAAACCATCGCGGTCACACAAGCAATGCCACTGGAGCTACCCTTGTTAGACTTGGTTGGAAACAATATAATCCGGTACCTGTATGTCTGGGGGAGCTGGAAGGCGGAAAACGTCATGCTACTGACTTGGTGTGGTCTGTCGATGCATTCACGATCTCAGACCAGGTTGATATTCCGGAACAGCCAACGCGCTACCATTTGGCGCCTGTTGAAAAACAAGCAGCGAAGCCATCAAGTAGAGCATTCGTGCGGAAGAATTAAAAGTAGTTCCTGGGGATACACAATTACCACCAATGTCTTTTGCAGCAAAAGTTCTTGGACGTCAATCGCATAGTGCCCGTACGCCTAAGTAGTAATTCCGTCATGAATGGCTTTGCCATAGATATACCACCACAGGTACCGCGCTCAATGAACTAATGTTGATCAATGTCCGTCAGCAGCTCAAACTCTACGCGGGTTTATGACAAAAGTGCGTCCCATGCCATTCCGGGTGACGAGAAATAATGAGCTGGATCGAGCTTGTACACACGCATGGCTCTATCATGAAACGCCTCAAATACATCCTCGAACAGCAGCAGCACGTCGGTGCGCAGGTACAAGTCGTGGTAGTCGCCAACAATCTGGCAACGAAACGCAGACCAGACTTTGTTCGCGTGTGCGTAGTCGTTGGCGGAAATGTTTTCATGGGATTATGATGAATAAAATGCATTGATGGGTGGCAATTCAGTTTCGCTGAAACGTTCCCACGATGACATATACTCATAAGGATATACACCTTTTCTTGTAAGAAGGTCCATCCATGAATATATTTGTGTTATCTTAAATCCATCTTTGGGAAGATTGCTAACAAGTTTTTCGAGACTTGAATTAACAAAATGCAGCGAGTCAATGAACTGCAGTGGACCTACTCCAAAGGTCATATATTTTTCCATATTATTTGGAATTACACTTATTGCCACGTATGATGCTGCATAATTAGGTGTCCATTATACCCGCGCAAACTGTGAAGGACAATCGGAATTCTTATTTTACCGGGGCAAATTCGCAACTTTAGGTTGCATGCACCTTGCGCGACCCTCTGTACGCGCCAGTGATATGGTAGTGATCGCGAACTTTGGGACTTCCAGTTCCATCGGAGGTATCCGAACCGTCGGTGTCAAAAGGTCATAATCATGTCCGCGGGCGAGGCAAGTTGTTGCCGGATCCATTTCGCGATAACCTCGAGCGATTTAAGGAACACCTCAACCGTGTCATTGCCGCGGTACAGCATTGGCGGCTCAGTTACTCCGTCGCATTTAACAACAATATAACAAAATCCGCATGGGACCTGTTCGGCAACTTGCTTCGTATCGAACCTCGGGAGCGTCCATGGGTATGTTCAAGCATTCGAAGTCCGCGTAAATCACATACGGGACCTTCATCTTTCGTTGCACTGCAGTGAATTTAAAAACATTCTTGCCGAGTTCTGGCATGATCGTATGGCTTCTCGCTGACTCCCCCGCAGTAAAAGTCATGGTTGTCAAGCAGTTGTTGTGTGCTGAACACATGCAGGCAACATGGACACAGAAATTTTTTCGTCTTTTGCTTGCTGTGATAGTAAACCATTCGGGATAGATTTTTATCTACACGTAATGGTACCGCGCGGCTGGACCGTACACGTTGCTCAACAACAACATATGAACGATAGTCCTCTCCCGTTCATGTGGTGATCGTTGAATTGGCTGAAGATTTTTGTTCCAAACAAACACACTAACAGCGATATCAAGGTTGAGCCGTTCAAACTTAATGATGTCAGTAACCTGTACAGGAAATTCTATGTCACCAAGCTTGGGTTTACCCAGGTGCTATTTATATTTTCAAGGCTGATCTGTATGATCGCTCACAGGATGCAGTGCGGATAATATCGTCCATTCGATACACCGGTTGTCATTGATTTTCATACTGATTACTACTCGCGGTGGAATACACGCTGGTGTTGGAATATAACTTGATCCGCTAAAAGGTTTGTACGGGAAACCCTAACTTGAACTTCTATGCATCTGGAAAGCATTCAATACCAACCTTCTCTGGAGTATTTTTCAAACTTCTCGAGGATTGATGCAAAACCTTTATCGATTTCATCATTGATGGCCTCGGTGTCTTCGCGGTTCAAGATCACAAGGGCATCACTCCAAAACCACGGGCGTGAGGTTATAATTGATGTGAAGCCTTCTTTGGTTAAATGACCAGGCGTGGTAAATTCCACACCGAGAATAATATTCACCTTGTATCCGGACGCGAGTGATGTTGCACGCGCGTGCTGCAACGTTGATATGATCGACGGACGCATGTTCAAGAAAATTCATAGCGTCTCTGCCTGGTTTGTATGTGTTTGGGATGACTGCATGATAATCTTCCAAATCGCCGACGCACTTGTGCAACTTGAACTCGTGGACTTGGGCTCGTTGATGTGCATACGCGGCAGATTCAGCGGCTATAGTGGCTGCGATACGAGATCGGTTTTGTTCATCAGCGACCACCCGTGCGATTTCGACCCTCTTGGCCCGTGAAGGAATTTGGATATGCAACTGCGCTGCTCTTGCACAAAGCTGTCTCACGGTCAAACGCGATTCTTCAAGGTGAAGTCCTAATAACGCAAGTATGTCAGCTTTTCCTGCACCTCTTTGTATCATTATTTCACGGTTTTGTGTGGATTGCCTGAGTTGATTCACAGTTTGCCTTGCAACCGGCTAATGTTCATCCAGGGGAAGTTGCCTTGCAACCGGCCCTGGCTAATCCGCGAGTCCTAATAGTGCAAGTATATCTGCTTTTCTTGCACCTCTTGGTATTCTTATTCCACGGTCTCGCGCGGATTGCCTAAGCTGATTTCACGGTAGGCATACTTATAATAATAATCATTTATCTAATTGCTTATTCAGCAATGATGTTAAAATTATTTTTACTTTATCAGCATCGGAAACCACAATCGCTTCCATCCTGGATATTATTTCATTAACTTCTGTGTCTTTTTCAACGACGTCGACAGCATCGTTGGTTTTTTCCTCAACAGCGACATCAGATCTGCATGGTCGGCATAGCTGAATACACGACTTGACTCCGATGCCGCATTTGAGGCATGGTCTAGCGCCGGTACCAACACGTAACGCGAACAAGTGAGATTTACAGTGTTCGTAATGACAAGTTCTGCTGCAAAGTTCACGTTTTCCAAGACAAACACTTTTGCATCGATTGCGTCCCTGTGCCATCGGACTATTATATATACACGAGGATTGTATTCTCTAAAAGTATCTCAACCAATTCTTTTTTTGTACTCCTTTCTCCTCTCAATTGCTGCCTTGAGCAACTTTTCATGCATCATGTCCTTTATTTCAGGTAGTACTTCACGTTCTAGAGTATACTGTAGTGGATAATATTTGATCGTACGACCATTAACCGTAAAAGACCTTTCATCCACGATAATAATTTAATAAATCAGGATAGCGCTTCGTAAGCAAACTGTCTAACCAGGATGCAGAGACTGGGGATCAGCAAAGAATAGCTTTTCTTGCTCGGATAAAATTTTATCCAAGCCGTATTTGGCCAAATCACTTCCTACTTACCACTACCAAGTATCACACCAACTCGTAAATGATCATTTATGTGCATTTGCATCCACTGATTATAACGTGTAACAGTGTTACAGTGTTTGTATATTTTCTCTATGGTAAATGTGTCTTCTTACTTGAATATCCGCTGAAGAAACGGAACCATACTCTTCCCTGTACTGTTTTTGCATTGTCTATGATTGTCTGATATTCTTTCTCGCTGTTAAGTGAATATATTATACATACGTGTAACCTCCATTGGTGTTTTAATATATTATATGCCGAAGGCATCTCTCTAATTAATTTGTTCTTGGCGGTGATCGTGAAGATCTTTGCTGTCTTCGTTGTCTTTGTCGTCTCCACTGTCTTAGTTGTCTTCGCTGAATATTTCACTGCCTTCGCTGGATGTGTCACTGTCTTCAAGGTCATCAATGGTCACTCGCACCGGTGACTCACTTAACGTTAGCAACTTAAAGTTTTCTTGCACGATATCATACAATGACTTTCCACGCTGTTTGTTGTATTCATCACCAAGTTTTCGGCGTGCACGTTCTAACTTGATCCCTAACGCGGTTAATTTTTCAATGTGCTCCGGATACATGTTTCATACAACATTTGTTGAGGCCTCTTTGACAAACTGATATGATGCATTCAGGCCAAACATTGATTTAATTTTTTCTGTAACTGTACAAACACACCATTTATCGGTCAATTTAATCCCTGCATTGGCCACAGATGCGCATTCTTTCACGAAGCTGCGCGTGTCAAACGGTGATGTTTTCGATGACATATATTACTCGCTGTGATTATTTACTAAAATATTCTCGCGGTGGCACAAAGTGGTCTCAGCTCGATTAGTAAACTTTACTCGGTCTCTATCGAAGATAAAACCATTACCACGGCGGAGTTCGAGACGGTGGTAGCTGAAATGGAAAAAAGCGGATACGACCAGCTATCAGCGGAGCAGAACCGAAACAAGGATGTGATTTACAGGCAGTAAAAATCGGGTAAACGGTTGAAAAAGTTTAACTTCCCCCGAGGGTCTTCTCGCGGGAACCTTGATGAAAAGCGCAGTCAGTGTTTTACCCCCCAAGGGGATTCACTCGCATTTGCAAAAAAGGTCAGGTCATGGGGTTTAGAAGACGTTGACCATATCAGTAAGCCCGGTTTAAACTCCATTATCACACTACCACTTATATAGGATAGGTAACGAGTTTGTGCTCCACGTATGTAAATTTATTACCACTGGGGCTTTGAAAAGCCTTCTAGTGACCTTACTAATAAGGGGTCTGAGAGAGAGAGAGAGAGAGAGAGAGAGAGAGAGAGAGAGAGAGAGAGAGAGAGAGAGAGAGAGAGAGAGATGATTATTTAGCTGAGAAAGATAGGGTATTTAATAGTAATTCATACTTTTTATGTGGATTGGTAGGTTCTTTAATTGAACTTTCATGTAACTGAGTAACTGAGTTAAATAAAGTGTGTTCCACTGTTATTATACAACAAAAGTTGTTATTTAAACAATTAAGAAAACAAAGTTCTAAAAAATGTGTCAGGCAAGTAATAAGCAAGTCAACATTGCAGTCAGCTCCTGTAACAATTCTTTTGGTCATATCATATAGTGCTGCCAGTTTCAAATTGGACAAGACAATTTTAAAATATTATATTTTGTACCTAGAGGTGATATATCATGTTTGGAATTATGGAAGTTATTGTAAATAGATCAAATAGATTTGAACAGTTTAATGAATGTAAGGCTTTCTAATATTTTGATAAGCATGAATATTTTATTGTATAATCAAACATAATAATTTATGATTCAGTTAGATTCAAGGTTAAGTAATTTTTTCCTTTCTTTTTTTGACAATTAAATATGTCACATGACTTTCTTTGTATTGGGCAATGTGCTAAGAATTGAAACTGCATGCATATATATAGACAGACTGCTTTCACAGTGATTAGAAACGATGATTAAAAATCCGCAAGTTTAATCAACCTGGCCTAGAATTAAAATAGAGTATAGACCAATGTTTCAAATTATCGCCCACTGCTTTCTTTTTTTTTTTTTCTTTTTTTCTCCCATGACAATTTGCTGATTTGACATCTACTTCTTCAGTAATTAACTTTGTATCGCATTTTCTTTGGTATGTCATGCGATTATAACAAGGCAAACACGGGAATCAAATACATATTTCCCACAATATAAAAATCAAGGTTATATACATTCATTCTTTTCTTGATGGTACAACAAACGTGTTGACTCTTATTAAAGAATGACTAAAAGGATAATGTTTCGGTTGAGAAATCATTTACAGTATTTACAATCGAATAAAAAAATAAAGATAGTTAGGAATATATACCTACCGACAGCAAGGAGGCAAGAAATTGAAGCATTTTGTTGTTAATTATATTTTGTTTATCAATAAATATATAATATTAGTATTTGACGTTTAGTGATGTAATGAATCACATGAATATACTTATTCCTTGCGTCAAGTATTTTTTGTTTAGAATCGGTACATGCTAAAACAAATTAAAACACAAGCTCTTGTGAGCTTTTTCTACTGACTACAAGACATGAACAGCACAAATCACATATTCACAATACACAGCTCAACAGAACAATGTAGCAACTCGTATATTACACATCACACAGCGACAGTGGCTGGCATACATACATACATACATACATACATACATACATACATACATACATACATACATACATACATACATACATACATACATACATACATACATACATACATACATACATACGTACGTACATACATACAAATAGTAACATGATACATATACACATATGCATATAGTAACACACACACACACACACACACATATATATATATATATATATATATATATATATATATATATATATATATATATATATATATATATATATATATATATATATATATATGAAATAAACTGACAACAAACAGTGCAAAAGTAGTTTTTAACTAGCCTAAGCGCTTTCGACTCTACCTGAGTCTTTATCAAAGAATAAACATCAAACATTTTCATTAATTCAGTTAGAAATAGTTATATCAAATATAAACTTTTGCAATTTCAACACTTGGTTGTGTTCATTGTTTGTCGGGTCTCTGTTTTGTGTTGCCTTTGACAAAGACTCAGTGAGAATCGAAAGCGCTTAAGCTATTTAAAAAACAGTTTTGCACTGTTCGTTGTCAGTTTATTGCATTATATCTTAATCAATTCCTGACACACGCGATCCCTTGTTCGCCATATGAGTTATATTCTTTATAGATATACAACACTATACAGCCACATTACATTAAACATACAATGATTAAATAAGCAACGTTGTATCATACACATTAGTCAAATTGCATTAACATTATATTCTAAGATGAATTAAAATTTAAATGCAGAAAAGTAAAAACACGGATATTATGCTATTTTATAATTAAAAAAGGCAGGCTGAAAACAAAATGGCAGCAAAAACCAAAGCAATCAAATCAGATCAGCAAATGATTTTAGAAGTAAGCGTATACAGTTAGCTAGCAAGCAAGCAAGATAAAAGGATTGGACTTCATATCCAGTATTTGCTCGTTGTATTCCCTTAAATATTTGGCACGCACTGCAGCATTCGCCTTTCCAGCTAGTAATTAATTTTTGGAATTAATTATAACTGCTGGCATGTCGAGCTTCGTCGTCTGGGAGGGAATTCTACAGTTTAGCAACTCAAGTGGCGGCGCGGCGGGGGGGGGGGGGGGAGAGATGCAATTGCCCCCGGGTGCCGGGGAGCTTTTTTTTTAGCTGTAACCGGGGCGTAGATGGGGGATTGTGGGTTGGAGGTTGGCACCGACATCAAATCTATTTTCTGTGGCAAAGTAGAAGGGCCAATAAAGAACATTGTCCCCGGGCGCCTCAGACCTTCGCGCCGCCCTGAGCCACTCTATACTTAAAACTGTTTATACCATTTACCTTGTTGACTGGACTCGGGGTGTATTAAACATGTTTTTGTACTTATTTTATCTATTTTGAACTTACAGAGTTTTTTCTGTTTACAAAATCTTTAGTATGAGTTGGGCATTAACCATAAATGCCGTCCGTCACACAATATTGTTAATCTCAACTATTTCTGCAGTTATACACATACATGTTAGTATTTGAGTCCGTGCGACCACGAGTAGGTACATACAATGTACTTATCTACTCATGTATATAATGTACACGTTATTACATACAGGAGTATAAGTAAGTTATGTATGTATGTATGTATGTATGTATGTATGTATGTATGTATGTATGTATGTATGTATGTATGTATGTATGTATGTATGTATGTATGTATGTATGTATGTATGTATGTATGTATGTATGTATGTATGTATGTATGTATGTATGTATGTATGTATTTATGTATGTATGTATGTATGAATGTATGTACGGATGGATGGATCGATGGACAAAATTGGTGGATGTAAAGTTTCTGGCTTGAGTGGTTGCATGTATATATACTTGGATGGATGAACGGATGGTATAATTTCACTTTCGATGGGTCACAGGAGGCAGGGAGACACGGATTAATGTTTTAGGTCAGGATTATTACTTCACAGGAATGGTACTTTTCTTTACAATTTTGAAGCAAAAGACTAACACGATATTGAAGTAGTAAAACAAAAATCACTTGCGGTTATTGTATGTATATGCATTCGTACCTACTGATTTCAGCTTGTCCACCATTTTGACATGGGAAACCAAAGTGAAAAGCTTCTGGAGAAACGAATCTACCAACTTAGTGCCACAAAAGATGATTTTCCACCGCAGCCTACCCACAAGGTAAAGTTCTACAGCTTCATATTTCGTACATGTGCAAGCTTTAGCCGGAAAATACATCAACTTCCAAGACCCCTCTCTCCCACCCAACCCCCTTTGTGACCGTAGAATTTCGAAAACAGATCAGAGTATATTGCTGATTCAATACTTCCATAAATTTGTAGTACAAGAGTACTGAAAGTTCAATGAAACGTTTACCTCTCTCTCTCTCTCTCTCTCTCTCTCTCTCTCTCTCTCTCTCTCTCTCTCTTAAACAATGAATCTGAAAGGGTCTTTCAGACATGTAATGTATTATATGATTAAACTTCCAGACCAACTGTGTGTGTGTGTGTGGGGGGGGGGGGGGGGGGGTAAGATACGCCGTTTTGCTCTTCGATATGCCATTTTTTCCTTTCAATTTCACAATAAATTAGCTCTTCGACATCTTTTGTGCACATTATATATACTTTTGTTTTTGGTTTAATTACAAGTTACAGGTTAAAATCTCCCATAGGTCATTGAAATATATAATATGTAATTCTTTGAGAAGCAGTTTTAACAAAATAATTAATGAAACTAAGATCATACGATACCGACGTTCTTTATTCTTTGATGCTGCTATATGCCATGAGACAGACTTAATTCAGTCAGTCTGTCTGTCTGTCTCTATCTCTCTCCTTGTTTTTTTTATATATTCCACACGCTTTAGAGTCAACCATGTGGGATATCGTGATACCCTCCGTGTGTCAGTCCCACTTTCAATCACCACCTTTCCTTATATTCACTGGGTGGACATTCACCAAGCTTGATAGTTGTCTTGCCCATGTTCTACCCATCTGCAAGAGGGGTGTAATTATCAGCTCACTCCCCTGGGGTTCCTGAATTACGGTTAATTGTCAATTACAGTGACATTTTGTAATATTTTCCAACCAAACTTTGTACATGCACTCACTGCAGGAAGACACATATAAATTTTGATAGATTTTGAATTAAAATCATGGATCATAGTACCCCAATCTCCCACCCACCCCCCCACCCCCTCTTTTTCATTGGGGCAAGCGAGATAATATGTAATACAAGGTTTTGAGATTTTGCAATGGAGCGCTAGTTTATCGTATATTCTTCTTTCCTCCACAGCCGCAAATATTTCGAGAAGAGAGGGTTACAAACTGGACGGTGAGTCAATTATTCTAGTTTACTTATATATTACCCATAGCAGAGTTATATTATTTTCCTTTCAGTGGTATTCAATCAAGCAGCAGGGCGTCTGATCATAATTGCTACAGATAAAGCCCTGGAAATAAGATTAAGATTCAAGACGGCACACACACACACACAAATATATATATATATATATATATATATATATATATATATATATATATATATATATATATATATATATATATATATATATATATATATATGTGTGTGTGTGTGTGTGTGTGTGTGTGTGTGTGTGTGTGTGTGTGTGTGTGTGTAATATCAGATGCCTTTCCTAATAATCTTGGGTCCTATATTTCAACACTTTCTGCACCTGTCGCAAAAAGTCATGTAAAGAAACGCAATGAAGACGAATAATTAATATAAGAGTGTGCTTGCTGTATTTATATACAGGATCTTACGCAAGTATTTATTTGATATTAAATTTATGGAACAAATTGAATACTATTATGTGCCATGAACTGCTTGCAGCGAGTGTCAAAATATACTATTCAACGAGTTTAATAAATTTTAAGTCAAACAAACATGCGTGAGATTCAGTTTATAACATACCGTTAATTGCTTTGGATTACTCATTGACGTTGCTATGTGTCGTTGTTAAGAGGTAAAAAAAAAAAGAAGAACTTTATGTGTTAATTATAGATGACAAATTGTAGTGTTTGTACCTTTTGATATTGTGGGTGAGACCAAAGTAACAGGCGAACTTGCGACCCCAATGTAGACCATAATATTCAACAATACAAGCACATATAGGATCTTACACGAAAGTTCCTTTGATATGACATTTATGAAACGAGTTGACTACTGTATGCCACTAGCTGATTGCAGCGAGTGGCATATTGTATTATTGAACAAGTTTCATAAATAGCGAGCGTATATTGTATTACTGGACGATTTTCATAAATAGCGAGTATATATTGTAGTATTGAATGTAACTTTCAAACAGCAAAACATCCATTGAAAATTTTCTTACCTAAAGATAGAGCGGAAAAAGTTATGTTTACACTGAAAAATTCAGTGTCAACTTTAAATGACTTTTAAACTCATTTGTTGCTTTCAAGAACCGTGGTTGAAACGGCTACGGCAATGGCAATACACATCGTCCGAATTGTGTACTGCAGATAGCTTGCGCAATGATACAAATGCGAACAGGTCATAAAGTCTCTCCTATCTACAACATTAATCGAGACAGACAAAAAATAATGAAAATAGTCATCGATTCAATTTTGATCTAGAATTGATTTACCCTTTACAAAGAATAACGAGGAAATGAATTGTAAGAAATAACAATTACAACAACGGCTTTTTCGACTAGAAATTGGACTAAAGACGCCTTGCATGTAGCTAGGTCGACCAGTTCAAAACGGCCTGTTTGCAGGACACTTAACTTTAACAACTACTCGTTTCGGTACGTAAATGTGTTGTAAATAATGTTTATCTTGATTATTGTGAACGGATTTTCAAGTGATGATGGAAATCGGGAAGTTTTTGTTACTTTGTGTGCACTAAGCTCGCAGTAGAAGGTCAAAATAGTCCACGAGTCATGATAAAGGTCACATGTGAGGTAGGCTAGATTTATCATGTACTTGTGTTCTACACTAGAAAACACGATCATACACATATAGGAATGTAAGAATTTGCATTAACCCATGACATTTCTACATCACGTTCTTAGGTATTACGCGTCGTTGTGACCAACGATTTTTATGATACAACGTCATGACAATAATACAGGGGGTCGCTATGGCGGTAATTGTATTTTAACATTACGGGAGTTACTATGGGGTTCTATAGGAATTTAACATTACGATAGACGGTATGGTTCTCTATGTGAATTTTAACAGGATGGATACACTTAATGACAGACAAGCATATACTTTTTAGAACTAAGAGAACAGCGAGTCACATACACGGTCGCTTTCTCTGCGAGACTTCTGGCTTAAATTTCTTGAATCTGACGGTGTATGCTTTCGTTCGAAATTTTCTGAAAGTCACCTTCCTCACGGGTTGGATATGGAGATAATCCTCGGGTGGGATAGGGCGACTTTCACTCCTGGAAGATCTTGACTCTGTCGGTCTATGGCAGTCTGTCGGTCTATGGCAGTCTGTCGGTCTATGGCAGTCTGTCGGTCTATGGCAGTCTGTCGGTCTATGGCAGTGTTGATGGTCGTAATGCATAGGGATCTTTAGTCTCCTCATCGCAATTGCTAGGATGTACTTGTGTTAACACCGCTCTCCTCATGTTGGCTGACACAGAGCATTATCGACGACGCAGTGGCTCCATTTCTGACTTCTGTATGAAGTTTTGTGATCGTTTCACGATTACACTTGCTGGTGGTATAAATTTATTAATCGATCGTACTCTCACTATAGCCCTGTTCAATAAGGGTTGTTTATCTCCCCTGATTTATTACCTCCCCTTGCGTGCTCTTCATCAATAAAGATAAAATTGACGTATTGACAAAATTTTGGGGAGCAAAAATGGCAGACGCAAAACCTGATGTATCTGAGAGAAAATTGCTAAAGTTCGTAGTTCTTACAGACATTATTGTTGTTTATGCAGCAATTACAGAGGGAAATGTGTTAACAATAGAACTTTTAGGACTATTTGGGATTTAATTCACAATACTGTAAGTTCTTTTTAATATTTTCACTTTGTATTCTAGGGAAAAAAATTGTTTGTTGAAGTTTACAAAACTTGTTGGTTTTCGCTTACTTAGTTTAAGACCATTGAGTAGAGTCGTAACACCGTGTACAATCAAAAGTTCTTGAACTGTTCAGTACAAGATAATTGTACAAATCTTCTGTTCTGAACAATGGCAAATGAGTCAAATCACTATCCCATACGCCGTTTAAAGTCCATGGCTCCGGAATCTGTTCTCCGAGAGGCGTACACAATATTTCTGGATGACGTTTGTTGGGGGCGCTCTACAGATAATACATGCTTCTGAGAGAGTGACAGGTGTAAGATGAAGTATTTTGCATTTGCAACATGCACAATGGAGAGAATGTTGGCATACCTCTAGGTTACTTTCATGTACTGTGGCTGAAATTTCTTTACATATTGTACTTGTGGAAACTGGACACGATCTAAGCACACAGCAGACAAAATGGCCGCTCCAAAGTACTCGAAAAATCATCCTGAATTAGTCAAAAGTGCACTATTTTCAGCAGTTATTAAAATAGGGAAACGAATTTTGCCAGAGCAGACAATACCAGCCTCTGAAAGTACTATGAATGAATTAAAAAATATCCAAAAAGTAAAAAAAGTTATCTGCTCTTTTTTTTATATTTACCTTTGAAGTCCAGAAAGTGAAAATGACCAAGCGGAGCTAGCAGTTTTTTGAGAGGTGCACATCTTAAGTAAGACCAAGCTGTATACTCTATAACCCAAATTTCACCATTCAATCATACACCAAAATAAAGGGAATTCAAAGTTCTTTTAACAATACCTAAGATATACAAGGTCTTTTTTAAATAGCCAGGACAGCCAGTGAGGAAAACCTGGGTAATTCTTTTTCTTTAAAAATCTAACCCTATGCAAAGTACGAAACTGGAGAGCGCCACCTGTTGTCATTCTCATTGTCGTCTATTTGTATTTCACGTGCGTACGCGTGCCTAAATTGACAAGTCCTTGAGCACGCTTGATCAATTCAGATTTATTCCCTGATACGTGTGCACCTCTATCTCTTAAATAAACCTTCAATTCACGCACTGAAAGCTTGTCAAAAGAGCACGGGTCATCGATTCCTTTGTTAGACGTCATTGCATCGGATTTTTTGCTCACCGGAAGTAGATTTAACAAATAACGATAACTCGCGCAAGGGAGGTAACAACCCTTATTAAACTGAACTATATATATATATATATATATATATATATATATATATATATATATATATATATATATATATATATATATCCCGACTTACAACGGTTACAACGTTCAGTGCAACTTGTTAGTTTGAAAGAATGAGTGTTTGTTTGTAAGAGTCAATAGATCACATTTATCACTATGCGTTGGATTGTATGTGTGGGTGTGGGTATTTGTTTGTAAGAACGAGTGTTTGTCATCATAATAAATTATACCCCTAGCCCACTATACATCAGTTTGTAAGAACAGTATTTGTAAGTATGTGGATATGCTGTAGCGTACTAATGGGGGGGGGGGGGGCGGGCGGACGGGGCGGTGTCCCTGGGCGCCAGAGGTCTTGGGGCGCCAAAACAGCTGATAAAAATTCGGGCAATTTGGGCCATCATCGTCGCCCGGGCGCCATTTACCCTTAGTACGCCACTGTGGATATGTCATCACAACATATCATAACCATTGTTCCCTGTTAGTTTTGTATGTAAGTGTGGGTATTTAGTATGGATGAATGTATATTAATCACTATACCCTACTCTCCATACCCATCTCATTAGTTTGTTTGTAGGTGTGAATGACGGATTGCAAGTATAAGTGTGTTTGTCTTTATACCATATATATACCCCATACATAGTTTATAAATGCGTGAGTGTTGGATTATAAGTAGGTGTAATATTTATTATATCATCATATTTAATATCCCTTATACATGGATTTGTAAGTGTGTGACTGTTTGTCTTCAAAAGTGTGTGTGTGTGCGTGTGTGTGCGTGTGTGTGCGTGTGTGTGCGTGTGTGTGTGTGTGTGTTATCATATTATATCCCCCACACCCATTATTCTTCTATTTGTAGGTATGGGTGATTGTAACATTAACTCATTAAGACCAGGAGCTTCATCGCATTTTCACTTAAGACTGGGGTAGAAGAGAAAGTTTTCATGTTATTCCCAATGGCATCCAAGCACGTCTGACTGAGAGGGATTTTCCTATTAACAGTTGCTTAGATATGTTAGAGAGGTTGTTTTGGATTGGTTATCACGCCCGCGCATGAGCAGATGGGTGAAAATTGGACTTCTTTTATTTATTCATTTATTTATTGCGTACTAGACCCGTAATTGTTGCCTGCTTGTTCTCTTTTACACCAAATCCCAAAGTTACATTTTTTTTTAAAACAAAGATTCATCTGTCTGTATGAAGTTTAGTCAGGTCTGCTTTAGATCTAATGAGAGGAAGTCTAACATCCGGACAAAAACTGCGGTCCTGCCACCGCCGATTTTTTTAGTAAAGAAACTTGGGTCTCAAAATTTTGTTTTTTTCCTGATGTATTTTTTAATGTGTGTAGAATCTCTACGTTATTTGATATCGGTGTAAAGCTACATCCTTCTTCTTTTCTCTAATACCACCCGCTTGGGTCTATCGTGAACTTGTGGTAACGTCACAGGCCATGGAAGAAGGGTACTACATCGTGACGTAAAATTGCGTCTCTCGGCCTTAATGAGTTTAGTGTGTTTATTATCCTATCTATCTTCCATACTCATTATTCGTCTGTTTGTATGTATGAATGTTTGTCTGTAAAATTAGGCGTGTTTGTTAACCCTATCCTATCCTCCATACCCATTGGTTTGTTTGTATGTGTGAATGTTTGTCTGCAAAAATAAATATGTTTCGTATCATATATTATACACCATACATATTATCAATGTGTGTGTGTTTGAGTGTGTATGTTTGTAAGTAAGGGTTTTCTCAGACTATAATACGCCTTCTCTATTTGTAGACATATTAGTTTCTAAGTGTGGGTTGTTAGATTGTAAGTGTTTATCTGTCATTAGGTAAAAATTATCATTTTAATTTGCTTTTTCAGACACCACACCGATATTTTTCTTGTTTTTATATAGTATAGTAGTACAGAATAGAACTTTGTTCGGAATGATGTAGGCGTCTGGCCCATACACTGAATATATCGTCGACCCTCCTAACTTCTAAATTATCCTTGAATCGTGCGTCATGTTTCTCGCGACCTCACGCGCTTGTTTTAAGATCCTGATGTCATCAACTGAGTCACTAGCGTTCGTTGACAATGACAGTAAGTGCTGATTAAGACATATTCTATGAAATGAAATTTAAATACGTACTACAATTCAAATTGAAAAAAATACAATGAAAATGGCCAATTTTACTAATGCCACATTTGCCTCAAGTTTGTGGCCCTGGCGTGCGTGTTAGCTGTTCAAGCCAGGGCCGCTGTTCACATGTTGGTTTTCTTGACCTTTTTATTAGTAGGAAATCCCCGACAGAGATATCTCAGATGGCAAAAGCAATGCAAAATCTTCGTTTCTATAACATGCACTTCTTATATCATGTTAGAAAAAATAAATCCAATGGAAGAGTTTGCAGTATGAAATTCTTTAATGTAGGGAGAGAAAATCTTTGTTGTGACATAGCCTGAAGAAAAAATATCTTTTCAAAGTTCAGCGTATCGTTAAATACGATAATTATATAGAAATAGCTTGAAAAAAAATTAATAAATGCATCCTTTTTTATACTTTTGGCATCATTTTCTATATGTGTTTATTGCAGTCAATATGCGTATGAAAGGAACGAAATATATTAACAAATGCAATTAATGAAAATACAGAAAAATTATAAACGATATATTTCCACACTTTGGCCTAACTGTCACATTCCAATCTTACGTCACGTGGCCTTTATTTCAGGGGCACGAACCATGGATGAGCTTCCGGAAATTGACAAATTTTGACACGCTCAGAAAAACGGTAGCTCGCAAAGGAAATATAGAGTTTATAAACATTTTTTAACGATGAATAAATTAAGTTAATATAGTTGAACACATTCTATGGTGAGTTTAATAGTTTATCACAATATTATAATTTAAGCGTTAAAATTCACGTTAAGGTCACGAAATATGGCGGTTCGAGGATAATATAATGAAGCTTTTTTTTTTCTTCAGAAGTCTAAGAGACGCGCACCTGCGGCAAATATATTGAATATGATAATATTAACCAGTATGAAAAAGTTTCTGAATATATAAATAATTTGACGGTTAAATTACTGTACGCTGTACCAAGATGAAAATCGATATGCATGCAACTACACAATTTAGAACTATAGTTGTGAATTTGCCAAGAAGCAGTTGGTACACAATTAATAGTTAGGATTTGGAACAATTTAATTCAATATATTGCCTCTTCTGTATCCTTTGTCAGCTTTATGTGTTTGAGAGTAATCAAGCTAGCACTTAGAGCTGACTTGGGTATACCTAGCTTGCATGATTAGAAGCCTGTGAAATATTTATGTCCCATTCGCTCTAATGTAATCGAATTTGAGTTCAATTTGCAAAGAGTATAGATTGTCAACTGGTAGAAATTTATTCAGCACGTTAGTTACAGCCATTAGGGTAGCATCTGGGGACTATGACGAATTAAAGAACTTAAAAGATTGGTTGCTGAGTGTTGAAACATTGAAATCACTAAGCCTTGAACAAAAAGTAGAATTAGAGAATTATGTGAAGGGAACAATTGAGAAAATAAATTAAAATGTTAAGTTACAATTGTGTGAAGGACTTAACCGATCATTCAAAGAGAAGAATCTAACTATTGTGACAATTGTTGCAGATATAGGCATGATCGATACCTCT
Source organism: Margaritifera margaritifera (assembly GCA_029931535.1). NCBI lineage: Eukaryota > Metazoa > Mollusca > Bivalvia > Unionida > Margaritiferidae > Margaritifera > Margaritifera margaritifera. The sequence goes on along the minus strand of JAQPZY010001468.1, from coordinate 631,121 downwards.
TTTGCATTGATAATTAGAAAACCTTGTAAAGGGAGTAATAACTCTTACTCTTACACCTGGTCCACCTGGTCCTAGTCCACTTAGTCCAGCTCGATTCATCGACAAGATTAAACAAGGTTTGAGAAATATTGCAGAGTATTTGAAGAAGTTAGCTGATATAGCGATAATTTGGCTATTCTCGACTGCATCAAAGATATTTTCATTCCTGCCTGATAATGTCATACTTTTCATCCTAGCTCTAGTTGGGCTGGTATTTGCAATAGCTATAAAGAGTGTGGAGAAGAGTATCAAACGAGTTCCATAGGACTTTACATCTGACTCGTCCACTCGTCCGGACCTCGGAAGTGGGCGACTTGGACGAGGACGTCTGACGTCCGGACGACTTCCGGATGTTTTGAAAAAGTCTTTTTCTTTTAGAACGTTTGAAGTTTTGAAAATGTCTCCCATATTCCTACTACTTTACCAGCCAAAGAAATCATACTCCTGCTACAGTCATAACCAATATGTACGACTGCTTATTGATCTCATGATCACTGTTTTCTAATCACGTGTACTTGTACTTGTAGTTGTAGTTGTACTTGTACTTCTTATTCTGGTTGCTTGGTTCGTGTTTGCCCTATGACGAATTGTTACAGAGTTCTTTCCAGAATTTGTGTTTGGATCCTTTTTCTCCTCGCTATTTACTCCAAAGTGAACTTATTGGATAACTTTGTAAGTTATTATTCTATCTAACTCGACTAGCAAACTTCAAAACCATATCACTAGGCAATAGAACGATACCAGCACCACCATTGGCATACTCTAACTTCATTTATTAATCAATGATATACTGTTGGAATCTTATTGTAATGTTCTCATCTGAGTCATATCCTTGCTCACCCAAAATGATCTTTTCAAACAACTTCTTTACTGTGCCTTGGACAGTGGAAATGGACCGTGTGACGGTTAGACAGTGGAAATTGCCTTGCCTTGGACAGTGGAAATGGACCGTGTGACGGTTAGACAGTGGAAATTGCCTTGCCTTGGACAGTGGAAATGGACCGTGTGACGGTTAGACAGTGGAAATTGCCTTGCCTTGGACAGTGGAAATGGACCGTGTGACGGTTAGACAGTGGAAATTGCCTTGCCTTGGACAGTGGAAATGGACCGTGTGACGGTTAGACAGTGGAAATTGCCTTGCCTTGGACAGTGGAAATGGACCGTGTGACGGTTAGACAGTGGAAATTGCCTTGCCTTGGACAGTGGAAATGGACCGTGTGAAGGTTAGACAGTGGAAATTGCCTTGCCTTGGACAGTGGAAATGGACCGTGTGACGGTTAGACAGTGGAAATTGCCTTGCCTTGGACAGTGGAAATGGACTGAGTGATGGTTGTTCTTTTCTGCACTTGGACATTCCAAACACATATTACATATGACCTGATACTCAGATTTGGCCGCGCTATTCCTTCCTCCATTAGTCCTTAGATATCCTAGAGAAAAAAAAGTCCATCTAACAGCAAGTGTAAATATCAAGTTAATTTTATCAGGGGACATCCTTCTGCAGTATTCAACAGTACAAGATCTATAATTGTACTTACGTTTATATGCATCTAATACTTTGGGATGTGTAGGTTCTCCCAATCCTTCAGATACGGTTTCGTGTTCTTCAGGACCATTTTAAATTAGATATCTATTCCTTCCACTAGCATATCTCCAGTGCGTACTAGGAGAGATATTAAAATTGTTGCAGATGATATTAAATTGGTTTAGTTTGATACTGTTACTAATTGAGTTGAATGATTGGTCATCGGGTAATGATATCGAACAATTCAGATAGAAGCTTTCTGATCTGAAAGTATACGTGAAATCTGTAAACACTCTTCACTAATTCTGGTATGTTTGAATCTGCTAAGTGCCAGTATGATATTTCACATCCAGATGATCATCACCATACAGCCCAATTATTATGATTTTGCCAAGTTGATATATCACACTTTGCACTATATCAAGTCATACTACTATTGCTATCAAATTTAAGATCGTAATCTTTGAAAATGTCTAGTGGCTTGTACATAAAAAGAAGTCATTCTCCTCCGTAGTGTATTTTCATCGCGTTAAATAGATTTTACTTGTTCAATTCTTTAACTCAAGTTACCACATTTAATGTATTAAAGGGAGTTGCTGGACAATGATAACTATGTTGCAAGGATAATTGTTTGAATCTATCATCCATTTACATGATCTATTTTCAAACGTTTCCACTATCCATGAATCAGTAGCATAGTAAATGAGGATACCACCTAACCCTATCATATATCCTCACGCTTCACACTTCATACCTCATAGAGCAGTGGTTCCCAACCTTTTTGAGTATGAGGACTCCTTTTAACCTCCAAAAATTGCACTGGCCCTCACATGCTAAATAGTTGTACTTTTAGGCTGTGGTGGGGATAAACATTTATCAGCTTGGCGCGCTAAATTCGAACATGCCTTGCTGGCAGCGGCGGGGATAACAGAGGAAAGCAAGAGCTGACTGGAGGAGTAATACTTGCTGCGAAGCTATGTGAATTGGCGGACCCCTGGGAATAACCCCGCGGCCACCCAGGAATCCGCGGCCCACAGGTTGGGAACCACTGCCATAGAGCATAGACCAAAGATCATTATACACACCTAACACTCCATACCTGATACATCATAGATCAAACATCATAAAAACTTCACACCTCATACTTCATACGTCATAGTTCATGGTTCATTCTTCATACTGTACGTTTCATACATCACTCATTTTACTTCAAACATCATACTTCGCAGTTCATACTTCGCATACGCGAATCTTACACTTCACCATTCTTTCACTTCATACCTCGTACATCTTTCATAATAGTTTCATAGTCATCATGAAGACATTTCACAGTTTTCTGGTAAAGTGGTATCCATATTTACTATACTACCTCTCTCTCTCTCTCTCTCTCTCTCTCTCTCTCTCTCTCTCTCTCGTTACCGTCCCAAACGTAATGTTAAATTCCCACAATCTCCATGCCAGCCCAATGGTAATGTCGAATTCCCATAGACCCACATTGTGACATCCGTGATGCTAAGTTCCCATAACCTCCATAGTTAAATTCCCATAACCTTCTGACTAGCCCAAAGGTAATGTTAAATTCCCATAACTCCCATACCAGCCGAAATGTAATGTTAAATTGCCATTGTGACATCCGTAGTGTTAAATTCCCATAACCACAATAGCGACCCCATAGTCTACTCATTACACTAATAAAGCCCATCATTATTCGATAATGTAATTTGTATATTATATACCTCTATGTATTAAGTAATAAATTATATATAAATTGTTCTCTATAAAATTACAAAGTGTAAAAATATTCTTGAACATTTTTCTTATTGGATTGCACATAAATGCATTGTACATAATAGAAAATGTGTAAGGACAACAAAAAACAAAAACAAAAAAACAAAACAAAAAACAAAAAAAAAAAAAACAAAACGCATTAACAATAAATGGTCATGGTCAAGCAAAGAGTTAATAAACAACAATGTTTAAAACAAAATGTAAGAAGACTTGATGTTTCCAATGGGGATATATTATTAAAGTAGGTGACAATCCATGCTTTACATTTGTAGACAATGCATGCTTTACATCTGTAGACAATTTTAATGCATGCTTTATATCTGTAGACAATGCATGCTTTACATTTGTAGACAATGCATTCTTTACATCTGTAGACAATGCGTGCTTTACATCTGTAGACAATGCATGCTTTACATCTGTAGACAATATTAATGCATGCTTTACATCTGTAGACAATATTAATGCATGCTTTACATCTGTAGACAATATGAATGCACGCTTTACATCTGTAGACAATATGAATGCATGCTTTACATCTGTAGACAATATTAATGCAGGCTTTACATCTGTAGACAATATTAATGCATGCTTTACATCTGTAGGCAATGCATGCTTTACATCTGTTTGACAATACATGCTTTCCATTTGTAGACAATACATGCTTTCCATTTGTAGACAATGCATGCTTTACATCTGTAGACAATGCATGCTTTACATCTGTAGACAATGGATGCTTTACATCTGTAGACAATGCATGCTTTACATCTGTAGACAATACATGCTTTCCATTTGTAGACAATGCATGCTTTCCATTTGTAGACAATACATGCTTTCCATTTGTAGACAATGCATGCTTTACATCTGTAGACAATATATGTTTTATCTGTACACAATGTACATGTTCAAAATTTATACACATATTTGAATACGAAAGAACATCTTGTATCACACGCACACGCATGCATGCATGCACGCAGATCTCATAAAATGGTATAACTAATTCAATAAAACCCTATCCTGTCGGAGAGATTTGTCCCTAAGGAAGAAAATATTTTCAATCTATTTTGACAGAATCCTTGTAGTTAAAGGAGACTTTAATGTGACGTGATTTTTGATAATGTTGCGTCATGATATACCTACTGTAATGCATATTATTTAAATTAATGTAAAATAATGGAATTCAACTGATTCTACAGGATATGGCTCCGAAATATGCCACGAATAGAACATCGGGACCTTCAGAATATACCTCAAGCTACATCACGGAGGTGAGTTAAATAATAATAATAATAATAATAATAATAATAATAATAATAATAACAACAACAATACAAACAGAATAAAATGTGTGTATTGGAATTGCGTATTAACATTTTAATTTTTTTTTATTTGAGGAGGCTCGCTATTTTTGAATTTTCAAAGCAAAAGAAGTGATCGTCTTGGGCATCGTCATAGTCATCTTTGTATTGGCAGTCTTTTTTTCTAATCATTTTGTATTTGTCCAATAGAGAGTGAATTAAGTAATTTGTATTGACATTCTCTGTGTTGTCATTGAAATTATTCTCATCGTGGTAGTCACGACCTTCTTCTTCGTCGACGTCATGATTATTGTCGTTGTCATCATCATCATCATCATTATTACTACCAACACTATCAGTGAATTTCACAATTGCAAAGACATCACCATTACATCAATATCATCATAGCTCCTTTTCCACCATTATTACTGTTATGATTATTATCGCTATCAACATCATCAACTCAAGAAGCAATTTTCTCTTTTTAGTTAAGAACCAATTCAGCGCCTCTATACCCCCGCATGAGGACTGCCATTATGCATATGCCCATAGATCCTAAATTCAGTCACCAGATGGATACAAATATTATATTTGGAAGCGACGCTGAGAGGTGAGTATCCACTTAACATTTACAAAATAAAAATAATAAAAAGAAAGAAAATACGTGTGCAGGTGCCCCTAATAGAATACAAATTTGAAGTCTCACAATATAAATCTAATTGGTCGATGTATTCATTCTTCATAAGCAAGGTAATATTTTCGTCTGCTCTTTTAAATAAAAAGGTGTTTAAATAAAATGGAGACGATAGAGACAGCTTTCATTTTATTGAAAAAGGGTATAATATACCATGGAACAGTATCATTTAGTCATCAGCATGGATCTAATAAATGAATTTTTAAAATATCATCATAAACTATTGTATAGAATGCAAAGCAAAGCAAAGTGAACTTGAGAAAATTTGTGCGAGTCAAAATTTGAAAGTTAAAAAAAGGGGGGGGGGCTATTTTTTGTTTGTTTCCTTTCAAATTTTGACTCGCACAAATTGTCTCAAGTTCACTTTGTTCTTCGACTCGTTCTCTATATAATGTAGGGTCAAAGCATTCTCAAAAAGAAACCCACTAGCCCACTGATGCTGGTTAAGACTGGACATAACTACGCAGCAGTTATATTATAAATATTTGAACACTGGGTAAATTACTGCCCATTGATTCATGTTCACCTATTTAAGTATGTATTCAAGGGTCTGTCCATCCAGAAATCTTATGTCGAATATTTGGTCTGAATCTATTCAAGGGTCTGTCCATACAGAAATCTTATGTCGAATATTTGCTATGTATCTATTCGAGGGTCTGTTCATACAGAAGTCTTATGTCGAATATTTGCTCTGTATCTATTCAAGGGTCTGTTCATACAGAAGTCTTATGTCTAATATTTGCTCTGTATCTATTCAAGGGTCTGTCCATACAGAAGTCTTATGTCGAATATTTGCTCTGTATCTATTCAAGAGTCTGTTCATTCAGAAGTCTTTTGTCGAATATTTGCTCTGTATCTCTATACCTATCTTTCAATCTTTGTATATATCTTATCTATATAGCTGCCTACCTGTCTATTTATCTACCTACCTTTCTATTATCTACCTTTCTATCTATCTATCTACCGACGTATCTGTCTATATATCTTTATACAATCCTGTTTATAACCATGAACAGCCTAATCAGCGAGCAACAAAGGATGTATGGGCGGAGCGTTCCAGCATTCGCCAAGGAGAACAATCTAGAAGACACTGGCGAAACGGCCTCTGACACCAATATACGAATGAAGAACATGGACAAAGTCTCACATGTCTTTCGCTCAGGGGATTACAATGATATAGGTACTGCTTTTCATGTACTCCAAAATCAATATAGTATAGCGTCATTAAATTTGTGTGAATTTGGCAACTTTATCACATACACGACATTGATTTATTGTATATAATGCAAAGCAATAAACAAATCGTATATTTAGTTTCTTTACCAAGTTCGCAAAAAAGTTTTAGCTTTCTAAAATTTACTATTTACGGTATTCAATTCAAAATCAGCACAAAGAAAACATCCAAATATCCATGCTGTTGAAAATGGAAATACTAAAAAGGTGATGATTTGATGACAAGACTTATCGTAGTTAAAATTGTTTAAATGTTTTTCGCTTTGCTAGATCTTCAAATTTTGACATATTGACAATGTTTCCACTGGAAATCCTCTAAGCTTTCTAATTCTATAATTTTGTGCACTTTAACCCCCCCTTCCACCCCCCCCCCCAAAAAAAAAAAAGCCCAACAAAAACCAAACAACTTCAAATCGATGTTTCTGTGGGTTTCTTATTACTTTTTTTAAAAAGAAACTCTTATCCGTGTACATCTTCTTTATAGTTGGAAACTTTGAAACAACAGTAACCAATGATTTTGGACCCAGGACTATTCCCCCAGGCGAGGCTGCATTGGCTAAAATGAGGGAGCAAGAAAAGTATGTATTTATCCAGTAGAGAATGAAGTAAGTTATTTTTTATCACCATATTCAAGAGTTTCATAGCTTATGCATATCTCTTAGTAACATTATGACAATTATGTGTTGTACAATATCGTTTTGAAAAATGTTAATTATAATAATTTGGTATTTTAAACCGATATTGTGCGAATGATAAATGCATCTTATTTGTGCCACAAGATCCATTGTCTGTCTATCATAATTTTGTGACGACAGTTTACAGAATGACGCTTTTTTATGTTTGCATCAGCAGATTGTATGTATGTATGTATGTATGTATGTATGTATGTATGTATGTATGTATGTATAGGGTTTGACGGCACGTCAGCACAATACTGGCTATGTAATGTATATATCAACATTGCAAGATTATAATGCAACTTTGCAATTAACTTTATACTAACATTCATATTAAACAAAGACCGAAATTTAAGGTCATGTGGGATCAGATGGTCGGAGGTTTGAGGTTTGGGCATTCACATCTTTCAAATTTTTTAATCACTGACTCATGTTTTATTTGATTCTTGTTTTATTTCCTTATTATTTAGAGACTGAACTTTTAAAATATGTTAGGAAATATCTCTTCTGAAACTGAACAAATGTTTTCTGCATCCAGAGGTACAAGGTGTCAATAAAATATCTTAAGAAAAACAAAAAAAACAAAACAATTTCAACAATTTATTTTCGACGCATGCAGTCATGATATACCACACATACATCAGTGAAATTTATTGGGCGGTTTGATTTTGAATCTGTCTAATTTTCGGGATAAAGGATAAGATTCATGACTTTACTTTAGGCGTGCTTTTATCGATGCAGGCACAATTTCGAAATTTTAGGGTATATCAATAAAGAGAAATTTGCATATGATATTAGTTCTCTTTTCTCTTCAAGTTTTGAAATTGATATATTTTTGTATTTTTGTCAGGTTACGTGCTCAAGGACTACCGATAAGCCAAGCCGATGAGAGAGACGAGTATGCAGAGACAAATCAACTACAAAAGTATGCACGCAGTGTCATCGTGCCAACAATTTTCAAAAGTAAGCACATAATGGTCACAGTATAAAAAAGGAAGAAATAAATAGAGGGTATGTCCATGTAAACTGACCTCTCAACAACTGTCACTCATCAGCTTTTCATCGATGTACCCACCTTATGAAAAGAAAGAAAAAACAAAAGCAAGAAATTGAGCTATCGATATCTGTCAATCATTTTCTGCTCGTCGGTACACACATTGAGAAGCTAACGAATTACATGCAACCCACGTGTGAATCATTGCATAATCACAAACTTTATGAGGGCTTGTCAGAATCCTGTTGAATGGGACTCGGACATCTAGGTAGGTTTCTTTATGTAACATGTACAAATACATATCATATATTCTTATTGTGATAATTTTCGCTCAGTTTTTGCATCATTTTATATTTATACTCAAAAGTGCGATTGAAGTAGGTATGCACATTTTTGCAAGAAAAACATTTATTTTAAATTAAATTTGCAAATGAGTACAAGGAGTAATCATAATCGATCATTCATTTTCACCAATATTCATTACAAAATGCGTGCGAAAAGTCAGTTACTCATCAGACTGACACTGACCATAATTTTTAGTCACGTAAGACAGAATTTTTTAATGTGAACTTAATTAAGAAACTTTATGAAACCACCAGAGAAAATCTTGGACTTTTTGCGGGAATGCGGTCTATATATCAAATGTTTGCCCTATATTTTAAGTATTTTATATTTTGTACCTTTATCTTGTATGTTATATAGCTTGCGCAGAGTTTTCAATTCTTTACCTTTTATTTTGTTGTGCTACACGTTTACGTTAATTTGGAAGGCTTTACCTACCTAAAATATATATTTTGCAATTCTTTATCTTTACATTTTGAGAACTTACCTTTTAATCGGCACCATATATTGTCAGGATTGTGTTGACGTGCTGTTCAATATTATACATAGATACATATTAGTAACCTAAACACAAACATATAAAACATGGAAGACATCTCATTTTGAACGTTTTTCAAAAAAGTCAAAAGATAGTAAATATAAATATTAACACGCAGAAATACGTACAAACATTGACGCTATATCCACTTGAGAAATTCATTGTTTGTGGTAAATTAATAGGTATTCCTAATAGTTCAGGATAATCCTTTATTAGATTCCTGTGCATTAACCATTAACGGCGAGGAACTATCTGCCTAAAAGTTGAAAAGTTTTAATTCCATCCCTAATTAATTAGAGAAACAATTATCTATTTAAAATTCTGTATATCCCTGATAAGATATTCGATTTCAAAACAATGCGTTTTCAGAGAAACTTTATCAGATAATGAAGACTTATAGGACAAAGCTGCCATTCTCATTCTTTATATCTAAAATACGAAAGAGTCAAAGTAAAAGTGGATGCCTTTTTCTAGCGAATGTATCTTTTTTGTATTCTGTAAAGGGCGCAGAGCATATGTTTGACCTCTGCATTTTTAAATCAAACTCCTGCAAATGCATATGCATTCCAAGTATATGGATTTTTTCTACTTCTGAAGTGGGAACTGGGCACATCGAATATTCAAGTGCGCATATTCAATTTCAATTGTGTGTTGTTTTTTTGTTGTTTTTTTTTACACAATCAAATAAACATTTAATTTACATTATTTATAAAATCATTTTTCTTCATTTTTCCTTTAAATAGTTTTATAAATATATTTTATAAATATATAAAGACCACTGCCGTTGAAGTGTCTTCCGAAACTCTTCTGAGCTGTGAATTTTCAGACTAATACTGGGAAAATACACAATTTTTAACTTGGAAAGGGGGTCTTTATTTATGCATAAAAATACCAAGTAAAATCTATAAAGTAGTAGAAAATCCCCATCAAACATGTATACATTTTTAAAGTATATATAGTGTATATTTTTATCCCCGTCAAACATGTATACATTTTTAAGTATATATCGTTTATATTTTTCCCCCTTTTCAGCTGCCGAGGATGAGAGATCCTATCAAACCTCAGCACACTTCCAGGTAAGTCTACGCATGTTCATAGAGTTTAATAAAAAAAAATAGTAAGAATGGGACATTGTAATTAAGTGATCCAGTTAAAGATAATGAAAACTGTCCCATATTTCAAATTAGTTTGAGGACGAAATCAAGAGATATAAAACAAGCCAACAAGTTTGTGTTGTTGTTGATATGCTACAGGATTTTTAATTGCTATAATGTTTGCCCTTTTCTGTAAACTAGATAAAATTGTACCGTTTAAATCCTACTTCTAACAGCAATAACAACAACGCAATAATAATAATAATAATAATAATAATAATAATAACCATTATTATTATAATTTGATTCTAGTTTGGTTCTGATGATGACAAGAAGACAACTATCCATGCAAAGGATTTTGCTTTGTCTTCAATGGCAGCAAGACAACCTCCTACAGTTAAAAGCACCCCTGATGCTGGAAAGGTAAGTACCATATTTTTTTTCTGTTTTTTATCAATCTGTATGAAATCTGATTGTTCAAAAGGCATTCCTTCATCACTGATGAATCACCTAGCTCATCTATTACCCATCAGCAGTTAGTTTAAATCAAGGGAGATAAATCTGCAATAACAGACATAACAGTTTGAGTCCTTCTGATTCCTAAACAGGGAACATGTTGATTGTAAACAAACGAATGGAATCAATTTCAAAAATTATTTCCTCTCTGTAGATTAGTAACCGAAATGGACAGATGAGATGTCTCAAGTCTTACATTTACAATAATTAGTAATTTCTGTCTTATTTGTGACTTAGAATATACACGTAACACAACCTGACTCTAAAGTTGGATCATACCAATTTGTACTGACATTAATATTCACAGAGACAGGCTTTTTTCCCCACTCGACCTGTAAAAGGCCGCTGGTATTTCTCCCCTATGGCTATGTGTGAATCATTATATAATTACATCTGGATAGCTAAGTATGTCTAACACCTGGATAGCTAGCTAAGTCTGTCTACTATTTGTATAGCTAAGTCTGTCTAACATTGAGACATCTTGAGTAGACAGCTAGCTATCACTGTATATACATTGTCATGACTTCAATATTTTTTTAAATCAATTTTAGTGAATTGTGCAAAATAACGCCAAATTTGTGCTTAAATGCGCGTAACATTTTCATAAGAAAAACATAGGTTTCGCAGAAAATTCCCCGTCAAACATATAAGTAGGCATGGTAAGTTCAGCTCTTATGATTTATCAGTTATCTTAAAGGTAAAATCCTCGATAAGGCACGCAATCGATAGGGTTCGTTTTATTTATTACATCTGTAAAATCTGAGCATAATTAGCCAAACTAGTTTAGGATAAAGAAGCTCAATTTTTCCACACAGGATGTTTTCCATTTTTTTCGCTGTTTTAGTGACGTGTAATGGATACTTCCAGTTAATGTCGTGTTAACTGTCAGGTCTATTAAACTCGACCCAATCGTCGTGTGTGTGTGTGTGTGAGAGAGAGAGAGAGAGAGAGAGGTGGGTGGGGATTAGTATGTGTACTTGTATTGCAAGTGCGAGTGAGCTCGCTGCATTTTTATTCACAATTTATCATATAATTCATATATCTATGATAATTAAAAGATAACGTTGTCGTGTGTTGTGATGACACGTTCTATCCTTAATCAATTTGTTTATCTTGTAAAATGGGATTCAACATCTTAGGCCTACTCATACAAACTTATAAACCAAATAACAGAAACAAAGTATTAGTAGTATTTGTACATTTTGCACTTGTAAATAAACTTACATATTTTCAATTTATTTTAATCAGTCGCCAACATTTACAGGATTACACTATTTCGATCGAGAAAAGAACTGCTTTACAGTTTATAAAAAGTAGAATTCTTATGCATTCATATTTGTTTTATTTAATATCCATCGTAGTAAATACATTGTACACACATTTATTATATACAAAACTAAAGAAGCAATCTGAGGAACGTAGACTCGTATAAAAATGTGTAAAAATCCCAACCATTTGTCGACTCTATCAATTCCTTTTTCAAGGGCACAAGGCCACAAAAGACCATTACACAAACGAAACAAGACCAAAAGACAAAAACACGTAATAAGGTAATAAGGAATTTAGAAGTCACCAATATCACGTTTTCCTGCCATTAATTCGCTTTTTCAAACCCATTTCTGCAAAAAATGTCAAATGTATAAAACGCATATAAATCTATTTATAAGCGTTCTTTTAAAAAAAAAAATAATTAATTAGTACCAACTCATCATCATCATCTTTATTTTCTTCCGTAGAAGATTGCATGATATAATAATTAAGTACAATAAATCATCTGAATACAATCATTAAACTTTCATAAAAATAAATAAGTACCAAAATAAAGAAATGAATACAAACAAACACTAGTAATAAAAAAAAAAATTAAAAAAAATTTTTTTTTTAGACAAACTGTGAATCTGGGTCTCCTGTGCAGAAAGTCATTATTAGGCCGTAGAAGCAACAGCAATTATTTCGTGCATCCATTAATGTCAAGAGATATATAGTGCGACTATCATAACACTGTTCGTCTATGGTATAAAATAGAATCTTAGACTCAAAATCCTTACAGTATATCCATCAATAAATTGTTCATCAGCTGCATAAGTTGCAAGTTTCAGTACCTTATTTGCAGAAGATAGCTGCACAATGCATGACAAAGTATGCTGCATAAAAGGACGAATAACTTGGAGTTTTCTTTGTCGATTACACCTGCTGGTAACCTTTTACCTAGAAGATATTGCAGTTGCAGCTCATCTTCTGCATTAAATAACGTAGCATGCAGGCTCAGTGGAAAGTTATCAGTCAGGAAATCCCAGAAAGAGTTTCTGAAATTCGACATATAAGGACATGCAAGACAACAATGAAGTATCAAGTCTGTATAAACATTCCCACATCGAATACACATATCGAGCTGTGCTTGAGGAACAGCAGCCCATAGTTTAGCTATATACGTAAATACCTTACTGTGCTGTCTGGTTTTAGCTGACTCTCATTCTGAGGCATGTCGCAAGGATTCGTGTATCGAAGAGAATCTGTCAAAATCTGCTTCATTAGACATACGAACTCTCCATAGTCTTTTTTCAAAACCAGCAATTTTTGACCTTACAATTTCTTTCCAATTTAGTTTATCTGGAATTTCGGAATGCTGCAAATAATCAGTTAGATACTCAAGCAAGTCAAACTTCTTTAACGTATCATATAGATTTGAAATTAACCCGTGGCTTGACGTGCATCCGCTCAAAATGAAGTGAAATAACGCAACGTTAAACACAGGTTTAGTATGTACGTCATTAGGCATCAAACACAATCTGTGAAAAAACATCAATTTTCTTCTATCAATTTCGGACTGCGCTGATGTCCATCCTATCATTCCCAGAGCGATGTCTGATCTTGTATGAGTTGGGAAGCCTTGTAAATGTTTGACAAAATACCTCAGAGTTTTATCCAATGAAGAGAGGTCACTTTTTGAAATATTACACGAATAATTCACTGCCATAAAACATTGAAGGAAAAATTACCTTTTTGATCACATTTGCAGCAACCAACGGATTTAAACCATTCGGTTTAATGTCAATACCAAACAGACCGTGAAAAGAATTTTTTCCTTTCTTGCATGCATCGAGTATTGCGTCAAGTGACGTAAGCTTTGAGTTAATCCGGTGTCCTAGGTGTGTTGCAGAATCAGTAACCGGCAAACATGACGGCCCAAGATACCATTTCATATTGATATAATTCTTGTATTGCGGACCGAAAATAATAATGTATGACTTTGTGACACTAAGCTCAAATCGCCACTTATTACTGTATGCGTATGCTATATCTATCAGCTTTTGTAGATTGCTAGGATAAATAGCCAGAAGTGAAATGTCATCAGCTAGGGTTGGATTTCCCACAGCTAAGGATCCAATTTTTTTCTAAATCTACTATTCTCTAACTTGAGCAGCAATTCATTTACAAATATTGTGAACATCAAGGTTGACACCCCCCCCCCCCCTTGTCTCACTCCTTGGCCAATTGAGAAAATGTCCGAAAATTGCCCATTGACAAGGACTTTGCTCTGTAAATTTATATACATGTTAAAAAATATCAAAAGGGATTTACCCGTAATTCCCAACATGAATAATTTAAAAAGTAACCCTTTGTGCCACACAGTATCGAATGCCTTTTTTGTATCAAGAAAAGCAGCAAAAACACGTGAATCCATGTTTACGTTATATTGTACTGATTGCAACAGCGAAAACCTCGCTGTTGTGCAGCCTATTTTTTGGTAACCATGTTGTTGTGAACTGGTTATATTAGAATTAATATCTTTGAGCCAAGTTACCAAACGTGCATGAATAATGTTCTCAAAAGTTTTGTAGATAACAGGCAGTAAAGTAACAGGCCTGTAACTTTCGAGGGAGTTCTTTGATTTTCTGTTACCTTTGAACAGTGGTATTACTAACCCTTTTTTGCAATCTACAGGTATGTAAGATTGATCAATCATCTGAGTAAATAAAATTGTCATACACTCTATGAAGTAATTGCTGCCATAGATCAAATGTTCATTGCAAATTCGATCATGTCCCGATGCTTTTGATTTCTTTAGACTATTAATGATTTCTTTTACTTCATTTACACTGATTCTGGTTTGTAAGGCCTCGATATGACTTGCTCCATCTACAGAGCCCGATTTAATTCTCTCTCTGTAAATTCATACAAGTTTTCGTCAAAACTATGGCTAAAATTTGGCGTGTGAATGTCCTCATAGTAACTGGCAAAGTCATTTGTAATGGAAGCATCGTCACGGACACAAACTCCATCAATTGATAGTTCCTGACAAAAATTTATATTGTTCCCTCTCTTAACATTGATGATTTTTCAAAAGTGCCTTACATCATGTAGATTCTTTATAGTAATTACGTTTTTCTATTTGTTCTTGTTTCGTTTGTGTAATGGTCTTTTGTGCTTTTGTGCCCTTGAAAAGGAATCGGAAGATTCCGAAAGCGCTTAGGCTGGTTTCACACCAGCTTTGCACTGTTGTTTGTAAGTTTTTCTCTCATATCTATTATTTCCCTGACCAACACTATCTTTTTTGATCCAGTGCTTTTGGAAAGACTCTTATTTGCCGTGTCATTTGTAACTTATATATATATATATATATATATATATATATATATATATATATATATATATATATATATATATATATATATATAGAGAGAGAGAGAGAGAGAGAGAGAGACAGAGAGACAGAGAGAGACAGACAGACAGAGAAAGAGAGTTTTGACCGAGAATGAAAACAACTGTTTTTATATCGCATATTGCATGTATATTGACTATAATAAATAATAATAATAATAATGAGGACTTTGTATAGCGCCTAATCTTTAGAAGCTCTAAGCGCTTTACAACATTATATAACACCTAAAAAAAAAAAAAAAAAAAAAAATATGTGGGATAATATGTATGGGTGAGTGTCTGTGTTGGACTGTCTTTATTACCCTTACACAAAAAGATATAATATAATAAACGAATTCTGTACCCGTAAATTGAGTAGAGTAGCCTACAGATATGGAATAGCTCATCTCACAGGGTGTGAAACATCCGGATTTCCGTGCCCTTTCTTCGCTGAATGATAACTGCTGAACATGCATCGAGTTGAGGTGTTTCGTTCATATTGAAAGTAAAACTATACCCGGTCGAACATATATAAAGAAATAGAGACAGACAGTTTTATTTCGTTTTAAATATGTAAAATTGATTAAATATTATGAATTTATAAATGAAGATTATAAATAATCTATAATTAGAACTTTTCAGATATGTCTGATAGTATCCAAATGGTGAATCCATAGACGTTCCTTTTCAGAATTAATATTGAATTATGCCCCTTTGAACAATGATTGTACAAAGTTTTTAACATTGTAAAATTGCATAATATCAGATTAAAGCACCATAGAGGTGATGGTACATTTTAAAATTGCACGATACTTTTGTATTGATATTTTTGTCACTTTTCTAGAAATAATAAATAAAATGATAAAATTTCAGTTCCATTGTTATTTGTTAGATAATTTTCAGTATATACACAAGAGTAGGGAAAAAGAAAGGACCAGGCTGTTGTATATATATATATATATATATATATATATATATATATATATATATATATATATATATATATATATATATATATATATATATATATATATAAAAGTTGCCACTGAGAAATAGAAATAACCAAAATCCTTGTAAGCAAAATACTTTTAAGTGGGATCAGCCCAACTAAACCAGGTTTTGAGCATGTTTCTGACATGTATAAAGCGGTGGTTTTGTTTCAATGTATCTATATCATGTATCTATTATTGTGGATACATTTTTATTTGTTTTATCATGTAAATATGACACTACAATTTTATGAAGAAAAAACAAACAAAGAAAACAAAAAAAAAGAACCCAGCTGCGTTGTATAGCTTACCGTTGAGAATTAGAAATACCCCCAAACATTGTAGACAAAATACTTTAAGGCGGGATTCGTGTACATATTATTGTGGATACGTTTTTGTATCTTTTATCAGGTAAATATGACAAAAATTGTTTTTATAAGCAAAACAACAACAAAAACAACAAAACAGCTGCGTTGTATAGGCTACTGTGGACAAAATTAAAATACCCCAAACCATTGAAGCCCAACCAAACCAGTTATTGAAAATGTATTTCTGACCTACACCAATAACAACAGAAGTGACCAAATACAATAAATTTAATAACATTTATAATCTTAGAATTTAAACCTATTGGATAGATAGTATCCAGACGGTGAATCCAATATGTTTCTTTTGACAGCCGTTCCATTTTCGAATTTACAATATCAATTACCTTAAATAAAAAAATCTTGTACATTATGGAAGCCGTCATTAAAGTGTGTGGAGACATGATGAATAAATAAAGTTATTTATGTCAAATCTATGTTTGTTCGTGTGTCTAGATACTTGCTGATGGGTTTGTCGAAAGATTTTTTTTTACAAGTTATAAAATAAATAACATTAGATGTTTGCACAGTTAGTATTATAACGCATCTTAAGTGTTACGTTGCAATTACTGCTACTGAAATAAGTATTTTGATTAATGAAAAAACAGTGCAAACATCTGGGTCTATTATATTTAGTTGATGAACCGTGACTTTTAAACATTTCGCAACCTTAACTCATTTCGTATTGAAAAATACTAAAATTGTGAAATGTGATGTCAGAGCCAACATGCCCTACCCTCCAGTAATATTAGTCATACTTGATAGACATACTTATATTTCATCTTCGCCTCCTATTATTATTTATGCTTATGTACATATGTTAAGTTATTCCATTAAGCTTTATTTCATGACTTTGTAACCTCAGTTACAACTTTGTTACATGCCATTACTCTTGCGTCCTCTATTGGTACTTTTCTAAAGTTCCAACCTTATTCTTGCTAGAGAACGCTAGAGTGTCCTTTTTATTAGATTTGGTTTTATTGGCGGATGTGTGTTTTTGGGCTGTTTTTATTCTTTACGTTGAAGAGTACTTCCTTTGTTCGACTGTCTTTTTCACACTTACGCAAGAAGATATAAAATAATAAATGGATACTGTACACGTCATATATCCCGTGAATACAATAGAGTAGCTTACAGATATAGAATAGGTCATCTCCCAGGGTGTGAAACAACCGGATTTCCTTGAGCTTTCTTCGCAGAATGATAACTATTGAGCATGCGCTGCACTGCATCTAGTGAGCTGAGGTGTTTCGTCCCTATTGAAAGTAAAACTATATCCGCCAACGGAAGCAGTGTAGGTAGATAAAAATTATTCTTATTTTTTTAATGGAACATATATAAAGAAATAGAGACAAACATTTTTTTCCCTTTAAATATGTATAATTGATTAAATATTATGAATTCATCAACGAAGATTATAAATAATCTATAATTAGAACTTTTTCAGATATGTCTGACAGTATTCAAACGGTGAATCCATAGACGTTCCATTTCAGAATTAATATTGAATTATGCCCCTTTCAACAATTATTGTACACATTTTTTAAGATTGTACAATTTTATAATATCAGACTTTAAAATTAAGATCATGAAAATTATTTTGTATTATTTTGATAAATAAATAGCTCAAAAGAAGCATCATAAAGATGATGGTACATTTTTAAATTGCACAATACCTTTGTATTGATAATTGTTGTCACTTTTCTAAAAATAATAAATAAAAAAATAAAATTTCAGTTCCATTGCTTTGTTAGGCAATTTTTATTATATGTACAACAGCAGGGAAAAATAAAGGACCAGACTGCTATATGCAAACATAAAATTGTCGCTGAAAAATGCGTTGGCAAAATACTTCAAAACGGGTTCAGCCCAACCAAACAGGCTGTTATATGTATACAGAAAACTGCCGCTGAGAAATAGAAATGACTAAAATGCTTGTAAATAAAATACTTGAAAGCAGGCTCAGCCCAACTAAGCCAGATTGTTTCTGACATATAAAAGCGATGGTTTTATTTTTAATATATCTATATCATGTACATGTTATTGTGGATACGTTTTTGTATCTTTTATCATGTAAATATGAAAATAAAAGTTGATCCCCCCCCCAAAAAAAAAATAAATAAAATAAATAAAATAAAATAAAAACAGCTTACCGTTGAGAAGTAGAAATATTCCAAAACATTGTAGGCAAAATACTTTAAAGGCTGGTTCAGCACAACCAAACCAGTTATTGAGAATGTGTTTCTTACCCACACCAATAACAACAGAAGTGACCAAATATAATAAATTTGTCAATCAAGTTCATATATAATCTTAGAATTTAACCCTATGGACAGATAATATCCAAACAGTGAATCCAATATGTTTCTTTAGACATAAGCTCCATTTCCGAATCTACAATATCAATTACCTTAAATGAAAAGTCTTGTAAAATTATGGAAGCCGTCATTAAAGTGTGGAGACATCCGATTAAAAAGATGGATCAATAAAGTTATTTATATCAAATCTATGTTTGTTCATGCCTTTAGATATTTGCTGACGGGCGTGTCCAAAATATTTATTTGTATAAGTTATCAAATAAATAACATTAGATGTTGCACAGTTAGTATTATAACGCATCTTAAAATTTTCTTTGGTATCACTGCTGCTGAAATGAGTATTTTGATTAATGAAAGAACAGTTCGAACATCTGGGTCTATTATATTTAGTTTGATGAACCATGGTAAACATTTAACAACCTTAACTCATTTAGTATTGAAATATACAAACATTGTGAAATTTGATGTCAGAACCAACGTGCCCTACTCTCCAGTTATATTTTTCATACTTAATAGACATACTTATATTTCATCTTCGCTTCCTATTATTATTTATGCTTATGTACGTATGTTAAATTCTTCCATTCAGCTTTATTTCATCACTGTGTTCTTTAAGGAATATGTATAGACTTACAAGGCAACGTAGGTAACAGTTACATATCCCTTCTGTAACTACATGTTTCTTTTTACGTCTGCTTCTATCACACTCTTCTTTTTGCGATTATACAACTTTCTCGTATGTGCTATCAAATATAAGACTTTTCTGTCATATACCAAGCAGCGCCATCACTTCATATGCAAAATAATGTGTTAAAAAATATCATTGAAAACAAACCATGCAACAAAAAATTCTATACAACAAACACAATTCCTTCCTTTTCACACATTTGATGCATATTAATCTCAGTTACAACTTTGTTACTTGCCATTACTCTTGAGTCCTCTCTTGGTACTTTTCTAAAGTACCAACCCTATTCTTGTTGGGCAATGCTATTGGGGTCCGTGTGAGCGAATGGGAGTCAAATCGAATGGGAGAGATTCTTAGTTCCGACTGCAGTATCTGATTGCACACAGACAGATAATGAAAAATAACCTATAAATGAAACGAACACCTATTAATAACTATTCCCATCTGTGTACACGTATGGCTCTGCCTCTGTTGTAATAACAGCACCGCATCGTTGGATAAAATGGCTAGAGTGAAAAATGTCATTTCCAGGTTTCCTGTATGGTGTGTGGAAAGGGTCATCACTATAGATAGAGGTTCACTGATTGGAGTTTGAACACTTTAACACTCACATTTTTTGTTCCATTTCAGCCAATTTAACTGTCTGTGCATTTGTTTCCTGATGTTTTAGTATCAAATAAAAAGCAACATTGAAATGGATATTTTATAAGATCCAGACAAGATTATCGCTCTCTTTTGTTTCTTTCTTTCTGTGTTGAAAACTCGTTCCCCTCTGCATTTGCTCAATTATATTTTGACAAGTTCTTTGTTGATTTTTTAAAATGTATTCAAGAGAAAGCAGCATAAACATGGATGGTGTTATAAGCCCATAACAAAATAGCTGTATTTATTTTAATACCCCCTTCCACACGCCCCATCCCAGGGGATTACAGATTTCTAAATGAGGTGCATCTCTTAGAATACCAATGTAAACCAGAAATTAGATTAAGAAAAAACATGCTGGATTATAAATCTATTTTATTTCAACCCTATCTGATGAACCAACATGTTATGCTTTATTTAAAATCCTCAAGATTTTCGTCCCTTTCACTCCACCCCGTATGTTACTTTTAGACAGAGGCTTTGTTTCCTAACTGAATTTGGATTACGCCATTAGCTGCTATAAACTTTGCGAGGCGAGCCATTGTTAATACTTTACGTTTTTTAACAGTGTGCTTACCGTTGTCAGTTCTACATGAAAGATCTGCAATATTCTTATTCCCAAAACAGAATGTGGTAACTTTCAGTTTCCTTTTCCTACGGGAGAAAAGAGCGATACAGTAGCTATTTATTACGCAGGTTGTATTATTAAAACTACGTTACATTATTTGCATGATCGCCAT